>CM066167.1:55755798-57188298 GCA_033629205.1 Lithocarpus polystachyus
GACATGTCTTTTTGTTCTAAATATACAATGATAAGTGGTAGTGAGTTTTAATCTCCACCTTTTATTTAGTTAATGGGTAACGTGGTAGTCTATCATTAAAACAAAATGAGATTCAAGTTAAAAAAAATATTGGAAGTAAGCCACACTCTAAAAGTTGGGCTTAGAAGTTGTGGCTGCGTCAAGTGGCTTCATTAAATTGCAGAAATTTTGTTAGATTTTTTTTAATAATAAATATTCCCTCCGTCTTACTTTATTTGTCTTGTTTGAAAAGTCAAACTTTTTAAGGGAACATCATTTATTGTTTTGTCTATCTTTTAAAAATGTATAAGTTTTCAAAACTACTCTTAAATAAATTTATCAAAAAATTGAATTATTAAATCTATGTTTAAAAACGTGGGTATAATAGGAACATTAGTAAATTAATGACTTCTATGTTTAGAAACAGGACAATATTTTGAGATATTCTAAAATAGAATAGAGGACAAACAAAGTGGGATGGGGGGAGTATTTTTTTTGTCCTTATCTTCTTTTCCTAAGTTGATAAAATTTTAATTTGATTATAATTCAAATTCTTAATCTAGTCATTTTATTATTAATTTATCTATAATTTTTAAGTTTCTAAAAATCTTAATATTGCCATCCAAATTCTTACTATTTATTTTTACTTAAATTATATTACTACACAAGTATACGACTCATTAGAAAAAAAAAAAAAAAAACCCAAGTCAGATATCTATTCATAATGATTTACCAAACTATTTTTTGGATAAAGTAAAAAAAAAGAAAATTGTAAATAATGTATGTACATCAACGTTTTCTAATTTCTATTTGTTTGAACTTTTTTATTCCACTTTTTTATGGGATAGCAACAAAACACATTGTTTAAAAATCTTATTTCCAATAGGATTTAAATTCTATATCAAGTGGAACTATATATATATATATATATATATATATATATATATATATACATATATGGAGTGAAGTTTACTCCCATATGTGAATGCTTAAATCCTATGACAATTGACAATGCAAGTAAGCATTCTTTTTTCATTATTATTTTTTTCATTTTGTTTAAGCTATTTTTTTTAACTTCAAAAAAATTAATAAAAACTTCTCTCACGCGTACTTAAATTCATGAATTCGGCTCATTTGTTCTTTTCTACAATAATTGGTTTAGGATTTCGTTACATACTTACACTTTCATCTCTTAAAATGATAAAAGAAATTGCAAAACTTTTGTTAGATTTATTTAAAAAAAAAAATTAAATATTTTGTTGTCCTTATCTTCTTCTCCCATAATTTCTAAGTTGATAAAATTTTAATTTGGTTATAATTCAAATTCCTCATCTAATCCTTTTATTATTAATTTATCTATAATTTCTAAGTTACTAAATATCTTAACATTGCAATCCAAATTTCTTATTATTTATTTTTACTTAAAATTATATTACTACGCAAGTATACAGTTTGTAGGGGTGTTAGGCTCAGGAGCTTGTTATCTGTGCATATATTGGGCTTGAGGCCCAAGCCGAGGATGAGAAGTCGTCCGATGAGGAGTAAGCGTTGTCAAGGAAGTCCATTGTAGTAAATAAAGAGGTTAGTTTTGGTCACAATGGCCCAGGAGGGTGAGCCGAGGATGAATGCCTCCTCGGGTAACCAAAGCCGAGGTCCGAGGAAATGGTTTGCCGTTTAGGGGAACATTTTAGGAAGTTCTCTTGGTACGGATAAGCATTATATAAACATAGGGAATGTGGGAGTTCTAACATATCTAAGAAGAAAGTTGTTGTCACCGCATTAAATGCTCTGCAGTTAACTCTCTGGCTGCATTACTATAGACGTGATATCTGAACAGTGGATTTCAGCCTTACAGCTACTATATGAAGACTTCAAGAAGGTATTGATAGGACAAATATCAACACTAAAAATCTAGACTACACATGGAAAGTAAGGGAAAAAAGGTGAAGAAAGTATAAAGGGGGGGGGGGGGGGATTAAGAGAAAGAGGAGGAGGCATCAATCAATAGTGAATTTGTAATCAAACTTAAGAGGAATATATAAAAACTGATTTTCTCGGAATGTACTGATGATAGTTTCCTTCGGTGTAAACTTGTCTAACTTTACTCTCTTGTCATTTGAATCTACTTTAGCATTTGTCTGATTCATTAAAGTCCAGTTTTCGAACCCACTCTTTAGAAAATTTATTGTTTTGGGCTTTTTGGGCCAAAGTCCATCCTCCTTTTGGGCTGGGGACTCAAATCAAGTCCATACACTGTTCATTAGAAAAAGAAAAAGAAAAAGAAAAAAAAAAAGCAACAATGAAAATTTATTTTAATGAAAATTTTCACCTAGTTTTAAATCCATGCACGTTTAATTTCTGTCACCCACCAAATTGTTAGAGCTTGAAATGGATGCCATGTGTTAATCAAATATAAAGGCTGCTTTGTATTGTACAATAATTTGTATTTGTGTAATCTGGACTTTGAGCCGGGCCTCCTGGCCTGCATTGTTAGTGACATTTCTTCTCATTGTTTGACTACTCAGATGATTTAACGATGGTCAGTTTCTTCTCATAGTATCATCAAACTCATTGTTATAATTGTTTCTGTAAGAAAACTTCCCTTTCGAGGGAGTGGGGTCACTTTGAATAGCAAACAGCAAGGCTGACCGTTCGTTATTTTCACTAGGAACTTGAAGTAGCTCAACTATCAAGAATGAATTAATAGTCATATACTAAAATCTATATTGATCAAGGATGTTAAAATGGAAAAGGTTTTTCCTAATAAGTCTTTAGCTGCTATATTGATTTTTTCATATCAATGCTCAGCACGTTCTAATCAGCTCATTTATCAAGGAGATGTAGACATAAAACAGGCTTAGGAGGACCAGATTAATCATTGTTGTTAAAACCAATTAGCAGATAAGAGTCTTTAAAATCCAAATCCATTGGAATTATTCCCTGTTCAAAGGGTCCAACTTCATTATTCCCTGTTCAAAGCAATCATGTTTAAAACCATGCAGTTTCACTTGCTAAAACATCTTATGATATGGACCCATGACTTTCCCCCGTGCTGTTTCTGCTAGTTTTTGGCACTATCTGATTCTTTTTAGGAAAAGAAAAGTGTATATTACTAGAAAACTTAGGGGGGTGGGAATCAAATAACAAAGCTGTCTAGAAACATTACTAATTAAGCATATTTTATCTGGTGGCAACTGGCAAGTATCTTGACCCCAAACCTATGTCTTATAGTTTTACTTGGAAGCTATGCACATTACAAGGATTAAATCTTTTCACCCTTTTCATGAATTGAGAAAGTTTTGCTTGTCAATAAAAAATTATTGAATAAAATAATGGTTAAATTTTGGAACAAATAATTTATCATATGCATCGTAGTGATAATTTATCAAACAGGACTTTTGTGAAGTTTTTGTGTGGTTGGGATTCATTAGTATTATTTTTGTCTAAACCATTTGAAATATAATGGACAAAGGACCTAGCTGGTAAGTGCAATGTATGTAGCTTCCGCACTCAATGCAATCTCATATCTGGTTATAGAAATTTTAGAATTTATAATTCACAAGTGGCACAGCAAGAGGGATACAAATGTACACCTGTAGATCCGAGAGAGAGAGGGAGAATGGAGGGGGTGTGACTGAGGACTGAGGAACCATTCTCGAGAGCTCGAATCTCAAACGAAAAAAAACTTAAAAGAATGTCTTTGGACCACCATGCCGTGCAGGTCCAAGAGGGACTTTGCCAATGGGATATGAAGCTACTTACAAAGTGAGCATTTTAAGGCTGCGATTAAATTTCTAATACACGTGATTTGGGACGTGTAGTAAAGTAAATCATATTTGGTCTTCGGGAATTTTTGGGAGCAGACCCGATAAAAAAAAAAAAAAAAAAGAGATGGTGGAAAGAAAGGTGAATTAGTTTCAAAATGAGAAAGGGATTAGAGCATCTCTAGGAGAAGAAAAGGGTTAGAAATTTGTGTTAGCTAAAGTCTTAAAAAGATAAAGAGCACGTGTCTTTTAGATCTCAGATATGAATGAATTATTTCATGAAGGCAGGGTTAAGCATCATAGTTCAAATTAATTCTAGGCATTTTAGTCTCTTTTCTTACTGGTTGCGTTGTAAGAATTGAGAAGCTGGGATTGAAATTGTCATGCTGGTGTCTCTGCATTTCACAAATGTGACAACTTCATGTTAATTTGTAGTTAATGTTAAATTAATATTGAAACTGAATGTCCATCCCATACGTGGAAATTTAAAAAAAAAAAAATCCATAATAACATCTAATTTTCTTACCCCCTCTATTTTCCCACAGACCAAGACCATGAGGAAAAAAAAAAGTGTTGTTATATTTACTACAAATTATATTATATATACTAGTTAGTAGTATGCCTATGTGATGCACATATTAATTTAAATTTATTTAAAAATATAATTGAAACTTTAATGAGCTACTTAGAAACTTTACTAAAGGTTCATCTAGATTAAAATTTTGAAATGCAAATATATTGACTTACTTGGCCTAAGGATAGTATTTGATGTATAAGTTTTATTATATTAAAAAATTGATAGATTATGAAAATAATTAAAATTAAAATAAAATTTAAATTTTATTTTAAAATTCTTGAAATTTTTTCAAATATAATTTTAGTTTTAAAAGATTTTTTTTTATTTATAAAAAACTTAGCTAATAGAGTTTTACCTAAAGTGAACTATAGTTGTAGTAGAATTTTAAATTTTTTGAAAATTAATTAATAAGTTTTACCTAAAATAAACTATCCTAATTAATAAGAATTTAGCCATTTGTTGTAAAGATAAATTTGATCAAGAATAATATATAAGTTAAAAAAAAAAAAATTTGAAGTATGAACTATATCTTATAAATAAATAAAAATATAATCATATGTAAAAGGAAAAACTTATTTTATTTAATAAAATGTATCTTGTTAATCCTTAAAATACAAATTACAGCTATCCAAAGTTTATCCTTAAAAGCTGATAAGGATATTTCATATAAAAAAAAAAATTAAAATTTGATAAGGATGTTTCATTAAAAAAATATTGATAAGAATAAAAGTTTAGGCAATAGAATATTAGTAAGAATAAAATCTTAAATTTTTTGAACTCAGATAATAGAGTTTTAGCTAAATTAAACTATCCTTAAATCTTATAATTAATTTAATAAATATATCATAACAATTAATATAATAAGAAAAAAAATTTAATAATTAATGTGAGTGTAGGCTTTTGTCACATAGAAGATATTGCCACTAGGTGCAACTATGACTTTTTGGAACTAATTTTTATTATATAGCGTGCATTGGGATTGGGCGTTTTGCCTGATCCTTGTGTCTGCGTTGTTTTAATGGGTCTTATGAGTATTGTTCAGACTCACAAAAGTCAGCAAAACATAGATTTTTAGATAAATTTGGGTTCCACAACACTATACACATATTCGAAAATTATTTTACTACAGTATTTTCAGCAATAAGTTTTCAGTTTTTAGCAAATAAGCAGTATTCAAATACACCCATGGTATATGATATGATGTTGTACAAATTATTATGACTTTTTGAATACAAAACAAAAAAAAGTAATTAAGAAATTAATTATTATGTTGATGCGACACAAATCACATTTTTTTTTTTGGTAAATAGGCATGATATTAAACAACAAATGTAGCTACAAGCTGGCCACAGAGGCTAAAGTAAAGGCTACTTGCCTATAACAGTACAAACCATTACTATCAAATACAAGTAAATTATCTAATTCATTAGAGGGGGAAACATAAAAAATAACAAAATCCTCCCTCAAGTAGCACCCATTCTTGGCCAAATAGTCAGCACACCTATTGGCCTCTCTAAACACATGAGCTACCTGAACCTGTGTGAAACTTACCATGAGTGATTTGCAATCAAGAAGCAATGGAGAAAATTTTTTATTAGAGTTGTCAGCATTATTTAACATCTCCACGATTACCTTGGCATCAAGTTCCACATCCAAATTTCTAATTCCCAGCTAGATGGCAAGAGATAACCCATCCCTAAAGGCCCACAGTTCAGTCATAACACTTGTAGTGTACCCAATTGATCTCAAGTACCCCCTAATCCACACCCCATCACTATTTCTAATTAATCCTCCACCACTAGCTTTACCTGGGTTTCTAAGTGAACCTCCATCTGTGTTGAGCTTGTGCCAACCCGGATTAGGCTTGTCCCATTTAATAGGAATAACAACCCTGGATGTAACTTGCTTAGCTTTGCTTACACCATGAAAATACTCTTTAGCTTGGCTGAGACACACCTTATCAAGCATGGTGTTTGGAATAGAGTTTTCAAACACAACTTTATTTTTGTTTTTCCACAAATTCCAAATAGCAAAAAGTAAAAGAAAGCACCAAGGAATGGACCCTTTATGCCTTACTTCACTTAAACAATTATGTTTCAGCCAACCTTCAAAGTTATCAGTAAAGGAATAAATAAGAGACGGAGGAATCTCCAATTTCCTCCATAGATCACGAGCAAATACGCATTCACGAAGAAGATGAACAATAGTTTCATCTTGATCTCTACACAATGGACATACCTTGTCACAATTTATGCCTCTTACCGCAAGAACTCCCTTCATTGGAACACTACTATGCAAACACAGCCAAAGGAAATTTGTAATTTTTGGCAAAATATCTAATTTCCAGATCCATAGTCCATGAAATTGCGAGGCAGGTTCCTCCCCTTGATTTGCCAATCGGTAAGCTGAGCTAGTAGTGAATTCTCCATTATTTGAGAATTTCCACATCATCGTATCTCTCCCACTTCCATATAATTGAACTGGAACTACTTTAATCTTTTCTTTGATGGACTGAGGAAGATCAAAAGAAATTAGCTCCCAATTCCAATTATGGTCACAACACAGATCTGCAACTGTCAAGTTTTGTTCTCCTTGCCTAAGAGGCCCTTCAATCATACCCCTAAGAGAATCACCATTAGCCCAATTGTCCATCCACACCTTTACCCCAGATCCATTTCCAATCCCCCAAGAAATCCCTTTTTGGAAGATAGGGAAACCCAAGCGAATGGCTTTCCAATTAGGAGACCATGAGAGTTTTTCAGGATCTCTCGATCTAATTCTAGAATGGGAGCAATATTTATTCAGAATTACCTTCTCCCACAATGCATCTTTTTCATGAGACATCCTCTAATTCAGTTTGGATAGCAAGGCTATGTTCGTAGCTCTTGCCTCTTGTATTCCCAATCCTCCTTCTTCTTTAGACTTTACAATCTTACTCCAACCCACCATGTGCATTCTTCTTTTCTCATTTGTTGACCCCCATAAGAAATCCCGGTTGATCTTATCCAACTTCTCACAAACATGAACTAGTAGGACAGCCTCTTGCATTATATGATTTGGGACGACAGACATGACTGATTTTATTAAAATAGCATAGCCTGCAAAGGAGAGAAATTTCGCTTTCCATCCAGCAAGTTTACTCATAACCCTCTCTACAATAAACTTGTATGGATTTCTAGGGACCCCTCGATGTTTAAGAGGAAACCCGAGGTATTTTCCTATATTATTAGTCTCCCTAACACCCAATTTTTCACTTTTTTCCTCCTTCAACTCTTATACTAACACCAATCACATTTACTATCATGTGTATGATGCTAGAAATATTACAAATTTTATTATATCAGTTTTACAAATTGATGTGACATTAATCACAAAAAGTAATTCTAACATATGTTTGAAATGTGTTCTAATGATTGGTGATACATTAGTTTGTAATTTCTGTGTAGTAGAAATTACAAATTAATAACATTTTAAAAAAATTAAGATAGAAATCATATTCTAACCTAATTTAAGTGTATATGTGTGTGAAGATCTCTCATAAAGACTTAAACTCCGACCTTTACCTCCCTCACTCTACAAAAATTTATTTTTGTGAAGTGATTATCATGCTAAAGGTGTACGGTGATAATAACATCTTTAACATAAGACATTTGTAAACAGACAAGGAGCAATAATTGTTTTCTTCCAAAGAGTATTATTAATGGCACCACTGACACTCTACCAGTTTTATTAATAAAAATTTTACAATTAAAGTTTACACAAATATTTGTCATAAATGCCTATTAACTCACATAAATTTTTGCTGCCCCTCTCTCTCTCTCTCTCTCTCTCTCTCCTTTTTTGGTGGTGGTGGAGTCGAGTGCATCATTGATTTGGGATTAATCTAGAGTCAAGCGATCTTTGATTTGGGATGGTGGTGGAGTCGACCACACCTTTGATTTGGGATGGTAGTGGATTTGGCATGGACTTTGAGTTAAATAAGAATTTTAAAGGCTAGTGCTTTGCACTGTGGATGGAAGAGTATTTTTGGTTTTGTATATAGTTGAGCTTTTGAAAAAGTTTGTCTAATATTTTCTTTTTAAACCCAATTTTCAACAAAGTGCATTGAGTAAATTGGACATTCGTTAACCGAAACTAATGCATACATCATGTTAATAAATTGTTAAGTTAAATTTATTAGAATTGAATGTCCATCTAGTACATGGAAAGTATAAATAAAAACCATCATAACATGTCATTCTTTATGTTATCCCTCTTTTTTCTTAGTTATTGCAAATTTTACCACGTATGTCATATATATTGATGAGTCAATTTTTAAAACACAAAACTAAAAAGTAATTAAAATTTTTTTATTTAGAATAAAATTTATTGTTCCACTCTTTATTTTTTAATTTTTCATCAATTTCTATTATATTTAATGTTTCACTTTATGCTTCACAAATTTTAATATGCTATGTGCCTTTTTTTATATTTAATTTTAAACTTTGATGTACTTTATAAGGAACAAAAAATGCATGAAATACTACAATAGGTGTAGCAAAAAGTGGAACATTAAAGTAGGCTGAGGATTATCATAAAGACATAAGTTAAAACTCTATCGCATTTATTTATTTTTAAAAAGTAGGCTAATAATTTTTATTCATTTATTTATTATATTTTTTTTTTTTTTGAGAAACTATTTATTATATTGTTGATGTGATAATAATTGTATTTATTGTTAGAAGAGAGAGAGAGAGAGAGAGAGAGAGAGAGAGAGAGAGAGAGAGAGAGAGAGAGAGAGAGAGAGCCTCCTTGAATGCTAGCTAGAACAGATGCCCATAGCTACTTAATGTCCCCCCCACCCCCCAAAAAAAAAAAAAAAAAACGCTTTTTTTTTTTAGATATCACATCTTTCAATGTTTTATAGAAAAAGTTAACAGATGCCCTAAGGATATTAGTTTAGAAAATATTTTAAAAGATTTCTATGGGAAAAGAAAAAAAGAAATTAATTTTTTTTACGGCTTTTTATATTTCTTAAACTTTTCAAGAATAGTTTATAAATAATTGTCTTAAGAGCACCTGTTAACAAGACCCATATTTTATAGATTACTTGATGCAAACTCCAAGTTAAATATATAGGAAACATAATGACCTAATGTATATAAGAGTTTTTTATTTTTATTTTTTCTATTTTTTATTTATAGATATGATATTATTTTAAATCTATAGTATCTGTTCCATGATGATTGCTTTTTTTATTATCCGGCTAAGATACTGATTAATTTTTAATGTAAGTGGGAATTGTATGTAAGAGTTTAGTACTACTATTTTACAGTGATGGACATGGGGGGGCGGTGGCCTCCCCTAATTTTTTTTTTAAATTTTTTTAGTGTGTATATATATATATATATATATATAAATGTATTTATGTATGTGTGTATGTATGTATGTATGTATGTTTTAATTTTAGCAATTTGTTTAAATAAATTTGCACTTTGCCCCACTCAACAATATTATTGATCTTTTTAAAGGCTACAAAAATTTTATTTATCTAAAATTTGAAATAAATTTAACAAGCTTAACAACAAAATTTACCAATAGCAAACTTAAACCCAAACAACACCCCAAAACAAATCCATGCAAGCACAATAAAAAAAAAAAAAAAATTTCCTAAGCCGATATGCTACTTGTATTTATCTATTAAAAAGAAATTAAGAGGAATTGAATTTAGATATGGATGAAAATTGAACGAGATAGGGTTAGATTTTATTATTATTATTATTATTATTATTTTTTTTTTTTTTGAGAATGAGGTAGGGTTAGATTATGAATGCCTTGTTTTTGTTCGGAAAACTTGTGTAAAAATGGGGCAAAGGCATTTTATCATCCTTAATTGGGTGCCGCCAACGCTCATGAGAGAGAAAGAAAATGGTGATGGTAAGAGTACCAAGAAAGACAAATGTACTCAGTGATAGTAGTAATTAGTACGGTATATATAAAATAAATATATTATATATATGTGTGTGTATAGAAGAATATAATGAAATCAAATGTGAAAGAATCTTGATGCATTTCATGTTTATTGAGACATGATAAGATATATTTCTTGGGTCATGGCATGGCCAACCCAAGAAAGGCATGCCATTAACTTCAACAAGGGAATAGATTGAGTATCAAAGATGAGTACCAAGGCTATGTATCGAGGATGAGGAGACTGATGCTCACCATTATGAGGAGGAACGATTATGAGCCCAATATCTTGCCATAATGTAGGCAATATCCCCCTAATTATAAGCCCATAAGATGGTTTAAAAAAAAAAAAACCTCACTAAAAGAGGTTTATATATAGAAAAAACCCAAATTAGAAATGAATTAGAGAAAATTTCTCCCATATTTCATTTTTAGGCTCCATGTTTTGGCATAAAATCCATGTTAGTTTGTAAGCATTCATGATCCAAATTGATGTGCATTATAACACACACACACACGCACGCACGCACACACACACACACACACACACACACACACACACACACACACACACACATTATATGATGTAACTTTTTGCAATGCTATACCGCCTTATAATTTTCTTGTTGAACAAGTATTTTAACAAATTAATCATTGGATTTCATTGTCTTATACTATTTATGCTTTCAAAGAATCAAGATAATTGGATATCAAAAACTATTTCATCATAAAATGATTAAATTTCAAGATTTTTTATTTATTTTAAATTATACACCATATATGAATTTATGAATAAAAAAGAAAATGCCATGAGTGGGGCGCATTTCTTGCCGATGTGGGACTAAGTCTAAGTGCAACGCTTGCTTGCCCACGTCACTTGAAAACAAAACCGTGCAGGCTTGGCTCCCCAAAGCGGACAAGAGCTTGTACGGGAAATCCCCCTACAAATACTATAAACATTGGTATAATAAACAATAATAGTGTCAATAAGAGTATTAAAATTTTGTAAGTTGAAGTATTTTTGTATAGTTATAATACAATAAAAATGTACTTTTAAGAATATATAATCATAAACAAGAATTTTCCTTTTCTTTTTCTTGTTTAAAATATGTATGTACATAAAAAATACAGTATTATGTGTATATTTTACTAACCACGATTACAGGTTCTATCTTTGTTATCACCAAACAGCTGAATATAAGAATTTTTTTTTTCTCTTTATGAAAGAATATAAGAATGGTTATTTCATTAATAAAACTTATTGTATTCCCCCTAATACTTGTTCCTATTTCAAGATAATTATCATTTTAAAGTAACGTGCTTAAGTATGCTTGTACTTTGAAAAAGTGAGAAAAAAAATAAAGTTTTAAAAAACTATACATAAAAGCTAAAAATAGAGCTTATAAACTCATACCAAATAGACACAAACTAGAAGCACCAAAACAGTGTTCATACAATAGCTCAAAGAAAAGGCCTCACAACAAAATCCGCAAGAGAGTCGTTGCAAGAATTGTTTTCTTGGAATATGGAGGATTTCATGTCTTAACCCAACCTTGTCAACGGAAAAATATATCCTACACTGGGTATATGTTTCCTTTCTCACACAATTGGTGGATCCTACTAAAGAATGAGACCTACCAACTGTGAGAGAGAGGAAACATACTACCAATGCATGGTATAACTTCTCCTTGTCAAGAGGGACCTCCATGCATCGTCAATAAGCAATGTTAACTTATGGTCCTCTTTATTAATTTTGAAATGGAGAAAATTGGGTTGAATTTTATAGTAAAAGATCTGGTTAGAAATGATATGCTCAGTAAAACAAATTTTTAATTTCGGACCTACCTCACTTGGCTTGAAATATCACCAAATTAGAGTTATTTATTTATTATTTTTTTTTATGTTGTTTAGGACAAGATGACCTAAGGACTCCAGTTTCGTTTTACATGGTTTTTCACAGTTTTGACTTTGCTATTGATTTCTCTTGTTGATGGTGCATACTACAGAAATGATACATCAATTTCCATGGTTCAGATACCTCACACAACCACAGACGCTAGAGATAAATTTCTTATGTATTGCATTACTCGTGGGTGGCTCCTTTTATAGCCATAGCCATTATATTACTCCAAATGGCTGTTACAACCTCTTGGAATAATGCCCTTGCATTTCTCTAATTCTCTCTATTGGCAAAGGGAGAGTTATGCCCACAATGGGAATTCTCCCTTTTGTTAACAAATTTAATATTTCAAAAAACAAAAAAAAATCTAAAATTCAATGAGATTCGAGTAGTAACATAACTCGAATGAAATGTCACTATATACCCTTTTAGATACATGCAAAATAATTGTCACAACGAAATTGGATCTTTCCATTTTAAAGCGAACTTAGATGATTAGAATTTGAGTTAGACTCTTTCATAGTTTATTTACTGTTCTTTGAAAGGGTAATAAGAGCTTGTAGCTTAACTATTTAATTATTGAATTATATAAAAAAGAAGAAGAAGAAGAAGAAGAGAGGGTAGAATATGAGTTGAACTATTAATTTATTATGGCAACGATAAAAACACAAATTTACTCTCTAACAATGTCTAAGAGCATCCACACTAGATGTGGCAAATGTGCCAAATGCCAAATATTTGGCACATTTGCCACATCAAACACCCAAAATCACAAGTTAGTAGATATTGTAAATGTTGTAAAATTTTGCAATTGTGTCCGTACCATTGCAAATTTGCAATGGTACGGACACAAATGCTAAAACAAAATATTATTTTTTTATTTGGTTTTCTCTCTCCTCTCACCTCTTTAATTAGTTTTTTATGCTAAAACAAATAATAATATATTATTTTAATGTGTAGTAAATATTATTTTAATGTATAGAATTGAATTATAAAACATCTGATAAATGAGATGTTGTAATGTGGTAAAATAATAAAGTAGGTTTTTGGTGTGGCAAAATGACATTTTTTTTACAACATCTGCTACGGATACTCTTAATAGAAGTAATAATGTGATACTCCATCTTCTTACATAATAATAAGTCTTAATAATTAAAATTATGGTAAGCTATATCATTCATGCAAGAGGAAGAAGTACAACGGTACGTTGGAAGTATTAAATAATTTTCCATCTAATAGGACTATTCACGAATCACAATTCAAGCTTGAAACTTTGCCGCATTTTAGGAACTTGATTCAATTTTGCAAGACCTTTTTCCACAATCATTTGAAACCTTCCCTTGTTGGCTACATACTGCTTGCAATTTCCTTTTTGGTCTACTCTTGCCAAATGAGTTCAGGAACCCGACCCAAGTAAACACTTAACTATAGTGCTTAATTCATTTTTTATTTTTTATATTTTAAAAGTAGTTGAGGACTTGAGGCCATCCCTTGAAATTATGGTCAAACTTAAGGGACATATTGGAGAACCCATGTCCCCAATAAATGACATGGAATTATGCTAAAACCACACCTTAAGCTATATCTTTATGTTTCGCGCATTAAATATGTATTCTCCCATTCTTCCTACTCTATTTCATTGAATCATAATTACATCTATCTCAAAAGAAAAAAATAATTCGTAATTGCATCATCTGAATTCTGAAATCAAATGCACAAATCATACATCCATCCAAAAAAAAAAAAAAAAAAAAAAATTAACCCACATTCTTAGCATTTAGACAATTTTAAGCGCTGTTTAAAAAAAAAATGTTATTGTTTTTTGTTTAATGGACACTTCTACTCAGTCCTCATCCCCCAAATTTTCCTTTTGGTTTTTAATGCCCGTGAACTATTTGTCTATTAGACTCCAACTACCTTCTATTATTTGTTTGAATTTTGGATGGAATATTGGATTTTTACAGCTCATTAGCTATTATAATCATGAAACATAATAGAGCACGTGTAATTACATTGCTATGCCTTATTTATTTCTTAGAATGGCTTTCAAGAATACTCATCCTTTTAATAGCAAAATATTAAATGACTGTCTCTCAACAAAACAAAATAATAATAATAATAATGACTGATTGCTCATCAATTATTATGCATTTTTATTGCATAACCCTAACTGTCTAAGCAAAAACTCGAACCCAAAATATGATATACGTGCCAAATAAGTGGATGGGATACTATTTAGGGTTGTCTTAAATTTTTTTTTTTTTGAGAATCGTCTTAAATATAATTGTATTCTAGTGAAAACACAGTTGCATCAATTTTTTTTTTTTTTTGGTAATAAAATTGAGGTGTACTATTGTTCTAATTAACACCATTCAGTAGAAATATACAATCAAATTTTGTGTTCTTTATAGTATGAGTTGGATTGAATAGAGATCCTTGTTGTCACGGTATGTCACATAAATAATATTGCATACTTAAATAAGGGCTCATACTTAGTCATGGCAATTTGATTACCCTCAGCATATATATATATATATATATATATATATATATATAAAATGGGAGATAAATGATTTGAACAATAAGTATCTTTGTTGAAAATACTAAAATGTATCAATCAGTTGAATTGCAAGGCATTTGATACTCTTATAATTATCACCTTCACTAACACTTTTTCTAGTATTTTAATATGTCCTTCAAAATACATTTTCTTAAATATTTTCTTGCACTTTTATTGATTAATCATTCACCATAACTTTACTCATTTTATTCATTATTAAGCACCCAAAAGATAAAATTGACACACCATGAGGTCCATGACACTCACACATGGCTAATAATCACCCAAATCTTTTTATTTTATATTTTTATGAAAATTTTTATAATTTGTTAATTCAATATATTTACTTGGATATATATTATTGGGAATTTTATATCCTTGCCGTCAGCTCCCTCACCACAACTTTTTTTCGGTTACGATGGACTTTCCTTGTCCTTTTTTGGGTTCTATCATCTATGGCCTACAAAAAATATGAATCCTCAACCATGTAGACCCAAAATGTCTCGCTTACCCTAAGACTTAAACTTTCATTTCCTACATATAAAAAAGCTCCTTCCTTTGTCACTCTCACAGTCTCATCTTCACCCACCCCCCAATCTCACTCTCTATTTTATACTTTTCACTTGCTCTCTTCTGTTATTGTCTTTGCTGCACAATAAGGAGAAAAAAATAAAAAATGTTCACCCTTGCAAGCCACAATCTTTGATAAAAACTTATTCAAGAGCTCTCTTTTGATGAGATTTTCTTGGGTTCTGAGAGATTTTTGAGGTCCTTTCAATGGCAGAAAGTCATGACTGTTCCACCTCAAGCCTTCTCTGTGCAGAGAACACCAATACTTGTTTTGATGATGTTGATGGCAATGCCACAGATGGGTTTGGGGTTTCCCATTCTTGGAACCACCAAAACAATCACACACACAATAAAGACTCGATTTTTGACAATATTAGATCCGAATCCTTGGAGGGTTTTCCATTGCAGAGTGAGGAGAGAGTGAGGGAGATGGTTAAAAGGGAGAGAGAGCATTTACCCAGAGATGATTATCTCAAGAGACTGCGCTGTGGGGACTTGGACTTGAGTGTTAGGAGAGAGGCTCTTGATTGGATTTGGAAGGTTGGTCTAATTGATTTTTCTCATATGGTTTTTGGATTTTATCCCATTGATTGCTGGTTTCACTCATAATGCCTTTGATTCTCTTGTGGTTTTTATGAGTATTTCAGGTTTATGCAACTGTGTTTTTGTTTTCAAGAACATGTTATGGTGTTATTACCAAGACAAATTTCTTAACAATGTTCACTTTACTCATTGAATTTTATTTTCATTTATGAAATGTGTTTTCTGTGCTTTACCTTGTGTAATCAATTTCTAAGTTGTCTATGAATCTTATGTTCATTCCTTAACAAGTTTTGTGTGGTAACTCGAATGGATTGTTTAGTTTGATTTGAGTTTTCCTTCTATCTTTGCCATTCATTCCCATTTTGACAAATTCTTGGTTTATTGTTTCTCGTGTCAGATAGACAATTTGTTCATCAAATGTAATCTCTTTCTTGATTCATGAGAGGGTCACTTCTCTTAGTGACTGGGTTTTGTTCATTGTGATCAACAGGCTTATGATCATTACAGTTTTGGACCATCAAGCGTGTGTCTATCCATGAACTACTTGGATCGCTTCCTATCAATTAATGAATTGCCGGTAAGTTTGGACATTGAAAGCAAGTATGCCTGTTTCTTTGATTTTATTCTTATTATTGTGTTTCCTTATTGATTATCTCTATCCTTGATGTTTGTTTACCACTTTTCTTGGGCATATAGAGAGATAAAAGTTGGGCTGTGCAATTGTTAGCTGTAGCTTGTGTGTCATTAGCAGCCAAAATGGAGGAGACTAAAGTGCCTCAGTTGGTAGATTTACAGGTATAAAATTCATGCACAATAGTTTGAAGTTGTTGGTTTAGCAATTTGATATGCTCTGAATTTGGTATTGATTCGATCTGGTTGTCTTTGTGATGAGTGATTGTGTGCAGGTGGGAGAACCTAAGTTTGTGTTTGGAGCTAATTCTATACAGAGAATGGAGCTTCTGGTGCTGGGCACATTGGGTTGGAGGATGCAAGCTCTTACCCCTTGCTCATTCATTGATTACTTTCTAAGCAAGATTAACAAAGTTCAGTATCCATCAATATTATCCATTTCTAGATCAGTACAACTCATATTAAGCACAATCAAAGGTCTGTCCCCATTTGTTGTGTTACATTCTGTACTTGGATGTTCTTGAGGATTAATGGGTGTGATGCAGTGCTTGGTGGGAATTGATTGCAGGTATTGACTTCTTGGAATTCAGGCCTTCTGAAATTGCTGCAGCAGTGGCCATTTCTGTTTCAAGGCAAATTCAAGAAGTGGACATTGATGAGGCCACGTCTTGTTTCAAACATGTAGAAAAGGTAAAACTGGTGGTGCCCACTGAAATAAACCCAGGACAGGACATATCTGCTTTTGCTTATAAAAAGATTTTGCCTTTTATATTTGTTCCAATTTGATGAGCTTATGAGAAATTTAGTTAATGTGTGGGATTTTGCAGGAAAGGGTCGTGAAGTGTCTTGAACTGATGAAAGATTTGTCATTGATTAGTGGGTCTGCTAATGTGGCAAGTAACTTAGCTTCATCTGTGCCCCAAAGCCCTGTTGGGGTTTTAGATGCTGCTTGCTTGAGCTATAAAAGTGATGAATTAACAGTTGGGTCATGTGCAAATTCTTCACATAATAGTCCAGATACAAGGGGAAGACACCAGACAGACCATCTAAAGTAGAATTCAAGTCATGACATGTGAATTTTTATCCTTCACACCCTAGTCCAATCAGTTTGGTTGAATGGGATTTTTGGTGTGGTTTTGGAAGTGCCCCTTTTGTTACAAAGGAAGAGAGAGAGAGAGAGAGAAAGAGAGAGAAAAGGAGAGAGTTTTGAATAAATAAATTAAGGTAGAAAGCAATTAAGGAGGTGTCATACTTCTTGCATGAGAAAGAAAGTCATTAGCTATTTATAATCACAAATTCTGAGGCAGCCATTATATATTAGGAAATGGTGGTGGTTGTCCTGGTGGATTAGTATGTGTTTAGAAAATACAGCTGTTTGTTGTGGCTTCCATTTCAAATGAGAGAGAAAAGGAAGTGAGGGAGATATTATAGAGGGAATATTTCTTAAATTTGTTTTCTTTCTTCCAATGAGAAATAGAAAAATATCCATCAATCAAGTTTTGAAACAGAAATTAGTTTGTCCTTAACAAAAGAACCAATGAACCATGGTTGTTGCCTTAATACTTCCAATGTTACCATGCCCCATTTGGATTGATGACAAATTAGATTAAACGATGTCGTTTTGGCTCTTGTAATAATTATTGTATTTTGTCTGTTTATTGTTCTTGGAATTGGAAATGGCCAAGCTGGGCCCTCCAGCCCTGAGCCCAGCCAGGCCCACAACCATCTTTTGTCTTGATTGTGACCGGTCAACATCTGGGCTTGCTCTGTACCCATCCTGTTAAGTCTAATGTAATAATGATGAAAAAAAAAAAGGTGCTGATAAGAAACCTTGGGAATGCACTGTAGTGTGTAGTGTACAGAGCTAATTCATTGTGGACACATATGTCATTTGTGTTTCAGAGTGAGACTTGAGCTGAACTGATGGCACGTGTGGTCAAAAATTTTTTTTTTTTTAATTTTAAAAAGTAGAGTAGTTTTATACTTTTATTGTGGGCCATTTTTTTTTACTATCAAAACAATGAAAAGTGAAATTATTACTACTAGGTTTGACTCCATAGTGATGGTGGTAATAATTTCTTACTATGTTGGTTTTCCTCTAAGAAATTATAGCCTTCTGTTGCAGCTAACTTATCACTTTTGACAATGACAGGAGAAAAGTTGTTGTCCAAAAATAAAAATCGAACCGGCTGGTGGGAGATTTAAAATGATAACAATAATAATACTGAAACAAATAATTCCAGTGTCATGACTCACGAGTCACGACTATGATAAAAGAGTTTGAAATAGCTTTCATTGTTAACTTCACCCATTACGTTTGTTTGTATCATCTTTTAAGATTAGTGTTTTGAGTTTAAAATAAGCGTTTGTTAAAAAGTTATAAGGAGTTTTTGTTGCGAAATAAAGTTTTGAATTTTTAAAACGTTCTTTTATACTCTCAAAGTGCCTAATTAAACGAACTCCAAACAAGATTCATGAAAACTCAATTTTCTTTTTTCCTGAAAACTTGTATACGTAGCTGCCATAAAGATGTTCATGAAAACCCAATTTTTCTCTCAAAAAGTGACATTTTCAGCACTCTCTCTCCCTCATATAAAAATATAATTACCTATCCAACGTGTGACCTGACCTTCACTTGTTTACCAATGTTTGCAACTGTAAACAAGCACTAGCTCAAACAGTCAAAAATAGAAAACAGCATTATAATATGAAAAACCTTAATTGATTAACAACAGCTAAGCACCGCCAATTCTATAATTAAAATCAAGCCAATTATAACAGACTACTATTATGTACTATCAAGGATCCCAATAGCATATAAACATATGCAAGTCATATGATATGAGATGGAAGTGACGAACCAACAGTACTAGTAAGTTACAGAAGGCAATTTGCCTTGAAACTTTAAAAGAAACCAACTCAGAGATAGATATTAAACTAAAATGACTCGATCAGCCTTAAACTTTGAGTGCGAAATTTTATATTTTAATACCTTCCTATTTATACATTTTTCAGCTCTCTCTCTGACTCTCACCATGTGTATTTGTGTACGGGGATGGGGGGAGCACAAGATGCTCAGTGAGTCAGTGCCACTGCAAAATTAGTCGAGGGTCGGTACCAAAATTTTCAGCTCTGACTTATTGTAGTAACTGAGAAATATTTAAATTGATTTCTCTGAGGTTCTTAATTTTAGTTTGGTATAAATTGTTTCTTGCTACTTGCTAGAACTAATATTTATAAACACAGGGCGACAATTTCAAATTGTCTTTACGAAATGTGAATGTGAACATCCTTCCATTCCTTCTTACTCCAAATTAATTATATATATATAAACACGGGGTGACGTACTTGTCTTTAATGTGATCCAAGTACTAACATTTTCCTTGCCAAAGATTTCTTTTTTCGGGGTAAAGTTGCTTTGTGCACACAGTTTATCACGCAGTTGATTGATTTTTTTATAAAGAATTGAGTCACTTTTAATTTAAGAGATATTTATTTATTAGTTTTTGTTATTTTTCAATATAAATGAGACTATTTGAAGTATGAGAACACTCATTATCTAGTATAAATTATTTTATAATATTGTTACAAAAAGAAAAGGTTACAAAAATAATCACAGACCAACACAAGACCCAATGGAGAACTTTTCTAAGTGTGCGTACGTGGTGGTTTTTCAGAAAACAAAAAAACAAAAACAAAGGTGCGCGTCCTGGTGAAAGAGATGGGACCATATATATTACTATGTAAAGAAAGATGGAAGATGGGTAAAAGGGTTTGGACAGAGCTCTCACGAGAATCATAACCCTTTTGTTTTGTCAATAGCTTTGGATGGTAAAGAAAGCATTTAATTAATATTTTCCAGTTCCACAATGTGAACTTAATGGTAGGAAAATGATCTTTCAGTTACAGGGCATAACAGATTGACATAGGGAAGACAAAAAAAAAGTACAAATACAAAAAGTTTTTAAAGTTCCATAGTTTAGCCTTGGGGCTTGGTCAATCATATTCTGTCTCCAATTTAAAACCTTAAAATCATATCAGATACATATAGATTATTACTGACTTACTGTTTATTCTGCTAACTTAATGGGGCTCATTTTAGAGAGAGAGTGACAGAGAGACTCTTACTCTCAATTTAGATGGACTCGGTTATGTGTACGAGTGTTGTAAGGAAAATTCAAACTTTTACTGAGTGAGGAGCTGATGTAAAATCTTTGACCAGTCAGTCAGTAATATTAGTATTATTCAGTGAACTTAGTTTATCGAGTTATTCATGTTGTCACGTGCTGATGTGCATGAGCCACACGAAAAATACAGCTGTTTTATTGGTGAAGAACACAGTGATTGCTTTGTACGAGAAAAGAATACATCTTTTTTTTAAGAAAAAGGGTAGGAGAGAAGGAATGAACGAATTAATCTTGCTTTCATGACCAACGGGGGCTTGGCTAAGCGGTCAAGGATTCAGCTTGTGGTCTAGATAGTTGAGGTTCGAATCCCGCTGACCGCAGGAGTTCGTTGGTGGGCATCCTTGGTGAGGGGTGTACTCGCAATTGCGGGGTGACTCTCACACAGGCCGAAAACCTGGCGCCCTGTCCAGGGGCTAGCGTAACCTAGCGAACCTCTCTTTTTCCCGAACCAAAAAAAAAAAAATCTTGCTTTCATGTCCATTAGCCAGGCTAGGAGCACTTTCAGATTTTTGCTATACTATCATCACCAACACGTACAGTGATTCCCTAGTGTTAGTTAATTTGTACTTTGTACACAAACAACCACCCCAAAAATGCTAAACAAAAAGGAGGGACGAGCTTGATTATTAGGATATGTAGGAGGTGATAACTTGTACAAAGGAAATATACAACAATATTCTTGCATTCATGCGTGGTACATAAATGTGAATTTCATGTATATATACGAGGGATGTGGCGTTATATGTATCAACTATCAAGTATAAACAATATCATTCTTACATGTATATAAGGTTCAAATGTGTGAATTTTTCATATAAAAAAAGTGTTATATACACCTGTTATATAAAATACTTTTTTTTGAGAGAAGTATTAAATAAGAATTTTTTTTTTTCTTTTTTCTAGTGAGAAGTATTACATACACATGTTATATCATAAGACACTTCAATTCTTATGATTCATAGAGCTATAACTACCACCATATTATGGGCAACACTTTTTGCACAAAATATGATCAATGTATGATGGGATCAACCAACTTTAATGCAAGTTGTACGGTAAAAAAAAGGAGAAAAAAACCTAAGAATAACTTGGTAGATATATATATATATATATATATATATATATATATTAAGGACGAAGTTAACTCCAATTCATTGCGTGATGATTCAAATTAATGGACATTCACATGTATTTTTAACTAGCATGTAACTCATACTAGCACGTAACTAGTATGGATGCATTTAAATTAAACACAGTTTTTATTATAAAAATATAAATAATTAGTCAAATTATTAAAAAAAATAACATGTAACACATGTATACATATGGATACATTTAATATTAAACACAATTTTTATCATAAAAATACAAATAATTAGTCAAATTATTATTTTTTAAAAAGTAAACATAATTAGTCAAGTATTAAAATTCTTACCTAAATTTAATACTACTTATGATCATTTTTTCTCTTCTAATTTTTAATAAGATATAACGTGTGGTGATCTTTGTTGTGTGGTGATTTATATTGAACATATGTGATTGGTTTTTTATTTTAATTTAATTTTATAAATTTTATAGTTCATTAATATTAGATTCTTAGTATTTTGCACTAATTAATTCACTTGACACAAAAATTAAAAAAAAATTAAGTGGATACATGACACAAATTTAAGTGGATAATTATGGTGTGATCCCTATATAAATTTAGACACATGACACAAAATTGGATTCTAATTTCAAATTCTAATTGAACTTTCTCTTAGTTTTACCTATATATATATATATATATATAGATTACATGACATATTTAATAGTTATGAGATTTGTTTAAAAGATTTAATGAGTTATGTAATTAAAATACATATGAATAGTCTTATGAATCATCAAGTAATATTTTGGATGAGATCCTCCAATCCAATTTGAAGAAAAACTCTGTTATTGTAATGGCTCCACTATGTTACACATCCTGGCATGAATGACAAACTTCATATAGGAAATAACAACTCATTAATTACTTCTGTATGGTACCGTAATGCCCAGGCCCAACTAGACCTTGGACCCTGATTCAACAGTATGGCCCAAGACACCATCATCTTTCTACCCATACCCCGGCCCAAACCCACAAAAGCCGTAGGCCCAAACTTCGTATTGCTCAAAAGCCTAAGGAGTAGACAATTTACATTAGCACACACACCACGTTTCACCATTTGGTCCCTGTTCGGCGAGCCATGCCCGAACAAGAAGAAAGGCATTCAGGTACGTCACACCTTGTATGCCCGAAAGTTGCTTGGGGAGTATCGCTACTGAACATATCTACTGAAGTGGTAACTAGTCCCAAAGCCACTCCCACCTAAGCAATCACTTACGTTAAACGAAATTGGACCTCCTATTGCACTAACCCTAAAAGCAATCATAGTTCTTCCACTAATTTGAGGCTATAAATAAGGGAAATGAGGAGAGAGGGGGGGGGGGGGGAGGTCGATAGTCAAAAGTGACATAAGGAAAGAGGGAGAGGAAGTGAACATAAGAATTCCAGGACTACAGTTAGGTCTCCAAGTTAGGATTGCCCAAAGTAGGAAATCCATAGCCTACATTACAAATAGATTATAAGTCCAAGAGAGAGTCAGCCCATTGATCCCATTTGGAGGGCACACAATTGGTGCCGTTTGTGGGAATCGAACCCACGACCACGTGGGAATTGAACCCACGATCATCTGGAGCAGTTAGTGAAGGCAGGGCATTTGAAGGAGTTTGTGGTGGATGCTGGAAACCGTGAGGACGGGCGAGGTGCACGACAAGGTGTGAATCCTATTCCCCCCCCCCCCTCCAATTAGAGTGATCGAGGTGATCCATGCGGTCCCAAGAGACGCTATTATGACTGGAAGGAAAGGAGTGCTAGTTGTAGCTTCGGTGGAAGATTGCTTGGACATGCATCACTCCGAGAAAAAGATGAAGTTCACACAAGAGCCTATCGCTTTTAGCGACGATGATTTAAAAGGAACAATCCAACCGCACGATGATGCACTGGTGGTAACAGCCCGAATAAATGGTTTCATAGTAAAGAGGGTGATGGTGGACCAGAGGAGTGGTGCCGAAGTAATGTATCTGGACCTATTCAAAGGGCTCGGGCTGAGGGTTAAAAACCTCTCAAAATATGACACGCTCCTAGTCAGATTTGATGGCCAAGTAGTGATTCCCAAAGGGCAAATTTCCTATCCCGTGATTATGGAGGGGAAAGAGGTAACGGTGTCATTTATTGTTGTTGCCTCGTTCTCTCCTAATATAGCAATTCTAGAAAGGCCATGGATTCATGCGATGGGGGCTGTCCCGTCCACTCTGCACGTGAAAGTTAAATTTTTGATCGAGTAGGGAGTCGCTGTAGTAAGAGGAAGCCAGCAAATGGCTAGACGATGTCTCGTTGCCGCTGTGAATTGGAAAAATGAGCATGCCGAACAGAAGGATCAATCTGAGAAAGTCACTTCATAGCAATTACCAGAGCCCTAGGAAAGAATGGGGGCTAACTACGCCAAGGAACTGGTCAAAGTAAAAATATTACCAAATGTGGACAAATATTTTCAAATAAGAGCGAGTATGAAAGATGAGGATAAGATAGAGATGTTATTGTTTCTTGTACAGAATGTGGATGTATTTGCTTGGAGTCCGTATGAGGTACCCGGGGTGGACCCCGAGTTCATTGTCCATAGGCTTAATGTAGACCCATTATTCCCTCCTAAAAGGCAGAAGCCGAGAAGATCGGCCAAGAAACAGGTTGAGGCAGTAAAGCTAGAAGTTAAGAAGCTGAAGGAGGCTGGGGCGATAAAGGAAATCTTCTTCTCGGAGTGGTTGGCGAATATTGTAGTAGTGAAGAAGAAGAGTGGCAAGTGGAGGGTTTGTGTAGACTTCACAAATTTAAACCGAGCATGGCCAAAGGATCCATTCCCAATGCCGAAGATTGATCAGCTGGTAGATGCCACATTCAGACACTCGAGGATGAGCTTCCTAGATGCTTTTCAGGGATATCATCAAATTGCACTGGCTGCTGAAGATCGAGAAAAGACAGCATTCATCTCCTCGGAGGCCAATTATCATTATACAGTGATGCATTTTGGGTTGAAAAACGCCGAGACCACTTACCAACGGATGATGACGAGGATGTTCAGGGATAAAATAGGGCATACCGTTGAAGTGTATATTGACGACATGGTAATGAAAAGTAAGCAAGAGGCACGGCATGTGGAGGATCTCCGAGAGGTATTTGAGGTGCTTTGGCAACATAAGTTGCGCCTTAATGCAAAAAAGTGTGCTTTCGGGGTAGGAGTTGGCAAGTTTTTGGGATATTTAATTATTAGCATCCAAAGGAGGTGCATATATTGACCGGAATGTTGGCCGCCCTTAATTGGTTCATTTCCAAATTTGCCGACCGTTGCCGCCCATTCTACCAACTCTTGAAGAAGTAGAGGGGATTTTGGTGGGATGAAGAATGTGAAAAAGCTTTTCAAGACTTAAAAGAGTATCTGATGCAGACACCTATGTTGACAGCCCCGGAGCCCGGGGAAGACTTGTTTATGTACCTTTCAGTGTCGAATCACGCCGTTAGTGCTGTGCTTCTAAGGGATCGGGGGGTGCAGCAGCCCGTGTATCACGTTAGTAAAACCCTGGCTAACGCCGAGACCAGGTACTTGCCCTTGGAAAAGCTAGTGTTGGCACCAGTACATGCCACGAGGAAGCTTCCCCACTATTTTCAAGCACATACCGTATAAGTATTGAACGAGTACCCTTTGTAGTCGTTATTAAAAAGATCCGATTTCACGGGACGGATAGCTAAATGGGGGACCTGGCTTGGAGCCTTTGATATAAGGTACATGCCAAGGAGCTCGGTGAAGGGACAGGTGTTGGCTGATTTTGTGGTGGAGTTTTCTCCCAAGAAAATAGGGGAAATGGTCTATCATGTGAAATGTTATCCATGGAAGGTGTTTGTGGATGGCGCATCAAACGCCAATGGGGCTGGTGCTGGGATTGTCATAATCACTCCAGAAGGAATACGGTTGGAGCATTCATTTAGGTTGGAATTTAGAGCCTCTAATAACGAGGTAGAATACGAAGCCTTGCTTGCTGGATTGAGGACTGCACTAGGCATGGGTGGCTGGGATGTAGAGATTTGTTCGGACTCACGGTTAGTGGTTAACCAGGTGAAGGGTAGTTTTGAAGCCAGAGACAGCCGAATGAAAGAATACTTACAGGTAGTAAAGCAAGTTATGGGTAAGTTCTGTACGGCAAGGGTGACCCAAGTGGCCCGGGGGCAGAACAGGCATGCAGACTCTCTAGCTTTGCTGGCGTCGGGGATGATGGAAGACGTGCCTCGATTAATCTAGGTGGAGCTCATAACGGAACCGAGCATTAACTACACGGTTGATATTGGTGTTCCTAGGATTCATGTTACCGTTATTTCAATAAATGGATCATGCTAGATGGACCCAATCATTGATTTCTTAGCCGAGGACCGGATCCCGGATGATGAAAAGGATGCTAACAAGATTCTCCGAATAGTGGCGCGGTATTGGTTATCAGTAGATCGGAAGCTATACCGAAGATCCTACAGAGGGCCGTACCTTTTGTGCTTATGCCCTGAGAAAATAAACGAACTCTTGACTGTGTTGTGTTAGGTTCTAAGGATTAGGATCTTATGTATTTAGAACTTCAATTTGTATGTTGGCAAACCATGATCAAAACAATGTTTAGTCGTGTATTAGACTTGCTCAAAGTATGGGTCTTAATGTAAAGTTGGAATCGAGTTTTTATGCAGAATTACTGTTCACTTTCTGTATGACTCGATCGATCGAAAATTAGACTCGATCGATCGAAAATCGTGCAGAACGTTTTTCTGCAGAAAATTCCAACTCAGCCCAAGCCCGTTTTAATGTATAGGATTTTATGTTTTGCCCTAAGTATAAAAGGGAAAACCCTAGCCACGTTTTTAGAGTTCTGAATGCTGTGTTTGTGAATCTCTCTGTGAGATCTAGAGGTGTTTACCTTCACATACACTTAGGATTTACAAACTTGAGATTTATGTCAAGAGTTTTGTAGATCAATACAGTTGCAGAATCAATAGAGCACAAAGATATACAAGCAGGTGCGCTTGTGGATTTGCTGAAGAATTCCGGAAAGAAGGAGTCCGTGGATCTCGGAGCTTTCACGTGGTCATGGTAGTAAGTTTCCTACACTTGGGTAGCAATAAGATGTTAGTGGTCTAAGTCTTGTTGTGTAAACTTCAATTCTTTCATAGTGGATTCAGTTTACCTTGAGGATAGCTAGGTCAAATCCTCCCCAGGTTTTTACCGGTGTGGTTTCCTAGGTCATCAGATCTTTGTGTTATTTATTTTCCACTGCTTTGTTATTTTTGATTATTTGTGTTAACCTAGTTTTAATTAAATTACCTAAGTTAATCACTTGGCTAATTCACTAGGTTAATCTGTTGGGTTTAAGGGGTCTAAACGAACTGACAAGTGATATCAGAGCGGGTAGCATTTGTTTTTGATCCTTTGATCTTTTAGCTGATCCTTGACCCCTGCTGTCATGGAACATGGATACTCTCTTGTTGTTCCACCTCACTTTGATGGAAACAACTATGCTTATTGGAAAGTAAGGATGAAAGCTTTCTTGAAATCCATTGATGAGAGAGTTTGGAATTCCGTTGAATACGGATGGGAGAAGCCCACTACTCCTGTGAGTGAGTGGCAAACTTCTCAAAAGGAGGCAGCCGCTTTTAATAGCAAAGCTATGAATGCTATTTTTAATGCTGTTTCCATGGAGGAATTTAAGAGAATCTCTAATGTTGAGGTTGCTCATACTGCTTGGAAAATCCTCCAGACTGTGCATGAAGGCACGAAGGCAGTTAAAATTAATAAGTTGCAGCAATTAACCTCTAGATTTGAAAGCATTAGAATGAATGATGATGAATCCTTTGATGAATTCTATGCTAAATCAAATGATATTGTTAATTCTGCTTATAATTTGGGTGAAATCTATGATCAACCTAAAATTGTTAGGAAGATTCTTAGATCTTTGACTGAGGATTTTAGACCCAAAGTGACTGCCATCACTGAAAGCAAGGATGTGGACTCCATCCCTGTGGATGAACTTGTAGGATCTCTTCAGTCCTATGAGTTAGACCTCCCCAAGACTAACAAATCCAAATCAATGGCTCTTAAATCTGTTGATGATGTTGAGGATGGTGGATTTGATGATGAACTCTCTGCTACAGAGATTGCCTATCTTGCCAAGAACTTTAGAAACTTTCTGAGGAATAATAACAGAAGGGCAAGAGGCAAGAACACTGTTGAACCTAGAAATTTTAGGAAGAATGAACCCACTAAGGTTAATAACATTGAAAAACCTAAGGAGAAAGTAGGTCAGTCTTCTAATAATTCTTTGGGACAACAATGTTATGGTTGTCAAGGGTATGGTCATTTAAAGTCTGAATGTCCTACTTATTTGAGGTCTAAGGGTAAGGCTATGGCTGTAACCCTTAGTGATGACGAAGTTTCCGACAATGAATCCGCTAGTGATGAGGATGGAAACTTCATTGCTTTCACTGCTACCACTGTAGTCAATGAAAGCATATCTGTTGAAGAGAACCCTTCTGATGGGGAACTCTCTGAGGATGCAGATTTACAGGAAGCCTACAATAAACTTTGCAAAGTTGCTGCAAAGGATGCTATGAATGTTGAGTTAGGCTTGAAGAAAATTGCATCTTTGGAACTTGAAAAGAAAAATTTACTTGTTAAACTGTTTGATGCAAATGAGCTTTTGAATAATGTGAAAACTGATAACATGCTCTTACTTGATAAAGTTAAATGTTTGGAATTTGATTTATCTGTTGCTAGAGAACAAACTAATAGGTCTGCAAGCTCCAAACTTGATCACATGCTGAGTATTCAAAAGTCTCCGTCTGATAAAACTGGTTTAGGTTATGAGGAAAGTATTTCTGTGCTTGAACCTTCTTCCACTAAATTTGTTCCTTCTTCTGAACCTCCTAAGAGTGAGATTGTCAAACCCTTGGTGAGTGAACCTGTCAAACCTGTTAATGTTACTCCACCTAGAAAGATTAGGGTTGATCTTCAAGCTTCTCATTCTAGAGCTTCTACTTCTACTAAGGGCAAATTGCATGATAAGCCTCTATGGGTTTGTCATTTTTGTGGAAAACCTGGACACATTCGTCCAAATTGTTTTAAGTTGCAAGCTGCGAAGCAAACAAATAAAACTAAAGTACCTGTGTCTCAAGCACATGATCCTATGGTACTTATTGGTGAATTGGTAAAGGCGTTAAACCTTTATTCCAATCCTGGAGTTGCTTAGAATTCTAATGTGAATCATAACTCCAATGCAAGAGTTGCATCTAAGAAGTCTTGGATGCAAAATGCTCAATCTAATTGAGTCTGTCTGACATGGTCCTTATGCTTCATTGCTCAATCTTTTGTGACCTTTGTTTCTAGGATTTGCATTGCATTACATTCATGCATTTCATTCTAGGATGTTTGTTTCTTTGTTTAATAAAAAAAAAAAAAAATTTTTTTTGCAAATTGTGTTTTGCTATTTTTCCTTGAATTTGAAGACAAGGTTGGTCAATCAAAATTTACATGTCATATGTATGTACCTTGTTTAGCTTTGATGCAATTATTTCTATTGCACTTTACTAGCTAAAGTCTTGTTGTGCATGTTGTGTGGGAAGATGCTATAATTGTTGATTACATGATCTTGATCTTGAAGTCTTATGTCTTTGATTGTCGGACTTGGTCTTATTGAGAAAGGCATAAATAACCATCTCACCACTGTTTATTAGCCAATCATGAACATCTTAGTGCATATCGTAAGATTTTGTACTCGAGAAAGTGTAGCACATGCACAAAAAGAACATAAGGTGTAGCCTCTAATTAAAATTGGTGTGTACATTATTGGGCTATAATCATCTCACAAATTCAAATAAAATTGGTGTGTACATTATCCCGACTTTTATTAAGTTTCTAATCAATAAATTTGAATATTGAGGCAAATCAAGAAACTTACATGATTGCAAGCTTTTATTATAGGAGATGTGAGAGTTATAGGATGTAACTCTTTAAGTAATAGTCTCTTTCAAATTCATGTGATGGATTTTGTAGAAATTGTGATTATTCTCTATGAGCATATTACCTCACATGTTTCTTAAGCTTATGCTAGTTGCACACACTACACAAGTTATTCTTTGCTAGAATTGTGTACATGATATTGTGTGTGTTTTTGGCCTGATCAACCAAGTTTGAGAATTTCAAGAAATTGATGCAGAATATGTTTGCTTGTTTTTTTTGGGGTATATTGAGAGAAAGTTTTGCCTTGAGAAATCTGGATTGAATACATGTGTTTTTGGGAAACATCTCATCTCATACTCATGCATTTTTTCTCATAAAATCTAATGCTTTGAGGAGTTTTTGATCTAAAATGTTTGGTTTTTCAAAACTGTGATTTTTCCAGAATTTCGATCGATCGAAACTGATTTTCGACCGATCGAAAATATTTTAAATTGCTCAGAAAACTCTCTGGTTGGCTCGATCGATCCCAGCTTGTTTTGGATCAATCGAAGGTATTTTCGATCGATCGAATGTAACCTTCGATCAATCGAAAATCGGGATGACTGTTTTTAAAAATGGCTCTTTCTCACGTGTCTTTTCACTTTTCAAAATTTTTCAAAAGTTTTTGTCTCCCTACCAACCGGTCAAGCACCTTTCTTGGAGATTTTGTCGTTTTCTTTCAATTTCTTTGCCTAATTCTATCTCTCCCAAGTCTGGTAAGACCTTTTTGCCCCTTTTCTTTGCATTTATTTTCGAAAATCATGCATTTTTGTTGTTATTTTCGGAATTATTGTTGTGGCAAATTAGGAAGTGTTTTTGAGTGTTTCTTTCTCAAATTTTTTATGGGTTTTTGTGGGGACACCTTACCTAAGCTCTACATGTGGTTTAATTTGATTCATTTGGTGTTTTGAGGAAAATTTGAAATTCTAGGGCTTGAAATTGAGAAAATTGGGGGTTTTGTTCAATTTGATTGAATTTGATGAAATTGGCTTGTTGGATTGTTTAATTTGATCACTATATTGAGTTAATTGAATGTTGAGTTGATCAATTAATCAATTTGTTGTGTTTTGAAAACTTGGGTTTTTCAAATTGGGTATTTTTTATACCAACTACATGCTCCAGCCAATTTTGTTAATTTGGATCACAATTGAACATGTTACTGCATTAGTACATGCATCATGTTATGTTCATGCTCATGCATCATATATAATTGATATATTCTGTTTTTTTTTTTTTTGCTGTGCTAACTTGCAGTCTGCCTTTGGTATTTGTTTTTTTGCTCTTTTCTTTCTGTGTCTATCTTTTCCTTAGCACTATGCCTAGGAAAACTAGAGCCCATAGGACTTCTGATCCTTCTCCTTCTTTTGACACTGAGCGGTTCCCTAGTGAGTCAAACCAAGTCACCTATGAGACTTTGAACCTTAGGCGTCAAATTTGGGCTGAGCGTAGGGTTATCTTAGATGAGTTGGATCCTGAGGTGCGTCGTAACTTTAAGCGTCGGGGTTGGTTACCTTTGCTCGAGTATGAGCATTCTCCTCCTCCTGCCACCTTGATTAGAGAGTTCTATTCGAACCTCTCTATTCATGTCTACGATAACGACACCTTAGTAAAGGTGTGGTTACGTGGTGTGGAGTATCGCATTACTCCTTCGGTAGTGTCTGATGCTCTTGGGGTGCCTATTGTGGATCATCCCGTTTTTCCTTACGAGGAGTCTCCACCCCTTGATGACGTCCTGTCCTACATCACTGGGTCTTCTATCCAGTGGGGTTCTAATCCTCGGATCACTTCTGCTGAGCTGTCTGAGCTGCACTATCTTTTCTTTAGGATAGCGTGTCATTCTTTGTGGCCTATTTCGCATGTCCACACCATTCCTCTTGAGAGGTGTGTCTTTTTGTATGCCTTGGTCACTGATGCGCCTATCAGTTTTCCGCATCTGTTCCTTTGTTCTTTGAACGAGGTTCATAGGTCTAGTTCTACGACTCATGCTTTGTTTTTCCCTGTTTTTATTCATAGGATTCTCCTTTTTCTTGGTTTTGGTGAGTTTCCTGCTTCTGAGCCTGTACATGTTATCGCTCCCATCGGTGCTACCTTTTTGAGGCAAAGGGCTGCTCAACTTCGAGCTAGCTCTAAGCGTCCTAGGGTAGAACCTTCCGGTGTCACTCTACCCCCTTCTTCTTCTACAGATACTCATGCAGCTGGGACTTCGTCTGATCCTGCTGTTGCTGCTGCTGCTGATGTTCCTCCACCGTTTGATGAGGTTTCTGACCTTCGTCGGACGCTTGATACTGTCGTGACCGTTCAGGCGGCTCATGGTCAGCTTTTGGTGGACATCCTTGATGAGCTACGTGCGTTACGAGCGGATTTGGCGAGCTCTCGTCATTCTCCTCCGCCTCCTTTTGATGATGAGTGAGTGCCCTTTGGCAATTCGTCACAAAAAGGGGGAGTACATAGTTCATTGTATCTAGGAGTGGAGTTTTTTTTGTGGAGATTTACATTTTAGGGGGATTTTTTTGTTTACTTGGTAGTGATACTGCGGAGCTTATGGAGTTATTAGATTGTATCTAGGTGCTTCACTGTGTATTCTCATTTTTAACTCTTGTTTAGGAGATTTATTTTGTTGAGATACATTTGTATGTATATGTTTCTTATTTCACTATACTACTCTGCTTATTGATTTATATTGATGATGTTATTCATGATATATGTCTTTATTTTGTGTCATGTGAAATCAAGAAATTTTTATTTATGTATTTCCTGTTTTTTTTTTCCACACATGCGTTTATGTGTTTTTTAAGTGTTACAGGAATATACAGGTTGTTTTCAGTCGAGCTGCTGTTTACTTTGCAACTGTTAGATAGTAGTTTAGGTTGAATTGTTAAGTGGCTATTTTTATTGTAATGGACTATTTCAAATTGTAACTTTGAGCTTTTTGTTAAGTCTGTGTTTTGTCACGGATTGCCAAAGGGGGAGTTTGTTAGGTTATAAGGATTAGGATCTTATGTATTTAGAACTTCAATTTGTATGTTGGCAAACCATGATCAAAACAATGTTTAGTCGTGTGTTAGACTTGCTCAAAGTATGGGTCTTAATGTAAAGTTGGAATCGAGTTTTTATGCAGAATTACTGTTCACTTTCTGTATGACTCGATCAATCGAAAATTAGACTCGATCGATCAAAAATCGTGCAGAACGTTTTTCTGCAGAAAATTCCAACTCAGCCCAAGCCCGTTTTAATGTATAGGGTTTTATGTTTTGCCCTAAGTATAAAAGGGAAAACCCTAGCCACGTTTTTAGAGTTCTGAATGCTGTGTTTGTGAATCTCTCTGTGAGATCTAGAGGTGTTTACCTTCACATACACTTAGGGTTTACAAACTTGAGATTTATGTCAAGAGTTATGTAGATCAATACAGTTGCAGAATCAATAGAGCACAAAGATATACAAGCAGGTGCGCTTGTGGATTTGCTGAAGAATTCCGGAAAGAAGGAGTCCGTGGATCTCGGAGCTGTCACGTGGTCATGGTAGTAAGTTTCCTACACTTGGGTAGCAATAAGATGTTAGTGGTCTAAGTCTTGTTGTGTAAACTTCAATTCTTTCATAGTGGATTCAGTTTACCTTGAGGATAGCTAGGTCAAATCCTCCCCAGGTTTTTACCGGTGTGGTTTCCTGGGTCATCAGATCTTTGTGTTATTTATTTTCCGCTGCTTTGTTATTTTTGATTATTTGTGTTAACCTAGTTTTAATTAAATTACCTAAGTTAATCACTTGGCTAATTCACTAGGTTAATCTGTTGGGTTTAAAGGGTCTAAACGAACTGACATGTTGCACGATGGAGTGTGCGGCAGTCATGTGGGGGGGGCGCTTTTTAGCTCACCGAGCAACAACTCAGGGTTTATAGTGGCCACAGATGCAAAAGAATGTCGCCGATTATGTGCGTAAATGCGAACGATGCCAGAGACATGCCCCCCTGATCCACCAGCCAGCAGGACATCTGAACCTGATCAGCAGCCCTTGGCCTTTTGCACAGTGGGGGCTGGATATTTTCGACCCTTTTCCTCAGGCAACAGGCAATCGAAGGTTTGTTTTAGTAGCTGTTGACTACTTCATCAAATGGGCGGAGGCAGAAGCGTTAGCTAACATTCGGGATGTGGATGTCAAGAAGTTCTTATGGAAGAATATAGTCACGAGATTTTGGGTGCCGGACTTTCTCATATCCGACAATGGATTACAATTTGATAGCAGGGCCTTCCACAAATTCTGTAGTAATCTCAGCATCAGGAACAGGTACTCTACGTCGGTGTATCCTCAAAGCAACGGCCAGGTCGAGGCCATTAACAAGACGATCACAAGTGGGTTGAAGAAGACTAGAAGAGACTGGAGGGTGCAAAGGGTAGGTGGGCTGAAGAGTTGCCCAACATTTTATGGGCGTACCGAGCAACACCCAGAAGATCTACAAGAGAAACTCCGTTCTCTTTGACCTACGGGGCGGAATCCGTGATACCGGTGTAAGTAAACCTTTGCAGTGCATGAGTCGAAGAATTTAATCCTGCCCAGAACGAAACATTGATGATAGAGTGTTAGGATCTGCTGGATGAGTACAGAGAATTTGCGAACATACGATTAGCCGAGTATCAACAGAAACTAGCTCGGTGCTACAACCGAGATGTGAAGACGTGGAAATTCAGTGCTGGGGACCCGGTTCTATGGAAAGTGGTAAGGAACATGCGAGATACGAACGCAGGGAAACTGGCCCTTACGTGGGAAGGGTCGTACAGGGTTACAGCAATTGCAGGTGCGGGAGCTTATTACTTGGAGGATCTAAATGCTTCCCTGGCCATGGAACGTTCATAACTTGAAGAAGTTCTACTACTGAACAGTTGTAAACGGGGATATAAATTAAGTGTAATATAGTACATATGTTTTGTCAGCTAATATGGAGGTGATGTTAATTCATGTAGGTGTATTTAATTCCATTCTTGTTAATCAACCTTGTCGTCCAAGAAAATAACAAAAATTTATGGGGACAATATGGCCTACTGTAACTTAAGGTTAGAGATTTGTTCTCGGTTTGATTTCATCACTGGGCAGGTTGAAACCTTATTATATCCTAAGGACAAAAGCTTGCTTTTCGGTTCGATCATCATCACCGGGTAGGTGGAAACCTTACTGTAATCTAAGGTTAGAGACCTGTTCTCGGTTCAATTTCATCACTGGGAAGGTTGAAACCATACTATAACTTAAGGACGGAAACTAGCTTCTCGGTTCGATTAGCATCACCGAGCAAGCGAAAACCTTGCACTAAAAATCTCCTAAGGACAAGAAACTCGTTTCTTAGTTCGATCGTCATCGCCGAGTAGGTGGAAGCGTCACGCCAAAATGTCTCCTAAAGATAGAAGCTTACCCCTCATGATCAACAAGCCAAAAAACTATCTTGGGGTGGTGATCTATACCTCGTTTTTCTATGCTCCGTGTCCTTCCCGAGAAGATAGGTGTACGACTAATAAAGTTTCCTTTGCCAAGGGGCTAACCCGCCCTATTCTTCCCGATATTAAGCATACTCGGGAGTGACCTTCCCACTTGAATATTAGAAAAATATGTGCATATAGAAAGCAGAAAAATACAACGAAGGGAAAAACATAATTATAAACATTTTAAAAAAATGTAGGATAAATTTCGGCAAATAAGCCTTAATCAGACGGAGTCAGCACCCAAAAATGGAACCAATGTCTCGTCACCAAAACTAGGTGACCATATACAAGTTAGACACAGCGAAGAAACAATTGTCCCATCACCACAGCCCGGTGACGTAGGCAAACTAATTAAAAAGAAAAAAGTACTTGAAAAGAAAAGTAAAGGATAAGCGTTTGGTACGGTAAATCAAATTGCGGGGTCTGCGAGCTGTGTCTGGGTGGTGGTCTTGGTCAGCTGCTGGTTTGCTGTGGCCTGTAGCAGAATGTCCTCACCAAGCTGATCACCAGCACGGGGGTTACTGATGGCTTCCATGTCATCTAACTCCACATGAGAATCGATTTGCCCCACCATCTCCTTCATACTTGGTGTTTCTTCATCATCGGTGGGTCTTGAAGGGTTTTGCATGGCGGGAGTATGACTCGGGAAGGTTATCTGATCGGGATCCCTTAGAGGGGAGTCTTCGTGGACCTTCAAGGCTTGCAGTGCAGCCAGCCAACCTTCTTCATAGGCTAACTTCCGAGCCTCATTAATGACCGGCTCCATAGAGTTTTTGGTGTCATCAAACCTTCATTATACCACTTGTTTTCACAAGCCTCCAAGGCCGCTCTCAAATCGGCCAGTTCCTCGACTTGGGCAACATTCAAGCTTATTGCCTTAGCCAACTTTAAATTAGCTTCATTTTGCTTCGCCTCAACCTCTGTGGATCTCTTCTTCGCCAGCACCTTAGCCTTCTCCATGGCAGTAGCTCTCTTCTTGGCCATCTTAGCAGCTTTCATTTTGTCCTTCGCCGTCTTAATAGCCGCCTCCCTAGAAGGCTTCTCCCAGACAGCATCCTTGGAAAGCTCCTTCATTCGCTCTTCGATAATGTGAGCCAACTAGGCGGCCTGGTAGAACAACAGTAGTCAGCACGGTATTAAAAGGAATGTATATAAGGGTTAATAGAAAATCAGGAAATGAAAGATTACCGCAATAGTATGCCATTGCAACCTCCTTCCTATAGACTCTTTCGTCCCCTCCTCAAAAGCATGTACATCCTCGGGCAAAAGAAGGCCATGCACCAAGCTTTAGGCAACATGACCCTCTTTGCTTTTCTCCCACACTCGTACACTAGCAGTCGCGGGAAAAGGCTGGCCGTCCAGTTAGAACATGGGTTGCCATGCCAGCGCTTCTCGGGAGGTTGACGCCACATTCGTCCCGACTTGAGCCGGTGGCTCCTGGATGATGATGCCTCTTGATGGCTGAGGGGGAGTCCTGGTCAGAGCATTGCTCGGATCGGTAGGGATCTGCTCAGTGGTACGTTGCCTTTTACGGGATCGGCCCGAGGGAGGCAGAGGAGGGGGAGGAGCAAAAGGCTCCTAGCCACGGCCCTAAGAAGGTTACTGCTGTGCGGTTTGCCTTGCGCTCGACACAAAATGATCAATCGTCATGACCTTTCTAGTCACCATGTCTTCACCACGGTCGGATGCAGTTTCAGAGGAGCTAATGGATTTCGCAGCTACTCGCTTAGCTTCCTGACCAGGAATCTCGGATTCAACAGGAGCCTCGTGTTGGACGGGGGCTTCCTGAACAGGGGCCTCGGTCCTAATAGCCGCGTGAGCTAGTTCTCAACGGCGTTGAGACTCGCGTTCTGCTGACTCGTCCCGCAATGGCATAAGCTCGTCCGAGCAAGTATACCACTGCCCAAGCTCCCGAGCTTCACCTACTGTAAACCTTGGAGGAAGAAAATTCGCGTGTTGAACGTCGATGTAGGAGAGGAGGGGACTATCTACCAGAAGAGCTTGTCCGAAAGGTTGCCAGGTCGAGTACACGAGTTCGACGCCGAGAATTAGGTGGGACGCCCGAAGCTGCCCGTTCCAGTGAACGAATATCTTAGACCTGAGTACAAAATTTAGGTCCCTTACGTGAATTTCCCTGAGATCCTGGGTGAACACTTTGCCGTCTGCAACAAAAAATACAGTAAGTCAGTATTTAGATTAGTAAAACAATCATAAGTGGAAAGGCAAACAAATTGGGAATTGAAACGAACCCACTTCACGCCGTGAAAGGGGGCAAGGGATTTCGTCGGCAAAACAATTGCCGCATACCCGAACAAACTCCTCGGCGGAATTTCTATTAGAGTCAGGCAGGTATGAAATTAGCCGTACCCTCATGTCTCTAGCCATACCCTCGTGGCAATATGTCACTTCCACATCATTGGGGATGTCAAGTTTTTGTTTAAAAGGGCTAAAGATGCCTTAGTGTTCAGCAAGAAAGCGTAACCCATCTTATACTCTAGGAATTGAAGGAAAAAAAAAGAAAACTCGAAGAAAGAGACTGAAGTAAAAGGGAGAGGAAGAAGACTTACTTTGGGCTCTAGGAAAGAAAGGGACTCTGGACTGATGAATAATCACACAGATGAATGCAAGGCAGAGGAAGAAATCAGAGAATGGAGAGTGAAAAAGTGAAAGAATGGCTTGGGGTGGGTTATTTATAGGAACCAAAAAAGAGAGAGTAATGTTTAAACCATAATAATGAGGCTTAATTAGCAATAATGAAACTTACGGATACTAATGCCAATTGACACATGCGCCGCCTCGGTTCGCAAACCATCAGGAAATGGTAACAGCTAAACCAAACGGCCAGAATTAACGCACCTTTTGAGAGCGCACTAGTTTATTTTTAAATCCGCCCAAATATCCACCCATTGAGCTTCTCGGATGGCTAATACCTTTTGGACTCCTTGATTCTTCCCAAGAGCCGGGCATGAATCAAGGGGGGGCTAATGTACGGTACCGTAATGCCCAAGCCCAACTAGACCTTGGACCCTGATTCAACAGTATGGCCTAGGACACTAACATCTTTCTACCCATACTTCGGCCCGAACCCACAAAAGCTGCAGGCCCAAATTTCGTATTGCTTAAAAGCCTAAGGAGTAGACAATTTACATTAGCACACACACCCTGTTTTGCCATCTGGTCCTTGTTTGGCGAGCCACGCCCGAACAAGAAGAAAGGCATTCAGGTATGTCACACCTCGTATGCCCAGAAGTTGCTTGGGGAGTATCGCTGCCGAACATATCTACTGAACTGGGAACTAGTCCCAAAGCCACTCCCACCTAAGCAACCACTTACGTTAAACGACATTGAACCTCCTATTGCACTAACCCTAAAAGCAATCATAGTTCTTTCACTAATTTGAGGCTATAAACAAGGGAAATGAGGAGAGAGAGAGAGGGGGGGGGGGGGAGAGGTCGATAGTCAAAAGTGACAGAAGGAAAGAGGGAGAGGAAGTGAACATAAGAATTCTAGGACTACAGTTAGGTCTCCAAGTTAGAATCGCCCAAAGTAGGAAATTCAGAGCCCACATTACAAATAGATTGTGAGCTCAAGAGAGAGAGTCAGCCCATTGATCCCATTTGGAGGGCACACAACTTCTATTAGTGTTATTCATGGTATTTTTGTTCCCTCGATTTGAATCTAATCACTCTTACTCACTATTACATCAATCGCTCTTTTTTTCCACATAACCAAATCATCTCTTATTGCTAACACAGAAAATTGTTAGAGGCTATCATAAAGACAAGAGCAAGGCTAGATGCACACTATAAGTTGATTTAATGAGGCTATCATAAAGACCAGGGCAAGGCTAGATGCACACTAAAAAGTTTTTGATTAAATTAAAGCATATGATTCGTATGAGTGGGACTTTATTCTTCACTGTCTAATTGCTGTTAGTGTGCCTCCGAAGTTTTTCTCTTGGGCCAAAGAATGTATGCCACCCCAAAGTTCTCTATATCTTTTAATGGTGGGCTGGTGGGTTATTTCAATGGTAGAAGGGAGCTGAGGCAAGGGCATCCATTGTCCCCCTTACCTCTTTGTTTTGGTTATGGAAGGTTTTTCCAAACTAAACTCTATATTCATAACTCACCAAAGTTCATGTTTCATCTAAAGTGTAAAAGTTTAAGGCTAACTCACCTTTGTTTTGCCAATAATTTGATGAGTTTTTCTTGCTACAGATATCCATTCAATAAGCCTGGTATAAACGGCTTTAGAAGCCATCAATGTAGCATCTCTGGGCTGGTTGCTTCAAAGTTAGTTCTTTTTGTTGCTTCTAAGTTAAGTTCTTTTTGTTGTTATTCCCTTTAGTCTAAAGGTGCAAATTATTGTGATCATTAAATTCAAAGAGGAAGCTTCCTGTCAGGTACCTTTATAAGTGTTCTACTTATTTCGTGGAGGTAATTGTCTGAGAGAGTGTTTTAGTTGACAAAATCACAGCCAAAGTTAATTCTTGGTCCCTGAAATATTTGTCTTATGCCAGAAAACTTTAATTAATACAATCATTTTTGTTTAACTTTCAAAATTACTGGTCTAGAATGTTTATTCTTCCTAAAAAAGTCCTTAGAGCCGTGGAACAAAGATTGAGTAGCTTTCTTCGGAATAGTTTAGCTAGTTTTGCAATTGGTGTAAATTGGGATTTGCTGTGCAAGCTAAAAAGTGAGGGAGGATTGGGCTTAAAGAGGATTGAGGAATGGATCAAGACAGCTATCAGAGGTTTCATTTGGTCATTGTTTGCTTAGGCTGGATCTTTATGGGTTCCCTGGGCCACTAACCTCATAAAGGGCAGCTGCTTTTGGATTGTTAATATTCCCCAGGATTGTACATGAAGTTTACGAGTATTTACATCAGTTTGTGTATAATAAAAAAATTAATGTGTAGAATTTATACGGTTTTTCCTAAAAATTAATGATCCACATTAGTCCTTATATAATTATGATAAAATTACAAGTTTGCTACAGTAACTGTGTAAATTTACAATAATATTACTAATTTTTCATTTAGTTGATTATTTTTTTTTTATGTATATTAAGGATGAAAAAAGAGAGTAGATGGTGGTTGTTCTGTGTGAAGAAAGAGAAACAATTAAAAAAATTAAGAAAAAATTGGTATTTTAATAAAATGTAGTATAAAATAAATAATCTGATAAAATGTAGTATAAAATAGATAATCTGATGTGAGGTGTTTTGAAAAATAAGTATATAAAATAGAAAAAGTAGGTTCTCATGCTAAAATAGGAGGCATACCCTGTAACAGGATATATTTTCCCCTAAAATAGGCATTAATTATTGCACGAACTGATGCGAATGCTCTAAGGAAGATTTTAAAAATTAGAAAGGATGCTGCTCAGATTTGAAGTTGGAACTGCCTCTAACATTCTCTTTGGCGTGATTGGTGACTTCTAGACGGTGTCCTTTATCAGATGTATAGACGATAGAGCTGTTTAGTGCATGTTTTAGCCGGTTCTCTGAATGTTATGGTTTCTAGTGTTTTGCAGGATCGGGGTTGGCATTGGCCTCCAGCTAAATATGAAGACCTAGTAACTATGCAAACTGCAAAGTAAACTCCCATTAATAGAGCTGGTGGACGAAGATAGGTATTGGATCCCTTCAAAAGTCTAGTTTGTACTCTTGTTTTAGTACCTGGAGCTATATAAGGAGGAAAAATCTCGAGGTCAAGTGGTGGAAACTAATATGGTTCCAGGGTGCAATTCCTAAGTATGCTTTCATTGGTTGGCTAGCTATCTAGAATAGATTGTTGAGGAAAGTGAGGCTTTTTAAAGTTAGGTATATGTGCTAATAATGCTAGCTGTGGAAAAGAGTGTGAAAAACTATTATGGATCGGTGCTTTATCAGGAATCTTAAATTCCTTTGGCAAGAAATCATGTTGTGGGGGAGACGATCATCTGAGGGAAGGAGTTTAGATATGTGATATGCAAAATTGTCTTATGGTATGGTGTCTATCACCTGTGGTAGCTCAAAATCAATGTTCTTCGTCAAGGTAGGATTAATTTTGAAGAGATTATTGCCAAGAGTCTCATTATCAGCCTTTTTACTTTACATAGATTATTGCCAAGAGTCTCATTGTCAGCCTTTTTACTTTACATATATACTGGTTGGAGGTGTTTTTAACATAAACATTTAGAGTTCAAATCCTCCTCTCCCATTATATCTATTGAATTCTCAAAAAAATTCTGAAGAGATTATCATCAAAAGTGTTAAATGGGAAGTTAAAGAAGGGTGAAAACAGGCGGTTTCTGCATCTGTGTTGAATAGAGCAGAGTTGTGCTCTTGGGGCATCTCTAGCTCAGTTCTTAGATGCCCTCCTTGTTGATGGTTTGAGTGTTTAGATTTCCCATCCTTGTTTGCTTTTGTTTTTGTCTTGAGATGCTGGCTGGCCTAGCTGGTTCCTTTTTTAGTGTTTTTATGCTGTATTGATATACATGTTTCTTTTAAAATAAATTTGCTTATTCATCAAAACAAAACTCTCACATCATTTCATCAATGGGACCGACTCTTTATCTTTAATCTTATCTCTTCATTCCACATCCTATCTTTTTTTTTATATTTCTACTTATCCATATATTCTTGTTTCATTCACAGCATGTTATGAACATGTTTCGTAATAGCCCAACATTCAAATATGGCATTACTTATTGGAGTCTCAACGCTGATAATTTAAACTCCAGTAAATATGATCCAAAAAATGCAACTAAATTTTATAAGCTAGACCACAACGGAAGGGTCTAGTTTGTATAGTCTTTAACTGTGGCTGACATATTTCATAGTTACAACAAATTTTGTACAAATCGTTGTAATAAACATTAAATCTAAAGTATATATTACCAGATGATTCCTCTGGAACTTTATTGTCAAGGAAATCTGAGAGCAATGAATCCAAAATATTCCCTCATCTTTGCTTGGTAGAGGGAATGAAATCCTTTGATATTTATTTCTTCTACAGCATGCGGTGACCAGACTAACAAAAAACCTTTTGATGCTGGTATCTGTCCTAGACTCTACTCTTTGGGAGCTTATATAGATATATTTTCAAGTCTTATAACTTAAATAAAATTATTAGATAAAGTCAGGCTGGCCTGTTGAAGTCAAGCATCGATGCCACATTCTACTGTTGGGGTCCACCAGCCTGGGATAAGAAATGACTTCAGGAATTGGAAGGTAGACATAGTGAGTGTTGCATATGCCTACAGTAATGCCACTATATCCAGCAAATGCGCCATGAACCTGCCAAACCCACACATCCATATTGAATAGAAATTAGCAGGGCTGAACCGTCTCAAAAGACTTGAAAAAGCTAAAGGAAATCTGAAAACAAGTGAAAGAGGCACTTGGAGAACAACCCTATATATGAAATGCCTAGCAAACCCTAGGTGATTTGAGCGATGCTCACTTTAACTTTGGCCAAGTCAAAATGATTAAGTTTGATCAATCGCTGAAACTGCCAGATCTCAGCTTGCCAACTCAGGCATGCTTGAGCTCTCATAGGCTTGCCTACTGAAACACGGCAAGTTTGAGGTTGAGTTAAATAGGGCCCTGATCAAGCCACAATCTTACATGGCCCAGCCAAATTGAGCATAGATGCAATTGCAAAAGGCAATTTCTGATCCAATCCTGGAATCAATATATTTGCTGAACCAATTTCTGAACAGGACCAAAGTTCACAGCTGGAACTACCAGGTCCAAAGATGTCAATAAGAGAAAATTTCCTAACTATATTTAAGACTCTTTTATTTCACTCTCCGTATGACTGGATGACTGCTTCAAGTGGTCACTTTTTTTCTAACTTGAAGGAATTTTTAAATATGTGCAACTTTAGATGATGCTCGTAGCAAGCCTAGTACACTTCCCATGTACACAGAATGCTTTGCTTGTTATTCTCTTCAATAAAGATTTTCAAAAAAAAAAAGAAAAAAAAAAGAAAGAAAGATCCTAATTGGAAACCGTGAAGTTTCAATCCTTTTCTGAAAAGAACTCTACTGACTTCAATTTTTTATTTTGTAACAAACCTTTTATTTTATTTTTAATTTGTAAGTTACACACGCGCATGGTGGGTTTTTTTTTAATGGTTTAAGCCCATCTGCTCTTGCTACTAACTGTCATCCTCCATCTACTGTGTCTTTTTTATTTTTTATTTTAAAAAAGACCAGGCTGACAATGTAATTAATGCTTTTCATTTCTAAATCTCTAGCTGAATGGAAAAAGAGGATATTGTTAAAATACTTAAAAACTTAATAGTTGTAATTATTATCACATGCTTTAGTTACAATATTTTTTTATTATTTATAATTTGATAGTTAGCTACAATCATTTTAATTATTATTACTATTTAACAAAAAAAAAAAAACTTAAAATATATAAAATATACAGAACAATATAAATAAATAATTAAGTCAACTGTTGTGTCTCTTACTTATCAAAAATAAAAGTTAACTGTTGTGTCTCGTGTCATGTCATATCTGTGCTTATTAGGTTTCACATGCACATTTCCACTAAAAACCAGTTTTAAATTTAGCAATTCACGTACATAACCTACCATGACTGGTTCTAAGTCTAGACATACTGGATATAAAACCAATTCAATTTTGAACTTGTTTTATTTGGTTCTAACTTAAGTCTAGACATGCTAGATGTAAAACCAATTCAATTTTGAACTTGCTTTATTTTTGGTTCAGCTTATATAAGAATTTAATCAGTTTTATTGAACCAAACCCAGAAAAACTGGTCCAACCTTGATTATGATAAACATCCTATTCAGTGATGAAAATCTTGATCTTGGATCATCACATTGTAAATAACCCAAACAATAGAAGTTTATTTTTCTCAGGTGATTTACTTGCCCAGCTTCAATGTCATAGCAGTCCCCACTAAGGGATTGGTTGATAGTAGGGTTGTTGAGAAATGACATTTACTGCTTCTTGGTCATATGTTTTTACTTAGAATATTCTTGTGAATTGGGTTTAAACAAGATGAAGCCCTTGATTACATTCCCCAGAACTACCAAGTAAGAGATGCTAAGCTGTAGGCTAGTCTCTGGCCAATAAGGTCAAGTACAACAAATATTGGGCCTAGAAATTGGCCATTACTATTGATATCCCTACACCTGTGAACTGCTACATATCCAGGCAGTAGAGAGGCTATATATTAATGTTAGAACAATGGTTGAGTGAGTAAATTCACCATTTCCTATTAGCTTAATCTTTTGGGACCAGTGGTAATTTAACATGGTACCAAAGCATATGGTCTTGAGTTTGAACATTGTCTCTATTCTCTACTTTACCTCCTGTTTAAAAATTTACAAATTACATGTGTTGAGTCCACTCAGTGAGCAGAGTTTGGATGCATAGTGATGAGGAGCGTTAGAAGAATCGTTAAATGATCGAATTCACTTTTCTTATAAGCTTAAACTTTTTAGACAAAGTTTAACAATCACTATGTGAGAGAGAGAGAGAGAGAGAGAGAGAGAAACTCACAGCATTTTGTCCTAGTACAGTGCATAGAATTCCATCTGATGCATTGGCACGGCATGCACGGATCATGTATGTGGGATCAATATACTTCACATCAACTGGAACACTAATCGCCTTGAAAGCTTTTTTTATCTAAAAATTAATGGTAATTAGATATCAGTATATAGAGTAAGCCCAATGAATGTATAGTATGCATGAAATAATTCAAAAAAAAAATATATATATATATATATATATATATTGAATTGCCCAGAATAGTAGTAGTTCTTTGGAAGCAAGAAAGATTATACACAACAGAATAAAATATTATGTTGACTCAAAAGCACCTGTGCCTTTTGACATATTGCTTGAAGATAGCATATTTTTAACTCTGACAAATGACAACTACAAGGTCAAACAGCAGTCCATTTTTATCTATGCAACACATATCAACTGATCTAACACGTTAGACATTCAGTCAAGTCATCTCATTGTTCATCAACCCACTGACCTTCGGTTGTCTCTAGTGACATGGAGATCAAGATCACATGAAATAAGTCAAAACAAACCACCAACCTCTTGTTGAATGTGTACACCGATATCTCCAAATACAACGTTTCCAGATGCATCCTTAGCATTAGTTTTCTCAAGAAAATTCTGCATCAGGAAAAAACAAGGAATGAAAAACTTTATTCTTTGTCTTAGGGGGGAAAAATATCAGGAAGAAGTTATAACATTTATGTGACGTTGTGGAATGTACAAAAATGGTTCATCATAGTTTTATTGAAGCCAAAAAAGGACTACACAATGACTATCACCTGATCAGTAATAGTATTCAACCCAAAACCAAAAATATGTAATCCTTATGCAACTTACCTGTCCTGCTCCCTCTGCAACACAGACAACAGCTGAACCCTTTGTCTCAATTAGGTACTTCAGATGTCGCAGAACACCATGAGGCCCATGCAAATTAAAAGGTACCTTAGATGTGCAAATCAGCAGTATTAGGAATGGCTAACAAAAATAAGTATCCAAATGATCACTAATAACAAGTACCTCAGGAATCTGATTGAAAAAAGTACCTCAGGAATCAAACATATGTCAATTTGTCCACTTGCTAGGGATGCATGCATAGCTATAAATCCACTGCTACGGCCCATCAATTTCACAATACCAACACCATGATAAGCACTGTGTGCCTATAACAAGATTGAGGCCAAAAAAAGATTTTTTTTTTTTTGATAAGTGAAAAAAAAAAAAAAAAGATTTTTATTTCACCATGAGGGAATCAGCACCAGGAAATAATTCAGCTGGAAACATCATATAGAGAAACATATATATATGCAAAGGCAACTTAAAATGCATGAGAAGTACCTCTATGTATGCAGAATTTATTGCTCTTTGTGCTTCTTCAACAGCAGTATCAAAACCAAAAGTTTTATCCATCAGCAGAATATCGTTGTCAATAGTTTTTGGCACACCAACTACAGCCACCTTCATCCGTCGCATACGGCACTGAAAGCAGAAGATATATGAACTTAGACCTCAGGAAGCATAAAAGGCAAGCCCCTATAAGGAAATAGAGCAAGCACTTGCAACCTGTAAAGACAAATTTAGAAAGGAGCCACAACTGCACATCCTGAAAGTTTTTTTATTAGTAAGTTACACATCCATTGGGTCTTGGACCCACGACCTCACCTTCCACCTTGCTTTTACTAGGGGAGGAGGTGCCACTTAGGTGAGAGCTCATTGGCTCTTGATGTAATTATCTTCAAGATATAGCACAACATTGTTTTTTGTGGGGGATAAGTAGCAGTACATCACTATCCCATTACCATAAGCCTTGAAGATGAAGATAACACCAATATTTTACAGATATTGCATTCAAATGCGCGTTCACATTATTTATTTTGTTAATATTATTCATTTATTTAATTTACTTTATAACATGAACTTGTAATGAGAACTAGATAAACAACTCAGAAGCAATATTTTGTATTTGGAAAACTTCTCTGTGCAGATTTCATTCTGGAAAGAATATCTTAATAATGCATGAGAAAACTAAATCAAATGGTGAGCAAAATTAGTGCAAAAGTACAGGCTTAAAAACCTCATTATGTATTGCATTGGCCCCAGCGTGTGTGCCGTTCCCACCCAGCACAAAAAGCATGTTGATTCCTCTTTCCTGGCATTACATGCAAAATATAAATCAGATGACTTCTATCACTTCCAGGAATTAAGATGCAGTTTTGAAACAGTTGAGAAAGATTAAATGAGCACCTCCATACTGTCCACAATTTCACTAATGCTAGGTCCTCCACGTGAAACACCTAACAAGCTTCCACCAGAAAGATGGATATTCTGAACCACTTTTCTTGATAGCTGATGATCAAAGTCAAAACCTAAACAAATTAATCTACAACTCTAACCATAGTTTCAGAGATTAAAAGCATGCATTTATCTCAAGTACATAGAAAAATTTTTATGATACAATTAATGTTTAAAATATTACAAAGGAGAGATTACATACCGGCATTTCATTTAATTCTTTGGCAGAAAATCCACGATAACCAAAGGGAATACCTACAATCTTTTTTACACCATATATTTCAAGGGTAATGACAATCTGCAGCAGAATATGATTTAAGTGGTTATAATAATTAAAATAAAAAATCTTAGGCATTCTGAATAGATATGCCCATATGGGGGTTCAAAACAAATACATTTTGAAAATGCCATACACCAATCAATTTTTACCTTTTAAAAAAAAAAAAAAAATTCTGTAACTTCAAATGAATATTTGGCACCACCGTCACCAGAATTCAGAGTGAACTGTTACTTACAGCCTCAAAAATTTTTTTTGATAAGTAAAAATGTTATATAAACGAAAAGCTGCTCTATGCAAGAAAAGACATAGAGCAAACCCAAAAGGTACAAGGAGAAGAAAACAGAAAAAACAAAAAAGAAAAAAGAAAACCAAACGACAAGAAAATTACAAAAGAAAGAGAGAACTAAGGAAAGAGGGTAGAGAATCATTAGACGTGAGTCCCCAAGCCCGAGACCAATCAAAAAGGTTCCCACAAAAAGAGGCAGTCATCTGAACAGTAGAACTCTCCAAATCCTCAAAAGTTCTCCGATTCCGTTCCTTCCAAATACACCAAAGGATGCACAACGGAACTAAGTTCCAAATCTGAGACGAATGTTTTCCCAACCAATTCCACCAGCCAAAAAGCAAATCTGGGATCGATCTAGGCATAACCCAAGACAAATCAAAAGTTGTTAAGACAAAGCTCCACAGCCGATAAGCCATCTCACAATGTAGAAATAGGTGGTCAACCGTCTCTCCACAATGACAGCACATAATGCACCAGTCTACAAAATCCAATCCCTCAATCTTCTCAAGTTATCACCCGTTAGAATCTTATTCCAAGCTACACACCAAACAAAAAAAGAAACTCGCCTAGGAGCCTTCACTCTCCATATTCCTTTCCACGGAAAGACAATTGAGGGAGAATCCCGCAACTTATTATAATACGACCGAGTGTCAAACTCCCCATTAAGCTTCAATTTCCATCTCATCCGGTCTCTAACATCCAAAGGAGGAGTATTAGCACCCAATAAACGAAGAAAAAGCAGCCCTTCATCCATCTCCCAATCATTAAATTCTCGAATAAAACGAATATCCCAAGTTCTTCTATCCCAAGTTCTTCTCCCAATTATTCCAAGTTCTTCTGGGTGCACATTGATTGTATTCAAGAAGGTTCTAAGAATGCATATTAATCTCAAGTTTTCATTTAGAGCAGTATTATGCTCAAGGGAATTTTTAATATATAGCAATATAATCATGTTAGGAATATTACTTATTAATATAATTGCTTCGGTTAGTTTCTAGTGTTGTTGTTTTTAAGCACAGAAATTTGTTAAGCTAGAGATACTATCAAGCACAGGTTTAGTTGAAGTACAAAGAAATGCCAGAAACTAGACCAGACAATACGTATTAAGATGTTGCATGATTTCCACAATGTCCGAGACTACTCTAAATGATAAATGATAATTTATTCCAAAAACATTGCAAATTTGATGAGGATAAAACTATAATCAATGTAATGAATGACCGCCGCAAAAGAGTCATGACAATGACCTGTCTGATGACGTCATTGAGACCAGGGCAGAGCCCCCCACAAGTTACAATTGCTGCTTTCACTTCTTCTGGTCTGAAATATATTTTCTCCCGAGGCCCAGCACGATGAACCCTGCCAAGTTCCAATGCATCACATTATTAAGTCAGTGTAAACAAAATCTGATATCACATAAACCAAACACACACACTTGTCAATTTCCTGAGAGAGTTTTGCAAAAAGTTAAAATATGACTACATGTGACATTTCACTTCTTTTCAATACTGATGAAAGCTCATTTGCAGGAAACTTTTCTCAACATGCTTTGCTTATATTTTGTTCTTATTAGAATGAGTTTAAATTTACAAATGGTAGAAACTACTGGATATGTATCAAACTGTTATCAGTGAGCATAATAATTACAGAAATGCCAAGTCAGTGTGTTGCTACTCCTTCAGAGAGAAAATCCAACTTAACTGTGGTAACAACCACTCCCTAGAGACTCTATGGAATCACACATATCTCAACAGATATCCAAGAGTACATTTTCAAGTGCAAATTCCAAGAGATGGTTGGTCGAATCAAAGCCACAAGTTATGGTAACTTTTTTTTTTATAGGTAAATTACACACTCAGTAGATGGCTTTTAAACCCATGTTCTCACCCTTCACCCGTTCTTGTGGGAAGAGGAAGTGTTATTTGAGCTATAGCTCATTGACTTCTTTTGAAAATTCTCAAGGCAACCTACATTCTAGATCATGGAATCATCTCACATAACTAAAATCCCTTTGCATTGCCTCTCTTGGCCATAATACCCCTCCACGATTGCCTATTGACAGCAAAGACAGGTAATTACTCCATGACTCACCAAGAAAAGAAAAAAGAGCCTTCTTGAAACTTTATCCTAGCTTGATCCCAGTTAAAACCTACACATTTATGTAACTCTCCCATCTTTCTCATAATGTCTTTGCGTTTTGCGAACTTCTAGGCCATGAGAGCCAAACCACCACCCATCATCAATTCATCACTACTGCTGTATGTCCACAAAAAATTTATCATTGGCAAGCCTCTATAGATCTTTATTCACTCTAGGTTATACTAGTATATCAACAATATCACATATTTTTCTGAAAGCAACATTGAGTGTTTAAAGAATTTTCTAATCATTGCCACCAAATGCATTCTCTGGATTTTCACAATCGTCTAAAAGAGAGTTAAGGATAGATAATTACCATTGTTCTACCCAAGTACAATCAGGATCAATGCACTCAGCACCAGCAGATGTAGGTGATGAGTAGCGTATGACCTGAAATATTGAATGAAAAGGAAAATTACGACAAAAGTGGAAGTAAATAGCTTGACAGAAAAGATATCACATCCCTAGCATTTTGCATGGGAATATATACAAATATTGTTCTTGGTGCCCTAAATATGAACAATGAAGTGGCATCTAAAATTTAGCAAGTTCCAAAAAACTAGCATCTAAGTGAAAGATAGGGCTATAATATCCAAAAAACATAGCAAGAATGAAAGGAAAAAATGAAGGTACTCAACTTCCAAAAAGTGAAATTTGTACTTTGGATTTCTACACTTAACTTGCATTCATTTATTAGTCCATTTGCCTCTGTCAAAAATACTTTGCAGCAATCAAATCTCATATTGATTTCTTGAAATTATTCATCTTTTTATAGTTATCTTGAAGCTATGTGACAACATTGATTTCAAGTTTTCCCATTATACATCATCTTACACAACTAGCATCTTCTGCATCATATATAATTTTTTTTTTCTTGAAAAAAAAAAAGAAGGTGAAAGTATATGATTGGTCCCTACAATTTGAGTCAGGATCTATTTTATAGCCTTAAATTTAAAAAGTTCTTTTCTAATCCTCAAAAAATAGTAAATGTGCCAAGTTAGTCCTTCCATAACAATGCTGTTATAACAGAGTGTCACGTGGATTTTCCAAAAGTTTTCATATAAGCAAGAGTTATAATGCAAATTTATAGAAGGACTAGCTTTGTAATTTACAATTTTTTGAGAACTAAAAATTAACATTTCATATTTTAGGATCTAAAATAAAACTTGACTCTAACTTTAGGGACCAAAACGTGTATATTTTCCAAAATTAAAAATTTAGGGTCATCAAAATTAAATTACAATGTTAATAGGATAAATTAATGACTAACATACAATGTCAATACTTTTTTTTTTGGTTGATAATTCAACATTCAGGAGTTCCCTAAATTGGATGTCTTCATTGAAATCATTAGAGGTACTAGTTGAGCTACACGGCTCTTGACTACAACGTTAATACTTAATATATAGGAAATAAAAAAAATATACCTTAAGAAGTACCCTGTCGTTTTTATTTATGTAACCATGCCACTCCTCATCTGATGGGTAACCTCCAGCAAACTCTTCTGATACCGGTGTCCTGTCAACACATATTACAAATACAATAATTAAAATTAAATTAAAAATTCAAAGCACATTCATAAAGTACAAAGTTTGACTACAAACTTAGTTGTAGCCTAAGGATACAACAACAAATCCACCATTGGATCACATTTTCTTCTTATATCTTCTATACTTGCAAAATTTCAAAAAGATCAAAGATTAATTGTTATGTCATTAATTAATTGTTTAAATTGCAAGTTTTTGTGGTATATAATTATACATAAAAAATAAGTTTATAGCTCATATGTTATTAAACATATGATTGGCACAAAACATGTTTGTTAAGAGAGTAAAGAACATGCAATTTAACGGTTAGATTTTTAAAATACGTGGCAATGTTATTTATTTATTTATTTTTATATTCATAAATACCATGTATTTATAGAGTTTAAGCAAATTTTAGTTGAATCAGCAACGCAATGCCCCATAAATTCCAGAGATTTTCGGAATGTTCCAATTCATACATAGTTTGCAATTTTGCTATGATAACACAATCACTAAAGCTTATTGAACTACTTGAAGTGCGTTTAGATGAGCAACAACTTAATAAAAATTGAGATAGAGAGAGAGAAGCAGACCTCATTCTGAGACAAAAAGTGGAGGGAATGGAAACGGCGTCGTCGAAGACATCAGTGATGTGAGGGATGTTGAAGCGAGCCTCGAAGTCCTTTTCAAACTTGGATTTCCAGCCTGGATCACTGAAATCAACGGCGGGGCTGTGCTTTGTGGAATCGGCAGACACGCGGATCTTCTTGGCGAGTCTGGTGGATGAACTCGATCCCTGAAAACGGGAGTTCAAGTAGGGGAAGGTGAGTCCATAGTAAGAAGAAGATGACGAAGAAGAAGAGAAGTCGTGGCCGGGAAGAGCGAGTTTGGGAGTGATCGCATGCAACAGAGTGCCCATCAAAATACCGGAGATCACTAGGCTAACCGAACTGCGATCAGCCTCGAACAATGTGAAGAGTTTTTTTTTGTGTTTTGTTTTTGCTATTTGCTCTTGCAGACCAAAAATACTTGTTTCTTTTTCTTTTTCTTTTTTTTTTTTGATCGAACTATTGTACTTTCCAGAGAGAAGGAGAGGACAGACTTTATGACCAAAATGAGGAAGTGTTGTGTTGGACTTGAATTAAACAAAACCCACGAGGCTTGTCAAAGTTCAACGGAGTTTTATGACCAAAATAACCTTGCGTGTACCTCAAATTACGGAAGGGGCACCCAAGCCGGTCTTTTTCTCATTCTTTTTCAATACTACCGGGACAAGGACGACTCCAAGGGTTGGTTGGCTTAATCTATGAGATTTTTGAGCTCGGAACCTCTCTCATATTTTGGGACTATTTTTATGGAATTCTTTTTTGTAATAATTTGATGTACGGTTATAATTATGTGTAAGAAGCTATAGACAACAATAATTAATGAAATAAAAATAACATCCTTTAAGTTTGGTTAATTGTCACTTTAATCTTGTAAGTTTCTTTTTTTTTTTTAATTTTGATTTAAAATTTTGATTTATTATTGTTTTTTTTTTTTTTTGGTCATTATAGTCTTGTAAGTTTACATTTTCTCTCCTTGCAAATTTTTTAATGGAGTGGAGGAAGTATTAATGTTGATGTAAGGACACGGTTTTGAGCTCCAGCCCAAAGAGGGACGGACCGGCCCAAAACGACCTAATAACAATGAATTTGTAGAGAGTAGAAAAAGTGAGCTGGGCTAGATTGGATTATGCAATCAACATGGTGAGTTAAAAGTATAAGAAAGATAAAAATAAACGTTACATGTGTAACAAACTGTCATCGGCAATAATCCGAGGAGGCTAATTTACTGTTCTTAATTCTGATACAAGCTTCCTTCCTTTCTCTTTTTCTCCCTCTTTTTTTTTTTTTTTTTTCTCCTCCCCTTTTTTAAGAGGGGTTTCTTTACATTATATAGCTATTTTTAGAGCATCCTCACCCTACACTTGTCGATTATTTAAGCCTCCACTTGAGTACCTGTCCCATCATGTATCTTTTTTGGCTTTTTGTGAGTTGCGGTGGCCAAGATTACACTGTTCAGGGGTCTTCTCCACATAAATGCGGTCAGGAGAGTAGGTGCGGCACATTTAATGCGAGAGTGGCAGCCTTTCCTTAGATATTTCAGGCAGATGCTCCCTTCGGTATTGGGATCACTCCTCGGACCATCTTTATCTGTTCCAAAAGCCATGGGTTACGATTCGGGATCCTACGCACTCATCTGCTTCTCCTCGGACTTGATCTCGTCCTCAGATCGGGCTGGAGGTTCAGTGCGAGAATTTGGGCCTCTAACCCTACAAGGCCCAAAATAGAGTCTTAGGGTCTTAACTCATTCACGGTCAGAGATACAATCTTAGGCCCCTGTCCCCACAGTTGACAACAAGTGTGAAATTACATAATCAAAATGGGAAAAAAAAACTTATAAGAAAAAAAAATGATAATTGATCAAACTTAAAATGTGTAATTTGTATTTTTACCTTAATAAAACTTCACTTATTCGGTTATCCTTTTCTTCTAAAAAAAAACACACATTGGTTGCATTTGAAATAAGCTTATATTGGGTAGCTTCTTTTACTATTTAATTTATTTTTAATATTATTCATGAGTCTCATTGCACTTTTTGGTAATATTTATAGGTCTCACTGTACTATTTCAGCTAATTTTTAGTTTTATAGTTCTTTCAGAAAAAAAAAAAAATCAAATTCAACTAAATAAGCTAGTCCCAAACATACCCAATTGTCTCATTAATTTGGATCAATCGTGATAAAGGAAGAAGAGGAAGGGTGTGAAATTTCGGTGCAGAAAGACTATCAACTTTTTGTATTAAAAAAAAAAAAAATCAATAATTTATGGATTAGTTTATAGATAGAGTGAGGTTATCTATGTCACTTTTTTTTTTTTTTTTGATGGTTATATCTATGTCACTTGATCGGTTATCAATTAGTTTTCCAAATCAACAGTTGACAATGATTCATTGAACCCTTAACATTATTTTGGAACCCAAAAAAAGAAAAAAACTAAACAAAACTAACCAACGACCGGGCCAAGACCGATCAACAACAGCCAAAGCCGATGGGTTCAACACAGGTTTGACTGGTTCCGTCGACATATTCGACATATGAATTAGCAATGCTAATTGATGGGTATGGCATTGTTGAATTTGTTAATGTTGATGATGCTAAGTTTGTTAAGGCCTGACATTATTGAATATAAGTGCATTGCCAAATTTGAGGTAAGCCTGCTGTACAAGTTTATTCTTGGTTATACCGTTATAGCATTAGAGATTTAGTAGAAACTATGGAGATCTCTGCTTCATTGTTCCCATGCCTTTTACCTATATAGCTTGGAAAAGTGCAGAGATAGGTGAAAACATCACGGGCTAATCAAGATGTTGTTGCTCCCTTTTTTGGTGTTGCTGAATTAGATTTGCCATTCAAGGCTTAGAAAACCCAACTAATATTTGGATTGAAGATAGTCCCCCTGTCTCACACTGTCACACATGAACATCAAATAGTTACTAACGAATTCTTGAAATGATCCCGATGGTTAGATAGAGAAAATCTATAGACACAAAAAATTTCACACCCAACTGATATGACAAATTATTAGTGATAAGTAAAAAAATAATATCAATAGTGAATTCAGATAAGAATTTATAAAAGTTTGTCAATTCAATTATTGTAAAGTAGTGCAATTTGCAATTGAAATGAGGTTAATATATGTGTCTTTTGAAGGTGACAATGTGGTGGTTATTCAACCTCTACTAAAGAATGATCACAACTGATCTATTTTTGGACATGTGATAGAGGACATCTTATATCCTACTTTGTTGTTTTAAGAGAATGTAAATTCCATTTGAAACACAATGGTAACCATTGCTCATGCCTTATCTAGAAAGGTAAAAATACGTGATAAGCATAGGTATGGCTTGAAGACTTGTTGATATAGCTCCCATTGTATTATTTGATGTTCCATAATTTATTTTGAATAAAACAACTGATTTATTTCTCAAAAAATCAAAGGCATCCCAGTAACCTCACACGTCAAGGATAGTACTACTTATGGTATCATAGTTATAAACAGTACCGTTGCTCAGAAACATTGTGCAAGGGGTCCCATTAATAATAATCGCATTAATACCACTATTGAGTTTTCCCCTTATCATTAAATGTGACGTAACTTGTCTTCTAGTGAGATTTCCAACTGATTAGAAGGAACTACCCAAACAGTTAAGGCAGGCATTGTAAGTCATGATGGTAATCAGGAGATTCAGGACCAACACATACCTAAGGAAGTATAAATACCCCTCCTCCCCTCCCCTTGTTCGTTAAGAGGTATGATTCACACCCGAGAACTAAGCTTTAGCTAAAACCTCTTTGAACCTTCACTAACTTAAGCTTCGGAATGCTCACAACCATAGCATACCGCATCGTTTGGTACTGTGCTCATTACTGTGCAAGAACCATATCACTCAAGCTTCCAACTCAGAGCTACCAATCTCCACCTCCATTTACTAGCACATGCACTCTCACCTAATTCGTACCACCTACCTTGATATATTATTGCTACTACTATTGTTTGTGTCGAATTTGTTGAGTAGACATACACTTAATGGCAATGTGAACAATATATATAATGTTCTTTTATCTAATATTGACATGGACTTGATTATTTCATTTTAAAAGGCCTTCGAATTCATTAAAAAGTATAAACTCGGTCTCCATTCTATATTGTTACTCTACCACTTCATGTAAAGTTCTTTTTTTCCCCTCACAGGTGATCATAATAATTTATTCAGTTGTCTAGTTTTAAAAAAATGTTCAATATACAATTAATAGAGATTGTTCGATATAAAACATGCAAACTTCCAACTCTAGACCACTATGCCATGATTGCCTCCATAAGAAGACAACAAAGTGGGAATTCACATAACTGAAGAAATTCATACAACTCATTAGAAAAAGACATTGTATGATCTCATGGGCATCGTCACGCAATTCAAAATAGGTATAATAGATTTTATGGGTCGCTGTTAACGTGCAAACTGATTACGCATTTCCTATATTTTAAGTTTTCAACAAACAACATCTGGGTTCTATTTTGTATCTCATTAAAAAAATATATAAATACATTTATATATATATATATATATATTAATCTATACTACTATTTAAGGGGCTTCTCCTGTTTGGATTCCTCATTTTTTATGCTCAAAATACCCTCATCATACCCACTTAAAAGTTTTCAACTAACGGGGATAAATACGTAAATTAAAACTCCTACACTTTAAAACCCACAAACTCACGTACGCTTTACAGTTTCTATTTCGCTTTCTATCTCTCATTCTTCTTCATATTAAAGACATTTAGTTTAGCTCTACGTCCTCCTTTCTTTTTCTTTAGATTAAAGATTCAAGAAAAGACATTTATTATCAGAGGCTTCAACAAATTTTCAGGTTCTATCTTTTGTAAGTTCTTCTTTGTTTTCTTTTCTTTTGTTCATGATTGGCTTTCTTTGACTTCTACTTTTTTTTTTCTTTTTTATAAATGTAATTTTGAAATGAATGGTTCATTCATTTCATGTTGTAAGAGTTGTGATTCAAAGACAGGGCTACCTTATACTACAAAAGAAGCATTCAAAATCATTCGTGAACAGTTACATAGTATGGCTTCCCTTACCTCCTTTAGTAGCCTTTGTTTACATTTTATTTAAAAAATTTGAATTGAAATAAAAATATAAATGATCAATTACTATTTCCTTTTCCTTCCTCACTTTTTTTTTTTTTAATTTACGCTATTTTTTTAGAGGATTAAGCTACTTGGTTTTTTTCTTTTTCTTTTTTTCTTTTAAGAATTTACTCTTTTTAAAAAAATCTCTTAACAGTTCGGTTATGAAATTTATGCTATTTTCTTAGTCCTTTCTTTCTTTCTTTGTTTTTTTTTGTTTTTTTTTAAACTCAAAAATCTCTTAATTGTTCGGTTACCTTTTTTTTTTTTTAAATCTTTTTTATACAGTCTTGAGTAAATTAATAACACACTAATTTAACAAAAGCCTATATAAATCTTTACGCTATTTTCTTAGTCCTTTCTTTCTTTCTTTCTTTGTTTTTTTGTTTTTTTGTTTTTTTTTTTTTTAAACTCAAAAATCTCTTAATTGTTTGGTTACTCCTTTTTTTTTTAATCTTTTTTATAGATCCTTAATTCCTAACCATTTTTTTATCATAATATCACACTAATTTGTCTCTTTTTTCTATTTTCCACGTTCAAACTTGCTTTTTTTTTTTTAATACTTTCAACAACAAGAATCCTTAAATTTAGGTTTCTTTTTTCAGTTTCTCTTCACGTTCTATTTTTTTTTTTTTTATAAATATTTTTCCTCTGTTTGGTTCATTGACGATGTGGTGATAACATTTTAAAGAGTCCATGATAGAGTTAAATTCTAAAAAATCTTTATCTTTATTCTGAACAACTTTAATAGGATTTTCAGAAAAAATGATCTCATTAAAATTTAAATCAAACACAAACTCTTACAAACTTATGATACACTTTCACACTTACGTTTGGAAGAATTTCCTGCCGAAAAAAAAAAACAAAATTGAGCACAAACAATATCTAAAATAACTAATTAAAGCATAAAAGTAGATCAAATTTGCAATAGAGAGAGAACTAAAGCACATCTAAAACATCAATTACTGTGATACATTATGCACAGAGGAGAGGAACAGCTAAATCAAATACTATAATGAAAACGTGTCAGTAAAGTTTTGTCTTTTCAAATACATATATATATATATATATATATATATATATATATATATTTATATATATATATAACACAAACACAAACAGCAACAGCCAATACATGGTCTTTTATTTTGCATTCCAATCGAATAATATTCAAAATTGGAGAAACTATCAAATCGACCAAAAGGGTTCCGGAAAATTATTGCTTTTTTGTAAGAGGGCAAAAAAAAAAAAAAAATCATTTATGATGTGGTGATAACATTTTAAAAAGTCTATGATAGAGTTAAATTCTAAAAAAAATTTATCTTTATTCTGAACAATTTTAATAGAATTTTTAGAAAAAATGATCTAATCAAAATTTAAATCAAACACAAACTCTAACAAACTTATGATACAGCAGAACATCAATCATGCCAAGTACAACAACTAAACGTATAAGCCTCCACAAAAGCAAGGCAGTGAAACTATTGGTTTATATTAAATTGCTACACCCAATAGCTATAACCTACAATAACCAGTTTCTTCCCAAGGCAGTGAAACTATTGATTTATATTAATTTGCCTCTTTTTTCTATTTTTCACGTTCAGACTTGCTTTTTTTTTTTTTTTAAATACTTTCAACAACAAGAATTCTTAAATTTAGGTTTCTTTTTTCAGTTTCTTTTCACGTTCTATTTTTTTTTTTTTTATAAATATTTTTCCTCTGTTTGGTTCGTTGCTGATGTGGTGATAAGATTTTAAAGAGTTCATGATAGAGTTAAATTCTAAAAAATCTTTATCTTTATTCTAAAATTTTAATAGGATTTTCATGAAAAATGATCTCATCAAAATTTAAATCAAACACAAACTCTAACAAACTTATGCTATTATCTTTAATAACACGCACGCTAAGTTTGGTTTGTTGATTAAAGTTTTTTTTTTTAAATATTTGGTTTAACCCTAATTCTTTTATCTCTCTTAGATTCACGTACGCACAAATTTTTTGGATTGCATTGAGGAGTCATTGGAATGGAATATTAGATAAGTTCGGGTGAGAGACTTTGCAAGAATTATTATATGTATTAAACCTCACATAAAGTGGTTGTTATCTAAGAAATTGTTGTAAATTTTTTTTTATTTTGTAATAGAAACTATATTTATCATTTTTCTAATTCTATGTCAAATTCAATTAAAATTTTTTTTTCCATAAGTATTAATTTACGTACAGAATAACAAACAGGTGAATTGTTGGTTGTTCAGGACCTAACTGTACAAAGTATTAATTTACGTACCTTAACAAAAGGCTAATGCAATTTACCTACCTTTTATACAATTTTTTTTCCTACATACTTCCAATCATTAATTCCCAATTGTATTAGCCTTTTGTTAAGGTTAAAGCACCATTTAATACTTTATTAAAAAAAATCTCAAAATACAATTGTGGTTTTATACAATTAATGTGTATCTCTTGCAATAAAATTTTCAATTTAAGCTATTATTTAGTTATGTTATGGATGTGTAGTAAACGCCTAAATTTTAGGATTAAAAAAATTACATTTTAGGATTAGAAAAAAAATGATAACTGCCATACATAAAATTTGAAAAAAAAAGAACAACATCAACAACACCAAAAAGAAAAGAAAAAAAAAATTTAAAAATACTAGCCTCTGAGCATGCGCTCACGCGCATGCTCAGAGGCTCTTCTATTTTTTGGGTAAGAGTTAATTTAGAGCATTTATTATAATTTGGGATTACTACATTTTCCAATCACAAAAAAAAAAATCTAGGGGTGTGATGAATAAAGTATTTCATCCAAAATGCAGAACACTCATCACACTCCTAGATTTTTTTTTGTGATTGAAAAATGTAGTAATCCCAAATTATAATAAATGCTCTAAATTAACCCTTACCCAAAAAATAGAAGAGCCTCTGAGCACGCGCGTGAGCGCGTGCTCAGAGGCTAGTATATATATATTAAGAGGATTCAGAAAGTTAGTTATTGCTTTTTTCACTGTAAAAAATATCTTTAAATTAATTAACCAACAACTTAAATATGAAGTTAAAATAGTAAATTGACAAAAGAAAGTTAGTTATTATTTTTTTAACTGTCAAAAATATCCCTACCTAAAACTTAAAAATGAGGTTAAAATAGTAAATTGACAAAAATAATAAATTCCTACTTTTATGTTGAAATGTCTTCCTACTTCTGATAAACTCTTACTTTTACGTTAATTTAAATTCCTACTTCTACTCACTAACTCCTTACAAAATAGGATCACTATTTTGTTAATTTTAAAACTCCCTTTAATCTACAAAACTCACCTAACGTATTCTTTTTTTTTTTACTTCATCACAAGTTTAGATTTTTTTTTTTTTGTGATTGAAAAAAGTAAAAATCTTAAATTATAATAAATATAAATTATTAATCTTTACTCAAAAAATAGAAGAGCCTTTGAGCACGTGTGTGAACGTGTGTACAGAGGCTAATATATATATAAAAGAGAGACAGGGGCGGCCTAACATAATTTGGGGCTTAAGGCGAAAATTTTTTGCGGAGCCTTTAATATGTAAATATGAATTAAAAAAAATTATTTAATATCAATCAAATTAAGGTTAATTTGATATATTAAATACATAAATAATACCAACTAGACTAATGTTAATTTCATAAAGAGAATTGAATATTATAGTTGAGCTATAAATATTAATAAAAAGAAATAAAAATATATTGCGATTGAAAAAAATATTTTATTTTGGATATAAGACAGTGCATAGTTAAATAAAGTTGTAATCTAATTTTTAATTTTATATTTTGATTTTAAGAGAGAGATAGATATTGTGGGGGTAAAAGGCCCAATGTCAGATAATGGCCGTGGGCCCGTCCGAGGAGGCCATTATCCCGAAGACACCCCGGCCTGAGGAAAGTACCTGGCCTGACTTATACGGGCCAAAGGGGACATGTGGCAACCAGGAAATATTTCACAAAAGGCTGCTGACACCCCATTTATGTGGACAGGACTCCTGAACAGTGCTACCTCGGTTTCTGCAACTCACAGAATACTAAAGAGGGTGGCTGATGGGACAGGCACTCAAGTATAAGCCTGGATGATCAACAAATGGAAGGTCCAGATTGTCTGAAAGGGACTATATAATAGGAGAAATCCACCATGGGAAAGGGGGAAGAACAATCTCCAGAACTCCTGTAACAATTCTGATTCAACATACTTACTAGAACAAAGCTCCTCGGACTGTGCCGAGGACGCTCTTTCACTCAGTTCTTCTCTGTTGGACCCACTAAAGCCTAGCTCTTCAACCCACTCTCTACAAATTTATTGTATTGGGGTCACTGGGCCAAGATTCCATACATTCCAGGAACTGGTCTAAAATTCGTGTCCCTACAGATATTATTTGGTGTATGTCTTTGTAGAATATTAGTTTACAAAAATCAAAGTCTCAAATTATCAGGGGAGATTAATCTATAATTGATAATTTAACACATTTGCAACATCTTTTGAAATATTTTAGGGTTTCAATTGAGTTAAGGTTCTATTGGTCTCGTACTTTGGGAGTCTTAACAGAAATGAAAAAGAAAAATGCGCTAATTAAAAGTACTATAAAATGTTCAAAATATAATGTGACATTGTCTCTTACTGACGAACTTCATCAATTTAACTAATAAATGTTTATATCATTTTTTTGTGATTAATTATATGGCAATTTGTAAACCAATAGTAAAATTTGTAATATCTTTAACATCACTAATAAAAAAAATATACAACCTTTAAAAAATATATATAATTTTATAAAAATTTGAGTTTTTAATTATGAAAAGTGAAGCCTTTTTTTCCTTAAAAAAAATTGTTTTTTGGTGGGGCCTTAGGCCTAGGCCTAACTTGCCTAGGCCTTGAGCCGGCCCTGAAGAGAGATAAGAGAGTAGATTCTGTAGGTAGTTGACTTTTCTATTTTTTCTTAACAAAGAAAACAATCTCTACCTACCACTACTGGTTTGTTTCAGTTGGAAACGGTTTACCTACTACACAGAATCGTAAGCATCGGATTCGCATTTCCTTTCCAAGTCACACTCACTGATACCGTATATTTTAACCACGTGCTAACTGCTTAGGCATAAAGACTTTTAATTATGGGAAATGCTAACGAGTGCCCTTATGGCACTCATTAAGAATTCATTTAAAGAAAGTTTTTATTTTACTTTTATAGGAAATATAAAAAGCTGTTAAAATATTAATTACTTTTTTTTCATTTCCCATACAAACTTTCTTTAAATGGATTCTTAATGAGTGCCCTAAGGGCACTCGTTAGCATTTCCCTTTAATTATTATGATATGTTTGGTTACAGATATATCGAACTTGAAAAATGCAAGCGCATAACTTTTATCACAGCTCGCCTAATAATGGGTTATAAGTGACTGAGAAAAAAGTCACGAGTCCATATAGATTTATAACTTCACTACGTATAATTGATGTGGTCTTGGCATTGTTGGCTGTTTAAACTTGGCTGGTCCGAATTTGCTTCATCCCTTTTCCCACGTGTAAAGAATGGACTTTTCTTCGTGGTCCATTCTAGTGCTACTCTGACTTGAATGGCCTCTACAGTCTACAGACTCGACGCTGCCTCAAGGAACGGTTTTGGTAGTTTCCATGTACATCACCAATCAGAGGCCATCACGGAGACGCTGAATCAAATATTATCTTTTCAATCAGCTTAATTGGTAAGGTATATTGTCATGAAATAAAAGATCTTGCGTTTATTCACTAAAAATCAATTGATGTTTTAGATTAATAATAAAGAACAATCATCATAGAATGAATATCATATATTGATTCTATAATATTATATACTTAATCACTTATTGTCACTTATAATTGTCAAATAACTATTCCACATAATTGTCACTTATATTGGTTTTTAATCATCATTTTACGATTGACTTATTTGTACTTTTCAAAGTGTTTTCTTATTCTCTTTTTTTAATGGTTATACTTAATCAAATTTTTAGCAACAATTAATTTTTAATTATACTTTTACTATTATCTTATTTATGATTTTCAACTTTCTTTAATTCTTTTTATCAAATTTTTAATAAAAGTTTTTTATTTTTTTTTATTTGATGGTTTTTTTTAATAGAACCACCAGGTATTTTATTAACAAAGACACTATCAAAATTAAATTTTAAATACGATACAAACTCTACAGGCCGTTTGCACTTAGTAAATGATAGTTGGAGTCTTGGAGACAATTCGGGATCAATTCTTTTCCGAGATGTTTTTTCTTTTTGAGAAACCAATCCGAGATATATATATATATATATATTTTTTTTTTTTTTGAGAACAACAAATCCGAGATCTTAAATCAACACAAATGTACTGTTTTTATTTATGGGGTTTCCTTGCTAACACAAAATTACATTGCCTTTCTCTTTTCCTCAATTGTTATCCTCTCTTTCATTCTTATCTTTTGAAATGAAAAAAAAAAAAAAAAAAAAACCTTGATATTAAGTATAAACAAACCTTTTATATCCTAAATCAAAAAGAAAGTTTATCCATGTAAAATGTCAAGCACGATTTGAAAAGTTGCTCAAGGTAAGATTTCAGAAATTTCTTTTCATTCCCTGACCAATATTTGATTCATGCATGTTGTTATGAATGTGGCTAAATCTAATTATTCTTATCAACTTTTACTCACACTCTCCCCTATTTCTCTCAAAATTTCTTTGTTGTTCCTTGTTCATTGTCACATAGTTGGATTGATTTTTTGCAACTTCAGCGGTGGCTTCCATCGATCACATGAGAGAGAGAGAGAGAGAGAGAGAGAGAGAGAGAGAGAGAGAGAGAGAGAGAGAGAGAGAGAGAGAGAGAGAGAGAGAGATTTGGAACGAGAGGTCTAGAACTTTCAAGGATTCAAATTCATTACCCACATAACAAATCAATCACAATCAAACCCAAAACTTAAGATCTAAATTTTTTTTATCAAAACCCACTCTCAAATCCAAATAAGGAGAGTGGAGTTGTGAGTGCCTCACCTTAGAAGTTTGGGTCCGTTCGGTTGGAGGAGTGGAAAAGTGAGAGAATGGAAAATTTTGGGAGGATGGAAAAGTGGGAGGATGGAAAACATTTAGTTTTCCCTCTTGTGTGTTCGGTTGGAGGAGTGGAAAAGTGGGAGGATGGAAAACTTTTGTGTTCGGTTTAGAGAGAAAAGGGAAAGGATGGAAATTGTAATTTATATAAATTGACTATTATATCCTTGTTACATAATATGTAAGAAATAAATTTATTTCTAATCATTAATTAATATAAAAATTTATCACATCATATATATAAATTTATATTATTATAATGTAAAAATTAGATTAAGTCATGTTAAAAATAATATTTAGTAATGTTGAAAAAAAAAATATTACTGCTCAGTAACGTTGAAAAGAATTATTAAAAAAAAAAAGTTACTGAACAGTAACATTGAGGAAAAAAAAATCAACAATGTTACTGTAAACAGTAACATTGAAAAGGATTAAAAAAAAAAAAACAACGTTTGAACAGAAAAAAAAAATATTCAAGTAACGTAAAAAAAAAAAAAAAAAAAAAAACAGAAGAAGAAGAACGTGTTCAGTAACGTTGAAAGGAAAAAAAAAATCAACAACGTTACTGTTCATTTGAACAGTAACGTTGAAAAGAATTTAAAAAAAAAAAAAAAAAAAAAAAAAACAACAACAACAACAGAGAGTTGAAAAAAAAAAAGTGGAAAGAGGGTATTTTTGTAAAAGTGTTACTATAGAACTTTTCTCTCCATATTTTCCTTCCGATTTGGAAGGAAAAAAAAAGTGGGCCCGGAGAGAAAATTTTCTCTCGAGTTTTCCATCCTTCCTATTTTCCTTCCCCAAACGAACAGTGGAAAACAGTATTTTCTTTCCTATTTTCCTTCCTATATTTTCCATCCTCCCTGTTTTCACTCCAAACGAACAGAGCCTAAGGAGCAAATGAGAGGCAGATTTGGCTGACAAAGAAGTAGATTTGGATTGATTCGATTGAGGTATTGGCTGAAAAAGAAGTAGCTATTGTTTTTTGTGTTAGTTTCATACTCATAATATTAAATTTCATTAATGTTTATTTATGCTTTAATCGATTAAATCAATTTTCTTGCATAGTAAAATTTTTAATGTTACTATTCCTTGTTTTTTTTTTTATCATATTAGGCTATGCTGAAATGCTTTGATCACATAGTACTACGAAGAATAAGAACTACGAAAGCAATGCTTCAATTTTGCTTATCCATAGTCTCAAAAACAACCCAATTTTTAAAGGTACGTTCAATATGCCCATATGGATGAAAAGTGGTTTTACATGTCCATAGAAGAGAAAAATATTATATTTTTCTCCAAGATTTGATTCATCTTGCAACCTGATGGAAAAATTAGAAATGCAAGGAGCTGGCCAAACAAACTCTGAAGTCAAATGGCCACTATCATTATTAACGACTTCAATAAATTATATAATTCTTTCTCTAATTTGGGATTATTTCAAATTAAACCCTAAATTTTAAATTTTTTTAAATAACATAAACTTTTTAAATTATTGAAAGTACAGCCATACGCTATATCATTTTTTTTATAATAAAAATACCTAATAAATAAATTTGATTCTTTTTCTTTGTGGTCTTCGCCGCTCCCCTCAAAAACCATGCCTCAGATGGCTTATCATTCAATGGATGTTGAGTTTAGCCAACGTCAGTTGCCTTAAGTTCTAGAGGTGGAAGAGATTCACAGTTCACCACTCTCTCTTTTGTATAATTTTAGGGTTTTTCTTTAGAATTTAGTGAAAGATAGACCTGGGCTTATTTGTTAAGTTTTTGTTGATGATTTTTGTTAATTGGACTAATTTTTTCTTCATTTTTCAGATTGGTAAAGTTTTATTATTGGGCACATTTTTGTTATCATTTGGGCTTTTTAAAAAAAAAAAAAATTTAAGAGGGTCAAGCTTTTGAAGGTAGGGGGCAGGTCAATTTTCGAATTAAGAGCATGTTTGGTAGACTGTAATAAGCGCTGTAATATAATAGTTATTCCTATGATTTAATTATTCTTTAGTTTGGTTATATTTTTATTACAAAGAATAATCATTCTTTATGAATAGCTATTCTTCAAAATGAGGAATAATTATTCCTCTTTAAAAGGTTATATTAATTATTCTTTAGTAAGTGCAATAATTTCAAATTTTAATATATTTCTAAATAAATAAATTTTTCATATACATCTAACAATTATAAAAATAAAAAATTATAAAAAATAACACATATCTCCCTTAAATTTAAAAATAACAATTTTTCAAGAGATATAATTGTATGAGTAAGACATTTTCTAAAATAAATGTTAAGTTTCATTTTAATGTTATAATTCACAACCAAACTAATGAATAGGTTTAGTTATTATATTACAACATATTTTATTCCTAATAACAAATATTACAATTTCTGTTATAATTCTCATTCAGTGTACCAAATGTATCATAAACCTAATAGACTGATCAGCTCCAATAATGCAAGCCTTATTCCTACAGCTGAAACCAAGACTTATATATCATACATAGGGAGGATAAAAAAAAGCTGACATGGGCCAAGAAAGCCCAAATGGTGTCCAAACAAGACGAAGCTAAGCAGTACTCTGACTTCTCTTTCAACAAGCCTTGTTAGCCCACTGGAAAGGTAAACTATCCATATAGAGGCCGAATCTACACACATCAAATATGTGGGGTGTTGATTGTGCTTTAAGGGCAACCCAAATTCTTGATTCCTTCCACGTAAAGAACTAGTTATCTAAGGAAAACAACTCTCTTCTTATATCCAACACTTACATTAATCACTTCCCATTTTCTGGCTGAGATATTTGGCTCCTAAATTTGAATGAGCCAACTGAAATAACGTCTCTAGCGGTCATTCTTTCCCTAAACATCCTCTCTTATGTCCTCTTCATTCCAACTGTGCCACATGGTCCCATTCCCAACAGTCCAAATCAATTTTACTAGGATTTAAGGAGGTTGTATTTGCAGGACAAGTGAAAAAAACATATAATATAGATCAAGATGGACAAAGAAGCAGGAAGATGCACCAATGCTGATATACTAGGTTTATCAGTTTCAATTCCTAGTCAGTAGAATTCAATTCTTATTTTTCAATTCACTAGTTTTTAGTTTCAACTCTCATATCCTTTGTGGGTTTTGCAGATTTATCTGTTCTGTCATCAGGGGAGCAATCACATTTGAATTGTCATAGCGATGCATGGAATGGCTCTTTGGTAAGTATAAATATAAAGTTCCAGCTCCTATTACCTGTTTCTTTTCTTCATTTTTAATTACTGATATATCGTGATTTTGGCATTCGTTTACTAATGCTAGTATTGCAACTATTTCTCTTTATATATGGATAAAAATTGTTACACATACTCTGATATAAAATTTTAAAGTAATGCTATAGTCACAAACTATTTTATAACATTTTTATAAACTGATGACGTGGCAAACCTTTTATTGATTTTTATTTAGACTCACTATTAATATCACTTTTTCATTTACCTATAATCATTCATCACATCAGCAGTTTGTAATTTTTTTTGTAAAATAGTTTGTACCTCTAACATTATTCAAAATTCTATGGATAAAATGTCTTTGGAGTGGTTTTTCTTTTAAAAAACTTTTTCCTTCGTCACCAAAATTTTTGTGTCCTTTTTATTGTTTTATATTACATTGAATTGTGCTGACTATTGTTGTGTTATGATATTGGTTAAATTATTAATTTCGGGTTCAAAAACAACAATTAGTCAGTTAATTAGAACGTTGGGGCCGGTCAATTTAGTTTTTTCACTGTGGTACAGACTGATCTTAATGAAGTACATTCAAGGAATAATATCCGGAACAAGCAAGTCCTACTGGGGGCTGCCTTGTCAAAAGAGGAGCTGAAGATTCGCAGTGAGCTAGAGATGGATATAGAAAGAGATTTAGAGCAAGAAATTAAAGATGGGATATACCATCATGCCCTCAGGTTGCACCGGCTTTACCAGCAGCGAAGGGAAAGGAATGAAAGAGAAGTATCTGCATTATTTGAGACACAAAGTCAACAAATAAAAAACAATAACAAAACACTTCTTGAGGTAAACATAAGCATAAAAATGGAAGGAGGAACCAAAATTGAAATAAAAGAGAGCAAGAAAGAAGCTGCTGAGAAGGGTAGGCCAGGGACTTCAAGATCAGAAAATGTGCAAGCAGTACCAATGGCTCCTAAGACCAAGAAGTTCGATTGGGTGAAGACTCTTCGATCCAATGCAGGTCCTATTGTTATTAACAGACAAAATAATGCAAGCTTAACTCTTGCTAGAACACCAAGCAATGGCCACAGCCGCTACTCAAATCTTAGCCTTGACACTGTTAGGAGAAATTGCACTAGTGCTTCTGGGCTGCTCAAGATCAAAGCAAGCGGTGAGAACAAAATACGTGAACAAGGATGGAAAGTTTGACATCGTTTTGGACTTTCTGATATGAAAAATAATAACGATACTACGTGTGATTTTGGGTCATGATATTGCTGCCTTGGGAATAAATTTATACTTCGATGAATTGTTTTGCGAATTATTGTAAAGGGTTTGTTGATTATGAAAGGGATTTATTGTATTGTTATTTTGGGTGTTAAGCTCACCTTTTTTTTATGTAAATAATAAATTGTATATTTTGGTGACTTTGTGATCTAAGCGTTAGGCAAATGTTGCATTAAAATATTGATGAAACATATATCGCTGCTGTGAAGATAGGAGAAAAATCACACAGGATATAGCTTGATGGTAAGAGTCATCGTTTTGTACTTAGAGAGGAGCGATTTGAGCAATAGTCTTAACAAAGCTCGTATGATACACGTGATATTCCTCATTACGGTCACGTGTCACGAGGCCGATAAATCCACACTAAAAATCTCTTTTTTTATTCAGAAAAAAAAAAGAAAAAAAGAAAATAGAAGAAAGAATATTTAAAGTGGAGTCTCAAAACATTAATTTATCGTACCAATCCCAATGGCATTAAATAATGCCAACACAGTAGTTTTTTTTTTTTTTCCAAAGCTTTCAGCCATTTAAGAGGCCTGCAGGAATTTCTAGAAGCTTCATAAAAAGAGGTAGGCAGGCAAACCAAAAAGGTAACAAAATTGTGAGATTGTTGTTGGCCTCTGACCAACATGTAATAATGAACAAAAATTAATGAGACAAAAGATGAGCTGGGGAAGCTATTATGGCAGTCACTGGTTTGCCGTGGGCTTGAAAATTATTTGGGGGTGTGGACCTACGCCTGAGAATTACTTTGGACCTCTTGTCTGCCAAAGAGCCTGGGGATTTTGTCTTTAATCTTGGCCCATATGAATCATAGTGGAATGGGCAACTTCAACCCCAAGCAATTGTTTTGATTTGGAAAATTAAGCTTTTCTTCAATGGTCATATTAATGGCCAAGATCCTTATACCTCAATGATATTACTCAATCCTCCTCTAGACTAGGTCAATGAACCGTTTGTTACTTTTCATGATCACTTTAGATGTACATTTAAACTACAGGATATGTATTATTTCATATATAGTCTTGAGGCTTAATTAATAGTATTCCATATATGCTTTTCCGATGTTCATTTCAATTGGAATTTGGAAAGCCAAAGTCCTGTCACATTATTGGTGCCATTCGAAAGTCTCAAGTCGATATTTTGTTTCCAAAGTACAAACATAGGAGAAGGTTTACATCTAATTATATGTTGAATTTTTTTATTTAAAACATCTCACACTCTCAAGAGTTTTGTAATTTAATTGACATTTTTTGGTATTCTCAGTGAAGATTTTCAAAATTCGAACCGCCTCACCCCAACTATCAATATATTATAAAAAAAAACTGTCACGTTCATTTTGTCGTGAAAGGATCAATAATTCAACTAAGCATAACACCCCCCCCCCCCCAACCCCCAAAATAATTTTTTAAAGCTTTAGAAGAAATATAGGTCTTGATTCAAGTCTTTTACACACATCTTGGGGCCGACCAAAGGAATCTCTCCCTGTAATTATCCAACGTGTCTGAGACAAGAGATAACACTCATTTAGGGGATTAATCAATGTTGGAAGTCTTAAACACCCACATTAAAAAAGAGAAAAACATCTTTAATACATCTAGTGAATAAATTTGGACCACATCAATATCACATCAAGAGTTGCATTTTTACCAATTTTATTAAAATACTTAGGGGGTGTTTGGTACATGTACTTAAAAATTGAAAACATGTGTTTCAAAACATATGTGAAAATACATGTAGGTAAAAAAGTGTGTGGCAATACGTGTAATATCGTTTAAAAACTGAAAACATGTATTTGAATGAGTGTACCAAATGAGACCTTAACATTCAAAAACAAGGATGGTTAATTTCTTTTGACTTTTCCCTTTAATATTTATTATGAATGAATAATTTTGAATATCATGCCAAGAGTTATACTTTGCGTTCGAAAAAAAAATCGTTAATTTCTTTTGCCCTTTTCCCCTTCATTACTTTTTTTATTTAATGAATAAATAATTTTATTGAAACGAAATACTAATAAAGTTGTGGGTTTCAATTAGTTCAATTAATAAAGTCTTTTTTTTTTTAAAGCGTAAATGTACTTTTGGCCCCTACATTTTGGGTCATTTCTCGATTTGGTCCCGAAATTGATTTTGCTCCTAGGTTAGTCCCTGAAATCAGAAAATCGATTCTATTTTGGTCTCTGCCGTCAATACACTAATAGAAAATCTGATGTGGAAACAGAGTGCCTTGTTGGCACATTAAATGCTGACGTGGCTATTAAAATAATAATAAAATGCTTTATTTGGCATTTTTTAAATACCACATCAGCATTTTAATTTTTTTTAAAAGCCACCTCAGAAAATTAAAAAAAAATTAAAGAAAAACCTTAAATTTAATTATTTTTTTGTTCATAATGTTGTTCATGTTCTTTAGCTTGTTCTTCATGTTCTTCACAAACCAAACCCAGCAACCAAGAACTCAAACCCAGCTAACAAGAACTTAAACCCATCACAAGAACTCAAACACAGCAACCAAGAACTCAAATCAGAAGAACACAAACCAAGACCTCACCCATCACAAGAACACGAACCCAGAAACCAAGAACTCAAATCACAATAACACAAACCCAGCAATAACCAACCCAATCTCCAGCAACCCATATACCCAAAAATTTTCTTGGAAAACAAACACACAAAAAACCCATAAAATCAAACAAAAGCTAAGTCTTTCGCAATGGTGGGATCGTCATCGAGCATGATTCAATCAAAGCCATCGGTCAGTCATCAGATATTCTTCGCGATTTCTCTACTCTCGCTTACCAAATCATCGACCTCAACTCCCAAATCTTACTCCCAGGTACTTCCTTCTCTTTCTAGCTAAGTTAAAATTGCTTTTACCCAGCAAAAAAGGAGAGGAAAATCGGACCACATGTGAAGCCGTAGGAGGAGGAGATAAGGCTTGGGGTGGCTCGTCTATGGCAGATCGGGAATAGTTGTGCTGCTACCTACATCAACGAGCCTCCCACGTGAAAACCCTCAAGGGAAACTCCGCTGAACCAAGACCCAAGACCGCATCAAGATATCATCCATGGCAGATCGTTTTCTCCGCATTAAACTTGTGAGCTCCGGCCATGGAGTTACAATGGAGAAAGATTTTGTCCATGGACGGTGAAGAGAGAGAACATTTGAGATTAGAAAAAGAAATAAACTTAAAAAGATAAGGTTAAAGAAATAAGAAAAAAAAAATTTTAAAAAGAGAGAATTTGACATTAGTAAAAGCTGATGAGGTTAAAGAAATAAGAAGAAAAAGAAAAAGAATTAAAAAGAAAAAGACTAAGATAATGATTTTTGTTTTTTTTTTTTAACAAATGATTTTACTTTAAATTAGATTAAAAAATTTTTTGTTTAAATTTTCTGAGCTGGCATTTTTTATTAATTTAAATGTGATGTGGCATTTAGAAAATGTTAAATATATTTTATTTTATTTTATTAGCCACCTCATCAAACAATATATTCCGTCTGCCACGTATGTATTTTCTGTTAGTGGGTTGACGGCAGGGACCAAAATAGAATCGATTTTCCAATTTCAAGGACTAACCTAGGAGCAAAATCAGTTTAGGGACTAAATCGAGAAATGACCCAAAATGTAGGGGCTAAAAGTGTATTTACGCTTTTTTTTTTTATTAAGAGATTTGGGTTCAAAACCTTCCAACACCGGAAATCAATTGTGCCTTAGCTTGATGATAAAGAGTAATTATCATGAAACAGGCAATATATATGAATCCTTAATTTTTTTTTTCTCTTTAATACACTTCAATTATTATTTCATATATCGGATATATGAGTCCTCCTTCTTACGTTGTGTGAATCTCACAATCATATGAGATCAATATGCTGTTAGAGAGAGGATGAACATATTTCATGCATGAGATAATTTCTCTAACACTTATCTCAAAATGATGAAGTTGCATTACTAGTCTAGGTGCCTTTGCTAATGGACTATAGGTAGTCTCTATGCAAGACACCTCATATTTTAATGGCACCTTTGATAGGGTAAATGGTGACCTCCAGTGAAGCACCTTTAAGACTGATGGTGCCTTCACTAGTGGGCCAAAAGATCGCCCTAAGTTGAGTGTTATACACATTTCATTACTTCTTTTTGTTTTTGCTTTTATTCTTATTAGGAAAGTTTTAAAAAGAAGTTATTGTCACTATAAACCATTGCGGGATGATTCTATTAATTAAATATCAAAGCACAAAGATTTTCTTCGAAGTTGATCAAAGGGATCTCGTCTCAGCATTTGTCATTTTAGTCATTCAAATAAATTATATGGTTATTAACAAAAAAAAAAAAAAAAACCATACAATTAAATTAAACATGAATACTCATTTGACTCGTCATTTATTATTAGTAACTTAGGAGAACTTTCCTCCAAACTGGTTGATTTGGAGAGAAATTCTATCCAATATCAAATGACTAAAATAATGCATTTTATTTCTAAATTCGAATTATTTGTTAGGATTCAAAGCTTTTGATTGCTTTTAAGGTTGGATCACCCGTAAACCATGTCCAAACTAATTGTTTAGACAAGTATTCATTTCAAAGCATGAAGTTGTGGGCTTGTGGCATCACATAGCATTACAATTGGAATCACAAAAAAAGGCTCACTTGCACCCCTTTGGACCTTGGATTGAGTAGGGACAAGTAGTGGACCACGATCTTATGGTCAGCTCCAGCTTCACAATTGGTGTGCCATTGAAGCGTCCTGGTCTTTCGACTGTCAAAAAGGTATCTAAGGTGCCAAAGCCAACATCTTTCGAACCTTTCCCATCCAATCCTCAAGTTTGCTTTCAAAAAGTTGATCATCCAAACGAATCTCATGAGCGCCCCCCCCCCCCCCCCCCCCCTTTCTCTCTTTCATGTCATATGTGCACCTTGACTCATCTAGGACATATATGAACCTACATGCAAAGCAACTAGATAAGTCTTAACACACACAGCATATAAGCTTGGATAATAATAGTTCCTTTATACTTTGAACGAGAAAATAGAAGCAGATATCTATTGAAAAAGTTATAGTCCAAATCATATCAAATCTCCAAAAATTGAATAATGACATATAATGACATGAAAGTCGTAAAATAGGCTAGTGAGTTTGTAGCCTAATTGGCACCTACCTTGTCCTCAATTTTTAGTTTTTACATCACGTGTACGATTTTTCTTCACACTCAAAGTTTCAAAAGAATGAAAACAAAAATAATGTAAAATAGTTTTTTTTTCTCCCAAATTATGATGCCTTTTTAATTTTGTTAATATTTAAAAAGTTCAATTCGTATTAATATAAACTATGCTCCTGTCAAAAAGTATGAACTAAAAAACATATTCCTCTTAAAAAGGTATATATACGAAAATTTTAAGAATGGTGAAAAGTTAAGAAGATAACCATTGAGAAGCTTTTGAAAAAAAAAATCATAATAAAATAACATGGAGAAGACATGAGCCGCAAAAAGAATAATGATTTCCATGAGCTGTACATAAAAATTCCAAAATAAGCATTTGCTATTTTGTGGCACCATGCCTAGACTGAAACCAATCGAGTGAAATCAAACCATGATTGGCAATGTTGGCGACTAACCGAACAAGGTTGTGATCTTCTTGACTATCAAACAGAAATATCACAAGCAGCTGAATTTTGATATCAGAATTAGCGTACGAAAAACAAAGGTTGTTACTAGTGCTAGCTCCAAGTGTTTTGGTTTTGGCATACATCTTTTAGTGTCCAAATCAGGAAACGATATAGAAGACCCAAAGTGCGATACTCATGCGAAAACAATAGAAAAAGGTGGCTACTTCAATTCAATGCGTCAAACTGAAATGACTCATTGATAATGATAAAAGCATCTGATTTTGTTAATACAAGACAAATTATATTAACTTTCTCTTTTTGCGGTATATTTACGGGCCTTGCTAGAAGTTAAATTAATGTAAATTTCGATGTTCACACATCAAATCTTTGGCCAAGCAAGAAACATAAACTATATATCTATTGGTCATATAATGAATAGGGTTGTTGTTTGTGATCTGCCTACGTGTAGTGCAGAATTTGTGTTCATATTCACAAAGTAGCTTTATAAGATAGACATAAGAGGTAACAATAATGATAAGGCTAACAAAAATGATGAGTGGAAAACTAACCCCAAAAATGGATTACTACTGCTGTCTTTGAGTTTATCATTTTGCTGGTTTGGTTGATGATGATTATCAATGTCACTTTTATCATACCAAACAAGTATTATGGAAGTAAAAGTTGAAGAAATTAAGCCTACTTCATAATCAGAGTATAGGCAGCGGATATGGATGGCAGATTAGCGGATTATATATACAATAAGATGAAACCCATTAATTCAAATTATTACATCCTATCTAGGGGGGTTGCTGTAGAAATAAATAAGCAACCTCAACCTTCATTGTTTTTAATTTTCACAAAAAATGTTGTGACTCCCATCTAGCTTAGGATAACTTTTGAACTCAAAACCTTTACTTTGAACTTTCTTTTCAATGGCCAAAGTATAAAGACAATCCATGATTGATCAGATTAAGTATATTCATAGAAACAGGATGTTTATACAAACTGTCCGATCCAGCTAACCTTTGACCAAAAATTTCCGAATGTGGACCACATCACTTATTTGCAGCTTTAACTGCATACTCCCCCGAAGAAGCAAAGCATCTTTAATTAGAGCATTCTTGTGGGTAGGGCTTGGACTCCAGAAGAGGCAATCAATCAAAAAAAGTATATCTCTTGCTAGTTAAAATGAAACATCTAACCCCATACATAGAACTAAGGACCCCTTAGGCCTTAGCCACATCTCTCTCTCTCTCTCTCTCTCTCTCCATAATTTGCCGCAAGTAAGGAAGCAGGTCCACCCTTCCAGCATTATCAAGCTGACTGAACCGTGACTCGAGGAAAGTGACCTTAGCTACCACTAAATTCCCATTATTGAATGACCACCAATCTTGTTGTTATAGGGAACCGAACCAAGATAAAAAATAGGTGTTGATGATGTTTAATATAAAGTTATAAACTATTATCATCGCTATACTTGTGTAATTTTCTAATAAGAAAAAAAAAATGAGTAAACCATTGTATTATGAATGAGGATGAACAACATCAAAACAGATTCTTGGGATCTCTAATGGATTCAGTTCACCAAAAGTGGAATCTTCAAGTATGGTAGTAGTTGAGGAGTTGCAGACAAAAGCTGTGTGCCCTTCTGATATATTTTTATAAGAATTTTTCTTGCTGCTGAAGTGCCCACATGTTCCCTTTGAAATAGACTCTTGAAAGAGGGAAAAAAAAAGAAAAAAAAAAGAAGAAGAAGAATAAAGAAAATTGAAACAGGCTTTGGATCTATCGAATTTCTTGAGCATGAACTTATTAACCCACATTTGGATTTGAGTTTCCTTGAGAGAAGTACTGCTGTTGCTGATATATTTTCTTTCCCAAGACAACAAAACTAGTAATATTGACAAAATTCAACCCAAAAAAAAAATAGTAACATTGACAAATAAAAAATTAGATAAAATTCACATGTAATAAAACAAACCCTTCTGATTCATATCTTTTATTTCCTTCCCAAGGTGACTGACCCCTTCAATGAGTAAACATCTGGGCTCTACCTTCCCCTTAACAGGAGGTCCATCATATGATTAAACAGATGTAATATATTAAAATAGAAACTATATAATTCATATAGTAAGGATAAAAGCAAAGAGGAAAAAAAGAAGAAGAAGAAGAAGAAGAAAGAAAGTAAAATTAAAGATCAATCAATGTGAGCAGTGATGACTGCAAAAGTAAATGCAATGTATACGAGAAAGAGGAAAGACTTGGCAACAGAAACAGATCAGACAAGGGGGTCTCTGTGGTGACAGTAATTAAACTTTGCTTCTTCTATGATGTTTTAAAGTTGGCCAAAGTACCTTCAGAAGAAAAGATGAATAAAAGGAGAAGAAGAAGAAGAAGAAGAAGAAGAAGAAGAAATGAAAGCAAGCAAAGGTTCTGAAAACATCATGTAAAAGCCCAAAGCATGTGCATCCACATTGAAGGTTCTGTGTTGATAAACAAAAAGCAGCAAGAAAAGTAAACTCATGCAATACTATCCATAATGCTTCTAACATGTGCATCCACATTGAAGGTTCTCTCTCTCTCTCTCTCTCTCATAGAGGATTGAAACGAAAAGTTGGGATAGTAATAAATGACAGACAGATACTTGAATACACGTAGAAAGAGGTGAAAACGGAAAATGCAGGTAGTCACACGTTTGTGGTGCAGAGAGAGCTCCTATTCCAAGTGCCTGAGATGAAACAAACTTACAAATGAGAGGTCAATTTTCTAACTTCTAACATAAACGAACCAGACTATCAACTCCAATAATGGCAAGTTCTCATTCCTACAGCTGAAAGCCGAAACAAAGACATATAATACATAGGGAGGAAAAAGAAAAACCCTTGAACCCCATTAATATCTACTACCGGTACCATATATATAGACTATAGAGCACCCATTTGCTAGCACTGTTACTACCGGAGCATATATGTAGGTAATGTAACAAAGCAAAGATTTTGCATGCACTGAAATATGAAAATGAAATTAGCTAGCCCATCAACAATAGTCTAATCCAAATTGACAATATCCATCCAAAACACCAGCAGTACTACCTAAACACAAAACCCTTCACCCACCCCCCCCTCCCCCCCAAAAAAAAAAAAAGAAAAAAAGAAAAAGAAAAGCAAACCCTAAAATCCCGAGAAAAGTAGCAGAATTTCTCAGCAAAGTCAGCAGCAACACAATTTCCCACTTCCAATTCCTTCATCCCCGTACCAATCTTTCTTTCAGTGCACTGAGCTAGCTAGCTAGATAGAGAGATAGAGAAAGAGAAAAAGAAAGAAAGATAGACATTAATAACAGACAGGAAGAGTAAACCAAAACCAGCCCCCTCCTCCCTTCTTTCTTAAAAATCCTTCTTCAATGTCTAGACTTTAGCTACAAAAGAGAAACACATCTTCTTCTTCTTCTTCCAAATCTTTTTTATAAAAAAAAAAACTAGCTAGCTAGCTAGGGCTTCTTACCGAGTGTGTGCTTGTTGTTGTGCATCCAAACCTTGAGCACATGACGCTTAACCCCAGTCTCGTTACAGAACTGCTGCACCTCCTGCTCATCATGCTTCTGAATCCTCCAACCCAACCTCTCAGCCAGTTCCATCATCCTCTCCTTCTGCTCCTGCGTGAACTTTGTCCTAAACCTCTTCTTCGAAGCCGTCCCTACATACCCACCACTCCCTCCACTCGGGTTCGACACGTCATCTTGCTCATCCCTACTATGTCCCCCACCACCACCTGAAGTCGATGGCAAAGCCAACGGCCTCTGCTGGGTCGCCACTAGATACCCAGTTGGGGTTCGATAGTACTGCGAGAATTGATGGTGGTGTGGAACCATGTAAGCATCGCCAGAGGCCACGGCGGCGGCGGAGGCCGGGGATGTCGAGATTCCGCCGTGTCCTTCGCCTTCCTTACGGTGGAAGTTGCGGTGGCAGTTACAAGCTGCGCATTTAAGCGCATCGAGTGTGCCTTCAGCTCCAGCTGGCATGAACTCGCCACAACCGTCAAGCGCGTGGCCTCCGAGACCCACCGCGTGGTTCTTCAGACACTCACGGTACCTCGGCTTCCTCGACGGCTGAGTCAAAGCCTCAGTTCCTCCACCTCCTCCTGCTCCTGATGCTGCTAATACTCCACCAGAGCTCTGCATTTTGATTCGACCCGAGTTCCCCAAGGAGTCGTAACTCGCCCCACCCAGCTCCATCTCTTCATCGTGATCTTCTTGATCCTCGAACTCCATTTTACTCTCAGTAAAAAATAACAAAAATCACTGCCACTGCCACCAAAGGCAAGAACTTTTTTTTACAGGAAGTTTTCACTTTTTTTTTTTGGTTTGGGATTTAATGGGTTTTGGTTATGGGGCTTAAAAAAGGTTTTAAGCAGAAGAGAGAAGATAAGAGGAGTGAGAGAGTGTGGCCATGAATTTTTTGTTTACCTATCTCTCTCTCTCTCTCTCTCTCTCTCTCTCTATCTATCTATCTCTCTGCAAAAAGAGCTGTCCTTCTTCATAGTCCTTCATATACTTTCCCGTTTCTGAAACCCAGTTAATTGGGCCTCAATCCTGTCTCCTTTCTACCCGCTATACCCGGTAAACCGGTTTTTGTTTTTGTTTTTGTTTTTTTTTTTTTAAATTAATTTATTTTTACTGAGAGGTAAAAAGCTAAAGACAGTGAAAATTCGAACGGGTTGTGGGGAAGGTGCTTGTGACTGTGAAATTCAGAAGTGGAGTGGTGGTACAGTACTACAGTCTGCAGCACAAAAGAGAAAAAAAAAAAAAAAAAAAAAAAAAAAAAAAAAAAAAAAGGAATCCGAAAAAAAAAAAAAAAAAAAACTACTTAACAATAAGTAACAATATCATTAGCATACTCTTTTTCTTTGTCGCTGGAACTCCACGCGCTCAAAAACCTCCACATTATAATAATAATCTATTAAAAACGACACTAAAAACCCTGCGGGTCGTGTCAAACCTGTCCGCACGCATTCCCGTACCTGAAACGAACTGACGTTAGGTGGGGCCCAGTGGAGTGGCGCGTAGGGTGGCGCGTGAAAAGCGGAGAATAAAGAACGGTACATAACCTGAGAAAGAAGAAGACAATAAAGGGTACTATTGTGGGGGAAAGGAAAAGGAGTGCGTTTGTTTTTTGAGTGAGAGCGATATGGATGAGGAAGGCAAAAGGAGCAGAGGGAGTAAATGTACGGAGGTAATGGTGTGAGTGTGAGAGTGTGGGAGAGAGGGAACATGGAGACGGCCACGGAATTACATAGGAAAAATTAAATTGTCGGCATTAAAGACTGCTTGCTGCCTACGTGCGCTCTTCTCCGACATGCGTGACGCGCGCTTCGTGTCAACGTGCATTTAATATTTTCTGTGCCCGTAAAACAGACGACGCTACGCGCTTCCGGTACTACGTGCTTCCATTTTTTTTTTTAATTATTACTATTTTTTTTTTTTTTGAGATACTATTTTTCTTTTTTAGACGTTGTAAGTTGTGTTGGCTCTCGATCCGTCAGATCCGACCCACAATACCGAATTGATCTGACCCGAAGATCTTTAGACGAATTTGAATGCCCAGACAGATAGGGTGTGAGGCAGCCGCGACTCCAGGATTTTCTTTTAGGAAAAGTCAATAGTGTTTTGAGTTAAGATTTTATTGTTGGAGAGTAAAAAATAAAATGATTAATTTTTTTTTTTGTATATACAATTGTCATATTACATACAATAATCTAACATAGTATTCTAAATAATATATAATACAATTATATTGTAAAATAGTCTAAAAAAATTATTAATAGTTTAAAAATTGGTAAGAAAACAATGATAGAATACATATAAATAAATATAAATAAATAACTAATCATAATATTTATCAAATTAATAATAATTTATTATAATCATATGTAATATCAATTAAATAAAAATATATGATAAAGAAGAATAGTAACACACCGAAGAGTAGGTCTGAGATTATATTAAACATTAAACTAAAGAAAATAAATAGAGCTTCTCAAAAAAAATAAAAAAAAATAAATAAATAGTAACTTATATAAAATTTTGCTTTTGAAGTGTATGGATTTTTAATCGCACATGTGGTCATTCTCTTGGAATTGGAGCAAGTACTAAAAGACTTTTTGGACTCGAAAATTTGTAGAACACTTATCAAACTACTTGATTAGATAGAAAGAAAATATAGATGGGAGAAAGAGAGAATGAGAAAATAATCATAGATTTAAATACAGATCAATTGGCTGTACAAGTGGTGTAATTTTTTGTTGATGAAGAAGAAAAGTGCAGGAAAAAAGAGTTTCATTCTATCATCGATAGTAAAGTAAGCCAGAGTCCAGAGCGAAGGTTTGTTTATTTTTTAACAAATAAGCAATTTTAAGAGTAGTGCTATTGGCAAAACATTTATGCAATAAAATCTAGATGGTAAGTTGTTAGAAATATGTAAAAAAGTGATGTCAATTATGAGTTTAGATAAAAAGCTAATTACAACTTGTCACTTATCATTTATTGTAAAAATATTGTGAAATTAGCACTAATATGATCATATTTCAAGTTTATTTCAATTGGGTTTAAACAAAATTTAGAGTCAAAGTGTTCAAAATTTTATTTTAAGAGTCAAAACAAAAAAAATTAAAAATTTTATATATAATTTTTTTTTGGGACTAAGCCAGGGTGTTCATTTGAACCCTTTGGGCTGGCTGTAGAGCCGCCCGTGGGTGTGGGCCAGTTAAAGATAAAATTTTGGGTTTTTGATTCAATTTTAGGTTTCACAACTCATAACTCGTAGAAATCGACCCGACATGTGAGAAGTTTAAAAATAAGGCAAAAAAATTCAACCCATTCAGTTTCATACTTCAAAACAATATTTTCACGCTCCCTCTCCCCTTCTCTGACCTCTCTCTCAAATTTCTAACCTCTTCTTACAGCCGCCCCGCTGTCGCCAAGTTCCTCAAACCCAACTCTCGAAGCCTCCTCTAATCCGCTTCAAATATCCGTTGATCTTGTGTATCTAATGGTGTGTCAATAAAAAGTGTAATTTTTTTAAGATTTCGCATTGATCTTGTAATGGATGTGGTGATGATGGGGGAGGGAAGTGGTGGTGGTGTCAGTTTAGTGTTATATCTCTCTTTCTTTCTTTGTTTCAATCCATAGATCTGACGTCTTGTTTGTGCTATGTGATTTCTGTAGTTTGTATTTGGGTTTGTGTCCTTTGGGTTTTGATTTCTTTGTATTCTTTGGGTTGATTTCTCTGTCCTTTTGGATTTTGATTTCTTTCTGTTCTTTTGGGTTGATTACTCTGTGTCCTTTTGGTGTTGACTCTGTGTTTTTGGATTGATTTCTTTGTTTCTATGTTCTTTTGAGTTTTGATTTCTGTATTCTTAGGTATGTGGTTTCTCATTTTTCTTCTTTTGCTTTAGACTCGAAATTACCTGACGACTTCGACCTGCTCAATCGATGACTCTAGCCATCGGGTTTGACCTGAACTTTCAATCGGTTGCGGGTCCATTTTATGTTCACCCAAGCCAATCGGGTCGGGTGCAGGTCAACCCAAAACCCGATCTGACCCGACCTATGAACAGCCCTAGTTACAAGTGTGAAGTGTCCAAGAGAGATTCCAATATTATTCTTGGTACCAAATAATTTCATTTGACTACAAGATTCTTGACAATTGACATAAAGAATTAGCATTCATTTGTTTTTAACAAAAATCACATTTTACATTCTAAAAAATTACTTATTTATTATAATATATTATTTTATAACTCAGCCCAAACCTAGGTATTGTCCATCAAAGTGAAAAGTCTATGTGAAATATCTTTCCTCCTAAATTGAGGGTTTTTCAATAGTGTCATTATTTATGTTATTACAAAAGAAATATATATATATATATATATATATATTGAAGGGGATAAAAATCAAAGCATGACAGAAACGTCCAAATGAATCTGATGGTACTAATTTGTGAATCATGTAAGGTGACGGATCGAGGTGCTGGATGGAAAGAATACATAATAGATAGTCCTATGCAAATGGGATCCTTGGTTTATGGACATGGGGGTGACGGATGTCAAGGCCACGTAGCACCCATATGGCATAAGTGAACTCCAAGGAATCCTAAATAGAAATATCTTGCACTCTACGTCTGACCCTGGTCAAGGACCCCCTATATGGGAAGAATTCCACAAAATACGTACATTTATTAGGATCTTTTCCATGAGGAAACACCTTTTTGCCCAAGAAAGAGAAGTCGGTTCTACTCTACTATAAAAATTCCAAACCCGCAAAAAACAAGGTACGCATAATTGATCCCGGTTCTGGCACTCTAGAATTGTAAACATTCTCTAACTTAACCTTTGGAGGGTATTTGGCCGGTACAATACCAGTACTCTCTGTAGGATTTTTCTTCTTCTTTGTTGTGCAGGTCTTGTTTAGGGTGTGTGAGAATTGTGCAGCTTACTGATGATTTTCAGCATCATCATATATATATATATATATATATATATATAATAAATTAAATCACATTGCATTTCATTGAAAATGAATTTACATTTGGTAAAAAATATACAGGATTATAGACCCAAATACAATTTAAGAAAAAATACATAGCTTTGGTTCTAATTATATTCTATCAAATATAAAATCACACAGATAAAATACTATCTAGAACCATTAATCTAAGTTCGAAGGTGAAGTTATAAAGTGAGAATGTGTTATACACCCACTTTGTTCAATATATAAGACTGGTCTCCTAGACTATGGTAGCCAATTAAATATTCTATACAATCATGTCAAACAATTACATAACATATGTCACAATAAAATTGAAATTGAAAATTATCATATGAACATATTGTAACATGCACATACATTAAAGTGTGGAATTTGAACTTATTCTAATATGAAAATTGAAAATTTGAATTTGAATTTTGAAAATTGGATTTTTGAGAGTTTGATTAGAATTTAACAAATTGAAATTTAATTTTATTTGAGAATTTAATTTTTATTTTGCACTTGAAAATTTGAAAATGGATTTTGGGTTTGAAAATGAAGTTTGAGTTTGAAAATCAAATTTGATGTTAAATTTGAATTTAAGTTTGAAATTTATACTTGAATTTTAAAAAAAATTAAAATTTTTTACGTACAAAATGAAATTTACTTTAAAAAAAGAAAGATTTTATTATAACTTCAGCTAAACTTATGGATCTGGCACAAACAAAAGGTCAAGAATATATTATGAACATGTGTAAAATTCTAAGACCAAACGAAATCACAAATGATATTGCCCAAGAATTAAGATCTAACATAAGATTTCAATTGAGGAACATGTGCATCATTTTCCTATTTAGATTCTAACTAGCATGGTAAAATTATTATTAAATTAATATATACACGTATGACATTTACATAGCAATTTAATTATAGCACACATACAAGCATATGCATACAAATACACAAACAAAGAAATAAAACAAAATATTAGAAACAATTACTTACACATAATATTACAAACAAGGGAAGATTCCTTAAGAGGCGTAGAGGAGTGTGAAAAGAAGATGCCTAGGGACGTTTGATCACCTTGGAAAATGATCAAAGGTTCCTACCCTTTTTGCTTTCTCTAATACTCTAAAGAAACTAGTTCTAGCGTCTTAGAGACGAACTAGAAGTGTTGCTTCACTGCACTAAGCATCTTGGCAGACCAAAGTGCAAAAGCAGGTTCTAGCTCCTCTAAGAGACTTGGGGTGGGGTGCTTTGGAATGACGGTGTCTCTCTCTATTTTTAGAGGGTTGGGAAGGCTCTAGAAAGAGGGCTGGAAGATTTATTTTAAAGATAAGGTTGGTAGATTAAGCCTTTTGGGTCAAATATTGTCCATATATGCTATATTAACTACTCAATTTGAGGCTCTTCAAGGTATTATATTCTCAACAAGTGGTATTAACCCTTGAAAGTGTAATTGCGCAATGCAATAGCTCTAACTATTGCACTAGATGTCAATCCCGATATTAGTTTCATAGTTGAAACATTTTTTTTGTACTGATCAAATTTCTCAATTACAAATCAAAATACTTTTAAATTTTCTTAATTGCACATAAAAATTGTATTAATTTTTCAATCACGGATAATGTATTTAGCCAACCCACGTCATTTTTTCAATTACAATTCAATATCCGATAATTATTGGGATTTTTTTTTTAATTTGTTTTGAAACTTTTTTGTTTGAAAGATACCTATTATAGAAGGAAAATTTCTATATGAAATGAACTGATATCATAGTCTTATTAAATATTATAAATTTAAAGATATATTTAGTATCATTTTATTTAAAGTTTTAAATAATGTGGCATCCTATACATTATCAGATTCAAGAAATAAAATCTTTACCTAAAAATGGAGAGAGTTCACTTAAAATGGAGAAGATTTTATCTTGGAATTTTTCTTTTCACTTACCCAAATTTCTAATCTAAAAGAATAAAATTATTCTCTAAGGATAATCAATAGCAAAGTATTCAACTACCCTATACTAAATCAATAATTAGTATCTTTTTTTATGGAGTTTGTAATGTGTCCTTGTGGGTGTTGGGAAATTTAAATCCTAGTTGTGTATAAAGCCAAGTGATTTATTAGTTAAATTATGAATAGTCATTGCTTGAGAAAGCAATACCAATGTTGTGCAAAAGTAAAAGCAATGGAAATAATATGGTAAGCTAGGGAAAACCAATGGAACAACTTGTCACAAAGTAAAAACCACTCCCCAAAAACCTTCCCAAAAGAAAATCTACTGTATCAAGAAAAGTTTATAATCTAAGTAAAACATTTAAATAGACTCTACAACCCTAGATGACTTACAGTAGAAACCTTGATGCAGTGTAGGCGTGTAGAAGCAGAATCTATAACACACAATTACTACAACTCTTCCATGAAACTTAAGTTCTACAAGAACACTAGGCTAGTAGGCAAAATAATAGAAAAAACCTCTCTAACAAACTTTTATTAAAAAACACACATAACAACAATAATCAACCCCTCTATAAAGAGTATTTATAGGAATAGAATTTCTTCTACTCCTTTTAGGAAAAGAAATAATAAACCTACTTCTACTTGAGAAAGGAAAAACAATTTATCTAGGAAAAGAAAAACAATTAAAATCCTAATTTAACTAGAAAAATGATTTTAATTGAATTTGTAAAAGCAAATAAATCCTAATTCCACTAGGAAAGAAAAACAACATAAAATATTTAAATATTTTATTCTTCCTTAACAAATCTGCATCATTCTCTCGGGGTTGGAGAAAACTCGTCCTTGAGTTTTGTGGCAGTCTTCCACGATCAATTGAAACCTTGAATAATCCTCTCCATCCTATTCTTTTGTGCAAGACAAGACGAATCAATATGCTACTTATCAATCTTTTCTCACTCATAATAAATCTTGATGTACAAATTTTTATTCTTGACCTCTTTTGCCGTGGTGGGATATATGAAGCAAGTATTAAAAAAGAATCCATGCACACATCCATAAACTTCATATTGCCTCCTCTGCAAAAATTACTTAAAATCACTCGTTCACGCCTCTTGTTGATCTCTATCAATTCTTGTTCAATAAAATCCTCCTAGAAGGGATCAATAAAGTTTTCCATTAATCTTTCCAAATTAATATTAAATATACTATTGGGAAAATTTTTGTTGAGGAGCTCATCAACCCTGATGAAATCGTAGTGTTTAATGTGTTCAAATTCAAACTTTAGTAGATTGAAACTTCATTCATCAATAGAGAACTCATCTACTGTTGAACAAACCAATTGTACCAACGTATGATTGTAATCAATAAAATCAATAACCTCTTGTTTTTTTAATGTTGAAAGTCTCATCAACGGTGTGAGTTATGAGCTCACCTCGTATGTATATGACTTTATTTTCATCAAGCTCAATCTTGTCTCCTTGACTATAATCTTCAAGATAATCATCATAAATTGGTGAAGAATCCCAATTTAGTACACAAATTCTTTTAATGTATTCATCCTCCTTTTTGATATCGTAGTTCTCCTCCTCGACATCAAAATACTCCTCCACATAACGTGGATTTGGATGGTAGTTTTGAGGTTGGTTTTCAATGGCTAAGGCGGTGAGCTGCTTTGAAAGTGCATCAAACCACTCCTCTGTACGTTGAAAGAACAGCTCTAATTATGCATTGCGTGCAACCTCATCGCGTTCATACACGTCATCTATGGCAACAGGTCTTCCCCCACATGCTCCTCTTTGTGCCATGGTAGGAACCTAGCCTTGCTCTAATACCAACTGATGCAGCGTAGGCGTGTAGAAGCAGAATTTATAACACACAATTACTACAACTCTTCCATGAAACCTAAGTTCTACAAGAACACTAGACTAGTAGGCAAAATAATAGAGAAAACCTCTCTAACAAACTTTTATAAAAAAACACACATAACAACAATAATCAACCCCTCTATAAAGAGTATTTATGGAATATAATTTCTGCTGCTCATTTCAGGAAAAGAAATAATAAACATACTTCTACTTGAGAAAGGAAAAATAATTTAACTAGGAAAAGAAAAACAATTAAAATCCTAATTCATCTAGAAAAATGATTTTAATTGAACTTGTAAAAGCAAATAAATCCTAATTCCACTAGGAAAGAAAAAACAACATAAAATATTAAAATATTTTATTCTTCCTTAACCAATCTGCTTCAAACCTTTACCGCTTTAGAACCTCTAGACTCTTCAACATATGAACTCCTTCATGGATGACGCATCCAAGTCATGATTGGAACCTCCAACTGACTCCAAAAACTTCTTGAAGGTTTTTTTCACAGTAGCAAGTTTATAATGGTTGCTATGGTTTTAGCTTGTTCACCAATTGATGTTTAGATTCACTTGAAACTCTCAAGTATGATGAAACTGAGGGAAACTTGGTTACAAAAATCCTAACTACACAAACATGGTTTTTCCTCTCTCTTGAGCCTCTCTAGAGATGGCTTATAAAGCCCTTTAAATGCCGCAAAAAACGGATCTCGAATCGGACTTGAAGCATAAGTTATACGCTTTTTAGCATTGTTGATTCGTGTGTCTTGATCAATCAAGCTTGCTATCAAGGATACAAAAGCTTAGCTTTTATTGGTTAAATCAATCGGCTGCTATAGAGAGTAGTGTTGAGACATACTGAAATGCACTTTTCTTGAACTGCTCATCAACAAATTTTGTGCCTTCAACTTGATATTCAATTATTACTTTAAAACACATCAATACTTAACAAAAGACATATAATTTAGTACGGTTTGACGACTTTAAAATATATGAACCTAAACGTAGGTTGGGCAAAATGTCCTTTGTAGTCCGTAAACCCGGCTCTTAAATTCTTCAAATGACTTTCTACAAAACTTGCACTGATATGGAATATTAATTAGTGAGCTTCTATGGGTTATGAGTCATACACAACAAGCAAAAGCTTATTTTCTGTATCTATCTCAATCCCAAAAGTTAGATGACCTTATCTAGGTCAATTCCAACATGGCTATCAGACAAACCTTAGTCTAACATACTAAGATGATTCCACTATATAGGGTCCCCGTGTTTCACGGTCACCAAGTGCTTCATTTAGTGTATCTTTAACTGTAATGGTGTGACAACGTAGGTACTATATAGTCTGATAACTTAATTAAAAATAAAAATAATATCTCTTTTACTGGCTAGGATTGCAAATGAGCTAAGACATTTATTAGTTGCTCGAGCACCATTTCATTTCTTAGCTTGACCTTAATTCCACTTACGACTCATCTTGACTGGATATTTGATAATCAAGTTGACCTCGATCACCTTAAATTCAAGCTTCTTTGATAAGATACCCTAAGCTTGAACTTGGATATATTTTTCTTACAAGACTCGTCGATATCATTTGACAAAGTTTAATTTAAGCTCAACCATTGTATAGCATAGACCAAGTCCAATTTAAGCAATCCAAGGCTCAACTTTTTTTTTTTTTTAATGGTATCAACACAACATATATTCTCATTGAGGATATTAAAATAGCAAGAAAATAAAAAATCATACCTATTGTATAGCTCTCACTTTTTGCGGGTGAAACTGCAAAAAGCATTAGTTTTTTTACTGGTAATAAAAGTATAAAAGAACAATTGAGGAAAGGAAAAAAAAAAAAAGAAAAAAGTAAAACCCGACATTGCCTTGTTGAAGAAAATGAATAGGTTTTCTAGCAATTCAAATAATAGTAAGAACTAGCAAATTATAAAAAAAAGAAGACACAAATGAACAAGGAACACAAATCATTCAAAACATTTTCTATTTTATATCTTATGAGTAGTTATAGCCTTGTTTCCTTAGGCATAGAACAGAAATTTGTTTGATAGTTGCAATAGTTGATCCATTGTGCAAGGATTCTGTTCAAAGATTATTGTCAAGATGCTAAATGAAGTGATAGAGCTAAAAGCAGAGTCAAGAGCACATAAAAGAAGAAAAGTACCAAAGAGCATGTTTTTACAGTAAACGACAACAGCGTTACAGAATAGATGCAGTAAACGGCATGTAGTTTAGTTTTCTGTATATGTATTTAAAGTAGCATGTGATAGGCACGTGTGTGAATCTGTTAGATTGTTAAATTGTTACTCATGGAGGGAAAGTTAGTTATAGTGTTAGGTGAATATATATTTATATATATATATACCAGATTGTATCTTTGATTCAATTCAATGTGAATAGAGTTCTTTTCTCTAGAATTTTCCTCTGTTTTCTGATATGGTATCAGAACAATCACTTTTTGCTTCCACTTAGTTTCTTCGTCTAGTTTCTTCTTCAAAAGCTAGGTTTTCTCCTTCAAAGCTTCATCAATGGCGTCCTCTGATCAAGCATCTACGAGCATTACCATTGATGAATCACATCCATTCTTTCTTCACCACGTCGAGAGTCCTGGTGCGATTCTTGTATCTCAGCCACTAATTGGAGGAGAAAATTACCCTACATAGGCACAATCTATGGAGAGAGCTCTTAGAATCAAAAATAAATTTTGGTTGATTGATGGCTCTACTTCTCTGACTTCTGCCATGGAAAAGGTTCCTCTTCTTGTTCAAAGTTTGGCACGATGCAATGACATTGTGGTTTCTTGAATCATCAATTGTGTTTCCCCTAAAATTGCAACTAGTATGGTGTATTGCAAAACTGCCAAGGAAGTTTGGAAGAAGCTTCAAAACATGTTCTCTCAAGGTAATGGACCTAGGGTTTACCAATTGCAGAAAGATCTTGCCTGCATTTCTCAAGGGGAACTCTGAGAGTGACTATTTTACCAATCTTTCAATCTTGTGGGATTAGATACAAAACTATGAATCACTTCCTCTTTGTTCTTGTGAGAAGTGTGTGTGTCATGTGAATGAAAAGATTTCCAATCTTCATCACAGAGAAGAAATTATGTAGCTTCTAATGGGTCTCAATGAGTATTTCTCTCACATTCAAGGCCAAAGTTTATTAATGGATCCTAGTCCTTCAGTTGACAAGGAGTATTCATTGTTGGTTCAAGATGAAAAACAGAGGCTAGTTGGACAAAGCAACAATAATGGCCTTTTTGTTGAATCTACAGCCCTCGCAGCAAAGGCAATGAATCCTGGTTCTGGTTCTGGTTCCAAGAATTTTAAGAAAGGAAAAGAAAGGCCTACTTGCAGCCATTGTGGATTGCTTGGTTATACTGTGGAGAAATGTTACAAAATCCATGGATATCTCCCTGGATATAAGACCAAATCAAGGGCAAATCAGGTCTCATCTCTTGATTCTGTTCAAGAGTCTGTTGCTGCTACTACACAATAGCATTTTCCTTTTACATTAAAGCAATGTCAGAAACTGCTTGCCATGATTGGAGGGTCTGATCCTCATAATAGTTCTATTGCCATGGCCAACGGTGTTTCTTCCAATCAAGCTTCAACTTCCCAATTAACACCTTTGGCAGGAAATCTCAAGCATTCCATATTCTCGACTAAGCTTGTGAATAGAACTGCTTTTGGTTGTAGTACATGGGTTATTGACATAGGAGCAAGTGATCACATTGCCTGTTTTATTTCACTTTTTCAATCCTATATTGTTGTTTCCCATTGTATTGTTGAATTACCTAATGGTGAATCTGCACATGTCACTCATATTGGCACTGTCAAACTTTCCAATTCTCTTATTCTTGAACATGTTCTTTATGTTCATTCTTTTTCCTTTAATCTTGTGTCTGTCAGTCAGCTCACTCAATGCTTGCCTCTTTGTCTTGTGTTTTTGTCTCAATTCTGTTTCATTCAAAACCTTTCTTGTTGGAGGACGATTGGAGTGGGTGAGGTCCAAAATGGTCTGTATTTGCTGCAGAACTCCACTTCTAGGACTCCACCTTCTCTGTTAGATTACATCTCCACCAACAAGATCCTCAAGTTAGCTTTTTCAGCTTCTGTTTCAAATAAAGATATGTCCATCTTGTGGCATTTTAGATTAGGACATCCTTCTTTTAATAAATTGTCATCTTTACAAGATGTATTACCTTTATTTTCTACCAAATGTAGTGACATTTGTACTATTCGTCCTTTAGCTAAGCAGAGAAGGCTGCCATTTCCTTCAAAGAATAATACGTGTACTGAACCATTTGCTTTAATTCATGTGGATGTTTGGGGTCCATATTCTGTTTGTACTCATGATGGTTTTAGGTTCTTTCTTACTATTGTTGATGATGCCACTAGGTCAATTTGGGTATATCTCATGAAAGTTAAGTCTGATGTTAAATAACTTTTAATATCCTTTTATAACATGATTCTGACTCAGTTTAACATTGGTATTAAGGCAATCAGATCAGATAATGCCCCCAGAATTTTTTGTGTCAAACTTTTATAGTGATCATGGCATTGTACATCAAAAGAGTTGTGCTTATACACCTCAGCAAAACTCTGTGGTTGAGAGAAAGCATCAACATCTTTTGAATGTTGCTAGATCCCTTAAGCTTCAATCCAATCTTCCCTCATCATATTGGGGTGATTGTATTTTGACAGCTACTTATTTGATTAATAGGTTGCCTATGCCTTTGTTAAATCACAAATCCCCTTTCGAGCTTCTGTTTCATAAACAACCTTCCTTTACTCATCTTAAGGTCTTTGGTTGTTTGTGCTTTGTTTCAACTCATTCTGCTCACAGGTTGAAATTTGATTCTAGGGCTACACCTTGTGTCTTTTTAGGTTATCCCTTTAATATTAAAGGTTACAAGGTCCTTAACCTTCATACTAGGAAGATTTCTGTCTCCAGAGATGTAGTCTTCCATGAGTCTATTTTCCCTTTTTCAACTTCTTCACATTCCTTTTATGGTTCACCTTCCTTGTCCTTTCCTTTATCTGGTTCGTCTGCACTTGTTTCTGACTCTCCTCCTTGTCCAAATTCTGTTCCTGTTCCTCTTGCAGACACCACTCCTCTTGTTGAGCATGTCCCTACTTCCCAATCTTATTTTGACAACTCTTCCCTTTCTTCCATTCTTATTAGTTCTTTACCAATCCCTTTAGATTCTACTTCCAATCTTGTTGCTCATTCTGATCTTCATGATCAGTCCACTGTTGTTCTTGATCACCATGATCAATCCACTTCTGTTCACCATGATCAGTCCACTTCTGTCCATACTGATCAACTTGCTCATCCTTCATCCAATCCACCTTTTAGAAAATCCACTAGGATTTCTCACAGGCCTGCTTATTTGCTAGCATATAAGTGTAATCAAGTGTCTCAAGTTCCATCTAGCACTACCTACCCTTTATCTTCATACCTGTCTTCCCATATATTGTCTCCTAAGCACTTGCACTTCTGTAATGTCATTTCCTCAATTGAGGAAGCCAAATTATATCACCAAGTAGTTCAAGATCCCAAGTGGAGAGAGGCTATGGCAGTTGAAATTTTTGCCCTTGAAGCCAATCACACTTAGACTCTCACTGCTCTTCGACCTCATAGAAAGAAAATTGGATGTAAGTGGGTATATCAGGGGAAGTACAAATTTGATGGTATTGTGGAAAGGTATAAAGCCAGGTTAGTGGCTAAATGCTTCACTCAAAAAGAAGGCCTTGATTATCTTGAAATATTCTCTCCTGTTGCAAAGTTTGTTACTGTCAAATGTCTTCTTACAGTAGTTGTTGTGCAAGGCTGGTATCTTTGTCAACTTGATGTCAACAATGTCATCCTTCATGATGATTTGAAGGAAGAGGTTTATATGGATCTCCCACAAGGCTTCCACATCAAGGGGGGAGGGGGGCTGGTATGCACTTTTATGGACTAAAGCAAGCTTCAGGGAAATAATTTGCCAAGTTTTCCACTGCATTACTTCTTTTAGGATTCACACACTCCAAGTCTGACTACTCACTTTTCATTAAGAAGAATTCTACCTCTTTTATTGTTCTATTGGTCTATGTTGATGATATTTTGATTGCTAGTGATAATAAGCAAGCAGTTGATGAATTGAAGATTACGTTGGATCAACAATTCAAGTTGAAAGATCTAGGTGATTTGAAGTTTTTCTTAGGCCTTGAGGTTGCAAGGACCGCTGATGGTATCAATTTGTGTCAACAGAAATACACACTTGAGGTGTTGGGTGATGCTGGTATGCTAGGCTGTAAACCAGCAAGAGTACCTATGAATCAGAATCTTAAACTTAGTATGAAGGGAAGGAGTTGCAAGATCCAAGTTCCTACAGAAGGCTAATAGTAAGATTGCTATACTTGACTATAACTAGGCTTGACATAACTTATCTGTGAATAGATTAAGCCAATTCATGGCACATCCTAGAGAGCCACATTTGCAAGCAGCTAATAAGATCTTGCAGTATCTAAGGAGTACACCAGGCCAAGGTTTGTTTTTCTCAAGCAAATCAGAATTGCACTTCAAGGCCTTTGCTGATGCAGACTGGGCTTCATGCCCTGATACTAAAAGATCAGTCACTAGATTTTGTGTTTTTCTTGGTGAGTCTCTAATTTCATTGAAGTCAAAGAAGCAACAAACAGTCTCACAGTTTTCAGCAGAGCCTGAGTATAGATCAATGGCAGTAGCAGTTTGTGAGATCATTTGGCTCTTGTATCTCTTTCATGATTTCTAGATAAAACACCCTCAAGTAGCCCTTTTGTTCTATGACAGCCAGACAACCCTTCACATTGCTGTAAATCATGTTTTCCGTGAAAGGACAAAGCACATTGAAATTGATTGTCACCTTGTAAGAGATAAAGTCTTGAATAGGTACATCAAAATGTTACATGTTAGGACAAATTCACAGATTGTAGACTTGCTAACAAAAGCCTTGAATGCACAACAATTTTCTTTGCTTGTGTCCAAGTTGAATATGGTCAATATCTATGCCCCTCTTCCACTTGAGGGGGGGTGTCAAGATGCTAAACAAAGTGATAGAGCTAAGAGTAGAGTTAAGAGCACATAAAAGAAGAAAAGTACCAAAGAGCAAGTTTGTACAGTAAATGAAAACATTGTTACATAACAGATGCAGTAAATGGCATTTAGTTTAGTTTTCTATGTCACGCCCCACCCCCACAATATTGTCCTCTTTGGGCGGCCTGAATGCTCTCTTAGTCCCTCAAGGTTTTGTTACCGAGCCTAGTGGGAAAAGGCCTTGTGGACATCAAGGGGGGGCAGCCCTTATGAACCAGGCTCTGGACACTCACTTAAGCAATGTGGGACTCTTGGCACCCATTACCTCACCCACACCCTCAGAGGAAAGCCGCCCTCTGCTCTGATACCATCTGTCACACCCCGCCCCCATATGCATGATATTGTCCTCTTTGGGTGGCCCAAATGCTCTCTTAGTCCCTCAAGGTTTTGTTCTTCCCACATGACACCAAGCCTCGTGGGAAAAAGCCTCGTGTACATCAAGGGAGGGCACCCCTTATGAACTAGGCTCTAGACACTCAAGCGATGTGGGACTCTTGGCACCCAGTGCCTCACCCACACCCTCAGAGGAGAGTCGTCCTCGGCTCTAATACCATTTGTCACGCCCCGCCCCCATGTGCACGATATTGTCCTCTTAAGGGACTAAGAGAGCCTTTGGGCCGCCCAAAGAGGACAATATCGTGCATATGGGGGCGAGCCGTGACAGACGGTATTAGAGCCGAGGACGACTCTCCTTTGAGGGTGTGGGTGAGGCATTGAGTGCCAAGACTCCCACATCGCTTAAGTGAGTGTCTAGAGCCTGGTTCATAAGGAGTGCCCTCCCTTAATGTGCACGAGGAATTTTCCCACGAGACTTGGTGTTACGTGAGAAGAATAAAACCTTGAGGGACTAAGAGAGCCTTTGAGCCGCCCAAAGAGGAAAATATCGTGCACATGGGAGTGGGGCGTGACAAATGGTATCAAAGTCGAGGACAGCTCTCTTTTGAGGGTGTGGGTGAGGCACTGGGTGCCAAGAGTCCCACATCGCTTAAGTGAGTGTCTAGAGCCTGGTTCATAAGGGCTGCCCTCCCTTGATGTGCACGAGGCCTTTTCCCACGATGCTTGGTGTCATGTGGGAAGAACAAAACCTTGAGGGATTAAGAGAGCCTTCGGGCTGCCCAAAGAGGACAATATCGTGCCCATGGGGGGCGAGGCATGACAGATGGTATCAGAGCCGAGGACAACTCTCCTTTGAGGGTGTGGGTGAGGCACTAGGTGCCAAGAGTCCTACATCGTTTAAGTGAGTGTCTAGAGCCTAGTTCATAAGGGGTGCCCTCCCTTGATGTGCACAAGGCCTTTTCCCACGAGGCTTGGTGTCACGTGGGAAAAACAAAACCTTGAGGGACTAAGAGAGCAATTGGGCCACCCAAAGAAGACAATATCGTACACATGGGGCCGGGATGTGACATTCTGTATATGTATTTAAAGTAGCATGTGATAGGCACGTGTATGAATTTGTTAGATTGTTAGTCTGTTCAGTGGCGGCTCTAGGATTATTTTCTAGGGAGGTCAATAAGAAATATAAATTATACAAAATTTAAAATAAAAGGGAACTTGAATATATTGACATCACACAAAAAAATAAACACAAAAACCCAAATACATAAGGTTTCATATTTTAAAATCTTTGCACAATATCTTTATTATCAATCCTATGATTTACGTCTCTTTCAACGTACATAGCCAAGTAATTATTCATCCACTAATCTCTTATTTGATTGATTTATTTCAAATTTTTAAAGATCAAACATGGTTTTTTTTTCCTAAGCTTTAAGATTGACAAATTTCTACTTTTGTTGTTGGACTTTTTCTTTTATTTTTATTTTTTCTAGATTTTGATCAAATTGGTTTGTTATTGGTTTTGTGTGTGTGTGTGTGTGTGTGTGTTTAAAAAGGCCAAGATATTGTTAAGAGTATCATATTCAAGTTTGTTTCAGTTGAGTTTTAAAAAAATTTGAGTTCAGTGTTGTACGGTCCGGGTTCACCCTTTGATGGGCCTCGGGCGTAGCATCTTGCCATGCGGTCCGTAATCCTTGTCAATTTACTCAAGTATGGGCTGAGCCGGACAGTATTAAGTTCTCGTAAGATTGGGCTTTAACGTAGCCACCCGGAATGTTGTTGCTCGCAATTCTTTCATTTTCGCATGATTGATTATTTGGACTGTCATAACTCGGTAGCAAATGTTGCCGAGAATATTAGCTCGCGGGAGAGCATTGCAATGGAATTTGGCCGGCAAGGTATCCATGAAGTTGTTGCCAGACATATTACCAGCAGCGGTGAGCGAGTTTCGATACCACTTTCACCACTCAACAACCAAACTCCCACTTATCAACCACAACATTTGACCATTTTTTCCATTATCTGCCTGAGCAATTATAATCCCTTCACTAAATGAAGACTATAAATAGGAGAAGAAGAATACACAGAAGGGGGGAATGGTTCCTAACAGTGAGATTGCTGAGAACAAAGAGATGGGGTCAAAGGGTGAGAAATTGGTTGTTGGGCCTCAGTACGATGAGCTCACCATTGTAGGAAAGACTCGACCCACTTCATAAATTAATTGTGAGCCCAAAAAAGAATAAAGAGCTTGGCACTCTAAGCTCGTATTTGGCCCGCACAAGTGTGTTAAATTTTTATTTTAAAGGGTCAAATAAAATTTTTTGAAAATTATAATATATATATATATATATATATATACACACATATATATTCCAATTCAGGGGGTTCATTTGAACCCCCTAGGCTTCAAGTGGAGCTGCCCATGAGTCTGTTACTCATGAAGGAAAAGTTAGTTATAGTGTCAGGTGTGTGTATATATATATATATATATATATATATACACCAGATTGTATCTTTGATTCAATTCAATGTGAATAGAGTTCTTTTCTTTAGAATTTTCCTCTGTTTTCTAATAATTATTTTGTTTAAACTATAGTAATACAAGTAAGTTTTATTTTATTTTATTTATTTATTTAAACATTGGAAAGTCCTCTTTGAAGTAATTCGAACCCACTAAAAGCAAAATTCGCAAAAATTGGTAAATATAGGGGTCTCCGTCGTCTTTACCTTCCAGGTGCAACTTATGACATCTAATTAAAAAATTGGTTAAAATTCTCTTGTCTTTTAATGAATTGATAATTGAAATATATTCCTAACCCATGAAATAGAAGCTACATTTTGGACGGATTATGAAACAGGCCAAGGCTGTCTCTCATAATGGTGTACTTCATATATATATATATATATACACACACACACACACACACACACGCATGTGTGTGCGTATGTGTGTCAATTGTCCTGTCATATCATCCAAAAAATTGGAGGTGTCCTAATGGGGAACGAAGTAAAGACTTTAATAACTTAATGTTAATGTTAACATGATGCTTATCAGTTCATTTTATTTATTAATAAATTTCTTACTTATTACCAAAACTGGAAGACCTTTACTCGGACATTGATTTGTTTTAGTTTGTCTTTTTTCCTTTTCCAATTTCAGACTGGCTCCACAACACTCAGGGTCTCATTCATAGTCATGTAGCAATTGTGTCCTTGGGACCATGAGGGAACTGAACTCAATCTCTCACAATCCTTAGAAATTTTTAGCCTTGCACCTTGAATTTTGTTGTATCTATATAGTACTAGCTCTCCTATATATGATTGTAGGCACTAGATAAAAGTCAAAATATGTATGTAGATGCAGTAAACCTGTTAGACTCTAAGGGTACATTGTGTTGCTCTTGACATAGCTAGGAAACGTAATGCTAAAAGATTAGAATTTGTCCTCTCCAATATTCAATTATTATGACTTCCATGAAAGCATGCCCTTGAGTATCCATTCATGAATCTCCACTGTCGGTCTGAAAATTAAGGAAACAAAGAGAAACTGTTCTAAAAGAGTAGGGTTTAGTACATGTACATGTACTGTGATGTGTCTATAATGCAAAAGATTGGAAGGTTAGGATAATAGGAGTTCGAAACTTAGAATTAAGTCCACTGATTGTCTGAAAATTTGTTGCTGAATAAAGATAAGCGATTCACCATTAACAAAAAGCACAGAAATTAAAGTAGATAATCATAAATTTAAGCCGAAATACTGTAAATTGAACAGGATGTCACTATATTACATTAATTATTTAAAAATCTTGTTTGCTTTTTCCTCCAAGTCTCCTAAAAATTTGCACGCATTGTGGAATCAAGGTACCAGGTACAGACATATACGTGACTTCAATTCACTTTCCTAGAAATGATGTTATCTGCAAAAGACAAAGAGATAGAAATCGAATTTTCTGTACAACAAAAAAATCTCATAAAACGAAATAGTTAATTTATGTCTATGGTAACTCTATACACATCATGAAATATTCATGAGATCTCCAGCTATTTTACCTTTCCCATTACCCAATATGTGTGGATGACCATCAAACCCTTACACTTAAATATGATATTTTTTTAGTATTTTTAATAGAAACATCAATTATTTAAATCCCTAACCTCTCCCTATGCTCCCCCAAACAAAATATTTTAAGAAATTTTGACATGCGATTATTTTTCATATTATGAAGACCCATTTCAGCCCCCCCCCTCTCCCCCTTTTTTTTTTTTCTCTTTCTAAAAAAGAAAGACAAATGTGAAGTTTATATAAATATAACTAATTAAACTTAACGAATAAGATATTATTATGATCATATTCAAGTAAGGATGCCATGCAGCATCGATTATTTCCTCATATATCCTTCTTGATTCTTTTAAAAAATGGTAACAATTCATTTAGTTGGAATTATTTATATAAAAAAAAAGAAAAAAAAAAGATTAGGGCTGAAGTTGATGACCCGGGTATGATATAATTAATGAAGGATGAAGTAGTGTTACATGTGAATCGTGAAAACAGCCAACCCTGTTTGAGCTAGAGACGTCTGACGGGACAAGCTGACATGCAATTCAGAGAGAGAGAGAGAGAGAGATTGTTAAATCTCTTTGTATGTCAGTTGGCGGGAAACCGCCAAATAATATGGTACAAGAACACAGAATGAGAAAGGACAGTTTTATTGTGTCATCCCCACCATTCTCTCTCTCTCTTTCTTACATACACACACGCTGCCACGCATCTCTGCTCAGCCACTTTTGTGTGTGTTAAATAGTAAAAGTGTATATTGCTTCAACAATATTAACGTAACGGGAATCTCATCTCATGTGAAGAAAAAAACGGAACGGAAAAAGCCAACATAACTCTCCCTTCTGGGCTAGCTTTGGCTTCATATATAGTGCAAATATTTACTACACGAAGAGAGAATTGCGGGAAAAAGAGAGGTAGATAGTGACGGGACGTGAAAAAAAAAGAGTGGAACGACCGTGATTGCCATTTCTATATTCTTTTGCAGCCTTTTATTTTCTTTGCTCTCTCACTCTCTCTCTCATACTTAGAACAGTGGCCCCCAGCTTTGCTTCTTGCACCACCATCACACCACCAACAAGTGAACAAAAACCACATCTCCTTTGTTTTCTTTTGCTTGTTATATCCCAAGTATTTCATGTTCTTCCCTCTTCTTACTTCTTATCATTCATGCTTCGATTTTACAGCTCATTGGTGCAAAAGATAAAGGGGACAAACACATTTCCTGTTTTCCTCAAGTAATGATATATCTTTTCATTCATCATCATCTCTCTCTTTATTCACTGAAATGGGTCTTTTTTTTTGGGGGGTGCTTACTGTGGATTAATTTATTTCAAACAGTTAAAAAATAATGATTGTAAACTACTGAGAAACCAAGAATTATTATGGTTCTGAATGAAAGAATCAATGGTTATAATAATGAGGACCACTTTGGATGGGATAATAAAAGCTTACATGGGTGATTTTCAAACAGTACACATACACACTAAGAGAGAGAGAGAGAGAGGTTATGTGTGTGCCTGACATTTCCACCCCCACAACCAATGGTTTGGTTGACATTTGGTGTGTTGAGGATAAAGGTTACTCCCTTTATCTTTTTTTTTTTTTGGTTAATGGTTACTCCCTTTATCTCTTAGCTAGTTAGCTTCCCTATATATATATTCACATTCATCATCATAATAATAATAAAAATATTGCCACAAAATAACATGGTAAAAATAATTTCAGAGGGCATTTGATGTCAAATTTCAATAATGGTTGGTTGCATGTGAGTGAAGTGGGAATAAAAAAAAAAAAAGGTTGTGTAGGCTTAAGTTAAACAAACTATTAAAATTTTCATAAAATATTTCATAATTATTGATGTGACAAATTGTTAAAAATAAATCTAAAAAGTAATATGTCAACGAGCCAAGTGGCCTAAGGATAAAAGACTTGGAGTAACAAAATTCTAGTTTTGAGTTCAAGCATCCTTCTACTAGCGAGTGCATTGATGACCATTCGTTTGCCCTAAACGCGTAAAGATCACCTCATTCTCTATGCATTTTCTTTTACAAAACAAAAATTAAAAAGTGATATCAATAACCTGTTTAGATGAGAATTTGTACACAAATATTGTAAAAAAAAAATACGAAATGTTCAATGGCAAGACTTGGGGGCAAAGCGTGGTCCTGTTTTAGTGTTTTTTATTAGGGGGGCTGAATCTAAAGATATCATTAAACTCCATATTTGGGCTGACAATGTCAAATGGTTCCTCCACTAGCACCCAGCATGCACCTAAATGGAAGATATTCCTTTTCAGTGACTATTCACTAATTCTTGCGTGCAACGAAAACCCAACCCATCCCTCTCTGAATCATGATAATCGCTACATTTATGACAATTGCAGCAAGGTGTCCCTCAAGTCTATGAAATTTTACTTTTGTTCCCTTGTTATGGCTATATATACATATCACACAATATTTTCATTTGGCAAGAACGTATGGTGAATTTTTGGAAATTTTCTTTCTATATTTTTTAATTTAAGGCCTCTTCATTATCTTCTTGAGAATTTTTAATTCCAACCCGACCCATGCATGCCCCTGTGTCAAGTGTCATTCCATCTCTCATTTTGTGTCAAGTGTCTTTACTTGAAGATTCATGAAAAAACTTTTTTAAAAAAAATCAATTGAAAGTATATTATACTACTAAGTAAAATTTTGAATGTGTAATACTTTCAACTTATTTATAAAAAAAATTCTTCTGAAAAAATCCATTTAAAAATATATTAAGTCCATCTAAAACAACTTCTAGCTCATTCTACTTAGATCCCATTTAAAACCATTTCTAATATATTTAAATTTAATCCAAATTTTCTTACTACAACCATAAATTGTACTTAACTTACCTATTAATTTTAATATGCATTTAATTATGTTTATTCTTAAATATGTATATGCATATGCATGAGATTATAAACTAATTTATATTTAATGGGGGTAACTCATGTGACCATTATGCTATATTAGACCTAATAATAAATATTAACTAGTTTTACTTGCGATTTGTTCTCGTTTTAAAAAGCTTAAGATATTAAATATTAAAATTCCTAACTTTTAGGTGAGACTCTAAAATCTTATAAATTGTAGGAAATAATATATCTCTAGAATACAAATTCCCACAATATTACTCAACTCATGACCACCCACGATTTGAATGATTCTCAAAATTTTCAAATTCTCACCTTAAAATCCTACCAGCCAACTGAACACAATCAAAATTCCTCTTTTGGTAGTAGTGTATGGTAACATGAATAATGTGGATGATCCATAAACTAAATAGTATCTTCTTGCCTTTTTTTTTGGGGGGGGGGGGGGGGTGTGCGGGGGGAGATAAATACTACTATCTCCACTTTTCATAAACAAGACATATGAAAAATCTTTTTTAGACCCGTATATGATTTATATCGGAATTATGGATATATTAGCAATTACCAAGTTATTATTATATATATATATATATATATACACATATTCCAACACATTTATGCAAATACCAAATCAATGAGCAATATAAGAAAAACAGTAAAAGCACAAATAAAAGACTTGGTAGCAAAGTGCAGAACCAAAGAGATACCTCTTTAATGCAAAACCCTTTTGGGAACCCACACAATCTCGTGGAAAATATGTAAAAGGAAAAACAGTGGGGTATGCTTACAAAACCTTTGTATAACTAAACCCATTATTATAACCTCCACAAACGCCTTGCTTGCTTTCTAATCAATAAACTAAAACTTCGAGTACTTTAAGGATTGAGGTAGTGAACCTCTTTTTTTTTTTTTTTTTAAAGATTTTTTATGGTTCAAATCAATCTCCCATGCACTCTTTTTCGGATCACAAATAGAGTCGGCAAACAACTATATAGTTTTTTGCAATTTTTCTCAATAAAGAAATCTTGTGGAAAATATGTAAAAGGAAAAACAGTGGGGAATGCTTACAAAACCTTTGTATAACTAAACCCATTATTATAACTTCCACAAACGCCCCGCTTGCTTTCTCATCAACAAACTAAAACCTCAAGTACTTTAAGAATTGAGGTAGTGAACCTCTTTTAAGAAAAAGAAAAAAAGATTTTTCATGGTTCAAATCAATCTCCCATGCACTCTTTTTGGGATCACAACTAGAGTCGGTAAACAACTATATAGGTTTTTGCAATTTTTCTCAATGAAGAAATCTCGTGGAAAATATGTAAAAGGAAAAACAGTGGAGTATGCTTATAAAACCTTTGTATAACTAAACCCATTATTATAACCTCCACAAACACCCCGCTTGCTTTCTCATCAACAAACTAAAACCTTGAGTACTTTAAGAATTGAAGTAGTGAACCTCTTTTTTTTTTTTTTAAAGATTTTTCATGATTCAATCAATCTCCCATGCACTCTTTTTGGGATCACAACTAGAGTTGGCAAACAACTATATAGGTTTTTGCAATTTTTCTCAATGAAGAAGAGGCACAAGATTTACTCTTCAATAGCATGGTTTGGCAGCCTACTCTGCTTTCCAAAAAAAAAAGCACGATGTCAGTTTTTTATACGTGCATAAGAGGATCTAAGAGGAGGGGGGGGGGGGGGGAAGAAAAAAAAAATCAAATGGTATGTTTGGTAACTGTTTTTTCCCCTTATTTTTTTGTTTTTGTAGGGGGCAAAGGCCCAATTCTAGATATTGGGCCATGGGTCCATCCGAGGAGCCATGCCCATCCGAGGATGGTAAGCTGCCAAAGTAATTCGTTGTGATGATCCTTGTAAGGGTGTGGCCAACGTATGAACTGAGAGCGTTTGTCCGAGGAGAGCTACCTCTTCGAGTAATCAAATAGAAAGCTAAAGTGCACACTCTCGCATTTAATGAGATATTTTTAGGTATACTTCTGGTATATGAACTTCCCACGAGCATAGGGGACAGGTGGAGGCTATCTGATATTACAAGGAAAGCTGTTACCACTGTATTAATAACTCTGCATCTAACCCTCTGGCCGCATTTATGAGGAAAGGATGTCTGAACAGTAATTTTCAATCTTTACAGCTGCCATGTAAAGACTTTAAGGGAAGTTTGATGGGACAAGTATCAAGAAAAACCACCTAACTGGCACGTGGGAGAAAATGGTATATAAGCGAGGTTGAGGACGGGAAAAAGCATTCATTGAACATTCGGGAAGAGGGAGAAGAAAAGAGAAGGTGGTAGATACTCAGACAATTGTAAAGACATTTCTCCTCAAACCAAGCCGAGGACAACTATATACAACTTCAGCACTCCGTTTTTATCGATTCGCTTACAACCATACCTGGGCCATCAACACTCTCTTCGAGCCCAATTTATTTAACTCACTCTCTATAAATTCATTGTAAGAGCGCCATCCCTGCTTTGGGCCTAAGTTTATCACGCTTGTAGGCCCATCCCTTTAAATTGTGGCCTTATAGTTTTTATAAACAATTTTCTATTTTTGAAACTAAAAAACTTGTTTGACAACCCAAAAAGGACAGAAAATAAAATTGTTCTCAAAACTCAATTTATGAAGAAAACTGAAAATATGCAAAATGTTGTTTTCAATTTCTAATTTTTAAAAGTCAATGAAAACATATATTTAATTTAATAAATCTGTCTCATTTAATGAGTTAACATTATAGTTCAAATCTTAGTAACAAAATATTTTAGTATTTTCTATTTTTTTTCAATTTTTTTTTAATTTCAACTAACCAAACATGTTATTGATTTAAAAAATACAAGAAATTTTTTTTTTTTTTTTCATATTCTCAAAAACAAGTTTTTGAAAATAGAAAATGTAGGGGAGGATTTTGTTTCAGCCCCTGCAAGCTGTTTGTCCTCTTTGGGGAGCCAAGCCCGCAAAGTTTTGTATTCAAGCGACATGGGAAGCGGCAGTTTTTTGGACTTGCTCCAGCAATCCCACATCGATAAGAAATGCGCCCCACTCATAGTTTATAAGCTCTTGAAGTAGCCATGAGTGTACCACTACTCACACGTGTGGTAGTAGTGGTAGAGGCGTGCCCTTCGAGGGTAACAAAACCGTGCGGGTATCATGCGGTCGGAGCAAGTCTTAAAAACTGCCACCCTTGCCCCAAAGCGAACAATACTTGAGATGGGCACTGCCCTTAAAAAGCATCTTTGGGGAGCCAAACCCGTAAGGTTTTGTTTTCAAGCAACATGGGAAGCGGCAGTTTTTTGGACTTGCTCCAGCAATCCCACATCGGCAAGAAATGCGCCTCACTTATGGTTTATAAGCCCTTGGAGCAGCCATGAGTGTACCAGTAGCCATGAGTGTACTACTACTCACACATGTGTGAGTAGTGGTACACTCATGGCTGCTCCAAGGGCTTATAAACCATGAGTGGGGCGCATTTCTTGCCGATGTGGGATTGCTGGAGCAAGTCCAAAAAACTGCTGCTTCCCATGCTTCTCATGTCGCTTGAAAACAAAACCTTGCAGGCTTGGCTCCCCAAAAAGGACAAATAGCTTGAAGGGGTTGGAACAAAATCCTCCCCTACAGAAAACAAAAACTGTTACCAAACATAACCTAAACTTTCAAGTTGAGTTATTGTTTCACTTGAGTGAAAAAATAACTGTTACCAAACATAACCTAAACTTTCAAGTTGAGTTATTGTTTCACTTGAGTGAAAAAGGGGTTTGCTTAAGTTTGATTACCATTTCTCTCGAGTGAGATAAAGGGTCGCCCAAGAGAATTCTTACAGACTTCACTTTCTCGAGCAGCTTCAATCCTAACTTGTTCTTGAACAAATGATCAAAGTATTGCAACCCTTTTTATATTACATTTTCAATGGATATTTCAAATCTAAATTCTAATGGTATGGAAGTCAAAATCACAGCTTTAGAGCATTCATTGTGTTCTCTAAAATACCATAATATCCTAATATGGTGAATGAACCCAATAAACACCCACATTAACTTCCCTAAACATTAGCCAAAATGACATTTATTACGGTTCTTCCTTCAAAATAGAGAACACCCTAGCTTCCCCAAATCAATATTTTATTCATTTTTTGAAAAGTGGGTGTTGGAGTTGGGAAAGTAGAAGATATAATATGTAAATGAAATAGAGTGTAGAATAAAAAGTCGGACGTGGGTATTATGGTAAGTGGCTAACTAAAAAAAATGTTTTTTTAAAAAAAAAAATCTAAAAGAGAAAATTTTGCACAAGCCCAGTGAATTCCCTTGATCTGAATATAGGTGCATGCATGTGTTTTTGCCTTAATAAAAAATCAATTTAGCAGCTTTAAAAGCTATCATTAAGCATTTTCATCGATAGGGGGATAAAGTACCAAAACGAACATGTGAGAAGAGCATCGAAGAGAACAAGGAAGATCTTTTGGGAGAAAAGATAAGTACTAGGTAAAAGAAAAGTACAAATTGATATATCAAAGAAACTGGTGAAATTAATATGAGGGTTTGTATTAAATAAGTAGGTGCAATTAACATTCTTTGTGAAATCTTCCTCAAAATTAAAAAAAAAAAAAAAATTCTTTGTGAAATAGTAATTCCATCTCGTGGAAAATTCATTGTTTTTCAAGTGGCCTAGAGTGGAAAAGTAATCTGATTTAAGAAAGAATTAAAAAATTGGGATGGGGCCAGAAATGAGTATATTTTAGAACAGAAAGACATTAAAGCTAATATAAGAAACATGATAACCTATATCAGAACTAGGCCCATTAGTCCACCGACACGCCCGTAGATATAGTCTAAGAGTCATGGAGAAGTAAACTATATACTTATGTCATGTTAGATTATAAAAAATATAATATGATGACAAGAGTTTTGATGAAAGGCAATGATTTAATAGAACAGTAGAATTGCATAATTTGAAAATGGTGTGTCAAAGCCAACGGGAAGGGCTTTATTATTAGAATTGTTGTGTTATAAGGTTACAATAAATTATTGGTGCTCCAGTAAAAAATGCAAGGGACCCCATTATTATAAACAACACTAGGGTAGTTCAGGCACTTTTTGTTTCCCTTTTATTATTTTATTATTATTATTTATTTTTTTCCTTGGAAGGAGGGGGTTCAAGTTTGAAAATACATAATTGGGTTTGCCATATATATAATATTATATATATTTTAATATCTTCCTTGGCTAGTGAAATCTAATAGGACTATAATAAATTATTAATATTCGATCAAGAAAAACTCTGCATGGTTAATTCCATAACATGAACCATGAAATCTTAAGCACCACCATTCAATTCTCAAATGATCATTTTCAATATTCCAACTTCAAGAATGGTGTGCTTTTACAGCCTTTAATGCTTATCTAAAGAGCTAACTTTAAAATCATAGGAACCCAACTTGCCAAAGATATAGACTCTAAATTCACTTAAATTATAATTTATAGGGAGCAAGGATTATCATTTGATTGATGCTTCTGAAATCTCATAGCTAGGGGCCCTCTAATTCTAGCTAAATGTCGGTTTGAGATTCTATCTTTGTTTCCTTAAGTCATTAGAGGGATTGTTGAATTTTTCTGATTCCATAAAATAGCTGCATTGCTTTGGTTTCATTCTAAGATTTTTTTTTTTTTTTTTTTTGGTAAGAATAATTTGAACAGTAAAATGAACTTAAAAAAGTGTAATCTTAAGACATGACATTCGCGCGTGCACAATGAAGATGTTGGTGGGTCATTTAAGCATGCTTTAGCAACAGTTTTAAGAACATTTTGATTTTGACATTATAGGTTAATGATTAATACAATCTAACTAGGATTAGTGTAAATCTTAATCACATGCCGAAAGGAAAAAAATGTATGGCCCGCTTCAATAATGTCAAAGGATAAAAGTGAAAAACCATCAAAACCATGTTGTCTGAGTCTATAGGACTAATCTCAGGCCAATAGAGATGATGACCTATACCTCTTGTGTAGGCCATGACCCAAAATAAAACCCCCAATTTCCAAAGCAGATAAATGGTATTAGGATATAAAGCTGCGCTATTTGCACCGGCCTACACATACATTTTCTTCCTAATGAAAATGTCAGATGTTGGTGGGTTCCAGAGAGATGTTCAACTCAACTTCCTCTAAAGTTTAAACCAACGTATGAGAGTAATTTGGGTACTGTTAAGTTTTGTTACTTTGGGGGTCATAAAAACCTTTTTGGAAATTACTTTCTGTGAAGTTTAGGGCAATTAGAAATAGCTGGATTAGATTGGAACCATTTAATCCAGCAAAAATAGTGGAAACAAATTTTTTTTTTTTTGTGTGAAAATAATCCCCAAAAACGTTTCTTGTTTAACTTGCATGAAAAATTATTAATATTTTTGATAGGTGTGGTGACAACAAAGGCTGTAGCAACGTTAGTTGTATGGTGGTGTTGACACCGATGATGTGGTGACATTAGTGGTGTGGCGGCAGCAGCGATGTTTGTATTGTGGGTGGCTGTGTGTTAGTGGTCTGGTGGAGGTAGTGGTATTGATGGTAATGGTTACGGTGATAATGAAGATAAATCGCAAAGGCACAAAGAAATAAAGTAGAGTATAAAACTGAAAAACATTTTTACTTTCGGGTTATTTCTTATTAACTTCATAAAAACCTTTTGTTTACCAAGATTTTTAGCCGCACCAAACACCAAAAATATGAAAATATTTTTAAAATATATATTTTTCCATCAAAACAAGTGCAGTCAATCAGAAACTCAAAATTTGTATCCATAGAGGAGATTTTTTTATATAGAAAAATTATTACAACAAGCGAGAAGGATCATTTGATCACTAATTTTCCTCGTAAGAGAGACCGAGTAATGTCATTGAACTACAGTTAATTATTAACTGTGAAGATTGAAGACGAAATTTTACTTGCACAGAAAGGGTACCATTTTCCAAACCAAGCTTTTGCAACCTCCTCCCACCCCCTACGCCACTCCTCTCTCTTCCTACAACCACAATTATTATTGATTTTGTGTTGGTTTTTATTTTCAAGGTCTTTATCACACAATAAAAGCAATAGTTTTCCTTCATAGAATGTTTTTTTTTTTTTTTTGAAGGGCCTTCATAGAATGTTTACATCAAAACAAACATAACCAAATGTTTTCATTCTATGGGCTAACAAGTATGAAAGCAATCATCGAAATATATTGAAACCATTTTTATTAATGAAATTGCTTACAAAGAAACAAACATAGATTTGCAATCAAATGACAAGTTGGCAAAATGCCCTAAAGATCGAGGGATCAAAAAATATATAATTATCTATCAATAATGTTTCTCGGCAAAAGAGGTCAACAACAAGATGTGACAACTGTACTGGCAAAGGACTAAGAACACGTTACGCCATCATTTCTAATTTCAGCAGACATTGATCATCACAGCAAAGAGCATTTTGTGGTGATTAATTTGTTAAGTCTTGTTTTTTTTTTTTTTGGTTACTTATTACCTTTGCAATGTCAAAGCATGAATTTTACGAGAGACTGTTTGATATATGTATTTAACACATGTTTTTCAGTTTTTAAACAACATTACACGCACTTTCTCATACTTTTTAACTCATACATATTTCTAAAAAATACAAATAACAATACCAAAAAATTTGGCAAAATAGATATTAAAATTTCCAAAGAGCATTGTAGTTACATTACTATTTTGCATATTGATAAATAGCAAATAATAGTGATAAAAGTATCAAGGAATCATCTGCAGCGGTTTGGAATAGACAAGAATTTATCCATACTACCGAATCAAAAGGATTTTGTTAATTGATATTACAAAGATTTGTTCATTTTACAGCAAAAGCACTCCAACCTAAAACAAAAATTGGACCTAAGTGCAGATACAGTAAGGAAAATGCAGATAACCCATGTGCAGATACAGCCAAAGCACTCCAATTATATCAAAAGTGCAGATATAACACCCCCTACCCCTTTTTTCTTTTTTTTAATTCCCCTCTTCTAATCTTGTTTTTGGGGCAAGGGGAAAAAAACTTTGTTGTAACAAGCAATTACATCCATATGGATTGAAAAACAAGAATAAATATACTTCCATTGTAGCTTATCTCCCAAAATATATCAAAATATAAACTCTATAAAGAACTTTGTTTTCATTTCCACAGGAATATCAAAGAATTCTCCACAATTAATGTGCAATCAGCAGATGCTGCAAGACGGCTAAAGTGATCTAATCTATTTAATTCTAAGTTACATGAAGCACATCTTACAATATAGTGAAACTATGAGCCAGAAAAACAGGTATCATGCAAATTGTAAGTTCCTGACTTCAAAAGCTTCCTGCAGGATTTTCACAGCACCATCGTAGTTTAGGAAGCCCATAAACCAAAATTCATGGTTATCAACAGAGATAACCTGAATGTATTTCTCAGAAGAGTTGACTCTGCTTGATGAAGGATTAACAGCTTTAAGCTGATGTAATGGGATAACTACCTATTAACATCAAAGAGGGAATAGGTAAAAACTGTCAAAAATTACAGCAAAAAACTCAACAAAAAAAAAAATAATAAAATGAAAAGAGACAAATTTGAGCTTGACAATTGATAGAACAGAAAAGAATCATTCCATCTTGATGACCAAGGGTCACATAATTTCAGAGCAAAATATTAACACTACAGTCCCATCAGCCAAGAAAACAAATTTGAGGATAATCAACCCCTAAGTTTTCATTAGGGATGAAGCCAGGATGGCAGGATCTATATTTAATGAGGCAATCAATAACTCATTCATAACAGTGACTTTAAATTGAATAAAATTAATAGAACTATAGAAAATATATTTCCACTAAGACTAAAAATATCAAGAAAAATCTTCCAGACAAATGCAGAGCATCGCCAGAGGGGAGAGAGACAGCAACTTCAATCCACAAAATAGAGAACCTCTAAGAAAACGTAACCTCATGGTAGCCTTACTTCATAGCAACTTCTATTCCCCTTAACAAACACCCCATGCTATCGTAAAATTATCACCATGTCCAATTAAATATGTACACAAAAGGCAAAGTAAGATGGGACTCGGTAATTATTGTACATAAGTCCATAGCCGCTCATGATGATGATAGAAATTAACTTGAAATCATTAAACAGATGTCTAACATCTTGTACTAGTACGATGATCCATAATAAACAATATTCCTGCATGTGAATTGACCCCACTGTTGTCAAGTCTAGTACTCTACAGTGTGGGCAAGACCTGTGTGGAGCATCACCATCAAGTTGGCAGAATACAAAGAACTTCGCCTCGAAGTGTCTAAAGTCTAACAATGAATGCTGATTTGAAAGTTGAATTCTAAGGTACAAGGTACTGTTAAGAGGAGTTGGGGGAAGCAGGGGGGCCAGGTGTCAAACATTAAATGCTGATTCAAAACCTAGTACAAGTTATTGTCAGAGTACTTTGGGGGAAGGGAGGGGCCAGCCATGTGTCTATAACATGGATTGCTGCTTCAAAACCTAAAGTACAAGCTACTGTCAAAGGACTTGGGGGTAGCAGGGTGATATTTATCTTAGGGGGCAGCTGCATACAGCAGCTTCACAAGATACCACCTCGCCCAAGGCCTGTAATAAGGGGACCAACAGCCTCTCCAAAGCCTTTTTCCCAAAATTTTGAGAGCACGACTTAAACAAGCTTCCAACAGGCTAGCTACTAAGTAGCCATTTGTTCTCATTTCTACAATCGCCACTGCTAAGGCACATGACACCACCATAACTCATTTATCTTCACCCACGCAATAAATTTTGCATTGTGCCACCCACACTTGATCCTTCACTCTCCACTTTTCTATGTTTCTCTCTCTGTACCTCTATTTGGCTTAACCACTGTTGAAGAAGAAACAGAAAATCCAAGAATAGAGAAGCCAGTACTCAAAATAAAACCTTGGTTGAGCTTTGGTGGTGGCTTTTTGGTCAGTGAGGATTTATGGTAGAGTACTGAACATGGGTAGGACTCACAAGACGCAGGACAAATTAGAGACTTTGTCAACATAAGTACGTATGCTTGTGGTGGGTTTAGGAATAGGATTATTTGTGGATCTATAGTTAAGAATTGTTGAAGAGGTTATGGGATTGTGGTAGGAATTAAAATGTGAATTGATGAGCCATTTGATGGATATTTGGTAGAAGAAAGTATGTAGGGTTTTAGGGTTTTCGTAGGTAAAAGAAAGTGCTTGATTTGGGGTGCAAAAGAGAGGTTTTTATGGTGCTTAGGGGCTGTATAAACAGTGCCTGTGAATATTATCATAAGAAAGGAGAGACAATAAAGGGAGAGAAGAACACACAAAGGCCAACATCAATGCACTCAATATCAGTATTTGTGGATCTATAATTAGGGTTGTCAAAGAAAGGGTTATGGGATTGTGGCGGTAATCAATTGATGAGTCATTTGATGGCTATTTGGTAGAAGAAAGTATGTGGGGGGTTTTATGGTTTTGATCGTTAAAATAAATTGCTTGATTTGGGTGGGAAAGAGAGGTTTTTATGGTGTTTAGGGGCTGTATTGAACAGTGCCTGTGAATATTATCATAAGAAAGGAGAGACGATAAAGGGAAAGCAGAACACACAAAGGCCAAAATCAATTCACTCAATATTTTTATCAATGAACTCAAAGACTAATACCTAAACCTTGAAAACTACAAGAATTTACTTCAATTGGACTTCACACATGGAACCCATAAAAAAATTATTGAATAGGTGAATTTGCAAAGCAATAACAAATCTATCTTCCATGACTGCATTATCAAAAAAAAATCTTCCATGACTGCATTATCATGGGTTAAGTTTGGCACGGTGGTGATGTGACGCAGGACAACCCGAACAAAACTGAAACAACAATAAAATAAAGGATATGACCTAGGAGTCAGCACCTAGGCCTTGCTTAGAGTCAACATCAAGCGAGAAAACCACTAAGAGTCAGCACCTAGAGTAGACCTGAAGTCAGCATCAGACCAAAAAAGACCAAACGGCCATTTTTTCATTCATCAAAATATCAACTATCTCCTCAAGGAGTACAATAGGTTGCTTATAAAAGATTACTAAATCCTAGTTCTAATTGGCTAAGAAACCCTAATTGCCTTTTTACAAAAATAACCTTACTTCTAAATTGAAATACTAAAAGCCCAATAAACTAATAGGACCTAAAACATAAAAATACAATTAGCTTGCAAACATAAATAATACTAAACAATAATCTTCTTGCGTCTCCCGCATCATTCTCTTTTGGTTGGAGAAAACTCGACCTCGAGTTCTAAAGCATTGAAGGATTAAGATGCTGACAAGTAACACTTGCTTCAAGTTTGGAATCACCCTAGGGAAAAAAAAAAAAAAAAAAAAAAAAAATCCTTAGAATTCCACTATGTCAAACTCTTCTGGAATACTAAAATCAATGTGTGAAATCAACATAATCTTATCTTGAATCATTGGAAGCACTATATTATCCACTTTCTCCACTTTAGCAGGCTGTTTGTCTTCATGCACCATGGAAGGCTGATCAAAAGTAGATTCATTAGTTTCCAATATTACATCATGCACACCCTCTAACATAATGCTCTCTTAAGAAACCATCTCTTCACCTTGTTGTTCTTCAATAGATTTGTTTCCTTGCATGCATGTTAAAGCAACACGTGCCAAGGTGTATACGTCTTTGTCAATATTAGGCTTTGGTGTCACTTGAGGTTTCTCTACTATCAACATATCATCCTTAATGTTGTCTTCTATGGGGGCAGCAATAATTTTACTGTGATCAATTATCCTTGGTTTCCCTATTGAATCAGTTTGAGTCTTCATTTGCTTCATCTGAGCAATCATGTCTTGAACATTTTTCATGAGCTTTTCAGATAATTCCTTGGTAGATTGTTCAAAAGTGCACTAAAAACATGAAATAAGATGAGGATGAAGATTTATCGTATTTGCTTCAACTTGAAAAGCACCACACTGAGATTGGGGTAGATACTTAGCTCGATAGTATGGTAACAATTACTCATCATAAAGCTTTTCTTTCATATCTTCCCATACATTAATGGCAGGTTCATACTTCATATAGTGGAAATATTCAAAGTTCTCCCAAAACCTTTGTACTTTACCTCTTAACTTCAACTTGGCATACCTAACCTTTTTGTTATCTGCAAAATTTACTTGCTCAAAGAATTGCTCCATCCCATTTATCCAGATCTCATGGATAAGTTTCACAACTATCAAAATAAGGTGCTTCTAATATTACCATGATTCTCTAAAATAGTGCTTCAACAAATAGTTGGCAGTTGGAACAAGAACCTAGGTTGCTGTGATGTTCTCTGGACAGATATTTGCTGGGACTGGGCTGGTTGACAGGTTTGGATTTTGTGGGCTGGGTCTTGTATTTTTTTTTTTTTTAAAAGAAAACTGGTGTTGTAAAATGTGGGCTTTGGGCTTGTTAACAAATGGGTTGGGCAAGGGTTTGTTTATGTTACTGGTGGTGGTGGCGATATGGCTTGTGTGAGAGTGTACAATGAGTTTGTTGTTTTGGCTGGGTCAGGTAGTTTAATGGGTTTCAATTTGAGTTCTTTATTTCAGATGGGCCAGGTCAAGTTGTTCTTAGTGGGAAAACACTGTGGGGTTGCAAATAAAAACTGATCGGGAAGAGTTTGAACAGAAAATAAGGTGCTGGGTTTTTTTAAATTAAATAAAAGGCTAGATTTTGTTACCTTTGAGATGGAATCGCTAGTTTATGGAGGGATTGCAGAGGCATGGTGCTGGGCAATTAAGGGTCATGGTGGTGGGGTTCACTGTGGTGCGATCTGACAGACAAGGGATGGCAGCGTTGGCTTTCCAATGGGTGGTGGTGTGCGAGGAAACTTCTTGAAAGACCTTGACCAGATCTTGCCGTGGGGTTTGTTGGGTAACCTTCTGGTGGCAGAAAAAATATGGTGAATGGAGTTTTTTTTTTTTTTTTTTTTTTTTGTGATATTTTCTAGTTCTGGATTGACTGTGACGAGGCTTCAAACAGATCGGTGTTTGCTCTGATACCAAAATTGACGCAGGACAACCCGAACAAAACTGAAACAACAATAAAATAAAGGATATGACCTAAGAGTCAACACCTAAATCTTGCTTGGAGTCAGCACAAAGCGTGGAAACCACTAAGAGTCAGCACCTAGGATAGACCTGGAGTCAGCACCAGACTAAAGAAAGACCAAACAGCCATTTTTTCATTCATCAAAATATCAACTATCTCCTCAAGGAGTACAATAGGTTGCTTATAAAAGATTACTAAACCCTAGTTCTAATTGGCTAAGAAACCCTAATTGCCTTATTACAAAAATAACCTTACTTCTAAATTGAAATACTAAAAGCCCAATAAACTAATAGGACCTAAAACATAAAAATACAATTGGCTTGCAAACATAAATAATACTAAACAATAATCTTCTTGCGTCTCCCGCATCATGATGTGATTCAGTTGAGTGGTTTGCACTTAGCATGGCAGCAATGTGGTTCAGTGTGGTAGCAATTAAGGGCAACAGTAGCTTAAAATGTGACTTGGGTTTGCTGGCTGCATGCGTTTGAGTGGGTCTGTTTGGTTTTAAGGATGTGGGCTGGTGACTTGTGGTGTTGGTTTAGCAATGGGGATTTGGTTTGATGGACCAAAAAAGGAAGAAAAAAAAAAAAAACAAAAGGAGTTCCCTCACCTGGAGATTTCTAAGCTCATGTTGGGTTTAAGTTCGTTGTTTTTTTGGGTTTTGTGCTGGGTGATTGGGTTTTTGTGTATTAGCTTGGCTGTGTGTGTCCCCCCAAGAGGGAAGGGTAAAGAAAAAGAATATTTAAAAGAAATAGAGAAAGAATAAAGAGTTTGTTGAGGACTGATTTGAAAAAGTGAGTTTTTAGCTAAAATTTGGATGAAATTTTGGCTAAGCATGTGGGGATGCTCTCATGTTTATCCATATTAGATGATATACATTAGTTAGAATTTGGCCCGAAACTTCTTGCCACCTCCAATGATTAGTATATTGTATATAACCCCATCCAACTAAATAATTGTTCTCTCCTCAAACAGCCTTCCCCCCCCCAACCCCTCCTCTCTCTCCCCTTCCCACCACAAAGTTGGAATTTCTAAGCTCCAATCCTGACTACATTGACCACTGCATAGATGATTGATTTGTTGGAAAAACTGTAATATTAAGGGAACCAAAAAAAAATGAAACTACGACTCTCCTACAGTATGCAGGGATATAGGACTCCAGCGAACATACCTTATAATAGCTCCATTCAGTTTGGTCATTGATTTTATATGAAAGAGGATCATCGCTACAAAAGGCAAGCTTTGCTGTAGATACATATAAAACTCCCATGACTGGACCAGCTGATGTGGATAGGTAACATGCAAATGAATTCTGAAGTTGCTCTTCAGGGACAGTCTCGAAAGTTTGTCGGAAAATTTTCTCATAACCACCTTCTACTAGGACCTTTGTTCCCTGTGAAATTCTTCCCATGGCAGCATCAGCAAAACTAGGGCCCGTTTTCACTAATTTAATTCAAAAGGAGGTCACTTTAATACTTTATCAAAAGAAAGAGGCATCACTAGTAACTTCATGTATCACATGTGCAAAATGGTTATAAATATATGAAAAAGGTGCGTGTGTTTCAAAAGCATTGACAGAGAGCATATGATTCTTTCAGTAATAAAATTATGTAAACAATTGCACATTTAGTCACCTAAGCATAGATGAGATTAGAAAGATGCTAGCATTTGCAGAAACTCATCGATGATACTTTTAATATGAAACAAAAAAGAATATACTTTGATTTGGTAAAGAAAAGTGAGCATAGATGGTTTAGTCATGTCCAAACATAGACAAATTGTTCTGATTGAAGAGAAGTACATGAACCAAGATTGTGAAAGAAGCATGATGGCCCTAACTACAGATGCCTGCCTGAATACAATATGATGCTTAATAATATTGCAAATAAAAGTTATTTGAATTATCTATTATCACAACCACCACCCCCCTCCCCCTCCCAAAAGAAAGGGTTACAGGTTGCAAGGATCTCTCCTTTTTTATTACAAACTTTAATGCCAAAATTAATCATAACGGAGAACTTGTGCAAATGACTCCCATTCTTCCGAAACCCAAATTTTGACCACCATTCCCAAATCATAGGTTGAGTATGTCCAAAGATTTTTTGGGCACTAAATATTTTCTGTGACACTTCAAGACAAAACAACCATATTAGATACTCATCTAGAAACCTAGCAAATCTTACCATCTATACACAAAAGAAATCCTAAATAATTAACTTTCATGACAGCTTTACAACCTACAAGTCTTATAAGCTTACGTATGCAAAGAGATACTCAAATGTAGTAGATCCATTCATAGTAGAGTAACTAAATTTACGTTAGCCATCAACCTACCGCAACCCTCCTCCTCCTCCCGGGCTTGAGACCGGCTGTGAACAAAATATATGACTCTAAGTACAGACATGGGCAGGGTTATACTCAAACATATATGCATAATATTTGAAATTTCACAAGGACACAGATTAATAACCGTGTGCAACAACTTCTGTTCACATCAAAACACTAGTTTCTGTGTTCACAAATAAGATTTTGTCCAACACATAAAAAGAAGCTGCGCTTCCTCAATGAAATAAATAAGACTTGAGAAATCCAATAATTTTTGTAAGAACACAAACACATCTTCAAATGTTATAAGCATGACCAACATATTGATTGATTTTCCGTACTTACTTAATCACCCAGAATAAGTCTATTTTTTTCTTCAATGAGGAAAACAAAAGGAACAAGAGGCTACTGCTTTATTTAATTATCACCTTCCTATTCATTCATGTAAACATCATTCACTTGAGTGATAGAACCCAAATGATTAATATTTTCATTCTTTCCATGCATCTACCTACCCAACTCTTTCACATAAACACAAACACCAACTCACAAAAATGCCAAAACAGTCGCCACTCCGATAAATATAATTCTAATCATCCTTAAAAACCACATTCCTAATAATCCCCAAAACCCTAAAAACGAGAACCAAGCATTTTATAATATCCACCATAACGTAGGAAAGTCTCATTAAGTTCATTACTAGACAAACCCGGACACATCAGCCTATAAAATCAAAATTCAAAAGCTTCTCGTACTTAAAAATTAGCTCAATTGGCACCTCCTAGTGTTTCCAACATAGACGACCAGCGTTCAAATCAAAATTTAAAATTAAAAAAAAAAAAATTATTCAAGGCTTTGAATTTCAAAGTACTACATCTAATCAAATCAATTAAGCAGGTAATTCCAACACAACACAAATCAAAGAGAAACGATTAAAAATTCAAATCTATGATCACAGAATTGATTTTTTTTTTTTTTTTTTTAACTTACAGTGCTGCCAGGTGTTTCCGGCGAGATCTTCAGCTTTTTTAGTAGCTTCTCCAACCTTCTTTCCCCATCTCCCTAGAACATTCCGTACACTAGCCATCGTATCTGCTCCCCCAAACCAAACAAAATACACAATTCATATACGAATACGTATAATACATACATACATACGGATACGTAGAGAGAGAGAGAGAGAGAGAAATAGTGGTATACCTTTGACGTTGAATGAAGACGAAGATTGGTCAGTAGGGGAAGGAGAAACGTAATAAGAGTTGTAGTTGTTGTTATTGGATCCGTGCGGTGATGAAATCGTAGACGATTCCCTCACCAATTCGGGGCTCCAATGCACCGATTTCCTCGACCCAGACGACGCCGTTTTGATCGGTGATCCCTCCCTCGGACTTTGAACCTGATCCTGACTCTGAGTTTGAGACTCCGATCCTAACACGAAACTCGTCCACTTACCGTCTCCATTCGGGGCGTGATCCGAATTCTTCGATTCGGATTTCGGATTCGGGTCGTTTCCCGTTGCTTGCTCCGTCTCTGGCTTTGGCTGTTCCATGCGTTTTTTTCGATTTGAATGATCCGTGCGCGTGAGTTTGGGCTTCTCCTTTTTTTTTTTTTTTTTGCAAAAAAAATTGGATTCTTATTTTTAGCGTTTGAATATTTGTGGAGACATGGATTGGAAGACGGGTTTAGCGGTAAGGACGGTAATGGCCTTATAGAAAGGGTATTGACTTTTTTTTACCGCCAAGAACAACTTGCTTCAGGCCGGAGGCTCTGCGAAGTAATACTCAGGATAGATACGTCTTTCCGAGGGGAAAAAAAAAAAAAAGAGTGAGAGGGTATTAACAATTTTTAATAAATCTATTCTATCTAAAACAGAATTTCTTGAACTTTTACGGATTAAAAAATAAATAAAAAAATTGAGATCACTTCGGTAAAAATCTATCTCCAATTTTACTTAAAAATGCCTACAAAATAAGATATTCTCCTATTAATCCATGTCTTCAAAATAAACTTGACAGAGATCAACACAAGTATCACTCGTCCTTGTGTCGTCGATCATAGTTTAACCATGCCCATACCAAGTCGTTCAATAACGAGAACATGCACAAGTACTCGTCCATTGATAACTGAGAGATACGATGAAGAGAGTTCTTCATGGACGAGTTTATCTAGACGACCATACTTGTGGACAATAAAATTGTACTTGGTAAATTATACAAGAAATTCTCCCAAGGTTCTACATAAGCAAAACACGACACGTTGCTTAATACGTGGAAGGAATTCCAAAGACTTCGTTCCACATACCTCATTTTCTCCATTAACCACCAATATCACTCACAATGGTAAAAGGTCTCCAACAAGTAGACCCACGTCAAAGTCTCTATAAAAAGGAACAGGTCTCATCTACCAGAAGTAAGTTCTAACCATTCACTATTTTCCATCATTGTGTCCTAGAGAGAAAACTGACTTAACCGTTGGAGGGTCCTTGACCGGGTCACACCAGTCACCTTTGATAGTTCTTTCTTTCTTTTTAAGATTTACAGCCATCATCATAGTTTGAAGCATTCTAGCCTACTGATTTTTGTGCATCATCAGTTAGCGCCGTCTGTGAGAAAAGTTAAAAGTTTCTAAATGTTAACTTTTTTACCCTTTTCAAGACAAAAAGGCTGCGTGGTTCGGACTAGGTCAATAGCCACTAGTCCAAGACACTAGGAGAGTGGGGGCCTGTTTGGATATGCTGTTTCAAAAGGTGCATTTTAAAAACTAGTGTTTTTAAAACGTGCGTTTTGAAAACTCCATTTCAAAAACCACAGATAAGTGTTTGCTAAAAATGTGTAAATATGTGTTTTCTATTTTTAAAGTCATATTAAGCGTTTGGATAAGCTGTTTTAAAAATAGTTGTTTTGAGTGTAAATTGCAAAAAGGGACTTAACTATTTTTCGAAGGTTTTATTGTCATTTTTCCTATGTTTAGTGTTTTTTTTTTTATTGTTGAAAATATGTAATTAAGCTTAACAATTACATTAATAATGACAACAATAATGATGATTTCGTTGTTGAAATTCATGGAGAGAAGTTTATCAAATTTAAAATATTAAAAATAACTCATCAAGAAAAAGATATTAAAATGATTAGGAAAATAATTATATTAAAATGTAAATTGCCAACAATATCAATACTAGACAATCCATTATAATAATAAAAAAGTTCTTATCCGAAAAATTCAAAACCAAAACACCAAAACAGAAATAATAAAAATATTGTTTACAACCCACAAATGGATAGAGCTATTTTGTCACGAACAAATTTCATCTCCTCATCTTGTATATTTTCAACGTTTGCTTGTCTGCTACTACCTTTTCCACTAGTATTGCTTCTTGGTCTGTCCAAGTCATGTTCATCCTAATTGAATCCCTCAACTTCCTTATCATATTTTCTAATAAAATTATGCAAAACACAAGTAGCAACTACAATGTTTCTTTGGTGCTTAATGTCATAAGGTGGCATTTGCTTCAAAATTTTCCATTTATTCTTCCAACACTCCAAAAGTTCGCTCAATTGCACTTCTAAGTGATGAGTGAACATAATTAAACCTCTCTTCTATGTGATTCTCTCGACCAGCTCGTCGAAAATCTAAAAGATGATACCTCTATCCCTTATAAGGTGGCAAATATCCTTTCCTTAAGGGGTATTCAACATCAACTAAATAATATTTTCCTAGCAAAAGAAAAAAAAAATGTAGGATGTACATAAATAATATCCTTCATACATATTTAATATATAAAAATTTTATATACCTGGTGGTGGTTTTGTAAAGTTGATAGATTTTCGATGGATAGCATTTAAAAAAATACGTGTATCATGTGCTGCACCCTCCCATCCAACCATAACAAATGTGAAATATAAATCAAAATCGCATGCTGCCATCACATTAAAAGATGTCACACCCTTTCTATTATAATATGGAACTTTCTTGTTGTCTCCAACAACAACTTAGATATGTGTACCGTCAATGGCACCAATGCAGTCCTAAAATAGAATATAAATTTTAGTTATTTAGGAAATAATTCTAACAAATATTAGAAACAAATTAGAATGTATGAAATGAATACCTAAAAGTGTGGCATGTACAATGGATTCTTCTGTATATGTCTTGGAACTACACTAAATGTAGGGTCAGAAGGCTTGAAGATATCAATTGACATTATGTTAAGGCGTTTTAGAACTCTATGAAAATGTCTGTGTATAATCTCACCAGAATGTTGGAATCTTTCTTGAACCATCCTATAACAAGCTCCTTGTCCAAGTGTCATTAAACATATACCTACTGACTTTTCAAGTCTAATATGCCTTGTGTGCTAAAGTCCATATGTATGTTGTAAAACATTACACAATTGAAGGAAAACATGTGACTTCATTCTAAACATTTCGTTTCATTGCCCGTCAAACAATCCACAACCACATATAGCCAGTTTGTTCAGAATTTCTACAAGGTTGTTTATCAATATATTTCATATAATATGTCGCTACAACATGACATCCAACAACAACAAGATCATATAATTCCTCATCATCATATTCATCGTTTTCCACTTCATAAGAATGATCTTCATCACTATTATCAATATGATCATTGTAATCCATAGGAATATCACCTAAAATATTATAGCAATAAATTAGATAAATCACAATAAAGAAAATGAGTAAACATTTAAAATTATGTAATTAGATAAATCAAAATAAGGGTCTATCATACAACAAAAGCCCACAAAAGTATCTATCTAATAGTTATGACTGCCCATAGTTAGTTTATGACAAAAACCCCTTAGGTAGACTCAAAGTCAACTTATCTTAAGAGCACTTTACAGTGGATGTGTTCTTAAGTAAAAAGTACTTTAGGAGCACCTTATACAAAATGGCAATAATACTTGGCAATAATACTACTGTCAGAGCCTCCCAATAATACTACCTCATACAAAAGTACTATAAGCTCAGTTTCTTATAGGCCAAATTCTTTAGGACTACATATTGGCAATAATGGTACTTCCAGAACCTCTAAAGTTGAACCAAAGCATCAAAGAAATGTGTCTAAAATAAACTCACTTCCTCCTTATAGAGCAAAATTATTAGGAGTACATTATAGCAATAACAATCATGTCAGTATCTCCCATGTTAGACCAAAGAATTAGGTTCATGTGTCTAAAGTGAGTTCCGCCACTAAGTAAAGATATGTTCAATGAAATAGAGCTCAACCAAACATAGAGATCCAACACCTTCAATTTTGGTACCAAAAGAGAAATTTTAGTAACAAACCTACCTTATATAATAGTAAGAAAAATGAATTCTAGTAACATTTTTCTTGGAAGCATGAGTCAGAGAAAATGTGGTATATTCAACTTCTGAGTTTGACAAAAGAATACTACAAATACATTTTGAATGACTATCAATGTATTTGCCTTTAAACCTTTGTCAATCTGGAAATCATTTCCACAGAAAACAAAATGTATACATCTACAATATGATATCAACTGCAAGAATGTAGATACTACAATGGCCAATTTACAAGTCTTCACCCAAATTTATTTGCAAATTTTAAAACTTAATCAATGCAAAAAATCCTATATTTTGGAAAATTTTACTTCATAATCTTCCATAAATAACATGGAAATTAAGATCAGCTTGTGTCAGAAGACAGCCAAATGGCAACCAAAAGCCAATTGTCTCTAAGATATGAATTCTAAGAAGAATATATATAGTAATGTGCTTTGCCCAAAAATTACAAGTATTTTCATTCAATTTTTTTCTTGGCGAGTACATATTTTGCCAAGAGGGGGAAACAAAGGGAAGGGAATTGCCCAACTACATGGGTTCTATATGTGATCTACTAACCAGCTACAACAACCATGTCCAACAATTTAGAGATTTCATAAATTAGACAAAAAGGGCCATGAGCTCTAGCCTAAATGGCAGCTCCTGCTCCTATAAGAATAGGATGGAGAGTATATATGTGTGTAACTTACTAATGATTATGTATTAGACAAAGGGACTGTCCTCCATGCTACAACACCCTGTAAAGTTGTAATTTACAACTATTTTATGTTGGCTTTAATTCCATGCCAAATATGATTGTAATTATGTTCAATCTTTTGTACCCTGTATTTAATGTAGGATTTTATTGTAAGGGTTGTGTGTGAGAGAGAGTGTGAAGACTCAAGGCATATTGAAGACAAAGAAGTTTTCACGAGTATCTCACAGGTAGATTGTGGGTATCCTTCTTGTGAAGTTATGCATGTGCCCTGCATATGACTAGAATGCGAAAAGTCAGGACAAGATGGAGACAGCTGTGTTTCACGACTATCTCGCGGGTAAGGCCTTCTCGCGAGATACCAGCGAAATATTCTATTCTGCTATTTTGTCCTATCTGATACATGTTTTTTCTACCCACTCTATATACCCCAATTACCCATAGATGTAATAGAGAGTTTTTGAGAGAGAAAACCCTAGCCACTTAACCCTTGATAGTAAGAGATTGTTATACCCATAATTCTCTATACAATTCTTTGTGGTTTTTGCTCAACTTTTACCTTTCCATTTCCAAATCCTTGAGAGGTTGATAGTCCAAACACTTACCACACCCATCTTGAGTGAAAAGTAAGGTTTTGGAGCTGCTAGGAAGCATTGGAAGAAGCCATATGTTTAGCAGATGCAATCGGGCTGAATTGCGTGATCCGAAGAGTTAGAGAAGACAAGGCTTGGTGAAGTCAATTGGTAGCAGGAGCTTGGAGGGCTCGAGTACATGGGGTAGACTAGGCTTGGAGGTTCTTTTGTTATTCGTGTACTCCAACTTATTCTCTAGTGGATTGATTTACCGCTTGGAGGGCGGCGGAGAGGTTTTACGTTGAGTACTTCGGTTTCCTCTTCGATAACACATTGGAGTGTTATCTTGTGTTTGCATTCTTCTTTCCTACTCTTTTGCCTTTCAATTTACTGCTATGTTTTATTGATTATGGGTTAGAGTAGTTTATTTGATTATCTGCTCGCATTTACTCTATTCCGCACTTAGTATAAGTTAGAGTAAAATCAATTGAGCCGTAATTTTTTTAATTTGGGGGTCTAAACAGCTATTGTGTTTTTAACACATTTTCGAGCTTTTACACCCTAACCTTCCCCCTGACCCTTTCCAGCAACCAATATTGTTATTTATAGATCTTTCCAGTATGCAATTAAACCAATGAGAGCAAACACCAAAGCCACAATAGACTACAATTCTAAGTTACCAAAAAGTGAAAAAGTATATGAGTAACCAACTCCCCTTTAACAGCATCAGCTAACAACCTATGTCTTGATCAAATCATATGTATTTAAAATCTAAAGCTTAAGTTCCATGAAAACTAGCAATTACTTAAGTTCAATCCCTTCATTATCTAATTAATTTTAAACAGACAATAGATGAAATTGGGAATTGAAAATCAGTTAATCTCCCCAGGATCATAACTGATGCTTAGAACAGTGACTGTATTATAGCTTGATCCTCACAATCTTCTATATATTTACTCTTAGTAAGTGGTAAACAACATATTTATATATATATATATATATATATGCATGCATTAAACAATCAAACATATTAGATAAACTGAGGACCTTGAATCAAATTCAGAACCTTCCATAAGATTCACTACAAAAGCACCATATAAAAAATTACCCTCCATGTAATACTCTATCTTTGTAATTCAAACACACTAACAGCCCAACAAGTTAAAACACCCTAACAACCACATTATTCAAAGGATAAAACAACAAACCATGAAAAACATCTCTCTCTTCCATAAAACATTATTCAAGGGATAAAACATAAAACACCCTAAGTGCCAAAGTAGTGCCCTCCTAACAATCTTGCCTCCTCTTGCAGAATCTGAAGTTGTAAATATGGTTCTTCCATCATGACAAACATCTCTCTCTCTTCTCTCGTTTCTAAAAAATACGTGCTGCCATGAGGTAGAGTTTGGAACCCTTCTCAATGTCATTTAAGGTGCACACGCGTTCCATGACATTATGAATAGTACTACTTGGCTCCACTAAAAAAGCTGAGTTCCTTAACTCCACAACATCACAAATACGACTAAGCTGTTATGTCAATTGTAATGCCGTTCAACCTTTCTTCCCTTTGCTTTGTGTGGATGATGGTAAAACTCGCTTCTTTCCTTTGTTTTGTGTTGGGCTAGGTGGTTGTATGAGGTTAGGAGTCCCATCTTCATGAACGTTATCGTCATCATTTGGAGAAGATGAGTTAGCAGAAGTATCATCTAACCCCTCCTTAGGTGTCTCAAGATCATCAGGTAACACACTTGAAGTGGGGGCCAATGCTAAATCTCCTGTGGCCTCAATGTCCTTAAACATAATGTCTAATAAGTCAACATTCTCTAAATCTTTCTCTTGAAATTTTGTAGCTTGAGGAATCTCCTACAATTTTGAATAATTTCATTAATAACTCAAATTACATGGTTTATCTACTAATACAAAATATGTACAATGGGTTATACAAAACATACCATTAGTTGCAGCTATTGTTCCTTTGGCTGCATTCCATCCCAATCCAGTTTCACTCCCCTTCAACTTATTCCAAAGTACCCAATCTTTCTTCAAACTATCCCATTTATGCTTATGCTTTGCCCTAGGATATTCCTTTATAGTTTTCTTTTCAAAAGTTGTTATAATATTTGTCCAACCCTTTTTACTAAAGTGGGTATTAAGTCGATTACCCTTAAATACCTCATCCACACAAGCTTCACAAAAGATAGTCATTACTCTTGATGGCCATTGAACTCTAACATTTGAGCTATTTTGGGATTGTTTGGTGTTGGGATTTGAAGTCTCTTTGTTCTTAACCATCTAAACAAAATATAGGTTTATTAATAACAATGTTCAACCAAATATGTAAAAAGGCAACAAGAACAAACTGGATGAAACAAATGCCTAAATTTTTTAATGAATCATAAATTTAATCGATGATAAAAAAAAAAAAAAAACACATGCAAAAAGGACATATTATAATAGACAGAACTTCAAAACAACATTATAATAGAAAAGCAAACAACATCAAGCATTTTAAAATGTTTTGAGTAATACACTCTTAACTACAAAAACACTCTTAACTGCAAAAGTAAAATGTAATACCCCAATCTGATTTTATGATCATCACCGTCATTGTCATTATTAATATAGAGTTGAGGTACTATATATGTGTGCATAGTAAGATGGGAGTAGACAATTTTGTGGTATTACAAAATAGGTGAGAAGATTAAAGTTTTAGTGCATACAATTTAGTTCCGTGGTTAAAATAATAAATAAATAAATAAATAAATAAATAAAAGAGGAAGATTTTTTATGGGCCTTTTGGAAACTAAAGAGATAAGTTTAATTGGGTTTTAAACTACAGCCCACTACCCAACTAAGCCCACATCTCTAATGCGTCAAATCTAAGGTAGATGAAGAGATAAATTAGGTTTTTCATAGAAAAGGATTCATCACTAAGGAGGCTAGGAAGTGTATTCTTTCCTTGGAGTTATTAAAGAGGCAACCAAAAAATTCCAAGTATGATTTCTCATTTGTTAGAATCAAAAATTAAAAAGTTAGAACCTTATCATGGAATCAGTAGTGATGGGTAGATTGTTTAAAAGGGGATTGTTTACACTATAAATCTTAATTCGTGTAGATAATTTTACGTTCTACATTGGATTATATACATATTAATTCCTAGATTGCAAATCCTAATTCAAGGAAAAATATGGCTTTTGCGTTTCCTGGTGGTTATATAGATTAGATTGGCTTAACTTTTTTTTTTCTTTGGGATTATAAAGCCACGAATTACATTAAAGAACAAAGCCACTGTGTGCATTCTAGTACAAGCCGTAAATTGAAAAAGGTTATGTACGTGGCTTTACTTCTCCTTTTGGTTATGTATATAATTAAATCCTAGGTTACCCACTGTGTGTATCTAGATAAAGCCATGCATTACAAAACTTGCTAGAGTAAAGCCACCAGTTACACATTTTGATTATGTGCATGGCTTTTACGTTTATTTGGGTTATGTGTGTGTGTGTATATATATATATATATATATATATATATATATATATATTAAATCCTAGGGTCCCTACAACTTGTATTCTAGAACAAAAGTCAAGATTATAAAGCTTAAATAATGTATAAGGGGTTACTTTCCGTTTGGGCATATATCAAATCCTGAGTTTATAATATATTGGTTATTGCCTCTAAGGTTTGATAAATTCAAGGAAACATTTTGGGTAGAGATTCCTTGCATTAGTGTTATTAATTAGTTCAACAAAATATAATCTTAGTGAGTCAGTTTGTATAGTTCTATAAGCTTTATATTTTGTAGAAGATATTAAATATATTTCCATGATTGATTATAGGTCTTATTTAAGAGTGTTTTGAGGCTTTTTGGAGGTTGTTTTGGCTGGACTTTCAGAGTTATTCAAGTGATGTAAGTAATAATGCATAATATGCACAAGTTTTATTCTTTAGGTTCTTAGAAGTTAAAGGTTTTCAAAAGTTATGTTTTTAAAGTTTACATTTTCTAATGTTTATCGAAAGCATTATTTTTACATCATTGAAAGAGAAACTTCGACTTTTAGACAATGTTTAAAGAGAAAATTTGAATTTTAAATAACGTTTTGAATGTCCAAATCTCATTTGAAAGATGATTTCTAAACTAAACTATTTTTTGAAAATAATTGAGTTTCAAAGTAAGTTTTCTAAAAGGTTCTTCTTCTTTAAGTTTGTTTAAAACTAAGTGATTTCAAAGTCATATTCTTATTTTTCAAATGGTATTTAAGACGTTTCTTTTAGCAAATTGGGTTTTCAAACTTACTCAAGAATTGTAAAAAATATTTATATAAACTCTTCAGTTCTTATTCATTCCCTAAGAGAGTCAAGCATCCTTTGATTTATGTTCAATTCTATATTGTGATATTCGCTATGCCTTTATATTTGGAATAATTGTTAATATTAAGAAAATTATTCTGTTTGGTATATATTTTGTTTTGTGATATGTGACTCAAAATGAATGTTTTTAGAATTGATAAAATAAATGTGTAAATCCGCTTACATGATTGTATGTGAAAATATGTGTTGATCCTTCACCAGTAGGGGTTAGATGTTAGTATCTGCTCACAAGATTAGATTGTATGTGAGAATATGTGATGTGTATATGTGACCCTGTGCTCTGATCAATTTTATGTATGTGTTTTCTAATGATTTTAAGATGTGATTACATATGTGTTAAGTGATTCATTATAGGTTTTGGAATAATTATTTTTGATATTATTGAATGAGCTTGTGAAAAATCAAAATACTCATGCTTTGCTTGATTCTATTTCGTTGTGTATTCTGTATAATTACTTACTAGATGTGTGGCTCACCCCCATCAATTACAATTTTCAGATTAAAGTTTAATTGGGGGACAGAACCATTGGATTGCTTCGTAAGGTGCAAGGTAGAGTGTGGGAGTTTTTAGGCGAAGTCAATAATACTTGAAGCCTTAAAGGATTATTAGTTATTTTTATTCCGCCTTAGATTTCACAGTATTTTGGAGATTATTCTAAATTGAGGATTTTAGTATTGTAAAAGATTTATTAAGAGCATTGTTTACTTGGAGTTTTATTGAATTATGTTTAAATTAATTACATTTATTGAGTTATGTAAGTTCAACAAGTTAGTCATGCATCTAAATTCATGTTCCATGGATTTGGGTCGTGACATAAAAGCACTGCAAAACACTTTTAAATTGCAAAAGCACATCAGATCCAATAAAGAAACAACAGCAGCAGCAACAACAACCTAAAATATTCTTCAAACCCATATACTATTCAACAAGAAAAAACTAATCCCATCCAATCCAAATGGTTTTGATCAAACTCATCTGTCTAAAATTGATTTAAAAACTTCACAACCAGTAAAGAAACAGCAACAATAACAACAAATCCCTTAGTCATGTAAGTTCTAATATTTTGAGTTTATTCAGTCATCTAAACTAACATGCAAAAGCCCAAATCAATATAATTATTTCACAGATGGGTAATGGAGAATGTTTACCTGGAAATCGTGATGCAGAACAACGACAATATTGGAGAGAGCAACTGAGTAAAAATAAAGAAGAAAGAAGTGAATATCGTGAAATTAATGAGGAGAGAACCAAGACTGATGATATATATATATATATATATATATATGGAGAAGGGATAGGTTGGGATTTCGGTAAATAATGTCTTGAAGTTGAGGCTAATTTGGGTTTTCAGCCGAAACAATTAGTGGCAACCCAATCGTCCAAAGCATGCGATGCTGAAAAAGCAGTAGAAAATTTCATTTTCGGAATCGCGAAAATCTGCGGAATTGAAAATGCAATCCTGCAAATATCACCTAGCCAAACGCAATCTTGGAATTGCAATTTGCGAAACTGCTGTTCTGTGCAATGTAAACGCCTAAACAAATGAGCTCTGGAAATGCCTTTAATCATCCAAATCGTGCACTGCCATCACCCATGACTGTCCAACAACAATTGCAGTCCATGGCAGCGGCGATGGCAGAACTGACACAGCAGAATCAAGAGTTAACTAGGGAAGTTAATAGACAACGTCAACAACATAGTGGGGACAAAGGTCAAAATTCAGGAAATGAAGGTGTTGAAAACAATGTTGAAGGAGAATAGTCTAGGGGTACCATTACTCATAGGGTGCCACATTTGGAGAGAGAGATGAACCAAATGAAAAGAGTCATGGAAGAGATGAAAGGTTCCATGAAGAGAGCAAACCATGTGGATGATCTCGTCCACAGGATTGATCCCCCTTTACTGCATCCATCACCAGTCATCCCTTGCCTTCCAAGTTTTAAATGTCTACCTTGGACTTATATAATGGGATGCTTGATCCTTGTGATCACATTGCCACATTTAGGATGACTATGCATCTTCAAGGTGTTCCAAATGAAATTATGTTCAGAGCCTTCCCAACCACGTTGAAAGGATCAGCTAGAGTGTGGTTTAGAAAGTTACCACCAAACACCATAACTTTGTTACAAGAGTTAAGTAAGTTGTTCGTTAACAACTTTGTGGGCAGACAAAGGCAAAAATGTTCCTTATCCAATTTGCCGAGTATAGAGCAGGGAGAGAATGAAAGTCTACGATCTTTTATCAACCGCTTCAATAGGGTAGCCCTATTAGTAAACGAGATGGATGACAAGATCCTCTTGGCAGCTTTCTACAATGGAGTCAGTTAAGATTTATTCATTCATAATTTATATGATAAAGAGCCGCAGACAATGGCTGAGTTGATACATTTAGTAAAGTTTCCTAAATGCAGAAGACACAATTATTGCCAAGAGAAAAAAAGAAGGGTGAACGACTAGAGAATAGTTATGTGCACCATTCAGAGTAGGGTTCTCGTCCAAAGAAAGTTAAAGTTAGGGAGAAAAGAGATCGGGACGGTAAAAAGGTAGGATCGTCATCAGGACGATACTCTAACTACACTCCTTTGAACATTTCACTTGATTAGGTGTTGATGCAAATAAAACATGAAGTGGTCAGAAAGAATGAAGGGTGATCCTAGCAAGCGAAATAAAAGCAAGTTTTGTTGCTTTCATTGTGACCATGGGCATAATACAGACGAATGCTATGACTTGAAGCAACAAATTGAAGTCCTCATCAAACAAGAAAAATTGAAAAAGATTATTGTAAGGGGCATGTCAACAAAAAGCTCGTCCAAATCCAGGAAGACTTATCTACAGAAGGTTCAGAATGTTCAGATATCTGGACGACCACCAAGGATGATCAAAGATAATGAGCCAGCCATTGTTTTCACAGATGAAGATGCAAGATGGTTGCACCAGCCTTACGATGACGCGATTGTTATCACATTGACAATTGCAAATTTTACAACTAGAAGGGTATTAATAGATAATGGAAGTTAAGCAAACATCCTTTACTATCCAACTTTTCAACAAATGAGAATCAAGAAGGAGTTAGTTCATCCAGTAAATGTGCCATTGATAAGGTTCGGAGGAATAAAGGTTCTGCCGGTGGGTACTATTTCCCTACCGGTGGGTACCATCTCCTTGTCGGTTGTGGTTGGTTCTTACCCATGACAAATCAATAAGGAAATGAATTTTCTTGTTGCAGACTGCTCATCCTCATATAATGTCATCATTGGATGACCAACTTTGAACAGTTTGAGGGCTGCAACGTCCACCTACCACTTGTCAATCAAGTTTCCAACAGAATATGGCATTGGAGAAGTACAGGGAGATCAGTTAGCTGCTAGCAAATGCTATTTAGTGATGTTAGCTATGGATGAGCAGATGCAGACAATGAACGTTGAAGAAAGAAGAATGTTGGCTGAACCAGTTGAAGTATTGGAAAATGTACCATTAAATGAATCTAACCTGAAGAAGTTTACCAAGATTGGGACAAGCATGGAGGAAAAGAAAAAGCAGGACCTCGTTGAATTCCTCAAAAGAAGCATAGATGTTTTTGCCTGGAGCCATGAAGACATGCCCGGGATTGACCCATGTGTGATTACTCATCATCTAAATGTGTCCCCATCCTACAAGCCTGTTCGTCAGAAGAAGAGGTTCGCCCCGAAACGAGATAATGTCATCAAGGAAGAAGTCCATAAGTTAATCACCGCGGAGTTCATACATGAAGTTTGCTGTAGACTGCTCATCCTCATATAATGTCATCATTGGATGACCAACTTTGAACAATTTGAGGGCTGCAACGTCCACCTACCACTTGTCAGTCAAGTTTCCAACAGAATATGGCATTGGAGAAGTACAGGGAGATCAGTTAGCTACTAGAGAATACTATTTAGCGATGTTAGCTGTGGACGAGCAGATGCAAACAATGAACGTCGAAGAAAGAAGAATGTTGGCTAAACCAGTTGAAGTATTGGAAGATGTAACATTAAATAAGTCTAACCCGGAGAAGTTTACCAAGATTGGGACAAGCATAGAGGAAAAGACAGAGCAGGACCTTGTTGAATTCCTCAAAAGAAGCACATATGTTTTTGCCTAGAGCCATGAAGACATGCCCGGGATTAACCCAGGTGTGATTACTCATCATCTAAATATGTCCCTATCCTACAAGCCTGTTCGTCAGAAGAAGAGGTTCGCCTCGGAACAAGATAATGTCATCAAGGAAGAAGTCCATAAGTTAATCACCGCGGAGTTCATACATGAAGTTTATTATCCTGATTGGCTAGCTAATGCAGTAATGGTTAAAAACAAGGCCTGCCTAAAAGATAGCTATCTTCTTCCACACATTGATCAGTTGGTGGACTTAATGGCTAGACACCAGTTGTTAAGTTTCATGGACGCATTCTCAGGGTACAACCAAATTAAGATAGACGAGGCAGATTAGGAGAAAATATCCTTCGTAACAAGCCAAGGCTTGTTTTGTTACAAAGTAATGTCGTTCGAGTTGAAGAATGCAGGGGCTACCTACTAGAGGCTGGTCAACCAAATGTTTCATCCACAGATTGGGTGGAACGTAGATGCATATGTGGATGATATGTTGGTGAAAAGTGTGAGAGAGACGTAGCATTTGGATGATCTTTAAGAAACCTTTGATACACTTAGGCGATATAAGATGAAGCTGAACCCAACAAATGTGTTTTTGGAGTTGCATCAGGGAAGTTCCTTGGTTTTATGGTTTCATAAAGGGGGATTGAAGCCAACCCTGATAAGATCCAAGCAATCTTGAACATGCAACCTCCAAAGAATATCAAGGACGTCCAAAGCCTTACTGAATGAGTGGCGGCCCTTAACAGGTTTGTTTCAAAAGCCATTGACAAGTGTTTACCATTATTCAGAATATTAAGGAAAGCATTTGAATGGATGGACGAGTGCGAACAAGCATTTGAAGACTTGAAGACTTATCTCGCTTCAATCCCACTGCTGAGCTCGTCCAAACTAGAAAAGGAGTTATATCTTTACCTAGCAGTGTCTCCCCAAGCAGTGAGTTCAGCCTTGATTAGAGAAGAGGGAAAGATATAGAAGCTCGTTTACTACACTAGCAAAGCCTTAAGAGGAGTTTAAGGAAGGTATTCACTAATGGAAAAGTTAGCATTTTCATTGGTGACAGCAGCAAGAAAGCTCAGACCTTATTTCCAAGCTCCTGTAATCAATGTCCTTCCAGATCACCCATTGAAGAAAGCTATGAGTAAACTGGAGGCTGCTGGACAATTCATCTAATGGGAAGTGGAACTCGTGAATTTGATGTGCGATATAAGCCAAGAGAAGCAATAAAAGCTCAAGTCCTTGTAGACTTCATTGCTAAATTTATTCTTGCCAATGATCAGCAAAATGGAGACTAAGGGGCAAAGCAATGGGTCATCCATGTTGATGGATAGTCCACACAGCATGCAGGAGGAATTGGGGTAGTCTTTCAATCATTGGAAGGAAATCATCTGGAATACGTCGTCCGTCTACAGTTCCAGACAACTAACAATGAAGCTGAGTATGAAACCTTACTTCAGGGTTTGGAGTTAGCCAAATCACTCGGAGTGGATTCAATCCTCTTCCAAGGGGATTCGCAGTTGGTGATAGGCCAGGTAAATGGACGTGTGAAGCCAAAGAAGAACGAATGAAGAGATATTTAAAAAAAGTTAAGTAGTGCATCAAAGGCTTTACAGCAACACAATTTCAACAAATACTATGGGAAGAGAACACAAAAGCTAACGTCCTAGCTAAGACAGCATCTTCAGACGAGATGATAGGTGATCAAGTTAAAGTCCAATATGTTCTGAGCATAGACATTCTGGAAGTAAATCAAATACATGGAGTTGCCAACTGGACCACCCTAATTGTATCTTATCTCAAAGATGGAATACTCCCTGAAGATACAGATGAAGCAAGGAAATTGAGGGTAAGAGCTGTGAAGTTTGTTCTTATGGACGAGGTGTTATATAAAAAAGGATTTTCTCAGCCCTACCTGAGGCGTTTAAATCCAGACGAGTCCCATTACGTCTTAAGGGGCATCCATGAAAAAGCCTGTGGGAACCATTCAGGGGCTAGATCCCTCGTCTACAAGATGGTTCGTGCAGGGTATTACTGGCTGTCTATGCAAGCAAATGCTAAAGCCTATGTTAAAGCATGTGATAATTGTCAAAGGTACAACAACATACCTAGGCAACCATCAGAGTATCTTACTCCAATGATGGCCCCTTGGCCCTTTGCCCAGTGGGGACTTGACATTCTTGGTTCCTTTCCTAATGGGACAAGACAGATGAAGTTCTTAATAGTAGGAATTGATTACTTTACAAACTGGGTGGAAGCAGAGCTCGTGGCAAGGATCATTGAGCAAAATATCAGAAATTTTGTCTAGAAAAATATAATATGCTGCTTCAGAATTCCAAGGGTACTCATCTTGGATAACGGACGCCAATTTGATAATGCGCCCTTCATAGACTTTTGCGAGTAATTGGGGATTAGAAATCATTATTCCTCACCCTCCCATCCACAAGCTAACAGACAAGTTGAAGTTACAAACCGATCCTTGTTAAAAATCATTAAGACTCAGCTTGAAGGAGCGAAAGGGATATGGCTGGATGAACCATCCAGCATCCTTTGAGCATATAGGACAACAGTAAGGACTCTAATTGGAGAGACCCCTTTTAAATTGGCGTATGGAAGTGACACGGTGATACCCGCGGAAGTTGGCTTAACTAGCTATAAGGTGGTTCACTGCAACAACGAAGATAATGGAAAGCAACTTCATCTAAGCCTTGATCTTATGGACGAGGTAAGAATGGATGCAGAACGAAGGGTGACTTGTTACAAAAATTTGATGTCCAAGCATCATAATGCACTGGTGAAGCCAAGACAGTTCAACATCGGAGATCTCGTCTTAAAAAGGTGTCTCTGGCTATAAAGAATCCCGCTCATGGAAAGTTAGGGCCTAACTGGGAAGGGCCATACAGTGTCATCAACTCCAAAAGGCGAGGTTCATACTACTTGAAGGCCCTAGATGGACGGAAGCTGGAACACCCATGGAACGTGGAGCATTTGAGAAAATATTACCAGTGAAAGTGATTCGTCAGGAAGGTCAAGCATGGACGAGATTAAGGATTACTTGTAATTATTAGTAGTCTGTTTATGTTATATTTCAGTATTTATGTTTTGAGACAATATGTTATGTTTCTAAGTGTTTTGAATTCCTAAAAAGCACTAGCTATTGGCATGTGCTATGGACGATGTCGTGAACAAAGTCCCTTTGTACATAAAGTAATTTAAAATCCCTAAAAAAGACTAAGTATTAGCATGGACGAACTTTTTGGACGATGCTATATACTTTGTTCCTTAACATCCATGGACGATGTATAGATGTTGTACGTCCACAGACGATGTTATGTATAGATGTATATAAAGCAGCTTGAATTTCCTAATTTAAGTGTTTATGATTCTATGAAATTAACATCCATATAAAGTTAAAGACATTTTAAATCTTTGGACACAGAGATATATTGTCATAAGCCATCCTTGATAAAAAAAAAAAAGGAGGCAAATTGCCATAAAAAGGCAATTACCAGGGGAAAGAATAAACTTCCTAACTAAACTCGTCCAAAAAATTAAGAACGAAAGAAAAGCATACATGCAACATTCCATGGACGACACGTCCAACCGATTATATGATCCAAGCTATGGATAAGAATAACCAAGTGGAATTCCAAAGATAAGTCTAAGGATGAGGAAATATGTATATTTTCCAAAACAAAGTCCTAAACATAGACGGAAAGTACTTGGAATTGGAATCAACAATAACACTACGGATAAAAAATTCATGAATAAAAAGGGTGGACAATTATCGTCCAAAAACCCTTAAAAGAAAATTTAGCCTGAAAAAAGCAATTGTATTAAAGCCCATCTTAAAACATGGATGAACCAAATGTACTTAGATAAATTCATATGGCCCAAAACAACAGACCTCATAAAAAAAAAAAAAAAAAAACAAGAAAACAAACAAAAGTTTTAAAATTCCTTCATAAACCACTGGGGGGATTTTCTCTAGAATTAGGGTAGTCATAAGCAGGTTGGGTTGAAGCGTTGTCTTCAATATTGACATCTTCATAACTCATCTGGAGGAGAAAGCTTGCAGCATCAATATTGAGCTTAATGGGGGAAAAGTCCACCCAGGAAAACGCTCCATTGCGTCCATACGGAAATCTTCAAACCCCACTGCATAGTTCCCGTCCAAAAGATTAGTAAACTCGCTGGACGCTTTAAATTCCTTGATGGCTTCTCCTTTGCTCTCTTTAAGAAGGGTGCAGAGCTTGTCATTCTTCTTTTGCATGTGATTAAAATGGGTTTCCTTCTCAACAACATCCGTCTTCAACTCTTCAATGAGATTCTTCAGCTCCTTCACCTCGTCCACAGCCTTAGTTGCCAACTCAACTCGACTCCTACAACCTGCCTACACTTTGTGAACCTTTGCCTCCAGCATAACTCTTTTATGGTCCATCTCAGTAGCCTGTTTGGATGCTGCCGTGAACTTTGACATGGCTTGTATATGCAATTGGTTAAAAAAGATGATTAGATGAGAAATGTCAAGTATGAAGATGCAAGACAAAAAGTAATGACAAAAAGTACAAAAATATACCTTGAAAAGAACATGAACTATAGAATGTTCAAAGTCTTTCAAGGACATGTCATAGCACACAGTAATGTCCTCGTTGGTCACAACCTGTTGAAACCTTTCCCAAGTAAAATCTTCATTTTCAAGAAGATTCATAAGAGCGCTTCCGGGAGGCTTGGACGAAGTGGTCACAGCAGGCTTGGACGGAGTAGTTTTAGCAGGGATGGACGAGTCTAAGTCAAGAATTTGTATAGACGGTTGTTTAGAAGCAGGATGACGATGGAACCAGGCTTAACAACTCCAGACTTAGACGACCTATGTTTCACCTTCTTGTGGCCTCGACGACTTGGATGATTTCCTAAGTCTATTGTTTTAGATAAAATCTTCCTCTTGTCTCCTGCCATAGGACGAGGCTAGGAATGAGTCTCCTGCATGGTCTCTTCATCTGCTAAACCGTTCCCCTTGTTTTCCTTCATGGTTGCCATTCCTACAAACAAGAAGTGTTAAATTTTGGATGAAGCAAACACAGTAGGTAATAGAAGTTTAAGCAAAGTATAAAACTCATGTCTGCGTGTGGTAAGCTCATGAGCTAACGCTTCCTCAGTAGGTGTGGGCCCTAAATTCCAAGTGGCAAGACGATGCAAGGTAACCAAGGAATGGAAACCCTTATCAGCAAATAGACGAGCTCATTGGACGCATTCAAGATAGGATTTGCTTAAATACCCCTTATACCCACGAAATGTAGAGAGCTTCTAGAGAGAATTTTGAGAGAGAAACCCTAGAGAAAAACAAGATTGACTCATCCACAATCTTTATATAGTGACTCTTCAAATTCCTCTACTCTCACCCTCTTCATTATTAGATCCTTGAGAGGTTTTTTAGCCAAATCCTTATCTCACCATACCCATATTTGTGAGAAGGCTTTTTGGTGTTTTGAGAAGTAGTTAGGAAGGGACCAATTTGATATTAATTGATGCTATGGGCTATAGCGAAATCCGGTAAGCTAAAGAAGAAATAGGTTCGGCGTAACCTCGTTAGAGTAGGAGCTTGGAGGGCTTAGGTACACTGGGTAGATTAGGCTTGGAGGGTCTTCTACTATTCATGTATCCCAACTACATTCTTTAGTGGATTATTGACTGCTTGGAGGGCGACGGAGAGGTTTACGCTGAGGGCTTCGGTTTTCTTTTCGATAACACATCGTTGTGTTGTTCTTGTGTTTGCATCTCTCTTCCCTTAATCTTTGCCATTTAATTTCTGCTGTGGATGTGATTTTATTTGGTTTAAATTGTTTATCAATTCTGTTATAAGCTTATGCTCATTTTTCGCACATAATTTGTTTGATATTAAGCTTGAATTGGTAATTTGTTGTTTGGGGGACTAAACGTTCATAGTGTTTTATACATTATTTGAACATTCAATTGGTATCAGAGCGAGTGCACTTGTTATGGTTTAATCACCTTAGTGCGGTCCTTGACCTCGCATTGAGATGGACCGGTCTCAATCTTTAAATGCACCATCATATTTTGATGGTAGCAACTATACTTTTTGGAAAGTCCGGATGATGGCATTTTTGTGTTCAATTGATGAAAGTGTGTGAGATGTTGTTGATGTAGGATGGGTTAGGCCGAAGGCCGAAAAATTTACTTGGGATCAAGCAGCTCTTGCGGCATCTAACGCTAATAGTAAAGTTTTGAATGCAATTTTTTATGGTGTGTCTCCAGATGAGTTTCACAGGATATCTCACGTTTCAGTTGCTAAGGAGGCATGGCAAATATTGGAGACCACGTATGAAGGAACCAAGAAAGTGAAAGACACTAAGTTGTAGATGCTAACCACTCACTTTGAGGAGCTCAAAATGAGTGAGGACGAGTCCTTTGACTCTTTCTATAGCAAGCTGAATGAAGTGGTCATCAACAAGTTTAATTTGGGAGAGAAAACGGAAGATTCCAAGATAGTAAGAAAGATCCTTCGATCATTTCCGGAAAGCTTTCGTGCCAAGGTGACAGTGATTGAAGAGAGTAAGGACCTTGATGATATCAAAGTCCAAGAACTGATTGGCTCACTTTAAACTTATGAGCTATCTTTGCCATCACAAAGGAAGAGCAAATCCCTTGCTCTTAAGACAATTAATGAGAAGGTGGAAGCTCACGACTCATCAGATGAGGATGAGGCCGATAAAGATGTGGCATATCTTGTTAAGAATTTTCGAAAGTTCTTGAAGTTTAAGAAGAATGAAAAATTTGCTGAGAAAGGAAAATTTCCAAGTTTCGGAAAGGAGAAAAAGGACTTCAAGAGGAAAGATGGGAAGGAGTCTCAATCCTATCAAGGAATCACATGTTTTGAGTGTAATGGACATGGACACATCAAGAAAGAGTCTCCCAATTACTTAAAAGGAAAGGAAAAAGTGTATGCCACGACTTTTAGTGATTCAGATTTTTCTAATTCAGATTCGGGCAAAAGTTGTGACGGTGAAGGGAATTACTCCGCTTTTATGACCATTGATCATGTTGAATCATTAGATGACTTGAGTGTGCTTGTAGAAGAGCTTGGTGAGCACTCTGAATTGGAGTTAATAGGGATAATAGAGGAATCCGATGATGAGGAAGATGAAGGAACAGTGGGATTGCAAGAGGCTTACAATTCTTTTCTTGAGAAAACTGGTGAGTATACAAAAGTGGCTAACACAGCCATTAAAAAGATGAAGAGGGCAGAGGAAGATTATAAAAGGCTACTAGTACGACAAAAGGAGACCAAGTATGAGATTAAAAAGCTGAATGGAGAATTGTCCAAAGCTTACGCAAAAGTGATATTCCTTGAGCTTGAAGTGGTACAAGCAAATGCCAAAGTAAAGAAAGTTTCTGCCAAGAAGCTAGATGATGTCATTTCCTCACAAAAACACTTCTTTGACAAATCCGGATTGGGATATACTGAAGAAAGTAGTTCAGATGTCAAAATCACCAAGGAAGTGAAGTTTGTGAAAGTCAAAGAGCCTGTAGTGGCTGCATCTACTCCTGAGAAAGAAGAGAATGAAAAGAAGAAAAATGTGGTTAACCAACGGGTGTTGAATAAGCCCCGTAACCATTCAGTGGTCAAATCTGAAGCTAGAAGGAAATCACTTCTAAGATCACAAAGAGATCAGAGAACGAACCATTTTTGTCATCATTGTGGACTTCAAGGGCACACCAGACCAAATTTCACAAGCTGAGAGCATTGAATAATGCAAGTGATCAAAGGTCAAGAGGACCAAGAAATGACAAGAGGACTTGGGCTATTGAGCAATCAAGAGGTCGAGATGGTGATTCCGAAATGATGGATGTGATGAAGATGATTGGTGCATTCACCACTTGCTTAGAAAGCTTCACTAGAAGGTTTGAAAGTCCTAACACTCGTGCCCAATCCTATAGGGATATCACCCCAAACGCATGTGACGTGTGGGTGAAAAAGGATACTCATGCATAAGCATTACAACATGAGACTATGCATTAATACTTCCAATGTTTTGTGACTATACTTGATTGTGTACTTTATGCTAGTTTGAGTTGAAAAATTGTCTGTTTGTTTGTTTCTGCTTTAAATGTTTTTACATTGTTGTTTTTGATCAATCTTTTTTTACTTTTGTGTCAAAAATTCAAAAACACATAAAAAGTAGAAATTCCAAATAGTTTGATCGACTTTGTTGAGTTTTGTCTTAAACATGTTTTGTCTTGTACCTTTGTGCAAATGGCTTTGTGCATCTACGAGCATAGCTTGTTCTCTATGCACTCATATCATTGTGGGAAAAATCTTGAAATCTATGTGACTGTTGTAAATTAATTTTCAAACTTGTAATGAATGATTAGCCAATGGTTTTATTGATCTTGAGACATGCATAGACTTATGTCTATATATCTTCCCACTCTTTATTTTTTGTTTTTGCTTAAAGAGCTCAACAAATATAAATCTTCAAATGAAAAGAGATAATGAGCTACAAAAGCCTGTCACACATACTAGTATTTGACTAGAAAAAAGGGAAAGCGACTTAAAATAATTGTATGATGCCCAAAAGGCCAATGGCTTACTAATCAAATTGAAATATCAAAAATTTCAGGCATCGATCTCCAAATGAGATGTTATGATTCAAAAGATCAAATGAGATGATGTATTTGGAGCCAAATGAAAAGCTTCAATGTTATGCTATCATGTTATCAAGTTTTGTAGAAGGTCATATATGCATACTTCTATAATTGAGATAGGTCACTTTTCCTCGTGCTAATTGTGTATGCCTTGGTTGAATTGATTATTGAAACTTCACATTAGACTAAGGACGATCTCATTGTTGATATCCACACACATCACACTTGTCTATGATCAATGAATGCCTTATTCATTTGTGTGATTGTACTTGTTTAAATATGTTTCACATGCTCAATTTTTGCTGATCAAACAGAAAAAGATTTTTGAATGTTTTTAGTTGTTTTTGGAAAGTATTTTGTTTTTACAAAAAAAAATTGTCAAAATTTTCAAAAACTGTGTTGCCTTGTTTTGGCGACTTGGTCACAGGTAAGTCCAGTCGCATGCCCCAGTCGCGAGCCCAATACAGTAGATTTTCGCATCTCACTGGCGAGTCAATGCTCCAGTCGCAAAAAATGCTTAGAAAATTTTTCAAAATTTGGGATTTGAGGTTTCTCGCGACTTGATGTGACGACTTGTTCGCTAGTGGAGGTTCAATCGCGAGAATCATATAGAAAGTTTTGTGGCTTAACTCGCGACTCTCTCGCGGTTGGAACTTCCAGTAGTGAAAAACACTTAGGAAAATTTTTCAAATTTGTCTTAAGTGTTTTGGCGACTTGGTTCAGTCACAAAAAACACGTGTTCTGCGCTTTAAAGTTAGTTTTTCCCTTGAACTTTTCTGACTGTTCATTGTCTTGTCCGTGTATTCCCCTCGAACTCACCGTGTTTCTCACATAAACCTTTACTGTTCTTCATCGTTTCAACTTCAATCTTCAAGAAAAATGTATGGGTTTTCTTATTTTCACTACATTCTTCCTGGGTATAACCTTGTTTTCTTGGATTTTTGAGTTGGTATTTGGTTTATGGGTTTTGTGTTGATTCGGTTATGGGTTTTGATTATTTTATTCAATTTGTTTATATGAGTTCTATTGTTTATGATAATATGATGCTTGTGTCACATGCCTTCTTTGTTGATTCTCTTTGTTGGGTTGTTCATCTTGCCTGTGTTGTGTTGTGCATGCCATGCTCATAGTAGATTGTCACAATGTCAGTTTCTTACAAATCTATGGTATCCATAGATTACACTGCACTCTGTTGTGTCAGCACACTAATTATATTTGGTAACCTGATACTTACTTCTATTCACAATGCAGTAGTATTTCTCGTATTTACATGCTATTGACTTGGCTCATGCTTTGTGGTTGATTGTTATAACCTTCTGAAATCAATGTGTCTTCTTTTCTATAACTACCTTGAATCAAATCAAGTTGATGTTTGTGCCTTGTGTTTTTTGCTCTTGGTTTCCTACTGTGTGTTTGTTCTTTTGCAGATGTCACGTCATTCCTCTAAAGGAAAAGAGATTGTGATCGATGTTCCATCCCCTGTTGCTAAGAAAACTCGACGCTCGTCTACTCCAAAACCCAGAGACCAAGAAAAACTCCGTCTTCCAGTTTCTATCAGACATAGGGAGGGACTTAACTAACCTATAGTTGGAGCCCCTAGCTATGAATTGATAGAAACCCTATGACTGATTAATTTCGGAGGGTTTATATCAGTACAGGAAGTCGTACACCGTGAGAGGACGATTCCCCTCAAACACTTCTCTCCACAAAATCTACATAGAGATGATGAGCCTCCATGCATTTGGATTTAATTGACAAATTCCTACACCTAACCTATTAAGTATTTCTCTGGCAAAAGCATTAAGAGGTAGTCTGAGCCCTCCTAAAAGATAACCTTTATGAAAACCTACTCCAAAACGAGGTTCACAGCACCATTCACCACGAACGACTAATTTAGGATTAAGGTCGTCTGGGATTTGGTACCAACTCCTAAGCAATGCAAGTCTTTTTTCATTGGTTTTAAAGGAGACCCCAACTGCACAACTAAACACGGTCTCCTCCTCCCCAGAAGAAGAGGACGAAAGGGCATTTGCGGATGTGCCAGTTTGTGACCCAGAAGCCACCCTCATCCTTAACTCCTCCTGGAGGACCTCCAATGGGACCCTAGGAACTCTGGACGTGTATTGCTCATCCGTCATATTTTCTCCACTACTACTATTTCCGCTACTACTACTATCACTAGAGCTTATACTAGAAATATCATGATACTCGTCTATCTCATTATCATCACTATTACTAGACGAAGATACTACGATTTCAGACATTGAAAAACTGAAGGAAAACCTAAAGACAAGATGGAGAGGATACCTGACTCTAAACGAAAGAGGCCTAAAGACGAAGGAGGACTTCTAGACGAGGTGCTGGATGACAGAGGTTAGAGAAGAAAATTTGAGAAATATAAGAGGACAGGAGAGGAATTCTACTATTTAAAGGTGATAGGCTTGGTCACTGAAACGACGTGACCAACCAGAAGAAACCACGTGGTACTTTTCTTAAAGGATGAAACGACATGATAGATGGACCACATTATCGTGCCACGTGTCAACAATCAAAGATAGAATTCAAAAACTCAAAAAAAAGAAAAGAAAAGAAAAAAGAAGTGCACAAGAGCAATATTGACAGACAACACGAGGACAATGGGGCAACTGATGGGGATCAACACAAGTATCACTCGTCCTTGTATCGTTGTCCATAGTTTAACCATGCCCATACCAAGTCATTCAAGAACGAGAACATGCATAAGCACTCGTCCGTTGATAACCGAGAGATACGATGAAAGGAGTTCTTCATGGACGAGTTTATCTAGACGACCATACCCATGGACGATAAAATTGTACTTAGTAAATTATACAAGAAATTCTCCAAAGGTTCTATATAAGCAAAACACGACACATTGCTTAATACATGGAAGGAATTCCATACACTTCGTTCTACATACCCCATTTTCTTCATTAACCACCAATATCACCCACGATGGTGACAGGTCCCAAATAAGTAAGCCCACGTCAAAGTCTCTATAAAAAGGAACATGTCCCATCTACCACAAGTAAGTTTTAACTATTCACTATTTTCCATCCTTGTGTCCTAGAGAGAAAACTGACTTAACTGTCAGAGAGTCCTTAACTGGGTCACACTGATCACCTTTGATAGTCCTTTCATTCTTTTCAGGATTTACAGCCATAATCATAATCTAAAGCATTCCAGTCTACTGATTTTCGAGCATCATCAAAACTTATTCAAAATTTAAAATTAAAAAAAATTAGGTCATTAGACAAAAAAAAAAAAAAAAGAAAAAGAAAAAAAAGCCTCATCACATTTATGGAACAAATTTCCTTTATCGCTATTATATTTATTGATTAAAAAAAAAAAACTTACACTCCATTTTTTTTTCCCAAATGCTTACACTTTCCGTTTGCTTTGGTTTTTATTTTATTTTGTATTTATTGTTTATATAATAAATTTGTTAAAACCTTATGTAAAACTAATTAGCTATACCAATTTATTGTTTATATAATAAATTTGTTAAAACCTTATGTCAAACAAATTAGCTATACCAATCCAAACCAGTATTTAAATAATATAAAAAAAAATGCAGTTTCCATCGCAAATGAAGAAAAGCAAAAGAAAAGAATGTGAGAAAGTTGTAACAAGAAAGAAGAATAAGAACCTTATCTCGTTATCCAGCACATAAATATGAATGGCACAGTGCACACCATATTATTTATGGACATTGAAAATGTCATATTTGCCTTTCTTGTGCGATGTATGCAAGCAATTGCAATTAAAAATTCGATGGTGCATAGGAATCTCAAGTTTCATCGCACCTTATGCGTTTAATTTTTAATCAGTCATATTGATTGATTTGAACAAATTAAACATAAGAATAATTGAGATACACACAGTTCTCTCTGTCGACGGCCCTACTTTTTATTTTTCTTTACGAATAATCAAACGAAACAAATCAGCGTATTTTACAAAAGGTCTTTGATATTTTATACTTTATTTCTTTAAGGCAGTTCAAGAACTATTGATCATATTCTAAAGAGTCGAGCACAAAACTGGGCTGTTTGTGATTGTGACTAGTTTAAACTTGACTTTGACGAATGAGTCAAATTCAAACTCAGATTTGTGGGTTTCAGTTATTAGGCCTGATACAACAATTAGTCCATGGGCTTTTTGACAAGAAGGAAGTTAAAATAGGCGTGGTAGAACAAAGCAAGCCCAGCTCAAAAGCCTCATAATACATACCAAAGATCCGATAAAAAAACAGGGGGAAACATGGCAATTTAAACCCAAACGCTTTTATGGTGAAGAGGATGTAGCTAATTAAAAAAACCCATGCCAGCTAAACACACACTTAGCAAAAGCGGCCCATCACAATCAGTGAGATGCATAATGATTTTTTGTTCGGCCCAGTCCAGAACACCAAACCGATAGTTATAAAATCTTCATCATATCGCCAAAAAATACGGCCTGGCTGGATCCCCAAGTTTCCGTTCCGTTATACGGTTAGGATTTAGGAATTGAATTCTCAATTCCAAATCCAATTCCAAATTCCGAATGGCAAATCCTTATCGATCAAGGTAAAAGCAACCAAACCAAAATCCCTGTTCCTAGTACTTTTCCTCGTTTGCGATCTATCTGACTCTACTTTTAATGCGTTGTTGTGCAGGGAAGGTCTTAGTGTGAGACAAGCTGCGAATTCCGATGAAGTCCAATTAAGGATTGATCCAGTGCATGGGGACCTCGACGAGGAAATCTCCGGCCTTCACTCCCAAGTTCGACGACTTAAATCCGTACGTTACGTTTCTGTTTTTTTTTTTTTTTCATGAGTCATGGGTTTTGAGTTTGGTTAATCAATCTTTATAAATTACACAAAATAAAGTGCCATTCAAAAGTAAACTTGGTTTTGCAACCACAACTCCGCTTTTTCTTTACAAACATTCATTTTAAACTCAAAACACAGTTTTCCAACCGCTTATCCAAACAGTCATAGTTGCTACCAGAGCATAGAATTATTTTCGGAGTAAAAAGAACATCTTTATCAGATTTTGCATCTTGTACATAAATCTTAATAAGGCATTCTCTGATTATTTTCTGTAATTCTATTTTATGGGTTGTTTACTTGTCATACTGTTATTTCTATCCGATGCTTGTATATTCTTTGTGCTTCTAATATTTTCTTGGAACCTTAGACATTTGACCACAATCGCAATCACCCTTACAAATTTCACTATCTAAAGAATAGGAACTGAGACTACACCCCAAAGGAAGTCCAACCGTAGTTTTAGTTCTTTAGCTATCTAGGTATCAATCACAGTGTTTTTTGACAACAAAATTCTTGGTTTATCAAATCAGAGATAAAGAAGGTGATTACCCTTGGAGACATGGGAGCTTTGTTCTTCCATCGACCCACCATCAATGCTTCAAATATGTTAGTGAGGACAAAAGAAGTACAAACAAAATTTTCTTTGCAAATTGGAAGCTAATGCCAAAGCTTGTTATGCAGATTCCTAACTTTATGATCTAGTCTCAGTTAACAACTCTAGTTCAAAAGAAGAGGTGATCCTAACACAAAATCGTGATAAAGTACCCCAGAAGCCCAAAGAGTATAGTATTTGTCACCTTTCATAAGAAAAATTGAAATACCTTATGATTTTATTATAAAACCGACCTCTAAGCCCTTTTGGACATTCCACAGTTAAAAATAGGAATAGCTCATCTAATGTGGCAACTGTTAGCATCACATCTGATAGTGAAGAAGAGGCCCCCGGCCAATGCCCGTAGGTGGTCTTCCACGGTCACCTATGTTGTTCCACTCGTCAATTTAGATATCTGGAGGAGCTATTTTCATGATACCAAAGACTGGGGCTAAGGGACTCATTCTATTAAAAATGGTAGCTTAAACGTATGCTTTGAAGGTGAAGCCTATTGCTACAGAAGGGAGGTCAGATTTTTTTAGCTATGGCATTATTGCTAAGAAGATAATGCAAAAATGGGCTACCTTGGAAAATCATTTTTAATGAAAAAATGGGAAGGAAATTAAGGGAGGGGGCTTGACAAAGGCACAAAGGCAGCATTAGAGGAAGGGAGGTTATTAGCTTTTTGATGTATGGCTCGGGATCTATGAAGCACAGACACAGACACTGACATGACATGAGACACGACGACACGACAATTCTTGAAAAATTAGGAAAAGACACTGTGGAGATACCACAATTAATATATATATATATATATATATATATATTTACACACTTCTAGTTATATTTTATTTTTATTTTAAGTTTTCAAAACAAATAACAACTATCAAAAGCTTTTAAAACATATCTAAAATCCAAGGATTGTTTTTAATAAAAAATTATTTATTTCTCCCAACACAATAAGGACATTCATGTAGAAGTGTCCTAGACATATTTGACACGAAGATGGACACGCCAGTGGTTTTGAAGTGATTCTACTTCTTAGCCCAGGTTACATCCCTGATTATGGAATGAAAGACGTGTCACAATTTGAAGCCATAAGTCGTCCACTACAGAAGGCTGAAATTTTTTTTTTTTTTTGATAAGTAATAAAAATATATTAAAAAGAAGAAGGGTGTCACCTGAGTATACAGGAAGTATACATCAAGGACAAAATCAAATTAAGTGCATAAAGTAAACAGAAGGCTGAGACTTTAAAGTTTAATTTTATGATTTAGCTGCTCTTGCAGCAAACTTCATGGTAGTCCTAATAGAGCTCTGACAGTGATGAATCAGGCAAGGAAGATGAAGAACTCCTAGCCTTAACACGCGCAATGTCAAAAAGGGGGGAGCAACCCCCCCCCCCCCCCCCCCCCCCAAATTATATAAACTCCTCCCATGAAAATGAAGTCATGGAGAAATTTGGGCACGGAAGATGAACTATATCTAGTATTCATCAATGCTCATGTTGCTCCCAAAGAAGTGATGTAGTGTACCCATCTCCTCTTAGAGTTCTGTGATGTGTTTGCATTTCATTATATAGAGATACCAGGGAAAAAAAGTCATCTCCCTTGTGCTCAAAATTTTGGAAGATGCCAAATCCAGTAAAATTAGCACAGAGATGTAGAAGCTTTGCAATATTGGCTTTATCAAGGATGAACAATGCCCAATTTTACTGAGGTTACACCTCTATCAATACCTAGAGCAGATTATCTTGAAATGTTTTGATTACAAGCCATGTTTTCCATTTCCTTTTAATCTTTTAAATCACATGTCGTCGGCAGAGGTTTTTGTGTTGTGACTTATTGATGCAGTTATTAACTTGGAGCCTAATATTAGCCTGGAATTTATGATAGGCGATGTCTAGCATTGTTTTATAAAACCCATAAATTCTGTAATTGCGTGTCCATAAGAATTTGAGTTGTTCTTGTTGCTACTGGTCAAGTGGTTTCATACTAAATGGTTGTTTCGAAATTGGAACTACGTTGTTTAATGTAAGCCTTGTACTTGGTTTGCTGACTCGCCTATGGCCCTGTTTCTGATTCATTAAGTCACCTTCCCATTAGAGGGGAGATCATGGGACTTCCATCGACCCAGCTGGGCCAATCTGCTCTGAGCCTCTGAGAATGAGGCTCACCTTGTGTTTAAAAAGGAAAAAAAAAAAAAAAAAGACCTGTTATATATGGCAATTTTCCTTTTTTCTTATAAAGAAAAGCAATAGTCCAACTATATATGGAAATTTCCTTTTTTCTATCAATTGACGTTTCAGTTTTTTCTCCCTCAGTCTTGTAAACTCCTGTTTATATATTGCTTTGCAGGTGGCTCAAGAAATTGAAGCAGAAACCAGAATCCAGAATGATATCCTCGCTGACTTGGTAAACTTAATAGCTTGAACGGTTGAACCTTTACTTCCTAAAACCAATGTCACAAGGACATTTAGTCCAGGTGCCTTGATTGAGATCATTGTTGAAGCTTCTTATCTGATTTTCCTCTTTTGCACTAATACATAATGACTATTAAGGAAACACACAGAGACAATCGCACATGCCCACACACATGCACATTAACCAGCTGCAGCCATGGTCTTCCACTTAAAAGTATTGCCATTTTGGTGAAGAGATGAACATATTGCATTCTGACAAATTGCTTCTGGTTTTTAACACAGCAAATGGCAATGGGTCAAGCTGGGGAAGGGGTGAAAAATGGCATGAGGAGGTTGAATAGGACCATCACCCAGCACAGTTCAAATCATATCTTGCAAGTGATTATTTTTGGACTAGTTTGTTTCAGTGTAGTCTACCTATTGTCCAAGCTAGCTAGAAGATGAGAACCTAGTTTACTCTAAAACAGAGGAGCTGCTACTTGTGAATTTAAAGGGTCTTTTGTAGTCATCAATGTATATCCAGGTATTATGATACAGGTTGCATGGTAGCACCTCCTTTACAGCTAAAGTTATGAAGCTCTATTTCATGAAGGGTTCAAGACTTTTTATCCCCCATTTTGCAATATCTACATTTTACTAAAATTCTCCGACAGGCTTGCCTTACGCTTTGAAACATTTACATATGTTAGCCAATGCTGAAAAGGTTATTGTTTTGAGACATCAACTTAAAATGGATGGAATACATTGAAATGTATATGAAGGAGATTCATCTCTGTTCACCTTTTATTTTCATCTTATTTTTATGATGCCATGGTATTGTTAATTTGATATCACTAGAGCGATATATCCTTTCATTTGTAGGAATCAGTTTTATCGCAGAAGAGGATCTAATGCTTGGAAATCTAGAAAGTAGGATAGATGCTGGCAATATGATGCAACTGAAATAGTATTTGAACCTTTAATTGCAGAACTGAGTACACCATTCTCTGTAGTTCAATAAACATGGTGTTATTCATGGTTTTTTATATCAGCTGTATTCCGAAACATTTGAGAATCCCTAACTCATATAAATCCTTGAAAGGGCTTGGGATGTCACTTGATTATGTTAGCTGGTGGTTGTTCCACTTCATTTAGTTGGTATATGCTTACACCATCTGAGGGTTAAGAATAAAAGATCAGACCAACTGGTATTAGAAAATGTATGAACAAAGTATGAAAATATATGTGCGCAAAAATCTTGGTTCCATAAGCTGGAGGACATGCATAATGCACGTATCGACGGTGCCAACTGCCAAGGTTTGCTTAATCTGGTCAAAGAAAACTTGGTGATCTGTGTTTTTGTTCATACAAGCACCGGATTGGGGTCTTAATATTGGAACAACATAAATTCTGTTCTTACCTTCTTGTTTTTGGAAAGCGTGTTCTTGTTGCCTTCTCGGTAACTTCCAACTGTGCAAGGTGTTTGTTTTTGTTATTGAAGTTCCGGTGATCAGAACTTCATATTTAGGACCAGGTGAGCGGCGATGCGAGTAATGTAACCTATCTGATTGTGAAGAGTCAAAAGCTATAAAAGCTTCTATCTTCAATTTCCATATTGGGTGCGCGGCTTCAAGGATGTGGTCCATAGATGATGGTTTGTAAGAGCATCCACAACAGTCGAGCTATGTTTTTAGTTATTTAGCACCATAAAAAGTTATTTTATTTATTTTACCTACTCATTTTACAAAACATCCAGCAGCAGTGGATTTATTTTAACTTTCAACATAGTAAAATAATATTGAAAGATATGTGTGAAAACACAAAAGCTGTTTAGACCCCTAAATTAAAACTTACAGCTTGGTTGATTTTACTCTAATTTAAATTAAGTGCGGAATAGAGTAAATGCGAGCGAATAAACAACAAAACTACTCTAAGCCATATTCATCAAAACACGACAGTAAAATGAAAGCTAAAAGAATAAGGAAGAAGAATGCAAACACAAAATAACACACCGATGTGTTATCGAAGAGGAAATGGAAGAACTCGGCGAAAAACCTCTTTGCCGCTCTCCAAGCGGTAAATCGATCTACTAGAGAATAAGTTGGAGTACACGAATAACAAAAGACCCTCCAAGCTTAGTCTACTCCATGTACTCGAGTCCACCAAGCTCCTGCTACCAACTGACTTAACGAAACCTTGTCTTATCTACGTTCTCCAGATTACACAATTCAGCCTGATTGCATCCACCAAACAAATGGCTTTTTTCAATACTTTCCAGCAGCACCAAAACCTCACTTTACACTCAGGATGGATGTGATAAGTGTTTGGGCTATCAACCTTTTAAGGATTTGGATATGGAAAGGTAGGAGTTGAGGAAAACCACAATGGATTGTGTAGAGGATTGTGGGTATTAAAATCTCTAACTCTCAAAAGTTGTGGCTAGAGTTTTCTCTCTGAAAAAGCACCCCTCTCAATATGTGGGTAATGTGAGTATATATAGTGTGGGTAGAGACATGGTGTATCAGATATGACAAAATAGTAAAACAGAATGTTTTGCGAGTATTTAGCGGGAATGCCTTACCCGCGAAATACTCACGAAAACCAGCTGTCAACATCTGTCATGACTCTTTGCATTCCAGTCATGTGCTGAGCACATGGCTTCACTTTGTGAGAAGGCTTCTCGCGAGCTATCCGCGAAAACTCATTTGATCTTCAATCTGCCTTGAGTCTTCACACTCTCTCTCACACACAACCCTTACAAAGAAATCACACATAAAATACAGGGTACATAAGATTGAACAAAATTACAATAAAATTTGGCATGGAATTAAAGCCAACACAAAATAGTTGTAAATCATAACTTTACAAATATAAACATTACAATAAAATAATATATTTATTACAATAAAATAATACATCCCACTGCCAAAAAAAACACCACAAACCGATCAATTGCACAATCCACAACCATTGCCAACCAAGAACAACCACCCAACAACAACTAGCAAGCCAAGAATAACCACTCACAACCACTGCCAAAAATCCAAATTAGCCAAAAACCACCACACAAATCATCACCAAAAAAAATCAAATTCAAGCTAACTTGGCCAAATTGAAGTGATTTTGATATTTTTTATAGTAATAAAGTTTACTTTTAATAATGATTTCCTTAAACCCAAAAAACCCAACTATTTGAATTTCCATTACAACTAAACCATAAAACAAAATAAACCTAGAAAACCTAACTATCATTTCAAATAATCCTTCCACATAAACCAAAATCCAGAATAAAAAAACAATAAAAACCCATTTTCATACACTTAAAACAAAGATCTGAAAACCCATTTTCATCATCAAATGAAAAACAAACACAAATGTACAGATGTAACTACATGTATATACATATAAACGTACTCAAAAAGTACCAAAAAACTGAACAAAAACAAATGAGCAAGAGATAGAGATCCAAACTACCATTTTGCTTTTGGGGATTTGAGGGCCTCGTTGGTGAAGTTGGGCAAGATGGGTCTCAGCAATGAGGGAGAGAGAAAAAAAAAATGAGAAGGAAAAAGGAAGAAAGAAGAGAAGCCGGAGAGAGAGAAAAAGAAAGAAAAGATAAAATATTTTTTTAATGTGAGAAGAGAGAGAGTTTAATAAAATATATGTATTTTTTTTTTTTAGCTATTTGCTACAGAATGATTTTAAAAATCAGACCGAACTGGTCGGTTCAACTAGGAACCGGACCTCAATTTGGTTTGGTTATTAATTAAAACCGAAAATGAAAGAAAAATCGGACAAACAGTACAAACCACCGGTTCAACAGGCATAATCGAAAACAGGTGTGGTTCAACCGGTTTTAGCACTTCTTCATAAATACTCCAGCTGTTGTGTTTATTAACCCAAAAAAAAAAAAAAAAGTTTTAAAAGAGAGATCTTGTTTCAGATTTAAGAATAAAGGTTTTGATTTTGAAAATGCTCTCTCAAGTATGAAATGGTAAAGCCTAAAACATCCACAGTGACCTAAAAACATCATATTTACTTTACTTACCTTTTGCTCTAAAGAAAAAAAAATCAGATTTAGTATATTTGTGTTGAGAAAGAACTAAAGAAACCCAAAAATAAACATATTTGTAATGATTTGCTGCTTCAGTTGAGGCTATTTTTTTTGTTGCTCCTGCCTCTTTCAAATGCTCATATTCACGATCACGATCACGAGAGAGAGAGAGAGAGAGAGAGAGAGAGAGAGAGAGAGAGAGAGAGAGAGAGAGAGAGAGAGAGAGATAACAAAAGCAAAAAGTGAGATGGTAAAATGTAAATAAGTGTTGTTGAAACTTGAACCAAACGTGTGGCGGTGGTTGACACGTTGGGATATTAAGAGGCTGTTTGGTTTGAGTGTTTTTATCACTCAATACTTAGTTTTCATCACTCAATACTCAGTTTTCATCACTCAATTGCAAGATGTTTTGTTTGGATGAGTTTTGAGTTATAGTTTTCATCACTCAGTTCTCTGATTTTTGAGTGATGAGTTATGAAAACTGAAAACACATTTTATCTGTTTTCAGTTTTTATAACTCATAACTCAATGGCATTTTTGTAATTAAACACACATGGAGGACCCCACAGCCGCACTTTTTGACCGTTTGACTTCTTTTTTTTTTTTTTCTTTCTTCTCCTGGGTTCGGTCTTCAGGTTTCTTTTTTTTTTTTTTTTTTTTTTCACTAGTTCGGTGACTTCGGTCTTCAAGTTTTTTTTTTTTTTTTTTTTTTTCCTGGGTTCGGTTTTAGCTCTTCTTCCTCATTTCTTTTTTTTTTTTTTTTTTCAATGGTTCGGTCTTCAAGTTTTTTTTTTTCTTTTTTTTCCTGGGTTCGGTTTCAGCTCTTCTTCTTCCTCTTTTTTTTTTTTTCACTGGTTTGGTCTTCAAGTTTTTTTTTTCTTTTTTTTCCTGGGTTCGGTTTCAGCTCTTCTTCTTCCTCCTTTTTTTTTTTTCACTGGTTCGGTCTTCAAGTTTTTTTTTTTTCTTTTTTTTCCTGGGTTTGGTTTCAGCTTTTTTTTTTTTTTTTTTTTTTTTTTTTTTCATTTCACTGGGTTCAGTGAGTTTGGATAAAAAAAAAAAACTGTACCAATGACAGATATGGGACCCACAATAGTGTGAAAATATTGAGTGATGATAACTGAGTGATGGTGTTGTTTGGGTGTGATATTTTAGAGTGATGAGTAATGAGTGATGAGTGATGGATGATGAGTGATGAAAATTGAGTGATGAGTGATGAGTGACCATTTTTTTAAACCAAACAAAGCCTTAAGTACTAACGTGGAGAATGGTAAAAAGGTGGGGTAGTCTTCTATCATTTCGGTCAAAAAAAAAAAAAAAGGTGTAGTAGTTGGGATATTAAGTACTAACGTGGGGAACGTGTAGAGGAAAAAAAAATATCCATTGGGCAATGATATTTACCTGTTAGTACACTTATTTTTTGTTATTTGAAAGGTTAAAAATTTATTAAAATATTTTACAGTGTGTTGTGGGTGCTTATATATGGTTTTTTTTTGTTTGTTTTTGTTTTGCTTGAATTGTGTTGAATGGTGTCTAAAAGTTGGTAAGCTTGCTAAAATTTAATGATTACTATTATTTAATTTTTTAGTTAAAATGACCAGGTATAAAATTATTTATTTATTTTTATAATTATTAATTAAATTATTTATGATATTACCGGTTCGACTATCAGTCGAACCTCGATCTGACCATAAAATCAGTAATCAGTCCCTTTTTTAATTCTTTCACTGTATCGGTTTTTAAAACCATGCCTACGGTGTACTGTAGCAAGTAGCTAAAAATTTTTAGTTATAGCACTATTACTGTAACATGTATTTTAAGTATTAGTGGTGCTAAAAATAGCAATATAGCAATTTAGTACCACTATTTATTGCTAGTGTTCTAAGAAATAGAGCTAAGTGGTAAGAGCACTAGCATTTGGGGTGTAAACACCCCCCAATTGCTATTTTACATTCCAATTCCTTTAAAACATGCTACATCCCAGTTTCTAAAACCTAAAATTTTTTCCCAAACCGCTACAGTAAAGTTGTATAAACCCAGCCTCACTGTAGCATATTCTTAACATGAAATATTATCTCTCTCTCTCTCTCTCCTTAGACTCTCTCTCTCTCTCTCTCTTTATCTCTCATTTCTCTACCTCTTTTTTGGGCGAAAATGGGCAATTAGCCCCATTTTTAGAACTATTTAGTTAGTAGGCACGATTTTCAAACTATATTTTTTACTAGCATCTCGAGTCTAAGAGACTCGATTTTGGGCTTATAAATCGAGTTTTTGATGCTCGATTTCCATGGTCCGGTGAGTCTGACATGACAATTGGTCTGACGTGGCGAACACTTGGAAATCGAGTCTTAAAGACTCGATTTCCAGAATAGAAAAAGAAAAAAAGTTTAAGTCCACAAGAAACAAAGACAGGCCAAAATGGGAAATTAGGAGAGGAAGACGAAGCGGAAGACACAAACACAGCCGAAAATGCACACATGCATTTTCTCATCAGAGAAGAAAGAGATAGGAAAAAAAAATTGAAGATCGGAGAGAGCTTAGGCTGCGGCGCGCTTGCCCAGATCGGAGAGAACCCAGGCCACGGCGCACGAGCCCAGGCCGCGGCGCGTGAGCCCAGGCCTCGCGCGCCCAAGTGAGCTCTCTCCGATCTGATCTTCTTCTCCTTCGATCATGAAGAAGATCAGATCGGAGAGAGCTCAGGCCGCGGCGCGTGCCCAAGTCTACTCTCTCCGATCTAATCTTCTCCTCCAATCATGAAGAAGATCAGATCAGAAAGAGCTCAGGCCGCGGCACGCGCCCAGGTGAGCTCTCTCCGATCATCATTTTTTTTTCCTGTCTCTTTCTTCTCTGATGAGAAATTGCATGTGTTCGTGTCTTCCGCTTCGTCTTCCTCTTCTGTTTTGTGTCTTTGTTTTTGGTGGGCTTAAACTTTTTTTGATTTTTTTTGTTTTGAGTATTCTGGAAATCGAGTTTTAGAGACTTGATTTCCAAGGGTTCGCCACGTCAGATCAAATGCCACATCAGACTCACCGAGCCATAAAAATCGAGCATCAAAGACTCGATTTCTAGGCCCAAAATCGAGTCTTTAAGACTCGAGATGTTAGTAACTTATATAGTTTGTAAAATTAGCCTACTAACTAAATAGTTCTGAAAATGAGGCTAATTGCCCATTTTCGCCTCTTTTTTGCCCATAATTTCTGATTACTCTCCTCTCTCCCATCTCAGCGGCTCAGGTAAGTTTCTCTCGGTAGCGATGGCAACTGTGAAGCAATGGCAGACTGAAGGAGGCGGCGGCGACTTGAACCTTGCTCATTTCTAGGTTTTCCTCGCGTGGGTCATGGGTTTAGATCGATGGACGTTTCTAGGTTTTTGAACACGGCGAAGGCAATGGCTCAACCCAGCCCTTTAAGCCGTCCTCTTCGCACTCTCTCTCTCACTCTCTCTCTCTCTCTCTCTCTCTCTCAACGCCGGCAGAAGATTCCAGATTTGCTCTCTCATTTCACCCGAACCCAGCCAAGCACACTAACCCATTTCCTCCTCTTTGTTCTCATCTCAAAATTGAAGGGTATGTTGGATGTTTGTTATCTGGTGATGGTGGTCTTTGATTGGCGGTGGTGGCTGGTGATTCGGCAGTGGGTTTGGTAATGGATATGGATCTTGGTGATTGTTTGTGGCTCGGTGTGTATGGAAATTTTGTTGAAATTTTTGGGTTTCTGGTGTGTCAATGTTGTAGTGGTGGTGGTTGGTGATTTGTGGGTTGTTATGGTTCGGCGGCGGTGGTGATGGAGGTGGCTGATGCTTTTTTTTTTTTTTTTTTTTTCAATTCTTGTGTTTTAGTGGTGGTGGTGGTGGTGGTGGCGGCGGCGGTTTAGATGGATGGCTTTTGGTGGTTGGGCTGAGTTTCAGTGATAGGTAGTTGCTGGCTTTGGTGCATTGCTGGAGGTGGTGATAATTGTTGGCCGTGGTTTGATGGAGAGAGAGAAGTGAATTGTTGATTATATTATATTGTTATTTAATTGGATAATTTATATTATTTTAATAAGTTACATATAAAAATAGAAGCTAAGTAAATAGTAAAATGAGATGGTATGGTAGATAAAGTAGGTTTTGAGGATGTAAAATAGGAAATTTTTTGCATCTTCGAATGCTAATGCTCTAATGTTTTAGTTGTATAATTTTTCCGATATAAAATTTTTGGAAGATTTGGCAAACTACAATGATATATAGTGTTTCGAAGTTATTACATTTATGATTGGTAATCAAATTGGTTTACCAAATTCCTATCCACAAAAAAAAAAAAAAAAAAAAAAAAAAAAAAAAAAAAAATTGGTTTACCAAATTGGTAAAGATATATGTGAGAAACAAGAAAAGTGGCTGAAAAGTTACCTGGGGACCCTTTAAGAATACTTTATCTGATGCCCACGTCATTTAAAATTAGCATGAAGTCATAGGAGAAAGTTTAAAATTTTGCAACCAAAAAAAATATAAGTAATAAAATTAAGCTGAAATAATGAGGGGCTGAATAGTTGATTTTGCTCTCCTTCGACAAAAAATGCACTTAACTAATAAATTGTGAAAACTTAATTTCCTTTACGTTCACATTTTATGTTTCCCACCAAATCTCACTCTATCAACATTTTACTCTCCAGTTTTCTTCATTTTACCAATATTAAACTCACTTTTTTTTTTTCTCTTCATTTTACCATTATCAAAGACAAGAAGAGATGAAGATAAGTTCAATGAAGGAGGATTAAGGAATTATTAAATAAGGTACAATTATTTTATTTAATCCATATTTATTTTATAAATTTATACAAATATGATGTAAAATTTTTATTTTAAATACATTTTTCAGTATTATAACATCAATGAATGAAAATTTAGTTACAAGCGAAACTTATCAATTTAGGCAATGGCTTAAGGCCCAAATATAAGAAGGCAATCTAAAATATAATATATTATTATAGTATTGCACAAAAATAGTACTATAATAAAAGACATATTCTATTGGCTGATAGATTCTGCACAAAAATTTAATTCATGAAAATTATTTTTTAAATATTATACTTTTTTTGAATGTTCAACATTTTATTAATACGTGTAAGTACTCAAAAGATAAAGGCCCAAGCCCACTTAGAATAGTAATGCCAAGTCCTCTAAATCGAGACCCAACAATAGAATTTCTTTAGAGAGTGGGCAAATAATTCAAGGGCAGTTCTAATCAAAGCCCAAATCCAAGACCGAAGAGTCTAGGATAATAGAAAGGAAGGATGAGAATGGTTAATTAAGTCAGTAGCTCTCCTCGAGTGAACCCAAGAGGTAATTTCTTATAAACAAAGTTTTAGTTCTACAAAGGATGGAACACTGTTCACTTTCTCTCTCTTTTTTTCTTTCTCTTAATCAGCCTCCTCTTTATCTGGGATCTTCTCTATCCTTATATAGCCTTCCTACTTGCATATTAGCCCTCCACTTGTACGCCTCCAAGCTTTTTTCAAGATACTTGTCCCATCAAAATTCCACTGAAGGTGGTAGAAGGGGTTGCTAGCTGGGAAGTCACTGTTCAGGTGTCATTTTCTCATAATACAACTGATATGATAAGGTTGTTGCAGGGTATTCAATGCGGAAGGGGTAGGTGTATCCTTTAAGGAAGTTTCCTCCCACCACCTGTGCTTCCCTGGTGGTCTTACTTTTTCTCCTCGAACCTTCATAAGACACTAACTTTATTGCCTCTTCTCACGTCCTCGGGGTAACAAAGCCCTCGGGGTTGATATACTTCCTAGGGTGGGGTTCTTGCAAGATGTTCATTGTTCCCCTCCTCTTTCGTCCTCGGACCTCCCACAATAGGTTTTACCATAGTTGTGGTAGTTTAAGAGTGTAAAATTTTTCAATCTCCCAAAAATTTAACTCTTCTTTTCTCTCTATCAAAATTATAATTATAATTAATAGTTTTCGAGAAAAATTCATTACTAAAATACATTGTTCAATAATTGAAGTCTAACATTGCCAAGAGAGACAATGACCATCTAAAATATGATATTTATTATGATACTGATTGTTTCGTTATTTTATAATTAAAAGTTTTAAAATATGTTTTATAAATAAATGGAATAGTCCAATTAATGTATTAAATTATATGAAATGTTGGATTCTTTTTTCTAATTTATGTATCACTTACAAAATATTAACTAATAATATATTTTTCATTTACATCTAGCCCCAAAATGTGTTGAGTTGGCCCTAAACTAAGCCTTATTTTTGTGAACAATGAATTTGATCAAGGTTGACACCATTTAGGAATTTACAAAATTTTAAAACCTTTTATTTTATAATTAAAATACTCTACGAATAAAAAAAAATCTTTATAGTAATTCAACTATATTTTGCATGACATGCATTTAACATGCCAATATTATAGTTAAAATTTCATAATTTTGGTATGATCATAGTGGTATTAGTATAAAGAAACCAATTCATTCGAGTCTAAAGTTGTAAAAAAAAAAAAAAAAAATCAAATTGATGGTTTTATAAAGAAGTGATCAATGAGTACTCCTATTGAGATATTGGAAGAAACTAATAATTTGCTCAGTGTAGTGCTAGATGTGACAAAGAATTCGTTTTGAGTGAGAGAGAAATAGGACAAGGGTATATTGGTATTATTGAAAAAATTTTAACTTAATATAAACATTTTCTTTATATGTGCAATTTTTTTTAAATTTTTTTTGACAAAACCTGCATTAATTGCTAGCGTTCTCTGTTAACTAAACCCTATATAAAAGTGTATTATATTTTTATATTTGAGTTGAATTCGCTTTTAATTTAATTAAGTGGAAAAATGTTTATAAGTATAGTAATAATAAACTCTTTCTCAAATTGATATACACATTATCACAACTTTTATCTAAAAAATAATCCCTAAAAAAAACTATTTATAATATAATATAGGGTTATAGATTCTTAATCAAATTTGGTTATGGTTATGGATTCTTAATCAATTTTGGTTACCTTTGCCGATAATATAATATAGGATTGTGGATTCCTAATCAAATTTGGTTACCTTTGCCAACTGACATAAAATAGACGATAAATTAGATCTCAATGGGCCTATTTAGATGGGCTGGGTTGGGCTCCATATGTGGTTTGGACTCCATATGTGGGCTAGGTTGGGTTCCCTATGGGTAGGAAGTATTAGGTACACAGAAAATGGTGAGAGCTATCTTCTCAGTCCGTCGATAGCTGCCGTCAGCGCTCAAAGGTGGAGAATGGTGGTTTGGGGAGTGGATTTGGCTGTAGGTCTTTGTTTTAGAGGAAAGAGGTGCAGATCGATGGTTTGAGAGCAAGTTTATCCGTGGGTCTTTATTTTGGAGGAAGGAGAAGGGGTCTGCGTTTATGTATCACAAATATTAAATAAGATTTTGTGTTATTATCATTATTATTATTATTGGGTTTTAGAAATGTAAAATTAAAATTTTGTTTTTTTATTATTTAAATAATGCTAATGTGTAAAAATGTGGGAGTTCTAAAAAGTTCAAAGGCTTCGGTAATATATATATATATATATATATATATAATTGATATACACATTATCACAACTTTTATCACATCTTATTTAGATGCAAACTTGCAATTTGAATATTTGATTACATTTCACCAAATATTAATAGTGGGCTTACATATAAATTGACATCCAAAGAGGTGTGGTCGCAAAACAACTACAAATGTTATTTTGAAAAATAGGCATAAATATTTACCTTAAATCTTGGAATTTCAGCTTTTGCTTAAAACAATTTTTCATCTTCGGTAAAACTATTTTTATGGAACTCGAGTTTTTGAAACTGGAGTTTCAAAAAAGTGGTACATTGCTAAATATTTCTCAAACAGTGGTAAAACACTAATAATTTTGGCCAACAATCGTATTTGGCAATTTTCACCCCCCTAAAGCTCTTCACCTCCCCACTCTCAAACAAAATATAGTAGATGATCACTTAGTCTTATCTTTAACTAAAATGTTATAAATTAAAAAAAAAATGATATACTTGTTGTCATTGTTTTTATTGCTTGGTTGAGTTTCAATTAAGCTCACTTACTCATTCAGAAATACTTGAGTCTTCTTCTTCCTTGACTTGTTCAAATTATTACTGTAAGGGCACAAATAGACCTACGACCCAAGAACAACCAGACAGTGGCCCAATGAGCCCACCACAATAAATTTGTTAGAGAACGGGTAGGATATTGACTACTTAATGAGCTAAAGTTAATCACAATGAGAAGAAGCGCCAAATAAATGACTTGGATCACACAATTATGAAGAAAAAGGGATCCTCGGTCCAACCTGAGGAAGATCTTTTATATATGAGTCTTGCTTTCTCTTTTTCACAAGTATTTTTCTTCTTCTTTCAAAAAGCCCTCCTCGCTCTTTTTTTTTTCTCTCCCATAAGGATCTTCATTTTCCTTTTATATTTACACACAGATTATCTTAATCCTACACTTGGAGGGCTGAGATTGCATTCCTAGGACTTCTGTCTCATCCAGAACATACTAGTAAGCTTCTGCCTTGCTATCTGAGCTGTGCCACCACTGTTTATGGTCATTTCCTCATTAATGCGGCCGGAGGAGTTGCATTTAATGCGGATGAGATTGCTTCCACACCCTTCTCCTTTCACCCTCCTCGTAACCCGTGCCAAATCTACTTTCTTCCCTCTGTAATATTTTAACTTTATGAGCCTCCTATGGTTATTGCTCATCCCTAAGGTCAACGAGTGCTCGTCTCGTGGTAATCTAGTACTCGTCCCTGAGGTCCGAGGTGCATACTCGGAAATCATCTTAGAAATCCACTTAAATGAGATTAGGTTTCCTCGTCCATACAATAGCCCCCTAGAACCTCATTTTTCACCCCCGACCAAGAAAAGATGAGGTTTTGGCCAACAAAGTCATTAATAAGGGTACGCTTATAAATAAGTCCCTTCCACAGCATGTCTTTTCAACTGACTGTGACACACTCCTGACGCTTCGGAATCCTCAACTCCATAATAAATGCGTTTGACAGCTTGCTGTCTACCACGTTCTACGGTGAGATCTTGATCGAACGGCCTAGGATTCACCAGTAGAATGGGCGGGAAGCTTACCGCCCTTTCTTTTCCCAGCCTATATATAGAGAGGTGTGAAACTACTCTCTCCATTTTACCTCCCTAGAAGAAGAAAAGAACTTAAGCACACCCCTTTCACCTTATAATCTCGCCCAAGGAGTTTTCCTTCCCTAAACTCATAAGTGTGTATCTCCATTAATTAGAGTTCTCCCTTTAGTCTTTCTCATTTGTTGATTCTTCTTTTTCCCGCAATAGGTAGATTTTTTAGTTTAGTCGAGACTCCTCAAAACCGAGAGGAGTTTAAGAGATACTATGGGATACCCAATAATGTGTCAATAAAACACTGTAATCAGGGTGAATGGCATGAAAGAAGGCCTACTGGTGCAGTCATAATTCCTATGATTGCCTTCATTGAAGGAGGCATGAGGATTCTTATGGGTATAGTTACTAGGGAATTTTTTAAATATTTTTAGATTGTGTCCTACCCAGTGCGTCCCTAATATGTTTAGAATACTAGGTAGTGTAGACGCTCTAAACGAAAAATTGGGTACACAACTTACCCACCACAACATGAATTGGGTGTACAGTTGTCAAAAATGCGCTGATAGGGGGGGGGGGGTTACTACCTAAAAGCCAGGGTTCCCGCCGTTAGGTTAATCTTCTGTCTCCCTGAAACGAATAAAGGCATGGATGCGGACTTTCTCATTGTGTCAGGGGAGTGGTACGACGGACTCCATTGCCCTACAAATGATGGAACTCTTGGTGGGATGGCTTAGGGACACTTAATAAAAATTAGTTTTAGTTAGGAGATTACACATAACCTTTTTACATGATATTTTATCAATTTAACCTTTATGTATGCTCATTCTATCTTTTACTTGCTCGGATTAAGGCTTGCTCGACTTGCTAACTAATGCCAACCCTTTATTTTTCTTTTTCAGAAAAGAGAGCTACTTCTAAAAGACAAAGCTTGATAAACTTCGAGTTGTTGTTTCGAGTCCTAAGATCTGAGATTTTCTTACACAAGGACGGTTAGCTTCAAGCAGTTCATGTTATCTTAGGCTTCACCCTCATATCCAACCGCTTCCAAAAGTCTAAGCATATGATAAAAGCTCGAGCTTCCTGCCTCGCACTGGTTGATGTGGCTATTGAAGGTTTCATAAGCAAGCCTTCCCTTGAAGGAATGCAAATAATCGAGCTCTCTACCTTCACAGACCCAGAGCTTGCTAAATCTCCTGTTCCCAAGAGGCCTCAACTTGTTATAGAGGAGATCACATCCTCGGACGAAGGAGAGGATACAGAATCAGACATTACCTTGGAGGAGGATACTAAAAATCCTGTTCGAAACGAGGATTTTGAAGTCTCTTATGACACCCATTCATCTGAGGAGGAAACACTTAGCCCCCAATCAACTACAGTTCTTGTCAGTGAAGACCAAGAACACACTGAAGTACCAGAAGGCATGGTGATAGAGAAAAGGCTTCCAGACCTACTTTCTTTATAGGAATCCCATGCTAGGACCACAATGCCCGAGGTTCTAGCTATCCCAAGGCCTCCAACTCCAATCATTCTAGTCCCTGTCCAGATAGAACCAATAGATAAAAAGCGAAAAAGGGACAGAAGAGGGGGCAAATGAGTAGCAAAGGAGGGAGAGGTTCAAGAGGAAACTCCCCCAGAGCCCACCAAAATGGTCAAGATTACTCGCACCCAACAAAGAAAGGGTGTAGAGAGCTCTAGCATCGCCTCTGAGCGTAGGTCCAAGGTTCCAATCTGGAACCCCTTACCTCTCCGAGATGATGCTTCCATCTAGGATTTTGACAGTGGAAGAGCAGGCTACATTGCCAACACTGTTGAGCAAGTTCTTCTACTCCTAAGGGATATGGACGAGCTTCGAAACTTAAAGAAGCACGAGCTCTTCCTATCCGTGAAGAGGGACTTAGCATTGGTAAGACTTTTCCTCTGTATTACTATTTAATGGCCCTTCTGCACAAGTTCCCCTACTAACTTTAATGTGAACTGTTTGCACCTAGGCTACCCAAGCAACACACGTAGTGGAGGAATGGGTTAACCAGGCCTTTTGTGACATGAAAGAGGAGGAGTCCAAATGCTTCGCTGTGCAGGAAGCCCAGGTAGCAACTAACAAGAAGCTAAAAGAGACCCTCCTTAAACTGGCCGAGGTGATAAGGCAAGAAAAAGCGCCAAGGCTTCCATAGAAAGCTCAGAAAGGCAAGCCAGTGAGCAATTGGTGCAGTTAAGGGAGGCTGAGAATCAACTTGCCATTGCTCGGACAACCATCACAGAGCTGAGGAAAGAGCTCGTCCTAAAGGACAAGGAGATAGAGAAAGCCAAGCAAATGGCTTACGACCAAGGGCAGAAGGAAACTGAGACTTACCTGAAGTCCAAACTCCCTATTGTATGCCGCAGCTTCTGCTTGCAGATGTGGATCGAGGCCTTGAATGTTGCTGGGGTGGACTCCAACTCAGAATTGAGGAATCCTAATAGAGCTTTCTACCCCCCAGCAATTCGAACTCACCCAGCTTTCCAGTCCTCTGTTAGCACTTCTACTTCAGCCCTAGTGAGCTCCACAAAGGTCCCTTAACCAAAGCCCAACACCACTGCCCCTGCCAAAGCTAAGCCAAACGAGCAGCAGCCCAAAACCACTGCTCCAACCAAAACCAAACCCAATGAGCAACAGCCCAAAGCCATTGTGTTAGCCCAAGCAAAATCAGGTGAGCAACAACAAAGCACTCTCGTTCCTACCAAGACCAAACAAACCGAACTGGTTGTCTCTAAACCTAGCATAGCTGCTGTCCAAGGCATTGAAAGGGTAACCAAGGCACCTCCCCCAGTTGGTGACCTTTCTACAATCACTCCATCAACCACAATGGCCTTTTCTGCCTCTACTCCAACTCTTGAAGTGCAAACCACAACAGAGACTGAGACACAGGAAGACTTCTCAAGCCTAAAGACCATGGCAGTGGACCTTTGTTCCTTTTTCTTGGTTGTTTTTTGTTTTTGTTTTTTGTTGTTTTTGTTTTTTGTTTTTACAGAAATAGAAGGCATTTTGTACTTTCCTTCTTTGCATTATGTATCTTTTGTAGTTTGAACTAATGAGAAACTCTTATTATCTTTTGTCATTTCGTCTTTGTACCTAATATTATATATTTTTCCTTTTAAGACTCTAAGCTCTGCTTATCATATTCTCGTGTAAAGAAGTGCTCATGCTATGTTTTAATTTCTTGAGGTAAGTTACCCAAGAAACAGAACATAATCAAGGTTATATTAAATATCACAAACATAACGCAAGTATTAACGTGCCTAAGGCAAGTGATTGAAGGAGTTTAATTTAGTAAAGGCTTTGTTTAATACTCAAAACAATATAAATGTTAACTTACTCGAGATAGGCATTCCATAAAGATGGATCCAAATGAGATGTTACTTACTCATAATATGAACTTATAGTTAACTTACCCAAGGCAGATAACTCAAGGAGTTAAATCCAACCGAGGTTTTGTTTAACCTAGAAAAATAACCTTAATGTTAATTTACCCAAGGCAGATAACCCATGGAGTTGAATCTAACCAAGGTTCTGTTTAATATAGAAAAATAACCTTAATGTTAATTTACCCAAGGCAGATAACCAAAGGAGTTGAATCTAACCAAGGTTCTGTTTAACATAGAAAAATAAATTTAATATTAATTTACCCAAGGCAAATAACCCAAGGAGTTGAATCTAACTAAGGTTCTATTTAACATAGGAAAATAACCTTATTGTTAATATACCCTAGGCAGATAACCCAAGGAGTTGAATCTAACTAAGGTTCTATTTAACATAGAAAAATAAACTTAATGTTAATTTACCCAAGGAAGACAACCCAAGGAGTTGAATATAACCAAGGTTTTGTTTAACATAGGAAAATAACCTTAATTTTAATTTGCTCAAGGCAGATAACCCAAGGAGTTGAATCTAACCAAGGTTCTATTTAACATTTAGAAAAAATTTTGTGCCAATTTACCTGAGGTATGTGGTCCGAGAAACCAAACATGACCGATGTTCTATTTTAACACTCAAACGAATAATGGAAAGCATTAATTTACCCAAGGTATGTGGTCCGAGGAACCAAACATGACCGAGGTTCTATTTAATGCTTAAACGAATAATGGAAAGCATTAATTTATTCAAGGTATGTGGTCCAAGGAACCGAACATGACCGGGATTCTGTTTAATACTTAAACGAATAACGAAAAGCATTAATTTACCCAAGGTATGTGGTCCGAGGAACCAAACATGACCGAGGTTCTGTTTAACACTTAAGCGAATAACGGAGAGCATTAATTTACCCAAGGTATGTGGTCCGAGGAACGAAATATGACCACAGTTCTGTTTAACACTTAAACAAATAATGGAGAGTATTAATTTACTCAAGGTATGTGGTCCGAGGAACAAAACATGACCAAGATTCTATTTAATACTTAAACGAGTAATGGAGTACAACACAAAAAAATTGAAATAAAAGAGGGCATAACTGCTTTTCATTAATAGTAATATCTTTGCAGGTTATTTACATTCCACGGGCGTGGTACAACATTTTTGTCTAGATCCTCCAAAAAATAGGCACCTATTCCAACTACTGAAGTGATGCGGTATGACCTTTCCCAATTGGGTCTTGACTTTCCCCATGATGGGTTCTTGGCAATACCCACCACCTTTCTCAGCACCAAATTGCCTGGGGCTAGTGGCCTTGCCCTCACCTTGGTATCATATCATTGTTTGAGCTTCTGCTAATAATGCGCCATTTGAACCATAACTGACTCCCTACTAATAAAGCTTCATAATCTGCTTCATTGTTCGTGGCTAAAAACCTAACCTTAAAAATTTCTCAATAATGATTTTGTTTGGGGACACCATAACTAACCCCACTCCAAATTCTCTCTGATTAGCTGCACTATCAACATACAATTTCCAAGACAAATGCCCTTGTAGAGAAAGTGTCCCAACCTGTTTTCCTTTTAAGTTTTGCTCCTCGTCCTTCTTTTCTACTGGAAACTCAGTAAATTATGCTACCAAATCTGCAAGAACTTGTCTTTTGATAGAGGTCCGAGGCATATATTTAATGTCAAAGGCCCTTAAAATCGTTCCCCACTTGGCAATTCTCCCTGTATAATCAGCCTTTCGAAGCAATGACTGTAGGGGAAGTTGGGTTAAAACCACAACTGTGTGAGCTTGAAAATAATGAGAGAGTTTCTGTGTAGCATGTACCAAAGCCAAAATAGCCTTCTCTAAAGGCAAATAATGAACGTCGGCTTCATGTAGTGACTTACTCACATAATAGACTGGACAATGTACTCCATTATCTACTCTTACCAATACTAGACTAACCGCATTGGAAGCCACAACAATATAGGCAAAAAGAACTTCTTCCTCCTCGGGTCTGGACATAATGGGTGGTTGAGAAAGGTAATCCTTCAACTACTGAGAGGCCAAGACACATTCTTCAGTCCACTCAAATCCTTTCCATTTGTGCAACAGTTGGAAGAAGGGCTTACATCTATTTGTGGACCAAGAAATAAATCGGTTTAAGGTCGCTGTCATTCCTATTAGCTTCTGGACTTCTTTGGGATTCCATGTAGGTTGTAAATTATTGATGGCCTTAATTTGATCAAATTTGACTTCAATTCCACAATGGGTGACCATGTAACCTAAAAATTTGCTCAAACTGACGCCCAAAAAACACTTAGAAGCATTAAGGTATAGCTTGTGCCTTCTTAACACCTCAAAAATACTTCCGAGGTCACTCACATGCTCAGATTCTGCCTTGCTTTTCACTACCATGTCATCTATGTAGACTTCAATATTCTTACCAAGTTGAGGTTCAAACATTCTAGTCATCATCATTTGATAAGTTGATCCTGCATTCTTTAGTCCAAAGGGCATTACTTTGTAATGGTAATTCCAAGTGGGCGTAACAAAAATAGTCTTCTTTGATCATCCAGAGCTAATGGTATTTGATGGTACCCTTGAAATGCATCCAAAAAGCTCATCCGAGGATGACCAACTGTTGCATCCACCAACTGGTCTATCTGAGGTATCGGGAAGGGATCTTTGGGGCAAGCTTTATTTAGATCTATGAAATCCACACACACTCGCCACTTCCCATTCTTCTTCTTTTATAGCTCTCGCTCGTTTAAGTTTGAGCACCTCTTCCTTGACAGCTTCAGAATTCTCTTTAGAGGAGTGCCGAGGTGGCTATTTCTTGGGGGTAACCATTGGGTTAACGTTTAGATGATGACAAATGAAGTCTTGATCCACCTCGGGAGCCTCATAAGTGCTCTAAGCAAATACATCAACATTCTTCCTAAGGAAGGCAACCAACTCTTCCTTCTCTTGCAGAGGTAACTGAACCCCCACTTGAAAATACATATCGTCATCACCGTCTATAATAACCTTATCCAGCTCTTCACATTTCGCCCCCTAGGTTGTAGCCTTTGAGGACATTTCCATCTTTTTTGGTTGTTATAAGGCCCTTTCTGCAGTGGCCGAGGATTCACCTTGAGATTGATGTCTAATTGCTGCCACTAGGCATTACCTGGCCATGTCCTGACTTCCTACCAACTCCTTAACTTGATTCTCGAAAGGATACTTCACCTTTAAATGCAAAGTTGAAAAAACAGCCTCCATGGCATGAAGCCACGGCTTTGCCATGATGGCGGTGTAGTAGGAATATGCATCCACCACAATAAAATCTATTTCCACCACCTCAGATCCTGCTTGAATAGATAGTCTAATTTAGCCCTTTGGTACAACTGTTTTCTTATCAAACCCCAACAGAGGGGAGTTATAGCTGGTCAAATCCTCGGGCTTCAACGTAAGCCCTTTATACAAATTAGGATTCATGATTTCAGCCCCACTATCTTAATCCACTAGGACTCTCCTCACATTATATCCCCCTATCCAGAGGGTAACCACCAATTTGTCACCATGAGGCTGAAAGGTTCCCACTTTATCCTCATTCGAGAAGCTTAAGGATGGTTGAATCTCCACCTTTCCACATTTAAAGTCAAGGATCAAATCATTAGCATGTGGCCTTACTATAGACATAACCCTTCATGGACAAGAACCCGTCCGACCTGGGGCCACAATGATAACACTAATTGTTCCCAAGGGTGGTCTTGAGGGAGCATCCTTCTAGTAGGCTGACCCATCCTAATTCCCTTCCCCAGTGGGATGGTACAAGAACTGATTCAGTTTTCCAACTTTGAGTAACTGCTCAAGGTAGTCACGCAGAGTCCTACAATCTTTAGTAGTATGTCCTCGGTCCTGGTGGTATTGGCAATAAATATTTTGGTTTCGCTTCATGGGATCTCTTCTCATCTTATTTGGCCACTTGAAGTATGTCTCATTCTTTATTTTCCTCAGGATTTGATGTATAGGCTCCCTGAATACAGTGTTTACTACCTGGATAGCAATATTCCTAGCATGCCCAGCAAAATCTCTTCTAGGCCTATTATTGTTGTACCTTTCCGACCCGAAATCCCTTCAATCTTGGGGAACTACCTTTAATTTCCCCTTTCCCTGCTGCTGATTCTCCTCTGCTCACTTATATTCATCAGTTCGGTCCATTAATTGCCGCATACTTCAGGTGGGCTTCCTAGTCAAAGATTTCCTTAAGTCATGCTCAGTGGGCAAGCCGACCTTAAACGTCCTTATGGCTATATCTTTAAAATCTCCATATATCTCGTTAAACATCTCCCGATATCTATCCGAGTAAGTTCTTAGAGTTTTAGCTTCTCTTATAGTCATAGACATAGACTATAAACAGTCCAGAGGGCGAGGGACCATACTACAAGTGACAAATCTAGCCCCAAAGGTCCTAGTAAGCTCTTGAAAGGCGTTGATTGGCCCTTCCCCCAAACAGTCGAACCACCTCATTGCGATTGGCCCTAAGCTAGATGGAAACACCCTGCATAGCAAGGCCTCATTCCTCGAGTGTACGGTTCTTTGGTTAAAATAACTAACATGTTCCACCTGGTCTGTTCTACCATTATACATGGTAAACGTAGGTTGTGTGAACTGTCGAGGAAGGCTTGCTCTATCAATCCTCCTAGTAAATGGAGACTTCGAGATTAGGTGCAAAGCCCTACTCATAGCGTCATTCCCTAAGCCTTTATATGTTGGGCTTTTACTTCTCTACTTATGATGGTGCTTTTCCTTGTAGGAGTAAGACTCATTGGGGGGAGTCCTTGACTGGGGTCTGTAACTTTCATCATCGACTGACAAAATTTCTGTGCTGTATGGTGACATTTTTCTTTGTTTCCGACACAACTTTCTACGTAAATGATCTATTTCTTTTTGCATGTTCTTGGTTTCCTCCCCATGAGATAGATGACTCTCACTCCTAGAGTGACTCTTATTGGTATGGGTTGTATGAACACTAATCTCACGATCTCTCCTACGCTTAAGATTCATAAAATGATCTTGACGTTGCGACCCCACCGACTCATCTGAATTTACCAAAATTAAATTAACTCAAGTGTGCTCAATATTCCCACAGACAACACCAATTGTAAGGGCACAAACAGACCTATAGTCCAAGAACGACCAAACAGTGGCCCAATGAGCCCACCACAATAAATTTGTTAGAGAATAGGTAGGATATTGACTACCTAATGAGCTAAAGTTAATCACAATGAGAAGAAGTGCCAAATAAATGATTTGGATCACACAATTATGAAGAAAAAGGGATCCTCGGTCCAACCCAAGGAAGATCTTTTATATATGAGTCTTGCTTTCTCTTTTTCACAAGTATTTTTCTTCTTCTTCTTTCAAAAAGTCCTCCTCACTCTCTCTCTCTCTCTCTCTCTCTCCTATAAGGATCTTCATTTTCCTTTTATATTTACACATAAATTATCTTAATCCTACACTTGGAGGGTTGATATTGTTTTCCTAGGAGTTCTGTCTCATTTAGAACATAATAGTAAGCTTCTACCTTGCAATTTGAGTTGTGCCGCCACTGTTTATGGTTATTTCTTCATTAATGCGGTTAGAAGAGTAGTTGTCTTGCATTTAATGTGGAGGGGATAGCTTCCACACCTTTTTCCTTTCACCTTCCTCAAAACTCGTGCCAAGTCTATTTTTTTCCCTTGGTGATATTTTAACTTTATGAGCCTCTTACGGTCACTACTCGTCCCCAAGGTCAACAAGTGCTCTCGTCTTGTGGTTATCCAATGCTCGTTCCTGAAGCTCGAGGTGCATCCTCAAAAATCATCTTAGCAATCTACTTAAATGAGATTAGAGATCCTCGTCCATATAATTACTATGTCTACGGATACTCGTGAAGGCTTGAATAGTTCTGATTAATTATCAGTCCTATTCTCTCTGCTCCTCTGAGGGAATTTATTATTTGTCTTGGCTCGGATAGAAAGAAGCTTTCCTATGTGGGTTGACAGTTTCTCATGCTTTTGTACTTGGAATCTGTCTTGGCTTGAATTAAAAATAGTTGGCAGTACGTATGCAAAGTACAACATGCAAGGTCCTGTCATTGTGATGTAGTAGAGTTCTATTTTTTTTTCTTCTACGAGTAGTACAAATCGAGCACCCGTAATGAAAAGTCCCTATCATAAATCATCATAGGAATAAAAAAAAATTCATGGAGTTTCTCTTCGGATTCCAGAATAGCATGGTTTTATATTACATTAATTGATACATCAACGTAGCCTTCCAGGCAAATTAATTAAATGTGAAAACTATTTCCCGATGACTATTTCCTTTGACATATTGTAATTAGCGCTAAACTCATAAATGAATGAAAACTTGTGACTCACTAGTGATCATCAAACCTTCTTACCAAATACCTACTCACCATCTGCAAATGGGAAAAGCTTATTTTTACGGACAATTTGTCAATGTAGCTATAACCACATGACTTACCGGTAAAAAAAGGTGTAAACACGTGATCTCGAAATTATCCGGGACTCCTTCCAACCAACATCGGGTGAGAACTTCAAGAATGGTGGTGAAAATTTATCACATAAATCGATGGTAAAAGAGGAAAATTTGTGAGAAAAAAATAACTTTGCTAGTCCAATGGGTTTGTTACTTGTGTGACTTGTGTCTCCAATTCACCTAATTGCACGGAATCCTAAATTATTAGCTTGCTAAAAAATGGAGTAATTTTGAATTTTCCCATAAAAAAAAGTCTATCTTTTTCTCTGTCAACCTTTTCACCAATTTCTATACAGTATCAAAGCAGGTCGATCGGGCCTTAACTTGAATCTCTTCACTTGGATTTTTCTCTTGTTGGTGATTTCTAATAGACTCACATTGTTAATCATCTATTCTCGTTTATCTCGTTTCTTTTCTTCCTATATTCAATAGGAAATATTATTATTTGTTCATGCAATTTTGTGATTTTACCTACACAATTCTTACTTTTTTTTTGGATGGGAACACAATTCTTACTGTTAGTACATTTGCATTATTGTAAAAGGATTTTGTTACAGACAAATGATATGTCCACAACATTTTCACAATATTTTTACAACAAATCTTAAGTGGCAGATTGTTACTGGTTGTTTTTGTTAAAAATAAAAAAGTAATCTTAGTGTTAGGTTCGAATTTGAACCAATAACAACTAATCATCTATAATTTGTTGTGAAAATGTTGTAAAAATATTGTAGACGTAGCACCTTCCTTTTGTTACAACAACAATATAGACTATATAGTTATATCTTTGTAGGAGGATTTCTTGCGGATTTTGAGGGGAGTTACCATTTCAATGGTAGCTTTATTTTCATGTGTTATTGAAGCACCTATATTGTTTCAATCCAAGTTCAATTTTTCAGCTTTAATTTTCTTGTTCTAAAAAAAAAATTACAAAACTTTGGAAGATATATATATATATATATATATATATATATTGAAATAAGAGATAAGAGATATGAAAATTTAGATTCAATTTTTGCAAGTTTGCATTTCATCAAAGATTAATGCACAACTTCAAGGGGAGCGTTAGGAAGTAAGTTCATTTTCCATGTCATTGAGGACCAAATCAAGATATTGATTGCTAGAGAAAATCATGGGATTAGTTAATAAATCAAGGGATTGATTTCTAGAAAAAATTGTGGGATTGGGGCAATCAATATGCATTTCAAATTCAAATTACCATTGACTTTTGTGTCTAATGTCCCTTACAAATATAGATTCAATTGTAATGTACTAACTCTACCAAAAAAAAAAAAAAAAAAAATTGTAATGTACTATATATCAAGTATCAAGAAAGGGGTATGACTATGAGAAATGTAACCCCTTGGGTTCTTGTCCCATAGGTGTAGGCCACAATGTCAAACCATGTAAACCCTCATATTTTCTCTCATTTCTTTTCTTCCTCACATCACCAATTTCTTTTTTGAAAAATTACATATGGTAATCGTTACATGAAAATGGTTTTTTTTTTTTTTTTTTTTTAAGGAGATTTGAGAAAAAAAAGCTTTATGAATTAAAAAAAAAATAGTTTTTATGTAAGTTGGATTTGATCACATGTACTTTATTCAACAACTAAAAACTCTACTAGTTGAACTTGCTGGAGTCTTTTTTTTTTTTTTTTTTAATTTATACTAATATTAAGGTCATAACAAAAATTCACAACAATTTCACAATATTCTCTATTTGACCTATCACCTCACACCTGAGCTCACAATAATTTGCAATTCGATTTTTTTTTTAATTAATATTGTTTACGTGTAAATTAAGGCTGCAAGCAAATTGAGTGACATACTAAAATTATAGTAAATTTTTGTTGTGAACCTATTTTTATTGTTAATTTAACTGTAGATTGCTACCGATTTTATCTCATAAATTGAATAAAATATCTGTAGTTAATTTCTTTCCACTTTTCAGTTAGGTTGAATCTATTCCTCATGAATACCCAAAGTATGATAAAAATTAAGAACAAATGAATTTAAACTATGTAGAACCAATCAAATCCCTCAAAGAGACTTAAAACATTTATTTTAGTCAGAGCACCATTTTTGTTGTTATTTGGAGATATCAGAACGCCATTTCCTTATCACTCCGCAGCAATCATGCCCCTAATTTCAAAACTATTGAGTTCACTGTTCATATCACATGCTCTCAACCTTTCACAACATTGATGTTCTATTCTTGCCAGCTTTTGCCAGCTCTATACTTCACATTCAAATCAACTTATAATACAACTAGAAACACTAAAAAGAATTATTATACACGTATATAATATTCCCAGTATTTCCCTATCATTCTAGTTCATTCACGTATATAATATTATACACGTATATAATATTCCCACTATTTCCCTATCATTGTAGTTCATAAAACCGGTTCACTTAAGATTCATACAATGGCTTCCCCCTATCTGCCACGTGTCTGTCAAAAATTCTCCACTAACACGTGTCTTCCAAGTAAAGCAGTGTTTCTGTTTCACTTACACCACTAGGGCTCACGTTTATCAACTCTGTTATTTTCATTTCAATATTATTCAGAACACGACAGGAAGACACGCATATATTTAGGGCAACATATAATTTTCTTGATTGAAATGAACATGTTATTAGTTGTTTTCCATTTGTAACGGTTGCATTCATAATTTATTTATTTATTTTTTTCTCTCCCCAATTATCTATACCTAACGGCTATAAACCCAGCTAATAATCTAATGGGAATAGAATATAATACAAGCCATCATCTTCTGTAGTGTAATACATAAAAAGCTCTTGATCCAAAGCACAGTTAAACGACACGTGTACTGACTCCCCAAGTTTTGACTTGGTCCGTGATTGCCCACAATGGAGGATCAAAACGGCAAAATGGTTACTCTTACTTTCATCACGTTCTCAATTTACATACGGTCTTACTTACTGTTCACACTCTAGATTTGTGTGGAACGTGCATAGAATTAAAGTAATTCACACTTGGCACTTTAGTAATATCAACCGACAACGCCAAATAGTTGTTGAAAAGGTTAACACGGAAGACAGACTGTGTAGACAAAGTCCAATATTTTGTATTGTCAAAAAACTCAACACTCTTGTGTAGACAAAGACATCTTACTGACCTTAATCAAAAAAAAAAAAAGACATCTTACCGACCTTGAGCAACTGCCACATGTCCAATCTGGAATGGCAAGGTTGTAATTAAGAGGACTTAAACATATTTAGAGAATGATTAAGTTACTAATATAACCTTTCCATGGACAGGTGTCGTAATTGACTGGTTTCGTTAGGTGAACCTTCTGTATCGGAATCCATGAAGAAAGTTCCACGAAAAAAATGTAAGAAATAGTGACCCATTATTGAATATTTCACACCGCCTTTGCCTGGGTGGACCTAGCTAGCTAGCTCATCAAAGCCGAGACACAACATAGGATTTTTTTTTTTTTTTTGAATAGACAACATAGGTTGGTGCATGTATATGTTTACATATATATATATATATATATATATATATATTTATATATTTATATATAACACATTGGTACATGAGCATAAGATTTAAAACGATTTGAGGAATCTTAAAGCATTATTGATAAATAGCTGTACTTCAACTCCGCTTTATATCCTCTCCTTTTTATATATTCTCCCCAAACTTTTCAGCCACTCACACACTCTCAAAACTCTCAAACTATCTTTCCCTCAAAGCACAAAACTTTCTCACTTTTCTCTTTCGAATTAGCAAAGAAAAATGAAGATGGGTTTTGCTAAGTTCCAAGTGTTCATAATCTTGGGTCTTTTGGCCACTTCATGCATAGCTCAAGCACCAGGGGCTGCACCAACAGCTTCACCACCCACAGCAACTCCACCCACAGCCACACCGCCAACCGCCACACCACCGGCTCCAACCCCATCACCAAAAGCATCTCCAACTCCATCTCCAGCTCCAACCTCAACTCCACCAGCTCCAACTCCTTCAGCTACCCCAGCTCCATCTCCTTCACCCAAAGCTCCATCTCCTTCACCCAAGGCTCCAAGCTCAGCTCCAACTCCATCAACCTCTTCTCCACCTGCTCCTGCTCCCGGCGCACCCGGCTCATCCCCATCCGAGTCACCGACTTCTGAAACAGTAGCACCGCCACCCAGTGCTGCTTTCTCTACAAGCAAAGCTGTGATTGCTGGAACAGCTCTTGTTGGAACTTTCTTTGCCGCTGTGGTGTTGGCTTAGAGAGTATGGGGTTTTTTATCCCCTTTTTGGGAGGTTTCGTCCACGTGGAGGCTCATGACTATAGATCTTTATTTTTTATGGACGGATGAGATCTATTTATTTCTCTCTTTTATTTTTTTTTTTTTTATGTTCTTTTTCAAATTCTCCGATATTTATTTTTATTTTTTGTTGTTGTGTTTGATCATTCAATATTGGGTTTGACTTCTAGGGCTGGATTTGTATGATGATGATGATTATTTGGGAGATTCATTTGCTTTGTGTTGACACGTGTATCCATTTGTAGATGAGTCCGGTGTACATCAATTAATAGTTGAATAAAACAGTTTGTTATTCTTTTCTATTGATCTATCGATCTATGACACATATGACTTATAATTGCTGCTTTTTGGATTTGACATTTTTGTATCCATTTGTTGTCATTTTACGGGAGCAAAATTCTACTTTTTTTTTCCGAAGGATTAGAATCATTAGACTTTCGCTGAATGATTAGACTACTGCATCATTAGGTTAGGGTTAGCAGGATAATACTGATCAGCTGAGCCTCCTCCATTTTCTTCTTTAGTCGGCTGCTTTTTGACAAATGATGTCTTTTCTTTTACATACGTGCCGTAATCTGAGATCAGCTATCTCATATGGTTGTTATTTGTTTCAAATTACTTCCAATGCTGGACTTTAAACTGGGAAATGAAAAGTCCTCCCCACCAGAACCACCACTAATCACAAGTGCCCCCACTTAGGTTGGTATCTTTGAAAGAAAATTGGTCCCCTTGCAAGAAAATTGGTCCCCTTAAATTTCTTTTTTATTCAGTCAAAAGCCAGAACAATATTTGAAAAGTCATTAGCTAGCATATTTTTGGGAGCACATTTTTCCGTAACAGTTGAATTAATAATTTTTTTGGAGTACGCCCTGCGAGTATGCTTACGAGATCTTTCAATCCGGTTATCTGATTAAGGTTCATGAATTGTTATTGTTATAACTTCAAAACTTATTTCATGAAATGCAATTAGAAGTGATGTGATGGTTTTGATATGATGAGATTAAATAAGAGTTACAAAATGAGGTGTTTACGTCTAATGAGGTGTTTACAAAATGAGTCCAAGTTGGCCTATTTCAAATTTTTAGTGATTTTGACATTTTATGATAAGTTTTTAAGTACAATTCAACTTTGAGACCTAAAACTTAGTTGGTTAGATAATGCTAGTTGATAATTTGAAAGTGTTTTATTTTAAATAAATACTTATTTCTAAGAGATGTAATTATTTTTTTAAATAATTTAATAGACACCATGGATGAGTGAAACTTGAACACTGAACTTTGTTGTTAAAATGATCAGAAATGCTAATTAATTTAATCTTGCATTTGTGTCCTACTTATAGACCAATGAGATTACGACACATCATTAATCATAATTAATCCTTTAAATGACCAATATTCACAAGTGTTTGGTCTTAATTATATAAATATGTAGACCCATATTGGGGTCATCTTTAATGTCTTCCCACTAATTGACGGGTGTCCAAATGGGCTTTAAAGTAGCATCCTTTCTCCCTAATTGAATCATAAAGGCTTTTCGTTTGTTTGTTTGGTTTTTTTGTTTCTTCTTTTTTTTTTTAAATCTTTTTAAATGGGAGAAGTGGAGAACCATAAAAGGCTTGTTTCAAAATAATGACTCAATTGGTGAAATGGGGTTTCCAGTGATGCCAAATTGCCAATTGACTTTCCAATGAGCCTTCCTTTGACACTTGCATAATGAGTAGATGACGCCAACTTATGCTTGTCAGGGACAAAGCTAAGTATGGGCAAGGGGGACCATGGCCCATCTAGCCCCAATGTTTAAAAACAATTCATCCTAAAAAAAAAAAAAAATCTTATATGGAACTTAAATAAGTTACAAAATTACATTATCTTAATTTAAATATAATGAGATTACATAGATTATACAAATGGTATAAGAACCACACTCAAATTCATTAATTTTATGAAAATAAAACATGGCTATTCTTTAGTGATTTTAATACAATTATATTAATAATTTTAAGGAATTGACTTAATGGTTCTTAAAGTCTTATAATATCCATAAGATCCGTGGTTTGAAACCTTTTGCGATAGGATTCAAGCCCCCCTCATATGAGAAAATTTTGATACTCAATTCCTACTATGCTTTCTACCAAGCTTGCATGTGCATTTTTGTTATTATTATTATTTTTATAAATATTTTATGAGTTATGTTTTGTTTTTGGTTTTTATTTGAGTTTTGTGATTTGAAATGGGATTGTTGAGATAAAGATAGTGAATTGGTTTGTTTTTTGTGTGTGGAAATATTTGGAGTATTTTAATGATTATGATGTGGTTTGAGGTGTTGACTTTATTGAGTTCGTCTTGAGAAAATGGAGGAATAACCAAACTAACCACACCAAACTAGTATGGTGCACCACACCTTGTGTAGGCAATTTCCACCCCTCCACAACTAAAGTGTGGTCAGACATGTAGGGAAACCATCCCTGCAGTTGCGGTGTAAAACATCCCCCAAAACCAACCGCACCACATCGTTTACAGTTCTAGAGTTTATGGCTTCCCCTTTGTAGAATTCATCTTTTCTATAAGTTTTCAATAAACACAAGTTTTTTTAGCAAAGTCTTATACATGAGCATTTAACAATAAACATTGTCTTTTCACAATTAGAAGTAAGGTTATTTGGACACCATATACTTTAATATGGCTTGTTTATTATATTTTGAACCAATATCTTATTTCAAAACATTTAAATATTTTAAATGGAAGTAATGGTCAAATATATTATGATCATTGGTTCGTCCCACCATACACATTCACTGAGATGTCATGCATTTTATTAGCAATATATTGCTTTTGTGAAAATGGACATATTAAGATAAAAAATTATATTAAAATCTAATGAACCTAGCAAAAAGACATTACTTAAATTATAAAACAACTAATTTAGATTTTCTCATTCTTCCAAAAGTTAAAATTCTTAGACAACACTTATTTGAGGAAAAAATCAAAAAAATATTTAATTTATATATTAAATTGCATGGATTTCAAAGTTTTATAGTCATTCAATTGTATATAAAAAACAATAGTTGAAGTTGTAACTATCATTTTGAATTCAACTTCAAAAATAAGAAAAGCAATAAAGTATATTATTTATGGATTGTAATTGTGGGGGGACGAGGATCAAAGGTAGTTAATGGAGGTAGCAAGAGTAATTTCGAGGAGGGGAACCATACGGGGAGGACTTGTTTAACCAGTAAGGAGTTCAGGATGTTACTGATGAAGATGCCGAGGATCCCTACTTAGCCATGAGAAGGCCGAGAATTCGAAATGAAGGAAGCATGGTGCAATCCCCGGGGAGACAAAGGTAAGTTGGTTCTGAACAAGGAAGAGAAGAAAAATGGAGGACAAGGCAGCCATCTCCTCCACATTAAATGCACTGCAACCACTTAACTGGCCGCATTAATGGAGAAATGACCATGAACAATGTTCTTCACAGCACATATTTTGTTGTAGAAACCTTCTAGCAAGGTCTTAATGGGACAAGTATCAAGAAAATCTGATTTCAACCCACCAAATGTAAGATCCAGATGCATCCTTGCTAATATATATAAAGCCAATGAGCACCTGTGTTAGGTTCTAAGGAATTAGGAACTAATGTATTAGAACTTCAATTTGTAATGTTGGCAAACCATGATCAAAACAATCTGTAGTTTTGTGTTAGACTTGCTCAAAGTATGGCTTTTTATGTAAAGTTGGAATCGAGTTAAATGCAGAATTTACTGTGCACTTCTGCCTGGCTCGATCGATCGAGAATTAGACTCGACCGATCGAAAGTCGTGCAGAATGTTTTTCTACAGAATTTTCCAACTCAGCCCTAGCTCATTTAATGTATAGGGTTTTATGTTTTGCCCTAAGTATATAAGGGAAAACTCTAGCCACATTTTTAGAGTTCTGAATGCTGTGTTTGTGAATCTAATTGTTAGATTTAGAGGTGTTTACCTTCACATACACTTAGGGTTTCCAAACTCTAGATTCATGTCAAGAGATTGGTAAATCATACAGTTGCAGAATCAAAGAGCTTCAAGATATACAAGCAGGTGTGCTTGTGCTTTGTTGAGAATTCAAGGAAAGAATGAGTCCGTGGTCTCGGAGCTGTCACGTGGTCGTGGTAGTAAGTTTCCTACAGGCAGGTAGCAATAGAATGCTAGTGGTCTAAGTCTCTATTGTGTAAATTTCGATTCTTTCATAGTGAATTTCGTTTTACCTTGAGGATAGCTAGGTTAAATCCTCCCCAGGTTTTTTACCGGTTTAGTTTTCCTGGGTCATTATATCATGTGTTCGTTATTATTCCGCACTTTTACATGATTTGATATATTTGTGTTAACCTAGATCTAAATAATTTACCTAAGTTAATCACTTGGCTAAATAACTAGGTTAATTTGTTTGGGTTTAAGGGGTCTAAACAACCTTACAAGTGGTATCAGAGCGGGTAGCTTTTTGTTTTTAATCTTTGAGCTGATCCTTGACCCCTGTTATTATGGATTTTCTTAAAATCTTCTCATTAGGTTGCCACATTGTCTACTTGATATGCTTGTCTTTTACCATTTGTGTTAAAATTTTTCTTCAGTGTCTTGGTATAATCACATATGATAATAATAATTACATGTGCTATACTGCTTTAACTGCCTTAAAGGCACATGATTCTTGTCTTTGGTATTTGGATAGTGGTTGTTCCAGGCACATGACAGGAAACAAAGCTTTGTTCAAGACACTCTTCGAAGGGAAGATTGGAACAGTCACATTTGGAGATGGAAGCAAATCTGTGATCAAAGGCATTGGCACTGTGGATATTCCAAGATTGCCTGTTTTTGAAGATGTTTGGTATGTTGATGGGTTGAAAGCTAACTTACTCAGCATAAGTCAGATTTGTGACAATGGACTGAATGTGTTCTTTACTAAACATGAATGTAAAATACTTGATGGAGAAGGTGACTGTATGTTGGTGGGTTGGCACTGTGGATATTCCAAGATTGCCTGTTTTTGAAGATGTTTGGTATGTTGATGGGTTGAAAGCTAACTTACTCAGCATAAGTCAAATTTGTGACAATGGACTGAATGTGTTCTTTACTAAACATGAATGTAAAATACTTGATGGAGAAGGTGACTGTATGTGTGTTGGTGTGAGGACAGCTGACAACTGTTATGGTATCACTCCAAGTATAAGTAACAAATGCTTCAGTGCTAAGATCAATCAAGTGGACTTATGGCATCAAAGGTTGGGACATGCTAGTCTTAAACAATTAGAGAAAATTTCAAAATGTGATGCTGTTATTGGGTTGCCCCAGTTTGAGAAGATTGAAAAATGAATCTGTGGACCATGTCAGATGGGTAAACAAGTGAAGTCCAAACATCCGTCTGTAACTGATGTTCAAACCACAAGACCTTTGGAGCTACTGCACATTGATCTCATGGGTCCTGCCAGAGTTCAAAGTTTAGGTGGAAAGAAGTATATTCTCGTTATTGTGGATGATTTTACCAGATTTACATGGGTTGTACTTTTGAAAGATAAAGCTGAGGCTCCTGAAAAGATGATCCATTTGTGCAAAAAATTGCAGGTAGAAAAAGGAACTGTGATAGCCAGAATTAGAAGTGACCATGGAAGAGAGTTTGAAAACACAAAACTGGCTACTTTTTGCAATAATCAAGGCACACATCAGGAATTCTCTTCATCCAAAACACCACAACAAAATGGAATAGTGGAAAGGAAGAATAGGGTTGTACAAGAAATGGCCTGTGTCATGCTCCATAATAAGAAGATGCCTAAATCCTTCTGGGGATAAGCTGTTAATACTGCGTGTCACACTTTCAATCGAGTATATTTCAGACCTAACTCCAAGCAAACTCCCTATGAACTCTGGAGAGGAAAGAAGCCTGTAGTCAAATACTTCAGAATATTTGGCAGTAACTGTTACATTTTGCGTGATAGAGAGAACTTGGAAAAGTTTGATGCTAAGAGTGACAAGGGTTATTTTCTAGGATACTCTTCCACCAGTAGAGCATACAGAGTATACAATCTGAGAACTAAAACAATCATGGAGTCTTCAAATGTTGTGATCAATGATGAGTTAAATTCAGATGGTCATTCTGAAAATGCATCTCCAGTTCAAGAACAGGTTATGGAAGTTGATGACTCTCTACCTAAAATTATGTGGGAAAGCACACTGAGGAAGAGTTGATGTTATTGAATGATACAGCCTCTGTGCCATCAAGTTCAGAACCATCTATACCAGTTCATGAAACTCAACAAGAACGGAGAGAGTTTCAAGGTTCATCAGAACAGAAAGGTACTTCTACATCATTAGTCAAAGGTCCATCCTCTAGAGTTAAGTTGAATCATCCTGCTACTAATATCTTGGAGAGTTTGAATGATAATATGAGACTGAGATCCAAAGCTTTAAATGTGAATACTCACTCATGCTATTTATCCTAATTTGAACCGAAAAAAATGGATGAAGCTCTACAAGATGCTGATTGGGTGAATTCTATGCATAAAGAACTTCATCAGTTTGTTCGGAATGATGTGTGGGAACTGGTTCCTAGACCAAAGGGAGTCAATATTATTGGAACCAAGTGGATTTTCAAGAACAAGTCAGATGAACATGGAACTGTTGTCAGAAATAAATCTAGGCTTGTTGCTCAAGGGTACACACAGGTAGAAGGGATTGATTTTGATGAGACTTTTGCACCTGTAGCAAGATTGGAATCTATTCGGATTCTCTTGGCCATAGCAAGTCATATGAACTTCAAGTTGTATCAAATGGATGTCAAGAGCGCTTTCTTAAATGGCATGTTGCAAGAAGAGGTATATGTTGAACAGCCGAAAGGCTTTGTTGATCCTCACAGGCCAGATGATGTCTACAAGTTGAAGAGAGCCCTCTATGGGTTGAAACAAGCTCCACGGGCTTGGTATGATAAACTAATTGCATATCTCACAGACTATGGTTTTAAAAGAGGTTTTGCTGACACCACTCTCTTTATACAAAAGGATAAGAATCATTTTGTAGTTGCTCAAATTTATGTTGATGATATTGTTTTTGGTGCTACTAATGATTCTCTTGCTCAATCTTTTGCAGATGAAATGAAGGCCATGTTTGAGATGAGTATGGTTAGTGAACTAACTTATTTCTTGGGATTGCAGGTAAAGCAAACGGATGCTGGAATTTACATCAACCAAGCTAAGTATGCACGGAATTTGGTCAAGAGATTTGGTCTTGACAAGGCTGCACATGCTAGGACACCAATAGCTACTAATGCAAAATTAACTAATGATCCTTCAAGTGAGTCTGTTGATGTTACATTATACAGAAGCATGATTGGTTGTCTTTTGTATTTAACTGTTAGCCGACCTAATATTGCCTTTAGCGTGGGTGTTTGTTCTAGATTTCAATCTAATCCTAAGGTTTCTCATTTAAATGCTGTTAAAAGGATTATAAAATATGTTGCTGGAACTTGTGATTATAGATTATTTTACAGCAAAGAGTCAAATATTTCTCTTGCTGGTTTTTCTGATTCTGATTGGGCTGGTAATGCTGATGATAGAAAAAGCACAACTAGTGGATGTTTTTATGTTGGTGCAAATCTTGTTGCTTGGATGAGTAAGAAGTAAAATTCTGTTTCTTTATCTACTGCAGAGGCAGAATATATAGCTGCTGGAAGTTGTTGTTCACAGCTTCTTTGGATGAAAAAACTCTTGAGTGATTATGGAATATCACAGGACACCATGGTTGTTTATTGTGATAATTCTAGTGCTATAGATATCTCTAAGAATCCTGTTCAACATTCTAAGACTAAGCACATTGAGATTAGATATTATTTCATTAGAGATTTAGTTGAAAGGAAAATTGTTGCTTTTGAGTATATTCCAACTGAACGTCAGAATGCTGATATTTTTACCAAACCACTTGATAGAGGAAAGTTTGAGACTCTTCATCAAGTTATTGGTGTGATTCTTTGTCCTTAGTCATTCTTGATTTTCTTGGTCCTTGTGCTTCATTGCTCTATCTTTTGTGACCATTTTTCTTAGGATTTGCATTGCAGAACATTCATGCATTTCATTCTAGGTTGTTTTATTTCATTTAAAAAAAAAATTTTTTTTTTGTGCAAAATGTGTTTTTGCTATATTTTTCTTGAATTTGAGAACAAGGTTGGTCAATCAAATTATGCATAACATGTTTATGTACCTTGTTTAGCTTGGATGAGCTTATTTTACTGCACTTTACTAGCTAAAGTTTTGTAGTGCATGTTGTGTGGGAAGATGTTATAGTTGTTGATCATTTGATCTTGATCTTGAAATCATATGTCTTTAATTGTCGGACTTGAAATTTTTGAGAAAGGCATAAATAACCATCTCACCACTGTTTATTAGCCAATCATGAACACCTTAGTGCATATCATAAAATTTTGTGCTCGAGAAAGTATAGCACATGTACAGAAAGAACATAAGGTGTGGCCTCTATTAAAATGCTAAAATTGGTGTGTATATTATTGGGTTATAATAATTTCACAATTCAAATAAAATTGGCGTGTACATTATCCCGGCTTTGTTAATAAGTTTCTGATCAATTTCAATTGATATTAATTATGAGGCAAATCAAGAAACTTACATTATTGCAAGCTTTTATTCTAGGAGATGTGAGAGTTATATGATGTAACTCTTTAAGTTATAGTCTCTTTCAAATTCATGTGATGAATTTTGTAGAAATTGTGATTAATCACTATATGCATATCACCTCACATGTTTCTCAAGTTTCTGCTAGTTGCACACACTACACAAGTTATTCTCTGCTAAACTGTGTACATGTTATTGTGTGTTTTTGGTCTGACCAACCAAGTTTGAAAATTTCTTGAAATTAATGCAGAACATGTTTGCTGTTTAAATTCTTGGGGGTTTCTATTAGAAAATCTTGTTTTGGGATATCTGGGATAAATTCATGTATTTTTGAAAAACATTTCATCTCATATTCATGCATTTTATTTATAAGATTTAATACTTTGAGGAGTTTTAGCACTGAAATTGTTTTGTTTTTCAAAAATTTGTTTTTTCTAGAATTTCGATCGATCGAACATGTTTTTCGATCGATCAAAAATGTTTTTAAATTCCCTGGAAAGCCTTGGGTTGTTTTGATCGGTATTCGATTGGTACTGGATCAATTAAGGTATTTTCGATCGATCGAATCTGTTTTTCGATCGATCGAAAATCGGGCTAAGTGTTTTTTAAAAGGAATTTTTCTCACGTGATTCTTCACTTTTCTAAAAACTATTCAAATCCTTTTTCACTCTCAACCACCAGTCAAAGCATCCAAGGATTTTCTTGTCGTTTTCCTCCATTCTTTTTGCATCAATTCTCTCTTCCAAAGCCGGTAAGACCTTTTTACCCCTCATTTTTTATTTTATTTTCATTTTTCATGCATTTTTTGGGTATTTTCGGCATTTGGTAATTTGGTAATTATTTTGGGTGTTTTTCTTTCAAATTAATTATGGGTTTTTGTGGGGACACCATATCCAAGTATAACAAGTAGTTTAATTTGATTAATTTGGTGTTTTGTGAAAAATTTGAAAATTTAGGGCTTGAAATTGATGAATTTGGAGATTTTGTTCAAATTGATATAAATTGATGAAATTGGCTTGTTAGATTGATTAATTTGATCATTATATTGTGTTTCCTAACTATTGTGATGATCAATTTCTCAATTTGTTGTGATTTGTGAAATTGGGTTTTTCTAAATTTGGGATTTTTGATATAAAATTCATGCTCAAGCCAATTTTGTTAATTTGGATCATATTTGAACTATGTCACTGCATTAGTTCATGCATCATTTTGCTTTTCATGCTCATGCGTCATATAGTTTGATATTTCTATATTTTATGCTGTGCTAACTTGCAGTCCGCCCTTGGTTTCTCTGTTTTTTTTTTTTTTGTCTTTGTCCTTTTTCTGTCTATGTCTCTCTATCCTTATCACCATGTCTAGGAAAACTAGAGCCCATAAGACTCCTGTTCCTTCTCCTTCTTTTGATAGTGATCGGTTTCCTAGTGAGAAGAACCAAGAGACATACGAGACCCTTAACCTTAGGCGTCATATTTGGGGTGTGCGTAGGGTCATTTTAGATGAGGTTGATCCTGAAGTGAGACGTAATTTTGAGCGTCGGGGTTGGTTACCTTTGTTGGATATAGATCATCCACTTCCGGCTACCTTGATTAGAGAGTTTTACTCTAACCTCTTTATCCACGTCTATGATACCAACACTTTAGTTAAGAGTTGGTTACGAGGTGTGGAATATCACATTACCCCTTCGGTAGTGTCTGATGCTCTTGGGGTGCTTATTGTTGATCATCCTGTCTTTCCTTATGAGGAGTTTCCACCTCTTGACGACGTGATGTCTTACATCACTGGGTCTTCTATCCAGTGGGGTTCTGATCCTCGGATCACGTCTGCTGAGCTCTCTGAGCTTCATTATCTTTTCTTTAGGATTACTTGTCATTCCTTATGGCCCATTTCTCATCTCCACACCATCCTTATTGAGCGATGTGTGTTTTTGTATGCTCTTGTCACTGATGCTCCTATTAGTTTTCCTCATCTGTTTCTTCGTTCTTTGAACGAAGTGCATCGTAGTAGTTCTACGGCTCATGCTTTATTCTTTTCTGTCTTTATTCATAGGATTCTTCTTCATCTAGGTTTAGGTGATTTTCCTGCTTCTGAGCCCGTTCACATTATTGCTCCTATAGGTGCTACCTTTCTGAGGCAAAGGGCTGCTCAACTTCGAGCTAGCTCTAAGTGTCCTAGGGTAGAGCCTTTCGGTGTCACTCCACCTCCTTCTTCTACAGATACTCTTGCGGCTGTGACGTCTACTGACCCTGCTACTGCTGCTGCTGATGTTCCTCCACCTTCTCCTTCGGATGTTTCTGATATTTGTCAGACTTTGGACACTGTCATGACCGTTTAGGCGGCTCATGGTCAGCTACTAGTGGATGTACTTGATGAGCTTCGTGCTTTGAGAGCGGATTTGGCGAGTTTTCGTCGTTCTCCTCTGCCGCCTCCTTTTGATGATGAGTGAGTGCCCTTTGGCAGTTCGTCACAAAAAGGGGGAGTACATTCTATTGTGGAGTACATATCTTGTATAGGAGATTTTTGTCTTAGGGGGAGTTTTGTATCTTGTTGTGATATTGAGGAGCTTGTGGAGTTTTTTAGATTGTATCTAGGTGCTTCACTGTGTATTTACATTTTTGGCTCATGATAGAGGAGATATATTTGAGATACATTTTTCTGTATATATTTCTTGCTTCACTATGCTACATTGCTTATTGATTTATATTTATGATGTTATTCATGATATATGTCTTTATTTTGTGTTATGTGAAATCAATAAGTTTTTTTGTTACTTGTATTTTCTACACATGCGTTTATATGTTTGTTAAGTGTTACAGGAATATACAGGTTGATTCAGTCGTGCTGCTGTCTACTTTTGCAACTGATAGATAGTAGTTAGGTTGAATTGTTTAGTGGCTATTGTTGTGTAATAGGCTGTTTAATTTGTAAACTTTGAGCTTTTTGTTAAGTCTGTGTTTTGTCACGGATTGCCAAAGGGGGAGTTTGTTAGGTTCTAAGGAATTAGTAACTAATGTATTAGAACTTCAATTTGTAATGTTGGCAAACCATGATCAAAACAATCTTTAGTATTGTGTTAGACTTGCTCAAAATATGGCTTTTTATGTAAAGTTGGAATCGAGTTAAATGCAGAATTTACTGTGCACTTCTGCCTGGCTCGATCGATCGAGAATTAGACTCGACCGATCGAAAGTCGTGCAGAATGTTTTTCTGCAGAATTTTCCAACTCAGCCCTAGCTCATTTAATGTATAGGGTTTTATATTTTGCCCTAAGTATATAAAGGAAAACCCTAGCCATGTTTTTAGAGTTCTGAATGCTGTGCTTGTGAATTTAATTGTTAGATCTAGAGGTGTTTACCTTCACATATACTTAGGGTTTCCAAACTCTAGATTCATGTCAAGAGATTGGTAAATCATACAGTTGCAGAATCAAAGAGTTTCAAGATATACAAGCAGGTGTGCTTGTGTTTTGCTGAGAATTCAAGGAAAGAAGGAGTCCGTGGTCTCGAAGCTGTCACGTGGTCGTGGTAGTAAGTTTCCTACAGGCAGGTAGCAATAGGATGTTAATGGTCAAAGTCTCTATTGTGTAAACTTCGATTCTTTCATAGTGAATTCGTTTTACCTTGAGGATAGCTAGGTTAAATCCTCCCCAGGTTTTTTACCGGTTTGATTTTCCTGGATCATCATATCATGTGTTCTTTATTATTCCGCACTTTTACATGATTTGATTTATTTGTGTTAACCTAGATCTAAATAATTTACCTAAGTTAATCACTTGGCTAAATAACTAGGTTAATTTGTTTGGGTTTAAGGGTTCTAAACAACCTTACAACCTGGATCAAAGGGGGACAAGAGATTGAGTGGAGAAAACAAAAGAAAGAGAAACCATTCAGTTGTACTTTCATCCTCGGACAGAACCCAAGGACAAACACTTAGCTAATTTCTACGCTATTTCTAATTGAATATTTCCACTTCGCATAGAAAATTGAACTCTGATCTTTGTTTCATGTTACACAACGAGTATTTCAAAGTTGACCTTGCATCCCATCTCTATAAATTAATTGTGTGAGTGACACAACAAATAATATGAGTTATAACAGTGGTCTTTTTTGTAGCACTTACAAAAAATGCTACTATATTGGGTTTATTATAGTGGATTTTCAAATGCTACTATAAGTCCCTTTGTAGCAGCGGTTTTTTTGTAACCGCTACAATATACTTTTTTTTTTTTTTTTTTTTTTTTTTTTTTTTTTTTTTTTTTTTACAATGGCTTTCCAATTGCTATAATATACTTTATTTTTTGTGCTTCTATAGGTGATTTCTAAATACGAAACTACAATTTTTTTTTTTTTTTGTAGCGGTTTCCCAACTGCTACAATATACTTTATTTTTTGTGCTTCTATAGGTGTTTTTTAAATACAAAACTACAAAGTTTAGTCATTTTTGAATTTTTTTGTTTTTGTTTTTATACTCCAATGTGGAAAACTAATACCCTAATGAGATCATCATACACCTAAAATACTCAGAATGAGACAAATACCCCTAGAATTATAAAATGACCAAAATACCTCTAGAATCTCCATAACTAGAGAAAATTTTTTAAAATGAACAATATACCCCTAGACCTCCAAATTTACAAAATACGTTAGGAATAATTACAGTGAACAAAAAAAAAAAAAAAAAAACCATAAAAACACTAAATGATAAAAATACCTCCCAAACCATAGTATTAGTACTATTATCTACTGGTTTAAATTGTGAAAATGTTTATCCTCAACAATCTTATAGCTTGTTTGGATGGATGGGGAGTAGAGTAGGGGGGGAATTAAGTCAAATTACCTTATTTGGATGTTTTTTAAGGGAGGAGAGGGAGAGATTTGGAGGGGTTCTAACTACTTCTAATCCCTCATTTTTAATTTTCCCAAATTGGAGAGATTTGGAGGGAGAGTAGAGCATAGAATGCTTAACCAAATGAATTACCAAATTTACCTTCTCCATATTAACAAAATTACAAACTATGAAAAAACTAATTATTCCCCCCTCCCTTACTTAATTTTAACAACATCCAAACAAAAATGGAAGATAACCATTCCCCTTTACTCTCCTCTCCACTACCCTCTCCTTTACTCCCTTCTACTCTCTTCTCCCTCAAAACTTCCAAACATAGCATTAGTATGGTGTCAAACACCTATTGAAAAGACCATAATATATTTCCTAACTCATTTTAGTGACATGTAATATATATATATATATATATATATATTTATATATGTGTGTGTGTGTGTGTGTGTGTGTGTGTGTGTGTGTGTGTGTGTGTGTGTGACGAGGGGGGGGGGGGGGAGAACTAACATTTTAGCATTTATTCTATGTGATTAGAAAGATTACTAATAGAATAAATATGTTTATTTTTTATATTATTTATTTTAAGCATAATGAAATTTTAATATCAATTTTCTAAGATTTATATGAGAAACAATTGGATTTTTTTTGTATGTGAGAAACAATTGGTTTAAAATATGGTATTTTTGCTCAAATTAAGTTGGTTTTGCAACAACTGAAACATGTAAAAAAAAGGAAAAATAAAATTTAGTTACACACAATCAAGAATGTAAAAAAAAAAAAAAAAATTTAAATGATATTTGCATTTTCTTTAGTAGGCATGAAACATGTTTGTCCATATTTAGCTACTATATCATGCAATTTTCAATTTGTAAACACATATATATAGTATAATCAAATCACTACAATATTCTTACTATCTTTCTATTTTGTATATAAAATAACTAAATATTACAATTCTTTTACTGGAAAAATTATTGAAATAATTTTTTTATACATCGATTGTTGGGATGGGGGATTTGAATCTTGGATATCTCTGTTAGAAATGTGCCAACCAATTAAGCTACAAGATTCTTGGCTAAAATTATTGAAATATTGGAAAAAAAACTAATAATAAGTTTCCTCGTCCATCATGCGGGAACTCAGCTAGCACTAAAGAAATGTGAAGAGCATAAATTCCAAGCTATTGGACCAGGTATAATGCTATTTATGTATTAGTCTAATAAAAAATTTGAAAATAAAATGGCTCATACTCCTTGTCTAAAAGGTTAGTCCTAATAGCTGAGAAAATATTGTTTTAAATCCACAATTTAAAAATTCACACTAACAAAGTAAATATTGCAAGCAATATTATTGTTTCAAATCCAAAATAGTCACTAGACACATTACAATAAAAACAATATAGACTGGTACTCAAGCAATGATAAACTAATTATGCAAGCTACAATGAAACAATATTCTCCTTTGAAAGCATTAATCACCAAGAATCACTAAAACAATAAAACACGTTCCCTCTTGTGACTAGTAATCTCTAGCAATAGTTTTTAATTCTCTAGCAACGGTTCTATGAACTACAACTAAAAAATCTATAGCAGCAGTTACATAACCGTTGGTATAAATAATTAATTCCAAAAGGTAAAGTTGTGTGTACTAGCAGTTTTGAATTCTCTAGCAGCAGTTCTTTAAACTGCTACTATAGATATTTTCTATACCAGCGATTCCTAGAACCGCTGCTATAACCTATAGTGACCTATAGCGACAGCAACTTAACAGCGATTATTCAAGTTATAGCAATGGTTTAGAAAACTATTAACTTTTAGCAGCATTTTTTAATAGTTTTAGTAGTGGTTACAACCGTTGTTAAAAATCATGTTTTTTGTAGTGTATCAAATAAATCATATGAAAACTAACAACTTTACATTCACCAATCACATTCATTGTCAGGTCTTTATGTGGTCAAACTTATAATACCTATCACAAAACATTATATTGTCCTCAAACAAAATAACTAGCTAATTATAGAAAAATTAAAAAAAAAAAAAAAAACAATGTACATTCTATTGTATAGCTCCTTATGGAGTTAGTACAAAACATGTGTTAAGGAATTTACCCAATTTCGTGCATTATGTATCTACTCACTATTCCCGCCCCTAAACACTATATTCACGTGGAGCTGAGAGCATATAAATGTCTATGAAAACTAACAAGTTCATATCACCTTCCTATAGGAACTTTGCAAATTCTGAGCAGCTGACATTTGTTCCATGGAATTGTTACAGAAATATTACTGTGAACATTCAAGACTGTCCGCTGCCCACCATCTATTTTAAAATGTTCAAGTCCTTGGCAAGTGCTTGAAGGTCCTATTATTCTTTCCCCCATCCAACTTTTATCGAAATTCTACCGCGAACAGATATTTGGTAGTCCTTTTTCAAGTTTGCTAACGCCCTAGCTTCATCTCTTGTGGAGAAGAAAACATCCTTGCACTCAAAAGAGGCCGCTAGTTCCCTTACCTTTTGCACCATGACTCTGCTTTTTTCACCAGTGTCTATGCTTTTGCGCTTGTGTCTTTGCTTCTTTCACCAGTGCCCCTGCTTTTCTTGCATCAATGATGCTGCTTCTTGCACCCGTGTCACTGCTACTTGAAGACGTGTTGCTACTTTTTGCTGACGTTGTGCTGCTCTTTGCTCAAAACGTTGCCTTTGCAATTGAACTTTGCTCAATTTGCTATGAGTTTTCTGAAATTGCTTCAACCTTTCTTGGATTGTGAGTAGCATACAATGTATTATATCAAAGAAAGGAAAATGGAACTTGATGAATATACAAGACTTAAAATCTTATATTTCTTAGGAAAGATTAAAACTTTAAGTAGGTTTTACAATAACAAAGATTCCAAGCCAAACTCAAAATCCAAGCTAAGAAGAAACTAAGATTTGGCTGCTAGGTGAGGACGAAACACAATGATTTGATAAAGGACCAATAATAACTCATTATTAAAGACCAATAATAACTCATCATTTAATAATTAAATAAATAAAACATTTGTGTTTCATCTTGCACAGGCAACCTCCTTCATGCATAGGTCAACCTAAGAAAATGAAAAACATTTAAATTTATGAGAGCCTCCTAAGGTTTAAGAAGAAAGTGAACAAATAACAATGCTATTTCCACTCAATAACACAGCTTGAGAATGAGAATATATAGGAACAAGAACAAAACGCTTCAAACATGAACGTTAGTTATTAAAAGAGTAGAAACAGTCACATAGGTCTGGAAGTATAGCAGCCTCAATTGATGGCTAATACACACTAGGATCTATAACTTCTATTTCAGCCGAGTTTCAGTAAAGTCTTTATCCAAATTTCATCGTAATGAGATTAATTATGGGGAAAGAATAATATTGACATATTAATCTGTTTTTGCCAATGCTAATCATTGTGTATATCTAAAGTAATAACAACATTGTTCATATTGCTTGTTTCATTTATAAAATTTCATTAACCTATTAATTTTTTCTGCTCGACACTCTTTCTAATAATTCAAGCATGCTATAACAATTCAAGCACATTAATGCACCCATGTAAGACATCATTTTTTTTTTTTTTTAAATTTTCCCCTTTATTTCATGATAAATAAAACCATGTAATTCAAGTTACATTAAGGCTGTGTTTGTTTTTCTTGAAAACACTTTCAGGAAAACGTTTTACACCCTTGTGTGTGTTTGTTTTGCTATGGAAAATATGGTCAACGGAAAACCAATGCAGCCTTGACTGGAAAATAAGCCCCTTCAGCCGTAAATCACTTTCAGTTTCCATTTTACCTTCAAATGATTTCCACCCCAGGAAAATAGAAGAGAGAGAGAGAGAAATAACAAACGGAGAGAGTAGAGAGACTGAGAAATAGCAAGATTGCGCCGGCGCCTTAGAGATCCCGTCGTCAAGCTCGCGCCGGCGCCTTGGAGATCGTCTTGTCAAGCTCGCGCCGGCGAGATCGTCGATCTCTTTCCCTATCATCGCCGATCTCTTTCCCGATCTCTCGTCAAGCTCGCGTCGGCGCCGTGGAGATCGTGTCGTCAAGCTCGCGCCGGCGAGATCACCGATCTCTTTCCCGATCTCTCGACAAGCTCGCGTTGGCGCCTTGGAGATTGTGTCGTCAAGCTCGCACCGGGGAGATCGCCGATCTCTTTCCCGATCTCTCGTCGCCGATCTCTTTCCCTCAATCTCTCACTGTTTCTTCCTCCTCAAGCTCTCACTCTTTCCCGATCTCTCTTTCCCTCAATCTCTCACTGTTTCTTCTCAGATTGTAAATAAAACGTGTTTTTATTTTGATTTTTGGTTGTGTTAATTACATGGGTTGAAATTTTTTTTTATAAAATTTGTTTGGGAACTGAGAAAATGGATGAGAAAATGTGTAAAATTTGTAGGAAAATAACATTTTCAGAATGTTACCAAACACCGTAAATCGTTTTTTGGACTATTTTTCATTGCAAAACCAAACACCTAGGTTTCATTTTACTTACGGGAATTCACTTTCCCCTGCATTCATTTTACACTCGGAATTCAATTTACATTGAACCAAACGCAGCCTAAAAATAAGAAAACACAGTAGTTTGTAATATTTTAAGCAACAGGAGAAAAACTCTAACCTTCAAGGTTATACATAAACATTGAAGATGGGACAAGATGTAACTAAAGATCAAAATACCTGTGAGCTCCTTCAGTACAATCACCGAGCAACCTCACTCAATTTTTATACCAAACACGTTACTTCAACCTTAAACTCCTCAGTTTGTCCTCTAAAGCAAAAACAACTACCCCAATTAAGCTTTCTTTGTCATAACCCCCACAATACCAACACATGTAGCACTTGTTCAACAATTAATCTAGACCTTAAAACTCTTGAATTCATAACAAATTAACAAACGAACATACCAACAAATATTCATCCCTGCTAACACATAAAAATAAAACGTAGTAACAAAGCAACAAACAAACATAGTAACAAACATCCAACTGAACTAAGTCACTAATAGGTAAAATTACCGTCTATGTTCATTAAATACAAACACAAAAGCATGAGTACTACCAAAGAGAACTCTGAAATAGTTATCTATCATAAATTTTGAGACATTAAAAAAAAAATTGCCTTCTTTTACAACTAACTCTATAAATAAAAGAATTAGGTCAAATGGCATTCCCTTGTGCTTCCAACAAATATTACTAGGGTTCGGATAACCCCTCCCCTACTTAAAAATGTATTCTTTTAAAAAATATATCCACGTAATGGAGTGTAATTTAAACAGAGAAATTAAATTCTTGACATACACCAACCAACATCTACTATGTACTCCTATGTAGAGTCTTCTCTATAACTCTCACTTTACTACTTTCTAGAAGATACTGATTTCTTTTTTCCCCTATTTATGATTTGGGTAAATATTCTTTATTTTGTTTATGCAGATGCACTGTTTGTGCAAAATGGACAATAAACTCACATAAACAAGATTCGAATTACACTAGTATCCAATAAAACCAGTATTCATAGAGAAAAGCAATCATAGATTTTAATAATTTAAAACAAAACAAAGAAAGTACGACTAGTCTAGCAAAGACACTGAATGAGTTGGTTAATGGGGTTGTTTGGATTTTGGTGTTTCCATCACCCATCACTCTGTTTTCATTACTCATAACTCAAAAATAGTGGGACCCACAGAGAGGAAGTCTATTTGGCTGTGTTTTCAAAGTTTTGTTTCCATCTCTCAATTCTCTGATTTTTGAGTGATGAGTTATGGAAACTGGAAACAAGTTTTAAGTGTTTTCAAGTTATGGAAATTGAATTATGATGGCAATTTTGTAAATACACACACATTGAGGGACCCACTAGCCGCAACTTTTTACTTCACACCAACGGCTCCTTCATGTGTTGAACTTACATGATCATTTCACATCACAAAAAGTGATGACTGGGTCCCACAAAAAGTTTGGATTTTGGAGTTATCAGAAGTTGGAAACAAGTGCCAAACATGCCACCTTAAGAAGTTGTGGTATTTTCAGCGATGAGTGGTAAGTGATGAAAATTAAATGATAAGTGAGGACTTTTTTAAAACTAAACAGCCCCTAAGATGCATTGACTGATTGTTACCCTACTTATGTTAACAGTAATCTAAGCTGTGGTTCTTTTTACTTTAGGCAATATTTAGAAAATTTTTTACCACATTCCCTTGTTCAATATGATAATAAAAACAAGTTAACTTGTTTTAACCACAATTATTAGAAGATGCTTGTACACCCCAAAGATGTTTCCAAACATTTTAAAGCTGATGGAAACAGAGACATATTTTTTGCAACTAGCTAGGGGAGACTAAATTAGCCCAAGTCACAACATGAACCTATACAAGTCATATTAAATATATACATAGAATCATACGTAAGAAATTAAAACAGCTTCAGGGTAATTATCTCCAAGGTTTTCAAACCCGGACCGTTTATTGAACCGTAAAAGGGAGAGGTTCAAGGTTTTTGAGGTTCAACCGAGGTCGAACCGGGGTCGAACCGTGATGATGTCATAATTAATTTAATAATTAATTAAAGCCTAAATATAAATATTAAATTTATAAAACTAGCAAAATTGACTAACATATCTATATATGTGAGGGAAATTTAATGATTTTCAAGCATGTATTTAATAATTAAATAAGAAAGTTAATAAAATAAAATAATAACCATGAAAACATTAAAATTTATGATTAATTTTTGAAGTAAAGTTGAATATTTTTGAAGGATTTTAATTATAATTTTTTCATATTCCTTATAAGAGATGGATAATTTAATTAAGTAGAATAGAATTGTGTTAAGTTGTTTTTATAAAAAAAAAAAAAAATTGCATTAAGTTTACTTCAAGTATTTTTTTTGTTATTATTGAGCACCAGCTACTAGCTTGGCTGAGTGGTTAAGTTTTAGTCAAATTTCTGACCGGCCAGGGTTCAAGTCCTTCCAACTGCATTTTCTGAATTTTCGGGTTTAACAGGTTTGCTTGAACCGGGGTTGGACCGCACGGTTCATGCCACCGGTTCTGCATGAACCGTGCGGTTCAACCCCGGTTCAAGCGGTTCACAGAATTCCCATTAGTGCTCGGTTCTTGAGGCTTAAAAAACCGAAATTTGCTCCGGTTCCCGGTTTTCCCGGTCGGACCGCCCGGTCTGATCCGGGTTTCAAAACAGTGATTATCTCCTCTTTTGCTCAGGTTTCAGTGCCAGAACTGGTTCATTCTATTTATTGGAAGTGTAAAAATGTATATAAAAATAATTCAGGATATCTCATCACAATTTACTAGAAGGTGATATGCAATTTGTAAGGTCAACAATTATATATTTTTTTCAAAAACAAAAATGCTTCATAACATGTTGCAAATTAATATACTCGATATGCACAACAGTGTTGTTAGAAACGAGCCTAAGAACCCCCAAGTTTTGAGTGCTTCACATGGCCCAAAAAAAAAAAAAAAAAACCCATTTAACAAAGCGCACTTTAGGAAAATATATGAATCATCAAATTAATTGCTTGATTTTTTTTTTTTAAAATGGTAATCTAATGAGTGCCCTTAAGGCATTGGTTAATAATCCATTTTAGAAAAAGTTTGAAACCACTATTATGGGAAATGAAAAAAAGCTGTCAAAATATTAATTATTTTATTTTATTTTCTCATAAAAACTTTCTTTAAATGGATTGTTAATCAATGCTCTAAGGACATTCGTTAGTATTAAATATATACATAGAATCATACGTAAGAAATTTAAAAAGCTTCGGGGTAATTATCTCTTCTTTTGCTCATGTTTCAGTGCCAGAACTGATTCATTCTATTTATTGGAAGTGTAAAAATGTATATAAAAATAACTCAGGATATCTCATCCCAATTTACTAGAAGGTGATATGCAATTTGTACAGTCAACAATTATATATGTTTTTCAGAAACAAAATTGCTTCATAACATGTTGCAAACTAATATACTCGATATGCACAACAGTGTTGTTAGAAGCGAGCCTAAGCAGCCCCAAGTTCTGAGCGCTTCACATGGCCAAAAAAAAAAAAAAAAAAACTCATTTAACAAAGCGCACTTTAGGCAAGCTTTTTTATTTTATTGCTAAAACATATATGAATTATCAAAATTAATTAGGTACTTCCGGAGTACCATAAATGTATACTCCCTCCTCTCACATGAATGGTGGGTCTCACTATACATTTATAGTACTCCGAGAGTACACAATAATTTTTCTCTAAAAAGAATCTATATGGAAGTAAGAAGTAATTGGTATAACTTACTCTGAATTTTTTAATAGGGATTATTTTATTTGTCTTTTTTATTATTATTCTTTTGTGCTCTTTATAGTCTTTGACAATTTGGTTTCTGATTTTTGTACTTAATTGAGTGGAAATTTGGCAAGTGATTTTCTTTATTCTCAGTTCTCTCCCTCATTCAGAGAAAAGATTTTGTGGATGGTCAGTTTTCTTATCAACTTATATAAATTCTTCAATAATGTAATTTTCAGTTACTGTCATCAGCCAAAAAATTTATGATTTCTCTCTCTCTCTCTCTCTCTCTCTCTCTCTCTCTCTCTCTCTCTCTCTCTCTGGTGTGTTCTTTTTACGTAATAGTACCTTTTGTCCTAGGGTATGTTCCAAACTTTTATTCTTATTACCATCTTTTTTCATACTTATATTTGCTCTTTAGTTTTTACTTTATTCCCCTGTTATTTTTCAACTTTTATTTTTTGTCAAAATTGCCCACTTTATCCGCTAGGAATTTGAGATTGCTTATTTTGACTAGCCTTTTTTTAAACCATTTTGTACTTACCATCGTTTAGTCACGTTTTTTTTTTATGAGTCTGTGTCAAAATCGTATCATTGTGGAGCAAACCATAAAATGTATTTGCATTTCTGTCCTTCTGTTGGCTTGTGCACCTCTCATGTATTAGTACATACTGTCTAATAGATTTTAAGCCCAATGAAAACTCTTTGTATTCTAGTCATATCTCAAGCAAGTACAGGGTCTTCCTGATAGCCATTTAATTTTGCACTTCTTTCATATTTTCTTTCTTGTTGCTTGCAAGGTAAAGGATTTGTAGGTTGATATCAATGATATCATGTATGATTCTCAGGTTTTATATGTTGAAGGGCAATGTAGAAGTAGAAGTCTACAACAAGACAAAGATTCAATTTCCACTGGTTGACCACAATATACTTTTTCTTCAATGAACATAATTTATAATGCATGTAAGTTACTTAATGATTCAATATTGTAGTGGATATCATCATCTTCATAATGATTGAGTTTTATCTGTCATTTGCAGGCAACATATTTGATGAGAACATGACAACAGATGATGAGGTCATAACGTCGAGCAGTACAATGAAATTGAAGCATGTGTTTTTTATCTGGAATTTGCATTTGCTGCAGCAGAAGCTAATCTATTTTAGGCCCTATTATGTGAAGGTGGCCTTGTACCCGATCATATGCAAACCCAGTGCAGGGTTTTGAACACCAAAGCAGTAGTATTCCAGCTTATTCAGATGAAACTCCAACTGATATATCAAACGGGAAGCACCCAGTAGTGAGAAAGACAAGCTGAAGACGTTTACCCCCTTAATCACTCTTAGACCTACCTGTATGGTGCAGTATATTATTCACGATGTAGACAATCAGGTTACTGGATGAAATGAACGACAACTTCACGTAATCTCCCATTTAGTGTAAGAAATGTCCACGGTTCAGAATTTACAATTTATCAACGCTATTGGATCTGGAAACATACAATTTATCAATGCTGACGAGTGTAAATTTCTTTAGGGTTACAGACCTGAGTTTAGATGATGGAGAAAATATGTATGCCTGATATGGACGGATCTAAGGTAAACGGACGAAATGTGGATGGGTGTGAGATACACGTGTCAACTCCTTATAAATGAAAATAACTTGCGTCTCACGCACAACTAGAGTAAGTAGAATCTCATTAGGAATAGAATCCAATTACGTAGAGGATTCTGTAATATTCGCCCAATCAATGACAAGTCCTATATAGAAAAGACTTCTCTTACAAGGAAGGAAGGTCGGTTCTACACTACTATAAAAACCCTAAAGACTCTCACAAGGAAAGGTACGCATATTATTCCCCAATTCTAGCACTCTAGAGTTGTGAGCATCTACTAACTTAACCTTCGGAGGGTCCTTGGCCGGTACCACACCGGTACCCTTTCAAATGTTTTTTACTTTGTGTTTTGCAGGTTGTTATTCTCCCATTCTGGCACTCTAGAGTTGTGAGCATCTATTAACTTAACCTTCGGAGGGTCCTTGGCTGGTACCACACCGGTACCCTTGCAAATGTTTTTTGCTTTGTGTTTTGCAGGTTGCATCGAGTGTAAACAAGAGCACTTTGCAGCTTACTGACGATATTTTCACCATCATCAGTTGGCGTCGTCTGTGGGAAACACAAGGAAAAGTCATTACTTTGAGCTTTCTGGACAAAAAGTTGTATGGTACTCACACGCTCGATGGCAACCACGACGAATGATCAAGGGGAGATACACATGACAGCTCTTGAGAGGAAAGTTCAAACCCTCGCAGTGGCAGTCAAACGCCTCATAAAACGTAATCACGACCTAGAAGAACAATTGCGCCCGAAGGACGCAACAATCAATACTCCGGAGGAAGAACAGGAGGCCAGTAGTGCCGAAAGGAGAACCCAGCATAAGCCGAAGGGGAGTAATGCCCATAGCAGACCCAAACAGCAAGATACGAATCGACCATCAGCTGCGGAACAGGTCCCTTTAAGTGTAGTGGCAGAGATGTAGATGATAAAGGAGCGCATGGATTTTATGATGAACGCTCTCAAAGGACAGGTATCTAACGACCTGGACGACCTAGTTCATCGAACGGATTCACCATTCACGGTGTCCGTCAATTCGTACCCTCTTCCTCAGAAGTTCCGCATGCCTCAGATTGAAAGCTACGACGGATCCAAAGACCTGTTGGATCATCTGGAGACCTTCAAGACGCTAATGCATAAGCAAGGAGTGGCGGACGAAATTATGTGTAGGGCCTTCCCTACGACATTGAGAGGCTCTGTAAGAGTCTGGTTTAGCAGATTGACGCCAGGCTCTATCAGTACTTTTAAGAAGCTAAGTGCTCAATTCGCTTCGCACTTCATTGGAGGGCATAGGTCCAAGAAGTCCACCGTGTGCCTGATGAACATTAGACAACAGGAGGACGAAACGCTAAGATCATACATTGCCCACTTTAACAAGGAAGCACTTTCAATAGATAAAACGGACGAACAAAATACTGGTAGCCGCATTTACGAATGGACTACGAAAGGGTAAATTCCTATTCTCACTATATAAGAATGACCCAAAGACCATGTCCAATGTACTATACAGGGCAACCAAGTACATGAACGCGGAAGATGTACTCTCGGTCCGAGAAGAAAAGCCCTTCAAGAAGAGAGAAAGGTAGGACGACGTACATCAAGACAGGGGACGAAAGACCGCAAGGACAGGAGACAAAAGAGAAGAGAGGCGCTCTAAACCTCTAGTTGGGAGGTTTACACACTTCACTCCGCTTACAGCTCCGATAGACCAAGTCTTGATGCAGATTAAAGACGAAAGGGTCCTTTCGTTTCCAGGAAAGCTGAAAGGAGATCCTAATAAAAGGCCATGGGAAAAATACTGCCGCTTTCATAGAGACCACGGCCATGACACGACGAACTGCTATGACTTAAAGTAGCAGATAGAAGCACTCATAAGGCAAGGAAAGCTACAGAGGTTCGTTAGCAAGGAGAGAACGGACCCGCCGCAAGATCAGATTCCACGACAAGAAAACGAGCGCCCATGACCACCCATAGGGGATATAAGGATGATTGTAAGGGGCACAGCAACATCCATCTCGTCAAAGAAGGCTCAAAAGACTTACCTCAGGACGGTCCAGAACATCCAGGTGACAAGCCTCGTTCCTAGGAAAGAACAGGACGAAACACCTATCATTGGGTTCTCAGAGAACGACGCTCGACGTCTTCACCACCCACATGACGACGCACTTGTCGTTAGCATACAAGTGGGAGATTACAACATGCACCAAATCCTAATTGACAACGAAAGCTCCGCTGATATCCTTTATTACACGGCTTTCTAGCAGATGATGATTGGTAAAGAGCGACTGACTCCAACAAATGCTCCCCTTGTCGGGTTCGGGGGAAACAAGGTATACCCCCTCGGCTTGATTACTTTACCTGTCACTATCGGTGATTACCCCAGGCAAACTACAAAAGACGTCACGTTTTCTGTGGTCAATTGTTCGTCCACATACAATGCCATAATTGGACGTCCCACTCTTAATTCATGGAAGGCCGTAACTTCGACCTATCATCTAATGGTTAAATTTCCTACTAATTACGGAGTAGGAGACTACGTGGAGACCAGGTTGCCATGCGAGAATGTTACGTGACAATGATGGAAATGGACGACCAGATGCAGACAATGAGCATCGGACGGTGGTGGAACCTGTTGAAAAGCTTAGGGAGATACCCCTAGACGACTTAATGCCGGAGCGAACGACCCGAATTGGAACCCTCGCTAGTCCAACGACCCTGCAAGCACTCCAAGCGTTCCTTAAGGCAAACCGGGACGTTTTTGCATGGAGTCACGAAGATATGCCCGGAATCGATCCCTCCGTTATGGTCCACAGGTTGAATGTATCTCCCGACTTTCCACCTGTTCTTCAAAAGTAACGTGTTTTCGCGCGAGAAAGAGACCAAGCTATAGCAGAGGAAGTCCGCAAGTTGCTGGAAGCGAACTTCATTAAAGAAGTCTACTACCTCGATTGGCTGGCAAATGTAATGATGGTTAGAAAAGCCAACGGGAAATGGAGGATGTGTGTATATTTCACGGACTTGAATAAAACCTGTCCAAAAGACAGCTACCCTCTCCCAAGAATTGACACCTTAGTTGATTCAACTGCGCAACATTAGTTGCAAAGTTTCATGGATGCCTTTTTCGGGTACAACCAGATCAAGATGGATGAGGCAGATCAGGAAAAGACTTCGTTCATAACAAGTCAAGGCCTCTTCTATTACAGAGTGATGCCGTTTAGCCTCAAGAATGCCGGTGCGACTTACCAGAGACTTATGAACAAAATGTTTGCAAAACAGATTGGAAGGAACGTCTAGCTGTACGTAGACGATATGCTGGTCAAAAGCCGAAAGGAAGAAGGCCACTTGGACGACCTTAAAGAAACTTTCGACACCCTTCGATTGTACAATATGAAGCTCAATCCAAGCAAATGCGCATTTGGGGTGACAGCCAAAAAATTCTTAGGGTTCATAAGTCCCAAAGGGGGATTGAAGCCAACCTAGATAAGATCCGTGGGGTATTAGAAATGACACCCCCTAAGAATGTGAAAGAAATACAAAGCCCCAACGGTAAGGTTGGTGTGTTGAATAGATTTGTATCAAGAGTAACGGATAAATGCCTACCATTTTTTCGCACGTTGAAGAAATCCTTTGAGTGGACGACAGAATGTCAGCAGGTGTTCGAAGATCTTAAAACCTATCTTTCTTCCCCTCCACTATTGAGCTCTACTAGAGAAGAAGAAGAGTTGTTCTTATACTTAGCTGTGTCACCAGCTGCAGTCAGTGTAGCCCTGATCCGGGAGGAAGCCAAAATTCAAAACCTGTGTACTATACTAGCCGTGCATTTCGTGGCGCAGAAGAAAGATACCCGCCAATGGAAAAGCTCGCCTTTGCCCTAATCACGGCTACTCGAAGGCTTAAGCCCTATTTCCAGGCTCACACGATAATCGTCCTGATAGACAAACCATTAAGACGAGCCTTGAGCAATCCCGAAGCCGCCAGAAGGATGGCATTGTGGGTAATTGAGTTAAGCGAATTTGATATACAGTACCATCCGCGTATAGCCGTGAAGGGACAAGCAATTGCCGACTTCATTGCAGAGTTTACAAGTCTAGAGGATCAGGGGGTAGAAGAGCATCCTCCATGAAATGTTTATACTGATGACTCGTCCAATAAGCAGGCTGGCGGAGCAAGCATCGTGCTTCAATCTTCGGAAGGCGACACAGTGGAGTGCATGGTTCGCCTCAACTTTCCTACGACGAATAATGAAGCAGAGTATGAAGCTTTGATCGCGGGAGTGGACCTCGCAAAAGCAGCTGGTGCCACCAGTGTAGTTGTCCACTGTGATTCACAGATAGTCACCTGTCAAGTGACCAGTCACTTGTCAGGTGACAGGCGAGTACGAATGCAGGGGCACAAGGATGAGGATGTACCTAGACCAGGCGAAAAGAAAGATGAGCGACTTGCAGGCACAGATTGTGCAGATCCCAAGAAAGGAAAACGAATAGGCCGATCGGCTAGCCAAGGCCACATTAGCAGACCATATGACTATCCATGATAAGGCACTTTCCTTTGTTCAACTTTCACCTGCTATTGATAACATAGACGTGTAGGAGATAGGTTCTAAAAGTAATTAGACCACGTCAATAGTCGCCTACTTAAAGGAAGGCATGCTACCTGACGCCAAAGAAACTGCTAGGAAGCTGAAGGTCCAAGCGGCGTGGTTCACACTGATCAACGATGACCTATACAAAAGAGGGTTTTCACGGCCATACTTGAGATGCCTAGGCCCCGAGGAAGTGGATTACGTAATGAGGGAAGTACATGAAGGGGTCTGCGGGAACGATTCAGAGTCGCGGTCGTTAGTTCACAAGCTCATCCAAGCCGGATATTACTGGCCTACCATGCAAAAGGACGCCCAGGTATATGTCAGGGCTTGCGACAAATGCCAGAGATTTAGCAATTTCATAAGACAACCAACGGAAGAACTCACTCCGATGACGGCCCCGTGGCCGTTCGCCCAATAGGGTTTAGACATAATGGGGCCATTTTCCACCGCAGCCAGGCAGTTGAAGTTCCTAGTCGTCGGCATTGACTACTTCACCAAATGGGTAGAAGAAGAAGCGCTGGCTACAATCACAGAAACAAATGTGCGTAACTTTGTATGGAGGAATATTATTTGCAGGTACGACATACCAAGAGTTCTGGTATCGGATAACGGGAAGCAATTCAACAATAACTCTTTTAGAAATCTTTGCTCAGAACTTGGGATCAAGAATCATTATTCGTCCCCCGCACACCCTCAAGCCAATGGCCAAGTTGAAGTTACGAATCGATCCTTGTTGAAGATCATCAAAACTCGGCTCGAGGGGGCAAAGGGTATATGGCTAGAGGAACTTCCTAGCGTACTATGGGCGTACAGGACGACGGCAAGAAATCCTACAAGAGAAACACCGTTCCGTTTGGCATATGGAAGCAAAGCAGTCATCCCAGCAAAAATTGGACTCACCAGTTACAGGGTGAATAACTACGACGAAGGAAGAAACAGTGAGGCTATTCGTCTCCAGCTCGACCTAATAGACGAAGTCAGAGTGACAGCTGAACAAAGGCTTGCAAGATATCAGGATCTCATGGCCAAGTACTACAACTCCAAGATCAAACACAGAGACTTCAAGGTTAGGGACCACGTCCTAAGAAAGGTAATGGGTAATACTAGGGATCCAACTCAAGGTAAGCTTGGTCCAAATTGAGAAGGCCCCTACAGAGTTACTTCATGGGTAAGAAAAGGTACCTACCACCTGGAAACCCTGGACGGACATCGACTACTTCACCCGTGGAACATTGAACACCTCAAAAAGTACTACCAGTAGAAGAGAACGCGAAGAACGATGCTCCATTTTTCCTAATTTTTCTTAGTTTTTAATTCAACAGTCATTTAAGGATTATTTAATTTTTTACAATGCTTTTTAAGCCTAGGAGACAAATTTCTACTTATGCATGAGGAATTTATTCAGATATTTTTTCTACATTGCTTACCTTTGTAATGGACGGAACTTGGTGCGACGGTAATTGGACATCCATATAAATATGGACTGCTACACCCCAAAAAGGGATAAAAACTACTAAGTCCTTAAGAGGACGGACAAATCCCAATAAGGGTGTAATTATTAAGTCCTAAAAAGGACAAACAAAAGTCCTTAAGAGGACGGATATATCCCAAGAGGGTGTAAAACTAGTTAAGTCCTTAACAGGACGGATACATCCCAAGAGGATGTAAAACTGTTCAAATCCTAAAATAGAACGGATACATCCCAAGAGGGTGGAAAACTATTCGAGTCCTAAACAGGACGGATAAACTATTCAAGTCCTAAAAAGGACGGATGCATCCCAACAGGGTGTACAGACCTTAGTCCTAAAATAAGACGGATACCTCTATTGAGGTGCAAAAATCGTAAGTCCAAGAAAGGACGGACACATCCCTATAGGTGCAGAACCAGTCCTAAAAATGACGGATACATCCCTTGAGGGTGTTTTAATAGCAAAATCTATTCAAGAGGACGGATACATTTTAAGGGTATCTGAAATATTAAATTACCTCAAAGGACAAATACATAAACAAAAGGATGACGGATCAAATCCCGTCAAGTATTTACAAGATTGAATGGCTACATAGAAAATGCATGTACTTTAATAAATTTAAAAAATTTTGAAACAATCAAAGTACTTGAATAAAAAGGCCATTGAAGGCAAATTGTTCCTGACGGTACAAAATTAAACTTTTTTACAAGTCAAAAATAAAGAATTAAAACTACTAGACGGGGGGATCTTTAGATTTCACGTCAACTTCAGTGTCCTCTGCACGGGCTTCATCATCATGGGTCTCGTCACCCACAACATCACGATCCTCAGCAAATAAGCGTTCGGTGCTCTCTGAAGCAGTAGGAAGGACGGATGTTTGGGCTTGAGCTTCATCGATGCTTACTTGAGACAGGTCCAGCTCTAAATGCAAAGCCTTTACCTGACGGAGAGCGTCGTCGAACCCGTCAGCGAAGGTGCCGCCTAACTCCGTCAAATATGCCTCGGAGTCACGATACTCTTTTACAGCATCCTCCCTGGCCTAATGGAGTTGATCCTTGACGGATTCAATTTCTTTCTCCTTATCTTCAAGAACTTTTTGCAGCATCACCGTCTGTTTTTCCAACTCACCCCTTTCTTGCTCCGATAGGGCTAGCTTCTTCTCTATAACTACTTTCCAGGCTCGAAATTGAGCTAACTCATCCTCCATCTCTGTCGCTTTAGCCCTTACACGGCCCAAAGCCGTCTCATGATGAACACAACGGTCCATGAGCCCTTTCATCATAACCACGGCCTGAAATAGGAAAAAGTTAAGCCAAAGATGACAGTACAGAAAAAATTTAAACAACGACGGATAGGGTTTTCACCTGGGCAAGGTTGAAGAGACTCGTCTCACCTATCACCTCCGTCGCATGGTTCCCAAGGTCTTCATAGTCATCTAACGTTAAGATCGAAGACAGCTTCTCCAAAGCGTACTTGAAATCCTCACGAAGGAGGACGGGTGGCTTCTCTACTGGAGGGACTTGGCCACCCCGTCATCAGGCCTTTACCCTTTCCATGTTTAATCAGGGCTGTTTTCTTTGCCTCCACCTCCAGACCCACGACGGTTTCAGTTGTGACCTTTGGCTTTTTGGCTTAACGGTCGGTCGCCTGGACGAGTTTTCTTTTGGTGCCGGGCAGCTTAGAGGCATCGGTTCCACCCGTCTGGCCTAATTTTTTCCTGGGAGCCGTCTGCTGTTTAATAATCGCTCTCTTCTTAGCGTCATCTATTTCTACAAAGGAGGACGGTATGAAAGTTAACAAATTAAAAGGAAAGAACTAAATAAGTGTAATTGCTTATGCGACTTACGTGAGCGGACTTGTTTTTTGTATCGAATTGCTTCTTCAAACAGTTCGGGTCCGTCACAGTACCAATGAATGGTCTCTAGACTGACCAATTTAGCCCAAGACCTTTCTTCCAATTTAGTTTATTGAAAAATCTTCTCCAAAAAACTCTACTACTCAAGTGTAACTTGTGGACGGTCTTGAGCTGCAAATGGAAGACGGTTAGAAATCAACGGTGCATATAATTTAAAACAAAGAAGGGAACGGGTGCATACCAGACGGGGGTAATACACCCTATGTTGTGTCAACCGGCATGAACTCAGTCTCACTAAGACGACACATCCACTCACTACCGTCTATAAAGAAATACCTAGACTTCCCTTTGGACATAAGTCCGTACAGGACCTCTACGCCGAGGAAAACCCTCCACGCGTTTGGGGAAACTTGGTTGACGGACAAACCTAGGTATTGAAGGAGCTGACGGTGAAGATGACTCAAGGGAAACCTTAACCCAGCCTGGAGCATTTGCTCATAAATCCCGACACCTTCGACACTGTCATAATAACACCTCTCCGATTTGTAGGGTAGAAGGAGGGGTATGTTGACGGGTATTTGGTACTTATTCCTTAGAGTTTTAAAGTGAGACTCCTTAATTGAGGACGTAAAGTCATTTATAGTTCATAGTGAAAGCATTATGAACTTCCTCATCCCATCAGAGTCAATGACAGATTGGATTTATGGTTCGTTTTCCCCTAGATCGTCACTAAGGTTACTCTCTGTCCTATCACTACTTGAGGAAGAGGAGGTAGCAGATGAACTCTCTTCACTTGTAGTGTTAGGATCTTTTCGCCCTGACGGGTGTACTTCATCGTAGCCCGCTCCGTCGCGGACAAACGATTGGTTACTCGATGCGCTAGACATCTGTCACCTACACGTGACGGTAAACCCTAAGACACTAACCAAATCTAAAGGTGTAGGACGGTGATAAAAATGAACGAATCAAAAGGAGCAAGTACTTACCAGTTGCGTTTGCCGTTGAAAAATCCGAATGACGGTTATACGAACGTGACGGACGAACAAGAATGACGGAGCAAGCATTTGACTAGGTGAACGGATGCACTCTGATCGTTTGATTTGTGTGAAAGGTGAGAAATGAAGAAGGTAAAGGTAAATTTATATAGGGGAACAGTATGGAAGGCGAAGGGACGCCTCGGTTTTGGCACACAACCATTAATAAATGACACGTGCCCTATATAATTAATTACCTAGTATTAATTACCATGTGCCAGTATGACAGATCAGGTCTATCTCATTGGAAAATAAAACCGTCAACCCATAAGTCCGTTTCCTGGTAGGTCACGAACTCATAGGCTGAAGGGGCAGCTGACGAGTGTAAATTTCTTTGGGGTTACAGACTTGAGTTTAGATGACAAAGAAAATGTGTATGCCTGATATGGACGGATCTAAGGTAAACGGACGAAATGTGGACGGGTGCCGGGTACACGTGTCAACTCCTTATAAATGGAAATAACTTGCGTCTCACGCACAACTAGAGTAAGTAGAATCCCACTGGGAATAGAATCCAATTACGAAGAGGATTTTGTAATATTCGCCCAATCAATGACAAGCCCTATATGGAAAAGACTTCTCTTATAAGGAAGGAAGGTCGGTTTTACACTACTATAAAAATCCCAAAGACTCTCACAAGGAAAGGTTACGCATATTTTTTCCCAACTCTGGCACTTTAGGGTTGTGAGCATTTACTAACTTAACATTCGGAAGGTCCTTGGTCGGTACCACATCGGTACCCTTTAAAGGTGTTTTTTGCTTTGTGTTTTGCAGGTTGCATCGAGTGTAAACAAGAGAACTTTGCAGCTTACTAACGATATTTTCACCATCATCAAATGCTTTTGCATCCAGAAACACAAGTATATCAGCCATCCTAAATAATGAGGTTGGAGGGAGCAAAATGTTGAAAAATGACAGGAACTATATTAAATTGAAATGAATATCTTTCCTAACATATAAATAGCTACATAAATTATGTGGAAAATCTGAATGTATACTGTTGATCATGCTAAATGTCATGTACTTGTTAAGGTTTTTCTAATATTCAAATGCAAGGAGGATGGTTTTATTCTATATCTTCCAGGAGGACCTTTGCTTTTGACGACCTGGTCAACAGTGATAACTAAGCAACTCATCCATGAATCAATTTCATGGTTTGCATGATGAGCCTTGTTTGGCTCCTTAAGCCAATCCTGAATATGGTTCCGAAAGCTCAAGCTGCCCAAATTTGTTTTGACTGAGAATTAAAAGAACGAAAAGGCTTCCAAATCCATATGTATGTCTCAACCAATATGTTTAATGAATTTGGTGAGCTTGCATTTGTAATGCCGTGTTAAGCATACTATATACGACATCACATACCTTGCACAATTGGTATTATTTCTGATTATTTGATGTGATGTACTGGAGGAACCTCTCACTTTTGTTTGGTTTAATCTTAGTATAAATTACACATTAACAATGCCAAATGGAAGATATGTACCATTGACAAATAGTGTAGGCTATACCTCTATATGTAATCACTAACAGTTCAACGAAGTTGAGATCCAAATTAAGTCCTCCAAAAGCTGTTATAGTGTTATTACTACTTTATACCTCTAAAATTTGTTAACACGAAGTTTTGTAATCAATGAAGCAAATCCCCGGAAGTCTCAGTTCTGAGGCTATTTGCATTATTGCAAGTGACCTCGTTCACATCTCTCAGATGCAATTATTAAGTTGTTGATAACTATTTGAAGGGAAGACACTTTTCCCTTGAGCTGAACATTCTCTTGGAGGCTGAACTGTAGCAAAATTAAAACAAGTCTTAATTTACTGATCTACTTTTCGCCCGCCACAGTAAATTTATGAGAAAACTTTTGTTAGGGATGATGTTAATTAGTTATCTTCATTCTCCTTGAAGTGAAAATTGATAGTGAGATCCCTGACCAATGTAACCATCCCATTCCAGTTCCAATCCCTCTTGTTCATATTACTGAACGTGAAGAGCTTCCTCTACTATTTCATGATTGCATTGAATACGAAAGAGAATGTTGTAATAAAAAAACAAAAAGTCATAGAGGGCATTCAGAGTGTATAATTCTTTTTTTTTTTTCTTTGCTGAATAACAGAGTGTATTATTCAGTCTATTGAAAATTGCATCAAGAAATTGGTGTACTTCAACGAGCCAATATATCATGGCGTTCAAGAATGTCTATATCAATGCCACAATAAAAAAGGAAATCCCTACGTTCAATTACAATGTATAAGAACTTGTTACAAATCACTTTTTAGGGAAAACTTGTGGTATGCAGTTCACGTCTCTCTCTCTCTCTCTCTCTCTCTCTCTCTCTCTCTCTCTCTCTCTCTATATATATATATATATGAATGTACACATGCACGAAAAATGTGAATGTATTTTTCACAAAAGCCGACCACTAATAGGTCCCTAAAATATTTCTCTTAAGCTCTTAAATATTTTGCTTTGTAGATAATAAGCTCACAGTTGTGATTATAGTGGACATGAATTATTTACTCCCACCATTAATTTCAAACTAGCCTGTACCTGTGTAAATGTACGTTACTTTTATATAACAAAACAAATCATTGTCTAATCCTCAAAACAATTATCAAATACCCAATGACAAACAACAATTTCGAAGAGATTGGGAAATAATCCCAAAAGTTTTTTTTTTTAATTCAAAATTGAATTTCGAAGTTTAAAACCAAAAGAAATAAATTCTTATTAGTGAGGTGATTGAAAAAATAAAATTTGGCTACAAACTTAGTTGTAGCTTAAGATTATAACTACACTAAAAAAATTAACATGAATACTGTGGGGGACGAGAACCCAAAAAAGCTGATAGGATAGGTAGGAGCATTTCCGAGGAGGTAAACTTCGTGGAATATTGGCGGTATGCCCCTAGAGAGTACTCACCTAACCTGAGAAGAGGTTGAACAACGACAGTTGGCAAGGGCACCGAGGACTCCTACCTAACCTGGGAAAGTTTAGAGTCAGGGGTGAAGAGAGCACGGTGCAACTAGAGGGAGGAAAATGGTGACTTGGCACTAAACAAGGAAGAGAGGAAAAAGGAAGGAAAAACCAGTCATCCCCTCCATATTAAATGCCCTGTAACCATTTAGCTGGCCGCATTAATGGAGAAATGACCATGAATAGTGCTCACACAGCTCACACCTTAGTGTAAAACCTTCTAGCAAGGTCTTGATGGGACAAGTTTCCAAAGAGCCTGATCCTAACTCTCCAAATGTAAAGTCTAGATGCATTATGGCTCAACTATATAAAGCTAAGAAACATCTGGATGTAGGAGAGTTCTTTTTGAGGGGAGAACAGAGGGAACAGAGAGAGATTATCCAATTGTAACCTCTTCCTCGGACTAAACCCGATGACGGACACTTAGCCATTTCAAGGCTTTTTCTAGTTGAATATTATTACTACACACCTAAGATTGGTCTAACTATCAATTTTTGTGACAGAATGGGTATTTGTAGGTTGACTTTGCACTCCACCTCTAAAAAATGAATTGTGAGAGCATAAACTTAGGATGCCTTTAATATATTTCTTAATTTAGTTTATGATGATTAGATTAATTATAAGGTAAGGTATAAAATTTCTTGATACATGACCACTTGGTGATTATGTCTTAACAACAGGTTTTAGTGGTGACGCAAAATGTTTTAGAATTCAACTCTGTACTAGGTTTCTTCATGAGTTATTGAGTAAAGATGGATGTTTAAGAGTTTTAGATTAGAAAAGAATGAATATTGATAATTGTTGTAAGGCTGAAATAAGGGACAAATAGGAAATAAAATAAATAAATCACTAGGCAATCGCACCTAGATCTTCCTAAGCAATCACACTTAGAAAGGATAAGGCAATCACACCCTTGAAACTTAAAATGAGCTACAAAATTTTATTAATCAATTAGTATTCAAATAACATTGATTACAATAGAGCCTTTATATTAAGACTATTGTTAATCCCTTTCTTAGAAGAATTAGGACTCTACGTAGCCTATTCTTAGAATGAATAGGAGTACTATTAAAAAAAAAAAGACTTAATAACTCCTAAAATAAATAGGAGAAGGGCTCAAAACATAAAATATGACTCATTGGCCTTTGGTATAGCCAAGAACAACCCATTTTGAAAATTTTGGAATTACCAAATTGCTCTTATTTTAGTAAACTTAATTAAAAGTGATCCAATAGCTTCATAACCTAAAAAACTCAATAATAACTAAAATAACCTATTAAATGTGTCAAGAAGGTCCGACATCAAAACTAGACCACAAATCTTGATTATTTTGGTATTTAATCTTGTTTTTTCTTGAACTCTTCCTTGGCTGTATCATTCTCTTTAGGGTTATAAAAAAAAAAAATTTAGAGAGAAATTAGGGTTGTTCAGGGGCTGTGTGAATAGTACCTATGAACAATAACTTTAGAAAAAGAAGATGAAGAAAAGAAAGAGAAGAGAAAAGAAGAATGAACCAACAAAGACCAATGTGCCTATTGCTCAAATGCTCAATAATTTTATTAATCGACTCATTCTATTACCTTTGAATACATTGAACATAATATAACTAAGGACTTTTACTTGTATTTGTAGTAATAAGATTCTTACTATACTATTAGGACTACTAATTGACTAGTAAAATAAAACATAATAAAATTAAACCAAAACTCATACATAAAAATTCATAAACTAAATAGAACTTAATAGTAAAATAAAACTCATAGCCCTAACTATGGCCCAAATCCAGTATTTGTAAAATTACTAAAGTACCCTTGACTCTAAAATAAACGATTAAAATATAAAAACCTAATCAATTATCATGGACACTTATTTTTGGGCTTGGCCTTAGCCTTGGGCTTCCAAAAAGAATTTCCTTTCTTCAACCATGCTATGATTTTGCTTATTGTCCACTGAAAAGAACTTGATTGATTCCGTTGAGTTAGGACAAATATACGCAGACAAAAAAAACTACCTTTTATTATATTTTCTGTTCTTTTTGTGCATTAAACATCAAACTACTTACTTTTTTTTTGGCTAAACATCAAACTACTTATTTATTTTATTAGATTCTTCTAGATTCTATTTTATCCGCTTTATTTACTAAGTTATGTCTAACATTTTTAGTGAGAATGTTCCAGAATCAATAAGAGGAATGTATTCACTGGTGCAATCGCAATGCTTTCTACCTGGGAATTTTCAAGTGCTGCTTTTTTTTTTTTTTTTTTTTTAACAAAATAGAAATTCTACTTTAGCACAATTTAAGTGTATGTGTGTGAAGCTTCTTTTTAAAGACTTAAACCTCAGCCCTTTCTCTCCTACACCTCACAAGCACTTGTGGTGTAATTATCGTACCAAATATGTGCGATGGTCAAGTGCTGCTTTTTTTTAATTGTGCTGCTTTGAGTTGTGTAATAATGATATTATTTGGATACCGTTCTTCCCAAAATTTGAATATCATGTTGGACATTAATTAACTTGCAAGTTATCATTTTTTTTTTAAAGTGTTGTACTATGCGAATAAAATATCCATGTCAAAATAAAATTAGTTTTGGAGAATTTTTGATAGACCAAGAATGTATTGATCCCTTTGATAAATTAATTAAGTAATTATTCAAGTTAATTAATTAAGTCAATTTAACATGCAATAGCGTGGTAGTACAAAAAAATCCCCCAATTATCTAAATGCAGCAGAAAATAAATTTGACACGTGTGATTTGTTTACGAATGGAGAAAACTATTGAGGCAAAACCCTACCATGTGAATTTAAGGTTACCACTCTCGAGAATCCACTATTATCAATCACAAGCGGTTATAAGTAAAAGGAATCACAATACCTAATACCAACCTACAGTTGAACCCTTACCCCAATACCCAATTAGACTTGTATTGTAGCGGCAATCTCTTCGTTCAATGCACAAATCCCAATATATGACTAACAAATGATGCACGGATCCCAGTACGTGACTAACTCCACAGCAACCCTTTGATTGTTGTGGTTGATTTGCACCAGCTTCACATAGAAACACCAATAAGATCTTCAATGTTGGTGCGAGTTACTTTGGTTGGTTACAGAACCCAAAGGTGTACAAGAAACGCAATTGAGAGGAAGAGGCTAGGGTTTCAAAAAGAAAACCTTATGAAGCTCTCTAGGGTTAGATTTTTCTTTTTCCATCTCCTTTAAATAGGAGCTTAATGGACTCACCTATTCCAAATATGTTTACACAAACTTTGGGCTTTCCTAGTTCAATAAGGATTATACAAACCCATAAATAAATAGTTTTTTAGAGTAAAAATGTTGCTGGCTATATTCTGAATCTCGTAAGCTCGATAGGCCGAGACAGGTGTCAAGCTTTGATGAATCTCGACAAATCGAGCTTCTGTCGAGGAGGTATCGAAACAACACATGATGTATGGAAATGGTTACAAAACCAAGAGATACACAACACAAAATATATCAATATCAAAGTGTATCAAACTAACTCTCCCCCTAAGTTAGTTACATAAAAACCTTTCTTCCATTTAACATAAAGTTCTCCCCCCTAAATCTATTAATCCCTCTGAGGAAAGACATTCAATTCTCAAATTTCTCCCCATTTTTGACACGATTGTCAAAGGGCATAAAAAGCCAAAAGACTTGACTTGAGACAAATAGAAAAGTGAAATAGAGAGAACGAGGAGAACAAGGAACCATAGACTTACAAGAAGAAGAAAAACAAGATGCTATGGACACAAAGGGAAAACATGCAAAGCAAAAGAAAAAGAAATGCATGCAAGGGTATCTCGACAGATCGAGAAGCTGTCGAACTGCTATCGAGTAGAAGCCAACCTCGATGGATCAAACAGCTATCGAGAATCTATCGAGCAGAGAGAAAGTTTCTCAATCGATCGACCTAGCTATTGAGAGGTGTCGAGATTGCGATAAAAAGCAGGTGAAAAGCTCAATAGATAAGCTAGGTATCGAGAGGTGTCGAGGAGCTGTGGAGATTGATTAGAAATAGTTTTTCAAGAAGGAAAAAACACAGTCATGAATGCAATCAAACATGCTACTCAACCAAAGATTCAAAAAACATTTTAAGCTCTCAAAACATCTCTCAACAATAAAAATGTCAAGCATATGGATCTAAAACACACACACACACACTAAACAAGTCTAACCAATTTTATATTTCAAAAACAAGTTAAGACAGTTTAGTGATCATACATTAATACAAGTAAACCTTGTGATGGCTAAGTTACATTGTACCTGCACATGTATCAATAGTAGCAAAGAATATTGCGTGTTGTGTGTGAAAAATATCGCAAGATTGCATAAGTGTATACATGTTATGACAATTTGAGATATATGAAAATCACTTTAACTCACACATAATCATAACTGTTTGATGGGGACTACCACCTTCGAGGTACATCCTATAACTCCTGCATCTCTTAGAATACACACTTGCAATCACATATAAAGCATTTTGATCTTTTTGCTTCTATTTTTCTCTGCATATTTTTCTTTTAATAAGCATATCATGCATGGGCATATAAGAGAAAGAAAAGAAATACTCAATGATGTTAAGCATTTGACATTGCACTTTTGCTATGCCGGAGCATACGGATGTCATTTCATGATTGGCGGGCAACAGTGGTGAGATGGTTATTTTTGCCTTTCTTTTAGAATTTCTAGTCCTTCCCGTCAAAAAGAGTGATACGAGTGTTAAGTACAAAAGATTTCTTAATCTTACTCATCATAAACACGAGTCACAAAACTCACTTGCTTAGTTGTGCATAGAGATGCTCATCTAAGCTACAAAAAGATACAAAGTTTAGAAAATGGCCATCCAGGGTACATAAGTACCAATGTACACAAAACACATACTGTTTTTGTATTTTTTTTTTCAATTTTTATTTAAAAGGATAAAATAAAGACTAAACAACCAAATAAAAACAGACAAACAACAAGAAAGCGTGAAAGAAAAATGCAAATGTGTAAAAGCATAATTCCAAAAGCAGATAAGAAATTAAGTAAAGAGAGTCCAACTTTAGATAGAAAGAATTAAAGCAAAGGACAACAGAAAAGACAATTAAGTCTTAGGCTTATTTCTCACCCACACAACACGATTCTTTGCCATGAAGATGAAAATGCACTTGTCCTAGTATGTCTACTAAAGGACATAGAAGAATTAAGATTCTCCTAAAATTGAGTTAAAAAACTTAAGACTTTTAATAACTCTCCAAACACAGGTGTAGGTCCTTGAGAGGAAACTTGTGATCGTTTGGACACTTGCTTTTGAGGATACAACTTGAAACAATTAGGACGAGTGTGACCAGAAACATCACAATGGTTACAAACATGAGTAGTTTTAGAACTACTCGGTTTCCTAGAAGGAGGTCTAACCTTTAAGGTTGATAAAGACCTCAACTTAGGACAATTTAGCCTAAGATGACCAACAATATGACAATGATGACAAGTAGGGACAAATTCAGAATTTTTATTCAACCTAAGAGGAGTTTTAGACATAAGTTTAGAAACTTCAGCGCTAACATCAGATTGTTTACCTTTGTCTATCCTAGCAATATTAGCCTTCAACTCTTTATTATTCCTTTTAAATGGAGGATTACAAAAATCTTTTTCTTTTGAGTTAGGCTCAACAAAAAGTTTGGCACTAGTTAATTTTTCAACTTTAGTTTTAAATTCAATCAGTTGCTCTTCCAAACTCTTAATTTTGTCCACCTAAGATGAAATTTTATTTTTAAAATTCTCATTCAAATTATTAGCTTCATCCAATTTTGCAATCAAATTATCTCTTTCAAGCTTGACCTTTTTAAAATTAGCTTTTAATTTTGTAGAACTTTTAAGAGATCTCATACAAAAATTATAAAACTTGTAATAGGCATCTTGAATATCATCATTATCATTCAACACAAGATTATGCAAATTAAAACAATCAAGAGTTTCCATGACACAGGGGTCAATGGATCACGCAGCAAAAATTAAACCTAATCAGAGTATGCCGGCTTTGATACCACTTGATAGGCCAAAAATGTATTGACCTCTTGTAATAAATTAACCAATTAATTTAGCCAAGTGAATTAATTAGGTTAATTAACATGCAAAGCGCATCGTAGTACAAATAAATCACCAACTAACTAAAGTATGCAGCGGAAAATAAAGTTAACTAGCGATTTGTTTACAAATGGGGAAAACCACTGAGGTAAAACCTACCACCAGGTCATTTTAAGGTTACCACTCTCGAGAATCCACTATTATCACAACAAGTGGTTACAAGTAAAGGAATCCCAGTACCTTATACCAATCTACAGTTGAACCCTTACCCCAATACCCAATTGGACTTGTTCTGTAGTGACAATCTCTCCTTTTGATGCATGGCTCCCAGTACGTGACTAACTAATCTGATGCGCGAATCCCAGTATGTGGCTTACTCCTTTGCACGAATCCAAGTATGTAACTAACTCCACAGCAACCCTTTGATTGTTGTAGTTGATTTGCAGCAGCTTCACATAAAAAAACTAATAAGATCTTCAATGTTGGTGCAAGAGACTTTACTTGGTTACAGAACCCAAAGGCGTACAAGAAATGCAACAAAAACTCTTTCTTCTATAGGAGGAGGCTAGGGTTTCAAAAAGAAAACTTTATGAAACTCTCTAGGGTTAGGTTTTTCTTTTTCCACCTCCTTTAAATAGGAGCTTAATGAGCTCTCCTATTCCAAATAGGTGTACACAAATCTTTGGCTTTCCTAGTCCAATAAGGATTATACAAACCCATAAAAAAATATTTTTTTTAGAGTAAAAACGTTGCTAGCTATATTTTAAATCTCGTAAGCTCGATAGATCAAGACAGGTGTCGAGCTTTAATGAATCTCGACAGATCGAACTTCTGTCGAGGAGGTATTGAGACTTGCAGATTACACTTTTCTTGAGTAGTTTTTAAGTAATCTCCATGTCTTCAATTTAACCACTTGTGATGATTATCTTGAACCTACTTAGATTTACCCAAATACAAGTAAAATGCTTTTTGTCAAAGGATATGCCAATTCTATAAAAATATGGCCCTAACAAAAATTATCATTAACCTTTAGACAAATCAAGAATCAACTAGATAAAACGCAAATCTGATCTAAAAGATTACCCACAAAACAGTCTCAAATAAAAACAAATCAAAAATCTCAAATCCCTAAAATTTACTCATACCCTTTTTCTCTCTCACTCTTGCTCTTTGCCTCTTTCTCGCTTTCTCTCTCTCAGCTAGATGATGATAGTTTGCAAAAATATTGTCTTAAACTTGAATCTTTTCTCAAACATGATGTTTATTATGATATTGATGGTTTATATTTATTTTTAGAGTTAAACATTTTAAAAGAAATTTTACAAATAAAAGAATATACTCTAATTGACATACTAAATTACATAAAAAAACGTTAAATTCATTTCCAAATATATGTATTGCTTAAAGAATTTTACTAACAACACCTATTATAGTTGCTTCTACAGAAAGAAGTTTATCAAAGTTAAAATTAATAAAATTATATCTAAGATCGGCAATATCTCAAGAAAGATTAAGTGGATTAGCTATACTATTGATTAAAAATGAGATGTTAGAAGAACTTGAATACAAAAATATAATCAGTAAATTTGTATCTCAAAAGGCAAAAAAATAGATTTTAAATGAAGTATATTATAATATAAAAATATTAAATAAATATTAATTTAATTAATACATAAATATAAAAAAGCTCCATTTTAGTTCTCGCCTAAGGCCCCAAAATATGTAGGGCCGGCCCTGATGGAAAGTGAATTATTAGGTGCAAAAATTTAAGAGTTTAAAACCAATTAAAAATTGTGTGTGTGTGTGTGTGTGTGTATATATATATATATATATAATGAGAAACCATTACATATTTTAGAAATATATAGTTAAAAAAAAAGTATAAGCTAATACCAAGTGTAATTTGAACATCTTCTAAGAGAAAATATATAATTCAAACCGTATAATTGTGATTATTTTTAATTGTACCCGTGTATATGCATAGGGCTACACACTAGTTAATACAATATATAGAGACACTACTTGGGTTTAAACCCAAAGAGTATAATCTCAATTATGCCATAGTAACAATTCATTATTCTCATTAGGATCTAATATGTGAGATTTCACTATTTAACCAACCACATTATTCATACATGAATATTCCAACAAATCTTTTGCTTCACATGTGAACTTTCTATAAATCACTTGTGGCATTTCTGTTAGTATCTCCCATGTATAGAAGCATTTTTCTTGACAATCCAAGTGTCATGCATCACCATCATCAATAGTGTGCCATTTACTCAACCATGCATACATGGGGTATGCATGGGAGTCTTTCTTGCACAATTACGAGAGTTATCAATACATAATCATCTTGACTCACCACTAGTAGCCCTTAGTCAACCATGAGTGGAGGCATGAGAGTCTTTCCAATTCTACTAAGTGGGACTCAATAATAAACACTTGCCCTCAAACCATCGACTCTGATACCCCTTGTGCAAATAACACCATTAAACTCAAATCAATAACAATAAAAGAAGAAATAAATAATTTGCATACACAAAGAACACCAGAATTTGCATAGTTCGGCAAAGAACACATACCTTTTACAGACTTCCCAATGTTTAGAAGGACTACCTTGACTCACGTTCCAAACCACACCACTTTATGGTTTGTTGGCAATAAGGTGGTGTGAGTTGAAATTCTCTATAGTAAAAAAAAAAAAGATTAATACACAATCAAATTTTTCATTAATGAAATTTAACTTACTTTGAAAAATACATTGATTTCTATCTATATGTGAAGTGAAACTTGTAGGTATGTCTATATGTATATATATAACTGTAAAAGACTATAAACATTGTTTGGGATGAGAGAAATGAATAAAATAAAAATAATCATTTTTGAATATTTCTTTTCTTCCATTCCCTTATTTACACTTTTTTAAAAAATATTTTACTAAATTATTCAAATATAACATAAATATGCTACTATATTGAAAATTTGAAATACAATAAATATGACTTAACATATATAGATTATTTATTTATTTATTTTAGTAATATACCTCATGTACTTTTATATGTGTTTTATTCAATTCTACATGTTATATCAAATTTTTAATCCGTTTTCTAAAATCTCGATGACAAAAATTCACTTATATATATATATATATATATATATATATATATTATTAATAATAATATCATGGCGTGTATTCTTGGGTAACAAAAATTCACAAATTTTTTTATATTTTATTTTTGGCATAGCTTATTGAGTTTAACTTTAATAGTACAAAATTTTCTATGATTGTTTGAAATGTCATAATGTGAGTGGTGGATGGTCGCTTTTACATGGATGTACCACTAACACAATGTTCATAATTGCCCATTCTATTAGGACAATAATTTTTGGGTCTATCTTCAATATGTGTATCCTTATATACGATTTCTAGGATATGGCTAATATAGCTGGAAAAATGAAATGGTGGAAGTGAACCCAATTCTTTTTATTTTTTGGTAAATAAAAAATGGTTAGAGAGGGTGACTAGTGTGTAGCTTTTTTATCTGGACATGACTATATAGTAGCACCTTAACCACTCTCAGGCTAAAAGCGTAAGACCCCACACCACAATCGCTGATGAGTTGGATGAACAACTTGTGGGTGGGGTATAAGGAGTCGCAAACGTTGTTAGTGGGGGAACTCAAACCCATAGCCTGGGGCATGTTAGGCTAAGCCCTTACTACTAGGTCAACCAAAGTGTTGGGTAACCAAATTCATTCCTTCTTTTTTTGAGAATGAAATTCATTCCTTCTTAATCTTTACAAAAATGTTAAAGTTGCTACTAACCTTAATACAAAAGTTTTATAAAGTAGTATAATAATGAATGTGATTAATGTTATTTCAACATATAATAAATGTTAACATTAATATAAAAGTTTTATAAAGTAATATAATAATGAAAGTTTTTTTTTAGAGAGTTTCAACCCCTGACGTCTGCTCCTGATAATGCTCTTTATCATCAGATCAAAACTCTAATTAGTTTTTGGCGTAAGCGGGGATTGAACTTCAGATCTTTTATTCTTTTTTTGCTGATTTTTTTTTTTTTTTTTTTTTTTTGCTGAATTACTCCAGATCTTTTATTCAATCATCAAAGACTTTACCGGTTAAATTAACTGAAATCTACATATAATAATGAATGTAATTGATGTTACTTCAACCCAACATATAATAAATATATATTTGATTTTTTTCAAAGAAAATTTATTGATTATAAGTTTGTAAATTTTTTTAGAGTAAAATTTATAGAATTCCTATCCATCACTATATAAGGTGTTGAACATGGCCACAGCCAGCATTCCTTAATTACTCTTAAAGCCATATGAATTATCTCATTGGAAACTTACACCAAAAATGCAAAGGCAATTTATTACATCTCTAAGAATAGCACAACTTATACCTTGCTCAACATGTTTTACATGCCACAAGTTCAAAGGTCTGGATGAATTTTGTTCTACCACACCTCTTAGCTGTATTTCGAGCAACTTAGTTTCGGTTACTTAATAAAATCATCAGCTATCTCCTAAAAAATAAAAAAATAAGAACATCACATCTCTCTTTGGTTGGGACTTCACTAAACGGAGACAACTCGAACAGGCTTAAACACTATTATCATTAGTATTATTATATTTGGTTGAAATGACTTTCAATGTTTTAATAATCAAAATAGGAAAATGTCTTCTCAGGAATTTTTTTTTTCACTATTTAATATTTGCATCCTACCTTCCTAAGATAGGTCAAAATCACACAAAAATCTTAATTCAATAAATCTTGTTGCACACATCTTATCTTGTTGCACACAATTTTAACGATTTCACAATTTTACTGATTGTGTGCAATAAGCGATGTGCAACTATTACAGTCCATCATTACCCACCGCACCGCTGGCGACAATGATACGAACGCTCATTTTCTTTTCAAATTTTGTCAATATGCCCTTCGTTCAGGTCTAGATAAAGTCATATCTGTATCAAACTAATCTGTATATATTTCTGGTTTTGGCTTCCAAATGAAGATTCGCCGAGTCTAGGGCCCGTTTGGTAATATTGTTCTAATAACATTATTTTTGTTTTTTAAAAATACTTGTGGATGAAAAAGTTTATGAAAATACGTGTAATATTATTTAAACACTGAAAACTATTATTTAAACAACGATAACAATCTCTCATGACTTGTGTTTGGGTGCTTCGTGGAAGAACGTAGGCTATATAAGTGCCTCTACAAAACGATGAACCATGAGAATTAGAGCTCGCACGTGCCAGGGGTGCCACTGACCCCTTTTTTTAAGTTGAAAAATTCTTAAAAATAAAATTTTTTTTATTTCTTGATTAAAAAAATATTATTTATATTTACTTAAAATCTCCAAATCCTAATTCAAATGGCTATATATATATATAAATAAAATTTTTTATGTATAATTTCCATAAGAATATCTAAGGTTTCTTATATTCATTTACTTGGAATTACAATCCCATTAGTGATTTATATATAGTTATTCTAACAATTCATTTATTTTGCTTGGTCCTCATAAAAATAATTAGTTTCTTAAATTAAAGATATCTACTAATATTTTTGTCAATCAAGTTTATTGAAGTATGTTAGATTCTAAGACTTTAAGAACTAATGTATTAGAACTTCAATTTGTAATATGTTGGCAAACCATGATCAAAACATAGAGTCTAGGTTTAGGCTTGCTCAAAGTGTGTTTATGTGTAAAATTGGAATCGAGTAATTGTAGAATTTATTGGACAAAATTTGCAAGGCTTGATCAATCGAAAATTAGGCTCGCTCGATCAAACCACGTGCGTGTTAGGACATATGTGATTTATGTTAGGAACATATGTCAATATGTAATTGGGTAGATTTAGGATGTGTTTGATACTTTAAGAAACATGTCTCAAGATAAGTGTTAAAGTCATTCAAGTCTGTCCAAGAAACAAGCTGAATAGTGCAAACTTATTAAAGCTCGATAGCTATCTCGACAGCTGCATCTATCAAGCTTAAGAAAGCTGTTCTAGCCCGTGTGCTTGACACCTGCTCGACAACTTCTCGACAGCTCCTATCTGTCGAGGTTTAAGAAAAGCAGATTTTCTGTTTCTGTTTTCTTGGAATCCGTGAATATGTCTTTGAGCATTCTTTTCTCATAACCCTAGATATATAAGAGGATTGTTTTAAGGGCCATCAAAGTATACACAAGTTGCACAAGCATTGAGAAAAGTCTGTTCAAGTAATTTGTGACCGGAGACAAAGTTTTGCCCTAGTTCATCTCTTGTGAAGAAGTCGCTATGTATGTGCACCGTAGGATTTTGTGACCAAGCATCTTCTAGATCTTCATCGAGTGATGAACTGAAGAACTTTGTAGCCAACAAACTTCTCTAGTTGGTGATTGAAGTCGCGTACTGGGATCCGTGCAATTGGTTAGTCACGTACTTAGGAGCCGTGCATCAAAAAGAGATATTGTCACTATTGAACAAGTCCAATTGTGTATTGGGGTAAGGATTCAATTGTAGGTTGGTATAAGGTACTGAGATTCTTTTACTTGTAATCGCTTGTTGTGATAATAGTGGAATTTCGGGAGTGGTAACCTTAAAATCACCCCGTGGGGTTTTTGCCATGTAAGTTTTCCTCATTCGTAAACAAATCACCGTGTCTTTTATTTTTTGCTACATTTTTAGTTAATTGGTGATTTGTTTGTGCTACCACGTGTTTGCATGTAATTGAACCTAATTAATTCACTTGGCTAATTAATTAGTTAATTTATCACAAGGGGTCAATACGTTTTTGGCCTATCAGTGCGGATTTGTTTTTTTGCAGAAATTCCAATTCAGCCTAAGCCCGTTTAACGTGTAGGATTTTGTGTTTTACTCCAAGTATAAAAGGAAAAACTCTAGCTACGTTTTAGAAGTCTTTTAAGTGTTGTGTATTGAATCTTTTGTGAGATCTAAAGGTGTTTACCTTCATACACACACTTAGGATTATCAAGATCAAGATTCGCGTCAAGAACTTGATGATCTCTTCAGTTGCTGCATAAAGAACTAAGAAGATCTGAAACCTTTGAGTGGAGTCTCAAAGTCACAAGTAAGAGAACTTGTGGTTGTAGTGGATTAAAGAAAGAAGTAGTCCATAGACTCAGAGCTGTCACGAGGTCGTGGTAGTAAGTTTCTACTTGAGGTAGCAATAGGATGTTAGTGTTCTAAGTTCTATTGTACAAACTTCAATTCTTTCATAGTGGATCTGTTTTACCCTAAAGATAGCTAGGTTAAATTCTCCCCAGGTTTTTTACCGGTTAGGTTTTTCTGGGTTATCATGTCGTTGTGTTCTTTATTTTTTCGCATTATTTGCATGATATGATTTTATTGTGTTAACCTAGAACTGAATAATTTATCTAAGTAATCACTTGGCTAAATAACTAGATTAAACAACTTATGTTAAGAGGTCTAAAAACATACAAAGTATAATAAAAAATAATTTTTTTTATCTGGATTGATTTAAGTTATATTTGGTGTGTAACTGTTAAACAATGTTACACTACTCAATGTTGAGTAGTTTTCTTATATGAAGCGAATTTTAACAAATTTACCATTTGATTATATTTTTTCCTATACAAGCCAAGTTTCAAGATAATTAAAGATCAATAATTATTTCATTTATAAAATGTATAAAATTTAAGTTTTTGTATTTAAATATATATGCATAATAAATGAGTTTATGGATTAAGTAATATAAAAAAATTCAAATGACATAAAATTTGGTAAAAATATTAAAAACATGTAATCAGATAGTTGAATTTTCAATATATTAATCATATAAAAAATTATTATATGGTATAATATTACTGCCTACTTTGTTCTTGTTTTTGACGAGACCTTGGGTATAGCTGGATTCTATCATTTTTTATCATTCATTTAACCATAAAGTAACTATAATAATAAAGTACCTATCTGTCCATAAAAAAAAAAAGTGCGTATCTAAGCTGTGTTTAATGTTTATAATACTAATACGGACTATCTATTAGACCATTTTTTTTTTTTTTTCAATGATTGGATTTTTATACAACACTCCAAACGCACGTCCTTGGCTCGTCAGTACACACGTGGTTCAAGACCTCCCTCCTAATAATTCGTGATTTACGACATTTATTGACAACTTAAATAAACCAAAAGCCGAATACTTGTCCCAAAGAATGATTCTTTGAAGTTTGAACCCTGTGTGTATGTTTTTTTTTTTTTTTTTTTTGCTGAAACTCTAGAGTCTCTGTTTGGATGCCAAGATTCATAAGAAAATAAACTTGGCTATAATTCAGTACAGCCAAAAATATAGGATAACAGATTGAAAGATCAAAGATGTCTAGTAGTGGGGCATTAGAGGATGCCAAGGTTCCCTTACTGGATAATTTGGCTTCAACCGTCCGATCAAATGATGGACAGGATGTTGATGATCAAGACCAATATCTTGCTAGGAGGTTTTGGATTGAATCAAAGAAGCTGTGGCACATAGTGGGTCCTTCAATCTTCAGTCGTATCGCTTCCTACTCCATGTTGGTCATCACCCAAGCCTTTGCTGGTCACTTGGGTGACCTTGAACTCGCTGGAATCTCCATTGCCAATAATGTCATCATTGGCTTCGACTTTGGCCTCTTGGTATGTATTGCTCACTTGGGTTTTTGGTTTCGTTTTTAGTATATATTACACTTTAAGCTTTCATATATCGTTAGAATTATGTTTAAATGTCAAACTTTTGGGATATTAAGTAGTTTAAGATGGTGTCAGAGCAGAGCAGAACATCTTGAATTCGATAGTTTAACGTTGTTTATGTGATAGTTTTTTAAAATGGTTGTTTTTTGTGCATCAGCTGGGAATGGCAAGCGCCTTAGAGACACTATGTGGGCAAGCGTTTGGGGCCAAAAAGTATTACATGTTAGGTGTATATATGCAGCGTTCATGGATCGTTTTGTTCGTGTGTTGTGTCCTGCTTTTGCCTCTCTATCTATGTGCTTCTCCGTTTTTGAAGCTATTAGGACAGCCTCCAGAAGTGGCGGAGCTATCGGGGCTGGTGGCTATGTGGATGATACCACTTCATTTTAGCTTTGCATTTCAGTTCCCTCTGCAGAGGTTCTTGCAGAGCCAGATGAAGGCTGGGGTGATTGCTTGGGTGTCTCTGCTTGCACTAGTGGTGCATGTGATTGTGAGTTGGCTGTTTGTGTATAAACTTGAGCTTGGTGTGGTTGGTACTGCGGCTACTTTGAACTTTTCTTGGTGGGTTTTGGTGTTTGGGCTTCTCGCTTATACTATCTGTGGTGGATGCCCCCTTACATGGACTGGTTTCTCCATTGAAGCTTTTTCTGGTCTCTGGGAGTTTGTCAAACTCTCTGTTGCTTCTGGCGTCATGCTTTGGTACCCCTCTCTCTCTCTCTCTCTCTCTCTCTCTCAGTGAAAACTAGGCATTCAATGATTCAATTGCTTTATTTACCACAAAAAAAAAAAAAAAAATGATTCAATTGCTTTTGCAATCATATTGTTTTTTCATTTTTCCTTTTTGCATGTTTTGCTTTTTTCTACTTCTCTTCTTTACCCGAGCGTTTGTTTCTTCTTTTTGGGCAAGGGTCTTGCGCTCATGTGGACGGTTAGGACTAAGGATAGAACCACATGTTCATAATGTAACTAGCATATAATAAAATCTCATAATATTTTTGTAACACTTTTATTTTTAATTAAAATGGGTCTTAATTTAATGTTTTATTATTTTATTTTGATTTATAAAAAAATGACACCTTTTAAACTGTTGTGACATTCTATCATGTGCTTTTTGTTCTTTTGGCTGAATAACTAAAGACTATTTCTTTGTAATTCAAATTTGCAGCTTAGAGAATTGGTATTACAGAATACTTATACTGATGACTGGGAATCTGAAGAATGCTGAGATTGCAGTGGATGCTTTGTCCATATGGTAATCTTTATCTGTTACATGGCAATGGACTATGTCTGTGTCTGATGATTGATTAAGAATTTTAGTCTGCAATTATTTTTAAAATAAGTTACCTTTCACTTTCTTCAAGGAAAAAAAAAAAAAAAAAACTCTTTCACTTTTAGAAGGCTGTATCAAATTTTATTAATGTCTTGAATGATGAGTAATCAGTTTTTTTTTTATATAACCACACCCTCTATTATTGAATAATCATTTGCCAATTTGTGGACTAATGCAATTTGTCTCGTTGGCAGTATGACCATAAATGGGTGGGAGATGATGATTCCGCTGGCATTTTTTGCTGCAACCGGGTATGGCTTTTTGTCAAAGTCCTAACCTAAATTATTTCTTTTTTTTTTTTTGGGTGGATCCCATGTCTCAGTTAGAGTGCCTGACCATTCATCTTTAGCCGTATGCTGGTAGAGGGGCTAGGTGACTGTCTCGAATATCAATTTGATTCATTGAACTTTATTGTGACTTGCGACTTGTCATGGGACAAGATGGAGTAGTTTTTTGCAATTTTCATTTAAATGAATTGATAATGCTAAACTGGCTGAAATTTTAGCATCCACAGAAAAAGAAAAAAAGAAAAAACACATGAGAGGCCATGATGTTCAATAAATTCCAATTGGGTTTTAATGACAAACACATGCCACAGGATTTATTTAGCTAAAATGGGTCATGCCATATAGATAGAACAAAAGCATATATAGAGACAATAATAGAGAAGCCATTAAGCAACAAATTAACAAAACAAAAAAGCTGTGAAGTCCTTGTAATAGTATCAATTAATATATTCTTTGTTGTCATTGAGAGCCTGAAGTTGTGACTTGTGACTAGTATTAGGATTGAATTTCGAGGGGTTCATATTGACAGCCAATTAACATTCCACCACACGATCCAATCCAATCTAATCTTTGCTTTCTAAAGATTTTATAATCCCTGTTGTTTTCTTTCTATGCAGAAAATAATTCTTTTATGTCATTGCTCTATATAAATAGTAATATAATTATAATTATTATTAAACATGCATCCAACATGTCAAAGTTACGTTTGATTTTCACTTTCATCCCTACAAAGACAAGCTTGCTGGAAGAGTGTCATCATCTTATATATTCCTATGGGTTAAAACTTATATACAGTAATTTAGGTGCTACTTAAATGCTGTTTTTTAGATTCTTTTCTTAAGATTTAGTTATAAGGTTATTTAATTAAAAATGCATTTTCATTTTATGAGAAAAAATCCAAATGACAGAATCTTAAGAAAGAAAATTAAGGAACAACACTAAAATACTGTACCTTAATCTTGCCCATTCCGGATGGAATAAAATATTGTTTTTTAGTTTTAGATGTGTGCTACAGTGCACATCTATATATAGATGTGCACTGTAGCACTTTAGTTAAAATTTTTAGGAATGGCTCCACTGCTGCAAGGTTCATTTTGCTATATTAGTGGAGCTAAAATAGCAATATAGCTATTTAGCTCCACTGCTGCAAATGCTCTAAGATTTTATAATCCCTGTTGTTTTCTTTCTATGCAGAAAATAATTCTTTTATGTCATTGCTCTATATAAATAGTAATATAATTATAATTATTATTAAACATGCATCCAACATGTCAAAGTTACGTTTGATTTTCACTTTCATCCCTACAAAGACAAGCTTGCTGGAAGAGTGTCATCATCTTATATATTCCTATGGGTTAAAACTTATATACAGTAATTTAGGTGCTACTTAAATGCTGTTTTTTAGATTCTTTTCTTAAGATTTAGTTATAAGGTTATTTAATTAAAAAATGCATTTTCATTTTATGAGAAAAAATCCAAATGACAGAATCTTAAGAAAGAAAATTAAGGAACGACACTAAAATACTGTAGCTTAATCTTGCCCATTGTGGGGATAAAGACCCAAAATCGTGTATTGGGCCTTAAGCTTTATCCGAGGACGATTATAGTATCCGAGGAGAGGTAAATGAATATAGAGAATCTCAGAACGGAATTTGGTACGCTTAAGATGGGTGGGGTGGTCCAAGGAGTGACCCTCGCATAATCCTAACTATGGAGATATGTATCATGACTGAAGGAAAGGAAGCCCCCGAAAATATCTAAGGAAAAGCTGCTACCACCGTATTAAATGTGATGTACCAACTTTTCTATCTGCATTTATGTGAAGAAGACCCCTGAACAGTGTGGCCTTGTCCACCGCGACTCACAGAAGATCAAAAAAGGTGCATGATGGGACGGGCATTCAAGTGAAGGCTCAGATGATCAACAAGTGTATGATTAAGATGATCTGGAAGGAACTATATAATGCGAAGCAATCCTTCATAGTAGGGGGAGGAAAAACAAAAAGAGAAAAAGATTGTATACATTAAGAGTGGAACCTATATCTAAACTACAATAGATATCAAAATTGACCTCCTCGAACTCTTACCGAGGACAACTTCTTGAATTTAAACTCTTTACTTATTTCTTCTTGTGATCTTAACTTATCTTGTTGAATTGTCTAATTTAATCTAGCCTAGCTTTCTTTCCCCACTCTCTATAAATTCATTGTTCTTGGGCCTTTTGGGCCAATCCATCCATCTTTGGGCTAAAGCGCCAAATCTGTGTCCTTACAATTGCCGCCGTCTGTGGGGAAGCTGATTGGTTAAAGAGTTAGATCTTCAATCATGGTAGGTTCAAGTCCGCACCAACCGGAGTCTATGGGGTCTCAACGGGAAAATCATCCTCGAGAGGGCCAGGAAGGAAGTGTGCATGCCATTCATACTGATAAAGTCATTCTAAAGGTGGTAGCCACCTCTCTCATGAAGAGCGTGCTAGGGCCATGCAGAAAGAGATTGAAAACCTTAAGAAGAAGCTGCGCCGCGAGCAGAGGAGGCGAAGTCCTTCGATTTCTAACCTTTCCTCCGATGGTGAGAGGGATGAGGACTATAGACGTAGATCAAGAACGCTTCCCAGCGAAGCCTTCTCGTATGAGGAGGACTATCATCATGGGTGCAAAAGCGGAGATTCATCTTCGAGGGGCTTAGGAAACGATGCAATGAGCAGAACGCTCGATAGAATTTCTATGTCTCCCTTCACACGTAAAATTGAGAGTGCGAAGCTTTCTCGACGGTTTACCCAGCCTACTTTCACCATTTATAATGGCCGATCAGACCCTGTTGAACATGTCAGCCGTTTCAACCAGAGAATGACAGTACATTCAAAGAACGAGGCTTTAATGTGCAAGGGGTTTCCGTCCAGCTTGGGGCCTGTGGTGATGAGGTGGTTTGATGGTCTAGGAGCAGGCTCCGTTGATTCTTTTAAGGAGCTCACCAAGGCCTTTGGGTCCCGTTTTATCACGTGCAGCCGAGTCCCTCGGCCTTTGGATTCTCTGTTATCCCTATCTATGCAAGAAGGAGAAACCTTGAAGACCTATTCAGACAGATATTGGGAAATGTTTAATGAGATTAACGGTGATTTTAATGACGTAGCTGTCAGAATGTTCAAGGTCGACTTGCCTGCCTAGCATGGCCTAAGGAGGTCTCTAATAGGGAAACCCGTTACTAGTGTGCATCAGCTCATGGACAGGATTGACAAATACAAAAAGGTTGAAGAAGACCAGCAGCAGGGGAAGGGCAAAGGTAAAGTTATCCCTCAGGAGAGGAGGGATTTCAGGTCAGACCGTTACAACAGCAATTAGCCCTGAAGAGATTTTGTAGCGCAATCCGGATCTCTGACTGCCTAGGCCGTTAACACTTTGTTCCGGGAACCAGTGCATCAAGCCTTGAAAAAAATAAAGAATGAGCCATATTTTAGGTAGCCGAGCAAGATAATCGAGGATCCTTCGAAACGCAATCAAAGTCTTCACTGTCAGTACCACCGAGAGAGGGGGCATACAACTGAGGATTATAGAACCTTGTGGAGTCATCTTCAGCAACTGATACGGGATGGCAAGTTAAAGCAGTTTTTGAATCAACCTAGTGGGCAAGAGAGTCAGGCATGGTCAGGGGTTCAAGGCAGTACATATTTGAGGCCCCCTTTAGGCACCATTCACGTTATCCTTGCTGCACCAAGAAGGACAGGATCTTGTCCCTCTAGGGTGATGACGATAGCCGGGTCGTCCGCCGAGGCTTCTACACAAAGTCTGAAGAGGGCTAGGATGAGCATTACATCGACTTTGAGCTTCTCGAACGAGGATAAACTTGGGACCATACAACCACATGACGATGCATTAGTAATAACCCTTAAGATTGGTGGGTTTGACGTGAAAAGGGTAATGGTGGACCAGGGTAGTGGAACAGAGATCATGTATCTAGATCTTTACAGAGGCCTCAATTTGAGACCGGAAGACTTGACTATCTATGATTAACCTCTGGTAGGATTCGATGGGAAGGTTGTCATACCAAAGGGACAAATCAGATTGCCAGTTCAAGCTGGCTTGGAGGTGGTGGAGGTAGATTTTATTGTAGTGGACGCTTTCTCTCCATACATTGGAATTCTGGCACGCCCCTAGCTTCATGCCCTAGGGGCCGTTTCATCTACTTTTCACCTCAAGGTAAAATATCCATCTGGAGATCGGGTTGAAGAGCTTGTTAGGAGTCAATCCATGGCCAGACAGTGCTTGGTGGCTGCCATTAACCACCAGCCTAGGACTGAATCCTCGGCGGAAGTGGATAGAGGTTTATAGCAGTTAAAATCCGAGGCACCATAGCATAGTACTATAGTTGAGGATGAGAGGTTTGAAGACTTGGAGAAGGTAGTTATAGGCAATGATCCGGAGAAGTTCTTCCAAATAGGAACTCAACTGCCTCCTCAGGATAGGGAAGAGTTGTTGAGGTTCCTTGGAGAGAACATTGATGTTTTTTCTTGGAATGCCTACGAAGCTCCTAGGGTAGATCCGAGCTTTATCTGCCACCACTTAAACGTTAACCCGTCCGCTATCCCCAGAAAGCAGCAACCTCGACGCTCCTTGAAAGATCACTCGGATGTCGTCAAAGAGGAGGTCGCGAAACTTAAGAAAGCTGGGGCTATTAAAGAGGTGTTTTACCCAGACTGGCTGGCTAATACTATGGTGGTGAAAAAGAAGAACGGCAAGTGGCGGGTGTGTGTGGATTACACAGACTTGAACAAGGCCTGCCCAAAAGATCCTTTCCCCATACCTCGGATCGATCAGTTGGTAGATGCAACTGTAGGACATCCTCGAATGAGCTTTTTGGATGTTTTCCAGGGTTATCACCAAATACCTCTGGCCTTGGAGGACCAAGAGAAAACAGCATTTGTCACCCCCATTGAGAACTACCATTACAAGGTGATGCCGTTTGGACTTAAGAGTGTGGGCTCTACTTATTAAAGGATGATGACACGGATGTTCGAACTACATCTGAGGAAGAGTATCGAAATCTATATTGAAGATATGGTGGTCAAGAGCAAGAAGGAAGCCGAGCATATCGATGACCTCAGAAACATCTTTGAAGTCCTACGAGGTTACAAGTTACGACTTAATGCTTCCAAGTGTTCCTTTGGAGTAGGGTCGGGGAAATTTCTTGGCTACATGGTTACTCATCGTGGAATTGAGGTCAATCCAAATCAAGTCAAGGCAATCAATAACTTGCAACCACCTCGGAATCCCAAGGAGGGACAGAGATTGACAGGAATGACCGCTGCCCTAAACCGATTTATATCCCGATCGGCAGATAGATGCATGCCTTTTTACCAATTATTGAACAAATGGAAGATTTTGAGTGGACAGAGGAATGTGCCTTAGCATTCCAGCAGTTGAAAGAGTCTCTTTCTCGGCCACCGATCATGTCCAGACCCGAGGCAGACGAGGTCTTGTTTGCTTATGTTGCAGTGGCCGCCCAAGCGGTAAGATTGGTGCTGATAAAAGTTGACAATGGTGTATAAAAGCCTGTATATTATGTGAGCAAGTCCTTGCATGAGGCCGAGATTCGATATTTGCCACTGTAGAAGGCTATTCAGGCTGTGGTGCATGCCACTCAGGGCTCTGCTTCTAAACGCTGATTACACGGGGAGGATTGCAAAGTGGGGAACAAAGCTAGGGGCTTATGACATTAAGTACATGCCTCGTACCTTTGTGAAGGGTCAGATCCTGGCCGATTTTGCAGCCAAGTTTGTTGAGACCCCGATAAAAGAAGATGTGAAAAAACATGACATGGATAAAAATTCAGTTGGAGTAACCTCTATACAAAGAGCATTATCATGGAAAGTTTATGTTGATGGCGCTTTAAATCTCAAAGGATCTGGAGTGGGGCTAGTTCTGACCTCCCCCGAGAAAATCACAATCGAAAAATCGTTGAAACTTGGTTTTTCAGCCACAAATAATGAAACGAAATACGAAACTCTACTAGTGGGGATGACCATGGTTCAGTAGATGGGAGGAAAGACCGTGGACGTATTCTCAGATTCAAGACTGGTGGTCGGTCAAGTCTGAGGGGAATTGGAGGCTCGAGATCCTAGAATACAGGAATATCTAAGCCAGGTTAGACATATACAATCTGGGTTTGAATATTTCAATTTACTGCAAATTCCTAGAAGTAGAAACACACATGCAGACTCGCTTGCAACGTTAGCAACTTCCTCGGCACAGAGTCTACTAAGAGTAATTCTCGTTGAAGACCTCATTAAACCCTTCGGGTCGAGAAGAGAAATGTTGTCTGTTCATCAGATCAGGTAGGTCCTAACTGGATGGATCCTATCCTACAATTCCTCAAAGATGATGTTCTACCTGAGAACAAATTAGAGGCTGATAAGATACAAAGAAAGGCTCCTCGATTCTAGCTGTCTGAGGACCAGAAATTATATAAAAGATCTTTTTTTGGATCATATCTGTTGTGCATACATCCTGAAGCAGTTGAAATTCTTTTGGAAGAGTTGCACGAGGGAATTTGTGGAAGCCACACAGGAGGGAGATCTTTATCTCATCGAGCTCTCACTCAAGGATATTGGTGGCCCAATATGCAGAGAGAGGCCCAGAAGTATGTGAAGAAGTGTGATCAGTGCCAGAGATTTGAGCCAAGTATCCATTAGCCAGGAGGGGTCCTCAATCCTCTGTCTAGCCCTTGGTCTTTTGCTCAGTAGGGTTTAGACGTTGTAGGGCCTTTTCCCAAAGCGGCAAGAAACAAGAAGTATCTAGTTGTCGGCACAAACTATTTTACTAAATGGGTTGAAGTGGAATCACTAGCTAACATCTGGGATGTAGATGTAAAGAAGTTCATTTGGAAAAATATTGTCACACGATTTAGAATCCCTCACACCCTGGTTTCGGATAATGGACTTCAGTTTGACAGCAAATCTTTCAGGAGATACTACTGCGGGTTGGGAATAACTAACAAGTATTCCACTCCAACTTATCTGCAAGGGAATAGGCAGGCCGAGGCTGTAAACAAGGTCATAGTAAATGGGCTTAAAAAGAGACTGGATGATTCTAAGGGAAGATGGGTAGAGGAACTACCACATGTTCTATGGACATATCGGACTACACCTCAGTGGTCTTCTGAAGAAACCCCTTTTTCATTAACTTGTGGAGCCGAGGCTATTATTTTATTGGAAACCGAATCCTCTACAATAAGAACAAGCTCTTTTACTCTGAGGGAGTAGCGATGGCTTACTGGAGAAAAGTTTAGACCTGATTGAAGAACGAAGAGAAACTGCCATGGTCCAATTGGCCTACTATCAGCATAAGCTTAAGTAAGGGTATGATGCCAATGTGAAATTAAGGCCATTAGTGCCTGGAGATTTAGTGCTGAGAAAAGTGGTTGGTTCTCCAAGGAACCCGGCCTGGGAAAAATTGGGATCCAATTGGGAAGGACCATATCATATTACATTTGTGGCAAGAATAGGTGCCTACTATCTGGAAGACTTGGACGACAAAATTTTCCTGCATCCTTGGAATGTAAACAACCTGAGAAGGTATTACTATTAATGAGAATGTCCATTATTATATTTTTGTTTATTGCAATACTTATGATGTGTAATTACTTTCAATTCTAAGTGTCAAATAGACCCTTGGTCATGCCTGGCCCCTCGGACCACATACCTCAGGAAAATTGATACCTTTTTATAATTTCTCTAAGTATTAAACAGATCCTTAGCTATGCTTGGTTTCTCGAACCGTCTGCTTTGAAAAAATTAATACTCCATGAAATTTCTTTAAGTATTAAACAAATCCTTAGCTGTGCCTGGTTTCTCGGACCATCTGCTTTGGAAAAATTAATACTCCATGAAATTTTTTTAAATATCAAACAGAACTTTGGTCATGCCTGGCCCCTCGGACCCCATACCTCGGGAAAATTGATGCCTTTTTATAATTTCTCTAACTATTAAACAGATCATTAGCTGTGCCTAGTTCCTCGGACCATCTACTTTGGAAAATTTATACTCCATGAAATTTCTCTAAGTATTAAACAGATCCTTAGCTGTGCCTGGTTCCTCGGACCATCTGCTTTGGAAAAATTAATACTCCATGAAATTTTTCTAAGTATCAAACAGATCCTTAGCTGTGCCTGGTTCCTCGGACCATTTACTTTGGAAAAAATTATTACTGCATGAAATTTCTCTAAGTGTCAACTAAACCCTTGATCATGCCTAATTCCTCAGAACGCATCTCTTGGGTGAACTATTCCTTTATCTGATTATAACCTAATTTATACTTTGTTACTTAGATCATATGTCATATAATGAATTATGCGTAACTCCTCGGGTGGTTATTTTTGAATGCATGGTAAACCCTATTATCAATCACTTAAAACGTCTAGAAACAATAAAACACAAAGCATAACAAATAAACATGCAAAAGGCAGAAAGGAAAATAATTTCATTAATGGAGATAAATGTTACATTTCTGTTTTGCAAAAGCATACAGCCACTACATAGCCAAAAACAAAACAAAAACAAAAAAAAAAAAAAAAAAAAAAAGAAGAAGAAGAAGAAGAAGAAAATCCTAAGTGCTAAGCCTTGGCCTTGGGAGCAGGAGGGTCTTCTTTCTGGGTCGGCTGGGCAGTGGAAACATCTTTGGCCTTAGATTCATCTTCTTTTTCTTTGGCCTCCGTTTCTTTCGCCTCTACAGCAACATCCTGCACCTTGGAGTCAACATCCTTGCCCTTGGCTTCTTTGGCCTTAGCAGCATCAAAGGCTTCTGAGAGAGTGGCATCTAGGACCTCACGGATGTGTGGGTGGTAATATACATTCCTAGAATGCCTTAAGGCCTAGTCCATAGGGACTCCTGCACGTTGAGAGCTTCGTCCCACGTCACGTTGCAGAATTCCCTACAAGCCTCGGCCAGCTCCTCAGCAAGCCTAGCCTGCGTTTCCTCAACGCTGTGCTGGTAAGATGCTTGCTTCTCAACCTCGGACGCTTCCTTGGCTAGTTATGTAGCCTTCTTGGCCTTCTGCAGCTATGCCTTCAGCTCTAGCACAAGTTGTCCCGAAGTAGCCAGTTCCAACTCCGTTTGGTATAGCAACTTGCGCTGATCCTCAGCCTGAGCTTTAGCATTCTTTAGCCCTGCTTCAGCATTCTTTCTTTCTCTCTCTTCAATAATCAGCTTGGAGAGGATTTCTTTGTTCTCAACCTTCGCAGCCCCTAAAGCCTTCTTCACTTCAAGGTAGAGGAACATTTCGTTCTTTGCTTCACTCCGAGCCCCCTTCACCCACTCCTTGGCCACAAAGACCTCCTGGGTGATTTGCACAAAAGCAATATAGCCGCGTAAGTAAAGGGTAGAGAGAAAATTCATTAACAAACAAATAGACAAAGGATATACAACTTGAAATTCACCATCGTGAGGTCCCTTTTCAAGGATAGGAAGAGGTCCTGTTGCTTCAAATTTCTCACAGTCTCTATGTCCTTGGGCAGAAGGAGTGGCTGTTCCAAAGCCTTGGCTACGTGAGCAGCTTGACCTCTTTGAAAGTCACAAACCGAGGCATCCTAAGCTATGGCTGCCCCGTTTACCTCTAGCCAAGGGGACCAAACACTCGATGGTAGGCGCACCTCGGCCTTGTTTGGGTCTTCCCGGCTGTCCATAGAAGTAGACCTTCTGTCCCGAGATTCCTTGGCTGTTTTCGTTGTTTAGCCCCCTTCTGAGGGATGACCTCCCCGTCTTCGAGGTCTAGAATCGGCCTTTTCTTCTTTAGGTCTGGTATACCCTTTAAGCCGAGGTTAGTGGGGGGGAAAAGCAGTAAGAGGAGGGAGCGAGGGAGGGACCTTAGACTCCTCCCGTCCAAGAGCTCCTTCAAGCCCTTACCTTTCTGGTTCGACGCCATTTCCTCCTTGGAAGTGCTGTAGAGGCAAGTGATCACCACGGCGGGAACGTGAACGCCTAATTGCCTATCGGTCTTGCCCTCGACGTCGGGAACTCGAACTGTCACTGGCCCAAGGCTACCCTCTTCCTTGAAATGAAATTTGTCTATCTCCTCGTCCAGGGATAGACGGGACGATGCGATCTCCTCCTCGGCGGCAGCGGCTACTGCTATAGGGACTTGTTGTAGCGGTATCGTGAGTGGCTGGTTGTTTTGAAGGACCGGAAGCACGACCAGAGGAAGATCTTCCCGGGCACCCGCCCTAATACTGTGGCCGATCTCTTGAAACACCCTTGAGATAGGCTCAAAACCGAGTATGTGGTGAACCGCTCGCAACTGTCCGTCCTTATTCACAAAGATCTCGGACCTGAGTAGGTAATTGAGGGCTACGACGTTGGTTAGACTAAGCTGAGGAGCCACTTGGTTCTTATCTGTAAACACATCCAAGAAACAAAACGCAATTAGAAAAACGAGAATCCATCATTAGGAAGGAATTAGAGGTAAAGGGAAAGAATGATATAGTAAGGTTAAAAAAAAAAAAATCTCTATCTAAAACTTTTCCTAAGATGCCTAACTCTAAGGTACCCCACCTAGCTCTCCCTCTTGAACGGGGCAATGAACGCCATCATGCCACGCTCCTGAAACTATCAGGTAGTCGTCCTTCATGCCTTTATTTGATTTGGGAAGGCATGAGATAAGCCTAACAACAGGCGAGCGGGACTTAAGGTCGTACCCCCCATCAGCTTGCGAGTGGCACTCGTACATATGCACCACATCGTGCTAAGTAAGCCCCAGACACAAATGCTTGTTTAGAGTATCGATACAACCTAGGATCCTAAAGACATTGGGTGCGCACTGATGGGGGCATAACCTATGGTTAAAGTAATAGTTTCGGGTTATTTGACCCATTGGAAGTGTCATTCCTCCTTCTATAAAAGCTATCATAGGAATGACAACCTCCCCCTCCTCTCTGTCAAAGTCTATTCGATCTGGCTCGCAATACCGCAGGGCTACTCCCTGCGGAATGAGGTATTTATCTTTAAAAAGCTTTATTTTTGCTGGAGAGTCCGCTAGATACTTAGACCTACCCATAGGGACAAACTAAAGGAAAACAATCGAAATTGAGATAAAAATTTTTTTTTGAAAGGCTGAGGAGATTGGCCAAAGAGAAAAAGAGAAATCTAAGGATTCAGAAACTTACAAAGACTAATGTATATGTATAACTCTAAGATCCTTAAGGGTGTTTTCAAGGATTTTTTAAGGAGGAAGTGATGGAGAGTTAATAACATGAGAAGCTTTTTGATTTTTTGAGTGCTTGAACTCTCTGAACTCTCTGAAGGACTTGGAGAATTGAGAAATGAAGGGAGTAATCTCTCCGGGTGCTTTATATAGGGAGCAAGAATGAGCGGGCGTTATCCCGCTCAAAACTCAAGGAATGATGTCCACCGTTAGATCAACGCCCCACCGTTAGATGTGGGGGACATAACGTCGCCTAGAGCAATCAATAATGCTTCGCGAACTCCGAAGCGTTAGTAGCGCTCATAAGGCGTGCAAAACGGTAAATTGATACGTGTGAACAAGAAATTAAATATGCATATCTCTTGAAAATCAAAACCCCACTTTTCCCCTCGGATAAGAGGGAAAAACTGGAGTTTTAAGGGGCTATTGTGGGGATAAAGGCCCAAAATCGTGTATTAGGCCTTAAGCTTTATCCGAGGATGATTATAGTGTCCGAGGAGAGGTAAATGAATATGGAGAATCCCAGAACGGAATTTGGTACGCTTAAGATAGGTGGGATGGTCTAAGGAGTGACCCTCGCATAATCCTAACTATGAAGACGTGTATCATGACTAAAGGAAAGGAAGCCCCCGAAAATATATAAGGAAAAGCTGCTACCACCGTATCAAATGTGCTGTACCAACTTTTCTGTCCGCATTTATGTGGAGAAGACCCCTGAACAGTGCGGCCTTGGCTATTGTGACTCACAGAAGGTCAAAGAAGGTGCATGATGGAACGGGCATTCAAGTGAAGGCTCAGATGATCAACAAGTGTAGGATTAAGATGATCTGGAATGAATTATATAATGTGAAGCAATACTTTATAGTAGGGGGAGGAAAAACAAAAAGAGAAAAAGACTGTATACATTAAGAGTGGAACTTATATCTAAACTAAGAACAGTAGATATCAAAATTGACCTCCTCGGACTCTTGCCGAGGACAACTTCTTGAATTTAAACTCTTTACTTATTTCTTTTTGTGATCTTAACTTATCTTGTTGAATTGTCTAATTTAATCTGGTACAACTTTCTTTCCCCACTCTCTTTAAATTCATTGTTCTTGGGTCTTTTTGGCTGATTCATCCATCTTTGAGTTGGAGCGCCAAATATGTGTCCTTACACCCATATATATATATCATCCAGTTCTGAACAATTGGCTAACAAAATTTCCTTTGTTCCAAAAAAAAAAAAACTTGGCTACCAACAAAGAGTCGAGCACAGAGAAACATGAATGACGTGCTAAGATGGGTACTTGAGGAATAAAGCTTGAGAATATCTTATCATCAATAAGGGAAAATAATAATAATAATAATAATAATAATAATAATAATTCAGCCATTTATAGTAGTTGAGTGGCGGCTACTCTCATCCTTGGTCTCTATCTTATGACTTATCAGTTAGGAGTTTGATCCGCTAAGGTTTATGTCGATGGATAAATACTATTGTGCGGCAGCACTTTTTAAATCTTATACTAATTATAATTAGTGGAGTTATTATTATTATTATTATAAATTTAATTTAATTAAGTGTTTTGATCTAATGATAAAAGGTAATAATTAGGAGTGGACGTCATAGATTGCAATATCTATATCTTAAAAAAAATAGTAAAATGATCCAAATAATTATACTTAAGCACCGTTTGGCATATACCAAATCTAAAAATACGAAATATAAAAGTAATAAAACTCAACACAAGATTTGGAAATGAAGTGGAAAATCAAGGAAAAACCTTTTCAAAACCACTATGAGACCTAATACTAAAGAAAATTCATTGTAGAGGAATAGTTACAATAATCTACTTATAATAACCTCGTATATAACTAGACTCTTTATTGTAATATCCGCAAACGTTTCACTTGCTTTCTATAATATCTACAAAGATTTCACTTGCTTTTCTACTGTAGTAATGGTACAACCAGGGACGAAATCAGGATTCAAACTTAGGGGGGGCCGAAGTTCTTTGTTCAAAGATTTAAAAAAATTAAAATATCAATACTAGAGGTTGACAAAATTGCATTATTAGCATTAATTTATTAATTATTCTTTGAATTTTTTCTTTTGAAAAAAAATTTAATAATAGGATTTTATAATCAAGAATTTTGTAAGTCAATTGGCACTTCTAAATATTTTCAGGGTCTAACTAATGTGTGGATGAAGTGATCAATGTGGCATAAGAGTTGTCTCTATAACAATAAGGGTGGAGTTATTTGAGAGGGGCATAGAGCTCTCAAGTGAGAGGGAGAAATTGGATAAAGCTTATTGAGTTTTTGTGAATTTTTTTGCTAAGATTTATAATTGATTTGTTGTTATTATTTTTGCTTAGACCAGATTTATGATTTGTCCAAAGATTTTCATATACTTTGGATATGTGCATTTTTTTATAGATTTTTTTTGTTATCTATTTGTTGGATTTCTTGGGTTAGTTTGTAAATTTTTTGAAACATGGAGGCCAAGTATATAAATTTAAAAGATAGAAATAAAATTCTTTTTTGTTAAATATTTTTTCCAAGAGGGGGGGGGGGGGGGGGGCAATGGCCCCCCTCTGCCCTTGAATAGTTCCGTCCCTGGGTACAACCTCTAGAATCTTTCTAGTGCATGAACTAGACCTTCTGGCACTCCAAGTTTCCTCCTTGAAAATTATTTGTAATAAACTTACTAAAAAGATCTTTGTGGTTTCAAGAATAATTTTGAGTTAAAGGTGTATAAGAACACATAATTTATTTATTTTTGTGTGTTTATTGTGATTTGGTGCTAATGGAAGTGTATCACACAAATAATAAATTAACCTATTACACAAGACAACAATATTTAACATGGTTGGGCTAACTCCAAGCTTATATCTATCAGCAAGGCGAACCAAAATTTGCTATTATTAATAGGAATTGCAACCACACATAAAGTCTGGCATAAAATTTTCAAAATATAAACTAACCCAAAACTCCAATATACCCAAAATGCGCCCCACACTAAGATGCTAGACAAAACTTTGTCTTCTAACACATACACACCCCCTCAGAACTACACCATTACTCAAAGCTATATCTATATATTACTAAAAATTGAAGCGTAGCATTTAACGTTGTTACGCTCACGTTAAGCCACATCAGTAGCCATGTCATTATCAATTTTTTTCCAATTTTTTATACAATTTTTTTAACATTTAAAGTGAATTAAAAACTCTATTATATTACAATCAAATTATTACATTTAATTTAACTTATTATTAACTATTCTTATTTATTATTAAATTTTCAATTCCATTTTTAACTTTTCATATCCCCACTACTCTCTATTTTAACTTTCTTCAACCTTTTTCATTCCATTTTAACTTTTCATATCCCCACTACTCTCAATATTAATATTATTCTATCTTTTTATCTTCCTTTATTTTTTATTCTTCTTATTCTTATTCTTATACTATAAAATTGTCATTTCCTCTCTTATTCCATGCATAATTTCTATTTTTCTACACACAAATGTCCCCCCCCCCTCTCTCTCTCTCTCTCTCTCTCTCTCTCTCTCTCTCTCTCTCTCTCTCTATTATATATATATATATATATATATATACTCTTCAGTTTTTGGTATATATATTTTTTATTTTAGTATAACGGGTTGACCATTAAAACATACTAATGCAATATTAAAAGCTCCACCAAATGCATCACAGAAATCAGTTTTATACTACTAGAAGTCAATCAGTTTGCTAAAATTGGAATTGACTAGTATAGGGGTCAAAGGCCCAATTCTAGATGATGGGCCGTGGACCTGCCCAAGGAGGCACATCTGCCCGAGGATAGTAAATCATGAGGAAGGTACATGGCCTAACTCCTCGCTATGGTTTGGCCAGTATGTGGACAAGGACGAGTTGTCCGAGGAGGATTACCTCTTCAGATGATTAAAGAGACAACCAAGATGAACGTTCCAGCATTTATCCTGATATTTCAGGGGATTCTTTTGATATATGAACATTCAGAAAGCAAGTAGGACAGGTGAAAGTAATAAGATATTATGTAAAAAACTGCTACCACTGCATTTATTATCCTGCAACTAACCCTATGACCGCATTAATGAGGAAGGGATGTCTGAACAGTGACTCTCAACCTTTACAACTACCGTGTAAAGACTTTAAGGAAAGGTGATGGGAAAAGTATCAAAGAAAGGTCATCTGATTGGCACGTGAGAGAAAATGAAATATAAAGAGAACTAGAGGCAAGGAAAAGGGGATTGAAACATTGGAAGAGGAGAAAAACATGAGCAATAGAAAGAGAAAAAGAGTGATAAATTGTATACTTTCAAATAACTGTAATACCATTCTCCTCGGACTAAGCCGAGGAAGATTTTATATAACATCAGCATTCTGATTCTGTCACTTTGGTCTCAAATATATCTGGATAGCTGCTGACTTCATTCCAAGCCTAGTTTTTCTAGCCCACTCTCTACAAATTCATTGAAGGGATGTTTTGGGCCTAAGTCAATCCCACTCATAGGCTATCTTCCCAAAAATTGTGTCCTTACAATTGGCGCCATCTGTGGGTAATTATTGGTGCGTTGGGGAGCTTAATACTTAGCTATGGCCGGGTCAGGTCCTAACAGGGCAGAGTCTAATGGCTCACAGCATCTCGATCATTTTTTACATCTTGAACGAGAGAGGGATCATGAAGGAAGTGTCCACACCATTCATACAGGCAGGACTCGACATTTAGATGAGGATAACGTCTCTCATAGGGACACTACGAGGAACATGCAACGTAAGATTGATCATCAGAAGGAAAAACTGCGTCGTGCACAAAGAAGGCACAGTCCATCCATCTCTGATTTTTCTTCTGATGATGATAAGGATGGTGACTATAGGCGCCAGCACGGACGCCTCCTAGCGAATCTTTTTCTCATGAGGAGGAACGTTACCACGACCGCAAAGGTAGAAACACATCCTCTAAGGGCTTGGGGAATGACGCAATGAATAGGGCCCTCAACCAAATTTCCGAGTCACCCTTTATATATAGGATTGAAGGGGGAAAGCTTCCTCGACGGTTTACTCAGCCTACTTTCACCTTGTACAACGGTCGAACAAATCCTGTGGAACATGTGAGCCACTTTAACCAAAGGATGATTGTCCATTCAAGGAATGAAACTCTTATGTGCAAGGTGTTCCCATCCAGTTTGGAACCGGTGGCAATGAGATAGTTTGACGGCCTTACAGCAGGTTCTGTTGGATCTTTTAGAGGGCTCACTAAGGCATTTTGCTCTCGGTTCATTACGTGCAGCAGAGTTCCTCTGCCGCTGGATTCCTTGCTATCCCTGTCTATGCGAAAGGGAGAGACCTTGAAAACATACTCGGACAGGTACTGGGAGATGTTTAACAAAATTAAGGGGGATTTTGATGACTAGCTCTGAGAACTTTTAAGGTCAGCTTGCCAGCTGAGCATGACCTGAGGAAATCACTGACTAAGAAGCCTGTGAGGAGCGTGCGTCGATTGATAGATCGAAACGATGAATATAAACGGGTTGAAAAGGATCAGATACAAGGCAAAGAAAAAGACAAGGTTATCCCTTAGGAAAGGGGGGATTTCAGGTTGGACAAATACAGCAATAACAAGCCTCGGAGGGACTACAATGTGCAATCCGGGTCCACTGTGTCTTATACAATCAATGCCGTGTTTCGAGAACCAATACACCAAATCTTGGAGAAGATTCAGAATGAGCCATACTTTAGGTGGCCAAATAAGATAGGAGGAGATCCCACGAAGCGCAAGCAGAGCCTTCACTGTCAATACCACCAGGAACGATGGCACACTACTGAGGATTGCAGAACTCTAAGGAGTCACTTAGAACAACTTGTTAGAGAAGGAAGGCTACAATAGTTTGTACATCGGCCCAATAGCCAGGGAGATCACCTCAGGTCTGGGATTTCAGGGAGTGCTTCTTCAAGGCCCCCATTGGGTACGACCAATGTCATCTTTGTAGTACCCGGAAGGAATGGATCCTGCCCTTCTAGAGTGATGTCCGTTTCTAAGGCGACTACTGAGGACACGAATCAGGAGTTAAAAAGGGCCAGGGTAGAGATTCGACCAGACCTAAGCTTCTAGGATAAAGATATAAGAGGGACCATACAGCCACATGATGACGCCCTGGTAGTCACCCTCAGAATAGGTGGGTATGACGTGAAGAGGGTGATGGTCAATCAGGGAAGTGGGACCGAGATCATGTATCCGGATTTGTATAGAGGTTTGAGCTAAAGACCCGAGGATTTAACAGTATATAATTCGCCCCTGATAAGCTTTGATGGGAAAACTGTCGTCCCTAAGGGTCAAATCAGGTTACCAGTGCAAGCAGGGTCAGAGGTGGTCGAGGTAGATTTCATTGTGGTAGATGCATATTCTCCCTATACGGCTATTGTGGCCAGACCCTGGCTTCACGCCTTGGGGTCCGTATCTTCAACTTTGCACCTAAAAGTTAAGTTTCTGTTTGGGAATCGAGTTTAGGAGCTCGTAGGAAGCTAGTTTGTGGCTAGGTAGTGTCTCATAGCTGCCATCATGCATCAGCTTGTAGCCGAGCCGATAGCTATCAAGGGAGGAGACTTGTAGCAATCAAGAATCCCAGTTCCACGTAGAGTTATGGAGTCGGAAGAGGTGAAATGTGAAATGTTAGAGAAGATCGCTATTGATGGGGACCTAGAAAAGTTTTTCCAGATTGAAGCAGAGCTACCTTCTTGGGACAGAGAAGAACTGTTAGCGTTCCTTAGAAGAAATATTGATGTGTTTACCTAGAATGCTTATGAGGCCCCAGGCATAGATTCGGAGTTCATTTGCCATCATTTGAATATTATCCCAACAGCCTTTCCTAGGAAGCAGCCACCTCGGCATTTTTCTAAAGAGCATTCTGACGTTGTTCGGGAGGAGGTGGACAAGCTCAAGCAGGCAGGGGCTATAAAGAAGATTTTCTACCCCAAATGGTTGGCTAATACAGTGGTAATAAAGAAGAAGAAGGAGAAATGATGAGTGTGTGTTGATTTTACAGGCTTGAACAAAGCCTGTCCAAAGGATCCTTTCCCCATGCCACGGATTGATCAATTAGTAGACGCAACGATAGAGCATTCGCGAATGAGTTTTTTGGACGCTTTTCAAGGGTACCACTAGATACCCTTAGCTTTGGAAGATCAAGAGAAAACAGCCTTTGTCACCCCTGTCGGGAATTATCATTATAAGGTAATGCCTTTTGGTCTGAAGAACGCAGGCTCTACTTATCAAAGAATGATGACAAAGATGTTCGAATCAACTGGGGAAGTGCATTGAGATTTATATTGACGACATGGTGGTCAAAAGTAAGTTGGAATCCGAGCACGTCAGTGACCTCGGAAACATCTTTAGTATCTTAAGAAGGCACAAGCTACGGCTCAAAGCGTCCAAGTGCTCTTTTAGTGTCAAATCTGGAAAAATTTTAGGCTACATGATTACCCATTGTGGGATTGAAGTCAATCCGGACCAGATAAAAGCAATCCACAACTTGTAACCACCTCGGAATCCTAAAGAAATTCGAAAGTTGACTGGTATGACTACTACTCTGAATCGATCCATCTCCTGGTCGGCAGACAGGTGCAGGCCTTTCTTCCAACTGTTGAACAAGTGGAAAAGGTTTGAATGGACCGAAGAATGTGTCTTGGCCTTCCAACAGCTGAAAGAATATCTGTCTCGGCCACTTATTATGTCCAGTCCCATGGCGGATGAGGTCTTGTTTGCTTATATAGCTGTAGCCACCCATGCAGTGAGTTTGGTGCTTATTCGGGTTGATAAAGGCATTCAAAAACTCGTTTACTATGTGAGTAAGTCCCTTCACGAGGACAAGGTCCGATATCTACCGCTAGAAAAGGCAATTTTTGTAGTAGTTCATGCCACTCGCAAACTCCCTCACTACTTCCAATCGCACACAATCGTAGTTCTCACACAACTCCTACTCAGGTCTTTATTTCAAAGTGCCAATTATACAGGAAGGATAGCAAAGTAGGGTACAATCCTAGGGGCTTTCGATATTAAATATATGCCTCGCACATCTGTTAAGGGGCAAACTTTGGCCGACTTGGTAGTGAAATTCACCGAGCCTTTGATAAAAGAAAACATCGAGAAGATACACATGGATGAAAATTTAGTTGGGCTAGTCTCCGTGCAATGACCTTTATTGTGGAAGTTGTATGTGGATGGTGCAGCCAATCAAAGAGAATCTGGTGTGGGGCTAGTCTTGATCTCACCTGAGAATGTCGTTATTGAGAAATCCCTAAGATTGGACTTCTCGGCCACAAACAACGAAGCTAAGCACGAAGCATTGTTGGTCGGAATGGCCATGGTTCGAAGAATGGGGGGAAGCTTTGTGGAAGTATTTTCGAATTCAACATTGGTCGTCGGCCAAGTCAGAGGAGAACTGGAAGCACAGGACGAAAGAATGCAAATGTATTTGAATCATGTCAAGCAACTGCAGTTACAGTTTGAATCGTTTAGCCTGTTGCATATCCCTCGAAGTGGGAATACACATGCAGATTCTCTAGCCACTCTCGCAACCTCTTTGGCGCAAGGCCTACGTTGGCTTATCCTTGTTGAGGATCTGCATAAACTTGATGAAAGGGAGGAAGGGCCTAAGATATATCAAATTAGAGTAGGACCAAGTTGTATGGACCCTATGATGGCATTCCTTACGGATGATACCTTACTTGAAGACAAGGCCGAAGCAGATAAGGTACGCAGGAAAGCTCCTTGGTTTTGATTGTCAGAGGACAAGAAATTATACAAGCGCTCATTCTCCGGGCTGTACTTGTTATGTATACACCCTGAGGCTACAAAATTGCTCCTCGAAGAATTATACGAAGGGATTTGTGGGAGCCACACGGGAGGTAGGTCTCTGGCTCATAGAGCTTTAACTTAGGGGTCACAGGAGTACGTGAGGAAATGTGATCAACGCCAAAGGTTTGCACCGAGTATTCACCAACCAGAGGGAGTTCTTAATCCTCTATCCAGCCTGTGGCCTTTCGCTTAGTGGGGTTTGAATATTGTAGGTCTGTTCCCTAAAGCAGCTGGAAGCAAAAAATACCTAATCGTTGGCACAGATTACTTCACTAAGTGGGTCGAAGCCAAACCATTGGCAAATATTAGGGATTTAGACGTCCAGAAATTTATACGAAAAAATATTGTCACCCGGTTTGGAGTACCATGCACACTCATCTCGGACAACGGTCTTCAATTTGATAATAAAGCCTTCAGGAGGTACTGCTGCGAATTAGGCATCATAAACAGGTATTCTACTCCAGCATATCCACAAGGGAATAGTCAAGCTGAAGCCGTTAACAAGGTTATAGTGAGCAGCTTGAAAAAGAGGTTGGACGATGCAAAAGGAAAGTGGGTGGAAGAATTACCACATGTTCTCTGGACTCATCGGACAACTCCTCGGAGGTCTACGGGAGAGACCCCTTTTCAATGACTTATAGGGCTGAGGCTGTCATTCCCTTAAAGACAGGATTCCCCACTTTGAGAATAAGCTCTTTCACCTCGGAAGACAATGACAGATTGTTAGAAAGGAGTTTGGATTTGATTGCCGAGCGGAGGGAAAATGTCATGGTTCAATTGGCCTACTATTAGCATAAGCTCAAGCAGAGGTATGATGCCAATGTTAGGCTGAGACCACTTGTACCGGGAGATTTAGTTTTGCCAAAGGTAATGGATGCTACAAAGAACCCAGCTTGGGAAAAACTTGGGCCCAACTAGGAAGGGCCATATCACATTCTTTCTGTAGCTAGGATAGGAGCGTTTTATTTGAAGGATTTAGAGGAAAGGGCCGTTCTACATCCATGGAATGTAAATAATCTAATAAGGTATTACTATTAATAAAAGTTTCAATTGTTGTACTCAAGTTTTATTACACTGTTTGCCTACTAAGTGTTAAACAGAACCTTGGTCATGCCTGGTCTCTCGGATCACATACCTTGGGTAAATTAATACTCTAGTTCATTTCACTAAGTGCTAAACAGAACCTTGGTCATGCCTAGTCTCTCGGATCACATACCTTGGGTAAATTAATACTCTAGTTCATTTCACTAATTGTTAAACAGAACCTTGGTCATGCTTGGTCTCTCGAATCACATACCTTGGGTAAATTAATACTCTAGTTCATTTCACTAAGTGTTAAACAGAATTTTGGTCATGTCTGATCTCTCGGATCACATACCTTAGGCAAATCGACATTCCAGTTCAATTTTAACAGTTTAAGGAATCAATTTCATTTATTGCTTCCATTACTTAAGCTTGATTTATCCAATGGGTTTAAACTTCCTACAGTTTAATTTTAGCAATTCATTTATCCAGTAAAAAAATAATGAAGGAATGAAACTGAACATAATTAAAGACAAATTCGAACACTTTCATTGATTAAATTCAAAAGTACACTATATTTCATTACAAAATGATTATAAAACAAGACAGACATATAGCCTTAGCTCAAAATCTTGGCTGTTGGGAGTAAGGGATTCTCTTGTCCGCTCGGTTCGGCTTCCCTGGATCCGGCTTCAGCCTCTGAAAGAGCAGCTTTATTGGCTTGGATAGCATCCGCGGCCTTGGAAGAGGTGACCGCCTCCGCATCCTTGGTCCTAGTTTTTGCTACCTCTTCTCCCTGATCCTTGTTCTCGGTCACGGAGGGAGCTGGTGCCCACTCGGATGATTCTGGGTCTTGAGGTGACGGAGGCGAAGGAATGGTCAGGGCTACCTGAATATGTGGATGAAAGTAAATCTTCTCGGGTTGCCTTAACTCAGAATTGGCAAGGACTCTTGCAAGATTCAGGGATTCTTCCCAAGTGAACTTGTAGTAGTCCCGGCACACTTCTGACACCTCTTCAGCCAACCTTATCTCCGTCTCTTCAATCCCACGGAGATAGGATGCGTTTTTCTCGGCCTCGGCTGACATCTCTGCATTCCAAGCAGCTTCCTTAGCCTTCTCCAAGTTGGCCTTGAGTTCTAAGACTAGCTGCTTTTGGGTTGCCAGCTCTATTTCAGTCATGTGTAGCTTTTTCTGCTGGTCTTTAGCTTGGTCTTGGCCGCTCTTTAGCCCAGCTGCTGCCCTCTTCCTTTCCCTCTCTTCAATGGCCAACTTCTTGGCCAGCTCTTGCTTCTCGTGCTTTACTATCCACAGGCTCTTTTCAGCGTCTGCATGAGATTAGGCCTCTACCCTGGCCTAGCTGCGGGCATCCTTGACCCAGTCCTCGACCACGTAAATCTGCTTGGTTACCTACATGAGAAGAATGAGTGAATAGCATTAAAATATATGGAAGTTGAATATACCTTTCAGGGAATTGACTTTAGTTTAGAAACTCACCATGGCTAGGTCTCTTTTCAAAGACATGAACAAATCTGATTGTCTCCACGTCTTGACAGTCTCCATGTCTCGAGGCAAAAGTAGAGGACGCTCCCAAGCCTCGGCAATGTAAGCCGAGTGTCCCTTTTAGAACTCCCTAATGGAAGAGTTTCAAGGAATTGAAGCACCGTCTAGCTCCAACCAAAGTGCATAGGCTGGCGGTTGGCGAATGTCCAGGGCATTAACATCTTCTCGACTTTCTGACGAGGAGACCCTCCTGTCCTTTGCATTCTTCTGGGACTTAGCCCCCTTTTGTGGAGGCATCTCACCCTCTTCCAAGTCCACATCCACCACCTTCCTTTTCCTCTTCAGGTTAGGATTTGGGTGAAGGCCAACCACAATTGTAGAAGGAGGAGGTGGAGGTGGATTGTAAGCCACTTGAGTCTTGGGTGCATCCTTGGATGGCGCGCCCTTGCTCCTTCCAGCCAAGAGGTCTCTGAGCCCCTTCCTTGGATTCAAAGACATTTCTTCTTCTTCTTCTTCTTCTTCTTCAGTACTCTTGGAGTCCGGGTTGGTATGGGGCTTAGCTTGAACTTCTTCTTCTTCGTCAAAATGAAATTGGTCTATCTCAATTTCAAGAGATAGCCGAGAAGAAGTAGTTTCTTCCCTTTGGACGAATGGGGGAGGTATAGCTTGTTGAGATGGCCACACAACCGGAGGAAGATCTTTTTGGCTAAGAAACGTCAATCCTTTGAAGCCTTGTGTCGCCCGCTCGAATGGCGTTTCCGACCTCTTGGAAACTATTAGATAAAGGTGTGAAGTCCAACACCAAATGCACGGCACGCAGCTGACTGTCTTCGCTCACGAATATTTCAGATCTGAGTAGCTTGTTCATGCCCGCTACGTTCACATGACTGATCTTGGAAGCAACAAGCTTTCTATCTGTAATAGCAGTCGAGAAACACAAAGGCAGTTAGATTTTCAAATCATGTCAAAAGGAGAGAGTTAAGCGAAAAAGCAAAATGAAACCTAGAATCTAAGTTCTATGTTAACTCAACCTAGTCCTAATGCATCCACCTGGCTCCCCCTCCTTGGTCGGACAGTGATGACCGTGATGCCACGCCCCGAAGACAATGACGTAATCGTCCTTCATGCCCTTGTTAGACTTTGGGAGACACGACACCATTTTGACAATAGGGGATCTGGATTTTAAGTAGTATCCCTCGTTGGCTAGAGAGTGACATTCGTACATATGTACGACATCATGCTAGGTAAGTTGCAAGCCCATCATTTGATTGAGGGCGTCAACGCAACCCAAAACCCTAAATAGGTTGGGAGCGCATTGGTGCGGGCATAGCCTATGATTTCGAAGGTACTCTCGAGTTACTGTGCCCATGGGAATGGTCATTCCTCCCTCTAAAAAAGCGATCACAGGAATGACCACTTCGCCGGTTTTCCTATCGGTCAAGATTTTTTCCGGTGGGCAGTACTAGAGGCTTACTCCCTCGGGTATATTGTACTTTGCTTTAAAAATCTCTATGGCGACAGACGAATTAACAAGGTTCTTAAATCTACCCATCTAGATATGTGAAAGAGTGCAAGAAAGACTTCCTAATTAGAGGTAAGACAGAAACTAATAGGCCGAGATGCTCAGCCGAGAAGAAAAGAGCTTAGAAATCAAACACTTTCAAAAGTGAGTGGGGGTTTTTGTCTCAGTAACTTCTTAAAAATCTAGAGTTTGTTGTGAAGAAAAAGCTTTAGAGACTGTTAGAATAAGGGAGCTTCTGAAGGCTGGAATGTTCGAGGTCTTTGGATAACTTAAGTGTATGCGAAATGGGAAAAATAACTCCCTCACAGCGTTTTATATAGGAAGTGAAAGTAAGTGGGAGTTATCCCGCTCAAAATTTCAAGAGAAAATATCAGCCGCACAATTAACATCTCATCGTTAATAAGGGGGACAAGACGCCGCCTGGAGCAATAAATGGCGTGTTGTGATTTCCGAAGCGTCAGCAATAGTTGTGAGACACGCGGGATAGCGTCCCCACATGAGTAAAATGAAAAAATTTGTGGACTTAACTTTTAAGGAAGTCAAAATCCCACCTTTCTCCTCGAATAAAGGAGAAAGCTGGAATATTGAGGGGCTATTGTAGGGGTCAAAGACCCAATTGTAGATGATGGGCCATGAGCCTGTCTGAAGAGGCACATCTGCCTGAGGATAGTAAATTACGAGGAAGGTACATGGCCTAACTCCTTGCTATTGTTTGGCCAGTATGTGGACGGGGATGAATTGTCCGAGAAGGATTACCTCTTGGGATAATCAAAAAGACAACCAAGATGAACGCTCCAGCATTTATCCTGATATTTCAGGAGATTCTTTTGATATATGAATATCCAGAAAGCAAGTAAGACAGGTGGAAGCAATAAGATATTATGTAAAAAGCTGCTACAACCACATTTATTATCCTGCAACTAACCCTATGGTCGCATTAATGAGGAAGGGATGTCTGAACAGTGACTCTCAACCTTTACAGCTGCCGTGTAAAGACTTTAAGGGAAGGTTGATGGGACAAGTGTCATAGAAAGGTCATTTGTTTGGCACGTGAGAGAAAATGGAATATAAAGAGAACTAGAGGCAAGGAAAAGGGGATTGAAACATTGGAAGAGGAGAAAAATAGGAGCAACAAAGAGAGAAAAAGAGTGATAAATTGTATACTTTCAAATAACTGTAATACCATTCTCCTCGGACTAAGCTGAGAACGATTTTATATAACATCAGCATTCTAATTCTATCACTTTGGTCTTAAATATATCTAGACAACTGTTGACTTCATTCCAAGCCCAGTTTTTCTAGCCCACTCTCTACAAATTCATTGAAAGGACGTTTTAGACCTAAGTCAATCCCACTCGTGGGCCATCTTCCCAAAAATTGTGTCCTTACAACTGGTAATCTAGCTATATACGATTTAGTTTTGTGTTTTATGTTGTTACTTTTTTTTATTCTCATTGGTTTTTAAATGTTATATTATTGCATTATAAAGATAATATATAAAAATACAATATTATTACATAGCATAACTAAAATAATATGGTGTTTATTGCTATACATTTCATTTTTACTATTTTTCTTCTCATCTTATTTTATTCAACATTTAAATTTAGCAACATCCTCCATATCATAATTATTTATATTTTGTCTCATTTTTTTAAATTAAACATATAATATTTTTTTAATTAAATAAATAAAATTGTTCTTATAAAGTCTTCCCATGAAATGTTACAATGCATCAATGGAAAAATGAAATACAAAATATATATATATATATATATATATATATCAATTTAGAAACACTCAATTAAAAAAAATAGAATTAAAATTTTCTTATAAAGTATTCCCATAAAACATTACAATGCATCAATAGAAAAAGAGAATACAAAACACATGCTATTTTAAAAACATTAAATTAATAATAATAATAATAATAATAATAATAATAATAATAATAATAATAATAATATCAAACCAAATGTATCATAAAATAAACTAATAGTTATGGTTATACTAACTTCATGGCAACAAAATGGAATAAAATAAAAATAAAATTACAATATGCATATTTAGTACATTAGAATTATCATCAAATTTGGGAAACAATAGGATGTTAACAATGAGAGAGAGAAAGAGATTAGTAAAAGAAATCAAATATCAATTAAATAAATTAATTAGTAACCGTTAATTTGGAAAACAAAGAGGTTGATGGCTAAAAGGAGTAAAATATTAATTAAAGATGAACTTACAAATGTTACTAAATACTTTACAATTCAGATAAATAAATCGTTAAATTCACTTAATTAAATCATATAATCAACAATTAATTACAATCATACAAGATTTAAACTTGAAACTAATCAAACTCTAATCTAAAAAATCATATTTATTATCAAAACTAAAAGGAAGACATTCTTCAGTAATAATAGAAATATATAAGAAATAAAAATGAAAATTTTCAAAATCATTTTTTTGACATTTCATTTAACATATTTATAAATAATAAAATATTAAAAAAATCCTTAAATGCTTATATTTTTCACAAACCCTGACTTTTAAAATTTAATGAAAGGTTCTAAGAATTTAACTCTCATTTAATGCCTCTATTATGAAAATCACCAGTCAGTAAAATATGATAATAGTAAAAAACATTATAAATGAGATTATGAAAAAACTAATTAGCCACTATTATTATGAAATAAATGTCTTTTTTTATGCATCTAAGAAAGTGAAATGTATAGAGTTTACTTATTAAGGTATATGTAATGATTCAAGTTAAAAAAATATGTAAAGGTTTTTTTGAAAAAAAAAAAAAAGTATATGTAAGGATTTTATTAACTTAAAAGACAATGAAAAACCAATTTTTAATTACTACAACCGTCGCTACTCTATAAATCACACACTGCACTATATTCAATACCCTGAACTGCACAGTTAGGCCCTTTTGGATATATACCACCATATTCAACTTATAAATTACATCCTAAATCAATCATACAATTACACAATTAAAGCATGAATATGTAACATGTATTACCTTCTGAATTATTGATTGGAATTTTCACAATTATTGATAGAGAGTCGCCAAATTTAATTTTTAGAAAATATCAAGACAAGGTGAATTTTAATTTTTTTTAACTTCCATAGAAAAAAATATTATCCATATTATTTCAACCCTTGTGGAAAAGAAGGTTTACATGTAGCATGGAAAATGTGTTCAACTGACTAAGAGATGTAAAAATTAGTCAATCGACTGTGGTAGAATTAAAGTTTCAAATTTTAAATAAAACAATTCTACAATAATAAAAAATTATCTTGTGATAAATATGATTATAAAGTGCATTACTTTTCATTAAACTAGTCGCTAACCCGTGCAATGCACGGGATAGTTAAATAAAAATTAAAAGTGCTTATTTTACTTAAAAGTATATGACTTACATTTTAAAAATGTATAATTTGAAAATGAATGAAAATAACTAATTTCTTCAATATAATGATTTAGAAAAATTCTTTTTCTTTCATATTATTAGTTTCACATAACACATTTCGACGTGGGCTATTCTATGGTGATAACTTTACATAATATTCAACTGCAATTATATCTACTATCCACTACCAATCTAATCTATATTATCTTGATAGTAGATCTACAAATTGCATTCTTGTATTCTTAGAGCTTGCCACATTATTGTTATTATATATATATAATATAAAACTGAAAATTTTAACTTTTTGAAAGACTTACATTAGAATTAGGATTAAAAAATAATTTTTTTTTTTTAAATTAGACCTCACGTTAGTTTTTTTTTTTTTTTTTAAGGGCTCACTTTAGGTTATAAAAAAAAAAGACTCATGTGAAAAAAAAAAAAAAAAAAAAAAAAAAAAACTCCTATTAGGATTAAGGAAAAAAGAGAGAGACTCCTATTAGGACTCTCTCACTATTTAGTTTAACAAATTAAAATTTTTTATAAATTAAAATGATGAGGAAAAAAGAGGGAGAGAGACTCCTATTAGGACTCTCTCACTATCTAATTTTAAAAATTAAAAAAAAAATTATAAATTAAAATGATGATGTGGAAAATTGTGAGAGCTTTAAAAGTTTCGGTTTTATATATATATATATATATATATATATATATATATAGATTAGTTCAAATTACAAAATAATAATAATAATAATAATGAGACTACCTTAAAAAATAATTACGCGCAACACGCGGGTCCGCGACTAGTTATAGTAACTGCTGACATACCTCCTTACTTTTTTTTTTCTTAAACGTGAGACTACCACTTTTAGTAGGAGTAATACACCTCCGCTTTATTCTTCTAACCGCTGCGGGATTCCAAAACCAATAAGGCAATATCTAAACTTTTCTTATCATGGGATGGACTTAACAAATCTTCACCTCCAACTATGAGTTCAATAGTACCTTTGTAGGTACTCTCTTTGCACCCTCATTATGAATAGGGGTGCTCCACCTCTTTCTCAACAAGACATGCGCTCATTTGAATTCAAGCAATACTTGAATTCACTATCAAACTTGGCTTCACAAGCATATCAATCACAGCCTCTTTAGGCAGCTTTTGATCTAGGCTCACCCCTAATACAATTTCATTGATACTACCCAATTTATTATGTTTTGACACTATGATTTGCCAAAACATCTATACTGTATAACACCAAATTAGTAAACAACATCCATTTGGGATAGCTTAAAATTTATTGGCTTATTTAACGTAAAAATTAAGGTGAATAAAAGTATAGATCTCTCTCTCTCTCTCTATATATATATATATATATATATATATAAAAGGTTTTAAAAAATTATATATAAACTAGCTTAAAAAATAAGTCAACTCATAAGCTTAAATAAACTTGCGTAAAAACCCAAAACAAAAAAACAAAAAAAACAAAAAATTGAACCATTGCATGCATTGGAGTCTATTGTTGTATTATACATGGGGTAAACTTGTTGCACCCAAACTGTTTTACACTTTAAACCAGTGGCGGCTCTAGGATTTTTATTTAGGGGGGTCAGTAAGAAGATACATCTTTAGTAAAATATGAATCTTATGATCTAAATGACTTTCTTATTACAAATTTGTCTATAGTACGTACTAGTAATAGAATAAAAAATAAACTATAGGTTCATTTGACATATTTTTTCTTAATATAATAAACATGTTAATTGTTGTTGTTAAGTGAATTTTAATTATTACTGCTTAAATACTTTTATTTATTAGTTGATGATGATTATATGTTTACATTGTACTATCTATGTAAGATTTATATTATAGATAATTATACCATACACATTTGCAAAAACTATACAATATTGTACACATTTGTTTAGAAACAATGTAAATATTACAATGATAGTATAATGTAAACTATGAATTGTTGTTAGACGTTTTTTGTATTTAAAAAGATCAAAATACTGTTAAGATAATCAAAATTAAATTTATTTCAAGTGGGTCTTAAAAAAATTTAGAGACAGCGTGTTTAAATTTTTATTTGGAAGGGTCAAATAAAAATATATATATATATTTTATGTATAAAAAAAAAAATTGCTGGCCAGGGTGTTCATTTGAACCCCCTGAACTATACATGGCGCTGCCCATGCTTTAAACACCCACAAAAGCAATTGAAACTGTGACTTCAAGTCACACTTTGTGTGTTATAAACACTACTCATTATATATTGGTTTGGAATTTTCTAAATGGAGAGCATACATTTTGCTTTTTTTATTATTATTATTTTTTTTTTTTTTTATTGAGATACATGAGCTTGTGACTTGTGAGGCTTGCATGATGCACCCTCCAATGACAACAATGTGCATATGTATCCAGGGTATGTAACCAGGCCAGCTTTGAATTACAATGAAACTTGTTATTATATATGGTACTATGCTAAGTTTAATTAACACTAAAATACTCGGATTTCCATTTGTATAACATGCAACAGATGCGTGTGTGTATATATATATACTTCTCTAAGGACATGAAAGGATTTCAGTTCATGAATAGAAAGAGAGAAAATCGCAATTATATTAAAGCTTTTGGTGATAATACAGAGTGAGGGTCTCAAATGAACTTGGAGCTGGCAATGGGAAAGGAGCTAAATTTGCTACATTAGTATCGGTGGTGACATCAATTGTAATTGGCCTCTTCTTCTGGTTATTGATAATGTTTTTCCACAATGAGCTTGCCTTGATATTCTCTTCAAGTAAACCTGTACTGGAAGAAGTGAGCAAGCTTTCGATCCTCTTAGCCTTCACAATTCTTCTCAACAGTGTGCAGCCAGTTCTCTCTGGTAATGATTCCTTCATAGATTTTCCCCTCATTATTTGAAATGTGTATAAATTGGGGGGGGTGGGGGTGGGGGCTGGGGGGTGAAAGCCACATATTTTGAATTTTATATAGTTAACTTAATTTAATTTTACCTATATATTTTTTTTTAATTTTTTATCAGGCGTGGCTGTGGGATCTGGATGGCAAGCATATGTTGCATACATAAACTTAGGTTGCTACTATCTGGTTGGGGTGCCGCTTGGATTTTTCATGGGATGGGTCCTCCACCAAGGAGTTATGGTACGTATTGTTATATCAATTGAGTCAAGGCAAGCAAGCCAAAATCTCTTTGTAATGAGTATGCTATCCAGTTGCTGATCTCATTGTGTATCTCCCATGCCCACATAAAACTCAAGCTCGTCTAGAATGAATTTCGCATTAAAACTAGGAGGCAAAAGTTGAAAACAAGATAATTTGAAATTGATCAGATTAACCTGCAGGTTGGTATGTTCTTAGACTAATTACGAAGTAAGTGTGTGAAGAATATGCTAAACTGAGATAAAATATTTTGGAAGAAATTAATTAGGTATCCTGCAGCAACACTAACTAGAATCATGTTAGGAAAGGTGAGAAACATTTTTCCCCAATTTCAGAGCCATTATTTGCACAGCATTCTTAAGTTGTTTCTAAGATGCTTTAGATTCTCTTGGATTCTTGTGAAATGTGACTGCAAGAAACACATTCACCAAGTTAAAATGTTTTCATGTACTTCTGCACCAGAAAATTTTTTTTTTAGCTTCATATGAAAAGATTATAATTCATAAATTAGATGTTGAAGCTAATCTTACCTGATATTTCGATAAAACTATATTCGATGCATAAACCTTACAAAGTGAATTCTGCAATGATATATCACTGGAGTTATGCAACCAAATACATTAATTAAGCAAAGTCCAGGTGGGTGGTCTAGTGGCCAGGTCCTGGGCCCACAAGACTTTGGTCTTGGGTTTGAGTCCTCCTGAAGATTCCCACCAATGAGGGCATTGTCAAAAAAAAAAAAAAGTCAAGGAGTTTCTCTAGAGTTGCATGGTGACATGTAGCCACTGAACTAGATTGATTCATACTAGATAAACTGCACTGAAATTCTTCTGATTTCCATAACATGCATCCATTAAGCCATTAACGACATTGCCTTCTGACATGAAAATAAACTCAATCAGGGAATTTGGGCTGGAATGATTTTTGGTGGAACAGCTGTTCAAACCTTGATATTGGCCATCATTACCATGCGATGTGACTGGGAAAAAGAGGTAAAATCCTTTTAAAATCCTTCTAGTATTAATTCTGTTTTCTATACATAATGACTTATCATTTTATTTCTTGTGTTTTGAAATTGCAGGCTGAGAAAGCAAACATGAACCTAAGGAAGTGGGCAGCTGACACAAAGCAAGAACATTGATATGGTTTTAGAAAAAAAAAAAAAAAAATACTGGAGTCGATGACTATATTATAGCTATTACCCCGACGCCAAAGAAGAGTTCAACCCAATAATTTATTTCTGTCCTAGTTGATCCCGATTCGACATTAGAAGTATATTAATTGTTACCCAATAACTGAATGCGTTAGTGGAATAATGTGACTGGTATACAATTCCATTGCTTCCACAGTCTTTTGAATTTCATTGGCGTTGAAATGCAGCCTTTATAATTAGCTCCATTACTCAATGAAATTACAAAAGCTCTTTATTATTCTTTAGAAAAAAAAAAAAGAAAAAAAAAAAAAGAGAAGAAACTATCTATTAGTTGACATTGGTAAAGGTTTTTAGATTACCAGCACTAATTCCTAACAGGTTCATCATTTGATTGCCAAGAAGAACAAATTTTCACTGCCTCTTATTTAGCAGTAGAAATAAATTGAAAAGTATTAATCCAAATATTCTCTCCATGGTAGTATTGTTTTCACGTCTCCACCAAATTGCTTTCAGGGTTGCTCTGAAACCTCCCGAGTTACAGGGTGTTATTAGGTTGTGGCCTGAAACCATTTGTCATGATTCGAGCTAAGTGCTAGTTACGTATACAGTAATTCTCAAAAGGACTAATCAGTTTACAATAATTACTTTTTGTAAATGTTCTGATAGCCTATATTAACCTAAAAAACACTAGATGCACAACTCAATATTCGCTGGTGCAAAACCTACACAGCTACACTCATGCAATTTAGTTTAACCCAAACAATGTGAGGTATCTCAAGTGGATCGTCACTTACTCTTGGCAAGAAATATTCAAATCTGTGAAGTTCCTGGAATCATATTCTGCTTCTTTTTGAAGGAATAATAATTCAACATGATGAACAAACATGACTTGTGCTTTCTGAAAATTCTACTTGTTTGAGTGTATTTTAATATTTTGTGCAAAGTGATTACAGATGGTTCGATGCCTTGTGTCTAGATTTGAATTGATTAATTGAGCCCTTGGATGGATTATTTGACTTTGTTTATGAGGAAATGTGGTTCAGTATTGCCTCAATTAAGAAGACTTTTTATACTTAAAGCAGGAAATGCAAGTAACAATGAACTACAAAATGTAAGCAAATTAACAAAGTCATCAGGTATCAGTACTAATTTCTAGGTAAGAACAAATGTCATTGGATTCCAAGTAACTAAGTCATTCATGCTGACACTAAATTTGATTGCAAACAGAGCAGTTTGACCCATGTAAAAGAGTAAAAATGTTACACGGGTCGAACTGTTACATGTGAAAGTGTAAAAGCATTTGATTGCATTTTTTCACCTTTCAAAGGTTACTTCAGTTATTATGGAGTCTTATTTTATGTTTTGAGTCATTTTCCTATTCAGTTTAGAAGTTATGAAGTATTTTTTTTGTTCGTTATTAGTAATTATAGTCAGTGGCGAAGCCAAGATTTTAGTTTGGGGGGGGCAAGGTTATGATTGAAAACAAAATTAATCTAAGAAATATTAGTCTGTATTAATAAAAATAAATAAATAAATAAAGATAATCAATTCATATTAAATAAAAATTAATTGAAGAGATTAATCAATGTATTTATCTACAATTCAAGAAATTAATCAATGTACTCAAAATAAACTGTGAGATTAACTCAATATAAAAATGTCAAAACTATAACAATATATTTAAAATGTTTGTATAATGACTCATTGGGGCATCGGCTATACACCTGCTGCTTTAAGCTGAAGTGGTGAGAAATTTAAAACTTGGTTTAGTAGAAGATTATTTTAATTAAAAAATGACTTAATTAAGAAATGAAGTGATATGAGAAAAAAAAAAAACGTTTTGACTGGCTTAAAAACACTCTGTTTCAGGACCAAGAAACAGAGCATAGCTCCTAGCATGAAAGACAATTTACCCCTCCCTTTAAAATAGTATGTAGATGATAAATTAATTGACCTTTTTAACATGTTGGTCAATTTAAAAGCCAAGTTACTAAACAAAAAAGGTTGATTGACTATTTTTTGAGCTTACCTGATCAAGTCCAATGATCGAAATAAATAATTAAAACGCTTAACAGTAATAAACGTCAGGTACAACAAAACACAAGTTCATCTACAAATATAACTGGATAGTAATTAATATAACCAACAAATATTTGGAATATAACAACATAACTAAAGGTATTTTTTGGGCGGGCCAGGGGGGGCAACTGCCCCCCCCCCCCCTCGACCCCCCCTGGCTCCGCCGTCATTTAGGAATAAGTTATTTAGAGTCCTAGTCCTTCAAGGAAAGGATTTAACAATAGCCTATGTAGTCAATGATATTCATAGTAAGATTGATTCTAACAAAATTTCAGCAGCTTATTTTAAGCTTTTAAGATTGCTTAGGAGGTGTGATTGTCTAGCGTTTTTATTCATCTTATTTCTTGTTCTATCTCCTGTTTCAACCCCAAACAGCCATCAATATTTAATATTTCTACTTAAAACCCTTTAAACATCAACTTTATTCAAGAACTCATTACGAATTTTTTTTAGTGTTGAATTCTTAAAGATCCTACATCAAATTTGGTATCAAAGCAGGTTTTGTAGAAGTGGAGTGGCTTGACAAGACAATAGGATGGTTGCTGAAGAAGAAATTCTTCAACGACACTTTCAAGATTCTGTTTTTAAGCATTTGTTTACCCTTGAGCAAGATGACATGCTTGTGATTGATTATGAATGGAAATATAAGAATTTATTCATTATGTCTAGATTTGCAGAAAACGAATGTATGACTATTGCTCGATTTAGGAGTGGGCTAAGGTATGAAATTAAGAAGGAGATGTCTCATTTTTACTTCGAAATTCTTGCGATGCTATAGATACAGCTATTCACTTTGAGATGTTTGTAAAATTTATTGAAAAAATCTACAATTTTCAAGCCTTAAGCATAATGTTGAATTGCCAAGACTGCATGCACAAGGGACTGTACAACAGGACTAGCTGGTAGAAACTCTAAAACAAAGTGAAAGTGCCACAAACACTACAAGAAAAACGAGCTATTGCGGCGGGCCTATTGCGGCGGGTGCAAAAACCGCCGCTATATGCCACCTATTGCGGCGGGTTTTTGGCCCGCCACTGTACATAAGATCTATTGCGGCGTTTCATATGCCCGCCGCAATAGTTATAGTATTTTGCGGCGTACTACTGCGGCGGGCCAATTACCCGCCGCAATAGACCAGTTTTAGCGGCGTTAAGCTTAGCTATAGCGGCGGGTCATTGACCCGCCGCAATTGTTATAGTATTTTGCGGCGAACTACTGCGGCGGGCCAATTACCCGCCGCAATAGACCAGTTTTAGCGGCGGGTCAATGACCCGCCGCAATATGCACTCCTTTTTGCGGCGGGTTGGACCGCCGCAATAGACCAATAAATTTTCCTTTATTTTTTTCGTCTTCCTATTTAAAGATCAAAAGGTAAATTACACCCGATTAACATGAAAATTGGCATACATGTTAAGAACATATAGAACATGTAATCCAACGGTTGGATTTTCAAAATATGAATTCAATAATAAGTTATTGATTGGTGTAATATTTTTTTGAGTTATATCGAGTGTAACATGAACCCAACCTTATATTTCTTAATTTGTTGTGAATCTTGACAAATCTACCGTTAGATTACATTATTTTCATATATTTTTCATGATTACAAAATTTCAAGGTGATTAAAGATTAATAGTCATGTCATCAATCAATTGTTTAAATTCAAATTTTTGTAGTTTAAAATAACGCATAAAAGATGAGTTTAAAGATCAAATGGTAAATTACATCCGATTGGCATAAAAATTGGCATGCACGTTAAGAACATATAGAAAATGTGATCCAACAGTTTGATTTTTAAAATATGAATTAACAATAAGTTATTGGTTAATATAACATTTTTTAGAGTTACATCAAGTGTAACTTGAACTCAACCCTATATTTCTTAATTCAATGTAAATTTTGATAAATCTACCGTTAGTTTGTGTTATCTTTATATATTTTTCATGCTTACAAAATTTCAAGGTGATCAAAGATTAATAGTCATATCATCAATTAATTGCTTAAATTTAAATTTTTGTAGTTTAAAATAACGCATAAAAAATGAGTTTAAAGATCAAATTGTAAATTACATCCGATTGGCATGAAAATTGACATGCATGTTAAGAACATATAGAAAATGTGATCCAACGGTTGGATTTTCAAAATATGAATTCACAATAAGTTATTGGTTGGTGTAACCTTTTTTAGAATTACATCAAGTGTAAATTGAACCCAATCTTATATTTCTTAATTCGATGTGAATTTTGAAAAATCTGCCGTTAGATTACTTTATCTTCATATATTTTTCATGTTTACAGAATTTCAAGGTGATTAAAGATTAATAGTCATGTCATCAATCAATTGTTTAAATTCAAATTTTTGAAGTTTAAAATAACGCATAAAAGATGAGTTTAAAGATCAAATGGTAAATTACACCCGATTGGCATGAAAATTGGCATGCATGTTAAGAACATGTAGAAAATGTGATCCAACGGTTTGATTTTTAAAAAATGAATTCAATAATAAATTATTGGTTGGTATAACATTTTTTAGAGTTACATCAAGTGTAACTTGAATTCAACCCTATATTTCTTAATTCAATGTAAATTTTGACAAATCTTTAGTTAATTTACGTTATCTTTATATATTTTTCATGCTTAAAAAATTTCAAAGTGATCAAAGATTAATAGTCATATCATCAATTAATTGCTTAAATTCAAATTTTTCTAGTTTAAAATAACGCATAAAAAATGAGTTTAAAGATCAAATGGTAAATTACATCCGATTGACATGAAAATTGACATGCATATTAAGAACATATAGAAAATGTGATCCAACGGTTGGATTTTCAAAATATGAATTCAACAATAAGTTATTGGTTGGTGTAACATTTTTTAGAGTTACATTAGGTGTAACTTGAACCTAATCCCATATTTCTTAATTTGATGTGAATTTTGACAAATCTACCGTTAGATTACATTATCTTCATATATTTTTCATGCTTAAAAAATTTCGAGGTGATCAAAGATTAATAGCCATGTCATCAATCAATTTTTTAAATTCAAGTTTTTATAGTTTAAAATAACACATAAAAGATGAGTTTAAAGATCAAATGGTAAATTACATCCGATTGGCATGAAAATTGGCATGCATGCTAAGAACATATAGAAAATGTGATCCAACAGTTGGATTTTCAAATTATGAATTCAAAAATAAGTTATTGGTTGGTGTAACATTTTTTAGAGTTACATCAAGTGTAACTTGAACCCAACCTTATATTTCTTAATTCAATGTGAATTTTGACAATTCTACCGTTAGATTACGTTATCTTCATATATTTTTCATGCTTACAAAATTTCAAGGTGATCAAAGATTAATAGCCATGTCATTAATCAATTGTTTAAATTCAAGTTTTTGTAGTTTAAAATGACGTATAAAAGGTAAGTATAAAGATCAAATGGTAAATTACATTCAATTGGCATGAAAATTGGTATGCGTGTTAAGAACATATAGAAAATGCGATCTAACGGTTGGATTTTTAAAATATGAATTCCACAATAAGTTATTGGTTGATGTAACATTTTTTAGAGTTACATCAAGTGTAACTTGAACCCAACCCTATATTTCTTAATTTAATGTGAATTTTGACAAATCTACCGTTAGATTACGTTATCTTCATATATTTTTCATGCTTACAAAATTTCAAGCCGATCAAAGATTAATATCTATGTCATCAATCAATTGTTTAAATTCAAGTTTTTGTAATTTAAAATGACGTATAAAAGGTAAGTATAAAGATCAAATGGTAAATTACATTCAATTGGCATGAAAATTGGTATGCGTGTTAAGAACATATAGAAAATGCGATCTAACGGTTGGATTTTCAAAATATGAATTCAACAATAAGTTATTGGTTGATGTAACATTTTTTAGAGTTACATCAAGTGTAACTTGAACCCAACCCTATATTTCTTAATTTAATGTGAATTTTGACAAATCTACCGTTAGATTACGTTATCTTCATATATTTTTCATGCTTACAAAATTTCAAGCCGATCAAAGATTAATATCCATGTCATCAATCAATTGTTTAAATTCAAGTTTTTGTAATTTAAAATGACGTATAAAAGGTAAGTATAAAGATCAAATGGTAAATTACATTCAATTGGCATGAAAATTGGTATACGTGTTAAGAACATATAGAAAATGTGATCCAACGGTTGGATTTTCAAAATATGAATTCGACAATAAGTTATTGGTTGATGTAACATTTTTTAGAGTTACATTAGGTGTAACTTGAACCTAACCCCATATTTCTTAATTTGATGTGAATTTTGACAAATCTACCGTTAGATTACATTATCTTCATATATTTTTCATGCTTAAAAAATTTCGAGGTGATCAAAGATTAATAGCCATGTCATCAATCAATTTTTTAAATTCAAGTTTTTATAGTTTAAAATAACACATAAAAGATGAGTTTAAAGATCAAATGGTAAATTACACCTGATTGGCATGAAAATTGGCATGCATGTTAAGAATATATAGAACATGTAATCCAACGGTTGGATTTTCAAAATATGAATTCAATAATAGGCTATTTGTTGGTGTAACATTCAATAATAAGTGATTGACCGCGCCTTTCTCTAAATCCAACCGTTTAATTGCGACCATAATTTATCAGAATTAACCTTTCATTAAACTCTTCAAATCCAACGGTTAGATTTCAAATCTAAGAATGGCATGTGATGGACATGTGTTGTGTATATATGGCTATATATATTCTCTCAATCTGACCATCCAATTGGTCTCAAATTTTACCAACACTAATATGTCACCATACTCTTCAATCCTAATGATCAAGATTTGAATATGAATTTTACCAAGTCTAGTGGTATCGGGACCACCATTAAGTTTGATCAGGTTTAACCAACTTTGACTAAATTCTGACCAAACTTTGACCGTGCCCTTCTCTAAATCCAACCGTTTGATTGTGACCATAATTTACCAGAATGATCATTTCATTACACTCTTCAAATCCAACGGTTAGATTTCAAATCTAAGTATGGTGCGTGATGGACATGTGCTGTGTACTTATATGGTTATGTTCTCTCAATCTGACCATTTAATTAATTATATTATTTTTTTAAAAAAGTAAACGTAATTAGTCACATATTAAAATTTTTACATAAATTTAATAATAGCTATGACAAATTTTTTTTAATTTTTAATAAGATAGAATGTGTGATCATTTTTGTTGTGTTTTTTTTTTTTTTTTTTTTTTTGAGAAAGTGGTCTGGTGATTTTTTAGAGTTACATTAGGTGTAACTTAAATCCAACCTTGTATTTCTTAATTCAATGTGAATTTTGACAAATTCACCGTTAGATTACATTATTTTCATATATTTTTCTTGCTTACAAATTTTCAAGGTGATCAAAGATTAATAGCTATGTCATCAATCAATTGTTTAAATTCAAGTTTTTATAATTTAAAATAACGCATAAAATATGAGTTTTAAGATTAAATGGTAAATTATAACCGATTGACATAAAAATTGGCATACATATTAAGAACATATAGAAAATATAATCCAACGGTTAGATTTTCAAAATATGAATTCAATAATAAGTCATTTGCTAGTGTAACATTTAATAATAAGTTTTCATTTTTTACGTTTATGGGTGGTCGGGGTGTTTCAGTCATTTTCTTTACATTTATGGGGTAAGTTGGCCATTTTCTTTAATTATTTTACTAAATTATATCCAATTAAAACTTTCTTTAAAACTTTAAACAATAGAAAAATCTATTTAAAACTAAAAAAGAAAAAAGAAAAAAAAAAAGCATGTCATGCCCAGGAAAGAAAAAGGGAAAAAAAAAGTAAAAAGAAAACTTAACAAAAAGGGCTTATTAACAATAAAGAAAAGTCAACGACAAAAAAGAAAAAAAAAAGAAAAAAAAAAGAAAATAAAAGAGGAAGCATATCAGTGATATCACACCCCAAGAGATAAAAAGAAAACAACAAAACGATTAGTCCGGAGCAAATAAAAAAAAACAAAAAAAGAAAAACAATAAGCTTTGGTTAGGGTTTTAATTTTTTCTCTTCTTACCCATTACACCAGCCGTCACACTCTTTCTCCCTCACCCTTACCCTTAACTTCGCCTCTCTCTCTCTCTCTCTCTCCCTGCCTCCCTCACCTGTTCGAATCCATAGTCACAGTTCAGAACAACGACCTCGTGGAGCTACAGTCATGGAAAGTGTTCGTTGGGTTTCAACACGACGAGTTCTTGGTTTCAGCCACTAACGCCGTGATTGGTAACGGAGGGACAGTTTTGGTTGGGTACTCGATGACGGATCTGAAGACGGCGATCGAAACAACCGGGGACTTGACTTAGATGCGAGTTCAGGTCAGCATAGTCGGGACTCTATTCGGTGTGGAGCTCAGGTTTTTCATTTCGTTCACTTTTTGTGTATTTATGTGTTTCTGTGTTTGTGAGATCAGGTTAACAATGCGGTGGAGCTCCGGTCGGGTTCAGATTCGGATCCTTTTCCAGCTTCCAGCGTATCGGTACGGATTGGAGATTCTGTTGTATTTCAAATTTTCGGTATTCGGTTTCGGTTTTTTGATATCGGATTCGGTTTTTGTAGGCAAGTGGAGGGAGCTTAGGCCGAGATTTGTGGAGAACGAGTTTCTCCGAGTTGTATAGAGGTTGCAGTAATGCCAGCGATAAGTTTGCGAGTACTGTATCGGGAACTCCGATTCTTTAAGTTTATCGGATTTTCAACTCGTTCAATATCGGACTACTTGTTGATTTTGGACTCTAAAGACTGCTTTTTTTCTTCTGGGTTTTTGATTCTGCAGGGGCTAATGAGAAAACGATTCCAAATCGGTACTTGTTGATTAGTACTAGTGGACGCTTGAATCAACAAAGAACAGGGGTGAGTTTTTTTTTTTTTTTTTTTAATTTTTTTTAATTTTTTATTAGTATAAGATTCAGTTGCCGAATTTGATTTCGATGTACGCTTTAGGTTTGAATTAGTCTGACTTTGGTGTGATTGTTGAGAAATTTCATATAGGATCCTGTGATTAGATTCAAAAGGATTAAAAAATTTGGCTTTTTACGTATTCCTATGCCTTCTTACATTTCGCTTGTCAACGATGGTTGGTCTTGTCCTAAGTCCAGTGATCCATTTTACTTATTCTCTTTATTTCTACTCTGATGTATATATTTTAAATTGTTATATTTGTTTCTTCACTTTGGTTGATGAATATATATTTTGTTTATGTTAAGTTAAAATCTTACTACAATGGTCAGTATGACATATTTCATAATGACTTCCCCTTTGTTTTAATATTATTATTATTATTAGTTATGCTACTGTTGGAAACCAATCGCATTCTATATTACCATAGTTCCATTTGGTTTCATGTTTGGTAATACTGTGTGTGGAGCCTGATATATTCCATAATGGCGATATAATTTTCTTAAGCCCGTTATAATTTTTATAAGCCCGTTTAGCTGCTTCTTTGAATAATATTTTCTTTGTTTCTTTTTGTTTTGATATTTTCAAAGTGACGTTTGATTTATAATGAAATGGGATGTGGGGTCTCTATAGATTACTTATTTCATTTTCTACATGTCTGAAGAAATCATCCTTTTTTTAAAATTGTTTTTTATATTCAACTATTACATTTGTTAGTCTTAGCCACACAATAATTGACACGCTTCCTTGTTGATTTCATTAGCTAGATTGGATATTTTTCAATTTACATCTATTTTTTTTTTTTGTTTGCTAGTCTTTTATGATTTGAATCGGTTTATTCCATTCATTTTTCAACCAGTATGTTTCACTTTTGGCTATAAATAAATCCATTTGTTTAATTGCACTTTCTGAATATGATCTTCCTCCTTGGATTTATTGTCTATTAGTCTATAAATGCTTATGGACTTCTTTGAGAAGGAAGCTTTTCTTTTATTATTTTGGCTAATAGGCTCTGATTGTTATGAAAGACAATCAAAGCAAAAAAAGCTGTTCAGAGCTATTAGATTCGATTCTTAGAGTGGTGTTGTAAGGAAGACTAATATGGGATTGAAGAAAGCTCTTTTGAGAATAAACTGGGAATAGTCTTTTTGCATAAAATTGGGGTGGAAAAACAATTGAGTAAACCTTCTTTTTATTTTTATTAATAATTCCTTCCTAGTGATAAACAAAATACTACCCCAACAATTGATATTGTTGGGGTAGTATCATGAAATTAGATGGAATATTTTCAGGAGAAATTGAAGGATTACCACCCCAACAATATGAAGGTAAAAATCATGTTTGGTCTCTTATCACTTGTATGGTTTCATAAAAAGTGAATATTAATGGCATTTTTTGTGAAGATCTTTGAGAACTATTTCATTGTATATTACTCTCAACTTTTTAGCAAAGTAGCTTTTCCATTAGATCTTGTATGTCCAATGAGAGTAGCCCTTATAAACATTCTCTGTTTCACTAGTGTATTCTCTGAATTTATCAAATCTTTAGCTTTCTAGCATCCTTCTGTTTTCTAAAACTGAATTGCAGTTTAGAATTTAGACTTCAGAGCTATGCAATGGTCATGATTCCATGTCCCCTTTTGGGTATGGAAGTGATGGTAGAAATGTAACAAGTGGGATATAGGTTTTTTTTTTTTTGTTGAGTTATTTTTGTACCTCTCTTTTGTTAGTTTCTTCTTCTTAAAATTATATCTCAATGTTTGTGTCTTTTTTCTTAAAGAATTCATTATGTTCTAATACAATTATTTGAGATTTGGCTGTGTTATTTGAGATTTTTGAACACATTGAGGGATTAAAGTTTTATATATGGGATGGTAGTGTGTAGCTTTTATGTTTATAGGGGAAAGAAATGAGTGTTGTGTTTCTACTTGAACACAGGATGTTGGATCATGCAACTTATATATATATATATATATATATATATATATATATATATATATATGTATGTATGTATGTAAGCATTTGTGTACCAAAAAAATTAAATTAAAAATAAAGGAAATTATAGTTAATAAATTATTTTGTTAATCTTATTTCAGGTCTGGTAATGTCATTGATTGGATCTTTGCTCACAATGCTCGTAGTGAGTTTTTCTCTGCAAACTCATGTGTCTGCTCCTTCTAGTGGTAGTTATGTTGCATTTGGTTCAAGGATATATAATTCTGAAGTTTGTCTATTTTATTATATTAACACGTATTTCTATTGTAGACATTGATAATTCCTTGTGCTTCTATGTCAATATAATGTTTGTTTGGAGACATTTGTGGTATTGTTTTAGTAGAACTAAAATAATTACAAGTTTGTAAAATTATTACAGGTTGATTGTAATGGGACTGGTTTTTTTATTTTTTTATTTTTTTTTTTTTTAAATTTAACCTATAGCGGCGGGCAAAAAGCGCCGCTAAAGGTCTAAAATTATGTTATAATTGAAGCCCTATAGCGGCGTTTATAGCCCGCCGCTAAAGCTTCAAACATATAGCGGCGGGCATAACCGCCGCTAAAAGGTCAATTAACCCGAAATGTAACCACATATGGCGGCGGTTTTCTACCCGCCACAATAGACCAAAACCGCCGCTAAATGATAGACCTATTGCGGCGCTTTTTGTTACCGCCGCAATAGAGCTATTGCGGCACCGCAAGGCTGGCGGGTAGAACCGCCGCAATAGCCCCCGCCGCAATAGGCCAAATGGACCTTTAGCGGCGGTTTTTTGGGTTTTTGCGGCGGTTTTGGCCCGCCGCAATAGGCCAGTTTTTTTGTAGTGAAAAGGAACTTGTATGCCAATAGGTCAGAATGTTTTGCTAAGAAGGTAGAACAACTAGATGAGCATATAGAATACCTTAGGCTTGACTCTTGATGTGCATTAAATATATACAATAAAGTATTCTCATATTTGCATATTTAGCTTTATTTTTATATTAATGAAAATGGGAATCGAAAAAGACAAGGAAAAAAAAAGCAGAAATTATCCTCACAATTTAAGTGCGACCATGTGGAATTACAAAGTGGACCAATTGTCAAGCCAACTTGAGTAATTCTAATGTCACACAAATAGTCACAATCATCTTATGTGTCAGACTATGATTGGCTGCTTGTCACTTTTACATAGACCCATCACTTTTTCTCCACCACTCACAGTCTGCCACATGAACAATTGTAACACAAATTGTGTCATTTTATGTGTTCTTAAAGTTTTTTCAACTTAAGAGCCACGTGTGAAAGCTAAGAAAAGAAAGAAAAAAAATAAATAGGGTAAATTGCAAAGTACACCCCTAACGTTTAGGGGTGATTGGATTTTACACCCCAACGTTTTGAAACTTTGATTTTACACCTCAATTTTTGGTTCCGTTAGCAAATTACACCGCCAGTTAGTTTATGCTATTAATTGCCAATTGTTTTTTTTTTTTTTTTTTTTTTTTTTTTGCCAATTAAGCTCTAAACGACACAATTTCAGTTGATGACTTGGCACATGCTAAATGGCACCATTCTGCCTAAAGAGAAAATAAACAAATTCTGCTACTGCTAGGACACCGTTTACCTGCCAAACAAAAAATCTCACCCACGATCCTAGCCCTTAGCTCCCTAACCCATGAACCCACCACAAGCACACTCAAAGTTCCAAGCAAAGTAAATGAGCCTGTTGTTTTCGTACGATAATTTCGGAAAGAACACCGAGTCGTGGGTTCCAGTGAGGACCAAGCGTGATGGGTTTTGAGAGGCGGTGGAGAAGTCCAGTGGCGATGGTGGGTTTAATGGTGGGGTTCCGACGGACTTGAAGGCGAACGTGACGGTGAGTAAGGACGGAAGTAATGGGTCTTATAAGACAGTGCAGGAGGCGGTGAACGTAGCGCCGGAGAATAGTGGTGGGAAGAGGTTTATGATAAGAATAAAGGCAGGGGTGTATGAAGAGACAATGAGAGTTCCGTTGGCGAAGAAGAATGTCGTGTTTTTGGGAGATGGGATTGGTGAAACGGTCATTATTGGGTCTTTGAATGTGGGCCAGCCTGGGATTTCTACCTACAATACGGCTACAGTTGGTAAGTTTTTCATTGCATTTCTACTCTATAGTACTTGTTTTAGACTAATAATAGGGATTAGACTTAAACTCTAGTGTGCTATTGGAACTTTGAGTGTGCTTATGGTGGGTTCGTGGGGAAACGATGTCCTAGCAGTAGTAGATTTTGTTTGTTTTCTCTTTGGGCAAAACGGTGCTGTTTAGCATGTGCCAAGTCATCACATCATTTCCATTGCAACTATGTCGTTTTGAGCTTATTTGGCAAAAAAAAAAAAAAAAAAAAAAAAAAAAAAAACAAGTCAGCAAGATGACTTGGCAGTTAACAGTAAAAACTAACCGGGGGTGTGATTTGCTAACGGAACCAAACGTTAGGGTGTAAAATCAAAGTTTCGAAACATTGGGGTGTAAAATCCAATCACCCCCAAACGTTAGGGGTGTACTTTGCAATTTATCCAAATAAATAAAAGAAACTAGGGAAAATTTCCTGGGATAAGAGAACTACAGAGATTGAGGGTCCTAATTTGATGGGCCTATCTATTAGAGTTCAGCTGAGGCTAGCAAGATCAGTAGCAAGAGCAAGGAAGAGGCTAGCAAGATCCGAAGCTATAGCAGTAGTCATAGCACAGATCAGCCAATATCAGAGCAAAGACAAATGACATTGTAATATAATCTCTATACAGCATGTCTTAGTGTTAATTAGATGTTCACTTAAGTGATAACACGTGAGAGAGTTTGTTAGTCCTGTAGCTAGCACGTGTGATAGGTTGTTAGTTCTATTAGGTAGTTATTTTGCTTTAACACTTGTACACACTTATATAAATGTAGTTATGTAGTTTCTGTAATCACTTTTGCTAATTAATGAGAATACACAATTTTCCACCCTTTGATTTCGTGATATGGTATCAGAGTAAATTCCCAAATTCCTGTAAGGTTTTGCATTTTCTTTCAATCTCAGTTTCTCAATTTTCTCAAGAAAATCTCTCTCTGTTCTTGTGAAAATTCTATTCTTGGAAAATTTCTTCATTTGCCATCTATGGCTTCTGCTACAAATGCAAATGGTTCTACAGATGTTTCTAAATCTGTGAATTCATCTTCTGCTTCACAAGATTCTCCAATGGATGACCCTCTGTCTTGCATCACGCAGAAAATCCAAGTCTGGTTCTTGTCACACAGCCTTTGATAGGTGGAGAAAATTATGTAGCTTGGGCTTGTGCAATGAGAAAAGCTTTACTCACCAAGAACAAATTAGGGTTCATTAATGGGACTTTGACTCTCTCATCACCATTTTCTACTCCTTCGAATGTGCAAGCTTGGATAAGGTGTGACAACATGGTTGGCACATGGCTAACCAATTCAATTTCACCTAAGCTTTAAGCAAGCATCATTTATGAAGACACTGCCTTGGAAATATGGAATGACTTGAAGAATCGTTTTGCTCAGACTAATGGATCTAGAGTTTTCAATCTTCAAAAGGATATTGCAGAGCTTCATCAAGGTGAGATGTCTGTCATTGATTTCTTTACTCAGTTGAAGGTGTTTTGGGATCAATTGCAGAACCTTAGTCCATTTCCTTCATGAACTTATGGTAAATGTGTCTGCAATATTAACAAAAGACTTACTAATTTGCATGTGAGAGAGTTTGTGATGAAATTTTTAATGGGATTGAATGATTCTTTCTCCCAAGTTAGATCTCAAGTCTTGCTTATGGATCCTATTCCATCTCTTAGTAAGGTTTACTCCTTGTTAATTCAAGAAGAGACACAAAGATCAGTGCCTAATGCCTCTGTTGCTAAGGTTGATTCCACTGTTTTAGCTGCTAAATTGTCCAATGAACATCTTGGTACAAATCTTGGTAATTCTGGTGGCAAGGGGAAGGAGAGACCAGCTTGTACCTATTGTGGCAAGACTGGTCATACAGTGGATAAATGCTATAAAAGGCATGGATTTCCACCAGGGTTTAAGTTCAAGAACAAGCCCTCTATGGCTCATCAAGTCTCTTCATATGTCTTGCCTATTGCTTCACCAGAATTCTGCTTTTACTTCTGAACAATGTCAGCAGCTTCTTACTCTATTGGGAGCTTCAACTTCATCTCTTGCAGCTTCAACTCTAGTCAAAGATGCTTTAATGGCCAACGTAGCATCATCTTTTGCTTCTGCTAGTGTTCCAATGTTAGGTATTGACTTATCTCATAGTGTTTTCTTTGCATAAGTGGTTAATAAAAGGTCTTATGATAAATGGACTTGGTTTTTGGATGCTGGGGTTACTGACCACTTTGTTTGTTTAGTTGATCTGTTGACTTCAATTACTGCTACTATGCAGTCCTTGGTTCAATTGCCTAATGGGGAATCAGCCCAAGTTACTCACATTGGCATTGTTGTTCTTTCTTCTTCACTCACTCTCACTAATGTTCTTTGTGTTCCTTCCTTTAGCTTTAACTTGTTATCTGTTAGTACTCTCACACTATCTCAACCTTATTGTCTTGTTTTCCTCTCCACTTATTGTTTTATCCAGGACCTTTTATCTTGGAAAATGATTAGGGTGGGCAAAGTCGTTGATGGCTTGTACTTGTTGCAGTGTGATAGTCTCCAACACATTCCTCCTTCTTCATTTGCTGATTACTTGATTAATTGCAAGTTCAATGCTACATTTCCTCCTTTCTTTGCAACAACTTCTGCAAGTTCTTCATCTTCCTATTTTTGGCATGCCAGACCAGGTCATCCTTCATATCTGAAGCTTAGAGTTTTAGGTCATACTATTCCTTCTCAATAGTCTTCTTGTAATAAGAATTAATTGTCAAGTTTGTCCTATGGCCAAGCTTAAAAAATTACCTTTTCCTTTTAATAATAAAATTAGTGCTTGTGCTTTTGATTTGGTTCATATGGATGTTTGGGGTCCTTATTCCATTCCTACTTTAGATGGTTTCAAATATTTCTTGACAATTGTGGATGATGCAACCTGAGCCACTTGGTTATTCTTAATGAAGTCTAAATTTGATGTTAGGCTTTGGTTTCAATCTTTTTATACTATGGTTGCCACTCAATTTGGTCAAAATATCAAGTCTATTAGAACTAATAATGCCAAAGAGTTTGACATGTCTGATTTCCTTAATCCATGATATTATACACAAACATAGCTATGTTTATACTCCACAACAAAATTCTGTTGTGGAGAGAAAACACCAGTACCTTCTTTCCATTGCAAGGGCATTACAGATTTAGCCTCAAGTTCCTCTTCAATTTTGGGGTGATTGTGTTTTGACTGCTGCCTATTTCATTAATAGACTTCCCTCTCCTTTGTTGCATGATAAAACACCTTTTGAGCTTTTGTTTCATAAGACACCAAATTGCAATCATCTCAAAGTTTTTGGTTGTTTATGCTTTGCTTCTACTATTGCTCAAACTAGGACCAAATTCTCCCTTAGGGCAAGGAGATGTATTTTCCTTAGTTATCCTTGTAATGTCAAAGGTTATAAGCTCTTTAATCTTGACACTCATTCTGTTTTTGTCTCAAAGGATGTAGTGTTTCATGAGTCTGTTTTTGCTTATGTCTCCTCTTCAAATGGTTCTATTCCTTCCAATCCTTTACCTTTGCCTGTGCTCCTTCTATTCCTTCTTTGCATGATGATCCTCTTCTGTCCAAGCCTACTACTTCTATTCTTTCTCATGATTCCGTCATTCAAGTTCATCATACTCTTGATGATGATTTTCTTGATGAAGTACCAGAAGTACCAGAAGTACCAGAAGTACCAGAAGCACATTGGAGTGGATCATGATAGAGAGGCCTTGTTGTTCTGTGACAGTCAAGCTGCACTGCACATTGGCTCCAACCCAGTCTTCCATGAGAGGACAAAGCACATAGAGATAGATTGTCATGTGGTTAGGGACAAAGTCTTGGAGAAGGTGATTAAACTAAATCATGTTAGAACAGATTGTCAATTAGTTGATTTGCTTACTAAGGTTTTGAGTTACAATCAATTTTCAAATCTTACTTTTAACATGGGGATGCTTAATATACATACACCAGCTGCTCTTGAGGGGGAGTATCAGAGTTCAAATGAGGCTAGCAAGAGCAGGGAAGAGGCTAGCAAGATCAGAAGCTACAACAGTAGTCACAGCACAAATCAACCAATATCAGAGCATAGACAAACGACATTGCAATATAATCTCTATACGGCATGTAGCATAGTGTTAATTAGATGTTCACTTAAGTGATAACATGAGAGAGTTTGTTAGTCCTGTAGCTAGCACTAGTGATAGGTTGTTAGTTCTGTTAGGTAGTTATATTGCTTTCACACTTGTACACACTTGTATAAATATAGTTTCTGTAATCACTTTGCTAATTAATGAGAATACACATTTTTTCATCCCTTTGATTTTGTGATATTATCCGTTCATCCAACGAAATTGAAAAGAGTTTTTATTGGGCCTCATGTTTGCTTTGGGTTTGTGTAGTAAGGGCTTATTGTCAGCTTATTGTGTGAATATAAGCAGCAAAACAAAGTAATAGAAACGGAGGCTAAAATCTTTTACCCAAAAATAAATAATAAAAAAAAGAAAAAGAAAGGAGGCTAATCCAACTTGTGTTATTAGGACAATGTCATAGTGTCAGGTGGCACTTCTCTTAGAGCTTTCTTATCAAACATGTCAAAAAATATAGCATTTAGCCTCTCAAAACCCAATATTATAACATATAACACACCACTTTATAATATCATCTATATCAAAACTACTATTTTTTTTTTACCATTTCATTTAAATAATGTTTCTTTATTATTTTTCAATAATTTTTTATTTTTCCTCTCTCTCCTCTATCTCTCTCTCCTCTGTTTCTCTCTCTTTCTCACAGCACTGCCGACACCACACTACCAACCACCCATACCACAACCACCACTAACAAAAAAAAAGAAAAAAGAAATCACAGCAGAAAGACACCTCCACATCCATATCCACATCTACCCACAACCACCACATTCACTCACCAACACCAACCACAGCAGAAAAAAAAAAAAAAAAAAAAAAAAAAAAAAAGAAACATCCACCATCGCTGCCACCAACAGACCCATTACGCCGAACCAAAACCCACAGGACATGGACACCACTTCCCTCCCCGTTGACATCTTCTTCCACGGCGCAACTTGACGTTGTCCTTCACACCTGTAAATCAAATCAAGACCCACCCCAACCAAATCAAGACCCAAAATCAAATCAAAGATTTGATAGCATGTCGTTTTGTGTCGGCCTCGCACGATCGGAGCCCAATCGGACCCAAGAAGAACCACGCAGAACAAAAAAAAAAATTAAAAATTAAAAAAAGAAAGAAGAAACCTCCATTGCCGCCACTGGACCACAGCCATCGGACCCACGATCTATGACCACAATCACCGGACCATAGCCATCGGCATCCCACAATCGCCGGAACACAATCATCGGTGGAGCCCACTCATCGGCAAAGCACAGAGAGAGAAGAGAGAAGAAAGAAGTGAGAGAGGAAAGAGAAAGATAGAGCAGAGAGAGAGAGCATTGAGTGAGTAAAAAAAAAACGGCTTGGCTTGATGCTCCAGCCTGGGTTTCATTGGAGAGGGAGGCAAAGACGTCAAGCAGAAGGAGAGAGAAAGCAGAGAAATGGTGAAACAAGAAGAAACGGAAATGAGAAGACAAAGAATAAAAGAAGTGGACCCCACTGAATAAAAAAATAATATCAGTTTTACAATTGGTTAATAGTGTGGTCTCAAATATGAGATTGCACTATTCATTAATTGCAAAAATTATACCATTTAAAAGGTTTGATGGAGCAAGCTTTTGGGTTAAAAATGCTAAAAAAAATAAGATTTTTAGCATTTGAAAGGTTTGATAAGAATGCTCTTATATAAGCCTTAGGTTAGTTTGTAAAGAGAATAGGAAAAATCGGGAGGGTAGGAGGCTGAGGCTAGGGCTAGAACTGGAATGCAGTGCCGCATGTACTTCATCTATGGCTTTTCTCTCAATAATAGAACTGTGACTTCTTTGTCTCCTCTATTACAGTCTAGTTTTATTTTATTATTTAGTTCAATGTTTAATATTTATTTTTGTGTTCTATTTCAATTTATATGCACAACTAAATTTTCAATTAAGGTTAAGAATGAAACATTGTTAAAGATTATCAGTATTATTTATGAGACTTGATATTTTTTTTTTATAGTAGTTGTTCTTTAATAATTTAATTGTTATTTCTTCATATCAATTGATTAAGATAGAAATCTTAATACGAGTTCAATCATATTTTTCTCATAATTTAGGATTTATTTTAATTGATTGAATGATTGGTTTATCATTTCTTAATTTTAAAATTGTATATTTTTGTGATTTTTTTGTCAACGGATACAATTTATGATTGTAATTTTTTTCTTAATGAATCCAATTAATGATTTTATTTAATATTTAGGAAGCAAAGAAGAGCATACTTTAGATTTTAAAATAGAGACTTTAGTGAGAATATCTTCCATGATAACAAGATTGATTTATAGATTATTATGCTGTATTTTAAGAAAAATTAATGATCATGAATATATGCTAATAATATGAATTAACAAGGCATATTCTAAAACCTTAATTCTTTTCTATAGATTGTTTATATCTCTTTATTGTTTTTATTATGTCCTTGCTTAGATTAATTATTTGCTTAGATTTATTTAATTTCAAAGTAATTAATTTTTATTGGATTAGATTATTTATTTAGTTTATATTTTATTAAAATTTCTAGATTCATACAAGTTCCTGTGTGTTCGACCTCGCTCTTGCAAAACTGTACAAAATCTTGCAAACCCCTAGAGAGTTGTATGAATATAGGAAAATTAATAAAACATTAACTAAATAAATCTTAATCTAGTTTAATAAAAATTGATTACTTTGAAATTAAATAAAACTAAGAAAATAATTAATCTAATCAAAGAGATAATACAAAGCAATTAAGATATTAAAAAATCAAGAGAAAAAGTTTTGGAATCTACCTTATTAATCAACTTTGGAATCTGCCATAATCATCATTTTTTCCTAAACTACTGCATAATAATCTAAAAATCAATCTTGTTATCAAGGAAGATATTCTCATTAAAATCTCTATTGTAAAATTCAAAGCATGCTCTTCTTCGCTTCCTAAATATAAAATCAAATCATCAATTATATTCGTTGACTAAAAAAACATAAGAAATATCCAATTATGAAATCAAATCATCAATTGTACCTGTTGACAGATAAATCACAAGAGAAATCCACTTTTCAAATCAAGAAATAAAAAACCAAGCATTCAATCAATTAGGATAAGTCCAAAATCATGAGAAAAACATGATTGAACTCGTCTTAAAAATCCTATCTTAGTCAATTGATATGAAACAAGAACAATTAAATCATTAAAGAACAACCATTATGGGAAAGAACAAGACTTAGGTGCAGTACTTAGATACTGTTCCTTAGGTTCCCCTTTTTAGATTCTACCATATGGATTTTTTCTCATAGGATGAAAGTGTATTTTTTCGTTAAGTAATCACATGGCTGAATCTTAATAGAGGAACCTAAGAAACAACACCTAAGGTATTATATCTAAGTTTTGTCCAAAAGAGTAAGACTTAAGTACAATATTTAGGTGTTGTTCCTTAGATTCCCCTTTTAAAATTCTGCCATGTGGATTTTTTCTCATAGGATGGAAGTGTATTTTTTAGTTAAGTATCCACATGGCTGAATCTTAAGAGGGAACTCTAAGAAATAGCACCTAAGGTACTGTATCTAAGTTTTGTCCAAAAGAGCAAGACTTACATACAGTACTTAGATGCTGTTCCTTAGGTTCCCCTTTTAAGATTCTGTCATGTGAATTTTTTCTTATGGGATGGAAGTATATTTTTTAGTTAAGTAGCTACATGGCTGAATTTTAAGAGAGGACTCTAAGAAACAGCATCTAAGGCACTATATCTAAATTTTGTCCAAAGAGCAAGACTTAGGTACAGTACTTGGGTACTGTTTTTTAAGTTTTTCTTTTAAGATTCTGCCATGTGAATTTTTTCTTATGGGATGAAAGTGTATTTTTTAATTAAGTAGCCATATGGCTGAATTTTAAGATGAGAATCTAAGAAACAGCACCTAAGGTACTGTATCTAAGTTTTGTCCTATAGAAAAAGATCAATTACATTGGATAAGATGTTTGAATACAAATTGCAGATGAGATCAGAGGATACTTCTCTGTTTAATTGGGCCTATCTTGAACAGTTGAACTGTTCTTACCTACTGCAATATTCAAGTTTGATCTAATCTGATCAATATGATTAAAGTAAGATGTTTAGAATCTAGCACGGCTTATTATTGATTTTTAATTGATCAAGACTTAAGCCAGTAGTTAATTAGTCAAGATTCAATACAATAGGTATCATGGGTACATAACACAACAAACAATTCACTAACACGCGCGTGCACACACACACACACACACACACAACATGATATGTTGACGAAGAGAAACCCAACAGGGAAAACCTCTCTGAACTGAAGCCTTGCCCAATAAACCGATTTCAATATGAAGTTAGTTGCAATACGAAATAACTTACTAGCAAAAAAAAAAAAACTTACAAAACCACAGTTCTTGTATCCTAACTCCTAACTTTTGCTAACAATAGACTACCAGTCTTTTATCTTCAACAACTTCAAGTCAATCACCGACCGCAAATCTGATCTTTTGGACACTTTAAGGCCACTTGAAGATTTCTTGGAAGTCCATGTGGTTTCTAATTAACTATGGACGGAGGCATATATGGACTTGGGGGGAATGGCCACCCCCATTTAAAAAAAAAAAATTTAGTACATACCTAAATACTAAGTTTAGCAATTTTATTTTAAAAAATTACATATTACTTCCTTTAACAATATCATTGGTTATTTTCAGAGTAATGCTATAGCCATGAACTTTTTTACAATACTTTTACAAACTGTTGAGGTAGCAATTTATTATTAATTTGTTCACATTTAGGTTCATCACTTATATCACTTTTTACTTACTAATAATTACTCACCACTCAGCAATTTGTAAAAAAATTTGCAACCCTAGCATTTTCCTCATTTTAAAGGCCATAAAAAAATTATAGATCTAAAATTTGAAACAAAATATACAATCCCAAAAAAATTACACCTAATCAACTTATTTGACCCAAAACAAACAATGTGACCATTTAAAAAATTTTAAACAAAATAAGTTTCTTTATCCAACAATAGACGCACGCACAAAGACACATACAGAGAAAAAAAAACCCCCTTAGTGGTTAAGCAGTCGGAGGCCAGAGTCGCTACAGCAACTAGCAATAGATCTGCCTCCTAACTCCAATCCTTGACTCCATTCCAGTGACCAACCCACCACATTCAAGGTATGATAAGGTGTTTGGATTGATTCTTCTCTCAAATGTGTGCAAGTTTGGAGATAGTTAAGGTGTTTGAGACTATAAGGATTGCTCTCTAGGGTATTGGTAGTCTTAACCTTCGTTCATATAAAATTACGGTTTTACTCAATTGAGTTTCAGGCGAAGCTCCCTATGTAATTGATATTCATATTCTGATGATGTTTATTAAAATCTCGCCTAATACCATGAAATTTGCTTAACCGAGATTCCAAATGCAGCACTTGAACATTTTCTTACGCTCTTCAACCTCAATTACTTGATAATATTACAAATGAAATGAAATGAATGCAAGGAAAGTTTTGCAAATACAATTGAAGCGTTTGACACTTAATTTGCCAATCATAATTATTATAATCAACCTAACACATGACATCTTTATTCGATGAAAAAATAGTAGAAAGAAGAGAATATGACACAAACATCAAGGATTTACATGTTTCAACAGAAGCCTACACTCATTGGTATTAGGTGATGAATTCATTATAGCAAATAGAGAATATAAAAGTGTTTACACACTTAAAGGAGAACTCAGAAATATATAATAAAAATATTAAATTAAAAAAAAAAAAAAAAAAAAAAAAAAAAAAAAAAACTGTCTGAAGCTCTCACATGCTAATTCAAAGTCTCTTCCCATGTGGAGGGCCTTTAGGCAAAGCCACCAATTCCTTTTGGCATTGTTTGTTTATAAAACTTCAGTATTCATTCTTCTATGGACATGGAATATCTTTTGTTTCTAGTAGATAAGAAGTAATTTTCTTGTTTATTAAGAAATAGACTTTCCTTTTTCACCAAGAAAACCCAAACCAATAAAACCCCATGGTCCCGTTCCGTCTACGTGAGTGATGAGATCTGATTTATTAAATGATCTATTAGACGACAAAAGGACCTAAAATCTGAATTTAATGTCATTTCATATCAATAACGAACAACCTAATCCCACTGTGATTGAATAAAACTAAAAAATTGAAAAAATATATATACATATATATATATATATATATATATCTTAATATATAAAAAGCGACAGTACCGCTACAGTGCTTTGATACTGTACACTCAGTGTTAATCACTGTGCAGCAGTAGCGGCAACAGTGCCTTCGTTTCGTAAGTCTTTTTTTTTTTTTTTCTTCAGTGTTCGGTTTGTGTGTTTTTTTTTTTTTCCTTTTAAATGTTGTTATAAGCTGAAATTTATATTGTTATACTGACACAACAAATTTCACAATATTTTTACAATTATGGTTTCGTTAGTCACATTTTTTTTTTCAATAATCAGTTTGTGTTTTTTTTTTTAATATTGATGTAAGCTGGCATTTATATTGTTATACTGACACAAAAAAATTTTATATAACAGTGTTTTTGTACTATTCATGCAGTGTTATTCACTGTTCATCTATAGTGCTGTTTTCATGAGTCACTTTTTTTTTTTTTTAGTAATCGGTTTATGTTTTTTTTTTTTAATATTGATGTAAGCTGAAATTTATATTGTTTTATTGACACAACAAATTTCACAATATTTTCACAATTATGGTTTAGTTAGTCACTTTTTTTTTCAGTAATCGGTTTGTGCTTTTTTTTTTTTTTTTAATATTGATATAAGCTGACATTTATATTGTTATACTGACATAACAAATTTATTATATATAAAAGCGGTTATGCCGCTGCAGTGCTTTGGCACTGTGCATTCAATGTTTTTGCACTGTTCATCTACAGTGCCGTTTTGGTGAGTCATTTTTTTTTTTTTCATTAATCAGTTTGTGTTTTTTTTTTCTTTTAAATATTGATGTAAGCTGACATTTATATGGTTATACTGACACAATAAATTTCACAATATTTTCACAATTATGGTTTACTTAGTTTTTTTTTCAATAATCGATTTGTGTTTTTTTTTTTTTTCCTTTTAAATATTGATGTAAACTGACATTTATATTGTTATTCTGACACAACAAATTTCATAATATTTTCACAATTATTGACGTGTCAATTTCTTACAAGTTGAAATAAATTATAAAATATGAGACTGTAGCCAATCACAACTGAAAATAAATGTTTTGACAATGCCACTATAGTGCTTTCGCACTATACATCCAGTGTTTTGGCACTGTTCATCTACAGTGCCATTTTAATGAGTCATTTTTTTTTCCAGTAATCGGTTTGTGTTTTTTTTCTTTTAAATATTGATATAAGCTAACATTTGTATTGTTATACTAACACAATAAATTTCACAATATTTTCACAATTATGGTTTAGTTAGTCACTTTTTTTTTAGTAATCGGTTTTTGTTTTTTTTTTTTCTTTTCTTTTAAATATTGATATAAGCTGACATTTATATTATTATACTGACACAACAAATTTCACAATATTTTCACAATTATTGACGTATCAATTTCTTACAAGTCGAAATAAAATAATAAAATATGAGACTGTAGCCAACCACAACTGAAAATAAATGTTTTGAAAAAATGTTACAAGACTTATTGTTATCACAATATTTTCACAATTGTTGAGATCTCAGTTTCTTATAGATCAAATAAAAAAAATGCTAAGTCTACAACATTTTAACATTAATTTCTATAGTGCTTAAAGTTTTTTTTTTCCAATAATCGGTTTGTGTTTTTTTTCCTTAATATTTATATAAGCTGGCATATATATTGATATACTGTCACAATAATTTTCACAATATTTTCACAATTATTGAGGTATCAATTTATTACAAGTTGAAATAAAAAAATAAAATATGAGACTGTGATCAACCACAATTGAAAATAAATGTTTTGAGAAAATGTTACAACACTTATTATTATCACAATATTTTCACAATTATTGAGATCTCAGTTTCTTATATATCAAATAAAAAAAATACTATGTCCACAATATTTTAACATTAATTTCATAATAAATCATGGGTAAGCTATTATTGATGGATAGCACTGAAGCTACAGTACTTTTGGTTTATTCAATTGTCACTATAGTTACAGTGCCTAAAGATTTTTTTTCCCAATAATCGGTTTGTGTTTTTTTTTTCTTTGAAATGTTTATGTAAGCTGACATATATATTGTTATACTGACACAACAAATTTCACAATATTTTCACAATTATTGACATGTCAATTTCTTACAAGTCGAAATAAAACAATAAAATATGAGACTGTGACCAACTACAACTGAAAATAAATGTTTTGAGAAAATGTTATAACACTTATTATTATCACAATATTTTTACAATCGTTGAGATCTCAATTTCTTATAGATCAAATAAAAAAATGCTAAGTCCACAACATTTTAACATTAATTTCTACAGTGCCTAAACTTTTTTTTTCCCAGTAATCGGTTTGTGTTTTTTTTTTCTTTTAAATATTTATGTAAGCTGACATATATATTGTTATATTAACACAACAAATTTCATAATATTTTTACAAATATTGAAGTATCAATTTCTTACAAGTCAAAATAAAATAGTAAAATATGAGATTGTAACTAACCACAACTGGAAATAAATATATTGAAAATAACAATAACAATGTTATCAGTTTAAAACCAATAACAACTTATCATTTAAAATTTGTTCTAAAAATGTTATGAATGTAGTATTTCTCTCAAATAAAATAAAAAATATCTATTCGGATCCTAAAAATGAAGATATTGTGAAAATATTGTGATATTTTATTATATTCTTAGACTTCTTTTTTAATATAGTCAAATTGAGTGAGCCAAAATTCACGATTTTACACACAAAATTTATATTAATTTTTTCACTACTGGACAGCACGTGCCTTGCACATGCAGCCAACACTAACATATATAAGATTAAATGAAAAGAAAAATATATATAGAAGGGAAAGGTAGCCTTGGCCCTATAAAAGCTGATCCACACCTTTTAATCTTTTACACCAAATCAGCCAACTATGCTCTAATTGCTGCATGTGGCCGTTTACTTTACCCCACTCCAGTGTCCACCAAACCACCAAGTCCTAGAGGTTCCCTCAATTAGCGCAAAATATGACTTTTACAAGAAAGATAAATGGGAAATGAAAACTTGTGGTCATTTTTATTTTTTTATTTATTTATTTTGAGAGAGTGGTCATTTTTCTTAACACAAACAAAATACAGTTGGAAAAAAAAAAAAAATCAGTATCATACACCAAGAAAAACATAACCACACCTATAGATTTTTTTTTTTTTTTTTTTGAAAGCCACACCTATAGATATTCAACTGAGAGTGAGTGTGGAAGTAAGTTTAACTTAAAAGATTGGTTACTAAAAGTTGGTTAAAACATAATTTTATATATATATTTATATATATCAAGTTGGCTTAATGGGGCCATGGCCCCCATTGAAAATTTAAAATTTGGACAAACTATTTCTATTTGTTGGCTAATTTTATAACAAATTTGATTTTTTTTTAAATAAATTTTAAACCCTCTGAGTACTCATGTAATTTTGTGGGTTTTTAATTGTATTGCGTTGGTGAGGTGAAGTGGACATAGCGTAAAAATTGAAGTTGGTTGATGCAGAAAATTTCACTCCTAAGAACTTCATGGTGAGAGGTGAACTAAGAGGCGAAACCAGAATTTGAATTTCAGTTGGACAGAAGGTTCGCTCATCCCTTGTACGATACTTCGCTTGTACAAACTTGATGGAATCTGAGACAATTTTACTATTTTTTCTCGGCTATTCCAACTCTCACCCTCACTATTCAAGATCCCATTTCCTACGAATTTACTCACCCAATTCCCATATAAAGAATTAGAGAGAACCCATAAATGAACCTTAGAGTTTAAACCCTCATCAATCTTTTTACCCTCTTCCCCTTTAATTGCCAAATTTATGAGAGGAGATTGAAACCATCACACCCATTACTACCTTCAGAGTTTTATGTTAATTGGAGCTTGGGAACTATTGGAGCTAGCCCAAACTCGCCAAGGAAATTAAATTGGAGATTGCAATTGGAGACTCAATTAATTGCAGATTCAGAGGCTAGTGAGAAGATAGGATTTGAGATTTTAGTTGCTTGCAGGAGCCGAATGCTCGAGTACATATATAGTTACTACATAGCTTGGAGGATTTTATAAGTAATATGTATTGCAACTATTCTCATTAGTGCATTGTTTGGTGCTATAATGCCCCAAAGAGGTTTTTTCACCCAGTTCTTGGATTTTCTTTTTCTAAGTACTTTGGTGTTCAGTGTTCTTGTGGGTGGTTGATTCAATGTGGTTATTATTGTTTTTATGTTTATCCATGCATGCTTATGTCTATTGGCTAGTCAAACAATTGGGCTCAATTCCATTAGTTAGCTTAAAATTGACTATGCTGTAAAATTAGGTAAAGTTTGGGGTCTAAATTGTTTGCATTGGATTAGTAAGGTTTCTTATATAAGTTTTGCACTCTACTTGCCTATATAGAGAGAGAGAGAGAGAGATAACAACTGATATATGTGGTTTGAAACTTCAAATCACAGATATGGAACATCACAAATAAAATAATGTTATTAAGCTGTGTACATAAAAGTCTAAGCTACAAGTAGTTTTAGATTAGGAATACTTAAGCTACATGTAGTTTGTATATAGCATTTGATTAGTTTTTGTTTTGATACTTGTCAGCCTTGTATTAGAAGTTAGTTACAGTAGTTAGTTTCATTTTTTTCCTCTCCTCTGATCCTACTATATAAAGGGCAGAGTATCAGATATTTAACATATATAGAATACACAGTTCTCTCATCTCTCTCTCTCTCTCGTGGTTTGTGTTCTTTCCTCCATTGATGAAGATTGTGTGAGAGCTTGGATTCTAACATGGTATCAGAGCTTGAACTAGTTCAGAGTCTTCGTCCTTGGTACACTCTGTAATTGCTAGTTCAATTCTTTGTCTTCTTTGTGCATTGTTTCAGATCAAGTAGAAATTTTCTTCGCATTTTTCTCTTGATTCACGCACAATTTTTTCTTTCTTCCCTGTTTTGATTTTCTTTGCAATTCTTAGCAAATTAAATTCAGAACTTAGGGTTTCGGTAATTGAATTTTATTTGGATCTTGATTTGATCATTACAATTCAATTCTCAATTCTTGTAATAGAACCTTAGGGTTTCTATGATTGAATTCATCATCTAAATCTTTAATTCTTTAGAGATTTAGATACAATTCTTGGATTCTGGTTCAATTCTCATTCTGAGAATCTTGAAGCTTTCGTTGTTGTTTTTTTTTTTTTTTTTTTTTTTTGAATTCTGGTTAAAGTTCAACTGTTCTTGATCTCTAATTTGAAGAAATGAGTGATAGCACTTCAAGTACCTCTACTTCAACCATTCAGCCATGGGAGAACTCTTCTAGCCCATATTTTTTGTCTAGTAGTGACAACCCAGGTGTGTCACTAGTTGTGCAACATCTCACTGAAGAGAACTATAACACCTGGAGTAGGGCTGTTCTCATAGCTTTAGATGCTAAGTCTAAAATAGGCTTCATTGATGGGTCTTTGCTGAAACCTCAATCTGTGGATCATCCTCTCTACACTGCTTGGTGCAAATGCAACAGCACTGTTCTAGCCTGGTTGTTCAATTCTGTCTCAAGGGATCTTCAACCTAGTGTGGTTTATTTCAAGACAGCTAGGGAGGTTTGGTTGGACTTACAACACAGATTCTCTCAAGGCAATGGACCACACATTTTTGAGTTAAGACAAGAAATTTGCTCTTTAGCACAAGAGGATTTGGGCATTAGTAGCTATTACACCAAGTTTAAGTCACTGTGGCAAGAACTTTCAGATTATAGAACATGTTCTTGTGGACATCAGGCAGAAGATTGTGTTATGTCTTTTCTGATGGGCCTTAATGAAACTTATACCACAGTTAGAGGGCAGATTTTGTTGATGGATCCCATTCCTTCTTTGGGCAAGGTATGCTCTCTTTTGCTTCAAGATGAGAAGCAAAGAAAGGTTGGAAAGAAGAATACCATTGAGCCTTCTGCACTAGTAGTCAAGGCTAATGGTTCTGGCAAGACATTCAACAAAGCTAAGTCTGGCAGACCACAATGCACTCATTGTGGTGTTTTAGGGCATGTTGTTGATAAGTGTTACAAGCTTCATGGGTACCCCCCTGGTTATAAGTTCAAGAATAAGGGTTCACAAATTGCCCCTTTTGCTAATAATGTTGTAGCAGCTGATGCTTCTCCTGATAAAAGTGTCAACTTGACCCCTTCAGAGTATCAACAATTGCTTAGCTTGCTGAATTTCCACAATCACTTTGGTACACAAGCACCAGAAGGAGGTTCTGACACACACCAAGTTGCCAATATCATCACTCAGTCTGCTGTTAGTCTTCAGGGACATGAGGTTTCAGGTATTTGGTCAGCTCCTTCTTTAGACTATTCTGTTTTTTTTTTCTAGTGCTGTTACAACTCATATTAGTCCTAGTGATTGGATTTTGGATAGTGGTGCTACAGACCATATGATTCATTCCACAGATTTTTTAACTTCTATAACCTCCATAGTTCAAATTTCAGTTAGGTTACCTAATGGTGATATGGCTAAGGTTTCACATATTGGGACTGTCCAAGTTTCTTCTACTTTGCTGTTAGAGAATGTACTTTGCATTCCTAGCTTCTCTTTCAATTTAATCTCCATTAGTAAACTAACTCAGTCCTCTTCCTGTTGTTGCATCTTTCTTTCCCAATTTTGTCTTATTCAGGATTTACAGCTTTGGAAGATGATTGGGTTGGGTAAGAAGCAAGGTGGACTCTACACATTGCAAAGTCAATCTGATATTTCACTCCCTGCATCTGTTTCTGATGTACTTGCTAAAATTTTTAGTTTTTCTTTTTCTTGTTTCAATTCTTGTACATCTGATGTTGACAAGACTAGCCTATGGCATTGTAGGTTAGGTCACCCTTCCCCACAAAGATTAGCCTTGTTACAATCACTTGTACCAACTATCATTACTTGCAATATTAATAAAACTTTTGATTGTTCTGTTTGTCCTCTAGCCAAGCAAAAAAGGTTGCCTTTTCCTACATCTGTTTCTTCTTCCACTTCTTGTTTTGACCTGATTCATGCTGACATTTGGGGGCCCTATTCCACTCCTTCATTGAATGGATCTAAGTATTTTCTTACTTTGGTTGATGATCATAGTAGATGTACTTAGGTCTACTTAATGAAACACAAATCTGAAACTTCATGCTTAATTCAATCCTTTTATAATATGATTTTTACACAATTTCAAGTTCCTATTAAGATTCTTAGATCTGATAATGGACCTGAATTTGCTTTAACCTCCTTTTATGCTTCCAAAGGAATTATACATCAGCTTAGTTGTGTGGAAACACCACAACAAAACTCAGTGGTTGAAAGGAAGCATCAGCATCTTCTTGCTGTTGCTAGGGCTTTGAGATTTCAAGCTAACCTTCCTTTGAAGTTTTGGGGTGATTGTGTTCTTACTGCAACTTACCTGATTAATAGAATTCCTAGTCCTCTTTTGCATGATCTCACTCCTTTCCAAATGTTACTAGGTAAACCTCCTTCTTATGTTCATCTTAGGTCCTTTGGCTGCCTTTGTTATGCTTCTACTTTGGCTAGAGACAGGTCCAAATTTGATCCCAAGGCTAAAGCTTGTATTTTTCTTGGATATCCTTTTGGTACCAAAGGTTACAAACTTTATGATTTAGCTTCTAGGACATGTTTTGTCTCCAGGGATGTTGTCTTCAAAGAGTTTTGTTTTCCTTTTAAACATTGGACTACCAAATCTACTCATATCCCTTCTTTCTCATCTTCTGATTCAGTGTTTCCACCTCAATCTGTTCTGCCTGATTCTAGTCCATCACCTCAACACCAACCTCTTTCTGCAGACATTTCTGTTTCTGCAGAATTCACTCCTGCTTTTACCACAGATATTGGATCTCCTCCTGATGAATTTCCTGATCTTGTGACTCTACCTTCAGCCTTAGAGCAACCTCATTCTACTCCTGATTTACCTATGATTCCCACTTCTATTTCTCTGTCATCATCTCAACCTCTCAGAAAATCTTCTAGACCTCACAAAGCACCCTCTTATCTTCTTGATTATCATTGTAACCTAGCTTCTGCACATGTGTTGGCTTCAGCTTCCATTACTCAATCTCTTGATTCCAATGCTTCCACTAATTCAGGTATTCTCTACCCCATTTCTTCTACTTTATCTTATGATAGACTTTCTACATGTCATAGGGTTTTTTCCATTTCTCTTTCTGTTTCTAAGGAGCCTGATTCTTATGATGAAGCCATCTTGGATCCTAGATGGCAAGAGGCAATGCAAGCTGAGATTGATGCTCTTAAGGCTAATAACACTTGGGTTATGTGTCCTCTTCCTCCTGACAAGGTTCCTATAGGGTGTAAATGGGTTTACAAAGTGAAATTAAAGGCTGATGGGTCTGTGGAGAGGTATAAGGCTCGTTTGGTGGCTAAGGGGTTTACCCAAACTGAGGGAATTGATTTTTTTGAGACCTTTTCTCCTGTGGTAAAGTTTGTCACTATCAGAACCTTATTTGCACTTGCTGCAATCTCTGGCTGGCATTTGACACAACTTGATGTCAATAATGCTTTTCTCCATGGTGACTTTCATGAGGAAGTCTACATGCATCCACCACCTGGGTTTGGCAGCAAGGGGGAGGTTTGTAAACTACTCAAGTCATTGTATGGGCTTAAACAAGCTAGTAGACAATGGTTTGCTAAATTGTCTACCACAATTGTTGATCATGGGTTTGTACAATCCAAATCTGATTATTCAGTTTTCACCAGAGTTAAGGGATGTTCTATTATTATCATTTTGGTATATGTTGATGACATTTTAATTGCAAGCAATGATGTGGCTGCAGTGACCATAAAAGTTTGAATTATCAAGCATTAGTATACCTTAGATCTTCTTGCTGATACAGGTTTGTTGGCTAGTAAACCTGCAAGTACACCTATGGAACCATATGCAAAATTCAGCAATTCTATTGGTGAATCAGTTTCAGATATGTCACAGTATAGAAGATTAATTGGCAAACTTCTTTATTTAACCTTGACTAGGCCTGATATATGTTTTTCAGTACATAAATTGAGCCAATTCCTTAGTTCTCCTAGAGTTCCTCACTTACAAGCAGCCTATAGAATCATTAAGTATTTGAAGAAAACACCAGGGCAGGGTCTGTTTCTTCCTGCAGACTCAAGTTTACAATTGAAAGCCTATTGTGATGCTGACTGGGCAGCTTGTATTGATACAAGAAGATCTGTTTCAGGTTTTTGTGTGTTTCTAGGAGATTCTCTAATTTCTTGGAAATGCAAAAAACAACAAGTTGTCTCAAGATCATCAGCTGAGTTTGAGTTCAGGGCTATGGCCACAGTAACTAGTGAGATTGTGTGGTTAATTGCATTGTTCAAAACCTTTGGGGTACATCATACACAAGCTGCCTACCTGTATTGTGATAGCAAAGCTGCTTTGTATATTGCTGCCAATCCTGTGTACCATGAAAGAACAAAACATGTGGAAGTAGACTGTCACTTCATTAGAGAGAAGATTGAAGCCGGTATTATCAAGACTTTCCACATTCCAACACAGCATCAACTAGCTGATTTCTTTACTAAAGCCCTCGGGCAAAGACAGTTTTTTTATCTCCTTTCCAAGATGAACTTACTTAATATCTACAGTTCATCTTGAGGGGGAGTATTAAGCTGTGTACATAAAAGTCTAAGCTACAAGTAGTTTTAGATTAGGAATACTTAAGCTACATGTAGTTTGTATATAGCATTTGATTAGTTTTTGTTTTGATACTTGTCAGCCCTGTATTAGAAGTTAGTTACAGTAGTTAGTTTCATTTTTTTCCTCTCCTCTGATCCTACTATATAAAGGGCAGAGTATCAGATATTTAACATATATAGAATACACAGTTCTCTCATCTCTCTCTCTCTCTCTCGTGGTTTGTGTTCTTTCCTCCATTGATGAAGATTGTGTGAGAGCTTGGATTCTAACAAATGTTATTAGTGCTCCTAGTCCTAGGCACTCACATGAACGCCGATTCAGATGTCTAAATCTTTGTATCATAATACATGTGCTTTCATAGCTAAACAATCATGTTAATTATAATCATTTGTCGTAACATTCAATAAGATGCCAAGCATTTGTCATCAATGAATTCAAATAGAGATAGGACCTTTTCCTTGTTACCACGTAACTTCAATGTGCTCGGCCAAGATAAGTGACTTATTATAGAGCAAATATGGTATAGGGGAGGTGGGCATCCATCTTGTGTGACGCAGCGACCGAGTGCATGTTAAGGTTATTGAATTTCAGAGAGAAATCAATGATGAAAATGCGTAACAAAGTAAAAGTGGTTCTCTTCCCGTGAGCTTTGATTGTCTTTATTGTATTGTCGGTGTGTTTAATAGCAAAAATTCTAGAAATACAACTATTATTATAATTTTTATCACAATTGTTCACATGGCAGATTATAAGCCGTATAAATAATAGGTATACATGAAAGTAACAAGTAATTCACAATCTGTCACATATGATAGTTGTAACAAAAATTATGATGTTTAAAATATCCAAAGTTATAAAGCATTTAACTGTACCTCAGTTTCATCTATTCTAAAATTCACAGTATAAATAGTCTTTTTCATGTGATATCTCCTCAACAAAACAAGTGGCTCTGTACTTCTATCCTTTCGGCTCTCTCAAATCACAGGTCACAAAAGAGTCACGAATAAAAAAGTTAGAATGCCAAATAGCAGTGCTATTGAGGAATCACAGGTTCCCTTACTAGATGATCTATGTTCAACCATTCAACTAAATAACAAAGAAGATGGTCATGATTGTCATGACCTTGTGCAGAGGGTTTGGTTTGAATCCAAGAAACTATGGCACATAGTTGGCCCTGCAATCTTCTTCCGCGCCACCAACTTCTCCATGATATTAATCACCCAAATCTTTGCTGGCCATTTGGGTGATCTTGAGCTAGCTGCTATCTCACTTGCTTATAATGTCATCATTGGCTTCGACTTTGGTCTTTTGGTAGTTCATCTTTTCTCCCTCTAACCTATCTTTTTGCGTTATGAGATCTCTCTCAAGATTTCTCTCTCTCTCTCTCTCTCTCTCTCTCTCTCTCTCTCTCTAATATTTTATAATCTGTATTTATTTTCATATTTATTTTATTTCAGTTGGGAATGGCAAGTGCACTAGAAACTCTATGTGGTCAAGCTTTTGGAGCCCAAAAGCATTACATGTTAGATGTATACTTGCAACGTTCATGGATTATTTTGTTTCTTTGCTGCGTTCTAATACTGCCTTTGTTCCTATACACCTCTCCAATCTTGAAGTTCATGGGACAACCTTCAATAGTTGCTGATTTAACTGGGGTAGTGGCCATGTGGGTTATACCACTTCACTTTTGCTTGGGGTTTCTTTTTCCCTTGCAGAGATTCCTGCAATGCCAGCGTAAGACTGGAGTTATTGCATGGGTGTCTTTGGTGGTGCTTGTGGTGCATGTGATTATAAGTTGGTTGTTTGTGTACGTGTTCAAACTTGGAGTGATTGGTACTGCTGCAACTTTGAGTTTTTCTTGGTGGCTCTTAGGGTTGGGGTTGTTGTTTTACACACTATATGGTGGGTGCCCTTTGACTTGGAATGGTTTTTCAATTGAAGCATTTTCAGGTCTATGGGAGTTCACTAAGCTCTCTGCTTCTTCTGGGGTCATGATTTGGTATACTCTCTTCCTCACCAATACATATATTCCTCCCACTAACTTACATTGCTAGCTCCTTTAATAACCTAACAGCCTTTCAATTAATTGATCATGAATTATTATTATTAATGAATTTCCCTTCTTCTTCTCTCCTTTCTCTTTTTCTTTAACAGCTTGGAGAACTGGTACTACAGAATACTGATATTGATCACTGGAAGCCTTAATAATGCAGAGATTGATCTGGATGCCTTATCCATCTGGTCTGCAACCCCATATATATATATATATATATATATATATATATATAGTGAGATAAAGCCATATATTGCAAACCATATATTGCATTTGATACCATTATTGGGCATAGTGAACATGTACACGATGCACACTTAAAATGTATGCTTTTCAGCTTTTGTCATTCATAATATTTCACAATAATTTTATGATAAATAAAAGCAAACACCAAACTTTAACATAACAACGATTTTAGAAGTGTGCTAACCAATATCATATTATAGACGTATCATTGCAGTTTTGTGATATGTCGGTGGCCGACATGGAAAGGATCGTATTGATTACGGCTCTATAATTTCCCAATAATAATAAATAAATAAATAAAAGCATTCTCTGCTGCCGCACTATAATTTTCCAATAATAAAAAAATGAATATATTAATAGATGTTTTTAGAATCATAGTTAACGATTTATTTTAAAAATTATTTGACACCACTTTTATAAAAAAGTACTAATTATTTTTTTATATAAAAATTCCTTTTAAATAAATTATTAATTATTATCTGAAAGCCATCCATTAAAATTTTCGTTTAAAAAAAACTCTTTCGCATTGAATTCGGCTCAAACTTTGTGGAAGTATTCACATGCATGTTAAATCATCCCTACTCTAATCTTTGACTTCTTTTTATTTTCTCTCAATTGGCAGCATGTCCATTAGTAGCTGGCAGATGATGATTCCACTCTCTTTCTTCGCTGGAGCTGGGTAATTTTTATTTTCAATTATCTTTATTGACTTCAACTTTTTTTAGCACTTCCAGTTTCGCATTATTATTATGAGAGTGCATGATTCCGGTTGGCCAACGGCCTCATTAACCACTTTTTTTTTTTTTTTTTGAGGGGTGCCTCATCAACTTTTTAATCATCTCGGAATCTGCATTCGTATCCGCGTAAATAAAATAAATAAATAAATAAATATAGATATAAAAAGAAGTTAAACTTAATCTAAAGGAACTAGTTTAGAAAATGTTTTAATAATTAAAAAAGATGATTTTCCTGACAAATTTTTAATATGTATATTTTTTTTATGAAAGTGGATATTAAAACTTCTCTAGAATGGTTGATTTATGAATGATCTAAGGGTACCCGTTAATCAGATCCATATATATATATATATATATATATATATAATTATATACCTCAATAATGTAACAAAGTATATATACTCAATTATGTAGTTTCAAAAGTAAAAAAATTTAATAATCTAAAGTTCAACTAATTTTTAATAAAAACCAATGTTATGAATTTTGTTCTGTTTTAGTATGTAAATTGGAGCGGTAATACCTTTTATTCCACCTAGAATCAAATTTTGGTCTATTTTAGGCATTCTAACAATTTTGGCCAAAATGCAAATTTCACTTGGAATGAGTTTCAAGCTCTTTTTTTCCATTCTTGAATCTAACGGTCTTATTTTCCTACTTCATACAACAAAGTTTTGAGTTTCACTAATTCTGTTCTACCTCACGACATCAAATATAATAAAAAAGATCCACAACAATGAACATTGAGAGAGAGAGAGAGAGAGAGAGATGATAAACAAACTTTGATAATTCTTTGATCTTGAGGTAGATTACTCATGAATTCTTCAATCTTCACATATTTGCAACACAAAGAGACGAGGATAGTGTTATAGGTAAAAAGTTTAAAACATAGAGAGAAGAACAAGGAAACCAATTACATGTATTCGGGTAGACGAGATGGAGAGAGAGGTGGTATTACATATATCTAATATACATATCCATTTTCTCATATTGAAATAGACTCTACACCGGTGAGACCCATCCTATAAATACATATATTGGATATATGATTTTTTTTTTTTTTTTTTTTTTTGAGAAAGTGGGATTAGGTGGGTTAGGTGAAATCTTAGGCTCTGCTTGGGAGTTCATAAGAGGATGGAATGGAATAGAATGTATTTAAGTAAGAGAAAAGAATGGAATGGAATTAAATAACATTGATTAGATGTTTTAAAATGAATGAATGAAATGTAAGTAATCTTGTTTGGGAGTAACATGGAGGGAATAGAATGGAATCATATTATGACAATATTACTATCAGACCCATATTTTAAAATAAAAGGTTGAATATAAAAGGGTGTTTTGGAAGTTTTAGTAAAAAAATCATTAAATCTAATTTCATTCCCTCCCATTCTTCCCAATTTCGGGGCAATCAAATTTGAGGTTTTAAGAGAATAAAGAGGAATGAGTGTTCTCTTTTACCAATTTCATTCTCTCATACTTAAAATCTCAAACAAAAAAATGAAAAAATATTCTAAAATTATTCTTTTCATTCTTTTTCATTCCATTTCATTGCCTCTTTCCAAGCAAGGTCTTAAAGGTCTATTTGGATACCGCTTATTACTAAAAACTGAAAACTTATTGCTGAACACACTGTAACAAAATAATTTTTAAATGTGTAAATAATGTCATGAGACCTAATTTTAAAGAAAAATTTACTGAATTCTGTATTTGCAAGTCCTGTAAACAATGCACGAGACCCAACCAATAAAACACAGACGCACAAAACGCCAATCATGTCGCTATCCAATTTCACACTAAATGGGTGAAAGAGAGCCACATTTTTTCTTCCTTTGTAGCAACTAGTGGCCTGTTTTATCAACCTCAAATCTAGCAAGAGCTAGCAGTGAAAAGAAAAAAAAAAAAACAGTACTTTTATATATATATATATATATATATATTTATAGTTAAAAAAGAGGAAAAATAATACTACACGTTATTAATTGACAAAAAGTTTAAGGATAACGGGAAAATACCCCACCATTTCACATAAATTGCATCACAATTCACATGGTGGTCCCAACTGAGTTGAGTTGAAGGTTTAATCATTAATGTGAAACGGAGTGAATGTTCGGTTCTCTATGTTAGGTCTAATCATAAATAGCATCACTACTTTAAAATTATTTGATTTAATTTCTTATACCTTTTTTTTATTAGCTTAATTTTTTACATCCTTATCACCGCACATCTTTAGTGCAGTGGCTACTCTACAAGTATGAATATTTGTGAGGTATGGGGAGTAAAGGTCGAGATTTAAGTCTCCAGAAAGAAGTTTCACACACATATACACTTAAATTAAGTTAAAATAAAAATTTTATCTTGTATCAAGAAAAAATTTCTTACACCCTTTTTTTTATTAGTTTAATATTTTACACCCTTAAATTATAGGATTTAAAGTTTAATTTTTCCTACATATTTTTAACAAATTAATTATTCGGCTAATACGTAATAGTAGTACCAGTAACAACCTAATTATCTCGACAACTCTGGGGTGGATTTAAAAGGGAATTTTTGAAGACAGCAGCAGTGACATATGGTTTTGTAGCTCTTTTGTGGTTGGGCTTTTGGATGATTGGTATCATGGTATGGCCCACAGTGTAATTTTGAGTGGCCGAAATTCATTAAGCAAAGACTCAACAAAAGTCAATAGAACACCAGCATTAGCTATGTTATCTTAAATGCCATTTCAAGTTTTCAACACAAAAATTTATTTTATCCATTTTACCGGCATCCGTAGTAGATGTGCTAAATGTGCCAAATACCAAATATTTGACACATTTGACACACCAAACACCAAAAAATCCTTTTATCAGATATGTTAAATGTGTCAAATTTTTACAACATACTACAATACTCTCACAATTTTGGCACGATACGGACACACTATGGCATTTGATTTAATATTTTTTTTTATTCATCTTTCTCTCTCCACTCACTTCTTTAATTGATTTTTTCTCTCTCCTCACAATCTGTCTCTCTCTCCCAATCGGTGTTCTTTTCTCTCTCTTTACACCTCAAATCAAACCCAAATCTTCATGTCCAACTCAGATTCCCAGCTCCTCCCTCCCTCGGCTCTACCTTTCGCCAGCGCCACCCAACACCGGCTCAACCCTTTGCCAGCGCCACCCATCACCAGCTCCACATAAGTTCTTGTTATTCTTAAACGTTCATCGGTTCCATCGATTCTTGGCCACCTCCACCGTCGTTGATTCATCCATAGGTTCTTAGTTTTGGGTTTTTTTTCTTTTTCTTTTTCTTTTATTGACGTGTGGTTTAGAGATTTGGGTTTTTGGATGGTTTCTGGGTCATGGGTAGCTAGGTTTAAGGGTGGCGGTAGATGGTTGGGATGGGGACGTGGGTCGATGTTGATGGTAGATTGCAGTTACATTTTGTCTTTGTAGGTTGTTTCTACAATGAATGGTGGCCGAGCCCCTCCAATCTGAGTTTTTGGCTAGGTGGGTTTTTGGGTTTTCAATATGTGTTTGTGAATTTTTTTTGGCTTTCTTTTGGGTGGTTATGGAGTGGTTTGGTCAGATTTATGGTTTAATGCTCATATGTTGTGGATTGTTGGTGGCTTGTGCTCAGATTTGTGGTTTAACGGTCAAATTTTTAGGTGGTGGCCGTCTTTTTTCTCTTCCAGATTTGGTTTTTAAGGTGGTTGGTGGTGGTTTCATGGTTTATGTTTTGGGGGTGGTTGTTAGTTGGTGGGTTCAGTTGATCTGGGTGGTGGTGGGCAATGGGTTGTGGGCTAAGGGTAGTGACAGTGGCAGTGGTGGTGGTGGGCTGTGGGCGTGATGGCCGGTTCATTTGATCTGGGTGGTTGTTGCTGTTGTTGATAAAATGGGGAGAAGATAATATATTATTTTAATGTGTAGTAAATATTATTTTAATTTATAGAATTAAATGATAAAATATCTTATAAATGAGATGTTGTAAAATGATGTGGTAAAATAATAAAATAAGCTTTTGGTGTAGCAAAATGGCATTTTTTTTGCAACATCTACTACGGATGCACATATATAATATACTCTACATTAAGTGTTCTATTTTAACATTTTAACATATTAAAATAATATAAACATCTAGTAAAAAATTATTTAATTTCTTTAAACCCAAAAATTTTGTAACATGCATGAGAGAGACATAGGCCTACTGGAGTGAATAAAAAATTTTGTGACATGTTACAGTGTGGTTCCATTAATGGAATAGCATTGTAGCATGTCTCAAAAAATTTGAGATTTGAAACATCTCACGAAGCATAGAATTTGGTGTTTAGTGTGCCAAATGCCAATGCTCCAAGAGCACTTGTATTAAGGGTGGCTTGACGCATTTGGGGGCCTAAGGCGAAAATTAGTTAGCTTGGTTCATATATAAAATTACTATTAATCAACATGAATCACGTAAAAATTTTTTTTTTTTTAAGTTTATAAACACAAAAAAAAAAAAAAAATTTAACAAAACTTTTTACATTTGTTGATGTAGTAGATTGATAGTAGTAAGTAAAAGAGTGATGTCAGTGGTGAATCTAGTTGAAAACTAGAAAAAGTCTGCTAACTTGACTATTGTGAAAAATATTGTGAATTGCTTTCTTCCTGTTTTTTTTTCTTTTAGAAGTGCTGCATTTAGAATATTTTTCATAACAAATCTTAAGTGTTAAGTTGCTTTTTGTTTTCTAGTTGAACCTACCACTAAAAATATTTTTTTGCTGTCAATAACAATCTTTAACAATCTGCTATCCAGATTTTTTGTAAAAATATTGTGAAAAATGTTGTAGACATAGCACTTCTTTCTCTTTTTTATTTGTTTTTCATTTGATAAGAAAATATTATTTTATTTATTGGTTAAAATTTTGGATTAATTAATACTATTGGTTAAAATTTAGGGGCTTTTTTTTTCACTTGGGGCCTTAGGCGGCCGCATCAATTGCTTATACCATTGAGCCGGCCTTGACTTGCATTAGTGCTTTTATAATAAAAAATGTATCACATTTTATCCAATTAAGTCCAAAATCATCCACATCAGTCTATATAAAATTGTGTAAATTTAAAATTACATTTTTTATTATTATTTTTCTTTATGTATATTAATAAAGGAAGATAGTGGATAATAATTAATTATTGTGTAAAGAAAGATAAATGATTAAAAAATTTTAATATTTTAATAAAATGTAGTGTAAGATAGATACTTTAATATGAGATATTTTGAAATATATGTATTTAAAATAGAAAAATTAAATTCTTATGATAATGCGCACGAGTGGATTTCCATTTGGGCAATCATGCATTATTGTTTCTTTCTTTCTTATTCCTTCCCTTTTGGGCAATCATGTATAATTCTTATTTGTCCTTTATAGGAAATCACGCATTATTAAAAATAAAATAAAAAATAAAAAATTTACTTTTAGTGATGCTTGTGAATAACCCAGAGTGAGGGTAGCAAATGAGCTTGAAGCAGGGAATGGAGAAGGAGCAAAGTTTGCTACAATGGTGTCAGTAATAACATCTACTGTGATCGGCTTCGTATTTTGGTTAGTGATAATGATTTTCAACGACAAAATTTGATGAGGCCAAGAATCACCCTCAGTGAGTCGTAGGGTCTTCGCGCGTTCCGGGTATACCTGCACAAGTAGAAAGAACCTCAAAGGGAAGTACCGGTGTGGTACCGGCCAACGACCCTCCGACGGTCAAGTTAGTATTGCTCACAACTCCAGAGTGCTAGAGTCGGGGTAGAGAACATGCGTACCTTTTTTATGAGGGTCGGGGGTATTTATAGTGGTGTAGAACCGGGACCTTGGCGTGTCCAAGGAGATTACCTCTGATCGGAGCCATTCCCTATTGCGTGTTCTTTACGGAATCCTTTCCTCACCGGAGCCATTCCCTATGGCGTGGAGCGCAAGATATCTAACCCGGCGATTGGCGTGCATGACGAGACACATCGGTCCGGTTAGCTCCGTCCCATCACTCATTCGCCCCGTCAGGGCAGACTGGAGAGACGGTCGGGGACTACTAAAGAAGCGGGGCCGTCACCCCTACTGTGCCGTCACCCAGGCGAAGGGTGACGGCACCGTCACTTGGTATTTTCCCCATCAGTTGCCCCCTACTCCTTAATCCCGTCGGTCCAGCCTGACGGATTGGGGAGTACAGCGTGTGGCGAACAAGGCATTAATGGCTAGTCATCTCGAGCAGACCTAATGTCGGAACACGTGTCGTAGAGGGACAGGAATGTAGCTGGACGGGAAGGTCGCTTCGTCTTCCGCGCTCCCAGCCCCCTATATATATACATCTCCGTTTTCCCTCATTTCTCTTCTTTTATTCTGATTCCGCTAGTGAGAGAGAAACCGTCACCTCAAGGAGCTTATAACTGCGTTCCGGTTCTCGCTTGCTGTCTGATACCGTCAGCTTCCCTTGTACTTCCTCCGTTACTTGGTGAGTTACTCTTCCCATTCTCTCTCTTTTCCTTTTTAATTTATTCGTTCTAGATACCGGGCTTTTAGGTTTTTGGGAAGGCCGTCACTCAGGCTCTTAGATCGACCCCGTCGCTTGTAGGTAGTAAGATGCCTGAGGAGACGTCGAGCGAACAGTCGTCAGTCCGCGACGGGGCGGGCTACGACGAGGTTTACCAGCCGGGCCACGAGTTAGGAGGTGACTCTTCCTTGTCGTCAGGAGATGAATCGTCGATTCAGTCGTGCGACGAGGAGGGAGGGGGCGGCGACGGAGTAATAAGGAAAGGCGGAGGTGACGACGCAAGGGAGAGTGGGAGTGGTAAGGGTTCGGCAGGAGATGAAGGTTCGGAGAGTACGTCAGGAGGCTCAGGGGATGACCGTCCGTTCATCCTCCCTAAAGAATGGACGGTTAATCACTTTCTACCTTCAATGAAGGACAAGATTTTCAACCTGCTGCGGGCCCGTTACCAAATTCCGGACGATATCCCGATCCGTCTTCCCTTGGAGAAGGAGAGGTGTTACTCTAGGAAGACCGCGGACGTTGGCATGTACGACGCCATGTTCGCGGCAGGATTGAGGCTGCCTTTGACGGCGCTCCACCGTCAGCTGGCCAACTATCTTGGGATATCCGTCAGCCAGATTGCCCCCAACGCCTGGAGGGTGTTCATTGGCTCCGAGATATTGTGGGGGAGTCTAAGTGGCGGGCACCGTCAGCTAACCCTTGACGAGTTCTTTTGGTGTTACCGTCCACACCAAATTGCCTCGTCTAAGGGGATTTACCATTTTTCTTCGAGGGAGAAAGAGTTGAAGTTAGTGTCAGACATGCCCGACTCCAACAGGAAATGGAAGGGCAGGTACTTTTTTGTAGAGGGGACCAATTGGGTATGCCGTCAGGAAGAGTGGGGGTCAATTCCTCAGGGCTTTGACAACACCTGGGCTCACGTCAGGGAATCAGGTCGTCATCATCAGCCTTACATGTAAGTATATTTGTGCCAAGGTTCTAACCCGTTCATTCTTTTCTTTTTCAGCTTTCTCCCGTCCGGCAGTCACAGGGGAGCAGAAAGCCTTCATTCTCAAGGTGACGGGAATTCCCTTAGAGGAGAGGAAGTGTCGTGACTTGATTACGCCCGACGCCCTCTACGCCTATTGCGGGGGACCTGAGCCAACGGAAGAGGCACGCTGTCTGCACAATTTGTCCCGTCAACGTAAGTGTGACCGACTCACCTTCTCCGTCACTTTTACTTGCATTTTTACATTGCGTCCTCGTCCTGCAGAGATGGAATCAGCCAGGCTGAGGGCTCAAATCCGGGCTGCCGCCGCCCGTAAGAAGGAGGAGGGAAAAGGCAAAGAGGGAGTGTCGGCGTCCATTCCCAAGGGTGTGCCGAAGAGGAAGAATGACGGGGCTGAGGACCACCCGTCAAAGAAAGTGGCGGTCGCCCCTGGGGCCCACTCTTCGAAGCTCCCGTCACCCAAGCACGGGGTCGGCAAGGGATTGATGTCGGCGCGAGGTCCCGTCACCCCAGAGGAGGGGCGCTGCGTCCTTACCCACAAGGGGTATGCCCTGGAGCAGTTGGACTCCATACTCGGGAAGGAGGAGGCTGATTCCTGCGCCAATCAGTCTGTGCAGGAGCTAGGAGACTCGGGCCTTTTTGATCTTGCCAGGGTATGCACCTTCTTTATTATTTGTGCCGTCATCTTTTTATATCTCTATGCTGACGGGAATTCTGTGTCACAGGCCGTGGTCCGGATGAGGGCCATTCAGGTCAAGGGGTCTAAGAACGAGGAGCTCCTGGCCCGTCAGAAGAAGCGTATTGCCAACCTGACTGACGGGCTTGAGCAGTACAAGGACGCGTCCCGCACCCTAAATGGGGAAATCAAGGACCTGAAAGAGAAACTCGAAGAGGGAGCCCGTCAGGCAGAGAAAGAACGAGAAGCTAAGGTGACGGCTGAGAGGGAACTAACATCTCTCTTAGGGCAGGTGGAGACGGCAAAAAGTGATGCCGTGGCGGAATTCAAGACGTCCCAGGCATTCATCGACTCCTGTGCTGTGTATTATGGTGACGGGTTCGAGGACTGCCTTAAACAGGTAAAGTCTCTCTTCCCGCACCTCGACTTGTCACGGGTTTCGATGGATGACCCTGTGCCGTCGACGCCCATGGTCGACACCGTCTTCGTGGAGGATGACGACCTCGGCGAGCCTGAGGTCCCTACTAGGGGTGACGGTGTCGTCCTTGCCCAGCCTGCCCTGGACAAATCTGCAGCCTCGACGGCTCCGTCAACCGATCTTTCCAGTCCTGAGGGGTTTCCTGCCAACGAGCTCCAAGATCCCAAGGGTGACGAGGCTGAACCAGATGTTCCCGTTGCTTGATCATTGTATAATTTTCCCTTTCCTTTTTGTACTTGGCGCCCCGTCATTTTGAGGGCTTTTTGTAAAGATATTCTTGTAAAAACTGATCTTTATCATATAATTTGCAATATGTTTTCATTAACTATGCATGACTTTCTTCTTCTCGTTTCACGGAGGCATGGGACTTATGTTTGTTTTTTGTTTTGTTTTTGTTTTTTTTTTTTTTTTTTTTTACCGTCACGACCTTCCAACGGGGTCATCAGCTTTGGATCATGCCTTGAGCATATTTTAGGATGCAATTGCTAATTTTTGCCTATGACGAGCTCGCGCGTTGTTGGATTAGGGTAGGATTCCTCTCGAGCCGTCATCTCATAAACCGTCAGCTTGAAGGTTTGACATGTTTTTCGCACTTGGAATATAGGCTTAACCTTTTAGGGTAGTGCCATCGTTTTGAGGCCTTTTATTTTTGCGCTTGACGGGCTTCTAAGCCATCAGCTTTGGTGCTTGACGCTTTTATGCCCTGTAGATTTTAGGTTGGCTTTTGAACCGTCAGCTTTGGCGCCTGACGCTCTTATGCCTCGTAGATATTAGGTTGGCTTTTGAGCCGTCGGCTTGGGCGCCTGACGCTCTTATGCCTTGTAGATTTAGGTTGGCTTTTGAGCCGTCGGCTTAGGCGCCTGACGCTCTTATGCCTTGTAGATTTAGGTTGGCTTTTGAGCCGCCGGCTTGGGCGCCTGAAGCTCTTATGCCTTGTAGATTTAGGTTGGCTTTTGAGCCGTCAGCTTGGGCGCCTGACGCTCTTATGCCTTGTAGATTTAGGTTGGCTTTTGAGCCGTCGGCTCGGGCGCCTGACGCTCTTATGCCTTGTAGATTTAGGTTGGCTTTTGAGCCGTCGGCTCGGGCGCCTGACGCTCTTATGCCTTGGTATACCTGTTTTAAGAGCCAAGCACAGTACAAGAGAGATTTAATAAACTTCTGAAACATGTATCAATTTCAAAGGAGAAAGGTGCCCATTGGGCCCTATACATCTTGGCAAATACAGATAGGAGCTGCTGCTTTCTTTATTGGTAGTACTTTCGTAGGTGCTCGGCGTTCCATGGATGGGGTAGTGTCTGTCCTTCCAGCGTTTCCAAGTGGTAGGTGCCTCTTCGATGCCACGACGTGACTCGGTAGGGTCCTTCCCAGTTGGGGCCAAGCTTTCCTTGGGCAGGGTCTCTGGCGGCGCCCATGACTCTTCTAAGAACAAGGTCTCCGACTTGGAAGTCCCTGTGCTTGACCCGGGAGTTGTAGTGCTTGGCCATACGATCTTGGTACCGTGCGAGTCTTTGTTCAGCTACTGCTTTGTCTTCGTCAATTAGATCCAGCCGTAGGCGCAGTGCCTCATCATTCCTGCCTTCGTCGTAAGCGTTCACCCGGTAGGTAGAGAGTCCTACTTCGGCCGGGATGACTGCTTCGCTTCCGTAGGTTAGCCGGAATGGGGTTTCTCCTGTTGGGGTCCTTGCCGTCGTCCTGTACGCCCAAAGTACGCTGGGTAGCTCCTCAGGCCATATCCCCTTTGCCCCCTCGAGCCGAGTCTTGATAATCTTTAGCAAGGATCGGTTTGTAACTTCGACTTGTCCATTGGCTTGCGGGTGGGCGGGGGAGGAGTAGTGGTTTTTTATCCCCAGCTGGGAGCAGAACTCTCGAAAGGGGCCGTTGTCAAATTGTTTGCCATTGTCCGAGACTAGGACCCTAGGGATTCCGAATCTGCATATGATGGACTTCCAGACAAAGCTCCACACGTTCTTCTCCGTGATGGTGGCCAGAGCCTCAGCTTCTACCCACTTTGTGAAGTAGTCAATGCCTACTACCATGAACTTCAGCTGCCGCATAGCCGTCGGAAATGGACCCATAATGTCTAGTCCCCACTGAGCAAAAGGCCACGGGGCTGTCATGGGAGTTAGCTCCGCGGGCGGCTATCGGATAACGTTGCTGAACCTTTGGCATTTGTCGCAAGCTTTGACGTAGGCTTGGGCATCTTTCTGCATGGTGGGCCAGTAGTATCCGGCCCGAATCAACTTATGCGCTAGTGATCGAGATCCCGAGTGATTTCCACAAACTCCCTCGTGGATTTCCCTCATGACGTAGTCGGCTTCTCCGGGGCTCAGACACCTCAAGTACGGGCGAGAGAAGGCCCTCTTGTACAGGACGCCTTCCATCAGTACGAACCTCGCGGCTCGGACCTTCAGCCTTCTGGCGGCTTCCTTCTCATCTGGCAGAGCGCCATCCTTCAGGTAGGAGACTAGTGGCGTGGTCCAGTCACCTTCGGTGCCTATTTCCTGCACGCTGACAATGTCTATTAGCGGCGTCGTTTGTACAAAAGAAAGCACATTGTTCGGGGCAGCCACGTGCTCTGAAGATGCGGCTTTGGCAAGGCGGTCGGCCTGCTCATTTTCTTCTCTAGGTATTTGGATCACGTCGGCCCTGAGGTCATCCACCCTTCTCTTTGCTTGGTCTAGATACTTCCTCATTCGGTCGCCTCTACACTCATAGTCTCCGCTCACCTGGTTGACGACGACCTGGGAATCGCAGTAGGCTACCACTCTGGTGGCCCCTGCCGCTTTGGCGAGGTCGATCCCCGCTATCAATGCTTCATACTCCGCCTCATTGTTAGTAGTGGGGAAATCTAGACGAATCATGCACTCGATCTGATCTCCTTCGGGGGAGCGAAGTACAACACCTATCCCTCCAGCCTGTCTTGTCGACGATCCGTCCGAATGTACGGTCCACGAAGGGTCCTCGTCTGCCCCCCGGTCCTCGCCGCTTGTGAATTCGGCGATAAAGTCAGCGACAGCCTGCCCCTTCATGGCGGTGCGCGGGCGGTATCTGACGTCGAACTCGGTCAATTCGATTGCCCACAAGGCTAGACGACCGGCCGCTTCGGGATTGTGCATCGCCCGTCGTAGAGGTTTGTCGGTTAAGACAACTATGGTATGGGCTTGGAAGTATGGCTTAAGCTTGCGGGCCGCGGTAATCAAGGCGAAGGCAAGCTTCTCCATTGGCGGGTACCTCTCTTCTGCCCCGCGGAACGCTCGGCTGACGTAGTACACAGGCTTTTGGATCTTGTCTTCTTCCCTGATCAAGGCCGCACTGACAGCTGCCGGGGAGACGGCCAGGTACAGGAAGAGCTCCTCCCCTGGTTGCGAGGGGCTTAATAGCGGTGGTGAGGAAAGGTAGGCTTTCAGTTCCTCGAACGCCTTTTGGCATTCGTCCGTCCACTCAAATGACTTTTTCAGCGTGCGGAAAAAGGGTAGACACTTATCTGTCGCCCTTAATACAAACCGGTTCAGGGCGGCTACCCTCCCATTCAAGCTTTGTACCTCCTTAGTGTTCTTCGGGGGCGCCATTCCCACTATGGCTCGAATCTTATCAGGGTTGGCCTCGATACCCCTTTGGGACACCATGAAACCTAGGAACTTTCCCGCTGCCACTCCAAATGCACACTTCGCCGGATTGAGCTTCATGTTGTAGGAACGGAGCGTGTCGAATGTCTCTTCTAGGTCCCTCAGGTGGTCTTCCTTCCTTCTGCTTTTTACCAACATGTCATCGACATATACCTGAACGTTCCTCCCTATTTGGTGGACGAACATTTTGTTCATGAGTCTCTGGTATGTGGCGCCCGCATTTTTCAGTCCGAATGGCATTACCTTGTAACAGAAGAGACCCTGGCTGGTGACGAACGAAGTCTTCTCTTGGTCAACCACGTCCATCCGGATCTGATTATACCCTGAAAAGGCATCCATGAAGCTCAGCAGTTGGTGTTGAGCTGTAGAGTCCACCAGTGTGTCGACCCGCGGGAGGGGGTAGCTATCTTTGGGGCACGCTCTGTTCAGATCGGTGAAGTCCACACACATGCGCCACTTCCCGCTTGCTTTCTTGACCATCACCACATTGGCCAACCAGTCGGGATAGTACACTTCTCGGATAAAATCCGCTTCTAGCAGCTTGCCAACTTCTTCTGCCACCGCCCGGTCTCGTTCCGGAGCGAACACCCGCTTCTTCTGACGGACTGGCCGGAAAGTGGGCGACACGTTCAGCTTGTGCACCATGACTGAAGGGTCAATTCCTGGCATGTCTTCGTGACTCCAAGCAAACACATCCTGGTTTTTCCGGAGGAAAGTCACGAGCGCCTGGCGGGCCACCGGGCTGGTGAGGGCTCCAATTCTGGTGGTCCTCTCTGGCTTGGACTCGTCGAGTGCTATCTCCTCGAGCTCTTCTGCGGGTTCTGCCCCCACCCGCTGCTCTATATTGAGTGCTGGCAGGTGGCTGTCCGCTTCTACCATCGCTACGTAGCACTCTCGCGCAGCGACCTGGTCTCCCCATAACTCCCCCACACCATACTCGGTGGGGAACTTGACCATCAGGTGGTAGGTTGACGTCACAGCCTTCCAAGCGTTCAGGGTGGGCCGCCCTATGATAGCATTGTAGGCGGACGAACAGTCGACAACGAGGAAAGTGACGTCTTTAATGACCTGCCGAGGATACTCTCCTATCGTGACTGGCAGGGTGACGGCGCCGAGGGGTTGAACTCTCATCCCTCCGAACCCAACAAGCGGGGCATTGGTAGGGACCAAGCGCTCCCTACCGATCCGCATCTGTTGAAATGCCGGGTAGTAGAGGATGTCCGCGGAACTACCATTATCGATCAAGACCCGGTAAGTGTTATAGTCTCCCACCCGGATGTTGACAACAAGGGCATCATCGTGCGGATGATGAAGGCGTTGGGCGTCTTCCTCAGTGAACTCAACAGTGGGGCCGCTGAAGCGCGACTTCTTCTGGGCGGGCCCGCTGCCTGAACGTTTTGCACTGCCCTGAGATAGGCTTTCCGGGCTTTCTTTGTCAATCCGACGGCTGCCGTACTCCCGACAATCATCCTTATATCTCCTATGGGCGGCCTAGGGCGCTCATTGTCCCGGCGGGGGACCTGTTCCTGCCGAGGTGCCCCTGTTCTTTCCCGGCTGACGAACCTTTGCAACTTTCCCTGTCTGATCAGGGCCTCAATCTGTTGCTTCAAGTCGTAACAATCGGCGGTGTCGTGGCTGTGGTCTCGGTGGAAGCGGCAATACTTATCTTTAGGTCGTTTATCGGGGTTCCCCTTCAGTTTTCCCGGAAACGTCAAGGACCCCTCGTCTTTGATCTCCATCAGGACTTGGTCGACCGGGACCGTTAGCGGGGTGAAGCTTGTGAACTTACCGGCAGGGGGTTGCGGTCGCCTGTTGTCTCGGCCTTCCGTCCGCAGTTTCTTTCGCCCCTTATCCTGCTTGACGTCCTCCTGCCTTTCCTGCCTCCTGGGAGGTCTTTCCCCCCGAGCCTGTAATGCGTCTTCCGCATTCATATACTTCGTCGCCCTGTAAAATACCTCCGACATTGTCTTCGGGTCGTTCTTGTATAGAGAGAACAAGAATTTGCCCTCCTTCAGACCATTGGTGAACGCGGCGACCTGTATCTTATCGTCCGCCTCATCGATCGAAAGTGCCTCTCTGTTGAAGCGAGCTATGTAGGACCTGAGTGTCTCGTCCTCCCGTTGTCTGATGTTCATCAAACACGCGGTGGATTTCTTGTATTTATGGCCTCCGATGAAGTGCGTAGCGAACTGAGCACTCAGCTCTCTGAAGGTACCGATAGAGCCGGGTGTCAGCCTGCCGAACCAAGTCCTTGCCGCCCCCTTCAGCGTCGCCGGGAATGCCCGGCACATAATTTCGTCCGGCACGCCATGCAGGTGCATCAACGTCTTGAAGGACTCCAGGTGGTCTAGTGGATCTTTGGATCCATCGTAGCTTTCTATCTGCGGCATGCGGAACTTCGGCGACGTTGGGAACATGATGACGTGCGTGGTGAAGGGAGAGTCTGTACGGTGGACGAGTTCGTCGAGGTCACTGGATACTCGTCCCTTAAGGGCGTTCATCATAAAATCCATGCGCTCCCTCATCAACCGCAGCTCCTCGGTAGTGCTGGGCGGATCATTGTTAGCTGCCGACGGACGGCTTGTCCCCTGCCCTTCGGGTTGGGTCAATGCATTGCTCCCCTCCGGGCCTCCGTGATCCCTCTCCCGAGCGCTGCCTTCCTCATTCTCTCCATGGTTGCCTGCCGTCGCGTCCCTTCGCAGTAGTTGTTCTTCCAAGTCATTGTTGCGCTTCGTGAGGTGCTCCACCGCGGCCACCAGAGTCTGGACTTGTCTCTCGAGGGCCGTGGTACGTTGTCCGTTGCCTTGATCATTCATGGTGATAATCCTCGAACGCGTGAGTACCATACAACTCTTTGTCCGGAAAGCACAGAACACAGCCTAAGTACGTGCTCGTCCTTCCCACAGACGGCGCCAACTGATGAGGCCAAGAATCACCCTCAGTGAGTCGTAGGGTCTTCGCGCGTTCCGGGTATACCTGCACAAGTAGAAAGAACCTCAAAGGGAAGTACCGGTGTGGTACCGGCCAACGACCCTCCGACGGTCAAGTTAGTATTGCTCACAACTCCAGAGTGCTAGAGTCGGGGTAGAGAACATGCGTACCTTTTTTATGAGGGTCGGGGGTATTTATAGTGGTGTAGAACCGGGACCTTGGCGTGTCCAAGGAGATTACCTCTGATCGGAGCCATTCCCTATTGCGTGTTCTTTACGGAATCCTTTCCTCACCGGAGCCATTCCCTATGGCGTGGAGCGCAAGATATCTAACCCGGCGATTGGCGTGCATGACGAGACACATCGGTCCGGTTAGCTCCGTCCCGTCACTCATTCGCCCCGTCGGGGCAGACTGGAGAGACGGTCGGGGACTACTAAAGAAGCGGGGCCGTCACCCCTACTGTGCCGTCACCCAGGCGAAGGGTGACGGCACCGTCACTTGGTATTTTCCCCATCAAAATTGATCTCTTATTCACCTCTAGCGAACCTGTCCTGGAAGTGGTGGACAAGCTCAAAGTCCTCTTAGCATTCACCATTCTCCTCAATAGCGTTCAGCCAGTTCTCTCTGGTACACTTTTTTCTCGCTTTCTTGGTCAATATATGGATTCTAATCATTAATAAGTCTTCCACTAGTTTGGTTGGCATTTCACATAGAGATTTTAAAAACACGAAGGCTACATTTTCTTGTAGGAGTGGCCGTGGGGTCAGGATGGCAATTATATGTGGCATACATAAATCTGGGTTGCTATTACTTGATAGGCCTACCACTTGGATATCTCTTTGGATGGGGATTCCATCAAGGAGTTACGGTACGTGCTGTCTCTTTCTATTAAACTTGAGACCTTAACTGGGAGAAACATTACCTTAGTACTTTATACATGCATTGTATCACATATATTTATAGTAGCGGATTAATTTTGTTATGGCTGCTGTATATATTTTGATATGCTTGTGCAATTTGAAACTCGTAATTGGTTGCTTCCTCTACCTTGAGATTTAGGAGGAAAAGTAATTGTTTAATTGAATGAAATTTTACATTCATTAAAATATCACTCACATCATAACTTCTTGTTTTGATAAAAAAGTTGTGGGGGTCAAAAACAATCAGCATGTGAATAGTGATGACAGTGGATGATCTGCACAACTAATTTCTAAAAGAGGGGAGAAATTTCATAATAGGAGGGTTAAGCAGTAAGTAAAGAACAAAATGAGCTAAATCAAACTTTCAATATATGAAGGAACAATGTTCTTGTGGTATACGGGAAGGATTAAAAAGGAGAGACTCTGAAATAAACTCTCCAGCACTTTCTCTCTCTCTTATTCTTGCCTAGACTTTCTCTCTCCAATTTTCAGAACCCCCTCCTCTATTGCCTCCTTCCTCCTTTTATACCCATTTCTCCTCATCCTCCAGTTGTCTAGTTCCCAACTGGATTTAGGGGATACTTGTCCTATCATCCCTTTATTTTGCCACATAGTAATCATGAAGAAGAACTTGTAGCAGTGTTTTTACTGTTCAGGCCAGTCATTCAGCATTGAATGTGGCTGACATTAGGTGAGGGGTTTCATTAATGCGAAGGTGACTATTTTATTGGAATGCATTTTCTCATTCATTTCCCTCGGGGTATATTTGGAGAGTAGGAGATCTCAGTTGACGGATGGAGACACTACCCGAGGTTCCCGTGCTACTTTGAGAAGAGGGCTCTCTTTGCTACCTCGGTTATTAGCCTCAGAAAAGGTAGTCAGCTCGAATCTCCACAGTTGCAGGCCTGGATGGCTTTCTTCCATTTGGGCTATTTTATTTATAATCATACCTCGGGCCGAGCCCACCCTCAAAATTGACTTCTCGGGCTTTTGGTCCACGGGCTGACTTTCCATTCACACCCCCCCCCCCCCGGCCTCCACAAAAGTGTAATGATAATATATATATATATATATATATATATATATATATATATATATATAGACCTTTTTCTTTCTTTTATTCTCCTCTCGTTAATTCAAAAAAATGGATGACAAATTCTTTTGGCTTTCAATTTGGAACATGAACACTGCCCATCATTTCTTTTCTTTAAATCTCGCAAACACAAGGTGAGCATATTTAGGTCTTGCTAAGATGTTTTAGAACTGCTATTATGTTATGGGCTGTGTTTATTACACACAAATTATCCAAATTGTGACTTCAAATTACAGTTTCGATTTTTTTTTGAGCTATGTATAAAACTCTTTAAAACAGTTTATGTGAAACAAGTATTTCGCTTATGTTTTTTTTGTTAACAAGTACAAGCTCCTAAGTCATATCCTGTTTCGGGAATTCAATGTAAAGGTCACAAACTGTTATGTTATCTATTGGGTACTGAAGATACTCACTGCCCAACAACCAATGTAATTGCTACTATAGTACTATGTGGGGATCTTGCAATCAAATGCCATGACATGTAGGAGTTTGTAGGATAAGGGAAAAAAATTGTCTCATTTTCTCATCTCTCTCTTATCCGTACATAAACTTTTTTTTTTATGTATTAAAAATCGGGGTAGTGTTCACAAATCAGTTTTATGTACATAGCAAGTTCATTTTCCTGCCCAATTCGCTCTCTTGCTTCTTTACTGTCTCCTGCGTTGATATGTGTATGTACAAAGTACAATGTACTTTGAGAAAAGTGTCACATGCAATAAGAAATTCTCGTCTATATAGTAACAACTAACAAATCCGATATATCATATATGAATGCTTAGTATGGGATTAATGTTTAACTTATTCTGACACTGCATATGATAATAAACACAATAGGGTATATGGGCTGGAATGATATTTGGTGGAGCCGGGGTCCAAACGCTCATATTGGCCGTGATTGTCTACCGGTGCGACTGGAAGAAGGAGGTAACAGCTAGCCCTTGCTGGGTTATTTATGCTCTCTTTTTTTGGATAAATATTATGTATGCTTTCTCACAGATACACGCTCAAAATTTCCTATCTTGATCATTTGAGGGTGGAACATGCAGGTTGAGAAAGTAAACATGTATGCAGAGAAGTGGGAAGCCTTGGGAAGAAATTAAATTTAAAAAAGCACTGCAACCAAAAGGAATAATGGAGCTGTATTATCAATTATATGTATATTTTTGGTCATTGATTATCACTCAAAGATAACATTCCGGCTAGGTTAAGGTATGCGGTTTTCCCAATCAAAATGAGAATTATTGGTTAAAATCTCATGTATTGGGCCTCATTTATTAAAATGGAGTTTAAGCCTACTTAGGACAAGTGTTATGAGTATTAGTTAAATAATTAAATTTATCATATTCCAATATCTTAAATTTTTGAATGAATCGGTAATTTTACAAAAGCAATCCCAACATCTTTAAGAGAGGTTTAAGTGGCCAAGGATATCTGGTCTTGTGATTGACAACTCAACTTGTAATACCAATAGCTAAAAAGGAGAAAGAATTGGTACAATCAGTTGCAAACAAGAGCTAGGAGCTCGAATACATTTTCATTTACATAGCTTTGAGGGTTTATAAGAGTAATGTATTGCAACTGTTCTAATTAGTGAATTGGTTGGTGTTGTAAGCCCTGAACAGTTTATGGCTGGTTTGGGTTTTTCTCTCATTTAAGCTAAATCTTAGCCGTAGCCAGAGCTAAGTTGGTTTTGACACTCAATTGCCACTTATGTATCTCAAATGATTGAGTGGTTGTTTCTCAGCCACTGATGGTATTCTACTTCTTCCTCCCCCACTTGACAGGGATGGATTTTTTTTTTTTTTTTTTTTTTTTTTTTTTTTGAAGTGACAGGGTTGGATTGCGTGACAAATTGGGCTTTAAGCAAATTTGACATGACCTATACTGAGTATACTCAATCCGGCCTAAATGTAACTTTGTGTTACGTACAGAGTAAGGTTACTATTTAGAAGGAAAAAAAAAAAAAAATCTTTCGCGGCTGTACGTACATTCAAAATAAAGATGACGTTGTTGGCCACTGCCCACGGGGTCCCCAGGATTTATTAGTTCATAAATAGCCCGACGAAGATGGCCAATAGGGAGAACTCACTGACTAAGAAAGTTGACCAAATTCTTTCTCGGCTGTCTCTCTAACAAACCATATTATTATATAAAACTAGGCAGGGGCCTCATAATATTAAGAATAACATTTTTTTTTTTTTGTGAAAATATTAAGAATAATATTATCATCATACCAAGGCACCTTTATTTATTTACGCTTACTCAAAGGCATCTTTATTTTAATCAAACCATAAAAAGTATGTAAATTTTAGCATGCCAAAAAAGGAACCCTACAGCAACAGGATATTTTAGAAAGAAGATTAAAGAAAAGATCTCCCCAAAAGAAAAAAAAAAAAAAAGTTGTTTGGAGTGTGAACAAGTGACGGGTGGGTTGTTAGCTTACTCAAACTATAATTTCTTATCAAAATTTATGGTGAAAATGTGTGACAAATATTCGAAGACTTGTACAAGTAAAATTAATACGTGGTCTAATGGCCAGACCTTTGAATTCAAGACTTAAATCTTGATTTCAAGTCTTCTTAATCACCACTAGTGAGTGTGTTAGAGGTCATTTCTCTTTGTATTGCTCTTAAGAGAGTAGGAATTTTTATCCTCACCCATCCTATGCATTTTTTTATTTTACCACAAGAAAAAATCAAGTAAAATTAATCAGATCGATGAGTATATATAACCATTTACAAATACACTACATGAGCAACGTTTCTATTTCATACTTTTCATTCTACCAATAGTTTTTCTACTGCATGCATGTGTGATCTGAGTATTTCCACACAAATCAATTTGTATGAAATATGAACAAGAATTTCATATGGCCAAAAAACAAAACTTACAATCACGCTAAAAATGCAAGCCCAAAAGTCAAAAAAGCAAAACATGACATTACTTTTATATTAGTCATGCTAATATCATGTATACGATTCCATCAACTCTCTAGAATAAGAAAACGAACCCTGTCTGGGCCTTCTTGAAGGAAATCCGACTGAGTCCCCTGAAATCAGAACACGTTCACCAAACCGAGCTGACTCGCTCACCTTCTCTCTTCTCACCCAATTGACCAGCTTACCCTCATCTTTGTACACCATGTCTGGCCCAACTCGATCCTTAACCTCGCTTATCAAACCCCAAAAGCTCTCCATCAATGACTTTTTTCCAGTTGACAACACCAACAGTCTCTCTTTACAATCCTCTAACCTTTTCAGAGCGCAAACCAACTCGACCGAGTCACCAAAACTCACATCACTCAGCCTCTCTTTAAACTCGCTGACTCGTACCGAAACCTCGTTTATTGCTGACAGATAATCCTCCCCAACAAGACCCATAACCTTATCCACCAATTTATAGTTACCTTCTACATTTAAATAATCTGGTCTTTTACAAATCTCTTCCATCAAACCCACCAAAGCAACAATCTCTTCAAGCAAATCCTTATTCATAAACGATGAAATTTTTTCTTCCTGATTATCTTTCTCCATAGTGTTTGAAGAAGAAGCAAGAAAGAAACCCAAAACCCTGGAAACAAACAAGAGAGTTTCTACATATTTTGCGTACCATCTGACCCATGAAGAGAGCTCCCAAGATATGGGACTGGAATTGTCTCGAAAGTTGGAGAGTTTGAGGTAGTTTCTTCCACCATTAGAAGGGTATACAGAGAGCTGGTCTTGGAGGATGAAGCTACCGTATTTGACGATGTGATGGACGGTGATGAGGCACTTGAGGGCCACGGAGGAGTTACCGGTGCTCTGTAACCGGTCCATGATGGCTTCTATTGCGGTGGAAGCGGTGGCGCGTGAGCTGTGACCATAGGAGAGGATGGTGGCTATTTTTTTATCATTAGGAGGGTTGAAAGGGTCGTGGTTGGTGGCGCGTAGGAGAGCTAGTTGGAGAGAGGGGTTGCTGGGCTTTGAGAGTATGGTTGCTTTGCTTTGGGAAGCCTTATCTTTGATTAGGCCTATGATATCTCTCAGCTTTGTTGTTTGTCCCATTGAGAGAGAGAGAGAGAGAGAGAGAGAGGTTTGTGTGTAGGTGGGGTTGATCATGAAAATTGGGTGCTGGATATAATTTATATGTACAGTGGTGAGTGCTTTTGTTGTTGTAGGTGCTTTTCATTCTTCCTTGTGGTTGATAAATATGATGCGGGAAAGTTTCAGTAGGACCATTCTTATCTTTCCCATATAAATCCTCTGCATCACTTGTTACTATTATTTTACGTTTCACCAATTACAATTTATTATGTATTAATTTTTTTTCTTATTTTAAACTTTAATTATTTTATAAAAAAAATAAAATTAATAAATAATAAATTGTAATTGGTAAAATATAAAATGATACACAAAAAATAGTATAGAAGATTTGTATAGTTGTTATCTTGGCAGTATAGTTTTATCACTACATATAGAGATAGTCAAATTTACAAAACAAGCATGGGTCATCTTTCTTTTTCAAGGAAATTTTAAGTAAGTATTGCCTCGTAATAGACTGCGAGCTTCCCTTTAATATATCCTAGTCAAATCCTTAGGATGCACTAAAATCATAGTTATTAAACCCGGACCAAACGTTGACCCGGTCTATGAGCCGAGTTATTGGGTCACTGATTCAATTAGTGGGTTAACAATCAAACTGCATGGTCAAATAAATTGATTTTAAAAAATTAAATATATATAAACAAAAGAAGAGAAATTTTTTTAAAGACTTAAACTTAAAGCAATACAAATAAAGCCCAAAAAATATAAACAAAAGAAGAGAAAAAAAAAGTTTTAAGTAATAAATTATATAGCACATATTGATATACTCATACGTGCTAATTGGCTTCCTGAAATTGACAAGTTCATTTATTTAATTTTTTCTCTTATTTAAACTACCATATTGTCACGTATTAAACAAAAAAGAAGTTAATAAGATTGACCTACTAATATAATTTTACATTCACAAACCCAGCTAGGTTATTAAAACCCAGCCGGGTCACACGGTTTACTTAGAACCCACCAAGTTTCACCAGTTTTGACTGGATCTTATGCACATCCGATCCAATTGATAACCTAGACCGGTCTATGTGCCAGGTCACTGGATTACTGGTTCGACCAATCGGGCCAGGTTGGGTTTAATAATACTAACTGAAACATTTAATAACTTTTTTTTTAATTTTGTTTTATTTTTGAAAATATGAAATTTTATCATTATTGTTACTACTAACAGATATTTAATTATTTATCATGATTGTATTTAAATATATGCAAGTATGTAATTATATATTTTAGTTTTAGGTGTTTGTTATGATTATGTTTGTACATGAAATAATATATTATTATTCTACTATTTAAAGAAAATATTAAATATTAAATTTCTAAATATAAGTAGTATAGGAGTGAAAGGCCCAATTCCAAGTAATGGGCCATGGGCCTGTCCGAGAAGACTGGCCGTCCGAGGACAGTAAATCATGAGGACTGTATTTGGTTTAACTCCTCCCTGTAGTAAAACTTGTGTGAAGGAAGAAAGGAGTGATCCGAGGAGCACTACCTGGTCGGATGATCAGAGGGACGATCCAGGTGAATGTCCCAGCATTGATCCTGTTATTTATGGAGAACCTCCAAATTCATGTAGGCAAAGAGGATAGGTGGCAGCAAAGAGATATTATGTGAAAGGCTGCTGCCACCGCATTTATAACCCTGCAGCTAACCTCCTGGCCGCATTAATGGGGAAAAGACATCTGAACAGTGACCTTCACCTTTACAGCTGCCATATGGAGACTTCAAGTGAAGGTTGATGGAATAAGTATCAAAGGAGAATCACCTAAATGGCACATGAAGCAAATTGGCCTATAAATAGAGCTGGAAACAGAGAGAAATGGCATTGAACAATCAGGAGAAAAGGGAAGTCATTGAAGAAGAGAACGAGAAAGAGAAAGATACAAGTATTCGGAACAGTTGCCTAAGCTCACTCCTCGGACTCAGCCGAGAAGAACCCTGTACCATCTCAATGCTTCATTTATGTTAGTTTGGTCATAACCATACTTGGGCCATCAACCCACTCGCTTTCAATCAAGTTTTCTCAGCCTACTCTCTCTACAAATTCATTCCAAGGGTACTGTTTACGTCTTGGGCCCCAGTCTCTGTTTCCTGAAGGCCCATCCTGTGATTTGTGTCCTTACAATTGGTGCCGTCTATGGGGAGTTAACTGTTATGTTGGTGAGTTGAGACTTGAATCATGGTTGGATCAGGTCCTAACAGAGCAGAGTCAGATGGCTCTCAGCATCTTGATCACTTTGTGCACCTTGAGCGTGAACGGGACCGTGAAGGGAGCGTGCATATCGTGCACACGGGAAGGAGTCGACATCGAAATGAAGAAGGTGGGTCTTACCAAGACGCTACTAGGAAGATGTAACGTGAGATTGATCATTTGAAAGAGAAGCTGCGCAGTGCGCGAAGGAGGCGTAGTCCATCCAGCAGTCCATCCGTCACCGATAATTCTTCTGGGGATGATGAAGATGATGACTACAAACCTTGGTCGCGTACACCCCCTAGTGAATCCTACTCTCATGAGGAAAAGCACTACAGCGGCCATAGGGGCAGAAACACGTCCTCAAAAGGTGTAGGGAATGATGCAATGAATAGGACACTTAACCAGATTTCTAAGTCGCCCTTCACACGCAAAATCAAAGTAGGAAGCCTGCCTCGGCGTTTTACTCAGCCCATTTTCACTGCATATAATGGACGGTACGATCCTGTGGAACACGTAAGCCATTTCAACCAGAAGATGGCTGTCCACTCCCGGAACGAGACTCTTATGTGCAAGGTGTTCCCCTCCAATTTGAGACCCGTAACCATGAGATGGTTTGATGGCCTTGCTGCCAATTCTATCGGATCCTTTCGAGCGCTCACTAAGGCCTTTTGCTCTCAGTTTGTTACGAATACTAGGGTCCCTCGGCCATTAGATTCCTTGATGTCCATGTCTATGCAAGAAGAGGAGATGCTGAAAACGTACTCGGATAGGTACTGGGAAATGTTTAACGAGATTGAAGGGAGTTTCAACGATGTGGTTGTGAGAACTTTCAAAGTGGGCTTGCTAACCGAGCATGATCTAAGGAAGTCACTAACCAAGAAGGCCATGAGAAGCGTGTGTTGATTAATGGATCGCATCGACGAGTATAAGCAAGTGGAGGAGGATCAACTGCTTGGAAAGGGAAAAGCCAAGGTTATCCCTCGGGAGAGGAGGGATTTCAAGTCAGACGACCGATACAGCAACAACAAGCCACTGAGGGACTATAGGGTGCAGCCCGGATCTGTTGCATCGTAGGCAGTCCATGCTGTGTTTTGTGGGTGTGCTCGAAGCGAGAGAGGTGAGTGAGGAGTGCTCAAAAAAAAAATTTTGCCCCCCTATTTCGACAATGCCATTGCTGAAATAGGAGGGAAAAAATAAAAAAATAAAAAAAAAGTTGCCCTCTATTTCGGCAATGTCATTGCCGAAATAGGAGGGAAATAATAATAATGATAATAATAATAATAATAATAATACATATCTTTATTATAAACCAACAAACATATTATGCAATATATTTTTTCTAAGTAATAGATGTAATAATTAATAATAACAAAGTAAAATTGATTATAAAAAGATCACAATAATACAATTTATTACAATTTTTGTGGTCATATACTAATAATAACAATAAATAATATTAAATAATTTCAAAATTAACAAAACACATACAAAAATTTAATTAGAAAGTTGAGATACTTACCACAATCGTGAGAATTATAGAGTGATACTTGCAAAAAAAAAAAAAAAAAACACAATTAGATAGTAATAAATAAACACAAAATAACTTTCTAATTAAATTTATGTATGTGTTTTGTTAATTTTGAAATTATATAATATTATTTATTGTTATTATTAGTATATGACCACAAAAATTGTAATAAATTATATTATTGTGATCTTTTTATAATCAATTTTACTTTGTTATTATTAATTATTACATCTATTACTTAGAAAAAATATATTGCATATTTGTTGGTTTATAATAAAGATACGTATTATTATTATTATTATTATTATTATTATTATTATTATTATTATTATTATTATTTCCCCCCTATTTCAGTAATGACATTGCCGAAATAGGGGGGCATCTTTTTTTATTTTAATTTTTTCCCTCCTATTTCGGTAGTGGCATTGCCAAAATAAGAAGGCAAAAAATTTTTTTTGGGCACCCCTCACTCACCTCTCTTGCTTCGAGCACACCCACGGGCAGAAGTGAAATTGGACAGCAGAATTTTGGCAATGTCATTGCCGAAATTCAGCCCACTATTTCTCTCATCTACCTTTTGATTGAAGAATCCCAAATAATTTCAAACAGTGCACATAATGTAAATAAACTTCGAAAAAAGCAATATTCAACCAAATGACTCCAATAACTTATAATAATACTAATAATAATGTTTTATCAATTATTTAAAAAAAAATTATAGAATTGCTTTTTTTTTTTTTAAGTTTCAATTGACTTAATTTAAATCATGAAGCTTTTGTCCTTACAAGATAATTAATTGAATCCTTCAACCTTACAAGCTTCCTTGTCAACCATTGTGATTGTGATTGGATCACATTACATGCATAATGCATGACGCATGACTTTCCCTTTTAACTTGAAGGTAGATTATGATTTTAAGGCAATATTCAGGGTTAATACTTTAGATTTATGAATAAAATTTAATCGCATGATTATATTGACAAATTAAATGTGATATAAATTAATAGAGTTTAAAAAAAAAATTCTAATTGTGTAACTACATAGTTGAATTTCATTAAAAACTTATACATCAAGAAACCCAAACTTTATATATCATTTTAAGTGAAAGGCCACAGTTAACAAAAACTGACGTTTCTAACAATATCACTTGACGTAGTTATATACTTATTTGCATATATTTAAAGGTCCTAAAAGATCATTGGGTTTGCTGGCAAATTATTAAAAACTATGCAAATTTTTAATTATTACTTGAAAAAATTAAAGATTAAATTATTGCTAATAGTAAAATTATAATACATATGACTTTTTGGTCTTCAACAAATTAGAGACATTTGTCATGGGTTGTATTGTCAAACTAAAGCAGCTTGCTCTAATTTAATCAACCACTGAAAATAATTTATTGATGAAGATGATCATAAAGAATTTAACTTAACTACAAGTGGGTACGATTGATTTGTGTAACTGTGTTGGTTGAGAATCCCACTTTCAAATGATCAGAAATGTCGTAATTAGTTACCAAAAAGCCATTTAGACTAGTCTTTAAAAATAAATGGGTTTATAAGTCTTGTTAGTCCATTTAAGAGTTAAATTTTTTTGAAATTGCTAGTATTATCAGTCTTATATCTCTCTTCTTACTCTCCTGTGTGTATTACTTAAGTATTATCTATAAAAAAAAAAAAAAAAATACATAGTTGTCGTAATTAGTTACCAAAAAGCCATTTAGACTGGTCTTTAAAAATGCATGGTTTAGTGTGCGGTTATTTACACTTTTAGTGTCCAAACACGCGTATTACAATATTATTTAAACCATTTAGACTAATTTTTAAAAATACTCTAGAGTGTGCGTTTGTTTACACTTTTAGAGCTCAAAACACGCTTTTTTAAGCCTAAAATCTAAAATTCGTGTTTAGTAAATAATTGCTATTGCGCGTTATCAAAAACAACTTTTCCAAATACGAAGGAGTATCGCGTTTTGAAAACGGACCTTGGATCTGCTTTCCCAAAAACGCAGGCTTCTTCAGTTGCATCTAAAATCTTACCGTTGGTCATTTTCAGCATTATCCCTAAACTACTTTTATTTTTATTTTGAAATCCCAATTTTACCAAGATCTCTATAAAAATAAATAAATTTAAAAAAAAAAAAAAACTGTGATTATTCTTCTACTGATGCAGGCTTCTTCTTCTACAATATATTTCTTTCTATCTTGTCTTTTGGGCGAAGAAGAAGAGACCTGAAAAAGAGACTAGACAATGTGAGTGGAGGAAAAGAAAAGATATTTGATGGGAATGGGGAAGAAACGTGTGAATGAGAAAAAAGGGAAGGAAAAAAACAATGGTAGTAAGTGAGACACGTAGATACGATGTAGGTAAAGTTACTAAATAAAAATTATAATGGTGTTAAAATACAACAAATTTCACAACAATTGAGGTATCAAATATTTCATATGTCTAAATAAAATTTTAGACTTGGATTGACTACAACTAAAAACAAAGAAATAAAAATAAAGAGTATTGTAAAAATATTGTGACATTTTATTATATCTTTAATCTTTTTAAATTAGTACTATTTTTCTTTAGAAAAAAAATAGTGATATTGACAAAATATTTTTATAATAATTTCATATTAAAGTTTATATAGTAAGTTGTTATTGGTTCTTATCTAGACCTACTAGTGACATTTTTTTTTTACTATTAACAATTTGTCATATAAACTTTATTGTGAAATTTTTGTAAAAATATTATATTCATAACTTTCATTAAAAAAATAATTAAAATAAAAAATTTTCTTCATATATACCTTATCTTTTTTTTGTAATTTATAGCTCAAACAATTACTTTTATAAATATTAGTCAATCACTTAATTTTTCCAAAAAGTACAATTTCATGCCGTGCTTTTATGAAAGGTCTAATTTCAAAAGGTGAGCAAACTCACCACGAAAGTCTTTTGGTCTTGTCAAATCCAGAAGTCACTGTTTTGTGCTTCAAGGCTTCAAGTGAAGGTTTTTTTTTTTTCCTTCTCTTACCGCGTTTACACACTCTCATTCTTCAGCTAGACCAACTCAAAAGCAACATCATGACCTCAAAAAAAAAAAAAAAAAATTCATATCATAAGATTAGGATATCAAAGCCTAAATAATTTCTTTATAATTGTCTACGTACGGGGTAGCCTTTTTTCTTTCGAATTTCTCTAGAAGAAATGGGCCTCTAATTAAGCTAAATTACTTGACTGCACTTCACTTAACGTAATAGGCTTTATGGTCTATGGGCTTCACTTCAAAGATAACGTTACGCAATCCATATTATATTCTCTCTTCTTATAATTGGAATTTACGACCTATTTAAGCATCTTCTACACAAATTGGGCTCATAGCCCATACTCTCTCTGCACATATGGGCTCATAGCCCAGGTTGTCTCTTTCCGGGTTGGGTCCCACAACTCAAAGCTCTTTTTTTATTCAACTAATTTTGTAGCTCAATTGGTCCAATGGAAATATCAGTTTAAAACTCTACTCGAACTTTAAAAAAAAAAAGTCATTTTATATATATATATATATATATATATATATATATATGATATTAGTTTCTTTAAGATCTTCTCATTTTTATTGTATGTGTTAAATACTTAGTGCCAGTTTGGATACACGTTCACGTTTGGAAACACTAACGCATTTTCAGTTTTTTTTTTTTTTTTTTTTTTTTTTTTTTTTTTTTTTTTTTTTTTTTTTCAGCTGCAGTTGTGGACTTTTCTTTCATGAATAGTGCATATATGTACTGTTCATGGATTCACAAATTTCACTTTTCAGCAACTTTTTCATTAAAAATGGGTCTCACGGCACTATTTACACATTTAAAAATTATTTTGCTACAGTATTTTCAGTTTTCAATTTCAATAAAATAAGTTCTATCCAAACGAACACTAAGCTCTAACAGAATCCACTAGCTGATGCTCTAATTCAATAGTGAAATATTTTCTACTTCCCCTCCACCTTGAAAAGAAAAGCAATTCTAGAGAGAATATCTGGAATCCAAAGAAAGGAATTTGTAGTATTGATTAATTAAATAGATTACAAAGGATTTAAAATATTTATGCAAACATTAAAATCTAACAAACTCCAACAAAATGATGCTAAACGCTTAACCGATTTTCTAATGGTCCTATAGGTTAGGAACACGTAGGGGTGGCAAATGGGTGGGTTGGGTCATAAATGGGTTGGGTGTGTAATTACCCATGTATCCATTTATATATAAATTAATTATTCATTACCCGCCCAACCCATTTAATTAGTAACCCACCCATTTAACCCAATATGATCCAAATAAATAAATAACTTGTTAAAAACTTTAAAAACAAAAATTAAAAAGTTCAAAAATGACTTTTTCTGTTCTTTCCTTTCATTTTCCCTTCACAAAATTCATTTCTCAGCAACCAAACAAAGTCGCAGAGAAAAAAAAAATTTCTCGACAACGAAACAAAGTCTGAGAAAATATTACCTAAAGAAAAAGAAAAAGAAAAAGAAATGAAAAGAAAAATAAAGCCCTAACAACATCATGGAAAGCCCAATAAAATTCATAAAACGCAGAGAAGTTAAAAGGAAGAAAAAAGTTTTCATGGAAAAATAGAGCTTTTTGCAACTCCATGTGGTACCGTTTCCTCAACTTCTCCATCTTGTGATGGCACTACACAGCGGTCTTGAGAGGAAAAGCGATGGAGCAGCGACGAGTGACCGAATCCGCCACGTCCTGCCAGTGGGTCGCCTTCATATTCCCACGCTGGAGCGAGTACCATTTCTCGTGATAGGAGTCGATCAGCGCAACGGTCTTGTCGTGGGACCAGGATGGCAGCAGTAGGCGCCGCGAGGCGATGGAAGGCTGGGGTTGAGTTTGGGGCTAGGCCTAGATCGGAGTCTGGGTCTGGATCTGGGGCTGGGGTTGGGGCTAGATTTGGGTCAATTCTTGAGCGAGTCTCCCACAATCTCGATCCGGAGATATTGGTCTGAGAAGTTTTGTTTGGTTAGTGAGAAAATCTAGAATTTCCATCCCCATTCTCTCTCTAGAATTTCCTTTTGTTTGGTTAGTGAGAAAATCTGAGGGAAAGTGTTTTGGCTTAGAAATCTAAACGGTAAATTTTTTGGAAAAGTGTTTGGCTAATGAGAAAATCTGAGAGAGAGTGAGATTGAGAGCTTTGGACTTAGTAATGTTTATTTAAGTTTTTAGATTTTAGAAGGGTTTAGTAGGTTTATTTGATTTTAAATTTTAGATGAGTTTAGTGAGTATTAGTGGATTTATTAATTTAGATTCATCTAATTAAATAACCAAATGGGTCTTTATCCATTTAACCCAAATACTTAAATAGGTTGGGTCAAGACTTATCCAAATAAGGTGAGTAATAGGTGAGTTCATAGATATGAGTAAAAATTGACATCCCTAGGAACACGTGCCTTCTATTCTAACTAACTCTGTCACTAACTGATACTATGAGCTGCAAGTCGTTTCAAGTTTCAATACCAAACTACAAGTCGTTTTAATCTTCTTATTTTGTTTAACAATCTGACCTTGCTACTGATGATCTTCTTCTATATTTACACGCCTTCTTTAGTTATTCGAACGTTGAAGAAGGGGGTTTGGAATAATAATAATAATAATAATAATAATAATAATAATAATAATTTTTTTTTTAAAGTGCATCAATACAACTTTACCCCACCACAATGTAATTAAAAATTTTAATAAAAAGATAACCCTTCTAATAAGCCTACCACTAACAATAAATTATGACATAAATCATATAATTACATTTTATCCATATAAGAATTTGGCAAATTGAATTTGTCAATGTATAATTTAAAAAGATGAATTAACAAAGTGAGTGATAACTATAAGAGTAAAGTAGAATGAACACAATAGTTTACTAACTACAACTACAATTTTTATTGACAATCAAACCGGAGACGTAGCCGACAAATCTTCGGACCCCCCAGCCTTTACACTAAGTCGATGTAACGGCCACTTAACGGACGTGAAGAACCCCTTAGCGTTTCCTTCAAGGCCCGTTAACTTAACGGAACCCCCAATAGAAACAAACGGCGGTGTGTATCTCAGATTCCCTACTGCGCAGAAAACGACGTCGTAACTACTCGAGCGCCTGAGCTTCTGCTTCGTCACCTCCTCTGGCAATCTCAGCGTGTACCTCTCCGTGTTAATCTCTACGCCGGGTTGACTCAGTGAGTGACCCGTCGAGTGCGACCTCAGGAATTTCCCCCTCGGTGGGTTGTCGTCGACGTTGATCACAACGTGGTCGTTTTGAACCCCGCCAGTTTCCTGAGTCGACTCGGTTGATTCCACTGTTGTTGTAGTAGTGGCCGCAGTAGTAGTATCACTATTCGTAAGCTTAGCTCTGCAAACCGGACACGTCACGTGAGAAGAAAGCCAGGCGTCGATGCAATCAGTATGGAACGCGTGGCTGCACTTGGGCAACAATCGCAGCGTTTCGTGATCTTCGAACTCGCCCAAGCACACGGCGCACTCGAGCGTTGTTGCTGTTACTTTCACGGTTCTGAGATTTTTAACCTCGAAGATCGGGAAGGTCTCGATCACGGCCCGGTCTAGGCCACAGTTACCAGACCGGTTCGCGGAAACGCCTGGACCGGCGCGTGTGTCTATGCAATCGTTGAGGTAGATGCAAAAGAAGGCCACAAAGAAGAAAGCCCACGCGAGGAACACGATGACCAGCGCCGCGGAATGGTTAAAATTCACGGCGGCGGGCGGAGCGACTGTTGATTCTGTGCCTGACTGTGCATGGGCACAGTGGTGAGGCAGCGAGAGGAGGAGTAGTAGTAGTAGTGCTACTAGACAAGGAAAGGGAATGATCGGACGGCTGAGATTGAACTTGGGTCTCATTGGGAAATGGATTTTCTCTTTGGTTTTAGAATAAGCAAAGAAACAAAGTGGCGGAGTTTCCTAGAAATGTAGAGGAACAAGAAGCCGTTGTAGAGTGAGCGGGAAGAAAGCGAAGTAGGGAGCTAGCTTCGTACGCGGTGGCTTTTGATGAATTTGCCACGTGGCAAGGCGTCTTGGAGCGTCAAAGACAGTGACATGGGCAATTGTGATTCTCAAGGCTAAATTGGGTTCTTTCTTATTTGGGTTGAAAATATAAGGTCTATGAAGAATATATTGAACAAGTACGAGTGTTATTCTAATAAACAACTATAAGCAATTTTCTGTTTTTGGATTTGGTATGTGTGTTGAAGTCATTGACTAATTGGAAGGAATGGAAGGTATATATATTGAATGGAAGTTTGATGCTTGGTCTAGATGAGGCTAGAGTACCTGAGAGAGGAAAGCGACGGTTGCGATAAAAATTAACTTTCAGGAGGTGGAATCTGGTTGTGTCTACATTCTAGACACACGGGTTTTGAGTGTGATTTCGACGGCGGCTTGGTAAACCATGGGCGCTGGTAGAGAGAGTCATATTGGTGTTACTGTCAGAAACCGGTTTCTTTGTTTAGAGTTTATCCGGAATTATATAACTAGGGAATCCATTGTGAGAATTGCTATTTTGTATTGGCTGCTTGAACAGAAAAGTGGTGGGGTTTTCGGTTGGGATTACAAAGCACTCATTTGATATCTATTGGTCAGAAATTAGAATAAGTTATCCACTTGTGACAGGTTATTGAGTGAGTTGCTTGAGTTTTGCCAAATGAGGTTACAATGGGAATGTGATGTGTACTGTATTTTTGCTTATTGCTTGATTAGTTGTTTGGAACATAGAGATCATCTGGCAATTGGAGTTGTAGATTGATATCATGCGGGTGTTCATGTGTTGAAAGGGACCAAGTGACTATATGCAAGATTATTGTCTATGCTGCTACTGTGTATATAGCGTGGTTGCACAGAAATTTAAGGACCCATAATGGTAAATAAAAACAAAACTGCAGGGAGAGACTGCTAAGAGTTATTATAACGAAACAGAAGAGGGGACTGCTGAAAGTGACTAGAGATGAGATGATGCTAGACTGCAAGTTCAGTTATTTTAGGACATAGACCTTAGAGCATCCACAGCCGTGGATGCATAATTTTAGCTATTTGTCTCATCTAAAAGTCACTTTATCTATAATTTTAGCTATTAACTCTTTACCTCCCACAGCAATGAATCTATAATTTTAGCTATTTGATTAAAATAATAATAAAAACTTCAACAACAATCACAACATCTTTTGCCTCTACCGTCAGCCCCCATCACAACCACCTCTACCGTCAGCTCCAATCACACCCACAACAACCACCACCACCACCAGCAGTCCACAGCAGGGGAAAAAAAAAAACCAACAACCCAAATCTCCAATCTTCTTTCTCAACCCAAACCAAACAAAATCACCAAATCACAACAAAATCCACCTCCACCATTGCGGCACAACCAAACCACAACCACCATCAAAGTAGCCTCAAGCTCAACCAAAAAGCAACCAGTTGAAAAAAAAAAAAAAAAAAAAAAAAAAAAAAAAAAAAAAAAAAAAACCCAGGAGCTTGGATCGGCGCCGAACTCAACCACGAACCCAGCAACGGCTTGGACCAGCACTGGGCAGGAGCTTGGATCGGCAAGGGCTTGGATCGGCGCTGGGCAGGGCAGGGGCTTGGTCGGCGCTGGGCAACGGGAAGGAACTTGGGTCGGCGAAGAAATGAAGAAGAGAAAGTAGAGGAAGCAGAGGAAGAACTTGGGTCGGCAAAGAAATGAAGAAGAGGAAGCAGAGGAAGCAGAGGAAGAACTTGGGTCGGCGAGTGGAGGAAGCAGAGGAAGCAGGAACTTGGGTCGGTGAAGAAATGAAGAAGGACTGAGGGAGAGAGGAGCAACGGGAAGGACTGAGGGAGGAGGAGAAAGAAAAAGGAAACTAAAAAAAGTCTGATAGGTGTGAACGCAAATAAAATAATATATTTTTTTTTTAGATGTGAGCTACAGTGCACATCTATTTTTAGATGTGCACTGTAGCTGTGGAGCTATATTTTTTAAGTATAGCTCCACTGCTGCAGCTATTATTTTTGTTATGAGTGGTGATAAATAGCTATATTTTTAGCAATATAGCTATTTAGCACTACTACTATGAATGCTCTTACCGCTTACTTTAACATAACTTGTATTAACACCACTGGCATAGCTTGTCAATTTGTAATTAGATTACATTGGTTATTTAGTGAAAAATAATCTAACCACCAACTTGATACATGTATAAATTAAATTGTGACATAGCATGTCAAAATGTGTCTCACTGCTGGAGAATTTTTTGGAGTTGGTGTTTGTAAGAAAGCCTCACTCTCACTCTTTTTCTTGCTTTTGCTTGATTTTTGATTTATTTAATTGTTTCTTCTTCATGTTAATTTTCTCAGCAATGAATATATTAAGATTGGGTGTTTGTAAAAAAGAAGTCCATCTCTCTTTCTCTTTCTTAATTTTGCTTGATTTTTTTTTAGGCGTAAATATACTTTTAATTTCTACATTTTGGCTTTTTTTTTTTTCATTTTAGTCCGTATATTTTAATTTTACCACTTTTAGTCCCTAAACTAATTAACACGTGTTATTTTCATCCTTTCCATTAGTCAATCCATGGAAATGCTGAGGTGGCTACCGAAGGAATTAAAATATTATAAAAAATGCCACATCAGCATCTAATTTAAAAAAAAAAATTTATCAATTTTAAATAAAAAATAAAAATAAAAAACAGAATTAAAAACAAAAAGAATACAAAAAATACAAAAACAAACCTAGAACCAACCCAGAACCAAACACAAACTCAAATTTAAAAACATAGAGAACACAAAAACAAACAAAAAAGAAGGAATTCAAAATCCAAAATGGCAGAACACATAAGAGCACAGACCCAAAAAAATCATACAAACCCAGAAATCAAACACAGAAAAATCATAAAAGAATATTGTAATAAAACTTGATTGCTCAACACAAACCCAGCTCAACCACAAACCCAGCTCAAACACAAACCCAGAACCAACCCTTCCAAAACATTCTCAAACCTTCCCCTCTCTCTCTCTCTCTCTCTCTCTCTCTCTCTCTCTCTCTCTTCCAAAACTCTCACAAATATCTTAAACTCCATGTTGGCCTCCTTCACTCATCACCACCGCCACCACCATAATCGACGGTGGTTTTTTCTTTTCTTTCTCTGACCGACCCACTTCTCTATATCTCTCGAATCGCTCAAACTCATACCCAAATGGCTCAAGCTCATCCTCTCAAGATTCTATCTCACAGATCGGTGTCTTTCTCTCTTAAATTGGTGTTTTTCTCTCTCAAATCAGTGGGTCTCTATCAAATCGATGGGTCTTTCTCTTTCATCTCTCTATCTCTCTACTCAGTGGTGGAGATCACGGTTGAGGTTGAGATAGTTGGTCATGTATTCCGATGGTGGGTTTGTGGGTTGTGAGTTTTGTTGATCTGAGTTTGTGGGTTGTGATTCCAATGAGTGGGTTTTTGAGTTAGAGATCTAGGTTTGTGGATTTGTGGCAGATTGGTGAGTATGTGGGTTGTGATTCCGGTGAATGGGTTTTTGAGTTGGAGATCAATGGGTTTATGGGTTTGTGGTGAAATGGTGGGATCTATAGGATGGTGGAGATCAGTGGGTGTTTAAGTTGGAGATTAGTGGGGTTGTGGGTTCAAATTTTGGGGTATGCAGATCTTGAACGACGCTTGATCCACAAAAATGAGATGTGGAGGTTAAAGGGCAAAACAGAGGGATTAAGCTGGGTTTGTGTTAAGCAAACAAGTTTTATTACAATATTCTTTTATGATTTTTTCTGTGTTTGATTTCTGGGTTTGTATGATTTAATTGAGTTTGTGCTCTTGTGTGTTTTGCCATTTTGGAATTTTGAATTCCTTCTTTTTTGTTTGTTTTTGTGTTCTTTGTGTTTTTAAATTTGAGTTTGTGTTTGGTTCTGGGTTTGTTTTTGTGTTCTTATTATTTTTAATTCTGTTTTTTATTTATTTAAAATTGATAAATTATTTTTTTTTAAATTAGATGCTAATGTGGCATTTTTTATAATATTTTAATTCCTTCGGCAGTCACCTCAGCAATTTCCGTCGGTTGACTGACGAAAAGGACGAAAATAATACGCGTTAATTGGTTTAGGGACTAAAAGTGGTAAAATTAAAATGTGGAGACCAAAATAGGAAAAAGCCAAAATGTAGGGACTAAAAGTGCATTTACGCCATTTTTTTATTATTTCTTATCGATTAACTAAGCATGTTAATTTTCTCAACAAGAAATAAATTTAAATTTTGTTTTCAATTCTTACAAGGACACACACTTTACCATTACGTGCGCATTTGTGAACTTGCGATTGGGTTACATCACTTACAAATAGGACCACTACTAATAATTGGTGAAAAATAATTAAATCACCACTTGACACATGTATAAGTAATGACAAAGTATGTAACTTTAGAATTTTTGAAGTTCATGTTGTAAGAAAGCCTCACACTCACTCTCTTGGTTTTACTTGATTTTTGTTTTATTGTTTCTTCTCATTGACTAAGCATGTTAAATTTATCAATGAGGAATATTTTAAAATTTTATAAAGTAGTACTCTAAAATCAAGTGCTAGTAACGAATATATTTTTCTTCTCAAATCTTTTTAGTTAGAAATCTAGAACTTGCATATATTTACTAACAAATTTTTTTATGAAAGAAAAAAGGAAGCTTGCATCTATTTGCGTTTTTTTTTTCTTCTTCTGAATATCTATTTACTTACATAAACATTGGTAACAATTGTTGATGCATTTTAGTAAAGGCATGTTTATAAAATAAAAATAAATCGTATAATAAAATGATTATTTTTATTCATGTTGAATAGTTATATAGTCTATTTGCATTTTCATTATAGAGACTATTTATTCCTCAATTATTCCCCTAAATTGAGAAAAAGATATTTATTTTTAAAAACTAACATATCCCAAAACACAAACTCTCTTTATGCACATACAAAAAATTATTAAATAAATAAATAAATAAATAAAAAACCTAAAGATAAGTATCAATCATCGTCATTCCTACATGCACGTCGTCCATTTCTACCAGAATTGGAAAGTAAAATATTGGAGAGAAAATTCAAGTTAAAATTCAAAAATCTAGTGGCTTGCTTGAGTGAGGCCACTATACAAGCAACAATTCAATTAGGTCACATAAAGGGTGTATGGATAATTTTAAAGTGTCGATCAACACTTAACCGAGCATCGAGTGGAATTTGAGTGATGTACAAAGTAGCACAAACAAGCATTAGTGAGGTCAAGTCGATGCTTGCTCAAGCTTGCTTGACAACCACTTCAGTGAGTTCATAAATATTGCTTGAGTAAGGTTAAGCTCTCTTGAGCTAGCTGTTTATAGAATGCATAGTATTTGCAAAATTATTCGCGCGCGCACACACATACACACAAAACAAAAACAAAAAAGAAAGAAGGGAGAATTTTTGTTTCAAAAAGCTAGTAATAGATAAGACACATATTTTAATGCTTGTACTAACCAGACCGATTTTCCAATATTTTTTTTCCCTAGGCAACTCTTGTGTATACATATAACCTCTTATGAAGAGTTTTACTCTATTAGAGAAATTTACAGAATTCTCCAAGATTGTTATTTGAAGAATTCTTGTTTCATTGTATCTAAAGACAAATTTACTAGTAACCTCTTGTGTGGACGTTTAGTTTAATTAATGGTGGGGCCACATTAGGGCGGACGGGGGTCAAGGTTCCCCCAAAATTTTTCAAAAAAAATTATTAGATATATAATAGTATAGTAACTATACCTAGCAATTTAATTTTTTCTAAGAATATATATGAATTGCCCTCCCCCCCCCCCCCCCCCCAATTTCTAGATTTTATTTCCATACATTTTGTATGCATGATTTTCATAAAAAGAAGAAAAATAGACATAATATTTTTACAACAATTTTTCAATAATGTATAAGTGTCAATTAAGTTAAAAAAAAAAAGCGATATTAGTGGCGTACCTAAATGAGAATCAATAATGTGGGAGGGGGAAGTACGAAGAGAGAGAATAATGAAGTAGGAATCCTCTCAAGGGGCAATTAGGCCCAACTATTCATCAGATCAGCCCCAATCTAGTCAAGATAACCCAGTTAGGGAAATTAAGGAGGACAATCCGCCCGAGGAGCCCAAAGAGCAAATACTTCTCCAGAGACTGGATACAAAGGACCAAGGCCATAAGGTTGGAGGCCGAGGAAGGTAGTAGTGATGTGTAAGCAAGTGGAAGGAAGAAGTTTCTAGATAACATATCTATCACCTCCACATTTAATGCACTATACCAACTCAGCATGTTGCATTAATGACAGAATGACTCCTGAATAGTACTCCCATAGCATGCAACCTACTCTACCACTGCTAGCAAGGCAATAATGGGACAAGTATCTAAGAAGGAATCAATAGCCATCCAAGTGGAAGGCTGGGATGCAATCCAAGCCACTATATATAGCAAAGAGGGTCCTCCTGGATGATGGATAAGAAAAAAAAAGTTCAGATTGAGAAATAGGGAAATAGAGATTAAAAGTGATTATTATATAACTGAGGACTATGTATTAAAAGAACCACCCCTCCTCAGCCAACTCGAGGAAGAACTTGAATAAGAAATCTCTTTTTCCTTTCTGTAATCCTTTACTAAAACAATTGTTCTTGCCAATTTTCTTTCTTTAAATTGCTAAACCGAGGCTACTTAGGCATAAAAGGTTGACCTTGACCATCTACCTCTATAAATTAGTTATGTTGGGCCTCTTTCCTAACCCACTTTCATTCCAACTAGGTCGGGCCATTAATTCTACCCCCTACAAGTAACATCTTGCCATCTAAATTTTGTTGTGAAATTGTTGTGGTGGTAATACTACTTAAAATATAAAAAATAAAAGAAAATTTAATAATTTCTAATTTCTCCTCCATATTTATTGAAAAACTTCTTTGGCTTACTTTGGGCTTTAGGGTTTGACAGCGGAAAAGCTTATTGCACGCATCATTCAGATCTCTTCTTCATTCTCAAACGTTGTACACCATTGATTTGCTATTTCTTTGGGTAGACACATCCAGCACCCATGACCGACCACTGGTCGGCGACCAGTCTTAAACTCTTTTTTTTTTTTTTTTTTCTTCTCTGATTTCTTAGTAGTTCTATTTTGATTTTGATTTTTCTTTTATTCTTCTTTATTTCTTTATCCCACGGTACTAGGTCCCAGTCTGCCAGATGTATTTGAAGTCCAAGCAAGAATTTTTTTTTTGAGATTACAATAGGCTCTATTGGTGAGTTTGTTTAAGCTTTTTGAAAGAGGGCTTTTTGAAAAAGTGGCTTTTTCAAAAAGTGCAGTATGAAAAAGTGTTTTTTTAAAAAATTGAGTGTTTGGTAAAAGCTGTTAAAAAGTGCTTTTTGAAAAAGCTGAGTGTTTGGCTAGCACTTATAAAAGTAGCGGTTTGAGTTATAAATTACCAAAAAGGACAATGTATATATAAAGGAGTTTATTTCATACTTAAATCAATATTGTAAAATTATTTTTTTTCTCACCAATATTAGCTAATAATAACCTACCATTTACGATTTATTGTGAAAATATTGTGATAATTAATACTGATTTTAATTTGAACGTACTATTACAATTATTTTTTTCTCTTTCTTAAAAAGTTATTTTTTTCTTATCAATATTAGCTAATAACAACCTACCACTTAAGATTTATTGTGAAAATATTGTAAAAATCTTATGATAAAAATTGATATTGATTTTAATTTGAACGTACTATTATAATTAATTTTTTTTTTCTAAAAAAATTATTTTTTTCTCCCTAATATTAGCTAATAATAACCTACTACTTAAAATTTATTGTGAAAATATTGTGATATCATTTCTTTCTCTCTTTTTTTCCTTTTTTTTATCCTCCACACACGTATCACATTTCTTTTTTTCTTTTTCTTTTTTTTTTCCTTTTTTTTCCCCTCTTTTTTTCTCCTCCATCCACGTACCCTTCCTCTTTTCTTTTTTTACTTCTTTCCTCTTTTTTGGCCCGCCACTTCCTCCAAATTCAGAACGTTCCAGAGCTGTCCTTCTTCCTCTTTATCCTTTTTTTTTTTTTTCCTTCCTTCCTTTCTCCCTTTTCTCTTAGCACTTCGTCTGTAACACCCATGCACTTCTTCACCCTCATCGTCTATTTCTTTTACTTTCACGCTCTTTCTCTCTTTCTCAAATAAGCTCTCAAATTTCTCAAAAAAAAAAAAAAAAAAGCTCCCAAACTCTCCTCAGATTCATCATCAAACTCTCATCCTACTCAAACTCTCACTGATTCATCCATCATTCTCACTGAAGCTTACGCCCCATCGCCGATTCATCCATCATTCTCCTCAGACTCTCCTCCCACTCACATCGAAGCTTACACCCCATCGCCGACCCACGCACCGTCGCGAACTTGATTCATCATCTTCCTCACCCATCTTCGAAGCCCAGCTCCGTTCATCCATCATCCTTCGCCGATCTGTTGATTTTGCATTTGGGTGTGTGTGTGTTTTCCATCATCCTTTGCTGATTGTTGTGTGTATGGAGATTTTGAAAGTGAGCTTGGCAAAAGGGCAGAGAGATGAGATGAGAGTGAGGTTAATTTGGTAATTTCTTCGTACAGCCCAACGGCTAGGAACAACGCGCACAGGATTTTTAGCTAAATGGACCGATGTTGAGCTTTTGCAAAATCACGTTTTCTTCACAAATCCAAAACGCAACTTTTAACAAAAAGTTGTTTTCTTAAATTCACCAAACAAGCTTTTTAATTCAACTTTTTCAAAACGGGCTTTTAGGGGCTGGAACCGTGCTAACAAACAGGCACTATGTCCTACATGTGTATGCTTTTGTCTTCAAAAGCAAAAGCAACACTTTTAGGTAATTATTTTTTAGAATCACAATAATTTTAGGCATGACTTTTCTTCAACTTGTAATTTGTCATTAAATCAGCATTTATTAATAATACTAGTACGGGTTGCACGTGCATGTGCTGCCCTTGAGCAAGAAAATTTAAGATAGATTTTTTTTTTGAAGTAGTATCAAACAATGTATTTAAATTTAGAATAATTATTTAACATATGACTATTTATTTAGTATGGTAATTTCTTAAGAAAAGGCATTTGGTATTAAATAATACCATGTTAGCGGTATCAATATCCAATAAGTGTGAGACATGTAAACAAAAAATAACTAACCCACGAACAACTGAGAGACATGTTAGTGGGTAGTTATTTTTGCACACGTCACTCGTTTAATGGATTTTGATACAGATGACGTGGTATTATTTGACATAAAATACTTTTCATTTCATAGAAACTATTTACTAAAGACGGTATATCGTTATCATCCAACAATAAACAACTAAGGTTTGATAAAACATGATTCCAAAAAAAAAAAAAAGATTTGACAAAACATTATCACAATATTTAAATTTTCGCAATAAATGAAGATATATACTATAATTGAAACTCTTCATCAATTAAATACTTACAACCATTTGCAATGAATATTTTGTTATTCATATTTCCTTCTTTATCATTTTTTTTATTTAAGTCTAACTACGATGCTTACTTACTTAATTTTTAATGAACACTTTTTTAAGAAACAAAACAAATAACAAAATAACAAAATAACAAAAAAAACATACATCATTAAAGTTTCTATTAGATAAAATTATAAATCTAGAATATTTAAACCACTAATAAATTAGTAATTTGTAGGTAACAAATAGAATACCGTACATCACCATATTTACTTTCTAAGTATGACTAACACATAAAACTCAAAATACACGAAGAAAATTTTTGGAACATTAAAATTTTGTGAGGTATTTTAGATATTGCACAATAAAATATTCAGGAATCATAAAATTTTGTTAAGGTTTAACTAAGAGAGTAACCGCAGTAACTATATACTTCGAAAGTAAGTTAGCCCAAAAAGAGTGTCTGCAAAACTATGAATTTTGGCTCAACAAATTAGCTAAGAAAAAAAAGTCAGGAACACAATAAATGTCACGATATTTTCTCAATGCCTTTATTTTAGCTATTGTTGGCCCTGGTATAATCTTTTATAATTTTATTTTAGAGTAATGTTACATCCACAACACTTTCACAACAAATCCTAGATGATAAATTATCATTAGTTTTTAATTGGAACAACCACTTTAAACTATGCATTAAAAGAAACAACAAACAAAAAAAGAATAGAAGAAAATTGTGCGTGAAGCAGTGAATTTTTGCTCACTAAATTTGACTAAAATATAAAAGAAGTTTAGGAACAAAACAAAATGTCACAATATTTTCACAATACCTTTATTTTCAGCTGTGGTAAGTTTTGGTCTGATTTATTATTATTTATTTTATAGAAATGCTATCTTCGTAATATCTTCATAACATATTCTAGATGACAAGTTGTTACTAATTTTAAAATGGACCCATGACTAATATTACTTTTTTATCCATCAATAACATCTTACCTATGATTTGTTGTGAAATTAATATGAAAATATTGTGGACTTAGCATTTATGTATTTGATCTATAAGAAACTAAGATTTTAACAATTGTGAAAATATTGTAACAACAAGTGTTACAACATTTTCACAAAATATTTATTTTCAGTTATGGTTAGTCACAGTCTTATATTTTATTATTTTATTTTGACCAATAAGAAATTGACCCCTCTATAATTGTGAAAATATTGTGAAATTTGTTGTGTCAGTATAACAATATATATGCCAACTCATATAAATATTATATAAAAAAAAAGAAAAAGAAAGCATAAACTGATGACTTAAAAAAAAAAAAAAAAAACAATGAAGTGATGAACAGTACATATTGAGCAAACTAAAAAGTACTATAGCTTTTACATATTCACCCAACAAGTGTGACAATATTTTCACAAAACATATATTTTCAGTCATGGTTAGTCACAGTCTCATATTTTATTATTTTTCGACTTATAAGAAATTGACACTTCAATAATTGTGAAAATATTGTGAAATTTGTTGTCAGTATAACAATATATATATATATATATATGCTAGTTCATATAAATATTTAAAAGGAAAAAAACACAAACCAATGACTGGGAAAATATATATATATATATATATATATATATAGCTACTGTGTCAATTGAACAAACCAAAAGACACTATAACAATGCGCAAGCTTCTTAAGTAAGAAATTTAATATAGATATTCTGTTTAAAAAATTGTGAAATCATGTACTATAAAATGTATGTCATACAATACTAATCTTATTCATTCAAGCATTTTGATTATACAAAAACTTAGAAAAGTTATTTTATATAAGAATATTTATTTTACTGTAATAGTTTCTTAGAACCTATTTGCTAAATGCAACATTCACTCACACTACCTTATAAGCTCTCATGATAACAAATACCATCATCTTCATACAATAAACAACTAAGTTTTGCTAAGGCATTGTCACAATGGTTAGACTTTCAAAATGAATGACTTTATATGCAGCAATTGAAGCTCTTTGTCAAGCACACTGCCTTATAAGCTCCCATGAATCAACTTGCATAATTAGCACAAGACCAAAACTTAACCTTAGTCCCCAACTTTCTAGAAAGCCACATGAAAATAAGCTTTAACTAACTCCTTAAAAGAGCTCTTAGTAAATAGAAGTACATAAACTTAATACTTTTTCCTACTTATTGCAATAAAAAAAAAAAAAAAAAAAAAAAAAAAAAAAAAAAAAAACTACTGCAATTTACTATTTGCAACAATCATATCATTGGTTCCCCCCCCCCCCCCCCCTCCCTTTATGGTTTTAACCCACTTAGACCAGCTTGATAGCCAAAAGTGAAATATGTACCTACTTTATTTTCAAATTTGCGAAGTCAATTACAGTTTATGGAAGCAGATGTCAATCACGATATGCATAACTTAAAAAGGTATACAAAATGAGATCACATGTGGATAGGAGACAAGAGAATAGCAAAAAATAAAAAAAGTAAAAATAATAAAAATAAAAATAAAATTGAAAAAGGTATAATCTTCCAAGAACTTGCCAAGATGTTGTAAGGATAGAATTAAGCTATATTTGTTTACAAAAGCTCTCAGTAGTTTCCACATTACTTACTGGCAAAACATATTAGTTTATGAAAACAATCTAATATTTATATGAGCTAAAGATGATTATGTAAAAATGAAATGAATATTTATTACATCCACATGGGGGTAGAAATGCAATATTTGGTATTTTCTATCCTCTCTTCCCCTTTCATCAACCCTGTGCGTTGCCTCCCTCCTCTTGCCCCCTCTCTGTCTCTCTCACCATCTTTTTACACAACCACAGTTTTTCACCAAAATGGTGAGTCTCTTCCTAACACAATAAAACCTTGTTAAATGGTATTGTATTTTGTTAAGTTAATAGGTGTGTTTTGGATGACAAAAATATGGGCAATCGAGCTATTTTCTCATATACAATTTTAAACAAATAAAACTACACAACAAAGAACTATTTTGGCCGAGTTGATCATTGTAGCAATCACCAAAGGCAATGCTCCAATCTTCAACAGCATTGGTGGAGGCAAAAGTCAAGACCAGAGCTGCTCTGGCCCCTGCCTATGTTGCTGAGTGTGAAAGGGAACAACCTCTTCATCCTTTCCAATCAAAAAATCATACACCAAGGTAGACCAGTACATCCCAAGCTCCAAACTATCTCTACACCTTGAGAAATTAGTGGCAAGTAGTCCCTCTGGATTCTAATACCATACTTCTCAGTTCTCACTTAATCATCAATAATAATAATGTAAACTCGACCTCAAGGTAAACACAAAGACATAAATAACAAATTGAAACAATCTTATGTTTTTTTCCTTTTTCTTTAAAGTATCTTCAAAGTTCTTGACCTGGAAAACTATAATAACCCTCTTCACATTCACTATTTCACATGAAATCTAATGTCTTGTTGAAAGAGCTTCCTCCACATTTGGTCCAGTAGCATGTGGTAAGTCGAATATATATATATATATATATATATATATATATATATATATATATGTTGATGCTTATTTTCGAAAGCCCAGTGGCAGGAAGAAGCCTAACAATATGAGCAGGGAAGAGTTAGAGGATGGGTGGAAAAACCATTAATCTTGGATGGCAGGAACAATGGTTCATAGGCCCATAAAGCACATAAATGGACATTGAGGAAAGCAAATGGGCCTAAAAGAGCCCGTAGAGAGAGATAGTAAACTCATGGACATTATGTGATGTAGAAAAGTGAGAATGGACCACGGCAGACCCGAAGTAATGAAGTAAGGGGTTGATATAAAGCCCATGAACCCCAAGAATGAAGGATAAAATAACTAGGCCGAGGATGCCCAAAAGAGTTAGTAAAATCCCATGGGTATGCAAACTTAGAAAATGGGCCGAGGAAGTCCACGGAAAGTAAATAGGCCAAGGATGCCCAAGAAGAAAGGAATGGGACAAAAAAGCCCACAAACAATGTAATGGGCCAAGGAAGCCCAAGAGTAGCAAGAGTATAAGCTCAATGACTAATCTGAGGCATTGCAACCAATTGAGAAAAGAATACACAGCAAGCCTAAAAGAAGCCCAGCAGACATGGGTCAAATAATACCATAGCAGGAACAGCAGATTGGTATGGCAGAAACAATAACAAGAATATGGAAGAAGCAAAAAATGGGAAGACCCAGAAGGCCCAATCCTTGAAAGGAGCAAGCCAATAAAGAATGAAGAATTAGAAAACAGTTCACATCATATGAAGTCAAGGATGAATAGCAGAATGCACAGACGAGCCTCCAGACCATGGCAAACGCATGAGCAGCGGACAAACTTTTGGCGTACATGGGAAATGGTGCATGCGCAAGGCCCAGACATTACCAACCTGTACCCAGCCAATACAGGAGGGGTGAGTCATGGGTTAAAGATAAGAGGGGTATAGTCTGGCGGTGGGGAGAAGGGAAAGCCTATTCTGGGGTTCCTGCTTAAACTCTTTTGGGAGAAATGTCCTTCTGGGATGACGTACTATCCAAAAGAGGGAGGATGAGCTGGAATCACTAAGTGCATACCGGGGGGAATAGCAAGAGAGAACACCCACACTAAAATAGATAAGAATGCCACGGTAAGTAAAAAAAAAATAATAATAATAATCTTCCTTGTTTAGAGATGGGAAGTGGCGTAGCCAGCACAGGTAAGTGATGGTGGCTGGACAGTTGACAAACCAGCGGTGGTCGGTAAGGACACCTATACCAGAAAAAAGTGGTTAAATGCTAAAATGGTAAAAACTAGTCACGGCAGGTAGTATATAAAGGGTCCGTGCCGTAACAAAATCATCACCGCAACAATAGTAATCACCATCATACCACACAAGCACAAAGAAAGAAAGAAAACAAGGGGAAGAAATTGAAATAGTAAAACAGAGGAAAAGAAACAGAGAATTAGAAAGAGAGTGTAGAATGACAGACATACCAATAGACTTTTTTTTTCCTTCTCTCCTCCTAAAACCTACTCTCTGTTGAAGATAAAGAACTCGTTTGGGTACAAGTCATTCAAGCCCGTTCCCTCAAAGTGTGTAATTTCCGTGGTAGGATCCTCCTGCGAGGTTACCCAAATTGAGGAAGTGGTTCCCCCCTTGGCCTTAGTCTTGTGACAAAACTGAACGCAACAAACTAATTGTTTTTCTTCTTCGATTTTACCAATTATTGCTATTGTTCCCTCTCTTGTCTCTACTATTGCACTTATAACGTGTTCTTTTCCTTTATTTTGATTAAAGATATCTTACTAATTTTGCCTACCTATAACGTATTCTATTTATCATTGTTTTATTACATTCATCTGCCATGACTTTTTCTGTAACAACTTTGTCTGCCATGGGCATATTACTAAAGTTTCAGCAAATGGAGCATAGTTTGTGAATAAGCTGGACCAAAGTGAGTTGCAATTGGGTCAATCCTGACTCTCTTATCCAGAATACTTGGGCCCAGCACGACAAGAGATAGTCCAGCCCAAAAATCACAAAAGGCCCCCCACAATATATATATAAACAACATCAGGCTAAAAACAAATTGATATTACAATCAAAGATTGACTCATTAGAAGCATAATAAAACAACCTTGGAATAAGACTATACTCTCTAAGCATGTGTTTGGATGAAGAAATGGTTAAATACACAAACCAGTTAGTTAAAGAGTTTCCCTATCACATACCATTAAATTTACATTCAAATAGCATATAGAACCAATAAAATCAGCACATATTATTTCATAAGTAATCAAGAGACTAAAAGAGTTGCAAGAGTAAAGAACCAAAAATAATGGAATTCCATTGAGTTGAACGTGTAGCATGTCTCATTAAAGTATAAAAGATGAAACAATATTGGAAGAATTAATGAAACAAAAATTATCACATTACATTCTTATATGAGCAAATGCCACTGTATTTATTTATTTTTATATGTAAAAGTAATTTTATTGATATGAGACTACTGCATGAAAATAGACACAAAGTAACTTAAAGAATTACAAATAGAAAAATATCTACATATGGATTGACTCTACGAAGGAATGAATAGAGTTACTAACCGTGAGATCCTATACAATAGACCACAAATAAAGAGAACTAATGAAGGATACTTGTAACTGAGTTGATGTGCACTCCACGTTTGCAAAAGTGCACCAATTATTTTCCCTTCATATAGTCCACCATAAACATAAAGGAGTAATATTCCAAATTTCCAAATTAGGTCCCTTGCTCCGCCACACACATAATAACCAAGAACCTTTTTCTGGTAATACTCAACGAATCCCAAACATCCAAAATATCTAAACTCCACAACTCAAATGCCACTGAATTTAGGGTGTGATTTGTGTCCAATGGAAGTTTCCACTGGACACGTTGAATTATGGACATGTGTCTAAATTCGAACATGTCCAATAAAAATTTTCACTAGACACAAGCTGTGTCTGTGGTCTCTGGATTTATGCTAAAGTAATTCACGTGAGCTAGCTCTTTGATTTAGATATGATGTGAGGTTGGGTGCTAATTCTTGAGTCAAAAATCTAAATGCTGAAGTTTTAAATATTTGAAGTTGCATTTAAATATTGTTTTCAAAATCCCCTAATTTATACACTGTAAAAGCAAAGCCAAGGAAAGCAAAAGGGTATCAAACAAAACAATTGATAAAGCTACATCAAATCAACAATGAGGAGAGAGAGAAAAATTTTTTTTTTTTTGATCCAGTTAGTTCAGAATCTTACGTCATGATACCAAGCAAATCATTATTGGGTATCAGAGACAACTGTATCTAGTAAATATGAAGCTAGATATTCAGAGAATGTAAAGACAGATAATGGAAAAGAAGTTGAGAAAGAGGATTGAGATCCGGATCCCATGCAATACCTAGGGTATTGCACGGTGTACAATAGCACAAATCTCAGCCCTCCATTTAATCAAATGACTCAAAACTTTGACACCTCACCCATCCAGGTTGGCAATCCACGTCTCACTTCTATTTTCATTTCAGCTTTCCAAAATTTCACTAAAAATCTCTCTTCTCTCTCTCACTTCAACCGGTTCTCTCCTTCACTCTCCCTAACGCTCCACTCTCTCAACCTCCACAATCTCTACCTCTCCGTCAACCCGTCGTCTCCACTTCTAGCATACCTAACTCAAACCCATCAGCAAAAACAAAGAAAAAACATTAGCTCACCATGTGAGATCCCAACACCCAAACACTCGCATCCTTTTTAGACCCAAATCAAAAAGAGAGTAAGGGTTGGGGTTTGGAGAGAATCGGGTGTAGAGAGAGACATTGATGCTTTTCAGACCAAAATCAGAGAAGGTTAGGGTTTGGGTTTGGAGAAAAATGGGGAAAGAGAGAAGTTGATGATCTTTCAGGTTTGATCTATGGAGGGAAATGAGATTGAGAGACAGAGAAAGAGATTTTGGTCGATGAAGAGAAGAACCCACCATCAGAGGTGGTGCTAGCGGTGAGCTAGCCTTGCCAATTTGGTTCAGACCCAAATCAGAGAAGGTTAGGGTTTGGGTTTGGAGAAAATTGGGTAAGAGAGAAGTTGATGCTCAATCTCCTTGGCTACTGCTAGCAGCCCCTGTGTTCCGCTCCACCAATTCCAGCCGTGGTTCAGGTAAAGTTCCTCTGTCTCTCTCTTTGATTTTTCCTTCTTTTAATTTTCTCAACAAAAAAGAAGATTTTTTTTTTAATTTTTAGTTTTGTATTAGGATTTCGTTTTCTTTTGATAAAGAAATTGAATTCCCTGTTTTACTTAGGAAAAAAATAATGTGGAATTTGTGTTGTTGGATACAGATTGTGTTCAAGTGAAAAGACAACAAAAATAACAGAATCTGTATGTATAAATGGTGGTTTACCTTCTTGTTTTCCTTTTAAATAAACAAGCATTTATCTTTTGTCATTTTTCACCATGAGAGGACTAAATCCCAAACTTTTGCGAAGTTTCGCTTTACTGATTTAAAGTTGTTATATATTCATCATAATCTTTAAGTTGATGAATGCATTTTTCCATTGTCAAACTAATTCATGAATTTTTCTAATTCATGTTCCATGTTTTTCTTGATTAGCTATAAACCGAAAATTACTTCAAATAATGATTTTTTTTAATTGCTAAATAGTAGCGAGTATTTGCTCTAGCAGACCTTTGAAATGAATTCCTCAAAAGTTAGGAATTTTTTTTTTTGCCCAAATTGGAGTATTTCTTGATCTGCTTTCATTTGAGTGTTTTTTTTTTTTTTTCATGTGTATGACAGTGATGAATTTAAGTGTTTATAGTCCAACTGCTTGTTTAATGTAAGAACGAATTTATCTTAGCATTTAAATGGTTATATTTTGAATCATAATTCATGAAAATAGGTATAAAGATTTAGATTAGTTGCATGGATTGCAACTTCATTGTGGATATATGATATCTTGCTTTTGATAAACATGTATGGAAGGAGAAAGATGGAGAAATATAACAAAGTTCCTCTGTCTCTCTCTTTGATTTTTCCTTCTCTGGGTTTGATTTCTTATTTTTGTCCATTGGTGCTCCCTGTTGTTTTTGTCTAGCACAAAAGCTTTAAACAATTAAGCATGCTGTGAATTTAATTGGCTTATCTTGAAATAAAATCCATGCCAAAAAATTTTCACCTGCATTTTGCCACTAAATACCTTGGGCCTCTTTTCAAATTCTTTCAATGGTAACCTTTATTGAAACGTAATTTTGCTTTGATGCCCTTTTTTAGTCTTTGCTTCTCCTTAATGCAAAATGCATTTGTTATTTTCTTATTGCCCCATTAAGATTGGGTTGTGCACCTAGCATATTATGTCATTGATTACAAAGGAATTAAATGTATCTCATGAACATTTAGACTATATGATCTGCTTTGTATTTCACTCTTAATGTTGGTCCCTTAGCTGAGTTCTTAAGATGGAAATTCCCAAGCTAAACCCTCAACAAACTTACATATTTAGTAGTAAATAGTGATAGTGATCTTATGGCTTCACTTGTGTTTGCTGTTAGTTGGAAATTTTGATTTGTGTTTATCATTGAAATCACGCCTTGTTCTTTTGTCAAGTTGAATGGCATGATTAAAGGAATGCTATTCTTGATGTCAAAAAAAAAAAGGAATGCTATTCTTCGTATGATCACCAAGAGCGAAAAATGGCATCTATTGGAGGGATTAGTGCTAAGTTTAGATTGTTTTATGTTAGTGAAGAATACATGTTTTCACACTTGTATAAGTTTTACCATTAAGAAGAAGTATTGTACAAATATATATTTTTTGTGGATACCTAAACTTTAGCCACTTGTATAATTCAAAATTTTTTTTGATTGGAAGTATTTTGCTTGGGTATAATCTTATTTATTACACTTGGGCTTCAACTTGCATCCTTACAGAATTTGTGAATGCAAATTTTAGGTATTTTTTTAGTGAAATAAATCATTGCCCATGATGGTGTTTTTAATTAGGGCTCTTGTTCTAATAGTCTTGTAATCAAAGTATACATTTCAATAAAATTTTGTTCATTATTGGATCAAACTCTTGCATCAATTCATGACCATATAGGCAACATCAAAATTGTTCAATTTGAAGCATTACAAGAAATTAGAAATAAAAGGCACACAATCAATTACATTGTATTACACACTTAAACCAATATCAAGAAAAAAATAACTAAATTTTGTTACATTTTTCTTGGTTTGTACTCGAAAACCTTGTAAAAGTTTTTGTAAATGAACAATGAAACTACCTAGTGTCAAGATAGAAAATACATTTAATGCTTTAGTTATACTGAAAATAATTAGCCTAAACCTTGTAAAAGTTTTTGTAAATGAACAATGAAACTACCTAGTGTCAAGATAGAAAATATATGTTCTTAACATGCATGCTAATTTTCATATCAATTGGATGTTATTTACCGTTTGATTCATAAATTCATATTTTATGCATTATTTTAAACTACAAAAACTTGAATTTTAACAATTGATTGATGACATAGCTATTAATCTTTGATCACCTTAAAAATTTTGTAGTCATGAAGAATATATGAAGATAATGTAATTTAATAGTGGATTTGTCAACATTTGCATCCAATTAAAAAATATTAAGTGGTGTAAAATTACTTAGAGTTATACCAGGTGTAACTTGAACCCAACTCTTGAAATAGATAGTATATTATGTATAAAATAATATAATGTGTAAGTTGGGTTTTTTTTTTTTTTTTTTTTTTTTTTGGGATGATTTTTTTGGGGTAATTAAGTGTAAGCTCTCTAAAATAAAATAAAAAAGATTAAGTGTTGTAAGTATTCAATAATTGTATGAATACATTTTTAGTAATTTTTATTTATTATTTTTAATAAATGTGACAATTATAATGGGAGCAGATAGATTTGAATTTTTTATTTTTTTATTTTGGTTAAAAACACGGGGAAATGCTAATCGAGTACAAAGCTCTTGACAATTTTTTCCTCTCATTGGCCCCCAACAAAAATTCCTACCTCCACCATGATGAGTTTAATGCCATCAAAAGCAATTCATGTCTAATAGAGATTAATGTTTTGAGCATGTTATTCTTTTTTAATTTTTTTTAAGAGTAAAAGTTGATTCTCTCGTTTTTGTTTTTGTTTAGAGAGATTAGCCTGTTTAGTCATGCATTTTAAACTCAAATTTTCATATTTTAAACAACATTATACACATTTTTACATATATTTTCACCTACACATATTTTAAAAAACTACAAAAATCTTATCTTAAATTACAAAAGTCTCAAACTATTACTTTAAAAACATCCGTTAACGTATAAAAATAAACAAACAAATCAAAAATTTTTTTTTGGTACTTAAAAATGGGGGCTTTTATGATTATATTACACCTCCGGACAGGACGCTAGACTGAGGTAAGCTCAAGCCGTTCTAGCCAATACTGTGCGAGGGGGTCAACTCTCACTATGGATGCCCACCAACAAAAGCCTGCGGGCAGCGGAAATCAAGCCTAGTACATTGACAATCTAATAGGCATTTGACGTTAGTAACGTCTTGGAACAAATCTGTCTATTTATTTCTTTTTCTTTTTTCCTTAAAAAAAATACTAAACTAAACTTACATGTTATTTCTGCCTAAAATTAAAATCAAAGGAGAAACAATTCAAACTACCCTTTACTTGTCTCATGCCCAATCAAATTTTGTGACAAGTCAATTCTATAAAATATAAAATACCTCCAACAACATCCAAAAGCGAATTTGGCCACTTCAGAAGAATGTTGATTGAAGAACAAGGATGACAACCCACTTGCTAAATTTTATGGTCACGAGTCACATCTTTGGCATTAATAAATTGTACGCCTTACCCTCTTGATTTTTAAATTTGTCTTCTTTTAAGACCCACTTGACTTCTTGACTCCTAATCGATTTCACTATCACAGATTCACAAAGCTCGACCGCCTCTGACCTCAATTAATGACAATGACAATTACACCGGAGACATAGCCGACGAGTTTTGGGATTTCTCACTCTTCGAGTGAACAGAATCTAACGTCGTATTGACGGACCTTCCAACCTGTAGTTGGTCCACGTTGTCTAATGTTGCCAAAACGACACCGTTGCTCGACGAACGCTCCAGCTTCACACACTCCAAAACTTGCATCCTCACCTCCTCTGGCAATCGTAGAGTGTATCTCTCCGTGTTCTCACAGGGTTGAATCAGTGAGTGACCCGTCGAGTGTGATCTCGGGAGCTTCCCACTCGTTCGATTCACTGTCTCGTCCACTTGCAATTGCAAATCTCTGCTTTCAGTTTCCTCAACATTAACCACAACATGGTTTTGCTGTTCGTCGAGTCGGGAACCCGAGTTTTCCTGAGTTGGGTCGTTGCTCGACTCACTCGAGTGTAACGAATCGTCGACGAGTCGATTGGTCTCCGCGGCGAGCTTGGCTCTGCAAACCGGACACGTGACTCGAGACCTCAACCAGGTGTCGATGCAGACAGGGTGGAACACGTGGTTGCACGTGGGCAACAAACGGAGCGTCTCGTGGTCCTCGAACTCGCTTAAGCAAACGGCGCACTCGAGCGCGCTTTTGCCGATTTTGAGACCCTTGACGGTCGAGTAAGTGAAGGTTGGAAATTTCTGGATCACGGCCTGGTCGAGACCACGGCGGCGCGTGACACGCTCTGTGGCGGCGACTGGGGAGGAAGGGGAGTCGATCTGGGCAGCCGTCGCGGCGGCCACGCGCGCTTGAGCGCACCTGCGGAGGTAGATCGAGAAGAAGCCCAAGAAAGAGAAGAAGCAAACGAGTACCACAGTGATAATCGCCGTCGACGGCTTGATCTCCCAATCGAGATCGAACGAGCTATCTGGTGTTTCCGTGCTCGACTGTGCATTGACTCTATAGTACACCGGCACGATGAGAAGCACCACCACCGTCAAGTGGGTCATAGACATTCCCTTGTAACTCATTTTGTACGTTTTTTCTGTTCTCACTCAGACTCGAATCGAATTGAGCTGGTCGAGCTGTGATTTTCGATAAGAGCATAGCATTCTAGTACTCACCTCACTGTGACTCGAATGTAAACCAAAGTGAGAAAAAAAAGCGAAAGACAAAGAATTGTGATGTGGTGGGCGGGAAGAAATAATATAGGAAGCTACGAGGATTGAAGGCAATGGAATCAGGTGGACCCACGTGGCAAGTATGTAACTGATGGAGGTTGTTACTGGGTTGAGACTTATATGCGACGAGAAATTATTATTTACTCTTAAAATATTATAAATGTATACTTTTTCATTTCACATTAAAAGTGAGTCTTACTAATTATATTCACAGTGAAACACACCATTCATGCTACAAGAAACACTATGCATTTATGTTAATTTAAAAATACTTAATAATTTCCTATTAAAGTGTCGGTTCAATAATTAAGGTTTGCGTCACATAAAAAACTTTTGTGATACAGTGTTCAAATGTGCATGGCTGAATGATTATAAGGTTTTATACATAGGTTTAATCACGCCGCCGGATTTTTGTCCGCTTTGCGTGTCATATATATAAATGATGAGTGGGCTGTGGATGAGGCAGGCTTGTCGTCCCTAGGTTAATGATATAGCGGTTTTAATTTGACTTATTTTCAGTATTTTTTTAACTAGATATGTTCTTTTATTTTAAATATACAATAACAAGTAGTAGTGGTTTTTAAGAATTTGGCTTACCTCTAGTACTTTTTTAACTGGATATATCGTTTTAATTAGTGGGTGACATGGTAGTCTCTCATTAAAATAAAATGAGATTTTAGTTAAAAAAATACTGGAGGTAAGTCAAACTCGAGTTTTAATCTCCACTTTTTATTTTGTCAGTGGATAATGTGACAATTTTCATTAAAACAAAGGAAATTTCAGTTGAAAAAGTATTGAAAGTAAGTCAAATATTTTTTTTCATATATATAAATATCGTTAACAGAGATATCTAATTAGTGTTTCATTTCTCGTTTTTTATGAGACATATCAATGTAAAACTTGTTTGAAATTGCTTTTAGTTCTCTCATTTTCATTTTCAAATACTCAAAAAATGTGGACATGAAAACATCAACTTTTTTGACATTTTAATTTTCAGCAAATATGGATTCAGTGGCAGTTTTGTAAAAAACCCAAAATTGGTGGGGCCCACAACGTGCTCTCTCTCTCTCTCTCTCTCTCTCTCTCTCAAAGACTAAATCAGACCACCACCATAAAAAAATAAGACTTAGTCGACCAAGCCACTAGAAGAACCAATCAAGCAACATATCTCAAACCTTGACCTAGCAAACAAAATTCTCTCTCTCTCTCTCTCTCTCTCTCTCTCTCTCTCTCTCTCTCTCTCTCTCTCTCTCTCTCAGTTTGATGTGAATTTGAAATCCATGAATTTTTGTTGGGTTTGTTGTAGTGTGGTTTCTCATTTCACTTGGGTAGCAGTTCTAAGTATAAAAGATATGTAGATGAGAAAAGTAGCATTTTTCATGTGTAAGAATCAAGTGCCAAAATGAGTACCCAGCGGTTTTTGTTCTTAGATTCAGAAAATTACAATTTTCAAAAATGAAAACAAAATATGAGTTATTGGAGGAACCAGATAGAGCTCTAGGGTTCAAATTTCTCTTCCCCCAATTATTGAATTATAAAAAATAAAAAAATAAAAAGTTGCCAACAGGCTTGTAGTTCAATTAGCATATACTCGTTCTTATTCATAGATACTTGTGTTGTGAATTTGATCCACTGTCTCCTTTCTTCTTTCTAAAAAAGTGGGAAAAAAGTAATGTTAGTATAATGCTAAAACAAAATGGGACAATGATTCTCTCTTTTTTATTCCATTAAAAAGTTGACATATATACACAGTGAGATGAGTTCAAGTTATATATTGTGAAACTTTATAAAAGTTATAATTTTTATTTAGGCTAACGAGGGTATATTTCAAAGTATTTGGAGTGAACGATTATTCTAATGAGGGTATTCAAAGTAACATGGTGACAAATATGTCAAATTTTTTTTTTAATAGTGATATGGCAGGTATTGTCCTTTTCACTATTAGATTCATGAAAATCTATGGTTAAGCAAGACTGCAATTCTTACGAAGTTACATCAAGTGCAACTTGAATCTATTTCATACGCAGCCTAATAGCTTGTTTACTTTGTATTCCTAAGCTTATCATTAATGTGGATAATTCTGAAGTTGTCTCTCTTATTAATGATTCTAATACTCCCATCAGACTAACCCAGTGGTAGTTGATTGTAGGGCCATAATGCAAGATGATCATTTTGTTATTTATGATCAATGGAAAATTATTGAGTACTCCCGAAGTACCATAAATACGTACTTCTTCATCTCACATGAATTATGAGTCCCACCATAAATTTAATTAGTAAGACCCATAATTATGTGAGAGAATGAAGTATGCATTTATGGTACTCTGGGAGTACTTAATAATTTCTCATGATCAACCCCCTTTTTCTATTTTGGAGTAGGGATGGCAATGGGGTGGGGCAGAGTCGGAGGATAGGATCTTCGTCCCCGCCCCGCATAGTTTTTGCCCTTCCCCGTCCCCGCCTTACCCCGCCTCGGGGTGCGGGGCAAACTACCTTGACCCATCCCGCCCCTTGGGGCCCCACAGGGACCCACTCTGCCCTGCCCCTAAGACAATTATATATATATATATATAAATAAATTTTTTGCTCCAATTATATAAATTACAACAAAACAAAATGTTTTAAAATCGAAATATTTAAATAAACCAAGTATTTAAATAGTCTAATACGTAACAACATAATTCAAAATTTCTTATAACAAAATAAACATTGTCTTTGCAAGAACAAAATCATCAAGGATAATTGACTAGTTTTTTAACAAAATAAACGTTGTCTTATAACAAAGAAAAATTGACTAGTTCTTTAAGAATAAGTTTCGCTTTCTCCCAATATAGTGACACCACTTTCTTCTTTATAGATTCAGTACTATTACGATTGCCCCTGCTTCTTTTCTTACTATAATAACGATTAGGATAGCTTACTAATATGATAAGAAGCAAACCTACTACCTACTGGAAGCATTACGTGACCAGCCTTTTTTCCTTCCAATTGTGTTTTTTCAAACTTCAATAGCTATAAACAAAAATACCAATTTTAGATATAAAAAAAAAAGAACCAAAATTTAAAGTGAAAAAAAAAAAAAACTGATTTAAGAAACTCTAAAACAAAAAGAAGATAGTGAATGAGATGAACCTAAAAAGCAATGTCTTGGACTTGGAGTGGAGTTTGGCTTGATACTTGAAAAACACCTATAGACTATAGAGCAAAGGGATGGGTCAGAGGGTGGCAATAACATTAGGGTTTTAGAATAAAAAATATTTTATTTCATGTCTTGTACTTTTGTAATTCACTTTAAATATTAGTGATTTAGGGTTTACTAAATTTACAATTATAGTCCTTATTAGTGCGGGGCAGAGCCGGGTGAGGCGGGGATAAAAATACTAAACCCATCCCTGCCCCGAGGTGTGGGGACAAAATATTGTCCCATCCCCGCCCTACCACCTTTGCGGGGCGAGGTGGGTCAAAGCGTGGTGGGACAAAATTGCCATCCCTATTTTGGAGGCTTTGAACTTGGACTCCTCATTTGTAATATTTACCCATTCTTGAGCTTAATATTATTTTCCTTTTAACCAAAAAAAAAAAAATTCTAAAAACCTTAATAGTTAATAGCCCCTTGATGAGAAATTTAAAAAGTCAAATTATTAAAAGGCAATCTCTCTCTCTCTCTCTCTCTCTCTCTCTCTATATAAATATTTGTGTGTACTGCATATTATGTTCTTTTTTTTACTACTACGTTTATCATTTTAAATTGTTTGAAGTTGGATATGGCTCTTGCACAGTTCATAAATTCCTTTTTGATTCATTTGCTAGATTCACGTGAGAACAGTCTTCTTCTGTTCTTTTTCTTCTTCTTTTTTTCCTTTTCTTTTTCTTTTTTTAACTTTAATATGATGTGGCTATCCATTTGGTTCATGATGTGGCAGAAAAATGGTTTTTTATTCAATCCGTTTGACACGTCAGCGATTTTCGTCTGAAAGTTAATAGTAGGGACCAAATTGACACAGCACCGAAAGGTTAAAGATCAAATTGACACAGTTAAAAGGTTAGAAACTAAATTGATTGACACAGTTAAAAGGTTAGAAATTAAATTGACGCAAAGTGTAAAGATTATGGATCATTTACGTAATTTACTCTATTCTTAAATATCAATCCTTTTTATGCCATAATTGCAAATCTTACACATGGCATATCATTTTAATATGACACTTGCACATCCTAGTGAGTAATGACACTTATATATCATTATTTGATCATGTTGACATATTGATATTACAAAACATAAACCATATTGCATGAGTTACATCAATGCATAAAAAGTCAATATGTTTCCAATAGCTTCATAAGAGTCGAGGAAATGTTTTGAGGTGTAGAAATTTCACTTATAATATTTTTTGTAATGTCAGATATCATGTAAGATTCTATGATTATTCATTAAAAAAAAAATAAAAAAGATATCAAGTTAAAAGTATCATTTATTATTAATTGAAATTGTGGGGACAGGGGCTCGAGGTCACGTGTTGGGCCATAGAGAGGCTGAGGGCCCCTAAGATCATGTGATGGGCCTCGAAGGGTTGGAGGCCCATAGCGACGGGCTGAGCCCCGATCATGTCCGAGGACGCGGTGTGATCCGAGGAGGAGGAAATGAACATGCATGGCCCCAGACTGCGGTTCGTTACGTCTGAAGTAGGGGAAGCGGTCCGAGGAGTGATTCCAGCTAAATACCTGAGGTAAGGCTATCACCACTGCATTAATTGCGCTGCACCAACTCCTCTAGCCGCATTTATGTGGAGAAGACCCGTGAACAGTGCAACCTTGATCACCGTGATTCATGACAGGCAAGAAGGGATACTCGATGGGACATGCACTCAATTGAAGAATCAGATGGATGACAAGTATAAGGTGGAGATGGTCTAGAGGGAGCTATATAATGTGAAGGAGTTCTACTCCAGGGGAGGGGGAAGAAAAGAAAAGGAGAAAAAGAGGAAGGAAGGGTAAACAGTAGAATCTGCCTCCTCGGACCTTTGCAAGGGAAAGTTGGCTAAGACTTAGACTTTTTATTCTTTCTTTCTGAATAGTTTCCACCTGTGGCATTGGGTGTTTAAATCAATCTGGTCTAACTTTCGCATCTCACTCTCTATAAATTTATTGTTTAAGGACTACTTGGGCCATCTCGTCCTGTTCAGGCTGGTTCCTCAGTTCGTGTCCTTACAGAAATTAAAACCCAAAAGCCATTCTTATTTTGGACAGAAAAAAGTTTAATGATCTACAAAATTATTTAGTGGCAGTTGAAAGTTGAAACTAATGGAAATCGATATATTAAAAAGTAAGCATTCTTTTTCTCAAAAAAGAAAAGAAAAAGAAAAAGAAAAAAAAGTAAGCACTCTTACGGCTAGAAGAAATGTAACTTTCTCGGTACGAAACACTAGAAACAATTTTGTACTTGGTGTTACTTTCTGGAGGTATTATATTTTGGACAAAAGTTTAGTTATAAATTTGTTTGTAATTTAAGGATACAATTTCATTTAATATTTTTTTGTTGATTGTAAATTTTGTCAAATCTATCATTACATAATAGATTACATTTTCTTCTTATATTCTCTATATTTGTAAAATTTATAAAAGATAAAAAATTAATAGTTATATCATAAATCAATTGTTTAAATTACAAATTTTGGTAGTATAAAATTATATATAAAAAATATGTTTATGGATCTAGTAGTAAATAACATTTGATTGACACAAAATTTAATATGTATATTAAAAGCATAAAAAATATGCAATTAATAGATAGATTTTCAAATCATGAAACAATGTTAATTTTATTTTAAAAAAAGTTATAACATTATGTTACAACAAAGTTTGTAGTTAAATTTTTTTATTATATTTTTTATACACAAGAAAGGAAAAAGGCAAAGGACAGGAGTGGTGGAACCAGGCTAGAAAGCAAAAATCACACCACGCCCGATTCATGTGTTCCCCCTTCCTGTACCCCAATAGTTTTAGCCCCAAAAGTCCCTCTGACGTACGTGGTTCCCTGCAAACCAAGGGAAATAAAATCCAGTGCTACTGTAGTATGCAAAAATAGGGTCCCATTGCAGACAGGAAAAAATGGTCATGTAAGAATCATTCATTGTATAAAATATTAATTGAATGGTTGTAACTTGGAGTTGTATAGTGTGCACTCACTATATCCAGTGGACAAACTCATCAAAAAAAAAAAAAATTCAGTGGACAAATAATAAGTCACAAAATGCGGTTGTGTGAAATAAAATGTTTGTAACATATTTAAGCCATTTTATATTATTTCATTAGAAGACAAAGGGCAGCCCACTTATATGTAATATTTCTTGCTGCTCCAAATCCTCCCTCATTATAACTTCAATTCTGTCTGAAACTTGAAAGGTGATTTTCCTCCAAACAAAATTTAAACTTTTGTTTGGATGGAGGGAGGGAGAGATAAGGAAAGATTATAGATAATAAAGGAAGATGATCAAAATATACCCATTTTTTTAATATGTTAACATATTCCAACATCGATATCTTTTCCCTCTACATTATTCTTCTCTCTTTCTATTTCCAATGTTCCAAACATATCTTAAGATGGGTTGCCGCCCTAGACCAACACACCCTCCCATTATAAAAGAAAAAAAAGAAGTATGCAAATACTTATGAATAAATAGGGGTTATTAGTCGTTTTTACTTTCAATTTTGATAATTGCAACTTTTATATAAAATTAGTACTATGTTTGTGCAATGCACAGATTATAACCCAAAATTATACCTTCCCTAAAAAAATGTTTCAATGATATCAGTAAAATTAAATGATATAGTAGAAAATAAAAATTATGTCAAGTTACATGGTGAAAAACACATAATTTAAGACCAAAATTTTATTAAGGCAATAATTATAAAATATTATAAAATAATTTAAAATAAATAATAAATTCTTTTAAAATTTCTTCAAAATTTTGATACTTGAATTTTTCAAAAGTAGTATTTAAAAAAAGAAAAAAAAAACTTTGACAATAAAGTTTCACTCAAAGTAAACTATATTAATAATTTGAATAACTATAATCATAATGAGGCACATGATGAAATTATATTATACATTTAATATTTAAGTTGTAAGTGTTTGGTAAAATAAATGGAGATTGTATTAAGAATGTTACTTTGTATTATTGAAAATAGAATATAATATAATGGAATAAGTATTTTGTAAGGACCCAATTTGCTGCTAAGCCCAAAAGATGGAAGAGCTCAGGCCTAAAGAGCCCAATACAATGAATTTGTAGAAAGTGGGTTGAAAAATTGGGCTTTAATAAGTTAGACGACAAGTAAAATGAATCCAGATGATAAGAAAAGAAAGATAGACTGGTTTAATCTAAAGAAGACCGTTCTCGGCTCAATTCGAAGAGATCAGTTCTTAAATATTTCTCTCACGTTTGATTACAAATTCAATTGTTTCTTGCTACAGTGTTTTCTCATAATTTTTCAATCTCCTTCCATTAGGGTCCTCCCTCTATTTTATACTTTTCTCCTCCTTCATCTTTATCCTCCACGTATAGACTAGATTGCTGATACTGATCCTTGTTCCTTCAGCACATTCTTGAAGTCTTTGGAAAGTAGCTGTAAGGCTGAAAAATACTGTTCAGGTATCACTTCTTTATTAATGCGGCCATAGGATTAGCTACAAAGCATTCAATGCAGTGGTAGCAGCTTTCTTTAAGATATTTTATATCTTTTCCTCTGTCCTATGCTTCCATGAAGTATATCTTTATCAATAGAATCTCCTAGAAGGTCACTCTAGGTAACAGGACATACTATCTAACCTCTGCTTCACTTATCAGAGGAAAGACTCCACCTTGGCCTACCTTCCTCAACCTTTTAAGTTGTAACTTGCTCGTGGAGCTCTGGACCTTGCATCTTCATTACTATTTTTCTGTCCTCAGACCAATAAGCGCCTTCGAATAAGGCCCAAGGTCCAATATGATGTCCTGGGCTTCTTCTCCCTACAATAGCTCCTCAAAACTCCGTTTTTCCCCCTCTTATCCGAGGAGAAAAATGGGGTTTTGACTTTTAAAGAATTAATTCCATTCGTTTCTATAATCTCCACACGTGAGAATATTGCTTCGCATGTCACATAACTGATTCTGACGATTCGGAACCCGAAACGTCTCATTAAATGCTCCAGGCGGCATTCTGTTCCCCACGTCCTACTATGAGATGAAGATCCTATAGCTGGATTTTTTCCTCAAATTTTGCGTTGGATAACTCCCACCCAGTTCAACTCCCTATATAAGGAGCCTGGGGGGAGTCATTTTCTCCCACTTTACAAATCTTCGAGCTTTCAAGAAGTCCCAAATTCTCAAACTTTCAAGACTTCCCTAGTTTCTAAATCTTCCAAGTCTTAAAAAAAAATTTAACCTTTAAGAAGTTCGGGAAACAACACACGTGCTCACTCTCGTAAGTTCCTTCTCTTTTAGGTTCTTTTCTCCCCTACTGAACTCCTCGACCTTCTAACCTTAATTTCTTCTTTAAAAAAATTTCCCTCACTTCCCTTTCATTAGCTTAAATGGGTAGATTCAAACACCTTGTAGACTCTCCCGCCAGTATGGAGGGCTTTAGGGCCAATTACCACATTCCACAAGGAGTTGTCCTGCAGTATTGTGCTCCAAATCAGGTTCTTACACATAGAAACGAAAGGGAGGTTGTCATTCCTATGATCGCCTTCATTGAAGTAGGAATGACGCTTCCTAAAGGTAGGGTAACTCGAGACTACCTAATTAACCATAGGTTGTGTCCTCATCAATGCGTGTCCAACCTATTTAGAGTCTTGGGCAACGTCGATGCTCTCAACAAGCAGATGAGTTTGAGACTCATCTGGCACAACGTTGTCCATATGTATGAATGCCATTCAGTTGCTGACGCAGGGTATTACCTCAAGTCCAGGTCCTCTATTGTTAGGCTGGTATTGTGTCCTCCCAAGTCCAACAAGGGCATGAAGGACGACTACTTAATCGCCTCTGGGGAATGGCATAACGGTCTTCACTGCCTAACTCGGGAGGGAGAGCCAGGTGGGGCACCTTAGAGTTAAGTCCCTTGACACAAGATTTAGTTCTGTTAGCTTTTCTGCTCTTACCCTTAGTATTTCACTTTCCTTTGATGACAGATTTCATTGGTCTAATCGTGACTTGTTCCTCAGCTATTTTTGCAGATAAAAGGCACGTAGCGCCCCACCTCAGTTTGATCAACGTAGAGGGCCTCAACAAAATCCTAAGGTCCGAGGTGTTTGTGAGTGAGGACAGGCAGCTGAAAGCGGTCCACCTCATCCTAGACTTCGTGCCGTTGTTGAACAAGTTCCAGGAAGTGGGCAACGTCATTAGGGCAGGTGATCCTTGGCTAGGGCGGATTGACATTTCCGTGCCTAGTTTTCTAGCCCAAGAAGACCTTCCACCGGTTGAGCTACCATACCACCGCTCTCCTCATAAGGTAGCTGCCCCAAGGGAAGAAACAGCCTTATCACGCTTGTCCCTTGAGGTCGAGATAGACCAGTTCCATCTCAAGGGTGAGAGAGAGGAATAAGCAGAAAAAGGGATTCAAGTCTTGGACTCCGAAGACGAGTCTGACAAAGGTTCAGGCATCCTTGGTCTTATCATTGCACGTGCAGAGGACAGCTCAGAAGATGAGGAAGAGATGGCCTTGAACCAAAGAAAAGGTCTGAGGGATCTCCTTGCGGGGAGGAAGAAAAGGTCGACATCCTAAGAGGTCCCTGGGTCTCAGCTCCCCCTTTCTCTTCCCCCTCCCCCTTCTCCTCCTGTAACTGGTCTCATCCCCATTTCGAATTTGAAGAAGAAGAAAAGGGAGAAGGAGATCGAGAAGGGGGACTTAACTCCCCCAAAAGATCCCAAGCAACAAAAAAAGCCAAAGACAGGGGGCAAGCCTCTTCAGTGGAGAGTAAGGAGGCCGAGCACTTGGTATACATGCACCATCCAACCTGGAACCCCCAGTTGGAGTTGGATGGTGCGGCGATGCCCTAGAACTCCTCCATAAGGGAGTTTCAGAAAGGCTATGCCCACTATGTGGCCGAGGCTTTGAAGCGTCCTCTACTTCTTCCCAAGGACATGGATGCCTTAAAGCAAGTGAGGCAGCCAGAGCTATTTCTATCCCTGAAAAGGGACCTGGCTCTGGTAAGCTCTTTGACACATTTCACCAAGAGCGATTTCCTAGACTTCCCCTTTTTTCTTCTAACACATTCCTCTGCTGTTTATGTACAGGCTATCTAGGAGGTTTTTGTGGTTGAGGAGTAAATCAAGGACGCTTAGATGAAGGTCGGGTCTAGGCCAACCTCCGCACCGAGGCTGACAGGGCTTTGGGAGTTGCTGAGCAAAAGAACAAGGAGCTCCAAGTCAAGTTGACCGCAGAGGAAAGGGCGCGGAAGAATGCTTAGACCAGCCTGCAGAATACCTAGGACCAGGCTGAAGATCAACGCAAAAAGCTCTACCACACTGAGATAAAGCTAGCCACGCAGAAGTAGCTGGTTCTAGAGCAAAAAGCAGAGCTGCAGAGGGCCAAGGAAGCAGCTCGGATGGCTAAGGAGGCTGCTAAGGCCTTAGAGTAGGCGTCCGACGAGCGCGGGGCGTAAGAAACCGAGACTTGGCTGGCTGAGGAGTTGGCGGAGGTATGCAGGGAGTACTACAAGGAGGTTTGGGCAGAGGCGCTCAACCGAGCAGGAGTCCTTGTTTTCTCCGAGTGGAGAAACGCAGAGAACGTCTTCTACCTAGAAGATATTCGAGATGTTCCAACGGAGCTCCCTCCTCCCTCTACTCTTGCCCTTCCCCTCACTGAGCAACCCTCCATCACCCAGGTCTCTCTTCCTCCTTCCAAAGTTCCCAAAGGGCCTAGCAAGGCTGATCTTTAGGACCAGGAGGTTGAGGTGGCCAAGGGCAAGGAGACTACTCAAGATGGTCCTCAGACCGAGGATAAGGGCAAGGGTAAGAAGACCATTCCCATGATAAAGGATGCTGCCTCCAAGGCCAAGGATGTTGAGCCTAAGTCTAAGGCAGCTGATCTCAAATGCGATCCCTCCAAAGCCAAGTCGTAGTTTTAGGATTTTCTCCTTGCTTTTCTTTTCTTCCTTTATGTACTTTTCTTTCTTTGTTGTTGCAGTTTGCCATTGTTTATAATGTACATCACTCTTTTTGTTAATGAAAAGATATTAATTTCTACTTTACGAATCTTTATTTTCTTTGCAATATTTTCCTGTGGTTGGTGCGATTGTCACTTAGCTTTCTGATAATACTTAAGGTTGATGATGTCTTTAGGGGTAAATATCTAGGCTTTAACAAAAGCTAACAGTGATGACTTGTTGCTAATCCACATGAATTAAATAGGTATAAACAATGAGAAAAAAGGGGCTATGTGTTGGTATTGAAAACTGTGCAATCAACAAAAAGGGGGGGGGGGTTCTAAATTTTTAAAGAAAAATGTAACCCTTAGAAATAATGGAAAGTATTAGTTTGCATAAAGTATGTGGTCCGAGGGGCCAGACATAACCAAAATTCCTTGTATACTTAAAAAGATGTTATGAAGTATTAATTTACCCAAAGTAGGTGGTCCGAGGAACCAGATATGACTTTGGTTTTGTTTAATACTTTGAAAAATAGTTACAAGATATCAATTTACTCGAGGTATGTGGTCCGAGGAGTCAGGCATGAACAAGGTTCTGTTTGATACTTAGATGGAGGTCAAAAAGTATTAATTTACCCAAAGTATGTGGTTCAATGAGCCAGGCATGACCAAGGTTCTATTTGATACTTAGGAGAGTAATAGGAAGTATTAATCTACCCAAAGCATGTGGTCCTAGGAACCAGACATAGCTAAGGTTTTGTTTAACACTTAGATAGATAACTTAAAATATCAATTTACTCAAGGTATGTGGTCCAAGGAGCCGGGCATGACCAAAGTGCTGTTTGATACTTAGGAAAGTAATAGGAAGTATTAATTTACCCAAAGCATGTGGTTTAAGGAGCCAGACATAGCTATGGTTCTACTTAATACTTAGATAGACAACTTTAAATATCAATTTACCCAAGGTAGGTGGTCCGAGGAGCCAAGCATGACCAAGGTTCTATTTGATATTCAAACAAATAATAGGACGCATGACACATAATGTAATAAACCCAAATATGGTAAAGAAAACTTTCATTAATAATAATACCTTCTCAAGTTGTTTACATTCTAGGGGCGTGGTACATCCTTTTCATCTAGATTTTCAAGATAATATGCACCTATTCCAGCCATTAATGTGATGCGATATAACCCTTCCTAATTAGGCCCTAACTTTCCCCAGACTGGGTTCTTGGTGGTACCTAAAACCTTTCTTAATACCAGGTCTCCAGGTGCTAGTGGCCTTAACCTTACATTTGAGTCGTACCTTTGCTTGAGCTTGTGTTGATAGTACGCCAATTGAACCATAACATTTTCTCTTCACTCTTCAATTAAATCTAAACTCTTCTCCAATAGCCCATCATTGCTGTTTGGAGTAAAAGAGCTTGTCTTCAATGTTGAAAATCCTGTCTCCAAAGGAATTACAGCATCGGCCCCATAAGTCATCGAAAATGGGGTCTCCCCAAAGTATGTCCAAAGAATGTGCGGCAACTCTTCCACCCATTTTCCCTTAGCGTTATCCAGCCTTTTTTTTAGCCCACTTACTAAGATCTTATTAACAGCCTTAGCCTGTCCCTTCCCTTGTGGATATGCCAGGGAGGAATATCTATTCGTTATGCCCAGGTCACATCAATACCTCCTGAAGGCTTTGCTATCAAATTGAAGTCCATTGTTCGAGATGAGTGTACGAGGGATTCCAAACCAAGTAACAATATTTTTCCAGATAAATCTCTTAGCATCCAAATCCCTGATATTTGCTAGGGGTTCAGCTTCAACTCATTTGGTGAAGTAGTTCGTGCTGACCAACAATCATCTCTTATTCCCTGCAGCCTTAGAAAAAGGTCCTACAATATCTAAGCCCCATTGAGCAAAAGGCCAAAGGCTGGACAGAGGATTAAGGAAACCTCCTGGTTGGTGAATGTTTGGGGCAAATCTTTGGCATTGATCTCATTTCTTCATATACTCTTATGCTTCCCTCTACATATTTGGCCACCAATATCCCTGAGTGAGGGCCCTGTGAGATAGTGACCTGCCCCCTATATGACTTCCACAAATCCCTTCGTGTAGCTCTTCTAGGAGTAGTTCAATTGCTTTAGGGCGTATGCATAGCAGATATGGTCCAGAAAAGGAGCGCTTATACAATTTCTGGTCCTCGGACAGCCAAAACCGAGGAGCCTTTATCTGCACTTTATCAACCTCAAACTTTTCCTTAAGCAAGATATCCTTCTTAAGAAATAATACAATAGAGTCCATCCAACTAAGCCCTACCCTTATCTAATGAATCTGAACCATGTTTCTCTTTATTTCAGCAGGTTTACACAAATCTTCCATAAGGATCATCCGAGGCAAACCTTGTGCTGAGGAGGTTGCAAGCGTGGCAAGAGAATCAACATGTGTATTTCTCCTTCTAAGGATTTACAATAAAATGAAAGATTCAAATCCTAACTGTAAGTGTCTAACTTGATTCAAATATTCCTGTATTCTGAGATCTCTAGCTTCCAACTCTCCCCTTACTTGGCCTACAACCAACCTCAAGTCTAAAAACATTTCCACTGCCGTTCCTCCCATTCTCTAAACCATAGTCATCCCTACCAATAGAGCCTCATACTCGGCCTCATTATTGGTGGCCAAGAAGCCCAACCTTAAGGATTTTTCAATGATGATCTTCTCAGGAGAAATTATAACTAGCCCCACCTCAGATCCTCTTTGATTCGTTGCACCATCAACGTGTACTCTTTAGGGTAAAGGCTCTTGCAGGGAGACTATGCCAACTGATTTTCCATCCATGTTTTACTTCTTAACTTTCTCTTCAGATGAGGTTTCAACAAACTCGACCACCAAATCAGCGAGGACCTAACCCTTGACAGAAGTGCGAGGCATGTACTTGATATCAAAAGCCCCTAGTATCGTACCCCATTTGGTAATCTTTCTTGTGTAATCAGTAATTCGTAGTAAAAATCTAAGCAGAAGTTGGGTTAGAAACAACAACTGTGTGTGACTGGAAGTAATAGGGGAGCTTACGCGTAGCATGCACTACTACCAAAATGGCCTTCTCTAGTGGTAGGTAACGGACCTCGGCCTCATGTAGTGACTTGCTCATGTAATAGACTGGCCTCTGCACACCACTATCAACCCATGCCAGCACCAAGCTCACCGCATAGGATGCCACCGCAATATAAGCAAACAAAACCTCATCTACCTAGGGTCTGGACATAATGGGTGGCCGAGAAAGGTATTCCTTTAGCTGCTGAAAGGCCAGGACGCACTCCTTGGTCCACTTAAATCCCTTCCACTTATTCAAAAACTGAAAGAAATGTCTACACCTGTCTGCTGTTAGAGAGATGAATTAGTTTAGGGCAGTAATCATTCCTGTCAACTTTTGGACCTCTTTGAGATTCTGAGGTGAATGTAAATTGTTAATTACCCTAATTTGATCAGGATTGACTTCAATTCCACGGTAAGTAACCATGTACCCCAAGAACTTTCCTGATCCTACACGAAAAGAGCACTTAGAAGCATTAAGTCGCAGCCTGTGTTTCCTCAAAATTTCGAAGATATTCTCGAGGTCGTTAACATGCTCAGACTCCAACTTGCTCTTGACCACCATATCGTCTATATAAATTTCAATGTTTTTTCCTAGCTGTAGCTTAAACATCCTGATCATCATCTTCTAATAAGCAGACCCTGCATTCTTTAGGCCAAAGGGCATCACTTGTAATGATAACTTCCAGTAGGAGTAACAAAAACTATCTTCTCCTGATCATCCATAGCTAAAGGTATCTGATGGTACCCATGAAAGGCATCCAAAAAGCTCATCTAAGGATGGCCTACCGTTATATCAACTAACTGATCAATCCGAGGCATGGGGAAGGGGTCCTTTGAACAGGCTTTGTTCAAGTCCGTGAAGTCTACACATACTCGCCACTTACCATTCTTCTTCTTCACTACCACTGTATTAGCCAACCACTCAGGGTAGAATACTTCCTTAATAACCCCGATCTGTTTGAGCTTGTTCACCTCCTTCTTGACAGCATTAGGGTGCTCTTTAAGCATTCCACGAGGAGGCAGCTAAACTCCGATGATGGCAAATGAAGTCTAGATCCACCCCAGGGACCTTATAAGCATTCCATGCGAACACATCAATATTTCTCCTTAAAAATGTTAACAGCTCTTCCTTCTCCCGAGGAGGCAGCTGAACTCCGATCTGAAAAAACTTCCCTGGGTCACCATCTATAACAATTTCTTCCAATCTCTCACACTTTGCCTCTTCTGAGACCGTATCCGTAGATAGGGTCGGAATCTTTGATTGTTATGAGCCCCCCTCGACAAAGGCCAAGGACTCAGCTTTAGACTTATGCATAATTGTAGCCACCAGGCACTACCTAGCCATGGACTGACTTCCAACAAGCTCTTCAATTTGGTCCCCCGATAGATATTTCAGCTTCAGGTACAGAGTTGAAGAAACAGCACCTAGGGCATGAAGCTAGGGTCTTGCCACAATGGTCGTGTAGGGGAAATAAGCAACCACCACAATGAAATCCACCTCCACTATCTCTGAACTTGCTTGTAGGGGTAGTTTAATTTGACCCCTTGAAATGACAACTTTCCCATCAAAGCTTACCAAAGGTGAATTATAGGCTGTCAAATCCTCAGGTTTCAAGTTCAGCCCTTTGTATAAGTTAGGGTACATAATCTATACACCATTGGCCTGGTCTACCAATACCCTCTTCACATCCTAACCTCCTATTTTGGGCATGACCACTACAGCATCATCTGAAAAACTCATCTGAATGGTGCTAGTTTTGTCCTCATTTGAAAAACTCAACGCTAATCTGATCTCCACTCTAGCCCTCTTCAGCTCAAATTTAGAGTCCTTAGCAGGTGGTCAAACTACAGACATTACCCTTGAAAGATAAGAATCAGCTCTTCCAAGAGCAGCAAAAATGACATTAATTGTGCCCAAAGGGGGCTTTGAAGAGGCATTCCCTTGAGCCCCTAACCCATCATGGTCCCCCTACCCACTGGGCCGATACAAAACTGTTTTAATCTTCCATCTCTGATTGGTTGCTCCAAATGATTCCACAGTGTTCTACAGTCCTCGGTAGTATGTCCTCGTTCCTAGTGGTACTGACAATGAAGACTTTGGTTACGCCTCATGGGGTCCCCTCCCATCTTGTTTGGCCACTTGAAGAATGACTTATTCTTAATCTTCTCCAAGACTTGATGTACTGGCTCTCGAAACACCGTGTTAACCACCTGAGGAACCCAGATTGCCAAGAAAAATCCCTTCGGGGTCTGTAATTATTGTACTTGTCCAACCTGAGATCCCTCCTGTCTTGAGGGATAACCTTTGCCTTTCCTTTCCCTTGCTGCTAATCTTCCTTAACCTGTTTGTACTCGTCGATACGATTCATTAGCCGACGCACACTTCTTACTAGCTTTTTGGTCAAGGATTTTCTCAAATTGTGCTCAGCGGGCAGGCTGACCTTAAAAGTCCTGATGGCCACATCGTCAAAATCCCCATCAATCTCATTAAACATCTCCCAGTATTTGTCCGAGTACGTTTTCAGGGTCACCCCTTCTCGTATGGCCATGGACAACAGGGAATTTAAGGTCGAAGAACCCTACTGCATGTAATAAAGCGAGACCCAAACACTCGGGTGAGTTCCTTAAAGGAATAAATAGAACCTACACCCAGGCCATCAAACCACCTCATCGCTACACCCTAGGTTGGACAGGAATACCTTGCACATCAATGCCTCATTCTTGGAGTGCACAGCCATTCTCTGGTTGAAGTGACTTACGTGCTCCACAGGGTCTGTAAGGCCATTATACATGGTAAATGTTGGCTGAGTGAAGTGCTGAGGAAGCTTTCCTACTTCAATCCTGCGTGTGAAAGGTGACTTGGAAATTTGGTTCAACGCCCTACTCATTGCGTCATTTCCCAGACCTTTATGGGATGGGCTTTTACCCCTACTCCTACCGCAGTGATCATCATCGTACGAGAAAGACTCATTAGAGGGAGTCCTCAATTTGGGCCTGTAGTTGCCATCTTCTTCCCATCAGAAGAAAAAGCAGAACTTGAAGGAGTTCTCCTCTGTCGTTCGCGGCGCGACTTCCTCGGCAAATGATCAATCTCCCACTACATGTTTCTAGCATTCTCTTCGTGGGAAACGTGGCTCCCACTCCGAAAATGGCTATTACTAGTATGGGTGGTGTGCACACTGCCTTAGCGGTCCCTTTCTCATTCAAGATGGAAAAAGTAATCTTGACGTTGGAACCCCTTAGATTCTGCCTGATTCGGTCCTGAACCTACCATAGTTGAACGTTAGACTCACTATAACACCAAAATTTTCCACAGACAGTGCCAATTGTAAGGACATAATTTGCTACTAAGCCTAAAATATGGAAGAACTTAGGCCCAAAGAGTCCAATATAATGAATTTGTAGAGAGTTGGTTGGAAAATTTGGTTTTAATGAGTTAGACAACAAGTAAAATGAATCTAGATGACAAGAAAAGGAAGATAGACTGACTTAATCTAAAGAAGACCGTCCTCGACTCAATCCGAAGAGATCAGTTCTTATATATTTCTCTCATGTTTGATTACAAATTCAGTTCTTTCTTGCTACAGTGTTTTCTCTTAATTTTTTGATCCGCTTCCATTAGGGTCCTCCCTCTATTTTATACTCTCCTCCTCCTTCATCTTTACCCTCCACGTGTAGACTAAATTGCTGATGCTGATCCCTGTCCCATCAGCACATTCTTGAAGTCTTTAAGGAGTAGCTGTAAGGTTGAAAAATACTGTTCAGATATCCCTTTTTCATTAATGCGGTAGTAGCAGCTTTCTCTAAGATATTTTATATCTTTTCCTCTGTCTTGTGCATCTGTAAAGTATATCTTTATCAACAGAATCTCCTGGAAGGTCACTCTGGGTAACAGGACATACTATTTAACCTCTGCTTCACTTATCCGAGGAGAGACTCCACCTCGGCCTACCTTCCTCAACCTTCCAAGTCATAACTTGCTCGTGGAGCTCTAGACCTTACATCTTCATTACTGTTTTTCTGTCCTTGGACCAATAAGCACCCTCAGACAAAGCCCAAGGCCCAATATGATGTCTTGGGCTTCTTCTCCCTACATATTCCTATTTATAGGTATTGTAAACTAGAATAAAATCTCAAATATGTATTTTTGAAAATCACAAGATTCCTAGTTTTAATTGATTTTTTTAGTAAAAATTGAGGTTTAATTTGAAACTACCTTAAATTATAAGAGAATTATGTCATTTACCTAAATTTTTAAAAAAAGGCAATTCTACTTGGAACAAAAATACAAAAAGTGTAGTTACTTAACACAAAAAGAAGATAACCACTTGATTTATATAACTTATTGTTTTAAGATTTGTTAGATTTTAGACCCCTGGAAACACAGTTTGCTTAACCTAATTTAACAGTCAAGTTATTACTTGGGTCAATTATGCAAATCTAGGTTAAATAATAATAAATCATATCATGCACAGTGGAAAAGTAAATAATACAAGATATGATGACTCAGAAAAACCAATGAAATATCTCATTTCAAGGTAAAAAAAAAAAACCTGAGGGAACTATCCCAAGAGAACAACCCACTATATCAAGTTGAGATTTACAATTCAGAATATCAATTCGTAATAAATCTAACACTATTACCAAACTGAGTTGTGACTCCATAGACTTCCTTGATCTGGATCTTGTTCTCACATGAACCACCTATTCATGCTTTGATCTTCAGTATGCTTGATAGCTGAAGGCTTGGCAACAACTTTACTCCACTGATGCTAGCAATATGAATTTGATCTCCGGTAGGTGTTTGTAGAGTTAGAAGGTTACAGAACCTCACAAATCCAACATGAGTAACTCTCAAGACTTAAAAAATGTGTATTAAATTTTTCATTTTAGGGTCATGCTAACGAATGCCCTAAGTGCCCTTAGGGCATTCGTTAACAATCTATTTTAGGAAAATTTTAACACCACTTTTATGGAAAATGAAAAAAAACAATCAAAACATTAATTACTTTTTTTTTCTTTTCTTATAAAAACTTCTTTAAATTGATTATTAACCAATGCCCTAAGGGCATTCGTCAGCATTTCCCTTCGTTTTATACCTAGCAGTGTTGGACTTATACCCTAAATGTTTCTGCAGAATCGCAGTTTGATCGGTCGAAGGTCTCTCTCGATTGGTCAAGTTTTTTAGATTTCGAATTCTTCTTTTTGCAGCTTGTATATTCTTGAATCTTGGCTTGTATCAACTTAAGCAATGTTTAAAACACTTCTAAGACACAAATATCTTATACTAGACATGTTTTTGTACTCGATTTACCAACATACAATAAATTTAGAACCTAAACATTAGGGTCTATTTGGATACCACTTTTTATTGAAAAATAAAAACACTATAGCAAAATAATTTTTAAATGTGTGAATAGTGCCATGGGACCTAATTTTAAAGAAAAATTTGCTGAAATCTGTATTTGCGAGTCCCGTGAACAGTGTACAGAATCCACAAAAAAACACAACCAGTAGCACAAATGCAAACTCGTTGCTATCCAAAACTAACACTTAATGCTAAATATTTAGAATCTAAAAAGATTCATATTTTATTATATAATAAATGATACCAAATTTCCGTACAAATTATGGAGAACATTTTTATCAACTAATATATTAATCAAACCAAGAATCTTTTTGTTTTTTTTTTTTTTTATATACAAGATAAAATGTCTACTTTAGCCTAATCTAAGTGCATATGCGTGTAAAGCTCCCTCCTGAAAACTTGAACCTCATTCCTTACCCCCCATACCCTACAAGCACTTATACTTGTGGAATGATCACCGCACCAAGAGTGCGCAGCGGTAATCACATCAAGAATCTTGCGTAGCTCAATAATATTATTAGGTCTCCCTCTAATTTCGTTTAAATTTGAAAATTTTAATTTTAATTTTAATTAGGTGCTCATTTATTTCGAGCCTGTATCTGGTGTTTGAATTCCTCCTCTCCGCTTGTTACACTTCTAAATATATGTTCAACATCTTTTGTGCATTTAGTGGTGCAATACATTATCACATCACTATGCAATAACTCAGTGTAACATCTGTTTGGCAGCATTACTCCAATCTTATTTTTATCTTTCTTGTGAGATAGGCTTCATTATTTCGATAAAATAGTGGTCAGCTCTATTCTTTAGTATCAACTGCACGTATTTCAAACTTTTGGCGTCTAATATTTATCATTTCCACTTGTCATGGTCTTTAAATATTGCAAATCTGCAATTGAAGGTCCCCATGTAGTCATGTTTATTTTTAAATTTTTTGGTCAGAATTTGAGCACTCTCGTGTGTACTAAAATGCCATTTGCAATTTGATGAACTCACGGATATTCGTTAAACAAGTTTACATGAGAGGACACATGTCATGAAGCAAACGCAACTCACTTTCACTATATAATTCCTACACCATCTGCTACTACTCACAAAGTCACACCCTTGACCCTTCCTTTAATTTAAGGTACACCATGTCCTACCCAACAATTGGTGGTGCCACTGCCACCAACATAGCCAATGGTGTCACCACCGTGGACTGCCAGAAGCAAGTCCGGTCATGGAGGCTTCTACGCTCTCTCATGGAGCTCCTTATCCCAAGCTGCAACTGCACCTTTATAGAAGAACAAGACCAAGATATCAAACAAGAAAACTACGTCCAAAACTACAATAATAATCCCCACCCAACCTTCACTTCTTCTTCCACAATCATCATTGGCACCATATTTGGCTATCGCCGTGGGAAAGTTAGCCTTTGCATACAAACCAACTCCAACTCCACCAACCCAATTCTCCTCCTAGAATTGGCTGTTCCCACAACAACTTTAGCAAGAGAAATGCAAGGAGGTACTCTTCGAATTGCGCTAGAGTGTGCCACACCAACAACATATATTACCGGTTCTTGCTCTCTTTTGTCCATGCCAGTGTGGACTATGTACTGTAATGGGAGAAAAGTTGGGTACGCAGTTAAGAGACAGCCTTGTAAGGCTGATTTGGATGCACTTAGGCTACTCAGTGAGGTTGTTGTGGGTGCTGGCATGATTAATGGGAAGGAGCTTAATTGCGAAGATGAGCTACTGTACCTTAGGTCCAACTTTGAGAGAGTTTGTGGGTCAGCTAATTCTGAGTCCTTTCATTTGATTGATCCAGATGGAAGCATTGGTCAGGAGCTAAGTATTTTCTTTTTTCGCTCAAGCTGAACTCTTCTTAATTAGCTAGCCCATTAAATTGATAACTCCAAGTCCTATGGAGATGGTTTATGATCGATCCAGCTTTATTATTACCCTCACCTTTTCAAGCCTAAAAATTGTACCAATTTTTATTGGCTTTTTTTAGTTCGAAAAATGTCAGAAGTTTGAGGAGAACGTTCAGCTATGAAGCCTTCTTCTTCTCTATTTTTTAATCCTCTATAGCTTAAAATGAGTACCTTTATTTTCACGTTTGTTTTTGGTGCCTCGTGGTTTCTTCGTTTATTTTTCTGTCACAAAAGCTTTTAATGGGATTACGTCTCTAGGATTTGAATACCTGATAGACTAATGTTTAAATAATCAAATTTGGATTAAATTTTTAGAAGAATTGATAAATTATCATTGATATTAGAGGATTTGAATACCTGATAGACTAATGGGATTTCCTCTTTGATATACTTAATATTAGAGGATGTGATTTTCAGTGCTAACCTTGTCTCTATTCTACTTTTGAATTTAATTGATAATTTATCAAATTTCACTTTGTACATTAGGAGAAAGTGAGAAACATAATTACCACGCGAGCCTAGAGATTGGCTACTATGTTTTAATTAAATATTCTATGATTAATTTAAAAAAAAAAAAGAAGAATAAAAAAGCCAATATATACTGGGATGCTGGTTATTATTTGGGGAAAGTGTTTTAGGTTTATTACTTCAAAGAGATATGTTATCATTAAATTTTAAAAAAGATTTGATTCACTATATTATAGCTCCAATGAAATAAATTAAACCAGATATCATTACACCAACATTATTAATTAAGTTGTTAAACCACCAACTTTGCATAACTTGACATACTGGCCCGCGTACAGCTACCAAATTTCTGTCTCATTCCTTTATTTTCTGTACGTACTTGTTCTTTAGGCTTTAGCAGACAAGATGAATTTTTTTCCCAAATAAAATATGGTTCATGATATGATTTGAATTGAAAAGCAATATATCCTTATTTACAAGATCTAATCATGGAGAGGATCAACAATAACGTTCCACGTCTCCATGTACCATGATGAAAGCATGTTACTTCCATTATTTTGTTAGCTAGCTTGTATGTGTAGTAGTGTTCGATCTTTCTATAACTTTCTGTGGGTCTTCCTTTCAAAATTGGTAAAGTACTTACATGAGCTGGTGCTGATTCCTTGTGTCCTTCCAAATAAAATGGACAACCAGGATGTGTCTGATTATGTGGGATGCACACATAGCTATAGACTTTGGAACATAAATGTTTCATGAGTAGTTGATTATCATACCATGTGCACACTGCTGTTGTTCAGGTATTATTGTGGACAGTGAATATCACACACGTAATTTTGGATATTGATGGAAATATTGCTCAAATTAATTAACAAAAGTATAAGACAGATACATTGATGTCAATGTTATGGAATAAGAATGTAGAGAACAAAAACTTATCGATTTAAGCCGATGCACAAAACTAAATCCGTTGTCCTTAAAAAGCAATTTCGCCCCCGTTGTTATGATATTTGGTGCAAATGGCTCAAGCGGTCGCTCTCCAAGATACAACAATAACTTTGTTAGTGTGCACTGACAAGCAGAACTTCAAACTCGTCACAGGATGCTCAATCAGAAATTTTAAGTATATCAAAGAGGGAAAATATATTCGATATATTTATACATCTTTTGATACCAATCTTATAAAGAAAATTCTCATGTACAAAAGTACCATACTTACGATTTCTATCAGCAAAAATCACGGTATACTCCCTATGGAAAAATCCTTAACAGCAACGGTAATATGCATAGGATTTCAATCTCAAGCTCTGAAATATAGGAGTAATCATGGGTGATTTAGGTGAAAGGAGAAAGACAAGATTTGAGGAAGTTTTCCATCCATGTATGCCGCAGGTCATTGTGAACTCTCTACAAAAGGAGAAAGGAACTGGATAGATTTGTTGTTTAAGGAAAGAAGGAGAGAAACAAGGGATTTATTTTAGCTAGGTCTCCCCGTGATGGCGGACTTAGATTTTTTCATGGGCTTGGGCTTAGTCAAGCAAACATTTGGGCTTTCAAGATTATAAAATTTTAAACATATCCAACAATGATGCATACAAAGTATACACGTGTAACAAGATTTTTAGATTTATTTATGGATAAGAGGAGACCGATATGTTTTATATCATGGAGACAGATAATAAAGTCAAGTGTTGGGTTTGAGTAGGGATTGAAGTATGTTTTGATGGTAGAACTCATTTCTCTCTCTTTTCCCTATGTGTGTGTTTGTTTCTAAAAAAATAAATAGGAAATTGTCTCACATTACTTAAAAGAATATATTGTGTGTATTATAACTTGTCTCACATTTTTTTAAAAGTTACTACAGTTTTTTAGTAGAATTAGAACTCTTTTTTTCTCTCTCTTATAGGTGTGTGTATGTGTTTGTTTCTTAAAAAACAAAGTCGAGCGTTGGGCCATTTTGTGTCATCTACACAAGAATGACCAAATTTTTCCTTTTGGGTATATAGGGTGGGCTAAGCCCAACTAAAAGCGAATAGATTAGATTCGAGAGCCCAACGACAACATGAAATATATGAACTATCAAACAATTGGGAGGAAAAGTAAAGGGTTCGAGACCCAGAGGCAGAGCCTTAAAAACTGTTGGCAATGGCAAACCAATCAGCGTATGGATTGGCTTCTATGTGAATATGAGTAGTTTTATAGGACAAATCCCTACCAGTAAGCTTCTTTCAAGCTTCAGTGATTCGTCCATTAGGGCCTACAGAGAAGGATGTTTTGCGAAATTATCAACTATCACCGTTCTGAAGTCAAGCATTGAAAAAGCCTTTGAAGTTTTTATTTCCATTTTTTTTTTTTTGGTCTAATCCATGTTTAGTCCTTGTTAAATCCCCTGTAGATCAAAATTCAAAAATACTACCCAAATGCCAAAATTGCTGGTACGAAAAGTAAATCCTATGACTATTATACATTAATATCAATTATATATTTGACAATTTGTCTCCAATTATTCCGCAAAGGATAAACATTAGGAGTACTCTAACTAAATAATTACTCAAGCCGTACTCTTTACAGCTAAGCAGTCCACCTTATAAGCCAAACCCAACTCCCAGGCCCCGCCACATTGGCCCAACCACATGTCCTACCGACCTCACTCAAGTGAGAATAAAAAAGAGCTTTTTAATTAGGGCTCGTGTGATGTTTACATAAAAGCAACTATATTTAACATGGTTACGGGCAACACCAACCAAAACTCATCATTATCGATGTTAATTACAACTACTCTCTCATGGGTTGAGCTAAAAAATTCAGTCTCACACATACCTCACAAACCAAATATCTCACAAATATTAACTCAAAAATCCCAAAACTCCAATACATCGGCCAAAATGGGGATATACCCCTTTTAGCAAAATATTTCAGCAAAATACTATCTTTCTGAAACTATTTAGGGATACACTCTTGCTTTGAAATTCAATTTTTAAAAAATCGAGTTTCAATATAAAACTCGATTTTTAGAAAATCGAGTTATAGCCAAATTAAACTTAAAAAAAAAAATTATGGAACTCAAGTTTCATTTGAAAATTTTCAAAGAACTCAAGTTCCACACTAAAACTCAATTTTGAAAAAATCAAATTTCAAAACATGAGCATATCCCTAAATAGTTTCAAAATTTGGGCATTTTGCTGGAATTTTTCGTCGAAAGGGGTATATCCCCATTTTGTCCCCAATACATCAATAACTTTCTCACATAGTCACACTAGACAAAACAAACAAACAAACTATGAAAACGCAAAACAAGTTGCTTTCATTTACAATAAACTACCAAATTACTCTTTGAAGAAACCTATTTATGTTCTTCTAGGAGGGCCAAAATGGGCATTTGCCCCTTTCGCCAAAACTTTCCAGCAAAATGCCCCTATTCTGAAACTATTTAATAAAATGCCCCTATTTTAAATTCGATTTTCTAAAAATCGAGTTTCAATGAAAAACTCGATTTAATGAAAACCAAGTTATGTGAAATCAAACTTAAAAAAAAAAAAAAAAAAAAAAAAAAAAAAAAAAAAACACGGAACTCGAGTTCCATGTAAAATTTTTCACATTACTCGATTTTCTAAAAATCAAGTTTCAAAACAGGAGCATTTTGCTAAATAGTTTCAGAACAGAGGTATTTTGCTACATCTTTTGGGCGAAATGGGCAAATGCCCATTTTGGCCCTTCTAGGAGTCTTCTTCTCTCCTCATGTAAGACCCTTAGGCTAAGACCACTATACTCTTTACAACAATGCCTATCCACAAACTCCCAACTCTATTCCTTGATGGATAATGAATATTCAATTACTTCAACAACAAAGAATTTTATTCCATTCTAATAAATATTAATTTGTCTTTCACACTAAAGAAAAACATTTCCTTCCATATTAAGAAAACTTAAACTAAATCAAATTAGGAATTTGAGATAATTTCTCAACCATAAAGATAAAGGAATATTTGAGTATGACATCATTTAGCAAAAAAAAGAAAAAAAAAGAAAAAAAAGTGAAATCAGTTATCATAACAATGTGATGTTTTTAATTTGACAAATAAATTAGTTATATGTTTAAGATAATACTATGACGCATATATAGTTTTTTTTTTCCTTGGTGGTCCTTGTCATTCATTTTAATTCCTAAATTCTCAATCATTTATTTGTATTTGTGAAGATAAATTAATTATCTTAATTGGTTATAATTATCCTAAAGTGACGATTCAAATTATGTGGGTGTCATGCCCAAATGCTCTTTTAGTGGACTTGTGTATCTTATAATGGTGGGTTGAGTTCACAAACAAGTTAGTTAACAGAGAAATAACATATGCGTTTTTTTTTTTTTTTTTTTTCCTTGGGCTTTTTGCTTTTTTACATGGCCCATATAAAAACACAATAAAATTTAAGTGATAATTAATCACATCAAGATTATTGAAGATATATCATCATCGAACAAACATATGTGGTAGTCAAAATACCCTTCATGAGCATATATATAATAATAATACCTTTTTTTTTTTTTATTATATCAGAATAATAATGTCTACCTTTTTTTGATGAACAAAAATGTCTACCTTTTAGGAGCCAATGCCTGAACGACCTATGTACTCTTCACGTGGGTTCAATCCTAACATGACCTTAATCTTAATCTTACTAGGGTCCTAATAGCTTGGCCAATGGATATCTTAAAAGGCTTATAAGACAATCAAATGTACTCCTTTGTTTACATTATAAAATTAAGGGATGTCCTAATTTAATAACTATTTTTGAAAATTTTTTATTAGAAAAGAAAAAAAAAAGAAATGATATACTTACAATATTTTCACAACAAATCTTAAGTGATAGATTATTATTTATTGTTATGAGTGGACAAAAAATAATTTAAGTTATAAATTCAAATTAGAACAAATAACAATTTACTACCTATAATTTGTTGTGAAAATTTTGTAAAAATATTGTAAACATAGCACTTCGTAAAAAAAATTGACTTTTTTTTGATAATTTTTCATATTTACTATAAAATTTGTATTAAAACTTTATTAAAAAAACGTAATAACAATTGCACTAAAACAATTGCACTAAAACAACATCCTATTATTGTTTTGCAACTTTGCAAGTCAAGGTGTTTACTTTTTTCCTTTCTCAAAAAAAAAAAAAAAGGTGTTTACTTTTCCTCTCTTGTTTGGAAGACTAAAAACAATTATGCTAATTCCGAAAAAGTTATAAATAATAAAACCATAACCACTAAGTTAGGTGTGGATGTTTAGATGTTGCCCAACCAATTCTAAAGATCAAATTAAAACTCATAAACAAATTCATTTTAAAATCACAATCAGTTCATCGAAAAAAAAAATCACAATCACAATCACAATCACAGTGGACCCGGTTTGGATTCAAAAGTTCAAAGTTCAAACTTAAAAGCAAACATAAAAAAAGAGCTATTCTGAACCCGGTCTGGGTATAGCAGGACGAACCGGATGAGAGAGGTACGCAGGGCACGATGCACTAACAGTCTCTAACCGCCATATAGGTTTTTGGTTCTTTCAGTCTGCAACATAAAACTACACCAAACAGTCATATGAAGTCTGGTAGTTGAAGCTAGTAGGCAGTTGTAGAATTCAGAAACACATCAAACAAAACAAAACAAAAAAAAGTCTCTTTAGAGTTTAGAGAGAGAAACAAACTCTCAAACTATCAAAAAACACCAATTTTTTCTTAAACTAAAACTTGATTCTCTCTTTCTCTCTCTTTACCTTCTCTTCAAACCTCCTTAACCTCAACAAAATGCTTAAGTTGTCTTATCAACACTGTCATTTTTATTATCTTCTTGGCTTACCCTTTTTGATGTATGTCATATTCCATATCCCATAGACCAACAACAACACATAGCTCTTATGGGACGCCCCAAACTCACCACCATTTTCACCTCAAACAACCACCAAAGACTTCCTTCGTCTTCTGACCCCACTCGCCAAAACCTTGTCGACGACAAATCCGATGCACCCAATGATGGATTCCTCAGTTCTGTTTTCGGGTTTCTACGCCGCTTTATGTCTGGAAGTAAGTGATTTTTCTGTTTTAAGGGTTTTTTGGGACTATGGTTTTTGTTTGCTATGTGCTTGTGCTTATGTCTCTTTGAAATTTTGTAGATAAAATTGATGGGGGGTCAAGGACAGAGGCGGAAGAAAAGGTGTACTCTTGGTTATACGCCTTGGCCCAGTCGGATAAGGACTTGGTTTTCGAGTATGTTCGATCCACCGAAAGAGGTGAGAATCTTGTCTTCATATCTTAGTTTTAGAATTGTTGGCATGGTAAAATACAATGCCAAAAAAAGTATTTGATATTTCTCTTTAATTTTCCCTAGAGTTCTTGAATTTCTTGTTTGAACTTTGTAGTTTGTATGGTTTTTTTTTTTTTTTTTTTTTGTTGTGGTGGGCGCACGTGTGAGTGTTGTTGAGTCCCATTTTCAAAGATTTAGGACTCATTCGATAGAAGAGTTTGAGTAATGTTGTTTATAATTTTTTGAAATACGTGTCAGTGAAAAAATGTGTAAAAAAACATTTAATGTTATTTAAAAACTAAAAATGAGACTTTTAACCACTCTACCTACGGGGCCTTAAGCTTTAGAATTGACCCAATTAAAAGTTGAGTGGACTAAATTATCACAATTTATAATGTGAGGGACCAAATTGAAATTTTATTAATAATTTGAGGCTAAATCTGTAATTTAGCTATAAATTTATAATCCATAATAAGATCGTTGTAAAAGTAATTGGAAGCCTTCAAGTCAAGTACAAGATTGTACCATTTCTAGGAATTCATCCGACTTCAAATATGAGATTGTACCATTTCTAGAAATTCATCTGGCTTCGACTATCAACTAGGCCGACGCCGATATTTGGAGTTAGGGAGCGGAAGAGTAAAAAAAAAAAATCATTATGAAGTTTTTTTTTGATAAGTCATTATGAAATTTGAAATAAACATTCGGTTAGTATTAAGTTACTAACAAAGACAAAGACGCAAAATCACTATTACATTACCAAGCAAATATTTATAAAAAGGGAACTTGGTGTGTATCTTTAGTCTGCTGTTGGGTAAGTGTAAAATTATTTTGTTTAAAATTTTGAACGGGCTGAGTTGTTTGTTTAAAGTAAAATTAGTTTAAAATTTTGAAGAAGTTTTAACCCAAATTAAAATTAAAAAAAAAAAAAAAATTGGGGGGCAATGTCCATGAATAGCTTCATCCCTGCTAACAACCCTGAGAGTAACATTTCATATCATATATGCGTCTATTCCTAGCTTAATGAAGCTTCTTGGAAATAGGAATGTCTAACAAATTGAAGCATTAAGTATTAACGGATGTTGCTAAAGAAAAGCAGTGAGCGTAATGGGGATATCAGTTTTTGTCTTTAGTTTGCACGGAACCATCTCTGGAAATGTGTACGAGTGTGTTCAAACTATTTAGAAGCAGACCTAATAAACTATTCTCTGCTTCATATAGGGCATGAAATATTGATGAAACCCACTACTTGTTCAAATGTCAAGAATATATTTAAATAAATTGGTATTATGAGGTGTTCCCTGTGGGCTAGGAGTATGAATAAACTGTAGGCATATAGTTTCAATACCATATGTAGGGGGACATGTGTTTAGGAGTCTACTGGAAATTTTAGTTTGTGTTGTGGCTAACATATTGCAATTACCTTCTATACCATAAATAGTATACTGAAAGGTTTGTGTACAAAGTACAATTGCAAAAATTGAATAGCCACATCTGGTAGAAGTCATCAATAGGTTGGTGTTTAGTGTGGATTTTTCTGCCTGGTTCTAGGGCTTGTCAAGTTTTGCACGTAATCTTGTTAGTCTAGAATGCAAGGAACAACAACCAAACTTTAGTCTCAAATTTTTGGGATTGGCTATGTATCTTCAACAGATTAGTCTGGTTTGGCCACATAAATTCTTTTCTAACATTCTATTCTATTAGAGGTCATACTTTTTTCACTTATTCCGCAAGAAAGGTAATGCTAGACTCATTATCTTCTAATACTTACAGTCATGGTATTTTCCTGCTCTCGGTCTAGTTCAGGATTGTCCTTTGCCTAATTATCTCTCTCAATTTTGAAGTTGAGCGTGCAGGATGACAATCTCAAAATATGATTAAGGTTTGAACCTGTCACCAATTGGTTTTGTGTCTAGATGCACTGGTTTTAACTACATTGATTAAAATTGGATGGCTTTAGTTATAATGCTATCCTGAAAGCAAAAGTTATAATGCTGATTATAAGACTATATTGCAAATGCACCAAGATTTTTTTCAGAAAACATTATCTACAAAATTAAAGCAATTTATTTGAAGGACTGGATCAGCAAAAACATCCCTAAATTTCAATTTTCAATAAGTCATGAGAAATCTCAAAGTCACTGCCACTACAATTTCCTTAAATATATGAAATGTGAGATGTAAATAAAAATTTTAAAAATATATATGTGAGTTTTGTTAATGAATACCCTAAAAGCACAAATTAAGAAATTATAAATATTCAATTAAGATTTGTAATGCACACTTTTCAAAATGAAAATACTTTTGTCAATAACTAATTGGTTTGTACACAAATTCATTGTGGTTGGGTATGCTTTTTTGATATTTGTGCATAGTTTGACTTTTATTATTATTATTATTATTAAAATGTAAATAAAATTAAAAAATGATTTCATGGAGTATTAAATACACATTTTTTGATAAGTATAAAACTTTATCGGAAAAAAAAAGAGTAGTGCTAGAATTACAATTTTTTTCACAATTTTGTCACAACTTATCTATATGGTGAATTGTGAGTGGTAGAATTGTAGACTCACATAGACCTACCATATTTACTCCATCACTTATAATTTGCCATGTGGGTAAGTTGTGGTCCTACTATTTTCTAAAAGAAATCGATAAAGGGAATCAAAGCACACAGGCTGGGTACCAAGGATCCTACAAAAACATCAAAACTATAGTGCAGATAAAGTACAACTACTTAACAACTCAGCCAATGAATTAAAAGTAATAACACCCGAAGTATTTGTCCACTCTAGCAACATCCAATGAACCCCAAATAACAGAACATAACAGCTAGCTAGAAGATCCATAACAGAACATGGTAACACCCAATGAACCCCAAATAAGGAAAATACAATATTCCACAACTTTTTAACTACATGGCAATGTAACATTAAATGATCAATCTTCTCCACATCTTTCTTACACATGCAACCCCAATCCAATATACATGACAGAGTATTAAATGCATCTTAACTTGTGTCCTCAAGGCACTTATTAACAAAGCCTAAATATATTAGTTGAAGTAGAATTTGAAGTTCTCACACTGATATGATCTTAAATGATGAAGGGAATAGAAAAGTCATTGTAATACTTTCTCCAAGGAAACGAGAAAGATCGGTAAACAAGCAAAATTTTTTTGTTTTATTAACATCTGCATTCATGGACGGCATTACCTACTAAAAATTTCTGTAAAACTTACCCATGTCAAGGCAAAGAGGATGGGGAATTCTAAACAAATCTTTTTCTTATTTTTTAATGGAAGGTGATTTTTTTTAATCTTTTCCTTTTTCACTTCACCTAAATTGTCAAATTTGATCCTATTATTCTACAAAACTTATTGCATTAAATGATACAATGAAATATCTTAGTCTTCCTTTTGCTTTTGTGCAGGCCTGAGCTTCACCGAAGCTGAGAGAAGATTGAAGGAAAATGGCCCAAATGTTCCCCTTGATCATTCTTTTCCAAGCTGGTGGCATCTCCTTTGGAATGCCTTTTTTCATCCTTTTAATATCATTCTTATTGTTTTGTCTGTGCTTTCATACATAACCAGTGACAATCCAAATGGATGCATCATGCTTGTGTTGGTTTTTATTAGTGTCTCCCTGCGATTCTACCAGGTATCTCTTTACTTTGTTGAGTTGATTGGTGCCATAAATTTCCATTTCTAAAATGTGGTCTTTACTAACTTTTCATTTGCCTTTCAGGAATATAGCAGTTCAAAAGCAGCTATGAAACTTTCAGAATTAGTAAGATGTCCAGTCAAAGTTCAAAGATGTGCGGGAAGAGTTGTTCAGACTGAATTAACTGTTCAAATTGATCAAAGGGATGTTGTTACTGGTGATATTGTCATTTTTGAACCTGGGGACCTTTTTCCTGGAGATGTGAGGCTGTTATCTTCAAAACACCTTGTTGTAAGGTATGCTACCTGGAAAACTTTATCCTTTCTGTAGATGAGGATTTCTGAGTTCTTTCATTCCATTTCTTCATTTTTTTTCTACAGCCAATTTTAAATCACATGATCACATCCTGCTTCTTGAACAGTCAGTCCTCACTTACAGGGGAGTCCATGACAGCAGAAAAAACAGCTGACATCAGAGAAGATCAGAGCACTCCTTTACTAGATTTAAGGAATATTTGCTTCATGGTGGGTATACTTATTCCTGTGAGTGTTCTACACCACACACACACACAATAACAGAGTTTCCTGGAATTTCCCTCAAAAAAAAAAGATCATTTTTCGATCTTTTCCTTATTCTCTCATTAATTTTACGTAATTAAATTAGACATGATATAATTACTTCGAATTTATGAAAAAAATATTCAAACATAAATATGGCATCGTGGAAAAACAGGATTTTTTCAAGAAGCCTTAAATGACAACTGAATTTATAGTTTTATACCCCATACTCAAATATAAGTTGAGTTCAGGACATGGGCTTTTCTGCCTACTTTACTTGAACCCATATTACATCAATAGCAGTCAAAAGCTACTAATCATGCTTGGTAAATTTTTTACTTCACTTGGTGTTTGTGAGAAGCAGATCTGTCTCTATTTTATTGCTATAGGAGAACTCTGGTATGATTGTCTTTCCAACACTAGGATTATAAGATATTGCATTGATGAATAAAATAAAAAAACCTTGATCAGAATGTTTAAGAGAGGTCTCATCTTGAATTTTTAAAATGCCATCTTTTTTTATTTAGTCTGGATGTCCCAACTTTTCATATCATATTTTACAGTCTTTACTGTTTATCCTTTTCTTTCTTCTTCTTCTTCTTCTCTCTCTCTCTCTCGCCCCCCCCCCCCCCCTGCCTAACACTATTATGTTAAAAACATTATTAAATACTATGTCCACATAAACTAGATGCGTAACCTCATTCAGCAGCATGTACATTATTTTTCTTTATCATGTTTCCAAGCATAACATATAGAAAGACCACTGCATAAATAACTGAAGCTGATGATTATTTCTGTGCTTCTAAATTATCATTGTTTTAGGGCTAAAATATCTGAACTTCTTTCTTTTGAAGTGTCAACTGGTAAATGAACCTAGGGCTTCATCCTTTCACTTTTAAGAACATCATCATTACTGAAAAAATCAGAGTCGTACATAGGACAATTTACTTTGATACAATAAAGAATTTGATTTTAAAGCAAGACCTTCTACAATGTTAATGAACCCAAGAACCCAAAATCATAAACTTTGGAGGACCCAATGACAAATGGGATTGAAATCTAAAAGATTTCGCTGTTGGACTTGGGCTTAGGTCGAAGGGGGTAGATCAGGTAGTATTTTATCTCTTTTTTTTTCCTTTACATTTTTTTGACAAGTCTGTCTTCTCATCAGGGCTCTTTCATAATTGGTTGCGTATTGGTTATTATGTTTAAATTACTGAGAGTATAATATTGGTTCTAATAAAATATTTCAGGGAACAAATGTGGTATCAGGTAGTGGAACCGGTCTAGTAGTTTCTACTGGATCCAAGACTTACATGAGCACCATGTTTTCAGCCATAGGGAAGAAGAAACCACCGGATGACTTCGAGAATGGTGTCCGCCGCATATCTTATGTGCTTATTGCTGTTATGCTTGTAGTTGTCACAATCATAGTCGTAACTGATTACTTTACATCCCATGCTTTGAGCGAAAGTGTTCTTTTTGGAATCTCAGTTGCAAGTGCACTGACTCCTCAAATGCTTCCCCTCATTGTTAACACAAGTCTTGCTAAAGGAGCACTTTCCATGGCCAAAGATAGATGTATAGTCAAAAGCATAACTGCCATTCGAGACATGGGATCGATGTAAGTTTTAATTTACTTGACAATTTACTGGAAGATAGTTTCAATACATAAGTACATAAACATGTTTATCTATGCAATTCTTGAACTTGCTGCAGTTTATATACAGATGTACATAAACACATATCTATAAAAATCTTGAATTTAATGCAGAGTCCTGTTGACCCTGAATATCAGAAACCATTTTCTGCATCTTAGAATGCCCTAATTAGCACCCCTGTCCCTCCCCACTTCATTCCAAACTGGAAAAAGGATCAGAAATTCACAGGAAAAGAATGCATTTATCTTATATATGATTGATCAAGTATTCAAGTTCCTTTAAATCTCACCATGATATGTCATGGTTAGTAGATCCATTAAATTACTGATTGTACCAAAAGCTTAAGCTATTAGGATATGGTAAATTTAATCATTTAACCAATACTTCTAACAGGATCAAGTGTACGAAAGCAGTACCATTTGATGTTTTCGGTTATTAAGTAAATTATTGGATGTAGAACCATATGTTAATTGTTAGAGAAAAGAATGTTAGAATTTGACTGGGTTGTAGTGATTGTCTCAGGTTTTATGTTGTCAATACTGAACTAAAATTTTCAATAACCCCTTAGTTCACATTCTATTAAAGAAAAGTGCTACTAACTCATTTTATCATAATAATAGGTCTATCCAAACAATTTCATGGGGGAGGACATACTGTTCCAGTACAACATGAACTAAGTCTGACCAAGCCAGGTGTCAAGCCATTTCCATGAACTTGAAAGTGAATAATATTTACAGTTAGATGCTAAACTAGGCAAAGGAGATACCCTTTTGAGTCCTAACCTGGTTCCTATCATCCATTTTGTAATTGCTAATTCATCAACATTTTCATTTTGAGATTACAACATTTAATGTCCCGTTTTTCATTCATTTCCTCTTTTTGTTCAGGGATGTCTTATGCATTGATAAGACTGGTACACTTACCATGAACCGTGCAATCATGATTAATCATCTTGACAGCCAGGGTTCACCCAAAGAAAAGGTTCTACGGTTTGTGTTCCTTAACTCCTACTTCAAGACTGACCAGAAGTATCCTCTGGATGATGCAATTTTGGCATATGTATATACAAATGGGTACAGGTTCCAGCCATCCAAGTGGAGCAAGATAGATGAGATCCCATTTGATTTCATAAGAAGAAGAGTTTCTGTTATTTTGGAAACAGAGTCATATGCAGAAGATAGAAACCATCAATTCCTCGAACGATTCATGGTAACAAAAGGTGCACTGGAAGAAGTAATGAAAGTTTGTTCTTTCATTGAGCATGTTGACAGTGGTGCAATTTCAACTTTGTCCTCAGAAGACTATCAGAGGATTCTAAGTATGGCAGAAGAAGTAAGCAATGAGGGATTAAGGACTATAGGAGTAGCAATAAAGAGGCTGAAACTGGTGCGTCAGGATCTCTTTCTGTCTCTCCTGTGTTCTAAAATATTTAATGCTATCCAACAGAGTTTGAAAAATCTTATAGCTTCTGCTTGCTTTATATATTCAAAACATTCCTTTTCCTTTGTTGCGTGATGTGACGTCATATTACTGGTAAAAGACAATAAGTGGCACACCAAACGAACTACCAAATACTAATTTGTTCCTATTGAGTTTCTGGAATTGAAAGTCCTTGTACTTGGTTTTAACCAAAACTAATACACTGTAGACAGAAAACATGGTTTCATAGCAATCAGCTCAGCTGAGTTTGAACTAATTACAGTTCCAAGGTACATCTGAATTACGAAGTCACATATAATAGGAGTGTTCAAGTTCAATAGTTACTAACTACCTAGTTGATGCAGCCCAAGCAAATTTCTTCATATTATTTCTAGCAGAAGTAAAAGGTATAAAAGATCTTCCTTTATTTCAGGGAGCTTCAAGTACAAAATTCCATCGGTATATTTGCACAGTTGTGTGTAATGCGTATGCATGAGCATACAGGAACTCCTCATAAAAACCCCCTATGATTTGATCCTTTCCCATTTATAACAGTGTGTTAAGAGTTCTAGTGAATCATATTTGTAATTAGTGTTTCTTCTCATTCTGCAAACTGTGGGAGAGTGAGAATGATAACCAATACAGAAGAATTGAGTCAGCTTAAAATGTATTTACTCATAGTTCTATTTCTTATGTTGCAGCAAAACAGTAAAGGAAGCATGGCCAATGATGAGGCTTTTGAATCGGACATGGTGTTCCTTGGCCTTGTAACATTCTTTGACCCACCCAAGGACTCAGCAAAGCAAGCTTTGTGGCTGTTGGCTGAGAAGGGGGTGAAAGCAAAGGTATTAACAGGTGATTCACTCTCCCTTGCGATAAGGGTTTGCAAGGAAGTAGGCATCAAAACAACCCATGTAATTACTGGACCCGAGCTTGAGCTACTCAGCCAGGATGCCTTCCATGAGACTGTTAAACAAGCAACAGTACTAGCTAGGCTTACTCCAACTCAGAAACTCCGAGTAGTACAGTCATTGCAGACGGTCGGCAAGCATGTTGTTGGGTTTTTAGGAGATGGTGTAAATGACTCCCTGGCATTGGATGCTGCCAATGTAGGTATATCAGTTGACTCAGGAGTATCAGTTGCAAAAGACTTCGCTGACATTATCTTACTAGAGAAAGACCTCAATGTCCTTGTTGCCGGAGTTGAGCAGGGTCGGCTTACTTATGGGAATACTATGAAGTACTTAAAAATGTCAGTTATTGCTAATGTAGGAAGTGTTGTTTCACTCCTAATAGCAACCCTGGTCCTTCAGTATGAGCCACTGACTCCAAAACAGCTTCTTACGCAAAACTTTTTGTATAGTGTGGGTCAAATTGCTATCCCGTGGGACAAGATGGAAGAAGATTATGTGAAAACCCCACAAAGATGGTCCAGGAAAGGCTTACCTTTGTTCATATTATGGAACGGGCCCGTGTGTACTATTTGTGATGTAGCCACTCTCGTGTTCCTTTGTTTCTATTACGAGGCTACCACTCTAGCAGACAATAAATTCTTTCATTCTGCTTGGTTTATCGAAGGGCTTCTTATGCAAACTTTAATTATCCACTTGATCCGGACAGAGAAAATTCCCTTCATTCAGGAGGTTGCCTCATGGCCTGTGATCTGTTCAACGGTTGTGATTTCGGCCATTGGCATTGCAATTCTTTACACACCAATTGGGGAAGTCATGGGATTCGTTTATCTGCCTTTATCATATTTTGGATTTCTGGTTGTTCTTTTTGTAGGATACTTTTCAGTTGGTCAGGTGGTCAAGAGACTTTACATTTTTGTTTACAAAAGATGGCTTTAGATAACAGAATGAATTGACATGAGAAGGTGCATTTGCACAAAAGGCTACTAGGAAAGCGAGATTAGGAAGAAAATTTTCCTCTGAATATTATTGAGTGTAACACATATAGCCTTGAAGTTTTTACAGTATCATCTACAAATTCTGTAGATTCTTTCTGCTATAGCAATATTATTGCACTTTGCAATTTTGTAAAAGAACATGAATGTGATGGTTGAGAAGCCAAAAATCAAAGAAATGCCGCATGGTAGAATCTTCCTCTTCAAGAGTAGGTCATGATGCAACTTAGTTGTGACTTCACAATAAAGAATGCATGCAGAACCAGGCACATGTCAACCCAAGCAACATTAAACTGTTGAAAATTTTCTTGTTGGGTGAATCACCTGCACAAATATATAGACTTCATACGGTACCAAAATATTGACTTGCTTGTAACATCAAATGTAAGAAGTAATTAAGGAACTTAGATTCACTACCAAGATTTGTGCATTTTATGCATTTTGTGCATGCAAGACAGAAACCAGACAGCCAAGAGTATTTACCTAGTTGGAGATAATTGTTCCTTATGTTCCATTCAAAATCCCAGTGCTTTCTGTCATTTTTTAGCGTCCAATAAGCCCATCCAAAGGAAGCTGAATCATAAACCTCTAACTGGGCCTTCCCAAACTCTTGGTAATCTGTCTGAGACCCACTCGTCACATTCCATTCATTCACCCATTCCCCTGAAATCAATCCACTTTCAAAATACTAGGAAACAATAGTATTTGTGTCAGAAGAAACTAGGGAAACTAGGGTTTCAAATTCAAAATACTAAGACAAAGAAAGAATAGTTCTCCTCTCTATGCACAAAAAATTTCAATTTAATTTTAGTTTGTTTTGACCTACATATTGAGAAAGAAAAGGTTCATTTTGAAATTGATACGATGATATCTGAATTCAAAATTTGATGTATAGGACCTCTAAGTAGAGTAGTGCTTAATAAAAGACAGAACACAGACTTTTGACTTACCAATAAAAACAAGTGGACCATTTGTGCTGTTGAGGGCCCGTAATTGGTCTTCCCTGCTCTTGTATATGAATTGTATATTATCCACAGTGCTCATATTAACATAGAAAGGGTCAAAGAGATTGTAGAAATGCAAATCCACCACTATGTTGTGAGAGCCTATGTTAGCCTGATAAAGTTCCAAGGGATCTGCATTGCCAATTCTTTGGCAAATTATTACATAAGCTGTTGATGAGTACTTTCGAACAATTTGGTAGCCTTGTTTGTAATATGAAACTAAAGTATCCAATGGAACTGTGGCTGCTGATGGTTCATTTAAGAGCTCAATTCCTAGTAATGCTGGATGTTTTGCATACCTGCAAATGAAAGAAGCCATATTTTATGGTAAATTTCAGAGGGGCTGAACTATCCTTAAGGTGTCATAAAATTACAATGTGAAAAACATAGAGATTCTTCAACTGGAATTTTTACCATTGTTCAACAAATCATATTACAGAATATTACCTCACAACTCTCTCAGTGTGTGTGTGTGTGAAAGAGAGCGGCGGGGAGGCATAGAAAAGATGATATATAAGGGAAACAAATGCACCATGCTTTGTGAAGCCTTCAATGATGGCTTTCATGAGAACGTAGTAGCCGTAAGTGCCAGTCAGAAATATATGCAGTATGTTGTAAGTGGGAGAGTTTCCTCCAAGAGCAGCAAGAACCTGGGTGAATCTTCTAGTCGAATGAACAGGATACTTTAATGCCACAATTAGTAAAATGCTTTGTTTGCTATCAGTTCACCAAAATAAATCCTTTATGTTCTTCTTCATTATATGCCAATGATATGACTAAATGGAGTTCTGTTGATTATCATACTCTATTGTTTCAAGAATTTTATTGATAGAATTCCCTTTTCTGATTTCAATATACAAACCTGGTTCTATATTTTTAAACATTATTCTGGTGATGAATCCCTCTTAAGTAATTGATTCCCCCACCCCACCCCCCCCCCCCCCCCCCCAAAAAAAAAAAAAAAAAAAACTCCTTTTAAATGGGAAATAAACATGCAGAATTGCAATGGATCTAAAGTTGACTCATTTCAACCCCATTAACTAATCATCCCCATAAAACTAATATGATTCCTAGATAAAATCACATTTCAATAAAATATGTAAGCTTTTAATGCTCAACACCAACCATAAAAAATCTGACACTTTTGATAGATATTTAAAAGAACAAGCGGATAACTCTGAACAATGACTATATCTTAACAATCCAATAACTTGTGCAGACTGCAGAATGTACCTGGAAGCTAGAAAATCTATAACATCCAATGTTTGAGAGATGTAATCTGGAGAAGGCCAGCCTGTAAAACCATCTCGACTAGCACTATGTTCCATCCCATTTTGGGAGCCAGGAGCTGCATGAAGGTCAATTATGCACTTAATGTTATAGGCTCTGCACCAAAAATTTTCAGGTACAATATCAGAAGGAAATGCTAAGTTCTTAAGTGTCACCAATCAGAACAGAATAAGGTGAAAGCAAGACCTACTGTGCCCATGAGAATGCATTATCCAGAGCTTCCAGAGTACCTCCAATAAATGGAGCAGGAGGATTAGGATCAGAAGCAATCCACCAGCCAACTGGGATCCTCACAGTATTTATTCCATTTCTATACAAAAAATGGAAATCTTCGGTGGTGATAAAAGTGTTTCTATGTCTCTGCAGTTTCAAAAGGTTGATAATTTAATAAGACAAGAAGAAGATAACACTGGAGGAATCTTTAACTATATTTTTTTTATTGGTAATTTATGCACGCACCCAGTGGGTCTCTAACCCACAACCTCACCTTCCACCTAACACTTGCAAGGGGAGGAGATGCTAGCTAGCTCATTGGCTTGAAAGAATATATAGCTCTCATCTGGAAAATATTTCAGTCTTATTATAAATTAAAACCAAGAGATTGTTCTCAAGGGGCTTTATATGGCTCATGGATATAAAAATCTTTTTCATACCTATCCAAAGTAAAATACGAATACTAAGTAAAGCATTCTAAATATATCACATGGCCATCGGCCATGCTCATTTGCTAGATAAGTGCAGACATATATTTGGAGATAAACACATGGCTAACACAAAAAGAGTTGATTGCTAAACATTTACTAAAAGAAGTCTTTCTTATGCATTTTACTTTCAGTAATACTTAACAATCCAAAATGCTGTTGTAGTGTCAGAAAATGCTATTATGAATATTTAAGCTGTTAAAATTTTATCTCACCCCTTTACTACCACTATTCATTAGTTCTCATTAAATTAGTCATATAGAAAAAAATAAAAATATACTGTGTGTGAAAAAAAACCAGTGCTAAATACCCCTGGCTTTATAATTTTAATCTCTACCTTTTGGATCTTGACATCTTTGCAGACTACCTAAGTTTATGAGAATACCCAGATAAATTAATATAGATGGTGCCTTTCCACCTGGTATACTGGTAGAAAAGATTTTTAAGAAAAGAAACAAATAGGTGTTGCAGAAGATATGGAGCTACCTGAAGAACCTTTTTGGCTTCATTGTGTCCATATCCATTTGCAAGCTGGTAATCTCCATGCAAGTTATTTGCTACAATCATCATCTCAAATGTGGCTTCATTATCATCCCATCCCGGCGTCCCTGGATAGTCTCCGGTGAGCTGATTTCCTATTGTAGCCTAAAAAAGGGAGTATATGCTATCATGTTTCTATAAATAATAATTTTTAACATCCTATGAAGAGGCAATTGCACGATGACATAATCTCAAATGCGGCAGGTTTAGTTTTGACACAGTGGTGCACATGACATGGTTTAAAAGTATTTGATGGCTGCAAGCCAATTAAAGCCTAATTCTGACCACCGGATTATCTCAAACTTTTTATGAGCAGAACTTGACAAAGTCCTCTGAATCTTCAATAAGTGTGCCAAAGTATATAAATAGAGTTGATTCATGAATATATGACTATCGTGAAAAATAATTGCATTATTTCTGATTCTCATTGTCCCTGATTTATATTGTTATTAATTAAGCAGAAACTTTTGCACAATTTTATTGTTATCAATGGTTTAAATTTATTTACAACTTCCTCATCAGTTGATAAATCATTCTCATATCCAAATGACTGTCTGACCCCAAAATGAGAGATTTTGGAAACTGATTCACAGAGGAAAAAAATATGGTATGGCTGAAGATGTTTAACGCTATGCTCCAATCGGTAATGGAACATTCACACTGCAAGCTAACAAGCATGCCTGCACGTCATTTTTTGCTACAAATGTAATGCAGAAAATGTGGGTACTTTCGAATCTTTTCCTAAACACACAAAGAGGGTGAAAAATTATACCTGCAAATAAGCCCCAATCTTGAGTTTGATGTGAACTCTACTGTTATTCCTTTCAATGAAAAATGTTTCTGATGTGGAAGGTGATTCTGCAGTTGCGGAGATAGAGCAACCTACTCCATCACATGTTAGAAATTGGCCTTGGGAGGTGCGAAGCTGAAATTCTGATTCTGAAACTCTCCATAACTGTAGGAGGATAAAGTAGAGAGAAAACTTCATCAGGAGCACTTCTCGTATTGAAACTAATTAATGAGGTTATGATAATTAGTTCAGAACATCAAAAGAGGCTGTCATGTTCATTCAGTTATACATAAAAGACAAAACATTACTTCTTAGCCTCCAAGTAATGATAAATGAATTTAAGATTATTTCAATGAAGCTGAACTAGTAATGACAGTTGCTTGATACAACTAGTAGGGACCTCAAAATTTGATTATTCCACCATCTCTCAACAGGTACATTATTGTGTTACTCCCGGGAGCAGTTATTCATGAATTTTTTACTTCCCATTCCTCAAAATAAAGAAAAAAAAAATAAAGGGAGAAAATAAAGCCCTAGAAAAGCCCAATTCTATCCATACATCTCTAAATAACAAATGTTCATGCAAAGATAAACGTTTTATGTTTTGGGTTAGCACCAGCAACTCAAAGTACCAATCACTGTAAAACATGAAAATCTGACCTCATTTATTAATATTATTATTATTATTATTATTATTATTATTATTATTATTATTATTATTATTATTTTTCTTCTTCTTGGTAATTTGTCCCATTCACCCTGCAGGAAAATATGTTCCAGTAAAATTTCATCCCCACAACAAACGAGATAGTTGGGATAAGGTTTTGTTGCCCATTTGATCTGAGAAATGATTCCATTACCAAAAAGCCTCATCCAAATTTTTGGATTGTTAAACACAAAAGCAAGAATACAACTCTTCATTCTCGCTTCATAAAGTATATGACTCTTGTTTAACAAGCTGCAGATGAAAAATCAGAGACACAGGCTTCCATTCCCTCATTCCTTTAACTAAAATTTTGTCTCCCTTTCGTTCTATTATCTATATCTCTAAAGTCATTATATTCTTTCCAAGTCAAGAAAAATATTGCCTATGTGCAGCCCCAGTCTTACTTCAGTGATTTTTAAAACTTTCCTCACCTTGTAATGTTTCATGCAAACAGGCAGGTAAAGTAACTTATTATGCATAAGTTATCCTAACTAGATTCTGTATCTAAAGTATCAATTAGGTCCAGCTTTGAACAAGTTCACAGTATATTCAAGTCTCACGCAAAGATTGAACTCAAGGAATTCAAACAAAGGAAAATTTTACACAATTAGCATTGATACTTTAGGGAGAAGAAAAATTATAAGAAAAAGGAGGAAAAAAAAATATAGATAATTCACTGAATAAATCAACATAAAAAGTTCCTTCAATTAATTAGGACTAAAAACCAATTCGTTAGAATATTAGTTAAATGATTAAATTTACAATTTCTTGACAACTTAAACCATTGGGAGTTTGGGACAATTGGGAGAGTCTGTGTCTCACTCGAGGGGGAGTGTTAGAATAATAGTTAAATGATTAAATCATCCTATCCAGACAGCTGAAGCTTCTGGGATTAGTAGCAGTTTTATCACAATTTACACACCAATATATGTCAGAGCCAATAGAAAATCACATGCACCAAACAACGTGATCGGGCATCTCACCTTAAAGCTTTCCCACGAAGATGCAACATCTCTGCTAACTGTAACATTCATACCTCCTCCATTCTCTGCAGACACATACTTCTGCAATGTCACTGACTTAAATTGTACCTCTGTTCCATCCTACATTGCCATTCCCAGAAATGGGTCAGCCAAATCAGCCATAAAGAACCCAGAATATATCCAAGAGGACCAAGACTCATAAACCCAAAAAAAAAAAACTTGGATAAGAAACTCACAAGCATGTCTCCATTGGGAATGCCATCAAACAGTGAAGGCTTAATCCAACCTTCCACAACCAGCCACCCACCCAAGTTCACTGCTTTAACTTTAGAATCCCCACGTAATCCCTCCACTTAAGGAACCAACGGATGCAACATAAGAAAAACCAGTCTCAATTCTCAAGAAACAATCAGAGAATCCAAGAAAATTGAAGTTAATAGATTTGAGCATACCTGAGTATCCCTTAGAGAAGTTGAGCCAACAACACAGTAGAAATGCACATACCCATTTGCTAAAAGTGAGTTCCATGAAGAATGCAGGCCCCCCCTCCCCCCCAAAAAAAGGTTCAAGAAAGGTAAAATATAGTATCCATTGGCTACCCAATAAAGAATGAAAAGATTATTCAAATTCCAAGCTCTCCCCAACACCCTCACATGGAAGAATCTCAGTAATTCCTTCCTTATCACTCAATTAATACCAAATTCAGCCTTGTAAACAAGCACAAAGTATACCTTTTTTCGATACCCCATTAACTAATATTTTGTTGAAAGTTGAAACTTTTGTCCAAAGGCAAAACAAAACAAAACCCATTAAAATAAGAGTAGAAGTAAACAACAATCTTTTGGAGTACAAAAGAAAGAAAAGAGCGTGGCGGCAAAAGTGTTGACATGCAGTAGTCGTGAAAATTAGAAAACTAAGAAAGAGCAAAAAAACGTGACTTTTGGTTTTGGATGTTGGAGATTTTTGAAGGCATTTTGGTGGGTTTATTTTCGTTTTAATTGGTTGATTAGAGAAAGGAAGGAAATGGTTTAAAAAATAAAAAATAAAAAGCCAAAGGTATATGTGAGCTTTTGAGCAAGGTATGGATGGGGAAAGAGGTAATCAAACTGAAGATGTGGTTCCACCACCTTATCTAGACTTCCATGTGATTTGTTTGTTTGTGGTTTTTGTTTAAGCTCGTGGATGATCAGCTTCAAGTGGGAGAGATGTAGTTTGTTTCTTGTTTCTCTTCTTCTGTCTTTCTTTCTTTCTTTCTTTCTCTCTCTTTTTTTTTTTTTTTTTTTTTTTTTTCCGAGGTTTCCTTCTTCTAAGTTTGCAGAAACAGGTTTAATTGCACTAACAACAGTGCCGTTAAATAGTTATATTCTATTTTTAGCCTTATTAATACTTAAAATTCATGCTACAGCAACGGTGGCATAACTAAAATTTTTTAAATTTTTTAGCTACTTAGAGCACCTATAGCAGACGTTGCAAATGTGCCAAATCCTAAATATTTGGCACATTTAGCACATCAAACATCAAAAAAACTTCTTTATCAGATGTGCTAAATGTGCCAAATTTTTGCAACATTGAACAGTAACATCATAAGTTTGGCACTGTATGGACTAAAATTGCAAAACCGTTTATTATTTTTTTATTCTCTGCTCTCTCTCCTCTCTCTTCACGTCTCTGCTCCCTCACTCTTCCTCCACCTCTCCATTCTTTTCTTCTTTCACTCCTTTTTCTTCTCAATCTCATTCTTTCTTCTCACTCTTTTCTTCTTTCAGTTTTTTCTTTTTACACTTTTCTTCTTTCACTTCGATCTCTGTTGCTGTGGTTTTTTTTTTTTTTTTTGCAGTGATTTGATACCCGGGTTGTGATGGTCAGATTCATTGGTGGGTGGGTTGGCTGGTGATGGGCGAATCGGTTGTGGTGGTGGGTTTTGTTGTGCGAAATCGGTGGTGGGAGGACCGGCCTGTGAACGGGTTCCGAAGGATGGGTCGACGGTGGATGGGTTGGAGCGGCGATGGGTGGGTCTGAGAGGACCAGCCTGTGCATGGGTGGGTCTGGGAGGACCGGCCTGTGTAGTGATTTTTTTTTCTGGTGGTTGTGGCCGGAACAAATTTTTTTTCCGGTGGTTTGTAGTGATTTTTTTTTTCTGGTGGTTGTGGCCGGAACAAATTTGTTTTCCGGTGGTTTGTAGTGATTTTTTTTTCTGGGGTTGTGGCCGGAACAAATTTTTTTTTCTGGTGGTTTGTAGTGATTTTTTTTTTCTGGGTTTGTAGTGATTTTTTTTTTCTAGTGGTTGTGGCCGGAACAAATTTTTTTTCCGGTGGTTTGTAGTGATTTTTTTTTTCTGGTGGTTGTGGCCGCAACAATTTTTCTGGTTGTGTTTTTTTTTTTTTTTTTTTTTTTTTTTTATAAGATGGTGTTGGTGGACGTGGGTTTGTGCCGGTAGTGACTGTCGGCGTTGTTGCAGTGGAGGTGGTTGTGCCGTTGTTGTTGTTGTTGATGATGAGGATAGAGAAATAGTTTAATATATTATTTTAATGTAGTGTAAATATTATTTTAATGTATAGAATTGAAAGATAAAACATCTGATAAATAACATGTTGTAAAATGATGTGGTAAACTAATAAAGTAGGTTTTTGGTGTTGTAAAATGGCATTTTTTTTACAACGTCTGCTACGGATGCTCTTAGAGTACTCTTATATTGCTATATTGCTATAATATATAGCAATATAGCTCCTCAAGCACAAAATTTCAGCTCCAGCAGTGTAGCTATATTCTTATTTTTTAGCTCCACATGAACAGTGCACATCTATAAATAAATGTGCACTGTTCATCAAAGCTAAAAAAAAAATATTATTTTATTAACTCTCTCTCTCTCTCTCCTCTCTCATTTAAAAACTAATTTCTCTCTCTCTCTCTCTCTCTCTCTCTCTCTCTCTCTCTCTCTCTCTCTCTCTCTCCGGCTTCGCTTCTTCTTCCTTCTTCCTTCTTCCTTCTTCCTCCTTCTTCCTTCTTCCTCTCATTTTTTTTTCTATCCCTCATCTACTCTCTGCTTTGCCGTCGTCCCACGCTGACCCACGTCGCCGTCCCACGCCTCTGCCGGCCTCAACGTCACCGGCCCAAGCCGACCCAAGCCCTAAGCCGCCAATCCACGTCTTCGTCCCACGCCGTCGCCGTTCAGTTCTCTCTTCTTCTTCTTCTTTTTTTCTGCTGTAGTCGCCGATCTGTTCCCTCTTTCTTTCTTTTTTCTGCTGTGGTCGCCGATCTGTTCTCTCTTTTTCTTTTTTTTTCTGCTGTGGACTACTCGTCGCCGATATTTGCTACTTTTTTTTTTTTCTGCTGTGAACTACTGGTGGTAGTGGTGGTGCTTGTGGTTGTGGTTGTGGCTGATGGTAGAGATGGATGGGTTGGTGTGGTGTATATTTTTTGGGTAGTGAGATATATTATTTTATTGTAGAAAATATATTATTTTAATGTGATGTTTGTATTATTTTATTTTGTTGAAAGTTAAAATAGATCCACTGCTGCAGCACGTGTGTAGTTAAAATAGATAAAGTAACTTGTGATGGAGCTAAATTGCTAAAAATTTAGCTCCACTGCTGTGGATGCTCTTACTCCAGTGTACAGCCATTCACTGTAGCAAGTAGCTAAAAAAATATATATTTTATTAAACTCTCTCTTCTCTCATTAAAAAATAATATTTATTTGTGAAATGTGAATTGGAAGCTGCAGTTCGGCCAAACCATAATAATTGAAGATGATTTTCTATACTCTCTTTATTCATTGTTTTAATTAGATTTTCAAATGTAGAGTCTCCTTTTGTGTTTTTGTTCTTTTAATTCTGAAAATTTGTATAATTTTTATAACTATTTTTATATATATATACAAGATAGAAATTATGTATATCAGTATATGTGTGTGAAGTTCTTTTTTAGAGACTTGAACTCTGATCCTTACCCCCCACACCCCACAAGCACTTGTATTTATAGAGTGATCATCATACCAAGGATGAGTGGTGGTTAATTTTTATAACTATTGAATAAGTATCAATACGATGAGTTGAGCTCTTCCTCCAATGGATGAATTCAAATAAATGCATTTCATGCTAAGTAATTTGTAATTTTTTTAAATATAAAAATTTCATATGAAAAAATACGAGTCGATCCAACCCAACTTAACTGACCAAACTATTTTCAACTCGCTTTAAATAACACTTTTAACACGAACTAAATCGACTCAAACCGAACCCAACTCAACTTATTTGAACCGTCTACTTGCTATAGTTGGATCGAAGGGAATTAAGATACAGTGCTATTGCACCTTGCAATACTTTCTCAACAATTCAGATTAAAAATTAATAATTAACTTTTTATATCAACTATTAGATCAAGGAAGTTAAAAAAGTAAAAAAGTTGAGAGTTAAAAAAGAGTTAAGAATTTTGAAAAAGTGAAAATAATGTGAGAGGAATTGCATGGTAGCTATTGCACCGGATTTTAATCCAACCAAAAGTTTATCATGTCTGAGACAGGAAAGACAAAGTATAATGGTAAAACTTTGTGCCACTGTTATTGCAAGTTGCCTACTTTGAAAGGCGGATAAAAAGTGATTTATCAATGAGAAAATAATAATATTAAGACACACCAAACTACACACTCAAATCTACAACATGCTTAAGTAAGTAACACTGTGATTGGTGCACCTAATTTTTTTTATTTTTCTAGCAAGTATCATGATGGTTTCGTGTGTAAGTACTTAATTCTAATCACAAGTTAACACTCAAACATATTGTGAAATTAAGTATGAGTTTAGGTGTGTCTATAAGAGATGTGAAATGATTGTCTATTACTAACAATCAATCACTTCAATAAGCGGTGGTAAAAGTTGTGATTGGAGAAGAACAATTAATAATCGATAAATAACTCTTATATAATCTATAATCTATAATCTAATCATCAATCTATATATATATATATATATATATATATATCTACAAGCTGAAACGTAGCATTCATTGTTGTTACGCTCTAATTAAATCACATCAACATCCACGTCATTTTTTTTTTCAATTTTCCTATAATTTTTTTAACATTCACTTATTTTTTTTAATATTTACACTTTCTCTAACCTTTCTCTCTCCCTTACATTTTCATTTCTTCATTATTCTCTACTTTAATATCACTATTCATCTTTCTATTTATTTTTCTTTATTTTGTCTCTTCTCATTTACACTCTCTTATTATAAATTTGTCATCCTCTTTTCCATTTTATGCATAGCTTTCTCTCACAAAAAGGTTATTTCTCTCTCTCTCTCTCTCTCTCTCTCTCTCTCTCTCTCTCTCTCAATATTTTTGGTGGATTTATTTTTCTTACATCTCTGCTTTGATTTATAAATTTTTGTATTTTTTAGAACTCTAATTTAGGCTGATGAGATTTATTTTTGTGTTTTAAGTTTTTTTTTTTTTTGTTCTCTTTGATTGTTAAATGTTATCCTATTGGATTATAAAGAATTAAAGATAGTATATAAAAAATAATATTATTGTATTATATAGCATAATTTGGATAATTTAATTAGTGTTTATTGTTATTTTTTTTTTCTTCTCATCTTATTTTATTCAACATTGACATAAGATGAGATCCTCTATATCATTAAATTATTTATATTTTCTCATTTATGGTTATCAATAAAAAATAGATATCATGGATGATTTAAATAGTTATAGATGTAATTACTTTAGTGGTATGTCAAAGTTTTTTTTCTCCTACTGAATTTTCAAGGAAATATGAAAGGCATTTCTCTAGTTTGGTCTCAATCAATTAAGACATCCATACTTTTTTTTTTTTTTAAATAATTTCAACCAATGGCGTCCGCTCCTAATAATAACTATTTATTATCAAACTAAGATACTAATCGGTTTTTTAGTAGGCAGGGGGATTGAACCCCAGATCTTTAATTCAATCATCAGAGACTTTACTAGTTGAGCTAACTGAAATCCACAACATTTATAATATCTTAACAGAAGAAGTAATGAGCCTTATATATTTTTTTTAATGTATGAAGTGGTTAGATTAGTGGTATGTCAAAGTAAAAAAAAAAATTCAAGGAAATGTAAAAGGCTTTTTTTTTTTTTTTAATGGTGACTTTTTGAATTGTAGAAAGATGATTGTTTTAATTACCTTGTTTATAGATTTTATTATTTAGTTATAAACATCTAAATTAATATAGATGAATATATAAATGTAAAATTATATGTAAAATTACAACAACACAAGATAAATATGTTTAGATAATATATATATATATATATATATTGGTTTTTGATTATTCATGAATCATTATTTCATTGTTTATTTATAAATATCTAAATTAAAGTTTATTTTATAGAAAAATATAATTAAAATAGATGAATATGTAAAGGTAAATTTATATGAATAGTTAAAACTATCCAAAATGAACGTTTAACCACTAGTAGATATATGTTTTTTGAAAACTAAAAGTATGTTTGATTGTTTTAGCTGGAACTATATAACTATGCAAATATTGTTGTGAGTGGTTCCATCATTTGCAAATTATCAAATTTGGTAGTCTTCCAAAATAGATATTACATTTTACAAAAAATTTTACATGAACTCCTCTTTTGTGACAGCCTTAATTTTTTTTTTAATTTGTTTTTTTTTTTTTTTTTGCCGAAACAACTTAAGAATATTAAGACTTAAGTTACCACATTTGGTAGTTGTAAAATACGTCAGTGATATAAAAAAATAGAAAATGTTTAAATATTTAAAAAGCATTTTTAGTAGATTGTAATATAAAACAATTTTTTCTCAATTTTTTGTGTAACTTTTTATGTAAGATCAATATTTTGGCATCATTTAAAGATGATACATAATATTTTTGAGAAGAAGAAGAAGAAGATGCAGAGATGATGCTAATACATAATATAAAATTATTAAGTTTGCATGATTTAAATTTGTAGCAAAGAAATATATATATATATATATATATATATGATAAAGGTTTTAATCTAAATGATAAATAATAGTCCATATTTTTTTAGTCTTGAATCAAAAAGTCCATTCTCAATAGCCTTTTAAGTCTACAAATTGCTCTTATAAAAAAAAAAATTTTTTTTAAAAAGTCTACAAATTGCTCAATCTATAGGCCTAGACACATTCATAGAGTGCTATCTAAACTATAAATTATAAGACCTTTATTACACAAATATTTTGATTTCCCAAAAGGAAGGTAGGTGTGTGTCTAGCCATATTTCTTAATTTGTGCTGCATAATTTAATAGTACGGAAGATGTGACTGAATTTAAATATTGAATAAAATAAGATGACAAGAAAAAAGAGTAAAAATAAAATATATAACAATAAACATGAAATTATCCAAGTCATGCTATGTAATATAATAGGAGCATTATATTATTATATACTATATATATAATGATGTAGACATTCAATTTTGCACCCATGATTTAATCATGGAAGATGACTGGAATTACCATCCATGTACCAAAAAAATCATTCTTGCATCACATACATCAATTTGTTCTTGAATTGCATGTATCAATTCATTCATTGCATATTATAACAATGATCTTGAGATTCTAATGGTTGCAACGGTGTGTCCGGTTTCTAAATTGAATCATCGGATTAAAAGATATCGCATGATCAAGTTTGCACGATCCATATGCATTGTGTCTAGGAAGGGTCGACCACAGACAATTAATTTAAATTAATTCTGATTGGTTGGACAATTAAAATTAATTAGTTAATTTTGTGATTGGTTGATAATTATTGTTAAAAATAGGATTGCATTCATAAAAATAAAAGGGATGATTGGGTAACAATAAAGTTGTGGATAATCTAAACTTTATCAAGATTTATTTTAAGGGATTTATCCACAAGATAATTGTTCTTAAAAAGCCTGAATTATCTGGAAAAGCGATAAAAAAAATCATGAACAGAGGATAAAAACACGTCTAGATACGAGGACTAATCAAAAAACCCTAAAAGAGGAGTCTAAATGGCACCCGAACACGAAAGGGTGTTTGGTGTCCAAAGGCCAATTCGGCACTTTTGAAGTGCTGAACAGCTCTCTAAAAGGGCCAAATTTCCATGTTCTGGACTTTAGCCCAACGGCCTTTGGGTGACAGTAAGGCACACCCTTTTTGATTTTTTCGTAAAAGGATGCATTCGGATTCACATCCTAATTGTCCGTACCTATATTTTAGAGTATTTTGGCCTCTACAATAGAGACTGAACCTCATAATTCAGCACCTTTTTTTTTACGCTCTAAGAGGCATACATTTTGAGACTCAAAAATTGTTGAGATTAGTTGATCCTCTCTGAGATTTGTTACAAGAATTAGGGTTTTTAGATTTCAAAGATAACTAAATAAGTTTCTAACCCTTTAGTTTTATGTTTCTCTTATCATGATGATGCATGCTTTCTTGTTTTAAATATTCATATTCTAATTTGTTAATTTAGATTATCAAAATATGGTCTTGATTCTTTTATTGTTACTATAATCTGTTTCTTAGTTTTAGATATTTGCATGTACTAAATTAATTTTTTCTTCAAAATAAAATGGGTCTACATTTTCTTTAGATGTAGATCTGAATTTTTCTTCAAAATAAAATGGATCGACATCTTCTTTGGATGTAGATCTCAATTTTTCATCAAACAAAAACAGGTCCACATCTTCCTTTGATGTAGATCTAGATTTTTCTTAAAATAAAAATAGATTTTGTATTTTCTTTAAATACAGATTTGATATTGTTAATGCATGCAGATTTTTGAAATAAAGAAAGAGATCATGTATTTGTTGTTTTGTTGTTTGTTTTGCTTGAGTCATGTAGCATAAAATTATGTTGTGAATGAGATTCTTTCCATAAAAATATATCTTTTTCAAATATAAAAACAGATCTGATTTTTCTGTTATATAAAAACATTTTTTTTTATCATCACAAAACAGATCTGAATTTTCTCTTCAAAAACCATTTTTTTTTTACACATACAAAAACAGATCTGATTTTTCAAAATCAATTTTTTAATCATTAAAACAGATCTGAATTTTTAAACAAAAAGAGGATACATTCATAAATGGTTTTATGTGGTTTAGTTTATTTCACATGTTCAACATATCATAGATAATATGCATAAAATGGTATATTAGTTACAAGAGTCTAGAAGATCAGACTCTGTCTGGGCGGAATGGATGCCTAACACTTTCCCATTCCGTAACCTAGCTTTCGGATTTAGACTTTTAGTTAAGTAGATCTAGCTTTATCTTTGTTTTTTTTTTTTTTTTTTGGGTAGGTTGTAACCAAAACAAAAAATCATGTATATTTGATAGTTTGTATTTTTCAAGTTCAATCAATGAAACAAAGCAATTCAGGCACGTATTTATATATTAGTTTTTCTTATTTTTTGTACATAAAAAATAAATGGCAACTCCATGTCACTTACCCAAAAAGAGAGGTACCCTAAAAAGCACATGAAAATTCTCTTTCTTTTTTTAGAGCACCTACTTTTAAGGTCTCTTACAAATGCAGTAGGATAATATTTAAAATAAAAAAGAATAAAAAATATAACAACTTAAAACACAAAACTAAAACACATCAACCCAAAGTAGAATTCTAATTAATACAAAAATTCATCAACCTAAAATATGGATACAATAAAAAGAAAAAATCAAACAAAAAATGAAAAACAAATTGAGAGAGAGAGAGAGAGAGAGAGAGAGAGAGAGAGAGAGAAGTAGCTTTTTTGTGTGAGACAACTATATATAGAATGAAAAAGAAAATATCAAATTTATAGTAAACTATTAGAATAAGAATAGTCAAAATAAAAGAAGATATATAAAAGAATAGAGATAAAATAATATTAAAGAAGAATGTAGTAGAAAGATGAAGAGGTATAAGGAAAACAGAGTTTTGAAAAACTAATAATAAAAATAATAGTTAAAAAATATTTTAATTTTTAAATAACGGAGAAGTTTGCCTATCTAAATCTAGAAACCTAACACTATCAAATTGAGGGATTGACAAAAGCGACGGCATTTGTGGTCTCTTGGAAAGCACATTGTCATAAGATTTAATGGTGAGATAGTTAAAGCGAGATCCAGTGGCAAGAGACATCAAAGCTTTTGAGGCTAAACTTCTTGCTTCCAGCCCAAGACTAAGCTATCTGAACACTTATCTGAACTTTGAACTCCTTTGCATGGCAGTGACTGTTGGGTGCTTGATGCTTCGTCGTCCTCGCTTGCGGAAAGTATCATCAGTAAGCATAACTATGGAGTATATAGCTTCCCTTTTAAAAGAATTTTTCTTTTCTGTAAGTAGTTCTCAATAAACACAAGTTTTTCAGCAAAGTCTTATACATTAACGTTTAACCATAAACGTTTTCTTTTCATAATAATAAGTGATTTGTGATAAATTATTGACTGTTCTAAAAGTTTAAGTTTTTGAAAAATGATAAATTTAATCATTTAATAATATAATTATAACACTCCCTCTCACGTGTGGGCTCAAACTACCTTTTAGTAGATGAGACCCAACGTATGAGATTTTAAAATAGGAGATAAAGTGAAGGAGATAATGATAGAACTTAAGACATTCTGCTCTAATACAATAATAAAATTTATAAGATGAAAAAAGATAATTGATTTAGAAAGAAGAAGCAAAAGAGAGAGAGAGAGAGATAATTTTGTGGCTTGGCTTAATGATCTATGTCCTCACCACAAAAGGCTAAATGGATACATTTGGATTCACATGATTGATAACACATTACAAGACAACCCATATTTATAATGGAATTACATACAATAGTCAAACATTATTTGAGTTCGAATTTCATATTAATAGTCCCATTTTTCCCATTATCAGGTCCTATGTTTGAGCAATCATTTAGAGACCTTCTGAAACTCTGATTTTTGTGTTCTTGCTGTGGTTGAAAGGTCTTGCATCCTACCTTCAAAATATAGCAACGAGTGTTTTTCACAAATACACCCTAAAATATTGCTTTGGACAAGAAAAAATGGGTTTTGTTCAATTTGTTCTAACTTTGCAAACTTACTTTATGGCCTTGTTGGCTACCGTTTTGATCAGGTAAGGTGTCATTGGAAAGCTTACAATATCTATTTTATAAATATGTCCATTTTATTGTCCCCATCTCCCGACTTGGTAAACTAGAGGCTTGGGAAATTGGTTACAAAATCATGTTTATGCATAAAGTTTCCACTTTAATATTTTGGTAAATTATTTTTGTAAGGACACAGTTTCAACGGTTTGGCCCACAAGCGAGATGGACTCAGGTCTAAAAAATCCTTGCAATGAATTTATAAAGAATGGGCTAGAAAAACCGGGCTTTTAGATGAGACAAAGTATTACTTAGATGTATTCCAAGTCCAGGCAGATAAAAATAGAGCAATGATGCTATATAAGATTGTCCTCGGATTTGTCCGAGTAGGATAGCAGTATGATTACTTTAATGTTTACAACTTTGTATTTTTCTCTCTCTCTTTTACTTCTCCCTTTCTCCTCTAGATTTTCCGATCCCCTCTTTCCTTGCTTCTAGTTCTCTTTATATCTCCATTTCTCTCACGTGCCAGTCAGATGATCCTTTTTTTTTATACTTGTCCCATCAACCTTCCCTTAAAGTATTCACACGGCAGCTGTAAAGGTTCAGAGTCACTGTTCAGACATCCTTTCCACATTAATGCGGCCAAAGGGTTAGCTGTAGAGTCATTAATGCGATGGTAACAGCTTTCTATATAATATCTTACTGCTTCCACCTGTCGTAGGTGCTTACTCGATGCTTATGAATCAGAAGAATCCCCTGAAATAGCACAACGAATGCCAGAGTGTGCATCCTGGCTTTCTCATTGACAATCCGAAAAGGTAATCCTCCTCGGATGACTCCTCTTTGTTCACATATCGGCCAAGTCTTTACGAGGTTTGAGTCCATGCCTTTTCCTCGTCATTCACTATCCTCGGACAAATATACCTTCTCAGATAAGCCCACGGCACAACATCTAAAATTAGGCCATTAACCCCTACAATTTTTATTCAAGTGGAGTTTTTGCCAGTATACCAAATCAAAGTTCAGTATGAGATCTTTCCAATGAATCATCATTTGGGTCAATTAGTGGTCGCTTGATTATAATTTAATTAAGATTAAACTAAAATCAAGTTTATGACACTTAGGCAAAAATGGCTTAGTATTTTAGCCAAAGATTCAATGTTGTTGCGATATCCTATCCGTTTCAGCTCAATTTGGGTCTGTAAACTATCATTTGAAAGGGAATTTTATGATCTTTCATATGGGTGCAAATTTATCACGATCGAAAGGTTAGATTTTCAGTCAAATCTTAGTCAAACCTTGATCAAGGTTTGTCAAACTTGGTAAAAATGAGTCAAATGGTTTTAAATGGTGAATTAGGTTGAAATATGGCGGTTGGATGAATTTATGGCTAATTTGACTGTTGGTTAGATTGGTCAAACTTGATCAAATGAGATAGTTTTATGATCTTGGGCTCTTGAATCATCAAAATAATTTATTCATCATCCGGTCGGGAAAAATTTATTTATTTTATGTCATTACTTATTTTTTTCCATTAAAAAACAAAAGGCAATTTTAGATTTTTAGTGCTCAAATTAATATTTTGGCATAAAAATTAAGGACAAATAAAATACGATATGATCATGAGGTTCCAAAAACCCATTATAAACCAGCACACTTAATTATTATCTTTACTAATGACAACAAATGTCAAGAATCACACAAAGAAATTAATCCGACAACAGTGAACCAAGGCTCTAACACTAATTGAAAAACGTTTTTTAGACCCCTAGTACAGATTATTACCAATTTTTCTATCTTCCTGTGAATGCTCAGTTGGGGATCAGTTTATTGGCCTGCTTTGTTAGTCACATGACTCACAAACTGGCTCTTAATTAAAGGGGAGCATTGGGCTCTTCCCTTATGAATCTAAGGGTGTGATGATGACACATGTTTCCATCCCCTCTTGTTGTAATCTAGACTAATAAGATTTCCCTAGGCCTACTAAATTGTGCCCTTATTGTCCAATCGGGTCAGTCATCATTGTCCATAGTAGCCATACAAATTACAACCCCACTAGATCTCATTGACGACAAAGCCACATAAAATAGTTGACAACAATGTCTCTTGTACATATGCTGCCTTAATATTCACAACTTAGCTGAAAATTAGTACGTAATTATTTTTTTAGTTTATATGTGATCATTTAACTTATTTGGTTTCAATCTTGTCCATAAATTAAAGATCTGCCGTGCCTCCAAGGGTGAAAAATAATCAGAGAAGAGACAAAGCCTAACATAGACGTTATGGGTCACGGGGTCAGTGTTCCCCATCAACAAGAATATGTAGAATTGTAGATTCCCAAAATTCGTCTCCTTTACCTAACAATGACAATACTTCCTCTAAAGCATTCACGTTAACCATCAACCATCACTTGAAAACATACAACTTGTGAATAGATCGATCTCACATTGTAATTTTGTAAACATCCTTCAATAATAATTAATTAGAACATAATCCAATAAATTTCCAAAACAAGATCAAGAGAGACCTTGCTAGCTATTTGAAATTGAAAATCCAGCTAATAAAATACCATTGGCCTTTACTTTGAAGGTTGAAGTCACTTCATATAAATATATATATATATATATATATATATATATATATATATATTGTATTAAGTCACTTCCAATAATCATGATTTACTTTCACTACTTTTTTTCAAACTTTTTCTTGTTTTATCTCCTATACGCTATACCCATACTAAATGGACAAAGAATATCTACACGTTAGAACAATAGAAATTAATTTAATCAAATTGAAGAAGGTAACTAAAAAAAATGCTCAATATGTTCATACCTATTACAGACCATTACATACATCAAGCATTCCACTGCAGTAGCATATAGAACCTTTGACATATCTTCAAGCTCTTTCCTTTGCCTTTGTGCAATTACTAACAAATAACCTAAAGTGATTTGCCCACAGTGTTGAGTGTTCCAGTTTATCATTCTCCATATCAAACTTCTCTAATACCATCATGTCAGTTATTTTGAGACACGCATAATTTTCCAATCTCCATCTTTGCAAATTTCCATACCAAGAATCTTCTTAGTGATGCCCAAATCTTTGATATCAAACTCCTTCCATGATAAGGATTTCAAATTTTCAACCTCACAAATGTTCTTAGCAGCAATTAGCATATATCATATTCACAATTATTAATATAACTAGTCTAAATCATATATGAGTCAAAATTTGTTGTATCATTGTTGTGGATAGTATATACTACATCAACCCAGAAAAGAGATTTCTTTAATCTATTGCATCATTCTAATTGTTTCATATATATTTGCCTCTCCAAATCAACACGAAAGAAAGTTGTGATTAGATTTGGTACTATTCAGATATGCTTATATTACGTGTTTGTTTGTTTAGACTCCTGTAAATCGATTAGTTTAACCTAATTAATTAGCTAAATAGTTACTTAGGTTAATTATTCAGTTCTAAGTTAAACACATACAATCATATCATATAGTGCAGAAAAATAAATAAGACAATGATATGATTACTCAGGAAAACCAATGAAACCAACTGTTTCAAAGTAAAAAATCTGGGAAGAATTTAACCTAATCTATCTTCAAGGCAAACAAATTCACTATGATAAAATGGAAGATTACAATAGATTTAAACCCTAAATTTAAAACTACCTCATGTAAAACTTACTCACAGGACCATGTGCAGCTCTGAATCCACGGACTCTTCTATCTTGAGTTTGTTGCACACAAACACCTACGTTTGTGACTTTGAGATCTCACTCAAAGGTTTTAGATCACCAGCAGTTGTTAATCTTGAAGCAGCAGCATTAAATCTACCGATTCTAATGGTATGAGAATGATTTCCAGTAGTGACTTTGAAAGGAGAAGGCACAGCACCTTTTAGATCTCACAAGAGAAGCTCCAAAGTCTTCACAAAACATGTCTTAGAGTTTCCTATATATACTAGGTGAATTAGATCTGAAATCCTAATCATTTAATGGGTTTGATGGGCTATTGGGCTTTAATTAAATTCTGCAAAACTCGTGTCTTGATCAGTCGAAGTTGTTTCTCGATCGCTAGAAACTGACACGTTTCAAATTCCTAAACCTGCAACTTCCTTATTCTTGTATTATGACTTGCAGTATCTTGACCATTGTCTGATATACTTTATAGACTCTAAGATCTATATCCAGACAAGTTTGTGCTTATAGTTTGCTTATTGTTCTAAACTTTTAGAACCTAACATTAAGATTTTTTTTTTGAGGGGGAGGGGGGGGGGTGGGAGCTTGGGAATTAGTTAATTTGATTAAGAGGCAACTTTATAGGATTTGGGAAAATTTATCAAAAATAGTTAGGGCATTTCTGTCGTTTAGTAACATTATTTCTACTAAAATACTAACTCACATGCAAGATGGCTAATTTTCGCACAAAAGACCACGACATTATGACAAATGGACCACATTGACACATTTCTTGAAACACAAGGACTAAAGTGACATGAAAATATTTTAAGGACCAAACTGAAACTTTGTGAATTTTTCAAGGACCAAAAAATGAGTTAGCTTGTTTAACATATGATAATACTGTGATAATCATTTCTCTACCGTCTACCCTCTCACTATTACTAAGCAATGAACTTGATGTTTTTTTGGTCAAGCTTTTTTTTATTTAATTTATTTGTTTATGTACAATTTTAATAAGTAAGTGTGATTGTATATATATATATATATATATATATATACTTATTTTGTAAGTAATATAAACCGACAAAAATCATTCATACCAAACCAACACCTAATTAAAAAAAAAAACCACCTATAATTGTAAATCAATCATAACAAAGGACTATCCTCATCCATCTAGAGATGATGTCCCCCTTTTCATTCAAATACGAATATATATATATATATATATGTATGTATGTATGTATGTATGTATGTATGCATGTATGGGTCTAGTTAACATATGCTCCTATAGCACACATTAATCATACATTTTTTAAAAAAATTATACAAAAAATTGAGAAAGTTGAAAAAAAAAAGTTAATCATTTTTTCATTTTCCTATTGTATGCGCAAGTTAAGTGTAAAAAAACGTGAAAGCTTGTATTTTGTAAGTCTTAACAGTAAATTTAAACATCATCTTTGTAACGTGTGAAAAATGATATTTTTGTGAACTAAAAAAGTGATGGAGGCTAGAGGGGCAGCAAATGAAAAGATTAAGGATGACAAGAGAGTTACATAGAAAACCCCAAGATTTATGGTGAAAAATCACGGTGGGATAAAGGACTTGATATCCATATCCCTGTAAAGATTGTGATGTATTTCTAGGAAAATGCTGGTTCTTACATAGCCTTTTGTACACTTTCTTTCTTTTTTCTCCATTTCTTTCTCTACTTTATTTCCCTTTATTCTGGTACCTAGGGTGCTCGAAAACATTCTCCTCTTATGGTACGAGGAATATTTCTGGCTGTACAAAGACATGTATCCTAATTCAATTGCCTATCACAAACCCTAGGACAACTAGCATAATACCACTCTTCAGTTGGAGGAGAGAGAAGGTTGTGTTGGATGGAGAGTGGGCATAAGGAGTGACTCTGAAAGGTATGAAGACAGTAGGAGGAGAGAGGAAGAGAAAGTTGCAATGGTGAAGAGGGCTACATAAGGATGGCAAAAAGTATCCTACCCACGGGTACTCGGCCCAACTCAACCCTAATAGGGCGGGTTTTACCCAACCTGCAAAATAGTAGGGTCAGGTTTGGGTTTTTTAAATGAAACCTAAAGCGGGTTCAAGTCAAGTTCGGGTTTTAGTAATACCCGACCCGAACCCGACCCGTATATATAATATTAAAAATTTAAAAAAACCCTAACTAGAGATACACACTTTTCCTAATTGTAACCCTAAATCCCTTAGACCCTCACATTCACTCTCATCATATCTTTCTGTCTTGCCAAGCCACCTTCCATTCTTTCCCTCACTCTTACTCTCAATCTCACTCTCACTCGAAGAATCACTCAGACAAGATCGTTGCTACTCACCTCGTCGGCACCGCTGCTCCCTGCACACCTCACCTCGCCGGCGCTACTCCATTCTCCACCTCATCGATCTCTCCTCCTTGCCTCCCTTACCTTGTCGCAGCCTACAGAAGCCGCTCCTCCTCCCTCACCTCGTTGGACCCTCCTCCACCTCACAAGGCCACATCTCTCTCATCTTCCTCGCCTCATTGTGAACCCAAGCTTTTGCAATAAAAATCGTACTTTTTGTTCAAATTTGTATCTTCTAGTTTAAGTGCTATTTTTGTTAAATAGGATCAACTTGTTTGATTTGATTTTGTAGGTTCTTCTTGTTTAGACTTAGGGTTTATATGTTAATTCTTGTATTTACTTTTGATGTGGGAAAATATTGTAATGAAAAAAAAAAAAAAAGGTTTCCAATTTGTTGGTTGCTAAGAAAATAATGGGTTTTGTGGGTTTCCAATCTAGGTGTATGTTGCTAGGTTTCCGATCAGTTCAAATCTGGGTTTTCTTGAGTGTTCATATTCCCCTACTGTTTGGTTGCTGAGAAAATCAGATTAGGCAAACATTTTTTTTTTTTTGGGCACAAATTAAGCCCAGAAGTGGCATGGCTAGACGGGGCCCATGAGGCCCTACAAGGCGAGTTTAGGGTTTTAAAAAAAGACCATTTATTAAACGAGCTAAGTTCAGGTCACAAGGGCGGGCCCATGGGTCAAGTTCGAGTATAAAAAAAAAAAAAACTACCCCGAACCCGACTTGTTACCATTCCTAGAGCTATACGTGTCCTACTATGTAGTTCGAGCACGTATTGGTCAATGAGGAGGATAATGTAGCACCCAACCAGGGGAAACCAAATCCTTTCTCACGGAATTGTTCGGTGACCTACATAGTGTACCAGGCCATGTCCTCTCTACCTTGCAGTGAGGCCCACGACAGTGGCACGAGCCAAAGGCATAGCTCTCTTTGCTAATGTTTACTGCTTTCATATCTCAATGGCATCGACGTGTAGGGTCAAGATGTCATCTTCAGTCATTAAACTTTCATGTTCACTTCTGTGAGCTTCTGTACTGTACATCTATAAAAAATTTCTTAAAATAGTTTATTAAAAAGAGAGAGGGAGAATGTTTTATCGGTATGGGGTTTGCTTTGGAAGGTTAACAAGTCAAAAAAATTGACAAAAAAGAGATGTTTTTGGGGGGTTGAATACAAGTCACAAAAGAGCACATATTCAGTCAGTCATTGGAAAGGGAGATTACTAACATGATTGCAGACTCTGCCCCCCGTTGGTTTTGTGTGGTCACTCACATGGATTCCTCTACTGACTTATTTTGCTCCGTTCTCTCTGTGCCACCACGTACTCTCGCACACAAACAGACTACTCTCTGTGTGTCTCGTTTGCTTGCGTCCTATTATGTCGAACAGTCATTACGATTACATGAAATAATAATATAGATGCTTTCGAAAACCTGCGTTATTACTTATTACCCAATAAAGGAATAATTATTAGTAGAAGTCACAAGCGCTTATTTAACAACTGAATTAACTTACTTTTTAACCGTATAATTCATCAATCATAAACCGTATGTACCAGCTCTTTCTATGAAGAATGCGTGCTATATACGCTTATAATTGGGCGTAACACAATCATTGGTTTCTTTAATGATCTTATAATTGTATAATAACAAGGAGAATCACCCTTCCTCACTCTCTCTCATGCACAATTCTCTATGCAACTTGGTGTGTAAATTATGTATTGGCTGACTAGGGCAACTAGTTGTATATTTTATTAGATCAACTGAGGACTTTTACCAAGAAAGAGAGATCAAGCTTCACATTGCAGAGGAAACCAAATTTACCTGTTGTTTGTAGAGTTTGGGATTTAAATTTTGAATTGTGTTAACAGGCACCATTAACGCCAAACTTTATATCAGATATTATCTTTATGTCAGTATTCTGTTAGTTTTATACATTTTTTTGTTCAGTTTTATACCGTTTCTTCTATTTTTTTAATTTTTTTATTTAATTAGACCTATGTTATTTTAATCTTAACAAACATCGCACGGCACTTATTAACCTTTGTTAACATTTGGCTTAAATTTGATAGGTTATAACACATATTTCAGCCTCTCGCTTTCTGTTAAGACTTTTTGAAACACCCTCTTGATTTTATATATCAGTACTAGACTAGCTAGCTAGTCTCTGAGAGAGAGAGAGAGAGAGAGAGAGAGAGAGAATGACTTTAGAACCTGTAGTGTTCCAACAGGACTCGTTCAATAATGGTTGCAGGGATATCTATGCTTTAGGAGCAGGTGGAACTTGGAGCTATGGCCTGGGTCTTAAAGAAGACAAAGTCTACTTTGAAAAACTTGGCAATAATGTAGAGCAAGTCTCCATTGCAAACTTGGAATCTTTACCTTCTTCAATGGTTCAAGGTGTAAAGGAGCGAGACGCGAACACCGCCTCCCCAGATAATTGCACAATCAGTGATCGTGGATTCTTGGCTCAGGGACTTTCTTTGGTGGAAGCTCCAGCAGCAGCAACAATGGGCAGGCGAAAAAGACGGCGCACCAGAAGTACCAAGAACAAGGAAGAAATGGAGAATCAGAGAATGACTCACATAGCTGTGGAACGCAATAGAAGGAAGCAAATGAACGACTATCTCACTGTGCTTAAGTCTATGATGCCTGCTTTTTATCTGCAAAGGGTAGCTATTCTTTCTATTTCCTTAGATAATTGATTAGTTGGCATGCTTTTTGAAAGTACTTTCAAAAATTTTAAATGCAAAAGAATCATGATACTTTTGGTTTTGTTCAAAGATCGAGATAAGTATAAAATTTGTTATAATTGATTTGCGTGTGTGTGTGTGTACATTTGAGAAGGGTGACCAGGCATCAATACTAGGGGGAGCCATTAATTTTGTGAAGGAGCTAGAGCAACTCCTCCAGTCCATGGAAGCCCAAAAAGGAATCAAGCAACGACTGGGCAACAGTTTGTCCTCTGGTCTCTTCTCTGGGTTCTTTACCTTGCCTCAGTATACCTGTTCTAATGAATCCAGTGAATCAATGATGGAGAAGCGGTCAGCCATTGCAGACATTGAAGTGACAATGGTAGAAAGCCATGCCAATATCAAAATACTATCAAGAAAACATCCCAAGCAACTCTTGAAAATGGTGGCCGCCTTGCAATCCTTACACCTTATCGTTCTTCACCTTAGTGTCACAACTGTGGATAATATGGTCCTTTACTCTTTCAGTGCTAAGGTTAGTTTGAGAAGGTTTTTTTTTTTTTTTTTTTTTTAATTTATGTGAAAGATGGAGATTTAAACCGAGGTTCTCCTCATGGAGAAACAGCATGATACCCAATGAGGTATAAGGCTTTTGATGTGTATAGAGATACTAAAATTAACTTTTCATACATTTATTTTGTTAAAAATTTCAAACCCATTATTAATGTGGGGTTGTGCTGGGTTTGAAACAGGTTGAAGATGATTCAAAGCTAACCTCTGTGAATGAGATTGCAGCTGCTGTGTATGAGATGGTGGGTTGGATCCAAAAGGAAGTTCAATTTGCTTGAATAACCCTAGAATCTTATGTATTTTGTAAAGTGTTTTCTGCTTCTTGTATTTGGATTATGGGGTTGGAGCATGGCTAGACTTAAGCTTTTCAATATTTTCTAGGAATTATATGTATCATGCAGTTGCTTAATCTGAGCAATTTTGTTGCCTGTGAGAAGTGAGAACTAAGCCATCTCGTGCAAGCAACATTCAAGTGCCATATATACATATACGAGATGAGTTCAAATTATACTTTATATAACTTTATAAAAGTAACACATTTTTTAGACCATTAATTACTATTAAATCAAAGAGTCAAAAATGACTCATAGTAATGTCATTATTATTCTCTAAAAATTAGTGATATAAGCATTAACTCTTCTTATTAAAGAAAAAAAAAAAAAAAAAAAAAACTACAGCATTAACCCTCCACTCTCCTCCACGTCATCATCTTCTTCCTCTCATCCTCTCTCATAGCTTTCTTCTTGCACTATGTAATTTTAGGCCATCACCATTGATTTCTTAACAGCATTTTGTCATGAGGTACTTGTAAATTTTAGAAGTACATGGCCAAATTCACAATTGTTTTAGAGAACGATTGTTCAGGCTAAGTATTTCTAGAACCCTCATGACAAATTTTATTCAAGGTACTGCCAAAACTCAAATGGACAGAAAAAAAATCTCCTTTTTTAAGACCATATATTGTGGTTAAGTAATGGCAAAACAATACTCCCTCCATAATAAATGAGTTCACAAAATGGTAATCATGTTTATTAAAACAAAATAAAGATAGCTTATATAATCTTGAGCATTTTCTGAATGGTGGAGGCATCAAAGTATAGTGCAAAAAAAAAAAAAAAGATGAGAGGAAGAAGATGATGATATGGAAGAAGAAGAAGAAAAAAAAAGAGTTCTTGCTGTGGTTTTTTTTCTTTTTTCTTTTTTCCTTTAATAAAAAGAGTTAATGTCTAAATCACTAATTTATAAGGAGTAATAACGACACTACTATAAGTGTTTTTTGACCCTTAGATCTAATAATAATCAATAGTTCACAAAATGTATAACTCTTGTGAAGTTACAACTGGTGTAACTTTTGTAAAGTTACTCATTTTTTACACTGTAGATTTCTAAGAGATCTAACGCTTAAAAAAAATCATTAAATGTTATAACTTGACACCTTTTTCTCTCTCCCTATTTAATGTTTTTCACTTAATTAAAGGGCACATGCCATTTTCAACAACCTACTTTCTAAATGATTCATCCTAAAAGAGAAATTAAATAGATATTTGATGATGAAATAAAATTATTTGAAATAAAATTTATACAATTATGTATACGATTGAAGTATTGAACACAAAAGTAATCTGCTTCTTTTTAAAAGTTTTCACATTGCAAATACAACAATAGTGAAAAATTATTATCTCTGCTCATGCTTTAGTCCTCCATATAATATAAAAATCTTTTCTTATAAAGGATAAAAAAATATTTGAAAATGAAACCGTACACCTCTTGTACTAGAATGATTTTTAATGCAATGATTTGCTTAAAAAGGATATGCTAGACGGTCTCTTAAATTAAAGTATGCAATGATTTGAAACGTATGTATAGTATTATTCTTAACTAGTCGTTAACCCGTGCGATGCACGGGATAGTTAAATAAAAATTAAAAGTACTTATTTTACTTAAAAGTATATGACTTAAATTTTAAAAATGTATAATTTGAAAATAAATGAAAATAACTAATTTCTTCAATATAATGATTTAGAAAAATTCTTTTTCTTTTATATCATTGGTTTCACATAACACATTTCGACGTGGGCTATTCTATGGTAATAACTTTACATAATATTCAACTGCAATTATATCTACTATCCACTACCAATCTAATATATGTTATCTTGATAGTAGATCTATAAATTGCATTCTCGTATTCTTAGAGCTTGCCACATTATTGTTATTATCTATATATAATATAAAACTGAAAATTTTAACTTTTTGAAAGACTTACATTAGAATTAGAATTAAAAAATAAATTTTTTTTTTAAATTAGACCTCACGTTAGTTTTTTTTTATTTATAAGGGCTCACTTTAGGTTTAAAAAAAAAAGACTCACGTGAAAAAAAAAAAAAAAAAAAGACTCCTATTAGGATTAAGGAAAAAAGAGAGAGACTCCTATTAGGACTCTCTCACTATTTAGTTTAACAAATTAAAATTTTTTATAAATTAAAATGATGAGGAAAAAGGAGGGAGAGAGACTCATGTTAGGACTCTCTCACTATTTAGTTTTAAAAATTAAAAAAAATTATAAATTAAAATGATGATGTGGAAAATTGTGGGAGTTTCAGAGGTTTCGGTTTTATATATATATATATATATATATATAGATAATAATATCTATATATAATATAAAACTGAAAATTTTAACTTCGAAAGACTTACGTTAGAATTAGGATTAAAAAAATAAATTTTTTTTTTAAATTAGACCTTACGTTAGTTTTTTTTTTTTTTTTAAGGGCTTACTTTAGGTTAAAAAAACAAAAAGAATCACGTGAAAAAAAAAAGAAAAAAAAGACTCCTATTAGGATTAAGGAAAAAAGAGAGAGAGAGACTCCTATTATGACTCTCTCACTATTTAGTTTAATAAATTAAAATTTTTTATAAATTAAAATGATGAGGAAAAAAGAGGGAGAAAGACTTCTGTTAGGACTCTCTCACTATTTAGTTTTTAAAATTAAAAAAAATTATAAATTAAAATGATGATGTAAAAAATTGTGAGAGTTTCAGAGGTTTCGGTTTTTAATATATATATATATATATATATATATATTACATTGATATTTTGAGAGCAATAATAAATAAGGAGAGAGAGAATGTTAGTATTAACTAGTGTATAATCCCGTGCATATACACGGGTCCATTTAAAAACAATTACAATTACATATAATATATATATATATATATGCTTTGAAGTTTAATTGGATCTAGACTCTTCGGTTTTTGCCCCCAATAATTCACATGCCACAAAAATTAACAAATTAGATAAGATATTTAACGCAAAATTGGACTCCAATTAAAATTCAATCTCAAATCTAATTGAATTTAGACCTTTCGATTTTTACACTTAATAATTCACTTAACACAAAAATTTAAAAATTAAATGACACGTGACACAAAATTAGACTCTAATTTAGAATTTAATTAAATTTTCTCTCCGCTTTAGCTATTAATATATATATGACTTATAAATTTGAATTATTTTAGTTGTATGATTATGTTTTTTTATGGTTTACGTACTCTTCGTTTTTTACATTAAATTAATTAATTTGGCACAAAAATTTAAAATTTTAGATTAGATGGGAAATGTGACGCAAAATTAAACTCTAATTGAAATTCAATTTTACCTAAATTAACTCACTTGGCACAAAATTCTAAAATTTAGATTAGATGAGACATACGGCATAAAATTAGGCACTAATTGAATTTCAATTTGAAATTTAATTACATTTTCTCTCTGCTTTTCCTATTATTATATATATAGATTAGGTAATACTATTAGTATAGTAAAAAGCAATAACATTTAATGATTTTTTTTTCATCCATTAGACCTCTTAGAAATTTATGGTGTAAAAAATGTATAACTTTATATATATATATATGGGTTGGGTTCAAATTACACTAGGTGTAACTTTAAATAATGTTACACAACTTAATATTTTTTAATTGGATGCAAATTTTGAAAAATCAATCGTTGGATTACATTATATTTGTATATTCTACATGTTTACAAAATTTCAAGGTAATCAAAGATTAATAGTCATGTCATCAATCAATTGTTTAAATTCAAGTTTTTGTAGTTTAAACTATTGCATAAAATATGAGTTTATGGATCGAATAGTAAATAACATCTGATTGGTATAAAATTTAGCATGCATGTTAAAAACATATAAAACATGTAGTCCAACAATGCGATTTTCAAAATATGAATTCAATAACAAGTTATTAGATGATGTAACATTGCTTAGAGTTACACCATATGTAACTTAAATCCAACCCTATATGTGTGTGTGCGCGCGCATGTTATGTAAATATAATAATTTTAGTAAAAGTTTTAGAAACAACTTGGTATTATGCACAGTACTCTACCTTATCATTACCGTTCGAATGTCAGTTATTAATGTTAGATTTATTTTTCTTACAAATTTCCTTATGCCACTAATACGATGGTTGATCGCATAAACTCAAAATATATAGGGATGCTTGAATTTAATATTTCAAAAATTTGTAAAACTATGGAAAACATTGTCATATCTATTATGTATTTTTAACAACGAGGGGGATTTAACAAAGGAGAAGAGGGCTATGCCAATGAGCCCAAGGCTCATGGCTATTATGTAATTTTATTTTATCTGACTTTAATTATGAGATTAACTCACAAAGTAACAAATATGGTTTAACATGGAATGTAAACATTATTAATGATGTGTATTAAAAACATTTACCCATCAATAATGTTAGAACATGTAATAATAATAATAAATAACTTAAAAAGAAAACATTAAGCTGTTTTTATTTTGAGTGATACTATGTAGTACAAATTTTACTACATAAATTTATTACAATTTGACTTATTAGCTAGCAATCACCAAATAGTTCAAACATTCATTTATGGAAAATGCTAAAGTTATAAATTTTACTTCCTTAAATTTACAAATTGATACCACCGCACACCATTGGTACGATAGTCATTCTACAAGTATAAGTGCTTGTAGGATGTGAAGAGCAAAGGTCGGGGTTCAAGTCTTCAAGAGGGAATTTTACACACATATAAACTTAGATTATGCTAAAATAGAATTTCTATCTTGCATAAAAAAAAATTACAAATTGACGTGGCAAGAATACGATGGATATATTTAAAAAACATATTAAACAAATGCTTAAATTACTCTTTTTTCACGTAGTAGCATGTAGTTTGTAATACTTTTTTTAAAAAAAATACTAAGTATTTTTAACACACATACCAAGGGAGTCAATTTCGTATCGAATGTTGTACGAAACATTGGAATTTCGATACCAGTATATGTACTCGTACTGTACATACCGGCCGGTACTGGTACGGTATCGACCACCTTGACACACACACACAAGGAGAAGGAAGAAGGTTTTAAAGAAACTGACAGTGATGTGTTAAGTATTATGTAGTTCTTTAAAAAAAATTGTGGTAGCTTTTGCATTTTTCTTTTTTATGTTGTTTAAATATCACCAATTATTTTCTTGCCACATTAATAAAAGGCTAAAGTACAAACTACACTCTAAAGTTTAGGGTCTTTGAATTTTACACCTTGAAATTTTAGAATTTAAATTTTATTCCTAAAGTTATATTTTTCTTGCATCAACAATCCCTTCATCCATATTTTCCGTAAGTGCCACAAAACTTTATCTCACAAGTTTAATTTATCCAATAAAATAACAATATGTCATCTTTTCATTATGTCATGTCATTTTTGTAGCCAAAAAGACTTTAATTGATTAACTTTCCTTATGATACTAATACAATGGTTGAATCAGTTGATCGCATAAACTCAAAATATATATGGATGCGTGAATTTAATATTTTAATATATAGGCTAGAAAAGGGCTTAAAAAACAAAATTGGCTCCCTATTTTTAATTTAAGTTTGATCAAGCAAAGGAGTAAAAAAAAAAAATTCTAGTTTCAGAAACAATTATTTTCAGGGAGGCCCCAGCTCCTATGCTCTTATTCCCGATCAAATTGTATACTTCATCTTCTAAAAAAATATGGTAATAATTGATGATTAAGATAAAAATAATCCTTCTTTACTTTTTTTTTTTTTTTTGGCTGCGGGATGAAAAATATTCTTGAAACGCGAAAGGAATGTACAAAAACATGTTCACTTCGTGGGAAGGAATGAAATGGTACTTGTCCCCTTTCTTCCTTCTTACATTTACCACGGCCCAATTGCCATTGAAGGACACTCAACAATAATCCTTTTTTATTTATATTGGAGAATGAAAATTGAAGGTTAACACTTTAATACTTTTTGGGGTTTGGAATGGTGAAGAAAAAGTGCAACATAAGATAAAAACATAATTTATTTTTATTTTGATCAATTTATATAATCATTTTGTCAAGCCCATTTAAGAGAGTTCAAATTACTATATTCCCATAACATGAATATACCAGGAGCCATAAGTGTGGCATCACGATCAAATTAATTGTATCCCATTACTTATTGTATTACTTTTAGGGATGGTTACAACTTTTAATATAGAAGTGTTATTTACATAAAACTAATAGGTGCATTTTTTTTTCTTAATAATTTCGATAATTAGAATGAAAGAAGTGAGATTTGAAATCTAAACATTTTCATTGAAAACGCTATAAAGCGTCAATTGAGTTACAAATTTCTTGATAGATAGAGTGACTATTAATAAAGGCTTACAACATTAGATATAGGATTCTAATTATTTGTGAGGAGAGACAAAAGTACAACTATTCTTAGCGTTGTAACTTGTCATAGAAGAGTATGTATGAAACTATACATTACTGTTCTACCCACCTTCTTTCAAATAGCATCTCGCTAGTGGAAATAAATAAAAGATTATTCCAACCATCAACTTTCAAATGCCACTCCTACATGTAATTTTTACGTTAATAGGACTACAATCCATATCAGGGACTAATAGTAACGAGTACTAACTTTTGGGTTCAATTTTTGTTATGGTTTTTTTTTTTTTTTTTTTTTTTTTCGGGATAGGTATATAATAGAGAGGAAGAGATGAATTTCGGCCACAAAATGAGACAATATAAAAAATGTCATTATCATTAAATTATATTAAGTGTGACTACTAATTAAAGATTACAATATTAGTTAAAGGGTTGCAATTGTGAGGGGGGAGTGAGGGACTTGATTATTCATATTGTTGTGACTTTGCATGGATCGGAGGAGTGTGTGTGTGTAACTATAAATTAGGCAATACGCATCATTATTTTAACCATCTATTTTCAAATACCATTCCTACGTTAAGAGCATCCACATTGCCAAATGCCATCCTATCCCATTTTACTATTCTAAAAAGCAACTTTATCAATTATATAATACAGTTTTACAATTCTTCCAGTATCCCAAATTCTTTTTCCCTATTCGATCTACTCATTAAAACAATATATGTACGCAATAAAATATATTTTTTCTATTTTTGTTGTACGAGCCAAGGAAGAGGCTTCTTAACTGGGCCTGATTTGGGCTCACAATTTACTTATAAGGTAAGTTTAGGATTTCCTACACTAGGTCATTCACCATACTGAGGCCCAATAGTGTTACCCCTTTTTTCGTTGTTGTCCCCGTTCTTCTTCTTCCTTCTTCTCCTTTGTAACTCCCCCCCTTCTCTTAGTCCTTCTCTCCCTTACCCCCCCCCCCCCCCACACCAAAAAGCCCCCTTCTTCTTCTCCAACTTCTCATATTTATAGCTCAAAATCAATGGGGAGGTGATGATTACTCTTATGGTGAGTGGGAAAAGAGGTCCAATGTCATCGTTGCAAAGTGGGTGTTTCAGTTAGGAGTGAGAAGTGGTAAGGGTGGCATTGGAACTAGCTCCCCACTACTGGAGGGGTGTTCGGTAGCAACTCCCTTAAGGCAGTGCTGGACAAATTGGCCATTGCTCCTGGTTGAATAAGCCTTCACGAGGGCGCCTCCACCGACCAATGATCCGCCCCTTAACTAATCGTGTATGAATAATCAGGGTGTGCATAATAGACACCTTTCCGGTCATAGCAATAGTATAACTTCCAGGCTCGTGGGCCGCTTGACAAGACTGGATTTCCGATGTTCAAGGCCCAAAAGAATCTAGTCTTGGGCCGCACATTTGTTTTTTCTCAATTTTCTCCTCTACCTTCCCTCAACCTCTATCACCATGCCTCCACTGCCTAGTCACCACCACCGCGCCTCTACCATGCCTACCACACCACCGCGCCTCTACCATGCCTACCACACCACCACTACCCACCAAAATCCCACCGGAACAAAAACCCATATTAAAAAAAAAAAAAACCCAATATCACAACAGAAGAAAAAAGAAAAAAAAAAACCATCGAAAAGGCAGAACCCAAAAGAACCAGAGTCCAACCATGTGGTGACCCACGCCGTGACCCACGTCAGAGATCGCCATGACCTCGCAGGACCCAAACACTGGCGATCTTTGATGACTAACAACCAAAGTTCAGCCACTTCAACCACGACCCAAACATCGAACCCAACCACGACCAATGACCCAAACACGAGACTACTTAAACGTTGGAAACTCATGCCCAACGGCGACCCAAACGCCGGAAATCCATGCCCAACGGCAATCTCCACATCCCACACCCAACGCCGATCTGCACCCCGATCCACCACCACGGCACCACCCCGATCTGCCATATCAAACCATGAGCTCCACCAAACTATGAGACTCACGGAGGCTTGATTCAAGGGAAAATAGAGAAAAAAAAAGAAAAAAAAAAGAAAAAGGAAGATAGGGACGAGAGAGGGGAAGGATGGAATGAGAGAATCAGAACTGAAAAAGAAGAAAGAAAAAAAAAGAGAGTGGAGATGAGAGTGACAGGTGAGAGAGTGTAGAGATGATAAAAGCAAGGCTTGGTGGTTGTTGCTTGGTGATTCGGTGAGAAAGAGGGAAGCTTGACAATGGCGAGAGAGAGAGGGGATGAGAAAGAGAGAAGGAAGAGAGAGAAAAGAAAGAGGAAAAATGAGAGAGGAGAGAGAAATTCTCGAGTTAAAATGAAAGATGAAAGAGAAATGAGAGTATTAAAAAAAAAAATTTTTTATAAGATTCAGCTACAGTACCATCTTACATTTAAGATGGTACTGTAGCTAAATCTCAAATTTTCTTTTGGCATTTCACATAACCCATGCCGGTTGTTGAGCAATATTTGCGCCTTTGTGCCAAATGCACTTTGCATTTGGCATATAAGAGGCCCATTGTGGATGCTCTAATAGGACTACCATCGATATCAAGAACCAATGATAAAAGTTTGAAACATTTGAAGTCAATTTTTTTATGGTTATTCAACTTCTTTCTAGGATGAAAGAAAGTATTATTAAGGGATTAATTGAAGCAAACGGTAGTTCCCAGAATGGAGATTTAAATTTAAAAAATATGGGACAAAAATTTCATCGTCTTTATCAAAGTTCAAGACCTACCCTGAAAAGGCCAATGTCAAGGAGATTCTATTTTTCATTAAGAAGTCGGAAGGAAGGACAAAGAAGAGCTATAAAGTTCAAAAGAAAATCTATAAAGGCATAAAGCCAACTATTGGGTGAAGTACAAGGCACGGCTGCCATGAACAGCCTAGCTCGGAAGATCTAAAGCTTTCTAAGTTTCAATCGATACTTGTATGGCATAGATATCTACACCAAAGCACTTTGTATAGACTATAGCTAGACACCAATAATGCATGAATGGAAAATACGTTATTTTGTCCGGTCTTGTTAAAGTCAGTGATAGTCATTGATATCCTTGAGAATAATATTTAAGCTTCTACAGGATTCAGCTACAACTCAATTGCGTCATGGATTATAACTTCAAAGGCTTTTTTTTCTTTTTTCCTGGTAGACTTCAAACATTTTTAGTTATAGTTAACTATATATGTTAAGACTACAGTAGTATTGATGATCCTCAACTACTCACAATGGACGACCCTGCTCACCAAAATGTATACTAATGCAGGAAATAATAGGCACTCTATGTGGTGCAAAAGGGTCTGTGGCATATTAACATAACTCAAACCAAAAAGGAATAGTTTAGAGGGGGTGAAGTGTCAAATCTAAAAAGGAGCTAAACACTTAAATTCAAGTCATTTCAACAAATCTCCACTTTAAAAATTAACATGTTTGATTCCTTAGATTTTGCGAGAAAACGTACTAGCCAACTTAGGGAACTCATACTTCTTGATTTGAGTAATGCATCATAGACCCTTCCACACAACAAAATGGAATCAGAACTTTTACTATCACAACAAATTGGTATAAGAGATAAGGTTCGCTACTTAGACGTTTGGAGTTGTTTTCTTTGGGGAGTTTCTTGATTATTTCGTAAATCTGAGTATTGTGGAGAAAGGTAAATTAAAATTAAAAATTAAAAAAAATACTTAGAGAAAATCAATAAATAGGCTTACAACATCCTATGTTATATTTCTCCAAGGATCGTAAGTACTTTGTTGATCAAAAAAATATTGTTCTTTCGAAAATTGTGACTGCCAATATACTTACAAAGGTAGTCAGTGGGGCCAAGTTTGAACATTGGTTGGACTTGACTAATATGCTTCATGTTTCAGCACCTTTGAATGCATTTGACGCCTATTGGTGCTTTTGGAAATAGTCCGGGATAATTTGTGCTTTGCTTTCTTTTTCTTCTTGTTAGGCTCTAATTTGGTTTTGATACTTAGAGCATGTGCATCAGATCATGTAAAGTCTTGTAAAATAAAAAAAGGTAGTATTTTTACACATTTTGAACCAAAAACCCTCTACATCAGTCCGTGCAAAGATGTGCATTTTTGCACATTTGCTACAGTAACCGTGCATATATGCACGGTTACTATAGCACCCCTATTTATTTTTTTAATAGTTTTTTCTCTCTCTCTCTGTACCGACTCTCTCTCTCTCTCTCTCTCTCATTTTCCTTTCTTTCTCTCATCTCATCTTTCTCTCATCTCAGGCGCAGCTCTCTCTCATTCTCAGACGCCTCGCCGCTGGCCGCTGGCCGCTCGCCACTCGCTGCTGGCCGCTCGCAGCTCGCCGCTCGCCGTCGATCTTGATGCTCCTGGCGGTGGTGGCGGCGATCTCATCTAGCTCCTCAAACCCATTTACAAAACCATATCATCAAACCCATATAAAAATCTATGTGAATCATCAAAGAAGAAGAAGAAGAAGAAGTGGTCAAGACGAAGAAGAAGAAGTAGCGGCTATAGCAGTAGCAGAAAAAAAAAAAAAAAAAAAAAAAAAAAAAAAAAAAAAAAGCCTGGAACCTTGGAGGAACAGAGCAACACCAACGCTGCTCCAAACCCAAACCCAAACATGAGAGCTGTTGAGGAAGAAGAAGATGATGAGCTTGAAGAGGGAGAGATCGCTGGGGGAGAAAGAGAGCGCGCGGGTCTCTTTTGCTTTTTTTTCTATCTGGGTTTTTGTTTGGCTGCTCAGAAAATCATAAAGGAGCTAGGGAGCTCGTGGGTCTTGCCTGATCGGAGCTAAGGAGATCTGACCGGGACGGAGAGTTGATCTGTGTTGGTATAGAGATGGTAGAGAGATGGGTATAGAGAGAGAGAGCAACAAATCAGTAAAAACGGAAAGACAGAGAGAGAGAAAGAGAGCACGCGTGATGTATAGGTAGTTGAGAGAAATAATAAAAAAATTGGGAAGGATGAATATTTTATTAAAATTTCTTGTAAAATAGATGAGCTGATGTGAATGTTTTGTAAAATTGATAGTGTAAAATAGAAAAAGTAGGTTTTAAGTGTAAAATAGACGGTGCATTATGCACGAGCTGATGTAATTGCTCTTAGGCGTTTATGAATTGAGAGAAGTCTTGTCAAGGTGGAGATGTGTTTAAGAATTTGTATTTGGTAGCTCAATTCATTCCAAGATAGAGAGAGGATTTGATAAACTTAGGTGCAAATTGATCCACCAAATACAAATCCTTAACGCATCTCCACCTTGGTGAGACTTCTCTCAAATCATATATGCCTTAAGTTCCAAAAACAAATTAAAGCTTAACCAAAAAAGCAATGATGGTAAATTGATATTTCTTGTCCACTAAGGTATTCTGTCTCCACCAAGAAATATGTATTAAAGCATTATAAGTAGAAAAATACTATAAATGAATTGTTTACTTTGGCTCAAGTATCCTCCCACATGAGGAGAAAATAAGACGCTTAGAAGAACACTGATTTTGAGTGTTTTGTCTATTGTTTGAGTAAGAGAGCACTATTGATTGTATTGGGCTTTCTAGTGCTTCTGAAATCTCTATTAATTCCTAGTGAAATTTTCTCTTTGCTACATGGACGTATTGGGTGTTTGCTTTTGGAGACCCGTTTACACAACAAACCAGTATCAGAGTTTTCATTATCACATCACTACATATATGGATGTCAATTTCAACCTTTATATATATTACTCAATGCATAGAACAGAGTGGTTCTACATAAATCGTGGTAAAGTTGCCATCTAAAGAGGAACGGTGAGGGGGCAGGATGAAATTTTGTCCCGTCCCACCTTAGTCATATTTTCTTTCATATCCCTATATATTTTATATACTTATTAAAAAAATCAAAAACACCCTTACAAAAATAAGTTAAAAATTTTATGAAAAATTACACTATATCTCCTAAACTATGACTCCTTTTACACTTATTTCCTTAAATTATGAGAATGCACATTTTACCCCTTTAAATTATACCTCTTATTATACTTACCCCCTAAACTATGAAAATATATACTTACTTTTCTAAACTATTAACCATAGAATAGGATGTAAAGTGTTATATGAGTAATAGTTTAAATATTACATGGGTAATATTTTAAGAGAGTAAAGTATGTGTGTTTTCATAATTAATTTAGAGGAATAAGTGTAAAAGATGATATAGTTTAAGAAAAAAAGTGTAATCTCTCCAAATATTTATTGAGGATTATTATTCGGTAAAGGTTTGGTTTGTGTTATTGAATTTATGTTTTATATTGTTCTTTTATTATCTATATTATTTTATTTTTATATGTTTGTTAATATATTATTTTCCAAAATTATGTGTAGGGTGAGACGTGGCAATGTGACCGTGTGAGTATGGCCTCATAGGACGGGTATGGGGTAAGGTAACTTTTCTATGGGTAGGGGTGAGAACCCATGATCCTGTTTCATCCTCCCCCATTAAAATTCCTAATTGTATATAACATGTGTGGATAACAACTATGTTTAGAAAAGGTCAATACAACTATACATAATTTGACAGTGACAATAAGTTGATAATTAAAAAGAAAACAAAAAGACTCTAAGAAGGAAATTAGACTAGAAGTTTCAATCCTCCTTTAATTTGGTCTAGCAATATATATATACTTCTATAGACTTGTAATTAGATTGCAAAAATTTGTAATAGATTCATATGATATCAAATTATTACACGTAGTTTATTAATTATATAATTGGGTCATTCGTAATAAAGATTCATAGATTTATAAAGAGATAATAAAATTCAGTTATGATTTTAATATATATGGAAAAAGAATAAGTTAATCAAGTAACTTATGCACAAGTTTGAGTTTGTCCAACAATGAACTAGGCTTGAACATGTAAATATTGTTTGATGATGAGCTCAAACTCAGCTCATATTTGAAATAAAATTAAATGAACAAACCTGAACTTTTAATACTTAGCTCAACTTACCTCATTTACAACCCTAGACTATTTTGTAATACACACTACAAATAGGTATCAAAACTTCCGCTATCTCAACTATAGAAATCGCTTTTATAGAATACGTATCAAGAAGATCTTGAAAATAAATCGTAAACCACAATTTGATGGTGGTTGAAAGTGAGTTTCAAATTATTAGACTAATCTCTAAAGTTCATCTATGGATTTTGTGTGTTGGAGGAGATGGGTTGCATTTTTTTTATACTCCGGATTGTATATTTGGCCTCATCTTTAAGTTGCTAAGAAAGAGGTAACATGGGAAGTGGAATCAGATAAATTTGAAACGATTTCAAAGTCACTGCCAAGTTCCTAATATTCAATACTGTGCAGTGTGCATCAAAGTTAAGAGGGGATGGAGATATTCACCATGAAATTCACAGCAAAAAGAATTGTGAGAAGTGCAAGCTTGAAGCTGGGGGTAAAAATTTAAGGTGCATGCACTTGCACACAAACACAATACCATTATGTGAGATCACAAATGAACCAAATCATTTTATTGTAGGGAATTCTCTAGCGGTGGAGTTATGGTGGCAGGTGGCTGTTGCTCTGCATCGCTTTCGGATTGGAGTGCTCAGTTGGGTTCTTTAGTTTTCCTTTCACAGACCTCTCAAACTAAGCCATCTTGCTGCAGATATGATGTATATGCTGGTTTTTAGCGTCTGGGAGCCTGGGAGAGCAATTTTTGTAGTTCACATTTTAAGTATGGTTGCTCCTAAGTTCACTCATCTCTCTACCGTTAGTTTCTGCAGAGGAGAGCATGGCTTATGGACACACTGAGCTATGTTTAACACTGATGTGTATTGCTATTTTACATCAGTAAAGTTCTGCAATTTTAATTCCCAAAAAAATAAAATAAATAACACATGTACATTACAGAATTGTAAAGAACAAACTCCCTTGAGTAATATATCGTAGTAGCACTTCAATGTACCATGCAAATTTTGTGAATTTGCCTATGTGGTTGAATGCCCTGAATCATTTAGTAGCCTTAGGCTGGAGGTGAAGTTTGTATATGCAATAGTCTTCTGCATACCAGTCATATTATACACAGCATATTGTAATAAGTATAAACAATCAATCCCTAAGCTTGCTTGAAACTTTTCAACACGCGTTGGAACAGTGTCCTCAATGGAAAGAATCCAATTATGGAACAGATGCTCTCCATTTAATTCTTCGATAGCAGCTTTATGTGACTAATGACTGGTTGTACAATTTAGTTACACGTCTATAGAGGCCCAAAAGGATATAGGGAAAGGCCACAAGTGTTACAACACCGATCTCACTCATTGACAAAAATCCAGCTAGGGATAGAGGATATAGGGAAAGGCCACAAGTGTTACAACAAGCAGCCCATGCTGCTAGATTGTGAGCAACAAAAATTGCAGATCTTGAGATATAGCAAAAGTCCCAACCTGATAGTAAAGAGAGTTTATAATGGATGTCTAATGCCATATTTTTATCTCCCAGTTGGCTGCCTCAGAACTCTTATACTAATATTTTCTCGAGAAAGTTCATTATTATGGAAAATACATGTTGACAAATCAAAATTTAATTCAGTCGATTGAATATTTCAGTGAATTCAAGCTTTCATTTTCTAGTATACCATTCTATACTATTCAAGACTCCTGATAATGATTACCGATTGTTGAGGTGGCAAGATCTTCATGTGAATGAATATACATAGAATTTCAAGCTAATTTAAGTTCCAATTAATCGGTACCATTTATAAAGCTCTCTTATTTTAACATCGAAGTGCCTAATATGTGTGGAATTGGTTCACATGGGATGATGGAATGCAGGATGCCTGAGGATGGTATACCACTCAGCGGAGTCCCATCCACTCTTATGTTGGGAATGAAATTTATACTTCATTTTTTTTTTAATATAAGTAATAGAAAATGCAAAAGAAAAGGAATACCCTATGTTCACGACAAGGAACTTAAAGCACCTTGAAAAAAATACAAGCAAATCAACCAGAAAGATCTAAGAGAGAGTTGGAAATGAAAAATAGACCCCATGTCTGAAACCATTCAACGAAGTATGAAGCATTAAGGACTTCAATTGAACAATAGATCTCACACTCTCGTCAAAAGTACAACTGTTGAGCTCTTTCCATACTAACCACATCATGCACACCAGTGTCAAGTTTCATACATTCAAGGAATGTTTACCTAGCCAATTGTGAAAAAGGAGGGATGCGACCTTGAACACCCATTGAATCCCAAACATCTTAAAGATTTCACTCCACGATGCATTTGCAATCTCACAATAAATCAAAAGATGATCTAGATTTTCCCATTGCAACAACACATACAACACCAATTGACTAGCAATAAACCCCTCTTGATGTGATCATCAATTGTGAGAATCTTACCCCACGCTGCTGTATCACCAACACACACACACACACACAAAACCAACACCCTTTGGGGACCTTAGCACCAAATATTCTTCTATGGAAATGAATGAGCCCACGGATAGCATTATAAACAGAGTGAACATCAAAAATGACCACTCCTATTCAACCTCCGAGACAATATAATCATCCCCCACCCCACGAGGCAATTTTGTATAGATATACTTCATGGTTTACTGTTTGCCCCTTCATTCACGGTCAACTAACCATACAACACAGGAATGGGATTCCAGTCTTGCATTACTTTGCAATTTCCACACAAATTAAACGGGCAATTACATATACTAGTACTCAGGTCATTATAATTAGAATTGTAGAGCGGAGACAAGCCGACAAGATGGAAATTACCATGCAAAGGAAAATATAATGAATATAAGTTAGAGAAGCATTTATAAAAATAAAAAGGGTGGGGGGGGGGGGGGGGGGTAAGAGAAATGAAAAATGAAATTAGTCTAATTTCTGAAATCTCATTATAAGTTATCTCGAAAAATATAAACATTCACGGTATAAACTTTTATAACAATATTGTGGGTGCCGGAGGACCGAGGATAGGTTTGAAGGGTTGCAATATAACTATGTATGGGAATGTCGCGGTCCGCACACCCAAGGAGGAAAGCCACCTGAGAAGAGAAAGAGACAAGTCAAAGTACTCTAAGGCATTCCAAGTGGGAACAAGAATATGAAGAGAGAGAATCAGTAGTCATAGGGGAAATTTCTAATTTAAAGTAGCCCGTTGCCTCTGCATTACATGGTGGGCAACAACTTTATCAGCTGCATTAACGAGAAAATGACTTGAACAGCATAAGTCATAGCTAAGCAGACTTCATTCACCACCTTCTTCAGATGTAAAAAGTGACAAGTGTCATGAGAGGAGGGATGTTAGGTGAGGATGGATGGTTGAGATACGAGAAAGGGAGGAGTATATAAGAAAAGGAAGGTACACAGTGAGAAGGGGCGACACACAAGTATCAAGAGACAAAGTAAAAACAAGTAAGAACACTGAGAGAAAATAGAGTGAACAGTAATAATTCCTATGTAATTGTGACCTCCTCGGACAAGCTTGTAAGGATAAATTGGTTCACTTATCTAATACGATCGACCTTTTCTTCCTTGTTTTTGTCCTCGGGCGAAGCCCCCCCTTTGGTTGTCTGGTTCGCTCTCTTACAAATTCTTTACTTTGGGCCACGGTTAAACTGATCCAGCCACTATTCCAAGTGGGTTGGGCCATCAGATCCTTTGGTACTTACAAATATAATTTCTGAAATACCATTATATTTCTCTTGAAAACTATAAACATTCAAAATAAAAACTTTAAAAACAATAGTCAAACTGCAAATTCACTTTTTCAGAACTCAGAAGCAAAATATTAGAACCGCACTCATTTATAGCCACATGTTCAAATTTCTAGCAAAAGACTTAATATTGTGACATAAAAAAACATCCTATTGATGTTGCTTCATCATACAAGAACCAGACTTCCAGAGACAGCTTCTTTCTGTCCTTCATATAGCAGCATATGGTTTTATAATGTACATATATATATATATATATATATATATTGGTGCAGAAAAAATAGTAGTAGATAATGTCCAAGTTCTTTGAGAATACCAGTGAAGTTTCTTGACTTGGTCACCAACACGAAACTATGGATATTAAAATAGTGAAGCCATCATCTTCACATGGGAAGGATTGAGCTTGAACTTGTGCAATCTCTGGATTTCCTACTAGACGAAAAAGACCTTTTCATTGAAACCGGCCCCTTCTGCAGAGAACGCCCAATTGAAGAACTTTTCATCAGTTTGTATACGCTTGAAGTTTCGCTATCCCTCTTAGTAACAAAACTTTTTTTCGAACTTTTTACGGGTATTAATTGAGTCTTTGAACTTTCTTGGTCAGTAACAACATTAGCTACAGCATGATAAATCATTGAGGCAGAAGAAGAATCCAGCGAAACCGACCTCCTCATTGGTTGTAATTCTTGTTCTACAACTCGTTGATTGTCAGCCAAATCACTTAGTACTCGAGAATGACAATTCCCACAGCTAGAATTATGCAAATTTTTCATTGATATTTCAGCACATCTACCATCCGCAATTGGCAAAGCACCAATATTAACATCACCAGCCTGACTTTCACTAGTCCCACCACTTCCAACTTGATTGCTTTCCACTCCACCATGGTTTTCAGCATTCTCTAACTGGGTTTCTTGGCTTGAACCCGGAGCACTCAAATTAGGCACAGCCGCACTTACCTGAGAACCAGCACTGTCACTAACAATAGGGGCACGACACAATGGACAATTCTTGTGTGATCTTAACCATGTATCAATGCAAGGTACATGAAAAGCATGGCTACACTTAGGCAAAAGTCTAAGACTTTCATCTTCTTCAAACTCACACAAACAAACAGAGCACTCCGTCCCATCTATCAACCCCTCATCTTTTCTATACTTACAAAGCGTGATAGAATCAATAATAGATTGTTGGAGACCAACGGTGTTGATGTACCATATGGGATGGTCAATCACAGGTCCATGATCTTCATCAAAAAAATCTTCTTGGGTATCAAAAAGTATTGGTGCATTTCTTCTCCTTATTCTTCTATTCCTCCTCGAGTCGCAACTCCTCTTAATTGCAAACATAATCCCAATCAAAAGAACTCCACAAACCATACAAGCTGTGACAATCAAACTGATTTCAAATAAAGATTTTTGGCTATGACTGTAATCCGAAGAAGGCCGTGGTAGTAGTGGTGGTGGTGGTGGTTTTCGTTGTGACCGTAGTACTGGTAGTGGTCGTGGCAGCATCGGTGGTGAATGACGAATATAGACAGTATGCTGTTTTCTACGATGAAGCCCCATAACGAAAACAGAGCAAGAAACAGGGGATAGAATTAGAAACACATACCTCTTTGTGTTGTGTATGCAAGGAGGAAAAAGAGAGAGAAAAGAAGAAGATATTGAAACTGTCTTTTACTTTCTACCGCAACTTCTGGTTTGATTTGATGTGTAGTAAATGATTCTGGGTTTTAGCTTCGTTTTTCCACGATGTGCTTTGTTGTGGGGACACATCGCTTTGAGTGAAAGACTAGTGCATTTACTCGGTAGCTTCGTATTTCTTTGGTTCAGTGGAAGTCAATGCACATTACAAGTCATTTCCGCGTTAACTTAATCCTTAAGCTGGTCCGATCTATACTTTTTCTTTTATAATTATTTAATATATTAAATTATTGATATAGACAATTTATTCACCCCTCAATGAAGCACTATAAAGCAGTCATCAGACGTTTTCTCGACCCCACCACGCCCAGTCCAAACGCGTTGAATACGATAAAATGTCAGGTAAGAAGTGACACCTCCACACTATTTTTAAAATATTTTTTAATAAATTATTAATAGATTCAATTTGAATTCATCCTTTAAATTATTTTTTTTACATTACGGCAGCGTTGTAAAAATTTTGTAAAGATTCTCCTTTACTTTTAGTCGTAGGTACTACTAAACTTAGAGAAATGTTATATTCACAATATTTTTATAACAAATTTTAAGTGGTAAATTGTTATTAGTTGTTATTGTTAGAGTAAAAAAGTTATCTCAGTGGAATGTTTAAATTTGAACCAATAATAATTAATCATCTATAATTTGTTGTGAAAATATTGTGATTGTAGCATCTCTCTTAAACTTATATGTATAATTAATAATTAACATTCAAGAAATTTTTGTTCTCATTTTGTTAATGAACTTAAAGGCTAAGGAGCAAAGTATTTATTAGTATTAGAAGATGAGATTGAGACTAATGTCTAAGGCTTTCCTTTCCCTTGTCTTTTTCAATAATTAATTAATAATAAAATTCAAGAAATTTCAATTTCAACTAAATATGGGTACTTGTTATTGCACTAGCCCTTCGCCAGGCACAAAATGTTTAACTAATTCACCATATATGCTAAGTTTGATCAATACTATATAAGAAATGTTTGTAATGGTAAAGCAATATTTCCGTTGCAAGTAGGGTTTTCCAAAATTAAATTGGACAATACAATTCATTCTACCCAAACCAATTTGAAACCCGCTCGGTTAAGTGAGAATAGTGGTCGGCTAGAGATGTGCACAGTGCAACTTGAAAATCTTATTCTAATTGGTTGAGTGGCAGGTCTAATGCACATAAGATGTAATACGTCCACAACATTTTCAAAATACTTTCTCAATAAATCATAAGTGGTAAGTTCAAACTAATTCTAATTTGAACCCACTACTTAAATTACGTTTTCATTCCTCAATAACAGTCAATAACAATTTAACAGTTAGAATTTGTTTTGATAGCATTGTGGAAATGTTGTAAAGATACCATTTCCCTTTCCTTTTAGTTGTAGGTATGATTAAACTTATGAGTATAATTAATAATTAACATTCAAGAAATTTCAGTTCCTATTTTGTTAATAAACTTAAAGGCTAAGGATCATAGCATTTATTAGATGATGAGATTGAGACTCATATTTCAATTAATTAATTGATAAAAAAAATTCAAGAAATTTTAGTTTCAACTAATTATGGGTACTCATTATTGCACTAGCCCTTCGCCAAGGACACGGGGTTTAACTAAATCACCATATATGCTAAGTTTGATCAATACTAGATAAGAAATATCTGTAATGGTAGAGCAATTTTTCCGATTCAAGTAGGGTTGTCCAAAATTGAACTAGCCAAAACAATTCATTCTACCCAGCCAAATTTGAAACCCGCTTAATCCGACGAGAGTAGCGATTGACAACAAGTGTGCAACTTGAAAATCTTATTCTGATGGGTCGAGTGGCAGGTCTAATGTCATCTAAAAGTGATACGTCCACAATATTTTCAAAATACTTTCTCAATAAATCATAAGTGATAAGTTCTTAGTAATTCTAATTTAAACTATCCACTTAAATTACTTTTTTATTCTCCAATAACAGTCAATAACAATTTGTCAATTAGAATTTATTATGATAGTATTGTGAAAATGTTGTAAGGTTACCATTTCCCTTTCCTTTTAGTTGTAGATACAATTAAACTTATGAGTACATTAATAATTAACATTCAAGAAATTTCAATTCCTATTTTGTTAATAAACTTAAAGGCTAAGAATCAAAGTATTTCTCAGAAGATGAGGTTGAGACTCATGTATAAGACTTTTCTTCTGCTCATCTTTTTCAATTAATTAATTGATAAAAAATTTAAGAAATTTCAATTTCAACTAATTATGGGTACTCATTGTTACACTAGCCCTTCACCAGGCACATGATGTTTAACAAAATCACCATATCTCTTCAGTTTGATCAATACTAGATAAGAAATGTTTATAATGGTAGAGCAATTTTTCCATTGCAAGTAGGGTTGTCCAAAATTGAACCGGCCAGAACAATTCATTCTACCCAACCCAGTTTGAAACCCACTTGATCTAATGAGAGTGGTGGTCAACGACAGGTTTGCAACTTGAAAATCTTATTCTGATGGGTCTAGTGGCAGGTCTTGCCTTTCAAGAATTGATGAACCCAATCCAACCAAGACCTGCCATCTCTGTTCATATCTCTGTTTTCTATGTTCAAATCTCTACCCAGATTGGTGGAGACCTCGCGATCTCTGACAAAGATCCTCTAGAATCTCGATCGCCGCTACTTCTCCCGATTTCAACCAAAATTAACTCGACTTGTGGAAATCCAACTCTATCCAATCTATTGATACTCTTTGGTTGACAGTAAGTCTTCCTTCTTACCTCCCGATAGGATCGGGTCGGATCCAAGTTAAGCCCAAACCCAACTCTACCAAACCTGTGGACATTCTTGGTCGTAAGACCTAAGGCTATGACGCTATGAAGGAAAACAGCATAGTGGAAATATCCATATTATGTTTTTCAAATGTAGGTATACTATATCAATAACCTTTCTAATCACATAAAGTAAATAAAGAATAAAAAAAATTATTTATTCCTTAGTTTTCATAATAACAACAACAACAATAATAATATATTCTCGTCATCGTCGTCGTCGTTGTTGTATCTATCTAGTGCCTAAATAATAGCTAACTAAAGGTAGGTTGAAGAACATGCGGACATGCACACACGCAAAAGGTTAAAGAGCCAAAAGTCATATAGCTCAATGGCATAGTATGGTGCTTTCAACAATGACATCTTACATTCAAATTTCCCTTCTCCCACTTAAATATGTATAAAATAAATAAATAAAGAATAGGCGGAAGATATCAAATAGTTTTTTCTAGATCTTGGTACAAGTTTGTCAAGTTTAATATATGTATTTTTTTTTAAATCAAATATCTTCTATAGTGTAGTTAATTTACATTTCAAATCTTATATATAATACATTTTCATACTACTGAACATAATATAACATAATATATTTTTTTAAATTTTTTTTAATCAGCCTCTTATAGATAAGCTCTTAATTTTTCACAGTTTATATATTTATGGACAAAACTTAAATACAATATTTAGGTACTATTCCTTAAATTCTCATTTTTAATATTCTGCCGTGAGAATTTTTTCTTATAAAATGAAAATGTATTTTTTTAATAAAATAATCACGTGATTAAATCTTAAAATGAGAATCTAAGAAACAACACCTAAATTTTGTCTTATATTTACAGAGGTATTAGCTTTTTCTCTTTTTTTTTTTTTCCAATCATATTTTTCTACTATCATTATAGAGTTAAATAGTAAATACTGAAGACTTTTCCACTCTTCGCCCACAATAATGAAATGAAACTATCTCACTCTCAAGTCTGTGGTAATGATTGGAAAGTAGAGAAATTAGGCATAAAATAGTGAATGATAGTCCGTTAAAGCAACGTGTTCAATGCTTAGTCTCAATTTTTATTAATGAGATAAATTGAAGTTTCCAAAGAAATTGGGCAGTGTCCCACTGAAAGCCCCATCTCAACGAAGGGAGAGAGCCCATAAAGGGTTCAAACTGGCTTCTTGTCGATAGTCCCGGACCGGGACTCCCGGTCTCAACCCAAAATTTTCAGGCCCAATAGGCTACTAAGAAACGTATTTTAAAATTAGATAAAATACATGCAGATATTTTTTTTTAAAAAAAAACTAGTATTATGTCCGTGCAATGCACGGTTTAATCAAAAATTATATATGTGGACACAGGGGTCCAAGATCATGTACTAAGCCACACGACACTTGGAATCCCAAGATCACGCGTTGGGCCTTGCAAGGGTAAAGGCCCAAAGACGTTCACTAAGCCCAATCATATCCGAGGATGGAGCCAGGTCCGAGGAGGCTAAAACTAAAAGCACGGACTCCCAGAACGTATTAGTGCGTTCTGGAATAAATAAAGACATCCGAGGAGTAGACCTAACCCCTAGTGAATGGGACTCCCTAAAATATCTAAGGAAAAGGCTGCAACCACCACATTAAATGTGCTGCACCCACTCCCCTGGCTGCATTTATGTGGAGAAGACCCTTAAACAGTGTAATCTCGATCACCGCAACTCTCAGGAAGCCAAAAAAGATACATGGTGGGACAGGTACTCAAGTGGAGGCTTAAACAATCGACAAGTGTAAGGTGTAGATGGTTTAGAAGGAGCTATATAATGTAGAGGTCTCCTTCAAAAAAAGGGGATCCAAAAACAGTTTAAAAAAAGAAACTAAGGACAATTAAATTGAATATAATCTCCTCGGATCATTGCCAAGGACGTCTTACTGAATTAAATCCTGCATTCTATCCTTTCTTGGGCCCAAAATCTGTCCGGTTGTACGTTTATTCTATTCTAGCCCAGTTTCTCGATTCCCTCTCTCTCTACAAATTCATTATTGTTGGGCCTTCGGGCTTGTCCGTTCTCTTTGGGCTGGTACGCTGAAACCGTGTCCCTACAATATATAAACTTAGTAAAATAGAAAAACATTTTTTAATTTAAGTAAAATTAAATAATAAAATAGATAGAATAATTTATCATCAAATTTATTAATAATTGATTCTTAAACCATAACCATATGAATTAGATAAAACTTAATAAAACTAGGTTAAACAAAAGACAAAAAATACACAAAACCTATTCAATTAGATGAAAAAAAATTAGAGTAAAAAAATATATAAAAAATTAGTGTAAACAAATACATACCTGTAAGGTTGTAAGTAGAAGAAGAGAAGAAAAAAATCATATAGTAAGTATTTATTATGAATTATTTGATATATATACACTCCACATTGAAGAAGTTGATATGAACAAAAAGTCTAATGCCAGTCTAATTTGTAGAAGTATGGATTATAGGAAAAGAAGATAAAAAAAAAATATTATATCTTTTTTTTTTTTTTTGAAAATCTAAAATTTGGTGAAGCCATTTAAAGTAACTACGGCTTCTAAGCCCAACTTTTATTATATAGTATATAATGTTCCCCTCTTAAAATTATAATAAAAGACTTATAAAAATAATTTTAATCTTAGTTAGGGCCCTAGTTAACATAATTAAAATAAATAAAACAACCAAGAAAAAATATGTCTAATTTAGATCATAAAACAAAAAGGAGGAAGGTTCTCAAAAACAAAAACAAAAAGGAGGCCGGAGGTCAAAAAAATCTTTGATTTTCGAAGCATTAATGTACAAGGAATATCTTCAATTTTTCTTTTCTTTTTAAATTTTCAATAAATAAATAAATAAATAAAGAACCTAAAAGCATCCATGTCTAATTTCAATTTTTTGAAAATATAATACCAAAAAAGCGTTGATTAGAAGCATCTTTTCCTAAAAAATATTAAAGTGCTCTAGAATATAGTGATATGATGCTTCCAAAACACGTTGTTATGATGTTTCATTTTCTCACATTTATGATATATTACACCCTAAATTTAATTAATAAGATATATTATAAATGCTATAGAATTGAACACCACGTCATCATGCTCCAGTAACACTTAACAATTGCTCATACTTCCCTCATGTCAACTGTGACCGTTGGCTTGGTGCAACATCGATTTCAATTTAAGGTTCTGATGAATGGGTAAGGAGATTTCTTTTCCTTTGGTTGAGGGTGGAACTTAGATGCTCATTTAATCGTATGGCAAGAATTTTTCAGCTAGAAGATGAGAAGAAAGAATTGCTGCAAATGAAAATGTAAAAGAAGAATAATAGATCGACATTTAATTGAAAAACATCGAAAGGCTAGAAAGAGAAAAACTGGAGAGAAACCAAAGAACCACCAACTTTTCAAAGTCCCGAAGCACCCATAGCTAAGCCCCAAAAAAAAATTCGGGAGGTCAATTAATTACCATTAAATGGAAGAACCAAAAGGTCAACAAACAAAAGAAGAATATTAGTACAATATAAAAGCTTAGCTCCAACACTACATGTAGTAATTACTTTCAATCTACTTTGTGTGACTATTAAAAAACCGTCTGTGTAATTTTAATCATATAATTTTTTAAATGCATTAATTGACTTATTTAAATAATATATATAGATTTTCTTATAAATCTAAGGATGTGCATAGGTTGAGTTGGAGAGTATTTTCAACCCAACCCAATAAGACCGGGTTGACAAATTTCCAACCTAACTCAATTCACATGAGTCAGTAAGTTGTACATCCATATTTTATAGCTAGTAAGAAATTAAGCTTTCATTAATTATTTAAATACCTTTTAAATAAATTTTTACAATTCATATATTAAGCTTGAATTATAATCGAAATTTCCATCCAAACTAATTCTCAAAGTACCAATATCAATCAAACTAAAAACATAAAATAAAGTTATTATGGGGGCTGGTGATCCGAGCACATTTTTGGGCTACGGGCCCTGTCCGAGGATGATCAAATATCCGAGGATGATCAAATATCCGAGGATGGCTAAAAGATATATATGTACACGATTCGGAAGGCCAAAAAGGAAAGAAGAATTCGACGTGGTAATCGAGGTTCCCGAGGAACAAAGGCACCTCGAGAGCACTTTAGAAAGTCAACCATTCTAGAAGGATGAGCTCCAGGGGAAGTAGTAAAGCCATATCAGTAACGGAAAGAAGAAATATCTGGAAATGTGACTACCACTACCACATTAAATGCATTGTACCAACTGAACTGGCCACATTTATGAAGAAATGACACATGAACAATGTTTTTCCAGCTCACGGCCCTTCCTGTTATCTCCAGAGAGGTCTTGATGGGACAAGCATCCAAGGATTTCCTAAAAATTGAACAGATGGAAGGCTGGGATGTATTGGGGGTACTATATAAGGAAATTGTCTTCATAAAAAACAAGGAGGCAAGATTGAGAAAAGAGGAAAGAGTGAGAAAAACACTTTGTAAACGGAAAAACTTGATTAATATAAGAACACATTGTTCTCGGATTGGCCCGAGGAAGATGTTTTATTGAATTTGTGTGTCTGATTCTATTAGCTTGAACTTACGTGGTTTTGTAGTTTGCTTATAAGATCCACTCTCTTACAAAGTTATTATTTTGGGCTTACTTGGCTTACCTTCACTGTTTTTAAAGGGCTTGGGTCGCCGAATTCTAGTCCTTACAATTATATATATGGTGGATGGGTTGGAAAAACTATCAACCCAAAACTTGACACAACTCAAGGCTCAAAATGAAATTTCAACCCAAAAAAATTAACTCAAGGCATCAGGTTGAATTAGGTTTGGTCATTTTGTCAAATTGGTGTGTTTGATTTTTGATGCACACCCTTAGTCACAATCACATAGTGGGTTGGAGAAGGCAACTCTAAACTGGTTTGAAACTAAACTTTGCCTTTAGTACAATTAGATAATGTTTTGCCAAGAACCTTATAACTCAATTGATTGGCACCTCTGTATTTTTTAGAAACCAAATTTAATGAAGTTCTCACACCTAAATAAAAGCAAGAAAATATAAATTTAAGGGGTTTTTTTTTTTTTTTTTTTTGAGGTAGGTGGATAATGGAGAAAGGAAAGAAAAATTCTAACCATAAACATGATTTACGAATAATGATGTCATAAAACCTAAGGATTAGTTAAACACAATTCTGAAGACCAGCATGATAATAGAGGAACAGACCTTGAAAACGGATGACAACTACCTTTATAATTACCCCTCTGCTATAGATGCATTACATTTGGCCGCAACGAAGAAAGAGGATGGTTTTATTCATGTTGGTTGAGTCATTCTAAGCAGTGAGCACAAGATAATGACAACATTGGTATAATAAATAATCTTCGAATATTTTAATAAAAATTTATTATCTGATATAGAAATCTTACTACAACTTAATTTAAACATATATGTGTGAAGCACCCTCCTAAAAATTACTTAAAGCCCTAACTCTTACCTCCCGTCCAACCCCACAAAAACATGTGCTTGTGGAATGAATACCAAGCAAAAGATATGTAATGATAATACCTTTTATTTTCAACCATCCTATAGATGTGGCAAATTTTATTATATAAATTTTATAAATTGATGTGTCACTAATCATATAAATGTTACTTAAGATTTTTTTTTATTTTTTTTATACAAGATAGAATTTTTATGTTAACTTAATCTAAGTGTATATATTGGTGAAGCTCCCTCCTAGAGACTTGAACCTCGATCCTTGCCCCCACATCCCACAAGCATTTATACTTGTGAAATGACCACTGCATCAAGGGTGTGCGGTGGTAAGATTTTATTTATTAGTTGTTAAAGTGGTACTAATCATATCAGTATATTTGTATGTTAGTTTGTAAATTTTTTTGTAGTAAAATGTATAGTAACTATAACATTTTATTTTTTGATTAAGTTAAAACATGCTATCGCTAATAATACTTTTGGAAAAGAAAAAAAATAAAGAAAAAGAAAAAGAATATGCTAATAATATAAGTATGTATTTATATCTTTTTGGTAGATATCATAAGGTTTAAAATCTATGACATTCACTTCATAATTATTATTCCTTATTATCAAACTAAGTCATCTATGATTTATTTGGTGTAGGTAAGATTCAAAATCAGGTCTCTATTTGAGAGTAAAAAACTTTATCAATTGAGCTAATTAAAATGTAGAAATGATTATATTAAGACAAAGATTTATATCAATTGAAATAAAATAATATTTTTTACCTCTTCTTTTATTCTAGCTATCACCAAGAAAGAGAAATGAATTAAAAAATATTTTCCAACTTCTAAAATCTTGCAAACTGAGCAAAATAGAACAGCCCTTTTAACAGGCATGGATTTGACTTTATCAATTTCAGTTTCAAATTTCGCAAGCTTCTTAACAAATAAATCAATCAAAATATAAATATAAAACCACAAATTCTAGTACCATATAAAAAGTCATAATTTTTATCACAATTATATTATGTGACAGACTATGATTAGCTACTTGTCGCTTTCACATAGACTTACTATTTTTTTTTCTTTACCACTCATATTTTGCCATGTCATAATTGTGCATGAAATTGTGAAAAAAATTTGTGGTCCTAGACTTTTTTGAGTGGTATAATAGTTCACATCACAGTTCACTAGTTCAACCATTGAATCATTTGTTCAACCATTGAATTTAATAATTAATTCATTTAATATAATAAAAAAATCAATTCAAGAATACATTAAGAACAAAGATAAACTATTAAAAAAAATTTCGCACTCAATTTAAACATAAATATGCAAGTATAAAAAAAAAAAATTAAACAAATAAAATATTATTTTTCAAATATATAATTTAATTTTTTTAATATAAGAAATAACTTAAAATAGGATGCACAAATTGTCCTTTTCGAAGGCTTTATATTTTAGGAAGAGTACGAGCCTCGTTTTCATAGATTAGATGGGATATTAGAATCTTGGCACAGTGACAAAAAGTTGTAACGTTTGTTCAAGCACACAAGCAACGAATTTCCAAATCCCCGGTATTAAAGCAGCTTGTGACTCAGGATATTGAAATTTATATACTATCCATGGCAATACCAAACCATATGTGACATGTACTACCCCATTACTTCACGCCACGCTTATTTCTTGAATTTATTGCTCTAAAGTCTTATGCCCATTTACCCAACCACCGTTTCCTCCACCAACCCTCCTCTTCCTTCCTTATATTCAAAAAAAAAAAAAAAAACCCTCCTCCTCTTCCTTCTACGCTTCAAACACTTATGAGTCTTTCTTTCGTAAATTCTGAACAAAACCCATCAAGCTTATCAATCAGAATTAACCAAATATTGTATTTGTATGCATGAAATCATCACGTATGGCAGGGTGGGTATTGAACAACCAGAAGCTGAACTCCAAGACTTTTGATGGCAATGAGATGATGATGATGATGATGGGTCTTGAGCAATCTCAAAAGCCTGGCATTGACCTCATGCAGAATTGTGATCTGCCTCCGCCTATGAAGGTTTTTACAGGCTCAGATAAGACGATCATGTCGTCCATGAATAGAGTTTTTGGAGGCATGATGGCTAAAGAAGATGAGAACGAAGAGTTTAACGTGTATAGAAGTGGCGGTGAGAATGAGAAGTTGGAGCTTTTGAAGGCCTTAAGGTCATCACAAACGCGTGCAAGAGAGGCAGAAATGAAAGCAGCGGGTTTGGTTAATGAAAGGAACTGTCTTTCCGATGCTTTGCTAGAGGAGGCAATGAGATTGTTTGCTTATCGGCAATGGGTGAGATTGCTTGAGCTCCAAGTTTCAAAGTTGCAATCACAATGGCTACAGCAACAAAACCAAAACACTGGTTGTGGTTGTGGGGGTTCAAAGGGTGCAGAAGAGTTGTTGAAAGAGGGGGATGGTGATGAGGATGGTGGAGGTGTGACATGGTTTTTAGCTTTGGCATTTTGCTTGGGATTTGTTGGTGTGGGCTTCGCATTCGGTTATAGATACTTGTTTTGAGATGGGTTTTTCTTTTTTCTTTTTTTAACAATTGTAAATGCTCACTTGTTCCTTCTTTGTCACAAGGGAGCTCAGCCTACGATGTGTATAGACAACTGGGACGAGGAAACGGTTGTTGAATGTAGTATTGTATAAATGATTAAAAAAAAATTAAGGAACTTTTGTGGCAATTTTCTGGCTTGCAGCCATTACCGACTCTTAATTTAAGATTACTCCCACCTTGATAAGAATCGGAACCAACCAAGAGGTAACTCAATTGGTTAACAACTTCCGGTGTTTCCAAATAAGACATTCTGGTTCAAATTCTCTCATTTCCAACAATTGAATTATAAAAAATAAATAAATAAATAAATTTTGAAACCGCTTGTAACTCGCCCCGCAGGAGTAGGATTTGGGTAGTGCTGGATAAAAAAGACAGGATTGGATAGAGAGAAAAACAAAGGCAGCCATTTTTAAACGCATGTACATAAGCATCGGCAGTAAAGACTAAAGAGGAAGACTACTGCCGAGAGATAAAGGCATCCGCTGAACACATGTACATAAGCAAGTCTGGGCAGCAACCTTTATCTGCAATACATGCGCGTATACAACTAATATATACATTTGGGCTATATACATTGATAACTAAAGCCTATAGATATAAGGTAATACTAATATGAACACAATAGTTTAACTTCACATGAACCCATGTACGCTCCTCAAGTGGGAGTAGCAGTCATCACCGGTTCCAAAGAACTCCAAACAGGCCCAGCATACGTGCTTTCCACACCTACACTCAATGTGGTTGCATCCTTCAAGCTTCTCGATTGTAAACCCACATGAAGGACAGGTTTTCACATTTTCTTTGTCCTTGCACCACACCTTCAAGGAAGAATCCGGATCTTCCTTGAACTCCCGGTACATCTCACATGACAGAAACGGATGATACTCTAAGTGGCACCTTGTACAAGTCTCTACATAACAAGCCCCACAGAAAAATGGCTCGCCACTGCTACCAGGATCTGCCACTCGGTAAACTGAAGGACAGTCTGGAGATGGGCAAAACCTGTACATGCCCCCACTCAATGCCACAAATCCACCCACGGAAGCCCTGAAGAGTTCTTCCAACTTCTCACTTGTCAAGAGAGACCTAAAATCAGTAAGCAAAATAGGAGCCCTGCAGCCCTCATACGCACAGCATATTGGGAAACTATCATGGTTCTTGATTGCAGACTCGCACTGCTCTACCAGACACAACCGACAGAACAAATGCGCACAGCCTTCAAGCTGGTAACCATCGTCAACCTCACACATGCAAATGGCACAAGTAGTTTTATTGTCAAAACTTTCAGTCGAACCAACTCTCATCTGTGCAATCTCTTGAATGATCTCATCTACTTTTGGCTTTAATTCTTTGTTGCCATGAATAGAGATGATATGTCGTCGAGTATTGAGAGTAAAATCAGCCCCAGGTACCTTCTCTTTGAGACCATGGAGGTCTGGTCCAAACTTACACACCATTTCCTTCATTAGGTCGGGAGGCAAAACTCCACCTCGAAGATGGATCTCAAGTTGCTTGCTTTCATGAAGGGTCAAAAGGGATTCAATCAATTTCTTCTCTGCCAACGCAACCTTTTCCGGATAACCATACACCCTAACATTAAGGCTATGCCTGTCAAAGAGAATGAAGGTTCCTGTCTCTTGTTGTACTGACAACTTCAAATTGATTCCATCTCTGGAGAATAGATGCTGTAGTACAGTTGGGGTGAGGCTATCATGGACTATGGTCTTCCCTCTCATAAGCTCTTCCACAGGTCTTCTCAGATCTGCCACAATTTTTGTAGCATTTGCAGATATCTTCACTCGATAGGAACCATTGTAAGTCCTATCTAGAGTGCACTCTGCACCTGCAAAAAAGACAACTCACAACTGTTAGCACAGTAATTGTGGAACAAGTATCCTGAATCTACATGATTTTTTTTAATGAACCTACATAATTATTCTGCAACAGGCTCATCGAATCCTAAAAACTGGATCTTAAACAAAAACAATGATAAGATTCAAGCTGCTGCAGTATTGCACGGGGAATTCCCAAAAAGCATTATTACCCAAGTAGGAATGTCCTAATTATCAAAATTTGAAATCGTAACACAATCACACCAGGAACAGATATTGCACTTGATCTTAGCCGAAAGGCCGAGAAAGGTATCACAATCGCACAAGGAAAAATAAGATATAAACTTCTCCTTTATTCATTTCACCTAGTCATTCCGATTGAAAGATGAAAGCCAATTAACCTAGTCATTCCGATTGAAAGATGAAAGCCAATTAAAAGTTCTGAAAAGAATTCCCAAAAAGTATCATTATCCAAGTAGGAATGTCCTAATTATCAAAATTTGGAATCATGATACACAATCACATAAATAACAGATGAGGAAAAATAAGATATATACTCCTCCTCTATTCATTTCACCAAGTAATTCAGGTTGAACAATGAAAGACAATTAAAAGTTCCGAAAGGAATTCCCCATAAGTGTCATAACCCAAGTAGGGATGTCCTACTTAACAAAATTTGGAATCATTATACACAATCACATAACAGATACTGCACATGATCTTTAGCCAAAAAGGCCGAGAAAGGTATCACAACCACATAAGGAAAAAGAAAATGAACCCCTCCCTAATTCATTTCACCTAGTCATTCAGGTTAAACAATGAAAGCCATTTAAAATTTCCAGCAGCATCAACAAAAATTTGGAAACTACATGAAGCAAACTTATTTTACAGAATCTCACTAAAAATAACAAAGAAAAACTAGCACTTCCATCTTGCTCCTCAATATTGAGATAAAGAATTAAGGTGTTCATATATATATATATATATATATATATGTTTTTAAGAATTTCCTGTGGCACCCATACTCTTCAAGAAAACAAATAGTCCTTCCAATTTGGTTTAGCATTAAGACAAACACTGGACAAGTTTATACATAAAGTCCAGGCAATTAGCCCAATACTAAAAGAGTGAGATGGAGATGGTACCTCAAGAGACCAACTCAAGCTTAGCAGATATATAACCAGGAGAGGCTATCTCATGAGACCACGCTCTCACAACATGTGATACCCATACATGCTGTTAGAGATAGGCCGCACGAAAATGTTCATAAGATAATTTTCCAATACCCAGAGCATCAACAGTACCAATACATAACAGCAGGCAAGGCATTCATCTTGCACACAATGCTTAATCGTGTCTACGTTAACACAACAATGGCGTATAATTGCGATTGTTCCTATTGACAACTTTGGATGCACAGCGAACCTTTGTCCAATTAAGTACAATATCATGTGTGAAAATTGGGTGTTCATGGATCAAGTTCAAATCTTGTCACCTGATATGATCCCATCAGGTTTGAAAATCTATAACCAATGCCGATTAACTGGACCCAACCAATTAACACACCTGAACTCAAAGGATAAAAGGGGTATGGATAAGGGTTTTCTGACCCATGAAAAAAGGTCAAAATCAGCTAAAATGGCGGGTCAAGTCAGGTTGACCCAAAGGTTGCGCAGGTTGACTCTTCTTTTAAGAAGGGAAAAACCCATTTTCTTCAACCGATTTTAACTTTGTTTGTTTCATAGTTCTTCACTCTCAAATATTTATTTCTCAAGGTTCAAGTGATAGCCTAGCAGTAATGGTATCTTTTGTGGTGCCCCATGTCTGTGGTTTGAAACCCACCTCGCCCTCCCCACTATTTACCTATAACAAAAAATCTTTCTTTCTCAATTTCTTCACTTTACAATTCTCAATCTTTCTCCTTCTCTGAGTCTAGTAAGGATCAATCTACCTCACCAGCATCACAATTTATCATCACCTCTTTGGTCTCACATTCTCAATTTGCAATTGTTGATAAGCCAGTTTTTGATCTCTCTCTACTAGGATCGCCACCTACAAACCATTATCTATTGTTGCATTCAGTTGTCGCTCAACCATAATTTTTTTCATTCAAAACATAAGTTTGTTTCATCTACTCAAACTCTTTTTCTTTTTTGGTAATATATTTTCAAAATGTGCTAATAAAATGAATGAAAATTTATATAAAATAATTACTATAAACTTCTACAGATCACTTAGCTAAACAAACATTGTCCTATGCAGTCCATACATGATCCTAACATGATTACTTATTATTAAACCATTTTTTTAATAACTCGATAGTTACAAAAGAATAGATATCAAGTTTTTTTTTTAATGTGACCAATTTGATATGAATGCAAACCTAGGAAGCATGGACACAGCAAAAAACATGGTGTCTGTGGCATGTACATGGAGTGTCCGTTAAAATTAATATTTGAATTCTGACTGAGTCCAGACACAATTGCAAAAAAATTGAAAAAGAAAAAGGCCTTGGTGACTTAAATCTATACTCCTTAAGGTCTTTGACAGCATGTTTAGGATAAGTGTTTTTTGGGTACTCTTGATCTGCACTCTGGCCACTCAGAAAGTCAAATGGGTGCTGTTCAAAGCTCAGCAGTGTTGCTCAAAGCCCATTGGCTCTCCCTCCAAGCTTCAGACTTTACTTACAAAGCGTAGAAAGGATGTGATCCACTAATTCCTTAAACTTCATTGTCAATGGTAAGTAGCTTCCTCCTCTGAGTTCCATTCACTACTAGTCTCCTCCTCTCCTCCTATGGGATTATCTCTCACCCCCCCCCCCCCCCCCCCAACCCCACCCCACCTCTTTGCAAACCCAATTTTGGGTTTGAACTCAATGGCTAGCCCATAACATTGTGTCACTTCTCACATAGCCATCAAAATAGGAAACGCGACTGTGCATGTTTCTCATTGTCACGTAGGGACCAATTTTGGTAAAAGAGTCCAGTGCACAAGCCTCTTAGAGGCTAGGCTCAAAGCGCAAGCACACATTTGATTGAAGTAAAACTCACACTCTTCAAATATAATATATAATAACCTCTAATATAAAGATATATAACACATAATGATAAAAAAGTTAATAAAAACAAATTAGCAATGAATTTTGCATATTAGCTACTTATCAATATATTATATACACACACATATTTTCCTATTAGCTAAAATGGATGGTACAATTGTACGTTTGAGAGTTCAACTTTTGCATTAGTAAATTCAATTTCTTAAAATTTTATACAGTAAATTTGAAACAATTATGAATGGAACATATGATAATAATCCAGATATAGAAAGTTTAAATATAACAATTTTATATGATTATCTAGTGCTTTATAAAAATATATAGATGTGATAGCTATGATCAAAATTAAGAATTAGATTAAATTAAAATATATCAAAAGGCAAAGACTGAAAAGCAAAAGAATAGAAAATTATCCTTGTTCATGTCTTTTGAGGTGTAAAAAAAAAAAAAAAAAAAAAAAAAGGTATAATAAAGCACCTTAAGAAGAGTGTTCATATAATATATAGATGTCCATCTCATTTGTTTCAAGATTGAACGTTAATTTTAGAAATTCAAATATTTTTAGCAAACAAATTATTAAAAAAAAAAAAAAAAAGTGCCTAGGCATGCTTTTTGCTCCTTCAAATGCACCAAATTAGTGTGCCTCAGGCGCACTTCATTAAACGAGCTTTGCTTTGGCCAAGCGAAGCATTTAGACCTTGGGGCTTTGAGCTTTAAGTGTGCCTAAGCTTACTTTTAACAACACTGATCTAAACATAACATTTTTTTTTTTTTTTAATTGATAAATAACATGACATTTTTTGTAATATTAAAAAAGCCAGACAAAAGCAATGGAACCTAACTTTCATAGAGATTTTCTAACATTATTAGGTGGATGTTAATCAGTTAATGTCCACGTGAATATATCAAAACATATGTACAGGCTTATGTAGCATTTATTATATTGTTCCCTTTTGAAATGAACAATACTAATTTCTAATTCTAATTTAAAAGAACCAATATATTTTTCAATTAACTTTTAGATGTGTACTGTTTTCAAACATTTCAATGCTTTAACTTATTTCTATAAGCTAAAATAAACATAAATTGGGGGTTCAAATGCCTTCCACCAAAAATAACAATTTGCGGGTTCAAGTCAAGATATCAGCTTCTCCCAACAAAAATTTGAGGGTAAGGCTGTGTTGTAGCAAAACACCAACATGACAGGAAACATAATACGACACAAGACACAGCAACACGGCAATTTTCGAAAAATTAGGACACAACATGATACGAATACAAAAAATTATTAATTAATTAAAATATATGTTTAGTTATATTTTAGGTTTATTTAGGTTTTTTTAAAATAAATAACCATTAACTAATTTAAAAGAAATGATAAGATAGCAAAGAAGCACCATGATATCCATAAATGATTCAATTAAAAAATAAATAAAATAATATAATTCAATAATTTAGGTAATTAACATTTTAACAATACTCTTATTAATAAATAATAGTTTTCTTTTTACAATTAAATAATAGTTACTAACAATAATAATAAATAATAACTGGACCTAACCTAATAACTTTAACCAACAGTCCATAGGCTAAAACAATTAAAAAAACAAAAGACTAAAAGTAGTCCCATGGTTAGTAGGCGATACAGAGGGTTCTAGAAAGGTAAACAGCCATACACAGGTGGAAAACAGCCAAACACAGGCGTGGACAAGAGAGGCAAGATCAGCAGCGAACTATCGAGATGGAGGCTGGCGAAGTGTGATGGGCTTGCTTAAGGGCAGAACCAGGATTTTTTTGGTTTGGAGGGGGGGGGCCTAAACTATCATATTGATTCACAATTCAAGAAAAAATCAAAGTACCACACACACATATAAGTCTTAAATTTTTATTCCAAAGTTAATCATAACTCAATTGTTTTTGGCTTGCCCAATTTTTCTGAGCTTTAAGAAAATAAGATGACTCACAAATTAACTTTTACCTATAATAACACAAGATTTTTGTTATTAGAAAATTTTAATCAGTGCAATTCTTATTAGGACTCAAAACACTAACAAAGATAAATGACCAATTAAGCATATTAAGGTCATTTCATTTTTCTTTCCCCCAAATTTCTCTTATTCCTTTGAACAACCAAGTAACATTTACTATTTATAGAAAGTAAATAAAAGTATTTAACAAAACTATACTGGATTTACAAGAAGACATGAATAAATTAAGGAAAGAAATCATAAACCATAAGATAAACAAACAGAAATGAAAAAGGGAAGAACTGAAAAAGAATTGTGCATCTTCAAATAAGAACATTATTCTTAGGGATGGGGGATCCAAAGAAGCCAAAGATGCCCATATCAAACGCAATCTGGAGTCACTAATTTTTCTGGATTTGAAGCCAATATTTTTTAAGTTGAAACAAGCGTAGAAGGAGATATTTGGTGGAGAAGAAGAAAGATATAATGGTTCGAACCAAGATGGCAGTGGCCTATGCTGATGCTGCCAATAATCTACAAGTGAGACTTGAGATAAAGCACCAAGATGGCAGTGGCCTATGCTGATGCTGCCAATAATCTACAAGTGAGACGTGAAATAAAGCACCAGGTAGCCATAGGAGAACAGGACTGGCAACTGGGTTTTGGGTAAAGCCTTTCAAAAAAGACTTCTGAGTTGTTGGAACTTGAAAAGGAAAGTAAGACTGTTAAGAGTTGTAAAAGGTTGAGATAAGATGATAAAGCTTCCAAAGGAAGCCAATGCTAAAACTCAAAGCTAAAAAATGAATGGGTGTCAAATTGGAAAGGGGAAAAAGACACGAAAATGTCATAGCTGGAGGGGAGGGTTTCCAATTACTTTTTCTTGGGGAGCCAGGTCTTTAAAAACAGTTGGTGAGTCTTATATGTCTAAAAGATATATTTATATATAATATACCTAAAAATGTTAATTAATTCATTCTCATGGTTTTTCAAGAATTGTTATGCCATCATGTAATCTGCATCCTTCTTCTGAGAGTGAGATGCAAACAACCCCCCCCCCCCCCCTTTTTTTTTTCAATAAAAACCTTATCATGAGATACCAAATCCAAAAGAAAGGATTCAAACAAAGTGCATCTTGCTTCATAAATGTTTGGCTTGAACATACTAAAAATGATAATATGAACTAGCTAGTAAAAAGAACCTACAATACAACAGCTTCTAACATAAAAGAACAGGTGGTTAAATTTAATAAGGAAAATAATCACAAAATTTGGTCAGAGAAAAAAAAAAAAAAACAAAACAAGTAGAATCAAACCGAACATTAAAATGAGAAACAAGCACAAACAGAAGACAACCCCAAGAAATGCAAAAAACCAAAAAGGAAAAACGAAATTTAAGAAACACAAAAGTAACAGATAAACATCCATATAAGAAAAAAGGAATATGCATAACTAGAATTACCCTTTAAATGCTTGAAGCTTGCAAGTAAAGACTCCAGTTGCTTCTGTATCACACAATAGACGGGCACTGGGCATGACAAGGAGCTATGAAATAACTGTTGGCACTTTATCTTCTGCCAGGAAAGACAACCAGGCAACACTTTCCCTTCCAGTTGCTCTAAAGCTTTTGCCGCCTCCAAATGTAATCTTCCATCAAAAGTGATCGTAGCTTTCATGAAAGCATCCTTTAGTTCAGGTTGGAAGACCTGAACTCGGCAGCAGTTGGTGTGGGGGTTCCTTTTAGGCATAAAGGAAGAGATTTCTTTTGCGAGTGCTTCTTCACAAGTACTGCATGGTGGATTTTCTACAGCAACTCCTCTCACCAAGAAAAAATCCAGTATTCTCCTACTTGTAGCAGACCTCAAAACTTCTGAAACTTCAGCTTCAGAAAGATCTTTATCAATTCCATATATCATAACACTATCCGGAGACTTGTTGCCAGCTTCACAACGAACATACTTTCCTCCTATTGCCAGGTCAGAGAAATCATTAACCATAGATCGAACTTCATTTTCTGCACATTTAACAATAGCAAACCCTCTACTCATCCTGCGTGGCCAATAAACTTTAGCTCTAACAGCAGGAAATGAAAACATTTTATGATCCCCTCCCAATGTTGGCTGTGAGGGAACAACCCTTAGGTAGCCATTGAATTTAGCTTCACATTGTTCAGCAGCTTTCGTAGAGGCATCAGGAGTAAGAAAAGTTATCCTGCCCCACTTCTCTTTCTCATTACTGTCCTGTCCATTGCCTGTAAACTTGTGGATGGCACAGATACTACCAAACTTCTCAAAATACATTATGAGCTCCTTATCATTAATGGCATCCAAATTTGAATGGTACACATCAACAGTCAAAGATCTCTTATCAAGTTCCAAATGTTTGATCTCAGCACCAGCCCCAAAAAGTGCTATAGATGGTGAGACACCAGTTCCATGATACAAGCATTTCTCCATGCATTCATTAAGCAACCACTTCCGTTCATACTCCAACACACCATTTACCGAACTAACAACCTTGTCCATGTCTTGTGAAGTGGCATATAACCGAATCTCATTCAGGTCAACATTGACTTCAATGCCAATATGTTCATTCATACAGTCTGTTCGTATACGTGATATCAGACCCAGCAGATTATTATTGGACTTCCCACAAAATCTTTTAAGGAGAGTGCTACCAAAACCAGTCAACACCCTCACCTGCAACCTACGTCTTTCCATCTTAGATACATCAAACAGGGGGGGAGGGTCAAGCGTATACAAAGATTCTAGGTCAACACCAGTAACACAGACCAGATATTGGTTAGAAATGGATAAGATTTCCCCAAAAACCACCCAACTAGGCTTCTGACTGAATATTAGCAACGAACTTGAGGGATGCAGCTGAACATGATGTCCAGTTAGTGCCACTTCATATCCAAGTCGATCATATCCAGAGTACACAGCTACATTTTCTGCAAGGGAAGAGAGTATTACCTTTTTCATAAAGTTATCATTCTCAGTAGACTTACGAGGATCCCATTTCCAAAGAGTTGGAGTGATAAATTGAAGTTCATTTTGGAGGCAAGCTTCTAATTCCTTGACCATGTCTTGGCATCTCCGCATGGATTTGGCATTGATGCTATTTTCCCAACACCACTTGTTTCTCTCCTCCTGAGAGATCGCCTCCCATTCCTTGTAAACAGAAAGAAGAGTAAAGAGGTCACCATTGTGATGACAAAACTGAACCTTAAGGCAATCAGATTTTTGTTTGTTTTCATCGTTACCAACTCTACAAAATATGCTACTGGCATTTGCCATTACAGCAGCAAGAACAACACCCTCTCGTGGCAGCTGATGATGTATGCAGCCAAGGATTAGTTTACCAAGCCGAGGCTCAACACCCAATTTAACCAAACGCTGGCCTTCAAGAGTTAATTGAAGAACACCACTATTCCATGTCACAGCTCCTAATTGAACAAGATTTCTAACGGCCATATCAATAGCTTTAGCACTAGGTGAATCAACAAAATCAAATTCCTGTACATTCTTGATGCCTAAAGCAAGGATCCTAAGAACTGCTACTCCAAGATGAACTCTACGAATCTCAGGTTCATGGTTACGAGGCATAGATTCATAATCAGATTCTGAGTAGAGTCTATAACACCTTCCAGGTTCTGTTCTCCCAGCACGCCCGGCTCGTTGATCAGCGGAACTCTGGCTGATCCTGCAAACCTTGAGTACATTCATGCCACTGCCAGGCTCAAATTTACTATCTTTAACCATGCCAGAATCAATTACATACTTGACCCCAGGAATCGTTAGCGATGTCTCCGCAACATTGGTCGCAAATATAACTTTTCTTTTTCCCAAGTAGTTTTGGAAAACACGAAATTGCTCTTCATAAGAAAGCTTCCCATGTAAAGGTAATGCAACCGCAGGGGGAGCATCAAACTTTTCACAGGCCCATTCTACTTCCATCTGAGAAGTCAAAAAGGCAAGAATTGTACCCTCTTCCTCGGTTTTAGCAACCTCAGTTGCCTTCTTCACAACCTCAGACACATATGAAGCAACAAAATAAGAACCATAAATTCCTTCAGTTACACAAGGGACATATCTGACATCAACTGGAAAGTTTCTTCCCGCCACATTAAAAATTCCACACTTAAAAAAATACTCTGAGAGCTGGTTTGCATCAGCAGTAGCTGACATTATAATAACCTGCAAATCATCCCTACGATACAATAAACTCTTGATCAATGCCAGAAGGAGATCAGTGTTCAAGCTCCTCTCATGGGCCTCATCAATTACGATACACGATATCCCAGATAAATTATTATCATTCATGTAATGCTGCAGTAAGCAGTGGTCTGTCATATATATTGCCTCGTAATCAAATTTCTGAGAAGATGAAAATGCGGAATAGCAGCCTATTGATTTATTTCCAGAACACCCGCTACTTTCTTCTTTGACCCTATCCGCCAATGAGATGGCAGCTATCTTGCGGGGCTGAGTACATACCACAGACTCTTTAGCAGCAACTCCTGAATCCACAAGAAATTGAACCAACTGTGTACTCTTTCCTGAACCAGTCTCTCCTATCAAAACCATTATCTGTACAAATAGAGGCAATCATAAGAAAGGCCAAAAGCAGATAAAAAAAAATATAAATAAATAAGTTAGACATTGGAAGATGGTTCAAGCTGTTTTTGAGTTAAAAACATGAAAATTAAAATTAAAAAAAAAAGTGAAATATATATATATATATATATTTTTGAGAGGGGGGGGGGGGGGGGGGGAAGGGGGAATACCTTAACCAGGCACACAGTAATATTAAATGAAAGCATTCTCCAGATTTTTTAACCTTCAATTACATGCTTTTTCTTTTCTTTTCTTTGGGGAGGAGCGAGAGATAAGTAATAAAATTATACTCTTTTAAAAAATGAAAAAAGGGCAGAACCTTAGTACATGATAAGTGTACAATAGATACGCCAAAATAAAAATCTAAGAAATCCAACAAAGAGTAAAAAGTAAAAACCCCCAATCTCATCCAATTGAAAAGTGAACTCAGAAAAAATATTCTCAGTTTAACCAATGACACTTCAATTCAATCAAAAGTCCTTGCAATTCTATCTCTTCAAATGTAGTGCATCAAACATAAAGGAATAGCATTCCACAAATCAAAATTTTGATGTTTTTAAAGCCTTTCCAACACACCCGATATTACCTCACTGAATTAGGCATTACCCAAAAAATCCCACAAAAAGCAGAAGCTAATGTCCTGAGCTCCGGTACAATAGCAAAGTATCTCTTTAATTGGTTTCCAGACGCAATAACAATCAACAATGATTTCTTGCGCTTTCTTAGGTTATCCACCCTTACAATTTTACCATCAGCCTCTGTCCAAGTGAAAGAGCTTCCTTCATCAGAACCTTTGCCTTCCAAATGGTTCGCTACAGAAAATCCTCCACTGATACTCATTGTAAAGCCCAATAATAAAAAATAATTTCAAAATTCAAATTTATATACATTGTTCACTCATCTTATTCATTTCCCTCCAACTGACTCACGCCACATATGGTTTGCCAAGAAAAAATTATTCAAAGATTCTTGCTCCCAATTATGCAATGCCCATGAGAAAGTAGAACACTGATGAAGCAAATCATCAATTTCATGTATGTACTCCATGTTAGTTGCATGCTCCATCATCTACTTTTAATTACACTAAGAACATAGTTGTAGAACTGTACAAGTGCATGAATATTTTTTGATAAGTTAAATGTACAAGTGCATGAATGTCTTGAATTGCAATCTGTTCTCAATTGAATGATCCAGAATTGCAGTTTTACTTCTCCCCGTCCATGTTATTTTCAGTGGGAACCTTATAAATAAAACCATTGCAAGCAACACACATCCACAATCAGTGAACACCTCTCAGAGTTACCCTCATACACCCAACACTACTTCCCATTAAATCGGGATAAAAACATTTCGAATAGAAATTAACAATCAAAAATTGGCATGAACTAGCATTGGGTTTGATAGAAGCACACATCTAAGTTCCCCGACTCCTCTCAAGGTTGACTTGACTTTTTTTTTTTTTTTGAGGTTGACTTGACTACTTAATGTAATTTGTTTTTCTTTTAAATTCCAAAAAGTGATAAGCAACTAGAGATTGATTAATGACTACAAAGTGATGATCATCAATCCATGGTATGAGCAAGGAAGACATTTAGGCTGCATTTGTTTCACATGTAATCTAAAATCTGAAAACATTTTACACCCAAGTGTGTGTTTGGCATCACTTGAAAATTTAGTCAAACTGAAAATAGAATTCAGTTTGACTGTAAATAAGCTTCCCAAGGCGTAAAATATTTTCAGCTTCCATTTTACTTTCAACACATTTCCGGATTTGGTGAGAGCTCACACACTTCTCTACACACTCCTCACAAGGTCCGAAACCCATCTCACCTCAGCTCCACCTCACACACCAACGAGAGAGAGAGATGTAGCTCCACCCCACACGCAGACGCAGGTCCGAGGTCCCCCTCACGCCGGCGAAGCCCATCTCACCTCCAACATCTCCAATCTGTTGCTCCAACGTCAACGGCAAAACATTTCTCTCAAACCCGCCCTCTACAATACCCGATCCACCCAAGACCGATCTCGTTCTTGACCCACCCAAGACTGATCTCGTCGCTGCCGCAGAAGACCGATCTCGTTGACCCGATCTCCATCTCTTTCCCGATCTATCTCTCTTTCCCTCAATCTCTCACTCTTTCTTCCTCCCTCTCTCTCAGTTTGACCGAGTTCAGCTTGTGAATGAATGGAGCTAATGGATTTTTGTTTTGTTAACTGTATATACTGAAATTTTCTATTATAAAATTTGTTTGGAAGTTGAAAAAATATGAGAAACTAGTCAAAGATAGCATTTTGAGAATGCAACCAAACACTTAAAAACATTTTCTAAAACAATTTTCATAATGCAGCCAAACACTTGAAAATATTTTCTTTTTCCAAAAATATTTTCACCTGAAAATATTTTACACTCGGAAAATATTTTATATCTTGCCAAATGCAGCCTTGAAGGGTAAATTTCTTCTTCACCCTTCTCTTCTTTTAACCAATTTTTCCATGGCCTTACAACAGGGCTTTTTCGAAAAATTTTCACTACATTTTGTTAGACTTCCAAGTAATGGAAAGTTTACGTCACACTATGCTGCTACAATTCCTATTACCCCATACATGCATATAAACAAAAATATTATCATCCAATTCTCTCTCTCATCAATATCCCTCAAAGTTCTAATTTTGAATATCCCAATGAGCTCTAGCTCGAATGGCACTTCCTCCCCTTCTAAGAACAAAGTCTAGTAGGAGAGATCGTAAGTTCAAGACCCACCCATATGCATGTGTGTAACTTACCAATCAAAAAGTCCAAATTTTTAATATATCATCATTATCACCATCGTCAATTTATTCTCTTCCTCCCACTTATATCCCTCGAAACACTTCAAAATTTTGAACTTGATCATCTCCTTTCCTACCCTCTAACTAACACAACAAAATGCCTTCGGATTTGTTACAACAACAAGCCTTAGTCCCATAGTTCTTGCCTATAATAAATAAATAAAAACCATAACCGTGATCATTCGCATGTATTCTTCACAAATGGCTAATTAGTACCTCCAAATACAAAAACAAAAACAAAATTTTAAATAGAGGGCAAGAAAAAGTACCTGTTGGAGATGAATTTGCTGAAGAATGTCCCTCCTGTAAGCATAGATAGGCAAACCATCCTCTAGTCGCCGACGTTCCCTCGAAATCAAGCAATAAATCCGGTTCCAATCGAAAGAAGCACCGAACTTCAACACCTGCACACCCTCATCTTCGTCCTTGTTTCCTTCCAAATGAGCCTGAATACAATTCATTGCAGACTTGAACTCTCCCAAACGTTTCCCAATCAAGTCTCTCTCCGCACTCAGCCCCTTCTTCCTGTCACAGAGCTGTTGACAAACGCCAAGTTTGTTCCGACTACCAAGCAAATACGACACGTCGTTGATCTCATCCACCGTACTCTGCAACTTCTTCCGCCACTTCTTCACTTCCTCGCCTTCCATCAGCCGATTCACGCGGTCGGCGAATAAGGCTCGGAGCCGGTCCTCGAGCTCTCCGGCGGCGGAATTGGCGTCCTGATGGTTGCGTGCGAGGCAAGGCACGTAGCAGTGAACGCCTTCGAATCGCGAGTCCCAGAGATTGACCACGGCCTGAACGGCGTCGGCCTTATCAAAGAAAAACAACCGGAATCCTCCTCCTCTGGATTGTAACGGCACGTGAGAGTCCGGCGAGAGCTTGCATTGAGAGATAACGGAGTCGACATCGGAGCATCGAGGAGGGCCACGGCGGTCGGCAAGGAGATCGACAACGAATTTGCCGCGGACGGGAGGGGCGGCGGGGCCAGGAGGACGATCGAGACGGTGGTTCGCCGGAAAACCGGACCACCGGGGACGGTGAGTGTAATGAATAGGGCGGGAATTGGAGAGAGGAGCGTGAGGTCCACGCGGGGAGTGAGGCGGTGGGTGATTGTGTTGCCGTGAGGCGTGATAGGGAGGACAGGTTTTCTTCATTGCATAACCACAGCGAGTCTGAGAGTCTGAGTCTGAGTCCGAGTCCGAGTCCGAGACAGTGTGTATTTTTTTTTAGTGAGAGAGAGAGAAGAGAAGGTGACGAGTATTGCGTAGAAGAGAAGGTGAGTGTGTGACTGACTGTGAATTTGTGAAAGAAATACCGAAACGATTCCACTATTCGCAATTTGTATTTGTTAGTCCGTGCTTTTTATTAGCTTTTTTTGCTTTGCCTTTTGGATTTTCTTTTTCTTTTTCTTTTCGGCTTTGAATTTCGGTGGGTTCGCTCACTTAAAACAAATAGTGGCATTTATTAGACTTAATGGAGCAGTCGACGACTTGACGAGATGAGCACACAATTTAGTGAGAAAAGAGTTGCCACGTTTACAATAATTTTATAATATTTTTATAATAAATCATAGATGATTAATTGTTATTGGTTTAAATTTGAACTTACCACTAAGATTACTTTTTTATTTCAATAATAACAACCAATAATAACCTGTCACTTAAAATTTATTATAAAAATATTGTAAAAATACTATAGAAAAATTATCATTTCTCTGCGTAAGAATTGGAAAAGTCGACTGGGAGCAACATCCAACGCACTCTGGTTCTAGAATGTTACAAATACCAGCCCCTGTTTTTGTTTTTTGTTTTTTTTAAGTTTTTATTATTTAATTACGTGTGTTTAGGATTTCCCTTTTCTTTCTCTTTTTTTTTTTTTTTTTTTTTGCTTTTAGATTCAACTTTTTCTTTTTTTTTAAAACAATATTCTAAAGTTTTATCTTTTTTTGTAAATAATCTAATTTTTAACTTCTATTTTTTTTTTTACAGATATAATGTGAAGATATATATATGCACACACACACGGGCTTCTAACAACCCACATGCTCAAAAGTTTTACTATTTTTTTAAGTAAAAATTAATAATTTGCATATATTATAATTTAGAAATATATATTTTTATTTTTCAAACAAATAAAAATTATAAATTTTAGAGATAAGCAGTAATTTCTTTTTTAAATATAAAGAGAAAAAAATTCTAAATTTTAGGAATTTTTTTTTAATTCAAAATAAAATTTGTTATTTGACATTTATGACAATTTTTTTAAATGAAGTTACCCTTCATTAATAAAGGTATTTTTGAACCACATAAAAATTTTGTTGAAAGAGGGAAATTCTCTTTTATATATATATATATATATATCACATAAATATTTAATATGATCTTGTAAATTATAAAACATTATTAGTAGCCATGTGATGCATCAAAAAAATGGGAAAAAAATATTTATATTATATATAATAGTATATATCTAATGAATAACGATTAATAACAAGAGGCCAAAATAGAGAGATTATTTTTAAATTTAATTATAGTTTGGTTAGATAATTGTCAAACTTAATTTAATAACTTGTTCAATCTTTGTTGTTACAATGAATACTATTTACTGTTAGTACATTTTAAATTGAATATGTTGAAACTCAAAATAACTGAAATTGAATAAAGAGATGAGTTATAAAAAAAGTTGTTAAAGAAAGAGTTACTTGTATGTAAGTTAGATTAAATAAATTAAGAAAAGTTTTCTAAATTAATAAATAACATGTAGGTTATGTGAAAGGTTGGAAGACTATATATATGGCTATGCTATGGACTAATTTCATATCAAGAGTGAATGAAGATAAATAGTTAAAGCAAATAGTATTGTATGAGAGAATGAATTCAATAATATTCCTAAATACTTGAGAGATTTCGGGCAAAAAAAAAAGGTGTTCTTCTAGTGGAGATTTAGGCTTGAACACTTTGTGTAGAAACTGTTCTAGTCACACAACATTTGTTGGGCTGTTATATCCTAGGGGAGACAAGCCAGAGAATGTCTACACCGGTTAGAAAGATTAGTCAACCAAGAGCTTAAATCTCCTTAAAGAAAGCGAGTAGTGTCGCGCCTCAGTCGAAATAATGTTGTGTTCATCTCTTCAAATTAATAATATTCAGCATATTATTCAGTCTCTCTTTGTGTTGTTTCCATTATTATTGTGTTTGCACCATCATTTAGTTTTTAAACTAAAATACTTCTAAATTTGTTGAAAGATAATCAAACATAATGTAATCATAATTTGTTCAATCTTTGTTGCTTCTGTCAAAAGGACAATGAGCTTTTTATTTAGATTAAGCTAATATATGTTACTATTATTCAAAATTGTGAAAATTAAACTATATATACATTGGAATGATGATGTAAAAAAAAAATTATGGGAACAAGGGACTTATTGTGACACCCTGCCGACCAATTTATGATGTCCCTGACTCTCAATGGTTGGCTGATGCAGGAGAAATTATACAGTCTTCTGGTGGACCACGTCATCTGTCTACCATTCCACTAAAAAATTTTCACTTGTTTAAAATTACTAAGTTAGTGTTTTAAAAAAATTTTCAACTCAGCAATTTTAAACATGTGTGAGTCTTTTAATGGAATGGTGGACTATGTCACTTGTCCACCATGTGGACCTTATAATTTCTCTTGATGCAAGCCGTGCAGATTGGCCAAGGTCTTCTTTAGCCCACCAAATCTCACGATTGAATATAAAATTGGATCTATATTAGATCTCACCTAAATCACTTCATCTATCCTCCCGAGAAGAAGTTTAATTTTATGTGATAATATTATAACAAGTGGCCTCCAAGGGCCTTGTAACTCATTTACATTTCATGCTCTTTTTCATAAGGAAAACAAGATTTGAATCCATCCTTTCTATTGCTGTAACTATTGAATTATATAAACCAAAACCAAAACATTAGAACATTTCAAAAAATGGTCAAAGTTCTCATTAATATTTATAATCTATGGTTGTCAAAATCGCGATCTGGATTGCAAGATCGCACGATTTTACGATCTCACCTCACCAAAACGTTTAGGATTGCGCTAGGATCGCAAAAATAGTAGGATTGTACGTAAGATCGTAGAATCGTATGGGATCCTACCAATCCTATCAAAAACATAATTTTCTTTTGTTTTTTTTTATGGTATAATTTTTTTGTTTTGATGAAGCTTTAAGGATTTTTATTTTTTCATGTTGTGATGGAATGACTTTTTTTTTTAATTTTATAAAATTAAATCAACCTAAGCAAATGTTTTCTAGTTTCTAATTCACTTATAATCAAAATGAAAGAATGCTTCATCATTTCTTAATAAAGAATTTGATGTAGGCTTTGCTGCCTTTTAAGCTATAATATTGTTAAATTTGTTTGATCAATATACTAATTTGTGTTCTAATATTACTAAAATATTTTTTTATATATAGTTTTATCAAATTTGCTTGTATTTGTATATTGATTTATTGATGTTTTTGAGCATGCTCTTTAATTATTGCTAAGTGGTATAACTTGAATAGTTGAATGTGAAATTGTATTTTGATGTTTTTTACAGTTCTAGTATACAAATATATAATGTTTACATGGATGATGAAATAGATGATGATGATTAAGAATTTAGGACAGTGGTTATAAGAACCTTAGAATGAGAATAATTAAATGTTCACTTCACCTTAATATTCATCTTACTTTTGGATTTCATATTGTAGTTAGCTAGTTTCCATTTGCTAACTTATTTTGGATTTCAAACTTGGAACTTGGAACTTAGAACTTAGAACTTGGAAAAATTTCTCATATGTTTTGATAAATAATTTGGTATTTGGTTGCTAATTAACATTTATTGAACTTTTTAGATATATTAGGTCAAAACTTAAATATATTTGTTTCGTTAGTATAGACTTAGCGATGTATAACATGCAAATTACATCATATGACGTAAATCTAAGTTTTTTTTATGGGTGAATTTATAATTTACGTAATTATTCAACATACAAAACTATTATCAATGTGTTTTTTGTTTTAAATCTGAAAATATGTAGGATCTTACGATTCATGATCCGATTCTACGATTTACGATCCCACCTACCTTCAACAATCTTACGTAGGATCCCGATTTTGAAAACCTTGCTATAATCTATATGAAAAATAGTAATTTTTTACATAAAATTATTATTATTAGATATAAAACCAAAAATGTTTGACATTTGGACTTTACACGCCAATATTTTAACTTTTTTAATTAAATTTTAATTCTATCATATATTTAAACTCTCCATTAAAATATTGTCACTTATACTTTATCTAAATTATAGAACAAATAATTTTATACACAAATATAATCATAATAAATATCCATTAATACACATGGGATTCTTCTCGGTAATAAACCAGTGTGTGTGGAACAGTGGGACTGCACATGCTCGAGAGAATAATTAGATACTCGAAAAGATCTAGATATCTTTATTTATATAAAAAATTATCTATTAAAAATTTCATATAAAAACATTTATTAATAACTACCATAATTATCAAATTTTATAATTAATGTTTCATATACAAACACAATCAAAATAAATTTCTATTAATAACTATCATAATTATCATTTTTCATATTTATACAAAATAAAAGAGAAAGAGAGAAAACCAATTTTTATAAATAAAATCATTTTTCTTTTAATTTTTATGTGCATTACACGAGTTCTTAACTAGTTTTATATATCATAGATTTCAACTATTTGGTTATTAAAAAAAGAGAACTGCTACGTCCACAACATTTTTCACAACAAATCCTAGTTGGCAGGTTGTTACAAGTTTTAAATTTAAATCCAACTCTGAAATTACTTTCTTATCCACTAGTAATAGCAAATAACAACATGCCAACTAGGATTTGTTGTGAAAATGTTGTGAGAAATGTTGTGGATGTAGTATTTCTCTAAAAAAAAAAAGCTTTGTTTTATATTAAAATTTTAAACACAAATTTTTATAAATCATAATAATATATAATGGCATTTCTGAATTTGTTTAAAGTATCGTTTGTCTATCTTCATTTTTAAGGAAATTATGATTTAAAAAAAAATGGGTTCTCTCTTCTTCTTTTTTAATAGAGACTTATAGTTTTAAGAAGAAATTTAAATCTTAAAATATATATGTATATATATACCGGATGCTTCAACCACTCTTGGAGCATAAATATTTAGTTTTATCTTCAAAAAATTAAAAAAGGGAAAAAAAAGGTTCATTATGTTGCTTATCTAATTTCACTTCTTTTATTAAAAAAAAAAAAGAGTAACAAACTTTACACTTTTTTATAGTATAATAATTATCTCATCAGGGGTAGAATTTTTCTTCCAACTGACGTGGAAGAAAGTTATTTAAACCCACTACTTCGCAATGCATACACACATTTATTTTTCGTCTAAGGTAAAATGTCACGCATATAATATTTTCATAATAATTTAAATTAAAAAAATTATATGATAAATTATTATCGGTTTTAATTTGAACATATTACTAAAATTATTTTTTTACCCATCAATAAAAACCAATAATAACTTAATGTCCATTTGGATAACTTATTTTTTGTCAATTTATTTTAATATTCAGTTTTTTTTTTGTTACTATTTATGAGCCCATTACACTTTTTGATTCTATTTATGGGTCTCACTATACTATTTCAGCTAACTTTTACCTTTATCTACAATATTTTTAGCAAAAAGTTTTCAGTTTCAGCAAAATAAGCAAATCTCAAACAGACTCTTAGTAAGCGTTTGGCATAGATTATTTTTGTCAACTTATTTTATTATTCAGTATATTTTTTCTACTATTCATAGGTCACACTACACTTTTTGGTACTTTTCATGAGTTTTACTGTATTATTTCAGTTAACTTTTACTCTTATATACAGTACTTTTAGTAAAAAAATTTAAGTTTCAGCAAAATAAGTGGTTCTTAAACAGACACTTACTATTTAAAATTTTTTGTAGAATTATTATTAAAATATTTTTCTCTTTAAATTATCTCACATTTTATAAATGTGCGTTTGACATGGATTATTTTTGTCAGCTTATTTTATTATTCTATTTTTGCTATTATTTATAGGTTTTACGGTATTTTTTGGTACTATTTATGTATCTTATTGTACTATTTTAACTAATTTTTTCCTTTATCTATAATATTTTTAGAAAAAAAAATCACAAAATAAATGAATAATCCTCAACGTTGCAATTTATTATGCCATCACGTGACATAAGTTCTATGTTTTTTTGTCCCATATGTGTCTGTTTTTGAGGCCCCTTTTAAGTTTTAAAGCATCAAAAGCCAACCCCCGACCCCTAAGAAGAAAAAAACAGTCCAACAAAAAGACTAGGTGTTTGTTTGTTTGAGAGAAATGAATTCATAATGGCTATCTCCCATTTTAGAAAAGTATAATATTGGTACTATTCACCCAACCCTAAGTTCAAGTATTGGTACTATTAGCTGAGGTGGTGCGGCTTTTAATTAACAATAATGCTCTGTTTGTTTTGATAGAAAACCTTTTATAAAGATAGATTTTTGCGTTTTTCAGTATTTGGTAGTATAAAAAAAATAAGTCCAAGGAAAACTATATTTGGTTAACAGAAAAAGTATAGATTATTTTTAGAGATTGTTTTCCATTACTCTTTTTTGGAAAACAACTCTATCTCACAACAAACTAAATAAGGAAAGTTAAAAAAAAAAATTTCAACTCATTTAAGGTAATTACCAAATATAGGAAAATGAAATAGTTTTACAGAAAATACTTTTTAGAAAATGACTCATTTTTAGAAAATATTTTTGCCTAAACAAACAGAGCGTAAGTGTCCCGAGTCATAACTCATAAACAACCAGAGCTTTTCACTATATTGGCCATTTGAATTGTCCTTCGCTTTCTTTTCTTTTCTTTTCTTTTTTTTTTCTTTTTTAACAGTATAAATGATAAAGCCTTAATCTTTTTTTAATTAACAGTTATAATAAAAGAGGAGGACAAGATTCTCGAGTCTTGACAATAAGCCAATAATGCATTAAATTAGTGTGTAACAATCTATTATAAAATGGGTTTGGTTTATCTCCGTCACATCTTTAATTAAATGTTTTTGGGTTTTAAATATATAATGACAAGTGATAATAGATTTTAATCTCGACATTTTATTTAATTAGTAGGTAATGTGATAGTTTTTCATAAAACAAAAGGAAATTCTTTTTTAAAAAGTATTAAATTTAATTCAAACCCTTATAAAATAACTCAACCTTACTAAATTCTCAAACACAAGCGACGAGTCATCAAAAACAACAAAAATAGGCATTAGAACTTTGAGGATTCCCAAATTTAGTTTGAGTATCTAATTGGTTTTGCGGAAGACATAATCAATCTTCTTGTTCGAAGGTTTTTTGTCAAGACTAAAGAGGGTAAAATTCGGTAGGGTGACAGACCTGAACTGAGTTGACGGATATTAATGTTTATACCTAGAGTGGACGAATCCATAGAGAACGGGAACTTTGTAGACGGGTACACGTGTCATCACTTTATAAATGGAAATAACATGTACCTCACGCATTGTTAGGGTATGTAGAATTCCAATGGAAATAGAATCCGAATATAAAGGGAATTCCACAATAATCGCCCAATAAAAAGAAAGATCAATAAGGAAAAGACTTCTTATACAAGTAAAGAAGGTCGATTCTACACTACTATAAAAAATCCCAAAGGCTCTCACAAAAAAGGTACGCATACTATTCCCCAACTCTGGCACTTTAGGGTTGTGAGCATCTTCAAACTTAACCTTTGGAGGATCCTTGGCCGGTACCCTTTTAAGGTATTTGTTGCTTTGTGTTTTGCATATTGCATCGAGTGCGAACGAAAGAACCTTGTAGCTTACTGACGATATTTTGAACATCATCAGTTGGCGCCGTCTGTGGGAAGCGCACGAAAAAGTCATTACTTTGATTTTTCTGGACAAAAAGTTGCATGGTACTCACACACTCGATGGCGACCACAACAAACGATCAAGGGGAAACACACACCAGAGCTCTTGAGAGGCAAGTTCAAACCCTCGTAGCAGCGGTAGAACGCCTCACAAAACGTAACCATGATCTGGAAGAGCAATTACGCTAGAAGGACGCAATAATCAACACTCAGGAGGAAGAGCAGAAGGCCAGCAGCGCCGAAAGGAGAACCTAGCACGGGCCAAAAGGGAGCAACGCCCAAAGCAGGCCCGAACGGCAAGACACGAAACGACCATCAACTGCAGACCAAGTCCCGTTTAGTGTAGTAGCGGAGATGCAGATGATGAAGGAGCGCATGGATTTTATGATGAACACTCTCAAAGGGCGGGTATCTAATGACCTGGTTCATCGAACAGATTCACCATTCACGATGTCCATCAATTCGTACCCTCTCCCTCAGAAGTTCCACATGCCTCAGATTGAAAGTTACGACAGATCCAAAGACCCATTGGATCATTTGGAGACCTTCAAGACGCTTATGCATCTGCAAGGAATAGCGGACGAAATAATGTGTAGGGCCTTCCCTACGACATTAAGAGGCTCCGCAAGAGTCTAGTTCAGCAAGCTGACGCCAAGCTCCATCAGTACTTTCAAGGAGTTAAGTGCTCAATTTGCTTCGCATTTTATCGGAGGGTACAGATCCAAGAAGTCCACCGCATACTTGATGAACATTAAACAGTGAGAGGACGAAACACTGAGGTCATACATCGCCCGCTTTAGCAAGGAAGCACTTTCAATAGATGAAACGGATGACAAAATACTGGTAGCCGCATTTACGAACGGACTGCGGAAGGGTAAATTTCTATTCTCCCTATATAAGAATGACCCAAAGACCATGTTCGATGTACTTTACAGGGCAACCAAATACATGAACGCGGAGGATGTACTCTCGGCCCTAGAAGAGAAGCCCTCCAAGAAGAGAGAAAGGCAGGATGACGTACATTAGGATAGGGGACGGAAGATAGCAAGGTCGGGAAACAAAAGAGAAGAAAGGCGCTCTAAACCTCCAGCTGGGAGGTTCACAAACTTCACTCCGCTTACGGCCCTAATAGACCAAGTCTTGATGCAGATTAAAGATGAGGGGGCCCTTACTTTTCCAGGCAAGCTGAAAGAGGATCGCTATAAAAGGCCTCGAGACAAATACTGCCGTTTTCACAAAGACCACGGCCATAACACGGCGAACTGCTAAGACTTGAAGCAGCAGATAGAAACGCTCATAAGACAAGAACAATTACATAGGTTCGTTAACAGGGAGAGAACGGACCTGCAACAAGAACAGATTCTGCGACAAGAAAACGAGTGCCAAGACCACCCATAGGGGATATAAGAATGATTATAGGGGGCACAGTGACTTCCGGCTCGTAAAAAAGGCTCGAAAGACTTACCTCAGAACGGTCCAGAACGTCCAGGTGACAAGCTTTGTTCCCAAGAAAGAACAGGACGAAACACCCATCATTGGGTTCTCAGAGAACGACGCTCCACGTCTTCACCACCCGCATGACGACGCACTTATTGTTAGCATACAAGTGATTGACAACATGCACCAGATCCTGATTGATAACGGAAGCTTCGCTGATATCCTTTACTACCCAGCTTTCCAGCAGATGAGGATTGGTAGACCGGCTAGTCCCAACAAACGCTCCCCTTGTCGAGTTCGGAGGAACCAAGGTATACCCCCTCGGCGCGGTTACTCTACCCGTCACGATTGGTGATTACCCCCTACAAAATACAAAAGACGTCACGTTTCTTGTAGTTGACTGCTCGTCTGCATACAATGCCATAATCGGACGTCCCACCTTTAATTCATGGAAGGCCGTAACTTCGACCTACCATCTAATGGTCAAATTCTCTACTAAGTACGAAATAGGGGAACTACGTGGAAACCAGGTTACTGCGTGTAACAACCCAAGAAAAAGCGCTAGCCACATCTGCGCTATACCTCAAAAGGACTAGTCACTATTGAGGTTCCTTGTAGTTGTTAATAAAGCCCAGATCTACCCAGTAAATACTCGATGTGGGACTCATCACACACCCACACACATCACACAATCAATCAATCAAATTGGGGCATCACAATCTCCCCCACTTAAATCCCTAACGTCCTCGTTAGGGCCCACTTTGTGGGGTAGTGTCTCCGAGCCCACACGAGGTTACCGGGCTGGCTCTGATACCATATGTAACGACCCAAGGAAAAGCGCTAGCCACATCTGCGCTATACCTCAAAAGGACTAGTCACTATTGAGGTTCCTTGTAGTTGTTAATAAAGCCCAGATCTACCCAGTAAATACTCGATGTGGGACTCATCACACACCCACACACATCACACAATCAATCAATCAAATTGGGGCATCACACTGCGCGAGAATGTTACGTGACAATGATGGAGATAGATGACCAAATGCAGACGATGAGCATCGCAGAACAACGGACGGTAGCGGAACCTGTTGAGAAGCTTAGGGAAATTTCTTTAGATGATTCCGTACCGGAGCAAACGACCTGAATGGGCACCCTTGCTAGTCCAACAACCCTGCAAGCACTCTAAACGTTTCTTGAGGCAAACTGGGACGTTTTTGCATGGAGCCATGAAGATATGCCCAGGATTGAAACCTCCGTCATGGTCCATAGGCTGAATGTATCTCCCACCTTTCCACTAGTTCGCCAAAAGAAGTGTGTTTTCGCTCGAGAAAGAGACCAAGCTATAGCGGAGGAAGTCTGCAAGTTGTAAGAAGCAAACTTTATTAGAGAAGTCTACTACCCCGATTGGCTAGCAACCGTAGTAATGGTTAGGAAAGCCAACGAAAAATAGAGGATGTGTGTAAACTTCACGGACCTAAATAAAGCTTGTCCCAAAGATAGCTACCCTCTCCCGAGGATTGACACTCTAGTTGATTCAACAGCCCAACATTAGTTGCTTAGTTTCATGGATGCCTTTTCTGGATACAACCAGATCAAAATGAACGAGGCAGATCAGGAAAAAACCTCCTTCGTTACAAGTCAAGGCCTCTTCTGTTACAAGGTGATGCCGTTTAGCCTTAAGAATGCCGGCGTGACATATCAGAGGCTTATGAACAAGATGTTCGCGAAATAGATTGGAAGGAATGTCCAAGTGTATGTAGATGATATGCTGGTTAAAAGCCGAAAAGAGGATGACCACTTGGACGACCTCAAAAAAACTTTCGACACCCTTCGATCGTACAATATGAAGCTCAATCCGAGCAAATGCGCATTTGGGGTAATAGCAGGAAAGTTCTTGGGGTTCATGGTGTCCCAAAGGGGGATCGAAGCCAACTTAGATAAGATCTGCGCAGTATTGGAAATGGCGGCCCCTAAAAATGTGAAAGAAATACAAAACCTCAACGGCAAGATTGCCGCATTGAATAGATTCATAGCAAGAGCAACGGATAAATGTCTTCCATTCTTTCGCATGTTGAAGAAATCTTTTGTGTGGACGGACGAATGTCAGCAAGCATTCGATGATCTAAAAACCTATCTCTCCTCCCCTGTACTGTTGAGCCCAACCAAAGAAGGAGAAAAGTTATTTTTAGACTTAGCTGTGTCACCGGCTGCAGTCAGCGCAGCCCTGATCCAGGAGGAAGACAAAATTCAGAAGCCCATGTACTATACCAGCCGAGCATTTCGTGGTGCAAAAGAAAGATACCAGCCAATGGAAAAGCTCGCTTTTGACTTAATTACAGTTGCTCGCAGACTCAAGCCCTACTTCCAGGCTCACACAATAATCGTCCTAACGGACAAACCACTAAGATGAGCCTTGAGCAATCCTAAAGCCGTCGGAAGGATGGCACTATGGGCAATCGAGTTAAGCGAGTTCGACATGAAGTACCGCTCGCGTACGACCATGAAGGGACAAGTAGTCGCCGACTTCATTGCAGAGTTTACTAGTCCAGAGGACCAGGGGGTAAAAGATTGTCCTCCATGGAATGTTTATACAGATGGCTCGTCCAATAAGCAAGCAGGCGGAGCGGGCATCGTACTTCGATCTCCGAAAGGCAACGAAGTGGAATGCATGGTTCGCCTCAATTTCCCTACGACGAATAATGAGGCGGAGTATGAAGCTTTGGTCACAGGATTGGATCTCGCTAAAGCAGCAAGTGCCACCAATGTAGTTATCCATTGTGATTCTCAAATCGTCACCAATCAGTTGACCGGCGAATGCGAGTGCAGGGGCACAAGAATGAGGATGTATCTGGATCAGGAGAGAAGGAAGATGAACGACTTACAAGCCCAAATTGTGCAGATCCCGAGAAGGGAGAATAAGTAGGCCGATCGCTTAGAAAAAGCTGCATCGGCAGACCACATGATCATCCCCGATAAGGTACTTTCATTTGTTCAACTTTCACCTGCTATTGATAATATCGGCGTGCAGGAGGTAGGTTTTGAGAGTAACTGGACCACGTCAATAGTCGCCTACTTGAAGGAAGGCATGTTACCAGATGCAAAAGAAGCCGCTAGAAAGCTGAAGGTCCAGGCGGCACAGTTTATACTAATTAACGGTGTCTTATACAAAACAGGATTTTCACGTCCGTACTTAAGATGCCTAGCCCCTGAGGAAGTAGATTACGTCATGAGAGAAGTACATGAAGGGGTTAGCGGGAACCATTTAGGGTTACAGTCGTTAGTTCACAAGCTGATTCAGGTTACATACTACTAGCCTACCATGCAAAAGGACGCCCAAATATACGTCAGGACTTGCGACAAATGCCAGAGATTTGGTAATTCCATAAGACAACCAACAGAGGAACTCACACCAATGACGGCCCCATAGCCGTTTGCCTAATGGGGTTTAGATATAATGGGCCATTTTCCCACTGCAGCTAGGCAGTTGAAGTTCCTAGTTGTCGGCATTGACTACTTCACCAAATGGGTAGAAGCGGAAGCATTGGCTACGATCACAAAAACAAATGTGCGAAACTTTGTATGGAAGAACATCATTTGCAAGTACGGCATACCTAGAGGTTTTGTCTCGAACAACGGGAAGCAATTCGACAATAACTCTTTTAGAAACTTTTGTTCGGAACTTGAGATGAAAAACCATTATTCATCTCCCGCACACCCTCAAGCTAATAGCCAAGTCGAAGTTACGAATCGATCCTTGCTAAAGATTATCAAAACTCGGCTTAAGGGGGCAAAGAGTATATGGCTAGAGGAACTACCTAGTGTACTATGGGCTTACAGGACGACGGCAATGACATCTACAAGCGAAACACCGTTTTGGTTGGCATATGGAAGTGAAGCAGTCATCCCAGCAGAGATCGAACTCACCAGTTATAGGGTGAATAAATACGACGAAGGAAGAAACAACGAGACCATTCGTCTCTAGCTCGACCTAATAGACGAAGTCAGGGCAGCAACTGAACAAATGCTTGCAATATATCAGGATCTCATGGCTAAATACTACAACTCAAAGGTCAAACATAGAGACTTTAAGGTCGGGGACCTCGTTTTAAGAAAGGTAATGGGTAATACCAGAGATCCTACTCAAGGTAAGCTTGGTCTAAATTGGGAAGGCCCCTACAGAGTCACCTCATAGGCAAGAAAAGACACCTACCACCTGGAGACCCTGGACGGATAAAGATTGCTTCACCTGTGGAACACTGAGCACCTTAAGAAATACTACCAATAGAAGAGAAAACAGATAGAGCAATGCTCCGTAGTCTACTTTTTCCTAGCCTTTTTTTCTAGTTTTTAATTGTCATTTAAGGTTTATTTAATTTTTTGCTACAATACTTTTTTAAGCTCAAGAAGCAGGTTTTCTACTTATGAATGAGGAGTTTATTCAGACATTTTTCTACTTTAATTACAATGTCCATAGTGGACGGAATTAATTATTAAATCCCCAAAAGGGTTTAAATATTATTAAGACCATAAAAAGGACGAATACATCCCACAGGGATGCAATTAAGTCCCAAAAAGGACGGATAAATCCCAAAAAGGGTGTAATTATGAAGTCCTAAAGAGGACGAAAAAATCCAAAAAAGGGTGTAATCATTAAATCCTAAAAAGGAACGGATACATCCCACAATGGTGTAATTATCAAGTCCTCAAGAGGACGGATGTATCCCATTAGGATATGAAATTTATCTAGTCCTTAAATGGACGGATACATCCTAAAGTGATGCGATCAAAATTGAAGTCCTTAAAGAGGACGGGTAAATCCCAAAAGGGTTTGAATAATATCAAGTCCTTAAAAAGGACGGATAAATCGCACAAGGATGTAATTATTGTCCTCAATAGGACTGATACGCACAAATAATAGTAAAAGTTTCAAGAATAGACGGATACATCCCAAAAAATGAACGGATTAATCCTGTAAACATGAAACTTAGACGGATGTGCAAATCATTCATGACAACAGAAAAAGATACATGAAAAGTAGACAGAATTAAATAAACGGATACTCTGTTGAACAAACTTCAAAAGAAATGCCACCAAAGGCAAATTGTTCATGACGGTACAAATATAAACTTTTACAAGTCATAAGTAAATAATTAAAACTACTGGACGGAGAAATCCTTGGACTTCACTTCAGCTTTAATATCTAAGACTTGGGCTTGAACCTGGAGGGGGGCCTTCTCATCATTGCCGTTGTCACGAGCTCCGTCACTTTCTGCATCATGAGCCTTTTCAAATAAATCTTTAGTGTTCTCTGAGGCGGGGAGAACGGAAGTTTGGGCTTGGGTATTTATAGAAATTTTTGATATGTCCAGGTCTAGGTAGAGAGATTTTACTTGACGGAGGCAATCGTCAAATCCGTCAGCAAAAATACCCCCTAACTCCGTCAGATATGCCTTAGAATCACGGTACTCACGGACCACAATGTCTTTAGCCTGACGAAGCTGGCCCTTGACGGATGAAATTTCAGCTTCTTTATCCTCTAGGACCTTCCGCAGCATCTCCGTCTGCTTCTCTAGTTCTCCACGAACTTGCTCCGACAGGCTTAATTTCTTCTCCTGGCCCACCCTCCAGGCATGGGGCTGAGCCAGCTCTTCCTCCGTACCCGCAGCTTTAGCCCTTATATGGTCCAAAGTCGTCTCGTTATGAAGACAAGGGTCCATTAACCTTTCATCATCAATATAGCCTGAAAACAAAATATTTGTTAAAGGCATGAAGTTGACAAGAACAAAAAATGAAATAGACGAACAAAAATACCTGAGCGATATTGAATAGGCCGGTCTCCCCCATCGCCTCCGTCGTGTGATTCCCAAGGTCTTTGTAATCGTCTGGAGTTAAAATCGAAGAAAGCTTCTCCAAAGCGTACTTGGAATCCTCCTGTAGGAGGATGGGCGGTTTTTCTGCCAGAGGCACTTGGTCACCCGTCATCAGGCCTTTCCCTTTTCCATGTTTTGAAGGGACCGTCTTCTTAACCTCCGCCTGAAGACCCATGACGGTCTCAGCTGTACCCTTTGGTTTTTTGGATTGACAGTCAATTTGCAAAAAGGGTTTTCTTTTGGTCCCGGACGGCTTGGAAGTATCCGTCCCACCTGTTTGACCCACTTTCTTTTTTGCAGCAGCTTGCTGCTTAATGAACGCTCTCTTTTTGGCGTCATCCATTTCTGCAAAGTACGGTATAATAGTTAAAGAAAGTGAACGGGAAGAATTAAATAAAGCATAATTCATAAAAACCTACGTGTGCGGACTTGTTTTTCATATCGTAGGGTTACTTCTGACGGTTCTGGTCCGTCACAGTACCAGTTTATGGTCTCTAATCTAACCAACTTGGCCCAAGACCGTTCTTCTAAGTTGGTTTTTTAGAAAATCTTTTCAAGAAAACTCCACTCCTCAAAAGAAACTTGTGGGCGGTCTTGAGCTGCAGAAAGAATGTAGTTAAAATAACGACGGTATATCACTACAACAAAATGTATTTTCAGTGACGAAAAAATTCGTCACTAAAAGTCCAGTTTTTCGTCACTAAGAATCTTTAGTGACGAAATTGGACTTTTAGTGACGAAACTCATTTCGTCACTGAAACCCCGTCACTAAAAGTCCTGGTGACGAAAAATTTCGTCACTAAAAGTCCGATTTGATTTAAAAAAAAAAAACTTTTAGTGACGAAAACATTTCGTCACTAAATGTTTTCCTCACTAAAAACACTATTCAGTGACGAAATTATTTCGTCACTAAAAACACTTTAGTTTATTAAATCATTTTTAGTGACGAATAATTTCGTCACTAAAACTATGTTCGGGTACATATAGTGACGAAAAAATTCGTCACTAAAACTATTTTTAAGAAAATCCAAGCACATATAGTGACGAAAATTTTCGTCACTAAAACCATTTCTTACAAAATTTTACTACATTTAGTGATGAAATATTTCGTCACTAAAACAATTTTTTGTTACTAAATTTGTGACAAAAAAATTCGTCGCTAAAACTTATTTTATGTTTTTATTTTTTTCATAGCTTTGATATTAACCTGTAACCTGCTATTACATTATTAAATCTCACATTTGAATAATACATTTATTTCAACAACACATTTATAAAAAAATATCCATACATTCCACAAGTAAAAAATAAAACAAGTATCTAATTCAAACTCCTTCCATACAATAATTGTTTGCAACATATACAATAATTCAATATGTTTTATAATAATACAAAAAGTGTAGCATAATATAATTAGAACTAATGGAAGATATCCTCATATGTCTTCAAGTAATGCCAAAAGTAAATCTCCTAAAAACCACCAATAAGAAATCTGCACAAATATAAAAACAATACTACATTAAAATCGCAAAGTAAAAACATTAACTATGTTATAAGAAACATTTCTAACAATGCATTAAGAATAGTCACACCATGTAATGTGAGTCAATTGCTAAAATAAAGTTAGAACCAAAAAATAGCAAATTTCACAGTTGGAATGCATTCCAAATTTCACATCAATTAATTTTCAAATTCCATAGTTTTTCAACCATTAAACACCACAGCATCTCCATAATAAAATAGTAACTAGGAAATTCTCATTAAACAAACCTTGAAGAAAATGAAGTAAGGAACCTACAATAGTTTTACCCAAAATTAAATCCCAACAACACTATACAAACCAACAAGAGGTCCCTACAATAGGGCATAAAAAAAAATAACAAAAAAATGAGAAATTGATATAGTTCCTTAATAAATGAATAACCTTCAAGATTTCAAGCATAACTCTCTCTCTCTCTCTCTCTCTACTCGTAAGTCGTAATTTGTAAGTACCTCCCCACCCCCAATGCATCTCTTCATGATTAAAATTTATAGCTAGGACCTATCTACTTTAATTAAAAAAAAAAATCATATTGTTAAGTATCCCCAAAAAAAAAAAAAAAAACAACCTTCATCAACCTAGTTTAAGAGACAATGTCATCCTAATATTCCTTTCTCAGATTGAACACTCATTTTTGTCATCAAAATGGATGATAGAAAAAACTAGCAATTAGGGAAAAAAATCTCATCTTTTTTCTGGCAAGAAATATGAATGAGTAGCACAATGTATCTAAAACATAATCTAGAGAACAATCCCCCATTAAATCAAGTAAAATAACAATCAGAGGACACAATCCCATTGTGAAATCAGAGTATCATTGCTTGAGCAATAATCAACACAAGAAAATTTAGAAGATGAATAATCTTATTTTGAGTTCATACATTACACCTAATGTATATGAACTTGCACACTACATATATCTAACACTGGTATCAATGTGGAAACCAAACCAAGAGAGTGAGGATCCAAAACTAGAATCATCCAAACAATAAGAACCATAGAAATCAAAAAGAATTACAGCAATTGATAAGTACATATATTAGAAACTTTCTTCACAACCATTACACAACACAGTAAATATCTAATATTCAAACTAAACAAAAATGCATATACCCATTACTGTATCAAACGTATTTTACAAGTATTTCAACATCACAAGTATTTTTGTGAAACTACTTGTGACGAAACAACCCACAACAAAACCAATTTCCAACATCACAAGTATAGGGTTTTACAAGTATTTAAATAAAATAAAATACTATTCATCACATCTAATCAACAATGCTTATTCACATTTGCAAGAATTGAAATACACTCCCAATATGTATTTAAACCACCTTATAACACCATGCAAGCCACCCGCTTGCTCCAACACAACATACCACCACAAATCTAATTTCCAGTTTAAGCTTTAGAACAATTTTCATCCCAATGAAAATGAAAATGTGAGTTGGAACCAAAGCTCCACATTGAAAAGAAGTAGTTTTTTTTTTAGGAGTAGTTCTTATTAAAACCATGAACCTTTAGAGTAACCATGACCAGTGAAGTTGAATCCTTAAGTTAGCAAAATACCAACAGAAACTACAGTTTGACTTGGTATTTTAGTTCACAAACACCTAGAGAGCAATGGGAAGCACTACAAGTAACGTGTAGACTATGTGGTTCTAGAATATGCAAACAGAACAATACAAAGAAGAAAAACATCTTATTAAAACAGAATCTTATTTTGCTATTAGAAAAGTGCATGCAATTCCCATCCCAAGTGAAAATATTTGATAAAGATTCATATGGGAACCACATAGTGGGTTTTAACTGCTTTTATTTTCAGGAAGACTCAGAGAAAATAAGCTTGAATGGAACTGAAAAATATATGGCCAACCAATACACAGTCTTTTTAATGAGAACACAAAAGGAGATTATCATGCAGCCATTGCAGGTTTTATTCTCTTCTTCCATTCCATCTTCTCATAAGATAATCAACGATCCCATCCACTTTTAAGAGTACTTACTTCATCAAATAATGACTATATGACAGAGAAAATTTAAAAATAAAATTCTCCATTTAGTGGAACTATTTGAATTTGGACACTAAATCTAAGACTTCAGCAAATCATTTGACATTATCATGAGTTACCCCATTTAGTAACCCGTGATTCAAGTCATCCATATTCTCCCAAAAATATTTCTTAATGAATCCTTCCCAATGCAATTTGAGTAGAAAACATGCTAAATATGTCAATTGTATCTTCTCCTAGAACAAGTTCTATTAAGAGTTTTATCTATGAAATCCTATATCTCACATAGGTTTCATGAATTAATCCTATGTGAGATATTATTATAGAAAATACCTACAAAGACAGGTGGTGCATCCCCTTCTCCATCCTGCTTCCAAAACTTCACTTTTTGGAAAAATATCTCAGCACTCCCCTTTGGTACTTCACCCCGATCTGCAACAAAAGAAAATGTTATGCATGTATGCATCATAAAACTCTATGACCTATATATATCAGATTCTAAAATACCAATTGCCCATCATCCCTCATATGATACTTAAAAAAAAAAAAAAAAAAAACAACAACAACAACAACATAGCACCAAAAAATTTGCGGCCTCATTTTCTAGGCTACAACATAATTCCCAGCCATGCTAGCTAGAGGAAACTATGAAATGAAAAGATTAACAACCTTATTCAGGAAAATCATCAAAACAACCTTAAATAAGTTCACTACAGTTTTGCAATTAAACGAAATTAACTCTCAACAAACTTTCTTTAGTTCACCTTAGACAAACCGTCCCACCACAAAGAACAAATTCTAAACAAGAAAAAAAAAATGGAGTTCTCACACGAACACTATGGACAAGGCAAAAAAATTAACATCAAGCATTTAGAATCATTAAACTATTAACATTAAGCATTTAGAATCATTAAATTAACAAAAAAATTAACTGAAAAAAAAAATGGAGTTCTCACACGAATTGAAAACACGCATGTGTTTTCAAAATACAAAAAGAAACCAAAAAAAAAAAAACAAAAAAAAAAGACAAAAAAAGCCTAATAACCTTTATCTACATGGTGTGTAAATAGATCATGCATGGCTCTATATAGGTGGACATTTGAAATGTGAAAGGCTTAATTACAAGCCATGTTTCATTTGAAATGCACCCATCAAGAGAAATGGCTTAATTACAACCATTGTGTCAACCATGAAGTTGCATGTGTGTGTGTGTGTGTGTGTGTGTGTGTATCAATCCCAAATGCGGATTCGTTATAATTTAAAATCACACAGGTAATTTGGTATTTAACAGGTAGCACACTGCATATATGGATTCTCAACTAAATTAGAACATGATGTGAGATGTGAACAAATTTCCCATGGATTATGTGCTAGATCCATTGTATAATTGTCAAATGGGAAAAAAAAACATTATGAAGAGAGGTGAAAGGTACACACTATTACATCGAGTGGTTGAACTAAGCAAAGCTACTGGTAGTTGTTTATCATTCAAATTAAAAAAAGAAAAAGAAAAAATAAGTTACGAATTGTCTTTTCACAACAAGTCCATTAGTTATTATGCCTTAATCTACAACATCAAAGCCGTTTACCCGATTCGCCACCCGCTTGCTCCAATACAACATACCACCACAAATCCAATTTTCAACATCACAAGCAAGTCCATTAGCCATTATACATATAACTTGATTTTACAGCCAAATTAATTGAAAGTTAAGAACAATAAACACAACCTTCTTTTGAACCCTAAACATGAGGCAATATCTCTATGCACCTTCACACTGGACAAATCCAACGCACAATGCTGCCATCAACAAAAATGATTAGTATACCCATAATTTAGCCTTTTAACTTGGCACTTCAAGTATTCAGAAAGATTTTCCCCCCCATCCAACAAATCACAACAAAGGCTTTTCTATGTTAACGTTAGTGTGTTATCAGGCGGTTTTACTTTTTCTTACTTTATTTTTTGTGTGTGGGGGGGAAGGGTGGCATATTTTAATTCATTGGACTATACCCTCATCTCTGACCTCAAATTAAAACCCACAAAGCGAAGTAGATTGCAGAAAGTTTCAAAACTTTAAATCTAAAATTTCTCTTACAAGAACAAACAATGCGGTCAACAAAATTAGCCACCCAACTGAAAAATCAATGCAGGCATATCCAAACTAACCAAGACATCAGATCCTGTTTCAAAATTCCTTTTACTTTTGGAGAATTGAACTACTGATACATGTGAACATCCTTGACATATTGACTCATATTCTACTTTTGCCAGAGGACACGAATCATCAAGTTTAAGATTCCAAAATGTAGCTTTGCACAGAAGGAAAAATATTAAAAATCAATGAGAAAATTTAGAGTTAGGTACTCACGATGGTGTATAGATTGAAGTTCCAGCTTCAAGAAGTACAGTGACATAATTTTCCATTGAAGTGAGACAAAAATCAACAAAAAAATGCATATATCCATTACTGTATCAAACAAAAATGCATATATCCATTACTGTATCAAACAAAAAAATACCAAAAGGAACTAGAATCATTGAACAAAAAAATTAACATCAAGCATTTAGAATCATTAAACAAAAAAATTAACATCAAGCATTTAGAATCATTAAACAAAAAAACCCAAAGGAACTAGAATCATTAAACAAAAATAAACAAAAAAATTAACTAAAAAGGAAAAAAAATTACCCATTACACGTTGGGTGGAAGGCGAAGCGTCGCCGGCTGGGTAGGAGGCGAAGAGTCGCCGGCTGGGTGGAAAGCGAAGGGTCGCCGGAAGCTTCACGAACGGCCGGCGCGCTGAAGCGTCGCGAACCGTCGCAAGCTGAAGCAACGCAAACCGTCGCGATCTGAAGCCTCGCGAACGGTCGGCGAGCTGAACCGTCGCGATCTGAAGCTTCGCGAACGGCCGGCGAGCTGAACCGTCGCGATCTGAAGCTTCACGAACGGCCGGCGAGCTGAACCGTCGCGATCTGAAGCATCGCCGATAAATGGCGACGGTAACAGCGAAGATAAACGGCGACGGTAAATGGAAAACGACAACAGCAAATGGCGAGGGAAAACGTCGACGGTAACGGCGACGGCTCAGGGATTATCGGCGACGGTAAGGGTATGAGTTTAGAAGAAAATGAGATTGGGGATGAGTTTAGGAGAAAATGGGTTCAGAATGAAAAATCTGAAGAAAATGAACAGTTGGTAAGGATATTTATATTGGGCTTTAGGGACGATTTAATCCGTCGCTATTTCCACCTATTTGTCGCAAAAAGTAATAGGATTTTAAGCTTTTTGTGACGAATTTCAGTTTCGTCACTAAAAACTCAAGCTTTGTTGAGATTTTAGAGACGAAATTCATATTTCGTCACTAAAGCTTACTTTTAGTGACGAATTGTGATTTCGTCACTAAAAACATGAAAGTACAAAACTATATTATTTTTAGTGACGAAAATATTTCGTCACTAAAGCTTACTTTTAGTGACGAATTGTGATTTTGTCACTAAAAACATGGAAGTACAAAACTATATTATTTTTAGTGACGAAAATATTTCGTCACTAATTCTTCCTTATAGTGACGAAATTATTTTCGTCACTAATACTATTCACAACAATACCTACAGTGACGAAATATTTCGTCACTAAAAATTTCAACTTTTAGTGACGTAATATTTCGTCACTATAGATTAATTCAACTCGCGCCAAAGTTTCCTTTCGCTGGCGCCCATTTTTCAAATCACAATAGTGACGAAATTTATTTTTCGTCACTAAATATTATAATTTTTTTCATTATTAGTGACGAAATTCATATTTCGTCACTAAAACTATATTTTTAGTGACGAAAAATATTTCCTCACTAATTTTCGTCACTAAAAATACATTTTGTTGTAGTGTATATAATCTAAGACTACATTAAGAACGGATGCATACCTGACGAGGGTAATATGCCCCATGTTGTGTCAATGGGCATGAATTCCGTGTCACCAGGATGACACACCCATTCATTACCGTCCATAAAGAAGTACCTAGACTTCCAGTCCTTGTTGGAATCTAGAGTATCACTCACAAGCCGTAGCAACGGACTCCTTGCAACAAAGCTATACATTCCTTTAGATTTTGTTATCTCAACCGGACGGTAGCAATGGAAGAACTCTTCTACTGTTAGTTTTCTCTTTCCGCCGGACATGACCCCGTACAAAACCTCTACACCGAGGAAAACCCTCCAGGCATTTGGGAAGACTTGGGTGATGGACAAACCCAAGTATTTAAGGAGCTGACGGTGTAGAGAACTCAAGGGAAACCTTAACCCAGCTTTGAGCATTTGCTCATATATCCTGACACCCTCGACGCCGTCATAATAACCTTTCTCAGATTTGTAAGGTAGACGGAGGGGGATGTTGAAGGGTATCTGGTATTTATCTCTTAAAGTTTTGAAGTGTGATTCCTTAATTGAGGACGTAAAGTCATTGACCATCCATATTGGAAGCATTATAAACTTCCTCATTCCGTCAGGGCCAATGGCGGATTGAATTGGAGGTTCACTTTCACCTAGACCGTCACTAAGGTTACTCTCTGTCTTATCCTCACTCCTTGACGAAGAGGAGGTAGTTGATGAACTCTCTTCGCTTGTAGTGCCCGCTCCGTTGCGGACAAACGACTAGTTACTCGATGCACTAGACATTTGTCACCTACACGTGACGGTAAATCCTAAGACACTAACGAATCTAAAAGTACTCGACGGTGATAAAAGTGAATAAATAAAAAAGTAGTTACCGTTCAAAGATATGCAGCTAGAAAGTTGTGATGGGTGAGAAAGGGCGACGGATCGAATATTTGACAAGGTGAACGGATGCGCTCTGATCGTATGATTTATGTGAAAGGTGAGAAATAAGGAAGGTAAAAGTAAGTTTATATAGGGGAACAACATGGAAGGCGAAGGGACGCCTCGTTCTTGGCACACAACCATTAAATAGGTGACACGTGCCCTATATGATTAATTATCTGATATTAATTACCGTATGCCAGCATGACGGATCAGGTCTATCTCAATGAAAAATAAAATCGTCACCCCATAAGTCCGTCTCCTTAGAGGTCACGGACTCATAGGGTGAGGGGGCAACTGAAGAGGGTAAAATTCGGTAGGGTGACAGACCTGAACTGAGTTGACGAATATTAATGTTTATACCTAGAATGGACGGATCCATAGAGAACGGGAACTTTGTAGATGGGTACGCGTGTCATCACTTTATAAATGGAAATAACCTGTACTTCACGCATTGCTAGAGTATGTAGAATTCCAATGGAAATAGAATCCGAATATAAAGGGAATTCCACAATAATCGTCCAATAAAAAGAAAGACCAATAAGGAAAAGACTTCTTATACAAGTAAAGAAGGTCGGTTCTACACTACTATAAAAAACCCCAAAGGCTCTCACAAAAAAGGTACGCATATTATTCCCCAACTCTGGCACTTTAGGGTTGTGAGTTTCTTCTAACTTAAACTTCGGAGGGTCCTTGACCGATACCACACCGGTACTCTTTTAAGGTATTTGTTACTTTGTGTTTTGCAAATTGCATCGAGCGCAAATGAGAGAACCTTGTAGCTTACTGACGATATTTTGAACATCATCAAAGACTATTCTTCAAAAGCTGAACAACAGTTCTTGCATCAAGTTCTACAAGAATACTAGTAAGAAGTAATAACAAACTTCGAGACTAAATAAATCTTTAGCAAATTACATATTACCTCGCTACAATTTGGGTCTCTCTTAGTCTCAAAGTGATATGTAATTTCCTAAAGATTTTTTTAAAAACCAAAATTAGCCAATAACACATACAATGCATAAGAATTTTAAAAATATATATATGGATTTTTTTCTTTTATTTTTTTGTTTAAATATGAAAAATGAAAACTATGGTAATTATTAATAAGTTCTTATTATGATAGTATTTGTATATAGAATTATCAATTCCATCATTTAAAAAAATAAATAAAGTGGAAATATTATAATAAAGGATGTAACCGTGTAAGTATTGAAAAAAATTAAATAAATATATTAGAATAATGACATGTAAATTTGTCATGCCTCCAAATCTTATGTGACATGCATAAAATGAAGATGTCAAAAAAAATTTCAAACATCTTTGGTTTTATATTTAGTATTATAGACTAATCAATAATTAGGGGTGTTCGCGGTGCGGTGCGGTTTTGGGCCATTTTTAGCACCGCACTTTGCAGTGCGATTTAGCTAAAACCATAACTGCACCGCACCTTGTTTTTGTGGTTATATGTGCGGTGCGGTGCGGTGTGGTGCTGTTTAGAGTTTAGCCAAAACCATAACTGCACCGCACCTCGTTTTTGCGGTCACATGTGCGATACTATGTATAAGATGCGGTTTGAAGTCAGTATATTTTTCTAATTTTGGGCTTTTCTTACTTAGCCCAAAACTAATTTTTCCCTTTTCTTGGGCCAAGTTTTAAATTATTGAGCTAGTTTTTCTTTATTTTGGGTTGGTTTTTCTAGTCAACACTTGCTAGGGTTATTAAACTTTTTTTTTTTTTGAAAACTAAGGTTTTAAAACTATTAATAATATATTTAATATTAAAAATAAATAAATTAATATATAGAGAGGGTGCGGTGCGGTGCGGTTTGTGCGGTTTTCTTATTATAAAACCACAAACCGCACCGCACCATGCAGTGCGGTGCGGTGCGGTGCGGTGCATTATTACTTGCGGTGCGATGCAGTTATGCCATTTTGCGGGCGGTTTATGCGGTTTGGTGAACACCCCTATCAATAATCCATGCATTGCACAGGAAAGTTTAACATAATATGATTTTTATCCCTCTTTTATTTTATTTTTTCTAAATATGAAATTTTAAAAATTACATGTATTATTAATAGATATTTATTATGATTAAAATTGTATAATGAACTATATATTTTAGAATTAAGCATTTATTATAGATATTAAATTCTATAAAAACTTGGTGTAAACCATTTGGTTTACACCCTCCAATAAAGATGGGGTGTAAAACCCATGTTTTACACCATCTAATAAGTGATTGCCACATCAGTATTTTACTTAAAATTCAATACATCTTACCACACCTAATAACATCTCAATAAATTTCCAATTTGGTTGGATTTATATATGAGTATTAGAATTGATTGAGTGTGAGTATGTTTATTCTTAAATATGTAATAAGATGATGTGGCATGTTGGGATTGGAGGAGTAAAACATGGGTTTTATACCACATACTTATAGAATTTAATCTCAAACATAAATAGATTTGATCACATTGGACAATATCTCAATAAATACCACATTTAAGGTTTTATGCAAAATCCTAATATGATGTTATTAGATGTGGTAGAATGCATTGAGTTTTAAGTAAAAAGTTAATGTGATAATCAACTATTGAATGGTGTAAAACATGAGTTTTACATCCAATACTTACCAAATTCATATTATTTATTATAATTGTGTTCGTATATAGAATTATATATTATATTATTTAAAGAATGGTTATGCTAACGAGTGCCCTTAGAACATTGATTAACAATCTAATTAAATAACGTTTTTATGGGGAAAAAAAACAATTAATATTTGACGGCTTTTTTCATTTTTCATAAAAGTGATGTCTAAACTTTCCTAAAATAGATTGTTAACCAATGCCCTAAATGCACTCACTAGCATTTCTCTTTAAAATAATATGATACAAGTTAATGATACGTAAAATTGTGAGGTCTCAAAAACTTAAATGTTACAATATTCTCAAGTCAACAAAAGTCAAATGACATCAGTTTCATCTATTTATTTCTACTCCATGAATTCTTTGATTAAGTATTTACCCATGTTACTACCGTGCACTTTTAGCATAATAGTTGCTCCACAATTACAAAATTCTTATGGGGCGGAAGGTAAGGACTAGAATTCAAGTTTCAAAGATAGAACTTAACACACAGATACACAAATTAAGTTAAAGTAAAATTTTATCTTGTATATAAAAAAAAATGTATTTACTCGTGTTCACATTATTCCTCTTATAGGGAAATCTTAATTTTTTTTAGTTTTTTTGTTTTGTTTTGTCCTTATAGATAAATCTTACGTGTTTTGGTTTTATTTTGCTCCCTTATAAAAACTGATGTAAAAGTAAAATGACAAAGAACAAAAAGTAGATTGCAAACAAGATGATAGAATAGGTGTGTGATAGGAAGAATAAAAAAATAAGAAATTATACAATTATGGAACAAGTTAGGAGAAATTATTCACTCTTTACTCTCACAATAGGTATGGACCCTACTATGGTTCTCGCACTAGAGCCCTATGAGAGAATGAGAACTCCCCTTTGGGACTGAATAATTTTTCATAAGTTGGAGTCATATTTAATGTAACTCTTTATTAATTGGTACAACATTCAATAACTTCTTATTAAATTAATATTTTTGAAATTCTACTATTGAATCACATTAAATGTTCTTATTTTTCATTACAAGAATGCCAAATTGTGTTTTATTGGTTGATATCATAAAATCATATTTTGTGTATAATTTCAAGATAAAAAAAATTGAAAGAAAATTTAAATATTTTATTGATTGAATAACAATTTGTCTTTTATCATCATGAAATTTTGTAAGTGTTAAGAGTATAAGCGGAAAAATAAAATATAAAATTGGATCTGTTAATATTATGCCACATAATAACTTTTTATTAAAATTATATATATTATTTATAGTTGGATTACATATTTACATTATTCTTAACATGCATACTAAATTTTGCATTAGTTATATATTTAGATGTTATTTATTATTCAAATATCTTAAAACTTTGTAAACATGAAGGGCATAAACAACATAGTTAGAAAACATAACCTAGCAATGGAATTATCAAAATAGACATTAAATTTTAAAATTATCGAGTTGTGTAATGTAGGGACAAGGGTTCAAAATCATATGTTAGGCCTGGGCCTCGTCTGAAGATGAGGAAAAGTCCGAGGAGAGATAAATAGTGGGAGAAGATCCCAGTCTGGAATGTGATGGACTCAGAATAAGTGGTAGGTGATCCGAGGAGGTACTCCTCCTCGGATATAATAAGTATAGTCCGGGAATGCGTTCCAATATTGAGAATGATCTTTATGTAAGCCCCGGTTATAGGAATGTGTCCCACGGGTATATAAGAAGGAAAGAAACCCATAAATATTTAAAGAAAAGCTGCTACCAGCGCATTAAATGTGCTGCACCTACTCTTCTGTCCGCATTTATGTGAAGAAGACTCTTGAACAGTGGAACCTTAGCCACCGCAACCCACAGAAGACCCAAGAAGGTGCACGATAGGATGGGCACTAAAAGGAAGGCTCAGATGATCAACAAGTGTATGATCAAGATGATCTGGAAGGAACTATATAATGTGAAGATATCCTTCGTAGCAGGGGGAGGAAAAAAAGGAGAAAAACAAAAAGACTGTAGACATTGAGAATTGAACTTGTATAAAATTAAGAACAGTAAATATCAAAGTTGACCTCCTCGGACTCTTGCCGAGGACAGTTTTTTTGAAATTAAGATCTTTATTTCTTTCTTCCTATGATCTTAACTCATCTTGTTGATAGTTCAACCTAATCTAGCCCAGCTTTCTTTTCCTACTCTTTACAAATTTATTATTTTTGAGCCTTTTGGGCTGGTTCATCCACCTTTGGGCTGGAAAACCAAAATCTATGTCCTTACATGTAACAATACCAAAATGAAAATGTGTAATTAAACAGAAACCAGTTTCCAAGTTACCCAATTGACCAATCCTAGGGTGTTTATGTTCTTTTCTTATTATTTGATAATAATAATGCTAGAGATACAAATTATTTTTAAAAAAATTTGATAAATTGCAGATGTGGTGAGTATTGGTAAATGAAAAAGTAATGTTAATGATGGGCTTAAATGAAAACCAATAAGAGGTATCAACATTTTGTAAAAAAATGTTGTAAAATAGTTTGTAAATGTAGCTGTAGAGTCGATGGGCCAGGAACTCTTTATCCCTGTACACATTGGGCCTAAAGCCTTAGTCCAATAGGCCGAAAATGCTTTACCCCTGTGCACGTTGGGCCTAAAGCCCAAGCCGAGGATAAGGCTAGTTTGAAGACGATCTAGCTTAGCCTAGAAAGTCTATGGTGAAAGGTGAAGGGGTTAAGTGAGAACTTAGTGACCCCAAAAGTTGTGCTGAGGATAAATATCACCTCGGATTACTGAAGCCAAGGTGAGTCTTGGGGGTTTGCCGTTCAGGAAAACACCCCAGAGGATTTTGTCAGACTAGGTGAATATTGCAGAAGCATGTGCCAAGAAAAGATCCCAAAAATATCAAGGAAGAAGGTTGCTACCCCCGCATTGAATGCTCTGCAGCTAATCCTCTGGCCGCATTTATGTGGAGTTGATATCTGAATAGTGATTTCCAGCTTTCCAGCTACTACTGAAGGACTTTTGAAAAAAGTGGGATGTGACAAATATCAACAAGAATCATCCAATGTGCACGTGAAGGGCTAAGAGAAGGAGAAGAGTATAAAAGGAAGGGAGATCTAACGGAAAAAGGGATCGAAAAAAGAAAAAAAAAACACTGTAAACATCAAGAACTAAACTTGTATCCAAATTTAGAAAGATATATCAAAACCGACCTCTTCGGACATATGCCGAGGACAACTTCCTGAAGTTAAACTCTTTTATTTTATTCTTCTTGTGATCCAAACCCATCTGATTGCTTGTCTAATTTGAGCTAGCCTAGCTTTCTTTACCTACTCTCTACAAATTCATTGTTTTATGGCATTTTGGGCTGATCCATCCATTATTGGGCAGGAGAGCTAAACTTGCGTCCTTACAGTAGCATTACTCATTTGATAAAGGATAAAATGAAGGAATTTTTTAAATATTAAATTACTATTGTACCATAGGCATTGATTAAAAAATTAATATATATGAATAATTGATTGAATAAGGTTTATTTGGATACCGCTTATTTTGCTGAAATTGAAAACTTATTGCTGAAAGTATTGTAGATAAAGGTAAAAATTAACTGACATAGTATAGTGAGGCCTATAAATAGTACCAAAAAGTGCAGTGGAACTCATAAATAGTAGCAGAAATAAACTAAATAGTAAATAATTTTTATTTTTTATTGGTATCTAAACAGAAGCTTCATAATTTGTTTCTCACCAGTTTTCCCCTCGTCACTTTTCCTCCCATAATTGGAGACATGGAATTATTAAACCAAATTCCCTCACCTTTCCTTCCACTTTTTAATTATATTTTTTTATTTACCAATGGAGAGAAAATTTGAATCTCTTTTTCTTTTTTACCTTTTTTCTTTTCTTTTACTTTTACTTTTGTCCCTACCAAATGGATAATGAATTTCATCCGGTGAGAGGGATGGATTTATTTATTTATTTTTATTATATACAAAATGTTCATGTGATAACTTATTTTTATTATTTTATTTTCTTATAAAATAAGTTAGACAAAAATATACTTATACTCTAAAAAAATGAAAATTTTAAAAGTTGTACAGTTGTACATATTTTTCAAATAAGTTAAAGAGTAAAGGGGTGTTCGGGTTGTGTCTTCAAAACTTATTGTTTAAAATAATGTGAAAATTGTGGTTTAAAAAGTGTTGTTGAAATACGTGTTTTTAGTGTAAAAAAAAAAAAAAACTGTGTTTGGTATCGTAGTTTAAATAACATGTGTCATTGTTCAAAAAACAGAAATATGTGTTTAGTACGTATGTATGATTTAAAAAAAGTTGACCAGGTGGACTTTGGGATTCCGCGTGCAGAGACTTTGGGATAATTGTGAGGAAGAGATGAGACATACCTAACTAGGTGGGCCCTTACCATTTTCAAGATAATTACCCAATTGCCATTGAGAACCCTTGTTTTGTTGTTTAAAAACAGGCCAGAGGTGATTTTAAAACATCATTTTAAACATAGATTTTTGAACAATGATTTTCAAACAACCCCTGAACTGAAATGGTCCACCAAACGCATTTTTTTATTTTTGGACACTAGTGTTCAGTGTTTAAACACTGAACACTAGTGTTTAAAAAGGGTGACCAAACAGCCCCTAAACCTTTTGATCTTCAAGCTTGGGATTGTTTTCAATTTGGTCATTTTAGTTTGACATTAAAATAAAAAAAAATCAGTAAAATTTATTTTATTTTTAAAATGGGAATTTTGTCTATCTTCAAAACTAATTTGGCCTTTTAAGTGCCAATTAATAAGTCATATTAGCACGTATTAGTAGCTTGTAATTGTATTAGTGTTTGAACAAAACCAAAACCATGGCAATCTCTTCAGAGACTCTTACTCATCAAACCATACCATTACTAGCTTTTTTTTTTAGAACCATACCATTACTAGCTTAGCTAGTGTCACTCTTTTTTTTTTTCTTTCTTTTTTTTTCTTTTTCCCTTCCTTGTCACACTTCCCCTCACTTTATCAAATTTCTTATATCATATCCTAGTCTCACCACATGCGCAATTTGCGCATGTGGTGAGGTTTTTATTTTTATTTTTTTTTCTAGTGTCATAATTTTCTTATATAAAAAAAATTATTTGATAAGTTTGTTTTGAAAACATAGATGAGTAAAAGAGTGTCTTATTTTGTAGACATTTTAAGTGGAGTTTGAGATATATTTTTACCGGGTTGTCCTCAAGTTTTTTTTCCAATTAAACATAAGTTTTAGGGGTATTTTTGAATCACAGAAAAGTCCAATCCAAAGAGAGGAATCATCTTATAAATAGTATAGATAAATGATATATCAAACCCACCTCATCAAACTCATCATTATGTAATCTCCAAGGACTCTTCTACATCTTCAATGACAGTAATGTTTGTTCATTTAGACCCCTTAAACTAGATTGTTTAACCTAATTAATAAACTAAGTAGATTATTAGGTTTATTATTCAGATTTAGGTTAAACAAGCATATATCATACCATGCACAAAAACGTAAAAGTAAATAACACCACAATATGATAATTTCGGAAAATTGATGAAATGAATCGTATCAAGGTAAAAACTTGGGGAGGATTTGACCTAGTTATCCTCAAGGTAAAGTAAATCCACTATAAGAGAATTGAAGTTTTTACAATAGATTTAACCTTAAATCTATTGCTACCTCATATAGTAACTTACTGACACGACTACGTGCAAACTCCGAATCTACAGACTCCTTCTCTCCTTGAATTTATTGCAACACAAGCATCCACGCTTGTGACTTTGAGATCTCACTCGAAGGTTTTAGATCACCATCAGTAGTTGATCTTGTAGCAGCAACTTCAGATCTATCAGATCTAATAATATGAGAATGATTTCCGGCAGTGACTTTGATAGATGAAGGCATAATACCTTTTAGATCTCACAAGAGCAACTCCAAAGTCTCTGCAAAACGTGCCTTAGGGTTTTCTTTATATACTATGTGAAACAGATTTGAAACCCTAATCAAATAATGGGCCAATGGGCTATTGGGCTTAATTAAAATTTTGCAAAATCTGATTTTCTGCAATTTTCGATCGGTCGGATCTAATTTTCGATTGGTTGGATTTCACAGAATTTGAACTCTCCTTTCTGCAGCTTAAATGTTCTTGTATTTTAACTTGTAACACCTTGAACATTGTTTAATCAAATCTATAGGTTTATGAATCTATATCTAAACAAGTTTGTGCTCACGGTTTACCAATTGCTCTAAACTTTAGAACCTAACAAGTAATGTTTCACATGGTTTTCAATTCACGTGACTACTGATAGATTCCTAGCTTGTTGGTCAATGCAATAAACTTCTATTTGTTCTTAGTAAATTTCTCTAACCTTTTGTTCTTATTGGTTCTTAGTTTATTTTTTATTTTTCTGTGTGTAACAAAAGCACATTTAATTTGAGGTTTTATGCTTGTTTGAGTTATGACTTAATTTTTTTGGTTGAAAATTTGTGGAAATGCTTGTATAAAGGGGAGATTTTAAGTTTCAAGGTTTTAGCCTTAAATAGGAGGTGGGATGATTCCCATGTGCGATGGAGGCATCATAATGAAAGAAGAAGATGGTGAAGGTGAAAAAGGAGCAATTCACAACAACAAAAACAAAGAGTTTGAAAAGTGTGAGTTTTGATGATTGAATTTGAGACTTTAAAGCAAAGGAGTTAATTTTGTATCGAAGGTCGTTTTAACTTGGCCGTGAGATTAAATATTTCGGAACCAATTAATACATGTGTACCATTTTAAAGTACCACTATATATAAACCAACTAAAACACTTTAAAAATCCTTAGTGTAGGTCGATACGACCCATAGAGAAGTTCCGATTCTTGTTGAATGGCATATATATCTTAGTATGACCACTATTGGTACAACATTGACCACCTTGCTTTGAAGGGTGGAATTTGTGAAATTGAGAATAGTGAATTTGTGTTGCTTGAAGAGAAGTTGCAAAAGAACGAGGTAGAAATATATGAGGAAAGAAGTGAATAGGAAAGAAATATATATATATATATATATAGGCCAAATCAGCCAAATACCATGTGTTTGAAAAATATTTTGCAAAAAAACACTGTTTCGGAAGTATTTGGTGATCTACCACTTTTTGCCATACTCGAGTTTCCCATTCTCGAGTTCCCCATTTTCTATTCCACGCTGGCGCTGCTGACATGGCAACTGGGCATTAAAAAAATATAAGTTGGTACTCGAGTTTTACAGACTCGAGTACTGTACAAGTGGTACCCGAGCCCTCCAAACTCGGGTACCAATCTGTAAGCGGCTAACTTTTTTTGAATTTATACCACTTGGTACTCGAGTTTGGAGAGCTCGAGTACCTCTTGGCAATTACTCGAGCTTTCCATACTCGAGTACTGTACAAGTAGTACCCGAGTCCTCCAAACTCGGGTACCAATCTGTAAGGCTGACCTTTTTTGAAAAATCATGCCACTTGGTACTCGATTGTTGGGAACTCGAGTACCTCTTGAGGTACTCGAGTTTTCTGAACTCGAGTACTGTGCAAGCATGTACCCGAGTCCATATCACTCGAGTATCCACTAAACTCACACACTTAACTGACTTTCTCAAACTCCACTTTCACTTAAACACTCTCTCTCATCACTCTCACTTTCTCAATCCCTCTCACTCTCTGAATCTCGCTATCCACTCTCTCTCCCCACACGCTCTCAATCTTCCTCTCGGTGTTGCTGTCGCTCTCATTCTCAGTCTCCCGTTCGTTGTCTCGGTCTCCCGCTCAGTCGTCTCGGTGTCCCCCTCCGTCTCGGTCTCGGTGTCCCTCTCCGTCTCGGTATCGGTTTCCCTCTCCGTCTCGGTTTCCCTCTCCGTCTCGGTCTGTTCTCTCCCAGCTCACGGTCTGGGTTCTGCATCTTGAGTGAATCACGAAGGTATGTGTCCTGATCTCAATATTTGTTTGAGCATTGGGGGGTTAGGGCGTATTTGTGGGTATTTGTTTTTTGGTAAGCATTGGTTGTTGATTAGGCTAATGTAGCTTTTGGTGAGAAGAATTTTGTTAGTGTTCCTTTTGTAGTATAAGTAATCAAGCTTGGAACAATATTTATTGGTAAATTTTGTGTTGGTTGTGTGTAGGTTTACTATGTTTTGACACAAACTAATTGAATGTTCCCTTTGCCTGAATGTTGGATATTGGTTGAAACTACATACATAGGACTTACTTAGTGCCAACATAGGACATAAAATTTCGGATAAAATCTCACTGTGGGACATATTTGACAGATGGATAGATTAGCAGATTCCAATTGATCATTAATTCAGGGAGAGCCCACCATCACGGGCCAAAAGGCAGAAAGGAAATCCTCTGCTACCAAACAAATCACAACAAAAGTCTACTGATCATTGTCTCTTTCCCAAACATGCAACCTGTTTTTTCTCATCTTCATCCCTTAACCACTAGCTATTTGGCACTTGGCCCTACCTAGAACTTAGTAGTCATACCTTTTTAAGGCCCCAAATCATAACTTCCATTATAGCCCACATAGTTACATACACCAAAGTTCCTCTGCTTTTCCTTAGGAAAATATTCATTACTTTTTTTAAGTATATAACAACAATGTCCAATAAGGGTGAAATTGATTTCTTCATGATTAGAATGGCCTCCTTTTGGTTTCATTTAGGAGCACTCATCAACATCATCATGGCTTTCATGGTCTCACCTTTGCGTTCTTTATCAACTACACCATCATTCTTTACAGCATATGATAGAATGTATGTAGTTATTGTCTCTTCCAATATTGTGACTGTAAGTTATTGTGGATCTGTGATGATTGATTTTTGAGTAGAAATGAGTTGTATTAAGGGACTAGTTTTATTGTCAATCATTATTGTACTTGTGTCAATTTTAAATTTCCTGGTCCAAGTTTCTATTTTCTGTTTCTTTGGATCAAAAACTACCACTAATTGGCACCAAAAAGAAAAGCTACATAGTTGATTTCATGCTATAATGTGCATGTCACATGGCTTTGATCCACATCCATATGGGAAAAAAGAATTTCCATTTCGAGTGCATGTTGAGACACACCAAGTGAATTGTCTCATAATCAATGAAGGAATCAGTTGCATACAACTCACATGTTGGGTAATGAAAGTCAAATATAATAGCAGTTGTATTTCGTGAACTGCTATGTCGCTTTCCACCGTCAGCATCTTTTATCCAATGAGGGAGTCACTCTGTCTGTTTTTTTTGTACGTACACTGAGTTATGTCTCTGACCAAATTAATATGCATGTCTAGTAGTCAGTGGCTCAGAGCTTCTCATATATATATTTTTACGCCACTTTTTCCCCGATTTGTCAATTGGAGCAAGTAACTTTCTCATATAATGATTATTCATCCGGTTTTGTAATTTAGGTATTAATCATCAATTTTATTAAACTTTGTATAAAAAATTAAAAAATTTGTCAAAAAAAGTTAGTCATTTATCAGGGACCTTCGATGGATCATCTCCACCAATTTTTTTGTCTTCAATTAATCCTCCAAAACAAGATAATACAACTGTTATAAAGAAAACTTCATTTATCAAAAAGCACTATCATATTCCTAATAACTCAAGATGCATCAACCAACAAACATTATGTACATGGCATAATCACTCTTGATTAAGCTTGAAACTTATCTATTTGAGGCATCAGATATGGGCCATTAATCACCTTTAATTTATGCCAGATATGGACCCACATCGACAGGGACCCTCTATACAGGATGTCTTGAGGTGGCAGGATGTGCATCGTTCAAGTTTGCTTTGGGATGCTCCTTTGGAGGGCGAGGTATACAATTGTCCAAAATTGTAGTCCATATAGTAGAAATATTTTTGGCATTTAAGTTTGAAACGTAATTATTACATGCTTGGGTAGTACTGCTATTATTATTAGTACTAAGCTACTCTGTTTGCAGGCAATGCCAGGTGTACTGAATTGTCGTCACCGAGAGAAAGGTTTGCTTGAAGGTGGGGTAGATCCACGGATTGCCGCTTATATCACAGCTGCGGGGTTAGATGGGCTACTTTGGGTCCCAAATATAGACATTGACCATTCACTGATCACGGCGTTGGTGGAGAGATAGCGGCCGGAGACCCACTCATTCCACTTGCCCCACGGTGAGATGACCATCACACTGCAAGACGTGGAGGTTATAATGGGGGTACCTATAGCTGGCTTGCCGGTGGTGGGATATACTGGTATGAACAATTGGGGCGACCTCTGTGCCGAATTGCTTGGGCACCTGCCGCCGGACAGAGTAGTCGGTCGTGGTGCGAACACCGCAGTGCTGGAAGGGGCGAGGGTAAAAGCCAAATGGCTTGAGGATCAGTTTCGCAATCCTCTCCCGGCTGACGCCACTGATGTGCGTGTGCAGCAGTATGCTCGGTTTTACATACTGGAGATGTTGGCCGGTACGCTATTTATGGACAAGTCTGGCGAACGACACTCACTTATGTATCTGTAATTTTTCAATCCAATTAGCAATGGAAAGAATTATAGTTGGGGTAGTGCAGCACTAAGTTGGCTATATAGACACCTCTGTAAGGCATCAGAGAAGACTGCCAAGCAGATTGGCGGTGCCGTGCTATTGGTGCAGCTGTGGGCATGGGTGAGGTTTCCACACATATGCCCTGTGATGAGGCATCCACACCAGGCATTGCCCCTAGGTCCACTTGCTATCAGGTATGTACGATCGTAGATAGTTATCGTTTTACAATTTTGCATTATCTTTTACGCATGGGAATTTTGTAAGTAAGTAATATGAAGGTTATGTCTTTGTTGATTGATAGATGGAAAGGGGCTAAGATAACAACTGAACATCCAACACACGTCCTAAACGCCTATGGTGAGTTGCGAGGATGATTCCTGTCCATGGGCAGTCCGTGCGATCTGTTGCAAGGGAGACAATGTATGGAAGATTGCAAAATGCAAGGGCCCCCACACGTGTGACAAAATTCAGAATGCTCATGATGGTCGGATGATTGATTCGGCATTCCTAGCATACATACTTAAGCGCTATATACGAGAAGACCCTGCGTATAAGATAAAGAACTTACGTCACGTTGCTTTAGCAGACTTAAAACACGAAGTATCTCACTACAAGGTATTCTTTAACTTGCATTCTTTTTTCAATACAATGTAAAGACATCAGTCTTCTGTGAAGTATAAGCATGATATTTTTTTCCCAAAACCCATATACACCGAATGTATTATGAAAATTGAAATTGAAAAGAAAAAAGAAAAAAACGAATAAAGAGAAAGAAATATTATCTTCATATTATAGGCTTACGAGTCTTCATTTGTTTTCTTCAACTATAATTATTTAACTTGTATTCATTTCTAATGTAATCATTTTGGTTCACATACAAGGTATGGGATGCCAAACAAAAGGCCGTTGCAGCTATATACGGAGATTTTAAGGAGTCTTACGCAGAGTTGCCACGTTTTTTGGAAGGGCTTAAGGATGCAAGTCCGGGTTCAAAGTATAAGTTAGAAGTGGACGACAATTACGAACAGGGAACCTGTACATTCAACTCTGTATTTTGGGCGTTTCGGCCATGTATTGTTGGGTTCAAGCACTGTAGGCCTGTTATTAGCATTGATGCAACTTACCTCTATGGAAAATATAAAGGGAATTTGATGATTGCAATGGCGACAGATGCTAATAATAAGATTTATCCACTAGCCTTCGCCGTTGTTGAGAGTGAGAGCACAGAGACTTGGGGTTGGTTCTTGGCTTGTATAAGAAGGTATGTTACCGACCGCAGACACCCGTGTGTCATATCTGACAGACACCCTGGTATACAAGCTATCTTTAGAGACACTAATCGAAACTTCTTATAGCCTCCCATGACAGAACATCGTTACTGCCTTCGTCATCTATGCAGTAACGTCAACACTAGATGGAAAAACGAAACTTTAAAGAATCTAGTATGGAGGGCAGCAAGTGCTACCCAGGAGCGAAAGTTCAATGCCACCTTCGATTTAATTGAGAATGTCAACCGGGATGCGTACCAATATCTGAAGAGTGTGCCCAAAGAGAAATGGGCATTAACTTTTGACAAGGGTTACCGTTATGGGGCGATGACTACAAACGTCTCCGAGTGCTTCAATGGTGTTCTAAAGGGTGCTCGTAGCTTGCCAATTACGGCAATGGTGAAATATACATGGTTCAAATTGAATTCTTACTTCGATGATCGTCGCAACAAGAGTATAGAGCAGTTGAATTCAGGGAAAAAATGGTGTCAGTATGCATTGGATATCTTCATGAGAAATAAGGCGAAGGCAGAGCATCACAGGGTGACGAGATTGAGCGCGCAAGCCCAATCATATTAAGTAGATACACCGCATAATCCAGGGACTACTGGACATGGGGATCACACACATGCAGTTAATCTGCTGCAAAGAACTTGCACATGTCAGAAATGGAAACTGTACAAGATACCGTGTTCACATGTCATTGCAGTTTGTATTAGGTATCGACATGATGCAGAGCAGTACATTGACCCATGCTATAGTGTGGACGCACTGTTTCGGAGCTATGCTCCCGTTTTCCCTGCGTTGAAAGATAGATTATCATGGCCGGATCCTGATGAAACTCGAAAGGTCCTCCCTAACCCCCGATTGATCCGAGAGAAAGGTCACCCTGTCTCAACAAGAATCAGGAATGAGATGGACGAGGGCGGGAATCGGCCGAGAACCACACCATGGAAGGAGGGGGGGCGGAAGGTGCAATGCGGGTTGTGTGACCAAGAGGGGCATAACCGAAGAACATGCCCTAAGCGGAACGAGGTACCGACGAGTGGTGGTCTCGCGGACTAGGTACGCTAAGTTTGAACTGTAGCATCCTTTTAAATGCAACTTGAAACAAAATGTTTAATGATTGCTTAGTAAATTGGAAAAATTGATCATACTAAAATGCTTTGCAAGTACTGCACATAAAAACATAATATGAAGAGAGAATTTAGAGTGTTCTTTGTATTGCTTAATGATTGTGTTCTTTGTATTGCTTAATGATTGTTATATTCTTCCTTTCATATGGAGTAGCAAATAAAATTTGCTAATGACAGGTTGAGGGAGCATTGTCATCTCATTGTGTAATATAAGATAATTGCCACTAAATACGCATCTTTTCTATGCATTCTGCATCTGCACACATTTTTAATGACTGGTTGAGGAAGGATTAGCAATCTTTTTAGGATGACTAATAGATTCTCTTTGTGGGGCAGGTGGGCGTGGACATGGCCAACAAAAATCTAAAGGTGTTGGGATGGGGTAGATGCTACCATAGAAGGCACTCATTTCCTTCTTTAAGGGCAAGATATGTCTTGAGTAACAAAGTCAGAAAGAAAATGTTCCCTTGCCGCACAAGTGATTGGGGTGCACCCTGAAGACTGCATCCATGTAATAGATTTTAGTGTTGTTCTTTTGATGCAAAAGGTCATTCGTAGAAGCAAACAATACTATCTTTCTTGAAGTTCCTTTTAGTGTGTCTGTATTAACTTATCATACTTTCTCAACATTGCACATGTGAATGAGTTGTTGATGATGAATATGGTTTAAGAATCTATATTGCATTTGTGGTGGGTTTAAGAATCTATATTGCATGTGAATGAGTTGTTCATAAGGTTTAATAAATTGGTAATTGGGTTTGGATGTCCATTTTGGAAGTGAATAGCAGTGAGAGTGTTCAAGTAACAGGGGCTAGCTAATTTCGACAAAACCTGGAAGTAGCTTGCACAGTACTCGAGCGCAGTAAAATCGAGTACTTTGCACAGTACTCGAGTTCCCCAGACTCGAGTACCAAGCGGCATGATTTTCAAAAAATGGTTAGCCTTACAGATTGGTACCCGAGTTTGGAGGGCTCGGGTACTTTGCACAGTACTCGAGTTCCCCAAACTCGAGTACCAAGGGGTATGATTTTCAAAAAATGGTTAGCCTTACAGATTGGTACCCGAGTTTGGAGGGCTCGGGTACTGCTTGCACAGTACTCGAGTCTGAAAAACTCGAGTACCAATTATATTTTTTTAATGTCGAGTGGCCATGTCAGCAGCGCCAGCGTGGAATATAAAATGGGAAACTCGAGGATGGGAAACTCGAGAATGCCAAAAAGTGGTAGATCGCCAATTACTTCCGAAACAATATTTTTTTGCCAAATATTTTTCAAACTTATGGTATTTGGCTGATTTGGCCTATATATATATATATATATATATATATATATATAATCTGATTCGGTGAAAGATGCCCCCAATTGGAACCTGCGTAAGAAGACAAGAGAAGAGTACCTTCTCTATGTCTACTCACCGAAAAGCATTATAAAAAAGTGTACTTGTGTTCGGTGAATCTTACTATTTTACACACCAATCAATGCCCTCCGTACAGCTCCATGCTAGTGCTACACAACTATCACGTTGTTTATTTTAACACTAAAAAAATTTTGGGTCGTGCCCTGCTAGCCTAGTAGTACTACAATAAATCTTTCAATAAATATGCATAAACAGTATTTTACATATCTTTTTTAAAACAAAAAAAATTCATGACCTGGTCTGTTATTGCTGCATAATATTTTTCTTAAAATTATTGATTTAATTTGTAACATTTAGCATTAAATATAAAGGTAGTGTTAATTATGAATCAAGATAATCATAAATTAAAAAATTTAATGACTTATGAGAGAAAAAAGTTTTTTTTTTTTTTTTTTTTTTTTTTTTTTTTTTTTATATAAGATAGAATTTTACTTTAGCATAATCTAAGTGTATATATGTGAAACTCCCTCCTGAAAACTTGAACCCCGACCCTTACCCCCCACATCCCACAAACACTTATACTTGTGGCATGACTATCAATTCAATGATATGCGGTGGTGAGAGAAAAAAGTTGTAAAGCAAAGAGTATTGCATTAAGTAAGATCCATTAGTCTCTATCCTATCCGCCTAATCTATTTATAAATAGTTGTCCTGAAAAGCTACCGATTGGAGTTAAAAAAAAATTATTTTCATTTGATTTTTAATTATTATAATCATATATCTATATAAAACCGAAACCTTTGAAACTCTCATAAATTTTCACATCATTATTTTAATTTTTAATTTTTTTTAATTTTTAAAATTAAATAGTGAGAGTCTCTCTTTTTTTTTCTCATTATTTTAATTTATAAAAAATTTTAATTTTTTAAACTAAATAGTGAGAGAGTCCTAATAGGAGTCTCTCTCTCTCTTTTTTCCTTAATCCTAAAGTTTTTTTTTTCTTATACGTGAATCCCTTTTTCTTTTTTTCACGTGAGTTTTTTTTTTTTTTTTGAAACCTAAAGTGAATCCTTTAAAAAAAAAAAATATAATGTGAGGTCTAATTAAAAAAAAAAATTTAATCCTAATTCTAATACAAGTATTTCAAAAAGTTAAAATTTTCGGTTTTACATTATATATAGATAATAATAATGATGTGGCAAGCTCTAAGAATATGAGAATGCAATTTCTAGATCTACTATCAATCTCTCTCTCTCTCTCTCTCTCTCTCTCTATATATATATATATATATAAAACTGAAACCTCTGAAACTCCCATAAATTTTCACATCATCATTTTGATTTATAATTTTTTTTTAATTTTTAAAACTAAATAGTGAGAGAGTCATAACATGAGTCTCTCTCTCTTTTTTTCTCATCATTTTAATTTTTTAAACTAAATAGTGAGAGAGTCCTAATAGGAGTCTCTCTCTCTTTTTTCCTTAGTCCTAAAGTTTTTATTTTTAGAAACCTAAAGTGAATCCTTTAAAAAAAAAATTCTAATGTAAGATCTAATTAAAAAAAAAATTTAATCCTAATTCTAACGTAAATCTTTCAAAAAGTTAAAATTTTCAGTTTTACATTATATATAGATAATAATAATGATGTGGCAAGCTCTAAGAATATGAGAATGCAATTTATAGATCTACTATTAAGATAACATAAATTAGATTGGTAGTGGATAGTAGATTTAATTACAGTTGAGTATTATGTGAAGTTATCACCATGGAATAGCCCACGTCAGAATGTGTTATGTGAAACCAATGACATGAAAGAAAAATAGTTTTTCTAAATTATTATATTGGACAAATTAGTTATTTTCATTCATTTTCAAATTATACATTTTTAAAATTTTAAATCATATGCTTTTAAGTAAAATAAGTACTTTTAATTTTTATTTAACTATTTCGTGCATCGCACGAGTTAACGACTAGTTATTATTATTATTATTATTATTATTATTATTATTATTATTATTATACGTCCATTTGTCTGCCTCAACGCATCGCTAGACTTTTATTATTGAAGTTTTTTTTTTTTTTTGTTTTAATAAACTATAAAAACTTAGTATTCAAGTTTTATCCTAGAAAAAGTGGGGTCCATCCGTCCATAGCAGTTGTAGATTCCATGACAAGCTAGCTAAAAGGCCAAAACCTTGGCTTACAAGGAAATAGTCACATCAATTCTGTCAAAGCCAAACAAACATCGATGCTATCTGTCATGCCGGATTGAGATCATTAAGCAATGAATACTTAAGAATGAAAGTTGGAAAGCGTAACTTTCAATTTTAAATGAAAAAAAATAGTTAAAAAGTAGTTGTGATATATATATATATATAAATTTTTTTTTTTTGAGAAAAGAAAAGAGTAATTGAATAGTGCAATTGCATTGATCCCAATCCCCCCCCCCCCCTCTACCATGAACCATATATATATATATATATTTTTTTTTTTTTAATAAAAACCATATAATCAGCTTCTCTTCATTCCCTTTCTGTAAATCATTTATTATTAGAATCCAAATTACTTTTCTCATTTGGTTACAATAATTGCATAAGGATTTATAGGAGTAATTTTTACATAAATTTCATACACAGCTTTAAAACACATATAACATACAATGATATAAGCTTAAAGCATTCATATTAGCTCATGTAAAAATATTCGTCTATTTTTAAAAAAGAACTTAAAAAAAATTTACATACTTGCTTTTCAAAACACTTTACATCAAATTACTATTTTATACTACATTTCATTAAAATATTTAATTTTATTGATTTTTTAAAATTTTTTATTTTTCTTTACACATAACAACCACCATTCAATTTCTTCCTTTGTCCTCAGGATATGTAAAGTAAGAATAAAAAACTATATGCAAAGTGTCAGAGTAAATTTACACAGTTACTATAGCAACTTTGCAAATTTATACATTTGTAACTGGACTGATGTGAATGATTTTGGAAGTTTAAAATTTAAAATTATATTGATACATTTTTCTATTTTGCATTAACTAATGCAACTGTTCTTACCTATCACTTTTCTTTGGTAGCAAATGCTAACATTGTCCTTTAAAAAATGACAATGGGTACTTTCATAATTTGCAAAAGCTTTGCAATTGGGCCCATTTGATAACGTTGTTCTAGTAACGTTGTTTGTATTTTTTGAAAATGAGTGTGGATAAAAAATATGTGAAAATACATATAATGTTGTTTAAAAAATAAAAATTGTTGCTCAAAATTCCATACCAAATGGGAGTGCTAAAAAATGACGAATGATTTATATATTTCTTTGATTTTAAATTAAAAAAAATTGCTTATTTATGTTTTTGATTCTATCATGCAAAGGCGCAAAGCTATTCTGATATCAGCTTTGCATTAGCAATAAGAAAATGCTATACTTAAATTGATTATCTAGGACAAATGGTTCATACTCCCGTTAATTTTTGCTAAGATAATTTTTATTTTATTTTTTATAGATAGCTTTAGTTTATGGTGTCTACTTTTGATAATAGTTTTTTTATCATCAGACCAAGATATTAATCTATTTTTGGAGTAGACAGAGATTGAACCCAAATCTTTTATTCAACCATCAAAGACTTTACTAGTAGAGCTAATTGAACCCACTTGCTAAGATAATTTGAGAACTAGAAAAAATGAGGGTGAAACCATAAGTGCAAACTTTCAAATCTACTCTAAAAGGAAGGAATATTATATTATCTACCGACCACTTAAAAACGTCTCCAATAATGCTATATGATGTGTAAATAACAGGCCATGCTCGTGTGTTTATCAAGATCATAAAAAAGAGAAGTAAGCAAATAAAAAAATAGGTGTATAAGAAAAGAAAAAGTCTGGATCCTTTAACCACACTTTTACAAGAAAAGATTAGAAGATACCCGCCTAATGAAAATTCTAAGCAAGAACGCATTTCTTATCATGGTAATTGGAACTTTGTATCTAGCACTACAAGCCATGAGTGTGACATGTTCTCTACCACTAGAATAGAATCAATAGATAAGCTAGAGTTGTCAACTTAAATCACAGACCATTAGACTGGACCTTCCTATGTCTCAGATGAACCACCCAGTGGTCTATCATCGCTCAAATTGCCATTTTCTCCAATAATGCCATTCCCATTTATATGACCATTGTTTTCCAAACCATAGATATGCCCCATTTTCTCACGTTTGGTCTCCAAATACCTCTTGTTCTCCATAGTTATTGGTGTCAACAATGGGACCCTGCCTGCAATTGCTAAACCATAACCTTTAAGACCAATGTACTTGGCAGGATTGTTTGTCATTAGCCTCATTGTTCGGACACCTATATCACGAAGTATCTGCAATAAATTGGATTGAATATTCAGTTACTTAAGATGCATTGCTTACCAAAAGAAAATGAAAAACAAGTGGTAGATAAAGGAAGGCCAAGAGGGAACACATAAAGTCCATATATGCCGAGCATAACATCATCGTAAGTTGTGTAACTAATGAATAACCTAAAAAAATTGAAGGAGAGTTATTTTCCACCTATAAGTTTTGATTATAAAAGCATGGTTGACTCCAAAGTCCAAATATTTAAATGAAAGGATGCATGGAAGAGAAACTACTTAACTGAGTGAAATCCTTATCTCATATAGGAAAGGAATTACAATAATAAAAAGAGAAAGAAACATGCGCATGCATCAATGCATACATATTTTAATTGTTTTATTAAAATATGGTCTCATCCAATATTTTAATACCCCAATATCCAATGATTAATATAAAAATGAAATGGTGGCAATTTTTTAGTGAAGTAAGCCATTGAATGGCCACAATCACCAATGAGATGGTTCATGAATAGATCCATTCAGGTAAGCAACACAAAGCGCACACTGGAAATATGGGCATGAATGAGATCTAATTAAGTGGAGAAGAGACACTTCTCAAAAAAATAAGTGTTGAAGAGACAATACCTGTGCACCGAGGCCATATTCTCGAGAATCAACGGGCAACCCCAACTCCTCATTTGCTTCAACTGTATCACGCCCATCATCCTGAAGGTTATAAGCACGAAGCTTGTGGCCAAGACCAATTCCTCTACCTTCATGTCCACGGAGATACACCAATACACCCCTACCTGTTGCCTCAATTTGCTTCATTGCTAGTGCTAACTGGTTTCCACAGTCACATCTGGCTGATCCAAATATGTCTCCAGTGAGACACTCGGAATGTACTCTCACAAGAATATCTTGCCCATCCCCAATCTCGCCCTGTATATATTAAGACTTCGATTACTCTTGGGAGTGAATGAAGATGAAACAATGATTTTGTCCTCATTTGTAAGCCAAACTACAATTTCCCCTGGTTGTGAACTTGTGATTTTCATCCATGTATTGACTAGATCACAAAAATAATAATAACAAAATCCAAAACCAAAGCCTTAATCCCAGAATTTTGGAGGTGGTTACATATAAAAAAGAAAATAAATAAAAAATGAAAGAAAAAGACGTATAGCTGAGTCTTTTATTGATAAATGTAGAATTTGAAAACAGAAGGGACACATGTTGAGTAGAGAATATCAGTTGACGGTAAAACAATGGCCAACCAAGCATCTAGGCAGAGCAGAAACAGTTTTTACCCTCAGTTGTGTAAAGAAGACAAAATACTGACACCAAAACCAAAGAAGATGCATAGTGTTTAGGAAAACATTAAACAGAAGACATGAGCAATGTGATCCCTAGTTTTTAATGAAGTTCTTATAACCAGTCTTGAAGCCCAAATTATATCAAGATAGCCAGCAAATGAGAGCTAATACACCAAGAAGCCTTCAACCCCTCTAGCCAAGAAGTGATGGACAATCTCCTCATCTCCCAAGCTAAACAAAACTTGTTTAATTTGCAAGGTGGTGGATGACAAAATCCTTGGAGAAATTCACATAAAAAGATGTCCAATTCAAACGCTACGTTACATGCAATTGGGTTTTTGTTTTAATCAGTTCTGAATAGGTGAGAAAATGCAACTCAAGCCCAATGACTTACAAATTCACCAGACCAAAACCTTGAAACTGCCACTAAAAAACTATGTATCAGATAAACATAAAATAATATATTTGTTCAAAAGGTTTCTGCAATATGCTCAAGGAATAATGAGTCCATGACGATATAAGTCTTGATATACCATATTAAACTTTACCTTGAAACTATCCCTACTATTCATTCAAGTCCATTTTTTAACTGCCAAAATACACAATTCCAAGAGTCATGATACTGAAAAAAAGTATGCAGTCCTTCATTGCCTAGCATAGCCTGTAGAGTACCTTCTGAATTCAAATGTAAATAATGTAAAGGGAAAAGTAAATACAAGTGAAGTGGCTCTATATCATTTTATATGTTACTCCATTGATGTGAAAAGGAGCTGATGTATTTGGAGTAACTTTCCTCCAAACTGGTTTAAAGGAAAATTATGTCATTATCAAAACACTGCAGTTTCCAACAAGCTAGTCCACGTTGTGATATAGAAGATGAACAAAGAGGTTGAAAAGAAAAATGCTTTACCACCCACTATTTACCAAACATCATCATCTACAAATTAAGGATCACTTCAAATTTCCCTAATTCTTGCATCTTCTCTCTAATATATTCCAATCGAAAAAAAATGAAAGTCATTAGTTTTCCCTACCGTTGTGCAATACCACCCTTAGGATTTAAACCAACAACAATAAAGCCAAAACTAAATCAACAAGGACATACATAAAGAACACAAGATTTATGTGGTTTGGCAAATTGCATACATTCATAAGCGACAAAGAGAAAGTTTCACTAAGAAAAAGAAGATTACGAAAGTGGCACAAAAGCTCTCTCAAGAAACCAAAAACCCAAATAAACCCAAGAAAAAATGAAGGAGATCACTATTGCTTTTACGGGGGGAAAAAAGCCATTGCTTTATTAAACTATTTTTCTTTGATTTGGTGTTTATTCTATACCTAGAGTGTTTTATGCTATACTTCAAAATAAGTAAAGAGTAGTTCAGGAATGTCAAATAATTATGTGCATTGATTTTGGAAAGCAAACATCTACTATGGGGTATCTCAAAAAGGAAAGCAGGATGGATTTAATGGTATAAAGGAAGAATCTGGTAAGGCATTGTCATCAACATTATGAAATTCATTATATAAATGTTCATTATGAATGGCTGAACCTAGACAAGACACCATGCATGTATAATACAAAGCTACAGAAAAGTCACTTCAATTACCAGTTCAACCAAATCCAACTGATTGAAATAATTACTTTTAATTTCTTTGTAACATGAGAATGTTCCCTGTGATTGATGAAAATCATCAAAATTATGGGAGAGGAAAGGGTGGGGGGGAAGAAAAGGCAAAAGAACATTCCATGTGGATACAAGTTGACTCAACTAATGACCAAAAATATATGAACTGCAATTTGAGTGTCACAATTCAAGAAGATTTCAAACTCACAAATATTGGTATTTCCAACATAACCTAGCTAAGGGTATTCAAATATGAAGGACAAGACCCCAAAGAAAGTCAGGCTTTTTTTCCTTTTATAAGTAAGATATTTTATTGAAGAAGAAGACTACTTAATGTACATAATGTACACAAGAAAACTTAATGCATTACATATAAAGAAACATGTGTACGGGAGACTCGATGAACTGTACAATGGAATTAGTTTCACTAAGACCCAGTACACAAGACCTTCAAATAATGATCTAATGAAAAGAGTCTTCAATTGCTCCTCTGTAGATTCCACATCTTTGAAAGTGCAATAATTCCGCTCCCTCCAAAATAACTACATTGGTATAAGAAGGCCAAATTCTAAACAATAGAAAAGTGTTATCAAATCAATTCCTCCATCTAGTTAGAAGATCAATTACCCTTTTTGGCATCACCTAATGTACCCCAAAAACGTGAAAAAATAAAAGTCCACCAAGCATGTGCAAGGTCACAATGTAGCAACAAATGATCCACAATCTCCCCATTGCAACTACACATACAAGATCGATCTACTAATGCAATTCCCTTCTTTATGAGATCATCAATGGTCACTATCATATCCCAAGCTGCTGTACACACAAAGAAGGCAACCATTTTGGAGCCTTGGCACAATAAATGCTTCTCAATCGCACTCATCAACATGGCATAGTAAGAACGAACATGAAGATTTCTATTAAAACTCATTTTCCACCTCATTCTATTAGAGATCTCTCTATTTGGCATATTGGAATACGTTCAAGCATAGATTCAACCAACTCCAACTCTCAATCATTAAAATCTCTATTAAACTTGAGATTCCAATAACTTAAATTCCCATCATTTCAACGCTCCAAGAACAAAGAGTGATTGAAGCATCTTTGTCAGCTGTAATTGCATGCAACTTTGGGTGCAAGCCCATTGTAAGGATCATGTTTTTATGTAATTGACATATCCTTCAACAAAACGCGCTTTATGTCAAAACTTATTTTCCGCTACTCTCTAATTTAGTTGGTGATTTGATTGTGCCTTAATTTGATTTGCACGTAATTTGACTAATTAAGATACTTGGGTAATTGGATTAATTAACTGGGGTCAATCTATAACCCAACATCCTTCAAAGGTTGGTCCCCACACCACTTGTTTTGCCAAAAGCTCATTTGATTACCAAACCCTACCTCAAAATGGGCTTGCATATCTCACCCACCCTAATAATCTTTCCTAAGCTACAACCATAGGATCTTCTAACTTGCTTCATTTTTTATCCTCCCCAATCCTCCTTATACTTCTCTTCTACAACCCATCTCCTTGAGTGTATTTCTTCCTCCCAAAAGCACCATAGCCAATTACCCAATAGAGCTTGGTCAAAGAGGCCTAAGTTGTGTGCCCCAAAACCCCCATTGGCAATTAGGGAACACACTGTATTCCAATCCATTAAATGAAATTTAAACTCAACTCTGAAACCACTCCACAAGAAATCCCTCCATAACCTCTCCAACCTATCTATCACATAAGTAGGTCTGGTAGACAAGAAAAGATAGTACGATGGTAGACTTGAGACTTGAGAGTGTATTTTTCCAACCCAACAATCTCTGCTCCATTTTCTCTAAAATGAGGTTCCACACTGTTTTCACCTTTAATGACAATCCCAGAGGCATGCCTAATTAATTCATTGGCAAACTCCTAATCTTACAACCAAGGGTATCCATTAATTCAGAAAAAATTCCAACATTTCCTACAACTACAAGGACAACTTCACTCTTACTCAGATTTGCTCTTAAACATGTTGCAGCTTCAAAGCATGTCAACACCATCCTCATATAAAGGAGTTGATCCATATTTGCATCACAAAACAAAATCAAATCATCGCCAACCAATAGGTGTGAGATCATAAAACCACATTCTATTCCATTACCAACATTGAAACCAAAGATGTAGCCCTCTTCATCTTCGTAGCATCCTACTCAGTACCTCCATAACCAAGATAAAGAGCAAATTTGAAAGAGGATCGCCTTGCCTTAACCCCTTCAAACTATTGAAGAAGCTTGTATGGGAACCAATCACCAACATTGAAAATCTATAGTAATGCATTAGTGAATCTAACGACTCCATTTATTACCAAACCCCATTCTCCTCAAGCAAATAAATAAGAGTATCGTGATTAACATGAGCATATATTTCTTCAATATCTACTTTACAAATCAAACCTAGAACACCACTTTTTATTTGGCTATCAAGAAACTCATTAGCAACAAGAACCATATCCGATATTTGTCTCCCACCCACAAATGCAATTTGTGATTCAAATACTAGTTTCTCCAACATAGCTGTTTAATCTGTTATCCAACAATTTGTAAACCTTCCCACCAAACTAATGGGTCAAATCCCTAATATTTATAGCATTATTCTTTTCAGGAATTAATGCAATGAACAAGGAGTCAGTTTACACATTTTTCAAACATATAGGATTCATGGAATTCTTTGAAGAATGCCATAATATCAACTTGAACCACCTTCCAGTAATGTTGGAAGAAGGCCATAGTGAAACCATCCACTCCTGGAGCTTTATCACCCCTTAGCTCCTTTAGTGTCTGAACTACTTTCTCCCTATCAAACTCCCTTTCGTACAGCAATTTTTCATTCTCATCAACGATAGAAAATTTCAACTCACCCTCTGTTGGTCTTCAGCGCCCCTTTTACTGATATGCCTATGAGAATTAGCAAACCTGAGGAAGAACCTAGTGTTGTTATCACCTTCTTTTATCCATAAGGCACTAGATTTATTCTTCCATGAAATTTCCTCCAACAAAGCATCCTTTATACTTCACTTTTTGACTACTCCTTTGGATTCATTCTTCATGTGACAGCCTAGTGCCACTTTCTTTCTCATCCAACATTAACAAATTATTCAGCAATGCCTTTTTCTTCATTCCCATATCCCCAAATTCCTTCTTATTCCACTTTTTCAATTCTTCTTTGAGAGCTTTTAGTTTCCTAGCTAAAAAGAAGACATAGAAGAGAGCAAATTAGGAAAGTAGAAGTTCAAAGCTTTCTTACAGGATTCAAAAACTCCATGTGCACGAGAGAGAGAGAGAGAGCGCTTCTGAAATCTGATCCTGTTAAACATTCATCTCTGTTTCTATAACCTGAAATTGCCATAAACAAGCCTACTGAAGGCTTAACAAAACCTGAAAAGACCTTCAAAATTTCATCTTAATAACTCTCCACCACTGTTATCCATTATTTATATAGATAACCTATTTGAACTGAACGCTTTGTAAAGCCGATATATATATATATATATACACACACACACAACCATTTTTAAACCTCATTGTAATAGAAAATAATCTTTTAAGTTCCAAAGTCATCTCAAAATCACCAAAAAAAGTTCAGACTTTTTGAAACAAGCACTTCCTAATCTTAGGGTCTGTGGCTCCTCCACACAGTTTTGACTCAATCCAGGAACATCATATGTGGTTGCATCAATGTCGCATAGGACACTACCATCTAAACCACTCAAAGTGGCCTAATCAAGCAAAATATGCTACAATGAGGCATTAAATGCCACATGGTACAACTTACAAGGGGTATTAAAAGTACACTTATAAGAAGTGAAACTTGTAGGCTTGTAGCAGAATACAGGTTAAAAGAGTTAATGAAAAAAAAAGACAGATGGAAAGTGCCAACATTTTAGAAAGTCAACCATAGGAGTTTGAATTAACGAAATAGGACGTATGGCAGAAACATTATGCATGACTCAAACCACAACTGCAACCGCCCTTTGATTGACAATTATCATATTAGGTTATTTTATATTGGCATTACATAATTTAGATAGTTTTAACAGTATATAATCTAATTATAAAGATTTGCTTACTTTAACCATCGCAATGTGCTCCATCCCATCCAGCAATGACCTATAACAGTAGGCTTTGAATGGCCCCCACATTGTGGGTATTGGCGCAACAGCAGCCTGCTCCACCAACTTATCTCTTTTCCTCCTATACCTGCCAATTGTAACCAATAGTTGGTATGAGAAGAGATAATCCATTATATTAGTTTAAGTAACAGGAATAAAAAACAATTTGTAAATGAAAAATTCCACCAAGAACTATGAAAAGAAGCCAGATTTTTTTTTTTTAAGACATTTCTGAAGAGGCAGACTTCATCAATTGATAGAATAGTTTTACATATTTGTCCTCAAGCATTGGAAGAAGTATTTATTTGGCAACTACAATTAGTACACTTTCTAGGAAAAACATGAAAATTTGCTGAAATACCTGATTAAATCAGCAATGGAAATAATTTTCAAGTTTTCTGCCTCTGCAAACTGGCGAAGCTTTGGTAATCTAGCCATTGAACCATCATCATCCACAATCTCACATAACACAGCAACAGGATCAAACCCAGCCAAAACAGAAAGATCAACAGAAGCTTCTGTGTGCCCAGCTCTTTTCAACACCCCTCCCTCCCTGTACTTGAGAGGGAAAATATGGCCTGGGCGATTGAAATCTTCAGGTTTAGAATGTCTTGATGCAAGAGCCAATATTGTGGCTGCCCTATCGCGAGCTGAGACACCTGTTGTTGTACCGTATTTTGCATCCTATTTTCAAAACAATTGAAGTCAGACATATAAATCAACATTAATCATAGAAAGCAAGCAATTTAAAAATGGAGAAAGTTTAACTCCAAACCGGTTTGGAGCAAAATTCCTCCAACCACTATATGACGGTTGAAAAGACCATTCACACGTACTTTTAGGCACATGACATTTTTAATGAGTCATGTGACTAGTTTAAACTATACGTAGGGATGGTCTTATGAATTGCCACATGGTTGGAGGAGATTCCTCCAAACTAATTTGGGAAAAAAAAACTTTTTCTTTTAAAGATATATCCAAGGTGATACTAATAATAATTAGAATCTTACATATTAAACCTATTCTGGATGGTAAAGCAAAAGAAAAAATTACTTGAACAAATTAGAATAAACATTACAACATCACTATCAATATCAAACAAAGATTGGGATCAGCACGGCCATCTCTATTTGCAACTTCAGCCTCCATTATTCCAAATATCCAGTCAAATCATACGTATAATATTCCATCATGTATGTAGACATTGCCATCTTTATTCCATATATTTTTAGGGGTACTAAAATTCGTTGGACACCCAGAATTTAAGCATTTAGGAAGTATGCTTGCATAATCACATATAATACATGGACCACTACGTCTAGGAACAGGATCAGGTCACCTATATTGTGGCCACCTAATTGAACATCAAAATTCACAACATGCCCACATGTTCTGACTGGTGGTATAGTTGCAAAGTTTGATCAATATTAAATACTCACAGCCTTCATCTAAAAACCTACTAATGAGTCTGCCAAAGACAGCTCAACCAAAGTTCCAACAATTAATTGAGCTTCAGGCATATTTCTCCAAATTGACCATTACAATTATATTTTGCATCAATGCAACAATAACCATGAAAACGAAGTGGTTGTTATTTGCTCAAACATTTCAACCATCTAATTGATGCTACAGTGAATTTTTTCACCGATTCTAAAATTATTGTCTTCTGATTATATCTAGTCATCTACTTTATTTTAAACAATGCAAAAAACGGTATATGTTTTCTTAGCTACATTTATGTTTCATCTCTTGTCCAAGAAAACAAACTACAATAGCATTTCAAGTCCACAAACACATTCACAATGATTTCATACCACTGACACAGTAAATGCTGTAGAAAGCTTTTCTTCATTGCCCTTCTGCGTCACCATCAATGGAAGTTGCAACCTCTCCAAGTCCTCCCCTTTCATGCTCACACACACAATGCCAGTTCCATGCTTGACAATAAACGCCATAGCCTCCGGAGTCACTTTTGATGCTGCCATTATAAGATCTCCCTCGTTTTCTCTATCTTCATCGTCCACAACAATTACCATCTGCAACAATTAACCCACATTAATAACCCTCTTATCTTATTATCCTATCCCAATCAAAACAAACACAATTATCTAGCCAGTAAGACAAAGCCCACCAAAAACAAACCTTGCCTTTCCTAATATCCTCAATAGCGTCCAAAATAGAGGCAAACCCATCTGTGGGACGGTCCAGATCATACTCATCATTGTGAAAGAAACCACTAGTTGCTGGTTTGATCTCTGCTGATAGTGTTCCAAAACCAATTTCATCACTCTGTGTTTCAATCCCACCCAACTCTTTATTCACAAATTTGTCATGCCCTCCAGGTATTACTGAAGCTCTTATCACTCTACTATCACCCTTGAAACTCAAGCTCAATCTTTTTGTAACATTTGCCAAATCAAAATCAAAAGGGTACCCATTTGCAATAAACGGTTTTGCACTACAATACACACTACTCTGCCCTCTGAAATTGACAAACAAATAAACAAAAACCCATAAACGAACACGTATAAATCACATCACAAACCCAAAACAAAGCATTTTATACTCTTATTTCGTATAAGAATAATGAAAAATTAAGAATTTTTGTACTGTGATATGGCAATTGTAAAAAAAAGCTCACTGTAAACGGGGCGGAAGCAGAGAAGAGAAATGGTAGAGGTTGATCGAAGCCATTCCAGGAGAGTTGGGAGCTTCTGAGGTCTGAGCCTTTTGAATGTGTTTGTGTTAAAGATAACGTTTTCGGCAAAACGAAATGGACAAAGCCCGCGAAAGAAAGAAATGAATAAGGAAATGGTAGAGAGGGAGCGAGAGAGATTTGGACACTATCAAGCTCTCTATGTATATTATGAGGAAGGGAGGGGTTGGTTGGTTGCTTGATAGGATTAGAATAATCACGAACACCAAGAACTGGGGAAAAAGGGCCACACTCAACACTTTGGTGTTTTAGTCCAACAATAAAGAGTTTATTATCAGTGAATGGGCATTTTTTCAAAAATAACCATAAAAGGCAAAATATTTTGTTAGTTAGCAAACGTTTGAAACAATTTTGCTAACTAAGAATTCGAGCATTATAGCCTCGATTTACGGATTGCGTAGCAGCTGACGTGGACAGTCCACGTAGGTTGATTGAACAGGAAATCGAGTCCAGTGGACTCGATTTCCTGTTCTGTCCCACCACATTGTCGCAACACGGGGACCTAACTCGAGTAAAGAGAACTTGATTTCCCTTAATAAAAATCAACTCTAGTGGACTCGATTTCGATTAAATGGCCACCACCTCTCCATGTGTCACATATGGGTCCCGGCTGGGACCCTTTTTACCCCCTTACCCGTCTCACACCCTCTCTTTAACTCACACTCTCTTCAGCTCACAGCCCACACCCCACACCCTCTCTTTACTCACTCACAACTTTCCTCAACTCTCACACAATAATCTTAACAACAATCTCTCACAGGTAATGTTTTTACAATATTGATAATATTTTTTGTTAGTAATATTGTGGTTATTTGCTAGGTTTTTTTTTAAAGAAAAAATTAGAACATATTAAGAAAATTTTTGTTTTTTTTTGTTAGTGTAAATATTGTGATTAATTTATTTTTTACTATATTGTGATTAATTTATTTGTTAGTATATTCTGATTAGTTTATTTGTTAGTATATTGTGATTATTTGCTAGTTTTTTTTATAAAAAAATTAATATTATGAGTAATTATTGGGAATATTTGTTTTTTTTTTTTTTTGTTTTGTTAGTGTGTATTGTGATTAATTATTGGGAATATTTAGTACCAAATATTGTGTGATTAATTATGTTATTACAACATATTGGGAATATTCATTTTTTTATTTTTTTATTGTAAATATTGTAATTAATAATATACTAGGTTTAAAAAAAAATTAATATTGTGATTAATTATGAACAATATTTAGTACTAAATATTGTGATCAATTATTAGGAATATTTAGTACTTTTAGGGTCTTTATAATGGTTATGAATTAATGGATTATGAGTTTGATATCTAAGAGTATTTGTAGTCTTTTTAGCATAAATTATTTCAAGATATATTTGTTTAAGATTTGTAAGAGAGATTTCAATGGATAACTGGTTGGTATAATATTTTTGTTCATCATAACTTATTTGAATGGGGTTTAAAAGAATATGAAATTGGTAATAACTATTTTTGTATGTGACTTGAGGTGAGTATATGCAAATTTGGTTGAGGCTAGTATTGTTGGCATTTCATACGCAAAGTTTTGTGATTGATGTTGATTGAGAGTTATAAATTTGTCACTAACATAATTGCACTTGATGATTTATAGGTTGACAATGATCCATATAAATATATACTACAGAGGACCCCTTAGCAATGCCGACGCTTATGACGGATTCCCATTTCAAGGTCCTGGTATCCAGTGCTACTATATGATGATATGTCGTAAGCTAAAAACCCTGAATGAGTTGAAAGAAAAAATTATGGAAGAGTTGCAATTGAACCCTGCTTTGCATGACATACATATTACTTTTCGTTCACCACATGAAGTCCTCAATCAATGCATATATTACAGACATATGGCGATAAAAGAAGACAAACATGTGAAGATCATGTTTAACAAGATGCAAAAATGGGAACAATGTGCAAATTTTGAGTTGTACGTCACTTTGGAGCCGCGTGCAGAAATTGTACAAACAACTACTTTTCTACAGTTTGCAGCCCTAGATGATCGGTGCACCACATTGGAAGGCTATACACCTCCTTTTCAAGAGACACCAACGACAATTGAAAGCGAACTTGGCAATAGATATGAAGATCAATTTTGTGCACATCGAGGTGAATCCTCTACATTTCCAGTAGTTAAAGATGAAGACGAAGACTATGTTGATCATGCTGCCATTAATGGTGAAAATCTTGATGATAGAGATGAGCCGAGTGTTTTTTTTTTTTTTTTTTGGACTAGTACATGTGTCGTGATTTAATATCTAACAGCTACCATTGTGTTTTTTTAAGCAATCAAATAACATCATAAGTGAAGAATGCCTACTAGGTTGCAACTCAAATGTCATTAGCCTCATCCACGGGTTCAAGTTTTGATGGCAACCAAGAAAGGAGCTTCTAGAAATGCCTATGGCGGATAAATGTGCCTCATAAAATAAGGCACTTTTCTTGGAGGGTTTGTTGGGACATCCTACCTAGGGCTGTCCAACGAGTCCAGGACCCGACCAAACAGACCGAATCCGATCAACCCGAAGCCCAGCGGGTCGACCCAAAGCCCTAATTGGTCGAATTTGGTTCCTTCTCTAAGAAAACCCAAATATTTGGTTCGGGTAGCGAGTTAAGGGTTTGAAAACCCGTATAACTCGACCCAACTGAAAGTTTTAGAGTAAAGAAAAAATTATATATATATATATATCGGTTCTTGAGGTGAGCACGTGAAACTAAGTATGATAAGACTAAAGCCCTGTTAAATTGAGAACTACACGCACTTAGAGTCTTCCACGCAAAAGCAAAAATCAAATCAGCAAAAGCAAAAATCAAATCACCAGAAGACGGATGCTCAGAATGGCTAAAATTGAAATGGAAATCCCATCTCAAACACTATTCCACACGCAAGCCTCAGTCTTTAATCCCATCTCAGACCTGTTCTCGGTATCTCACTCTCTTATAAATCAAAATCTCACTCTCAATCTCAGTCTCCGTTCTCTCTACTCTTAATCTCAAGTCTCTCTAGTCTCAAGTCTCAACCTTTCACTCCATACCCTCCACAATCCAAACCCTTGCTGTTGCCACCGCCGCCTCATCACCACACTCGTGGCTTCGCCTCACTTTCCACCATTGGTTAAGCCTTCTCATGCTCACGGATCAGCTTCTTAGTCTCAAGACTCTTAGGTATATTTTCTTCCTTTTTCATCTATCTTTTTCTCTATTTGGGAGTATGATTTTTTTTTTCCCTTTAAATTTATTTACATCTCTCTGATATTTAGTTTTTTGTTTTTTTAGGGGTGTTTTAATTTGCTTTTTTCATTGAATTTCTACAGAAGCCATAAATCTGTAATGGTTATCCGACGTAATTTGGTTGTTGGTGGTATCACATATCGCCCATATATCAGGTAAATTTCTTTTTAATTTTATCCTTATAATTGCTTATTTGTTTTTACCCTTTTGGAATCATTTACAGGTAGAATTTCCTACATATAGTTGCTCTATTCTGTAGCAATATTACATTTGTAATAGTGATTTTTATATTTTATTTGTTCTTATATTCTTTGCACAGCTGAGGTTGTCATATTTGTAACAATATGCCTACTTATTTGAAGTATTTTAAGTATAAATAACTTGTCCAAAAAAAGAAAATATTTTAAGTATAAATGAATGAGTGTAGAAGGTGGAGCACTTTCCCTGCACATTTTCATCCATGCCTCCTATTTCCTAGAAAGCACGGACGCGGCCGGGAGGGTGCCGCACCAGAGTCCGACGCGGCTCGACGCGGGGTGCGACATCCGACGCGGTTGCCCGCGTGTCGGTGCTGTGTCTCAGTTTTTTTTTTTTTTTTTTTTTTTTCACGGACTCGCGTTTAACCGGGCCAATTTCGGCCAAAAAAGGGTTGTATCGGCCGGCGACCAAAACGGCCAAAACAGGCTGAAATTTTAACTTAATCTCGCCGGAACAGCCAAAATCGACTTTTAATGAGGCCCAAACATCCTAAATCTGTCATTCCTCAATTTTTTAGAATATTTTAATAGTAAAAATATATAGAAAATATAAATAAAAATATTTTTAATAATTTTTTATTCGCCGAGTCCCGCCGCGCCTGCACCCACCTTTTTCAAAAATTGCCGAGTCCCATACCCGCTCCCGCACCCGCACCCGAGTCCCGAAGCGCATCCGTGCTTCATAGGTTATTTCTGTCTTACTGTTTCATGTGCTTTCTTATTTCCTAATTTCATTCACTCTTGAAGTTCTTTCTCTATGTTTAATTTGCTCGTCTTCCTACCTTTGTAGAGGTCAAGCAAAAAATGCATTTTTTTTGGCTTTAAATCTTCCTTGTAATATGATCACACTTATGGTTTGTTTACATGACACTTCTTTTACCATATTTAATGAGACTCATTTTCCCTGGAAATTCTCAGCTAGAAGTTTAGGGAGATAGCTTTTGGTGCTATCATAGCTGATGAAAAAAGATGAACCCCTAATTTTAAAAGATGAAATCCTAACACATTTTTATTTTGTTTATTTGATTGTATGTTATTGCTAATTTGTTGGATTCATTTTGTTTTCCTAATTTAAAAAATTGAAACCCTAATTTTATACAAGTTTTGAAATTTGTTCAAGTAGGCTACTTTATTTGCTTCCTCTTCAAGGTCGAACCCTAACAACTAAGGATTCTCTAAGGTATCATTTATCTTCAGTTGTTTCTCTTTTAACTTCTTGTTGTTTGTTTGTTACTTTGTTGTTGTTTTTGTTGCTACTTTGACCTATTGTTGTTGTTGTGTCACTTATGTGTGTTCTTGTTACTGGGTTAGTAGTATCATTGTTATGGTAGTTTGCTAATGCATAAATTTGATGTCTTTAGGTTATGGAACCCTTTAGTGATGCACCTCCTTCCCAAACAACACTTACTACCCAAGTTGAACTTGTTGCCCAAGTTGAACCTACTGCCACTCCAACTAATGCTAAGGTTCTCCCATTTCCACCTAAAAGTAAAGGCAAGGTGCGTAATAATAGGAAAAAGTCTATTGCTTGGGACCATTTTGAAAAAGTATATATTGGTGAGGGTCATTTTAAGGCTGTTTGCAATTATTGTCAACAAGCTTATCGAGGTGATAGTAAGGGGCATGGTACTGATAATTTATTGAATCATACGCCAGTTTGTGTTAAGAATCCTAATAGAGATACACTTAAAGGGAAAAAAACCTTAACGTTTAAACCCTAAATGGATGGGGAGGAAGGGTTTCAGCTTGTACCAACAGCCTTTACTGTTGAGGCTTCTAAAAAGGCATTCTTTGAAATGGTTATAATAGATGAGTTGCCTTTTAGGTTTGTTGAAGGTTTGTTGAAGGGTATGGGTTTCAAAGATATTTGACAACCTTACAACCTAAGTTGCGAATTAGGGATATCCCATCTCGTCAAACTGTGGCTAGGGATGTGATTGACATTTATGGTGTTGAGAGAGAGAAACTAAGGGACGCCTTGAAGGGTCGTAGGGTGTGTCTTACTATGGACACATGGACTAGTATTCAAAAACTGAATTATATGTCCCTTACATATCATTTTATTGATAATGATTGGAAGTTGCACAAAAAAATTTTAAATTATTGTCAAGTTGAAGACCATAAAGGGGAGACTATAGGTAGAAAGATTGAGATGTGTTTGCGTGAGTGGGGTATTAATGACATTTTCACTTTAACAATGGACAATGCTAGCTCAAATGGTGCCACCATTAAGTTTTTGCAAACTGTAACTAAAGATTGGGAGGGGGTTGTTTTAGAGCATGTGGTCTTACACATGAGGTGTTGTGCATATATCCTAAATCTGATTATGGGGGATGGTATGACAGAAATTAATGCATCCATTGTTAAGGTGCGTGAAACTATGAGGTATGTGAAGTCCTCACCAAATAGGAATCAAACTTTTATGGGTTTTGTGGAGAGATTAGGTATTGAGTCTAAGTCTCTTCTTTGCCTAGATGTACCAATTAGGTGAAACTCTACCTACCTCATGTTAGAAACCACACAAAAATTTGAGAAAGTGTTCATACGAATGGACTTTGAGGATGATAGTTATTCTTCATACTTTATGAACAAGGAGAATAGTGGTGGTATGTGATCTCCTAGTGGTATTGATTCCCAAAATTGTAGGACATTTGTGGGTTTTTTGAAACTTTTTTACAATGAAACGAAAAAGTTTTCAGGTTCTTTGTATGTTACTGCAAACACCTTTTTTGATGAGATGTCTGTCATTCAAGAGAATATTTCCCATTTAAGTAAATCTCAAAACCACCTCTTGAAAAACATGGCAACTAAAATGGAATCTAAGTTTGATAAGTATTGGGGGAAAGGGGATAAAATTAATCATTTCTTGTATGTGGCTGTGGTTCTTGATCTAAGAAAGAAGTTGAGGTTTTTGAAGTTTTGTTTTTCTGAAATTTATGGGATTGAAGTGGCTGATGAGATGATTGAATTGGTGAGGGGTACCTTGGTCAAGTTGTATGATTATTATTCTTGTGTTAATTCACCAAATGTACAAGTTCCAGGTGGGAGTGAGAGGACACACATAGATGGTGAGTCAATTAATTGTAGCGATCCATATGTGATGGTTAATTCTAGGTTTGAGCGTTTCTTGGAGGCTGAGCAGTTCATAGGGTGTAGCAATGAGATTGATAAATATTTAGCTAAAAATTGTGAAAGTAGAAGGGGGGATGTGGAATTTCAGATATTGGGGTGGTGGAAGGCCAATTCAAATAGGTATCAAGTGCTGTCCAAATTAGTTAGGGATGTTTGGTTGTACCTGTTTCTACTGTTGCTTCTGAGTCAGCGTTTAGTACTGGAGGATGCACACTTGATCCATTTCGGAGTTCACTCTCTCCACTCATGGTTCAAAATCTTGTTTGTGCACAAGATTGGCTTTAAGCCTTGGTTCCAATTTCTTTTCGCAAATCAAAGGATGAGTTAGAGGCCTTGGAAGATGAATTTCATGATTTAGGTAATATGTTAACTTCCAAAATTTTTGTCTATTAAGTGCTATTAAATTTGTCTTATGCAAATGAAATTTAATCTAATAGCCTTCATTTCTTTCTCTTTTCTAGTTATACGTCAAGTAGCAGTAGGTGGTGGAAGTTCAAGATCAAGCAAAGGTATCTCAATTAGTGTTGATGACTAATCACTAATTGGGTAAGTTTTTGCCCTTACTATTATTTCTATTGAGTTTGGTTTTGCCCTCTCTATTGTTTTGGTTATTACTATTCTGTATTTTTTGGTTTTGTCCTTATATTTCTATTGATAAATATCTTTTTGCCCATTTTCTTGTAAGAGGAAGGACACATTTTGTATAGGAGTCAAATTTTTGGATACATTTTGGAAGTTCTTTTGGACATAGTGCTTTTCTAACTTATAATTTATAAATCAACTCTTGCTTATAGGAAATAAAACTTACTAAGTTTATAGGTTTTCTTTTCTATAAGTCATGGACTTAACTATAGAGTAGTTGCTTTTTAATGCTTTAGAAAAGCTATTTTTTGAAAATACTTAGTATTTCATAATTGTAACTAATTATAACTAGCTATTGCCTTACAAACTTGCAGTAACTACGTTTTTGCCTTCTTTGACTCTATGCAAATATTGCAAGATGCTCTTATTATCTTTTGTTGCCATACTTGTGGTGTGGTTGTGATTGATTTATTTGTTAGAATTTGTTTGCTATGGTTATTAGACTTTCTTGATTTGTTTTTGGATTTTTAAGGTACTTCCCAGGTCTTAATGCTAAGGCATTTTGAAAAATTTTTCTTTCTTGTGTTGTGTGGTTTTAACAGGTGGTTGGAAAGTGATATTATGTGTGTTTTTATGTACTATCCAAGTCTTAAGGCTAAGGCATTTTGAAAAATATTTCTTTCTTGTATTGTGTGGTTTTAACAGGAGGTTAGAAAGTGATATTATATGTGTTTTATGTGCTTGCTAATTGCCCAGGTTTTTACTTGTTATTTATAGTATTTGTTATCATTATATGTGAGCTAGAAACATTAAGTTTAGACTGATAAGGCCTGGAGGCCCAAAAGATTCAAAGTTATGTAATGGCATACAAGCTGAGCTTGAAGGCCCAATTTGAAATAAAGGATGTGAAAAGAGGCCCATATTAGGCCTGTTCAGGTACCGACCGGCACCGAAGAAACCGGCCGGTGCCGAACCGATCCGACTGCTTCACAAGCCCACCGTAGGTGTTCGGCACGGTGGTCGGCGACGATCTGGACAAACCGAAGACGTCCGGTGCCGCAAGTGGTGGTTGTTTTGCACTCCGACGAGAAACCGCACCACACCGGTATCTATACAAATACACACTATAAATTATAATTTAACATATATGTTTCAATGTTTACATTTTGTTATTTCTATGTTTCAATAGATTGAAGAAAACCCAGGGAAGCCATGAAAGCAAATGCAAGGGAATAGGAAGAAGAAGAAGAAAAGAAAACGGCGCTGGGCCTGGACTTGACTCAAGGTTAGGTTTTTTTTTTTTAATGTATAAAATCTGGCACTAAACTACGTCGTTTTAGAACCTGATATTAAATTTTAATATCAACTCCAAAACGACGTAGTTTTATCATCAGATTAAAAAAAAAAACGTTTTTTGGCCTTTTAATTTAAAACCCTAAGTTTATTTACCCACCCTCTCTATATCTCTCACTCTCATCCGCCTGCCTCTTCCAGTCCTAGCAAGTCAGTAACAAAAGTCTTCACCCCTTCTCTCTCCCCTCAACCTCCGCCACTTGATACCACCGCTTGCTGCCACTGCTTGTTGCCGCGTTTTTTGGAGTTTCACCCTATCCTCTCTCCTCTTTGTCACAATATTCTCAAGAGTTTCTAGTGATGATTCTGACTTCAGATGCTCTTCCTTGCAAATGTAATGCTTTCTACCAAGTTTATTTATGTAATTTATTTTCAATGGTTTTGTTTGATCTTTTATAGGTTTGGTTTAGTTTTTTTATTTGGGTTTTTGTGATTTGAAATGGGTATGTTTAAGAGAGATTGTGAATTTGTTTTCTATTGATTTTTTGTTTTTGGAATATTTGGGTTTTTTTTTTTTTATGAGTATGATGTGGTTTGGGTTTAGATTGTTAATTGCAGTGTGTTTGGCTCCTGAGAAAGTGAGGAATTAACTGAACTAACTGCACCAAACCAGTATTTTACACCGCACCTTGTGTAGAACGATTCCCACCCCTCCACAGGTGAGGTGCGGTTAGAGATGAAGGAAAACCGCTCCTATAGGTGCGGTGCAAAAATGCCCCAAAAAATCTGCCGCACCGCACCGTGTACAGCCCTAGCCCATATGATATATATACATGGTTCAAAAATATATAAATCTTTGTTAAAAGTAAGCCCATTATTTTGGGCCCAAAAGGCCTGTCAAAAATAGAGTTAAAAAAAAATTCATGCAAATTCACAAATTTAGCCTAATTTGAAGCCTAAACCCACCTACCTGACGAATCCGACCTATTTAACTGATGACCCGAATCGCTTGGTCTGACCTATATATCGGGTCGGTTGAAGGTCACACTTTTGGTAACCCAACCAGTCAGGTCGAGTTCGGGTTAGGCCCAAACTCGAGCCAACCCGACCCGACCTGTGGACAGCCCTAATCTTACCTTTGAAAACTAACCTTGTTAAAAGGAATGTTTTGCAGGTTGATATATGCGATGGATGCAATGAGGAGGTTGAGAATTCGATCCATTTCTTTTAGAAGTGCTCCCGCACTAAAGAACTGTGGTCTTCGTCGAAATTGGTTTTTCCCAGTGTGATGGATCAACTTGGTTCTTTGAAGGAGATGCTTTGGTGTTTAATGATGGATGAAAAGACTTCACCAGAAAACATTAAGTTGCTGTTGACCTGTGCGTGGGCGGTGTGGGGTAACAGGAATGATGTTCATCATGGCAGAAAGTAAAAAGATGGAAGAATGCTTCTTCAATGGGCGGTTCAATATTTGGAGGAGTACTGGGCTGCTGTTGAGTTGCTACCAAGTGCCCAAGAGTCAGTCCAGCATGTTTAGAGATGGATTCCACCTCCAATATTGGTTTTCACGTTCAATGTTGATGGTGCTGTGTTTGCAGAACTAAATTCAGTGGGAGTTGGAGTAATGGTAAGGGACTGGAATGGGCAATTTTTGGCAGCAATGAGCACAAAAATACATGCACCATTGGGGCCTCCTAAAGCAGAAGCGAAGGCTTTTGAACTTGGTTTGCAGTTTGCAAAGCAACTTGGGATCACAGACTTCATACTTGAGGGTGACTCGTTAATCGTCTCTAGGGCGTTGAATCATTCTTCGTCAGTTCCGGTCTCGATTGATGCGGTGATTATGGGCATTGGCAAAGCTAATTCCTTGGAGTTCCTTAATGTTGATTTTTCTCATGTTAAGTGAAATGCAAATACCCCAGCTCATTTGTTAGCAAAGTATGCCAAGAGCATAGATAATCAGTGTATGTGGATGGAGAATTGTCCTAGTTTCTTAGAATTAGCAGTTCTTCATGATGTAAATGCTATGATTGTTTGATTTATATTAAGTTGTGTGATTTCCTATTAAAAAAAAAAATCGTAAGAGTTCAAATAACATATAAGAGCGTTTTCCATTATAAGATAAAAGGTGTGAGAAAAAAAAAAATTAAAAATTTTATCTTGTATTTTATTGTGGATTGCTTTTGCTATAGAAAAGAAATATAAAGTTTAATAATAGAGGGAAGTTTAGTCTACTGAAACATTCCGCCGTGGTATTCAGTTATAGTGTGTTGTGATATTCTACCATAATAATCACTTAAAAGTTTGCTATTGTGATATTATGTCATAGTATTTTGTCGTAGTGGAAGGCATTCAGTTAGTGTGACCATAAACTTAGTTCAAGTTAGTGTGACCATAAACTTAGTTCGCATAAGCTTCTGCTAAAGCTCCAAAAAAAGTAAAAATATTGTAGATAATAATACCGGTAAGTTTGTTTGGATAGGAGATAGTGAGAAATAGTGTATAAATGCTTGGTAAAGGGTTTTTTAGAAGTGAAGTGACTGAGACTTAGAAGGGGAAATTGTGAATGATACTAGATACCTTGATGTTACATGAGTGCCTTCCTCTTTGATTCTCCTTTTATAACGGGTGTGGTTTGGTTTATGCATAATAGAGATGCCTTTGGTCTGCTAGTAGACCATGGCTTTCTACAGTTCAAGAGGCTTTATATTGGGTAGAGGGTTGTAGCAATTTTAGCTTACTTGAAAAATTATAATGTGAAAGTAGCACTTGCTTTTAACTATAAAAGGAATAACTTTCTTGAAAATTCAAAGATCAAGTGAGAAAATTTAATGTAGTGGGTGACAACTTGCATTGATATGGAGAATTAAGGGGAAACAATCAAGAAATTGTCAGGCATGCAATAGAATGAAGTCAAACAATTGGTTTATATGTTCCAAGCTAACGCATTAGCCAAAAGGATAACCTACGCATTATGCCACTCACCAAAAATCACTCCCCTATCTACCAAACAACTTCTCCCCTATTGCAAACTAAAAATGTTTCATGAGTTAGAATGATTAGATGTTAGCTTACTGGTTGTGTGGGTCCTTTTTTTGGACAGTACTCAGGCCCAAGTAGAAACAAGGATCCTGGGCCTTTTACTTGTTATTTACTTGTTGTTTGGTGGACTGGGCTTGGTTCACCGTAGCTAAATGGGGCTGATTACAAACCAAGTTGTGCGCAAGTCACATAAAGCTCCTCAAGGTAAAAATGCGATTCTTCCTAAGTAATAAAATACCATTATAAGTTTTTTATGTCATAAAATAACCATCGAAACAAGTAAATAATTACTTATAATATTCACAATATTCATAATGAGAAAGAGATTGAAATAGAATATTTAAGGCTTATCTTTTATTGTGTAAACATTTAAAAGAGTTCCTTTACTTGGAGAAATTATAAGGTCCACATGGTTGACAAGTGATATGGTCCACCATTCCATTAAAAGACTCACACCTGTTTAAAATTACTGAGTTGGAAATTTTTTTAAAACACTGACTCAGCAATTTTAAACAAGTGGGAGTTTTTTAGTGGAATGGTGGACAGATGATGTGGTCCACCAGAGGACTATATAATTTCTCATTTGCTTGGTACCTAGGACGTACCGTTGTGGTACCTCGGACGTACTAGGCTTGTAATCCTAGAATCCTAATTCTCTGTACTATAAGATTTTTCTCCATGCTTATTATACAACGAAGTTTTGTCCTTTCCCTTTACCTCTATAGGTCATGCATAAGAACACGCTATATAATACACATATCTCAAATATATGTAAATGAATTTTATGAGAATGAGTCAACCACGAGAATCCTGGCCCCAATTCTCACAGACTTAGTGCTTTTGCACAAGACTTGTGGGATTTAGAACTAAAGTTCAAGTGGCTTTGCTTGGGCATTGCCTTCCAAAATAGTTAGGTGAGGAGGATTTTGTGAGAGAGAGTGATATTTGATGTGTGCATGTTTTGGCATATATTTCTTTGGAGGTTAAGTGATATCTTGAATGACCTCAAGGATATGGGACAAATTCCTCCACCTTGGCTCTCTTATTTTGTTTCTTTCTTTCTCTTCCTTGCTGGGCTATTAAAACTCTAATTTGAACCTTTGAACTCTCCCTTTTTCCCTCCATCTGAATCCCTCTTTTGCCCTCCCCCTATTCTGCTATGCCTTAGTGTTCCTTTTATAGTGGACATGGTCTGGTACCCCGGGCGAGGATGTCCCTGGTCTGATGAGTAAACCATGTCCTTAGGAACCTAAAAAAGTGCATTGGGTAGAGGTTTAGCTTAATTAGGCAATTATAACTTAAAATGAGCATTTGACTTTAGCTATAAATGAAAGATTCCTTCTTGGAAAGTCAACGGAGTGGGTGGGCTGCTCAATGTACTGGATAACAGTTTTAGTTGAAAATGACAATTGAGAGGAAATTGTGGGGAGGTGTCATGCACATGGGGGAACTGAGTTTTCCATTGGTTCATGCATTCCAAGCAAATATATGAACCAAGGGAAACCTTCGGGATCCTTCTTTTACTAGAAATCACTCCCCTACCAACCAAACCACTTCTCCTTTACTATCCACTCGGGATCCCACGAGCTTAGACCATGGGTTACAAAGAAAATACCTATTTTGCTAGATTTTTACTTTTTTGTTGGAAATCTAAACATACATATTGGTTTTCCCATGTGCTAGCCAAGATCCTCTTCTCAACGCTTCAAAAGGACACATCAAGGTCCTAGGGCCTTGATGCTCTTCTTGCTACATATCCTCTAACCGAGATCCTTGCTGCATGTCCTCTGACCTGACCGAGATCATCTTTTTTTTCTTTATTATTATTATTATTATTATTATTATTATTATTATTATTATTATTTCTTTTCTTTTTTTCCCTTCTTTTTGGGACTTTCGGCCTTCATGGTCCTTCTTAACTTCATGAATTGAGCCTTCTTTTATTAAGACCCTTTTATTAAGACCTATGGTCTTTCCTTACTTTTCATGGAATGAGCTTTTTCGTGAAATTTTGGTCCTCAACACTGGTCATTGTGCCCTTGTTTGCAAGTAGTGGGATAATATGGTTTAAGTTGTCTACTGAATAGGGTCTATTGGATCATGGTATATTTGTATACATGTATATGCATAGACATATAATATTATATACACTTAAATCGAGTCTTATTCTTGGGAATTTGTTCGTAAACACGTTATTATATTTGAATTTAACCAATGAATTTACAAGTTATTTTGCATAATCTACTTAATGGGGTCTATTGGATCATGGGTATGGTTGATAAATATCATTATCTAACTCTAGCATGGCAAAACTTCCTACATTTCTTAATTATACTTGACCAAGTTTGCAGATTGGATAGATGAATATCCCAGTCCCACCATGAGCTTTAAGCTTGTAGAAATCATCCCTAGCCTTCCCACAAATGATGGTCAGTAGACTTTTTGCCAAACAGATATATTATGATGTGCTCGGTCAAACAAACACGTTCCCAGCTCTATTTAATCCACTATCTAATCACATCCTTAAAGCCTTTGTTTCACACGTCTCGTCTCTCTGGCCTCATTAGTCATTACGTGTGTAGAAGCATCGAATCCAAACTACCATGGACTTCCGGACTTATCACTTATGGTGACATTTGAATGGTGTGCATTGCACATTATACTCTTGAGGAAAAGCAAAAGGAGAAAGAAAATTAAAAATTCTTTTGGCAGTGTAAAGTAGAATTAAAATCCATGTGTTTGATATTGATGAAAAAGAAAAATATACTTTCAAAATGTTGAACCTCTTGAATGGATAGGGAAAATATTCATGTATAAGAGTCAGAATAATATATAGTATGAAAGGAAAGAATTATGTATATATTATATACATACGAGCTCCATCCAACAAAGAAAAGAATTATGACATATACTTGAAAATTGGAGAAATCTCAAAAAAAAAAAAATATATATATATATATATATAAACAATTAACTAGTTATAATAACATTATTTATTTTAATAATTCGATAGTTATAATGAGAGACAGGAAATTTGAACTTAGAACGTTTTTGTTAGGAACACTTATAAGTGTTAATTGAGCTACAAGTAATAACATTCTTGTCCCAGTCTATGACATATATTATAAGGTCTTGAATTTTTTTTTTTTAGAAACTATAAGGTCTTGAATTTGATTAAAACAATTAAATAAGGAAATAAAAACTTAAAATATAGATTTTTGATAATTACAGAAAAATAATTTTGAAAATCAAATTATGAAGAGAAATTTGAAAAAGAAAACTTTATTAAAACTAGTATTATGCCCGTGCGATGCACGGCTTTAATCAAGAATCATGTGTAAATTAATGAAAATAAAAAATAATAATTTTTATATTAATTAAAATTAAATAGATAATAAAAATAAAGAATGTTTTACTCTATTTTTTTTTAAAACAAAGTAACTTTAAGTTATATAATGAATACATATTGTGTAAGATTAAGTTTTTATAATAAAAAAAATCATATATAAGTCCAAAATTAATTGAATGGAATATGGTAAATAATTATGCAATTAATATAAAAGGAGATGCCTTAAAAATATAAAGGGAGTTCGCTTAATTAAAACTCAAGTGCATATTTAAATGAAAAACCTTGAATTCAATTGTGGGGGTCAAAGGCCCAATTTTAGACGTTGGGCCGCGGGCTTGTCCGAGAAGGCACACTTGTCTGAGGACAGTAAATTACGAGGGAAATGTATGGCTACAAACCTCGCAAGGATTTGGCCGATGTGTAAACAAAGAAGAGTTGTCCGAGGAGGATTACTTCTTCGGATAATCAAAGAGAAAGCCAGGGTGAACGCTTCGGCATTTATTATGATATTTTAGGGGATTCTTCTGATATATGAATATCTAGTAAGCACATAAGACAGGTGGAAGCAGTAAGATATTATGTAAAAAGCTGCTACTACCGCATTAATTACCCTGCAGCTAACCCTTTGGCCGTATTAATGAGGAAAGAATGTCTGAACAGTGACTTTCAACCTTTACAGCTGTCGTGTAAAGACTTTAAGGGAAGGTTGATGGGACAAGTATTAAAGAAAAATCATCTGACCAGCATATGAGAGAAAATGGGGTATAAAGAGAGCTAGAGGCAAGGAAAGAAGGGATCAAACAATCTTGGGAAAGAAAGAGAGAAGCAAGAGATAGAGAAAGAGAGACACAAAGTTGTAACCATTCAAGTAACCATATTACTATCCTTCTCGGACCAAGCCGAGGACGATTTTATATAACATCACTGCTCTATTTTTATCTGCCTGGACTTAGAATACATCTGGGTAACACTTTATCTCACTTAAAGCCCAGTTTTTCTAGCCCACTCTCTATGAATTCATTGCAAGGACTTTTGGGCTTGAGTCCATCTCACTTATGGGCCAAACCTTCGAAACTGTGTCTTTACAATTGGTGCCATCTGTGGGAAATACTGGTGCGTTGGTGAGATGAATACTTAACTATGTTTGGATCAGGTCCCAACAGGGCAGAATCTGATAGTTCATAACGAGTTGACTTCGAGATGAGGGTAACGTGTCTCATAGAGACACTACGAGGAACATGCAACGTAAAATTGATCACCTAAAGGAAAAGCTGCGCCTTGCACGGAGAAGGCACAGTCCATCCATCTTTGTTCTTTCTTCGGATGGTGACTATAGGTGCCGGTCACGAACTCCCCCTAGCGAATCTTTTTCCCATGAAGAGGAACATTACCATGACCGTAGAGGCAGAAACTCATCCTCTAAGGGATTGGGGAATGACGCAATGAATAGAGCGCTCAACCAAATTTCCAGGTCACCCTTCATGCGCATGATTGAAGGAGGAAAGCTTCCTCGGCGGTTTACTCAGCCCACTTTCACCGTGTACAACGGTCGAACTGATCCTGTAGAACACGTGAGTCATTTCAATCAAAGGGTGGTTGTTCACTCTAGGAATGAAGCCCTTATGTGCAAGGTGTTCCTATCCAGTTTGGGGCCTGTAGCGATGAGATGGTTTGATGGACTTACAGCAAGTTCTATTAAATCTTTTAGAGAGCTCACTAAGGCTTTTTGCTCTCGATTTATTACGTGCAGTAGAGTTCCTCGGCTGTTGGATTCCTTGTTATCTTTGTTTATGCGAGAGGGGGAGACTTTGAAAACATACTCGGACAGATACTGGGAGATGTTTAACGAGATTGAGGGGAATTTTGATGACGTGGCTGTGAGAAATTTTAAGGTTGGCTTGCCAACCGAGTATGATCTAAGGAAATCGCTGACTAAAAAGCCTGTGAGGAGCGTGCCTCGACTGATGGATCGTATTGATGAATATAAACGAGTTGAGGAAGATCAGCTACAAGGCAAAGGAAAAGCTAAGGTTATCCCTCAAGAGAGGAGGGATTTCAGGTCGGATTGTTACAGTAACAACAAATCAAGGAGGGACTACAATGTGCAGTTAGGGTCCATCGCGTCTCAGACAATCAACGCCGTATTCCGAGAACCAATACTCCAAATCTTGGAGAAGATTCAGAATAAGCCATATCTTAAGTGGCCAAATAAGATGGGAGGGGATCCCACGAAGCGCAATCAGAGCCTTCACTGCCAATACTACCAGGAACGAAGGCACACTACGGAAGATTGCAGACTCTAAGGAATCACTTAAAACAACTTGTCAGAGAAGGAAGATTGCAACAGTTTGTACATCAGCCCAATGGCCAAGGAGACCACATCAGGCCTAAGGCTTCAAGGAGTGCTTCTTCAAGACCCCCGTTGGGCACGATCAATTTCATCTTTGTAGCACCCGGGAGGACCGGATCCTGCCTTTTTAGAGTGATGTCTGTTGCTCGGCTGACTGTTGAGGACACGAATCATGAGTCGAAAAGGGCCAGGGTAGAGGTCTGACCAGCATTAAGCTTCTCGGATGAAGATAAGAGAGGGACCATACAGCCACAGGATGACGCTCTGGTGGTCACCCTTAGAATAGGTGGATACGATGTGAAGAGGGTGATGGTCGATCAGGGAAGTGGGGCCGAGATCATGTATCCGGATCTGTATTGAAGTTTGGGCTTAAGACCTGAGGATCTAACAGCATATGATTCGCCTCTAGTAATCTTTGATGGGAAAACTGTCATTCTCAAGGGTCAAATCAGGTTACCCGTACAAGCAGGGTCATAGGTGGTCGAGGTAGACTTCATTGTGGTAGATGCATATTCTTCTACACGGCCATTGTAGCCAGACTCTAGCTTCATGCCCTGGGGGTTGTTTCTTCGACTTTGCATTTAACGGTAAAATTTTCGTCCGGGGATCGAGTCGAGGAACTTGTAGGAAGTCAATCTGTGGCTAGACAGTGCCTTATAGCTACCATTATGTATTAGCCTACCGCCGAGTCTACAGCTTCCATAGATGTAGGCCCATAGCAATCAAGAATCCCGATTCCACCTAAGGTTGTGGAATTGGATGAGGTGAAATGTGAGATGCTGGAGAAAGTCGCTATTGATGGGGACCCAAAAAGGTTTTTCTAGACTGAAGCTCAGCTGCCTCCTTAGGACGGAGAAGAGCTATTAGCACTCCTTAGAAGTAATATCCATGTGTTTGCCTGGAACGCTTATGAGGCCCAGGGGTAGATCCAGGGTTCATCTGTCATCATTTGAATGTTAGTTCGATCGCCTTTCCCAAGAAGCAGCCACCTCGGCATTTATCCAATGAACATTCTGACGCTGTTAAAGAAGATGTGAATAAGCTTAAGTAGGCAGGGGCTATTAAAGAGGTTTTCTATCCGGAATGGTTGGCTAATACAATGGTGGTAAAGAAGAAAAATGGAAAATGGCGCGTGTATGTGGATTTCACAAATTTAAACAAAGCTTGTCCGAAGGATCCTTTTCCCATGCCACAGATTGATCAGTTTGTAGACGCGACTGTAGGGCATCCGCGGATGAGTTTTTTGGACGCCTTTTAAAGGTATCACCAGATCTCTTTAGCTTTGGATGATCAAGAGAAAATAGCTTTTGTCACCCCCGTCGGGAATTATCACTATAAGGTGATGCCTTTTGGTCTGAAAAATGCAGGCTCCACTTATCAAAGAATGATGACAAAGATGTTTGAACTGCAGCTCGGGAAGTGCATTGAAATTTACATAGACGACATGGTGGTCAAAAGTAAGTTGGAATCTAAGCATGTCAGCGACCTCAGAAACGTCTTTGAAATCTTAAGAAAGCACAAACTACGACTCAATGCTTCCAAATGCTCTTTTGGTGTCGGATCTGGAAAATTTTTAGGCTATATAATTACCCATCATGGGATTGAAGTCAATCCAGACCAGACAAAAGCGATCAATAACTTGCAACCACCTTGGAATCCTAAAGAAGTTCAGAAGTTGACCGGGATGACTGCTGCTCTAAATCGATTCATCTCTCGGTCGGCAGATAGATGCAGGCCTTTTTTTCCAATTGTTGAACAAATGGAAAGGGTTCGAATGGACTGAAGAATATGTCTTGGTCTTTCAATAGCTGAAAGAATATTTATCTCGGCCCCCCATCACGTCCAGTCCCATGACAGACGAGGTTCTGTTCGCTTATATCGCTGTAGCTGCCCACGCAGTGAGTCTAGTACTTATACGGGTTGATAATGGCGTTCAGAAACCTGTTTATTATGTGAGTAAGTCTCTCCATGAGGTTGAGATCCGTTACTTACCACTAGAAAAGACTATCTTCGCAGTGGTGCATGCTACTCGTAAACTCCCTCACTACTTCCAGTCACACACAGTTGTGGTTCTTACTCAACTCCCACTCAGGTCTCTACTTCGGAGCATAGATTATACAGAAAGAATTGCAAAGTGGGGTACAATCTTAGGGGCTTTCAATATTAAGTACATGCCTCACACATTTGTTAAGGGGCAAATCCTGGCCGACTTGGTAGCCAAATTCACTAAACCTTTGCTAGAAGAAAATGTCGAGAGGTCGAACATGGATGAAAATTCAGTTGGCGTAATCTCCATGCAAAGACCTTTATCCTAGAGGGTGTATGTGGATGGCGTGGCTAATCAAAGAGGATCTGGAGTGAGGCTAGTTTTGATATCTCCTGAGAGTGTCATTATTGAGAAATCCCTGAGGTTGGGCTTCTCGGTCACTAACAATGAGGCTGAATATAAGGCATTGTTGGTCGGAATGGCCATGGTTCAAAGGGGGGACGCTCAGTAGAAGTATTCTCGGATTCAGCTTTGGTTGTTGGCCAGGTTAGAGGAGAACTGGAAGCGCGCGATGAGAGAATGCAGAAATACTTGAGCCATGTTAAGCAGATGCAGTCGCAGTTCGAATCATTCAACTTGCTGCATATCCCTCGAAGTGGGAATACACATGCAGACTCTCTAGCCACTCTTACAACCTCCTCGGCGCAAGGTCTATCTCGGCTTATCCTTGTTGAAGATTTGCATAAACTTGCTGAAGTGGAAGAAGGGCCCAGCATCTATCAAATTAGAGTAGGACCAAGTTGGATGGACCCTATGGTGGCATTCCTCAAAGATGATATCTTACCTGAAGACAAGGCCAAAGCAGACAAGGTATGAAGGAAGGCTCCTCGGTTTTGGTTGTCAGAGGATAAGAAATTATATAAGCGCTCCTTCTCAGGGCTGTACTTGTTGTGCATACACCCTGAGGCTACAGAATTGCTCCTTGAAGAGCTACACGAAGGGATTTATGGGAGCCACACAGGAGGCAGGTCTCTAGCTCACAAGGCTTTAACTCAAGGAACTAGTGGCCGAATATGCAAAGGGAAGCACAAGTACGTGAGAAAATATGATCAATGCCAGAGGTTTGCACTGAATATTCACCAACCAGGGGGAGTCCTTAATCCTTTATCCAGCCCATGGCCTTTCGCTTAATAGGGCTTGGACATTGTAGGTCCCTTCCCTAAGGCAGCTGGGAGTAAAAAATATCTGATCGTCGGCACAGATTACTTCACCAAGTGGGTTGAAGTCGAACCATTGGCAAACATCAGGGATGTAGACGTCCAGAAGTTTATATAGAAAAATATTGTCACTTAGTTTGGAGTACCTCGCACACTCATCTCGGACAATGGTCTTCAATTTGATAGTAAAGCCTTCAGAAGATATTTCTGCGAGCTAGGCATTACTAATAGATACTCCACCCCAGCATACCCACAAGGGAACCATCAAGCTGAAGCCGTTAATAAGGTCATAGTGAGCGGTTTAAAGAAAATATTGGATGATGCAAAAGGAAGGTGGATAGAAGAGTTGCCACATGTTCTTTGGACTTATCGGACAACTCCTTACAGATCTATAGGGAGACCCTCTTCTCAATGACTTATGGGGCTGAGGATGTTATTCCCCTAGAGACTAGATTTTCAACGTTGAGAACGAGCTCTTTCGCTCCAGATGATAATGACAGATTGATAGAAAGGAGTTTGGATCTGATTGCCTAGCGAAGGGAAAATGCCATAGTCCAATTAGCCTACTATCAATATAAGCTCAAGCAGAGGTATGATGCCAATGTTAAGCTAAGACCACTCGTACCGGGGGATTTGGTCTTGCGAAAGGTAATGGGTGCTACAAAGAACCCAACTTAGGGAAAACTTGGTCTCAATTGGGAAGGGCCATATCGCATCCTTTCAGTAGCTGGAATAAGAGCGTTCTATTTGGAAGATTTAGAGGAAAGGGTTATCCCACATCCCTGGAATGTAAATAATCTAAGAAGGTATTACTATTAATAAAAGTTTCAATTGTTGTACTTAAGTTTAGTACACTACTTGCCTACTAAGTATTAAACAGAACATTGGTCATACCGGGTCTCTCGGATCACATACCTTGGGTAAATTAATACTCTAGTTAATTTTGCTAAGTGTTAAACAGAACCTTGGTCATGCCTGGTCTCTCGAATCACATACCTTAGGTAAATTAATACTCTATTCCATTTCACTAAGTGTTAAACAGAACCTTGGTCTTGCCTGGTCTCTCGGATCACATACTTGGGTAAATTAATACTTTAGTCTATTTCGCTAAGTGTTAAACAGAACATTGGTCATGCCTGATCTCTCGGATCACATACCTTGGGTAAATTAATACTTTAGTCCATTTCACTAAGTGTTAAACAGAACCTTGGTCATACCTGGTCTCTAGGATCACATTCCTTGGGTAAATTAATACTCTAGTTAATTTCACTAAGTGTTAAACAGAACCTTGGTCATGCCTGGTCTCTTGGATCACATACCTTGGGTAAATTAGTACTCTAATCCATTTCACTAAGTGTCAAACAGAACCTTGGTCATGCCTAGTCTCTCGGATCACATACCTTGGGTAAATTAATATTCTAGTCCATTTCACTAAGTGTTAAACAGAACCTTGGTCATGCCTGGTCTCTTAGATCACATACCTTGGGTAAATTAATACTCTAATCCATTTCACTAAGTGTTAAACAGAACCTTGATCATGCCTGGTCTCTCGGATCACATACCTTGGGTAAATTAATACTCTAATCCATTTCATTAAGTGTTAAACAGAACTTTGGTCATGCTTGATCTCTCGGATCACATACCTGCTGTAAACTAATACTCTAGTTAATTTTACTAAGTGTTCGACAAAAACTTGGTCATGTATGCCCTCTCAACCTTTATACCTTGGGTTAACTAGTATTCCAATTCAATTTTAGCAATTCAGAGAATTAACTTTATTTATTTCTACTATTACTTTGGTGCGTGTTATTCGTTAGGCTCAAACTTCCGACGTGTGTAAAAACTACAATGTTGAAGGAAATGCAACTGAATATATTTAAGTGCAAACCCGAATATTTTCATTAATTAAAATCAAAAGTACATTATGCGTCATTACAAAATAAGAAAAACAAAAAGCCCTAGCCCAGAGTCTTAGTCGTTGGAGGTAAAGAAGGATCGTCTTGTCCGCTCGGCTCGGCCTCCTTGGATCTAGCTTCAGTCTCTAATGTGGCAACTTCATTGGCCTTGACAGCATCCGCGGCCTTAGAAGAGGTGGTCGCCTCCGTATCCTTGTTCCCATTTTGTGCCACATCTTCCTCCTGATCCTTGTTTTCGGCCTCAGGGGGAATAAGTGTCTGTTCGGATGATTCGGGGACTTGAGATGACGGAGGCGTAGGAATAGTCGGGACTTCGCGAATATGTGGATGGAAGTAAATCTTACCGGGCTGCCTTAATTCTGAGTTGGCAGGGACTCCTGCAAGGTTCAGGGCTTCCTCCCAAGTAATCTTGCAGTAATCTCGGCACACCTCGGACACCTCTTCAGCAAGCCTTATCTCCGTCTCTTCGATCCCACGGAGCTAAGATGCGTTCTTCTCGACCTCAGCTACCTTCTCAGCATTCCGAGCAGCCTCCTTAGCCTTCTCTAGATTGGCCTTGAGCTCCAAGACCAGTTGTTTCTGTGTAGCCAGCTCAATCTCCGTCATATGCAGCTTCTTTTGCTGGTCTTCAGCTTGATCCTGGGCGCTCAACCTGGCCTCGGCGCTCCACCTTTCCCTTTCTTCAACGACCAGTTTCTTGGCCAGTTCTTGTTTCTCATACCTAACGATTCCCAGGGTTTTCTCAATGTTTGTGCGAGATTGGGCCTCAGCCTTGGCCTGGCTACGGGCTTCCTTGACCCAATCCTCGGCCACACAAACCTGCTGAGTAACCTGCATGAGAGGAGTGAGTGAATTGCATCAAAATAGATTGAAGTAGAACATAATTTTTAGGGAATTAACTTTAGTTTAGAAGCTCACCATAGCAAGGTCTCTTTTCAAAGACATGAATAGGTCCGTCTGCCTCCAGGACTTGACAGTTTCCATGTCCCGGGGCAGAAGCAGAGGCTACTCCAAGGCCTCAGCAATGTAAGCCAAGTGTCCTTTTTGAAACTCCCTAATGGAAGAATTCCAGAGAATTAGAGTGCCGTTTAACTTCAACTGCGGGGCCCAGGTGAGCGGTGGGCGGACATCTGAGATGTTAGTGTCTTCCCTACTCCTAGTTGGGGACACCCGTTTGTCCTTGGCATTTCTCTGTTGTTTAGCCCCTTTCTGTGGAGGCACTTCACCCTCCTCCAGGTCTACAATCTTTCTTTTCTTCTTCCAGTCTGGGTTTGGGATAAGGCCAGTCACGGTTGTAGGAGGAGGAGGAGGAGGAGGAGAAGGAGGAGGAGGAGGATTATCAGAAACCTGGGACTTGGGTGCAACCTTGGAAGGTGCGCCCTTGCTCCTTCTAGCCAGGAGATCTCTTAGTCCCTTCCTCGGATTCAAAAACATCTCTTCTTCTTCTTCGGTGCTCTCGGAGTCCGGGATGTTAAGGGGTTTAGCTTGTACTTTTTCTTCTTTGAAATGGAATTAGTCTATCTCGGTTTCAAGAGACAGCTGAGAAGAAGCAGTTTCTTCCCTTTGTATCACCGGCGGAGGGAAAGCTTGTTGAAGAGGCCACTCAACCGGGGGAAGATCTTTTTTGGCCAGAAAACCCGGTCGAGATACGTCGATCCTATGAATTCGGGGGTCACCTGCTCGGATTGCGTTCCCTACCTCTTGGAAGTTGTCAGATAGGGGAGCAAAATCCAATATCAAGTGCATAGCGCGCAGCTAACCGTCTGCATTCACGAATATCTCGGATCTGAGCAGCTTGTTCAGGCCCGCTACGTTCACGTGACTGATCTTGGGAGCAACGAGTTTTCTATGTATTATGACAGCCGAGAAATACAAAGGCAGTTAGATTATCAAATCCTATCAAAGGAAAAAAGTTCAGCAAAAAAGCAAAGCGAAACCTAGAATCTGAAATCTACGTTAACGCAGCCTAGTCCTAAGGTATCCCACTTGGCTCTCCCTCTTTGGTCAGACAATGGTAGCAGTTATGCCACGCCCTGGAGACGATGACGTAGTCGTCCTTCATGCCCTTGTTGGACTTTGGAAGACACGACATGAGTTTGACGATGGGGGACCTGGATTTTAGATAGTATCCCCTGTCGGTGAGAGAGTGACATTCGTACATATGTACAATGTCGTGCCAGGTGAGTTGCAAACCCATCATTTGATTGAGGGTGTCGACGCAACCCAGAACCCTAAATAGGTTGGGTGCGCATTGATGTGGGCATAACCTATGGTCCCGAAGATACTCTCGAGTTACTTCGCCTATGGGGATGGTCATTCCTCCCTCTAAAAAAGCATTCACAGGAATGACCACTTCACCCATTTTCCTATCAGTCAAAATCTTCACCAGTGGGCAGTATCGAAGATTTACTCCCTCGAGTATATGGTATTTTGCTTTAAAAACTTCTATAGTGGCAAGAGACTCAACTAGATACTTAAATCTACCCATCTAGGTATGTAAAAGAATGAAAGGTAAAGTTCCTAGCAGGGGGAAAGATAACAATTAGTAGCCGAGAAGACCGGCCGAGAAGAAAATAGAACAGAAATGGAAAACTTATAAAAACGAATGAAGTTTCTACCTCAGTTACTTCTTGAAAATCTAGAGATTTTAGTGAAAAAGGCTTTAGAGATTTTTGAAATGAGAGGAGTTCTGAAGACTGAAGCACTCAAGGTCTCTTGATGATTCGAAAATGTGTGAAATGAAAAAAGTAACTCTCCCGCGGCGTTTTATATAGGGAGAGAGAGTGAGCAGGAGTTATCCCGCTCAAAATTTAAGGGGAAATCCCAGCCTCACGATTTACATCTCACTATTTGTTAGGTTCTAAGAATTAGGAACTAATGTATTAAAACTTCAATTTGTATGTTGGCAAACCATGATCAAAACAATATTTAGTCTTGTGTTAGACTTTGCTCAAAGTATGGGATTTTATGTAAAGTTGGAATCGAGTTTACTGCAGAAGTAACTATTCACTTTTGGCCTAACTCGATCGATCGAGAATTAGACTCGATCGATCGAAAATCGGGCAGATCGTTTTTCTGCAAAAAATTCCAACTCAGCCCTAGTCCATTTAATATATAGGGTTTTATGTTTTGCCCTAAGTATAAAAGGGAAAACCCTAGCCACGTTTTTAGAGTTCTGAATGCTGTGTTTGTGAATCTCATTGTGAGATCTAGAGGTGTTTACCTTCACATACACTTAGGGTTTACAAACTTGAGATTCATGTCAAGAGTTGTGTAAATCATACAGTTGCAGAATCAAAGATCTTAAAGAAATACAAGCAGGTGCGCTTGTGAATTGCTGAAGAATTCAAGGAAAGAAGGAGTTCGTGGATCTCGGAGCTATCATGGGGTCGTGGTAGTAAGTTTCCTACACTTGGGTAGCAATAGGATGTTAGTGGTCTAAGTCTTATTGTGTAAACTTCGATTCTTTCATAGTGGATTCAGTTTACCTTGAGGATAGCTAGGTTAAATCCTCCCCAGGTTTTTTACCGGTTTGGTTTTCTTGGGTCATCAGATCTTTGTGTTCTTTAATTTCCGCTGCTTTACTGTTTTTGCTTATTTGTGTTAATCTAGATTTAATTAAATTACCTAAATTAATCACTTGGCTACTTTTCTAGGTTAATCTGTTGTGTTTAAGGGGTCTAAACGAACATACACTGTTGATAAGGGAGACAAGGCGCCGCCTGGAGTAATAAATAGCGTATCGTGGTTTCCGAAGTGTCAAAAATAATTAAAGGACCCACGAGACAGCATTCCCACATGTGTAAATTGAGGAAATTTGTGGACTTAGCTCTTAAGGAAATCAAAATTCCACCTTTCTCCTCGGATAATAGGAGAAAACCGGAATTCTGAGGGGCTATTGTGAGGGTCAAGGCCCAATTTTAGACGTTGGGCCGTAAGCTTGTCCGAGGACAATAAATTACGAGGGAAATGCATGGCTACAAACTTCGCAAGGATTTGGAAGATGTGTAAACAGAGAAGAGTTGTCCAAGGAGAATTACCTCTTCGGATAATCAAAGAGAAAGCCAGGGTGAATGCTCCGGTATTTATTATGATATTTTAGGGGATTCTTCTGATATATGAACATCTAGTAAGCACATAGGACATGTGGAAGCAGTAAGATATTATGTAAAAAGCTGCTACCACCGCATTAATTACCCTGCAGCTAACCTTCTGGCCGCATTAATGAGGAAAAGATGTTTGAACAGTGACTCTCAACCTTTACAGCTGCCATGTAAAAACTTTGAGGGGAGGTTGATGGGACAAGTATCAAAGAAAAATCATCTGACCGGCACGTGAGAGAAAATGGGGTATAAAGAGAGCTAGAGGCAAGGAAAGAAGGGATCGAACAATCTTGGGAAAGAGAGAGAGAAGCAAGAGAGAGAGAAAAAGAGACACAAAGTTGTAACCATTCAAGTAACCATTTTACTATCCTTCTCGGACCAAGCTGGGGACGATTTTATATGACATCACTGCTCTATTTTTATCTACCTAGACTTAGAATACATCTGGGTAACACTTTATCCACTTAAAGCCCAGTTTTTCTAGCTCACTCTCTATAAATTCATTGCAAGGACTTTTTAGACCTGAGTCCATCTTGCTTGTGGGCTAAACGTCCGAGACTGTGTCCTTACATCAATAATTAAAAAAAAAAAATTGAAAGCATATTTAAGTGATAACCTCAATGTAATAGTTAAGTGTTATGAGCAACCCAAATTACTAAACATTAAAAAATAAAAGTAGTTAAACTTACGTAAGAATTAAATTTTTATCTTTGAAAGTGAGGGGAGAGACACCGAATTTCACCCTATCAAAACAAAATGTGTAAATATAAACTTCAAGAAATTTTTTTGGGAAAAACTTTTGATCGAGTGCTTCGGAACCTCAAGCTAATTAGAATTTTTTTTTAGAATTTAGATTATAATACACTACACTTGAAAAATAAGGATTAGGTGGATTAGATAAAGAATTTGGATTGTAATCAAATTAAGATTTTTATCACTTTATAAATTATAGAAGAAGAAAAATTATATATTTTTTGAAAATCTAAAAATCTAAAAGAATTTCTGCAATTATATTTTTTTATATTCACATTTTATCTAATTAGCTTTTTTTTTTATAAACTTATCTAATTTGTTTTAGAAGTGGTATTTGATGCGGATTAGTATTTCAATTATGATCAACTTCAAGTAGGATATAGTGATATACATAGGGCTTAATATTTATTTTATTTTATTTTTTGTTTTTATCTATAACTTTCTTGCAATTTGGGGCAGCCAACCTTTTTTTTTCAACTTAAACGTGTACATGTTGCTTTTTTTTTTTTTTTAAATGCTTATTCTCCTTTTTGTTTAGGTGTCTTAGGCTTTATCAAATTAGCTTTGTTGGTCATTGTAATTCATCTTAATTAGAATTTTTTATATTCACGCTTTATCTAATTAGCTCTTTTTTTTTTTTGATAAACTTATCTAATTAGTTTTAGAAGTGGCATTTGATGCGAATTTGTATTTCAATTATGATCAAATTCAAGTAGGATATAGTGATATTATACATAGAGCTTTATATATATATATATATATATATATATCATCTATAAATTTCTTGCAATTTGGGGCAGCCAACCTTTTTTTTTTTAATTAATATTTTTTTTTCAACTTAAACATGTACATGTTACTTTTTGTTTAGGTGTCATAGGCTTTATCAAATTAGCTTTGTTGGTCCTTGTAATTCATTTTAATTAGAATTTTTTATATACACGCTTTATCTAATTAGCTTCTTTTTTTCTTTTTCTTTTTTGATAAACTTATCTTATTAGTTTTAGAAGTGGCATTTGATGGGGATTAGTATTAAAATTATGGTCAAATTCAAATAGGATATAGTGATATACATAAGGCTTAATACATATATATATATATATATATATTGGTTTTGTTTTTATCTATAAATTTCTTGCAATTTGGGACAGCTGACCTTTTTTTTAATTAAGACTTTTTTTTCAACTTAAACGTGTACATGTTGCTGTTTTTTTTTTTTTAATGAAGATTTTTCTTTTTAATAAAAGATTTAGATAACGAATTTGGATTATAATCAAATTATGAATTTTATCAGTTTAGAAATTATAGGAGAAGTCAAAATCATATAAACTTTTTAATTAAGATTTTTTTTTTCAACTTAAACGTGTACATGTTGCTTTTTTTTTTTTTTAATGAAGAGTTTTTTTTTTTTTTAAGATTTAGATGAAGAATTTGGATTGTACTTAAATTAAGATAGAATTTGGATTAAAATCAAATTATAAATTTTATCAGTTTAGAAATTATAAGAGAAATTAAAATTGCTGGTTTTTTTAAAAAAATTATGATTTTTATCTACTTAGAAATTATAGGAGAAGTAAAATTATATATACTTTTTTTTAAAATCTAAAAATTTAATAAAAATTCTGCAATTTGGTGAAGTCACATGACGCAATCACGGCGTCTAAACCCCACTTTTATTATATATGATATGATATGATATGAATAATTGTTTGTTTTCTTGTAAGTCTATCTAGTTTCAGAATTAGGAATTTTTGTTTGGATGAGCCAAATTATCATATTGATGATACATTAGTTAATAGATATTCAAGTAATACACACACAAACAAAATAAAAATCTTTCATTTTCTATCACTAGAGCAAGTCATAATTACTCATAAATAAATTACATGCATAATTATCAACTTTGATGCGCGCGCAAACACACATCTCTATATTTATTTTTTTGAAGATAATATAACATCATCCATTATAATTATGCTTGACGTTAATCTTCCACTGAATAAAATTCCATTACATTCTCAAAAAAAAAAAAAAAAAAAAAAATCCATTATATTGTGAAAACTGAAAAGCTTATCCGTCTATGTGAGGTGAGAAAGGGGGCCGTTGGGCCAAATCTTATTCTTTGGGGCCCAATATAAATATTTGAAAAACTTCAAATTTGGAGGGGCAGTGAGCATCACTCCACCCCAGCCGAGGCTTATTTAATTATAGGTACTAGAAACTAGAAAGCTCAATAAGCAAGTAACTTTTTTTTTTTTTTTATAATTTAAGCAAGTAACAGTCTTAAATTTCCTCAAACCTTTAAATTATACTAGAAATTTTGAATTTGATCCTAAGAACACTTTAAAATAGATTTTAAAAGACCTAAAATTTATAATTCTGGAATGCGAACATTACATGAAAATCATTTAAAAAATAACCAAAATTAATCCCTATACTGCATCCTGCATCATTTATTTATAAAGAATTATTATTCATTTGGAGTTTTATTCAAGTTTTTGTATGCAGAAGGTGTTGAATTTTCACATATGCAAGTATTAATGAATGCAACCATTTGAAGATATGTGTAACACATCTTCTTTCTTATTGAAGATAAGACCGTGGGGTTCTTATGGCTCTTAGCTAAACCTTCACACTGGCAGCAATCATTTCAGTCTTTCAGAGTACATTGGATTCTAAGAACAAAAGTTTTGCTTGGAAATGAAGTGGCAAACCCTTTGGAGAAGTTGCTTTCAAGCAACTATATATGCAATTTGATCGCTTGGTGGGGGGCCTCTTCATCTGCTCCTAATATCTATCAGTAAAAAGCCAAGTCAGGTTAGGTGGGAAAGACCTCCTTTTCACTTTATATTAAAAGTGAAATTGCTAATTAGAATTAAACTTCAACTAAAATTTTATACATACTTGACAATTTTAGTCATATAAAAGAATGTATACTACAAGTTAATTTAGATATCTATTATTTATAAAATAATTTATTTGCCCCTGGAGCTGTATTTATGTGTTTTTTTTTTCCCAATGAATATATTATATATAGTATATAATATGTAAAAAAAAAAATTTTATTTTATTTTGGTCTCTCAAAAATAAATTCCTAATTTCTTAACATGCAATATAAGCATCAAATTATACAAAAATACAACTTATGCTTTTTGTGTGCCTTGTACAAATTGTAATTTGGAGGAAATGCGTGTGCTTCTGCATCTGCCCCTGATTGAAGGCGTTTTGCTTGAGTCACTTCAACTCTTCCTTTCTTTCATGTCTACTTTGATACACTTGGCATTGAATTCTTCGCGAAGGCATGCTTTTGGTAACACCAATGGGTGAGAATTATGCGTCATCAAGGTAAGAAAATTAGATCCCATAAAAAAACTAAAAAAGGTAGATCAAAATTAGAAATGTGGTACAGCGATAAAAGTAAAACCGCTGCACCTAGCCATGCTTTTAATGACACCAGTGGGTCTGATCAATATAGAAAACCAAGCATGCTATTCTTTTTTGATGAAACCAAGCATGCTATTCTAAAGCTAGGTAAAGGTTCAGATATAATTCAAGTGAGAAATATATTCATTGCATCTATTTGAGTATATTCCAAGTCCAATAGTCATAATCGAATTGCTTTCTGAACAATGCTTGAAAATACGTCTTTTAGGTTGTCTCCTTTTTCTTGGTGTGTTTTCTTTTTATTAGAGTGAGTTTGGGTCGGGTCGGGTCGGGTTTATTGTGACCCAAAACCCAACCCGATAGAAATTGGGTTTGGTTGTCTGAAACCCGACTCGGCCTGAAAAAGCGGGTCTGTAATTGGGTCAGTTATTCGGGTATCGGGTTTGACCTTTTTTTTTTTTTTTTTTTTAACGATAATGGTTATGCTTCCACAGATCAAATAATGCAAATTTATCAACTGGGTCCTTGAAAAATTGAGCAGATCTTTGTTGGGCCTGATCAGAATGTTAAAAACTTTCCTTTCATGTGACCATATTGGTCGAATGAAAAAAAAAAAAAAATGAGACTAACCCTTTATTTGCTTAAGCAAATGCTTATATGGACAAGCTCCACAAGTCACCAAGCAATAAAACAAGGAATAGAAGCTAACCAATCAGTCAAAGTAGTTGGCGTGCCAAAGAGAGTACCAAAGTATATAAGTTGACAATCATCCAATATTGTCAAAAAAATTAATAATAAAACAACTTGAATTCATCAACCCAAATTATCCAATATTGTCAAGAAAATCAATAATAAAAACCTGGATTCTGAGAAGCAAAATAAACCCAAATCATTACAAAGTATATAAGTTATGGCTCCATCCACAAACATAAAAACCCAAATCATTACAAAGTATATTTCATAAGATTTCTTTTATAATAATCCAGCAAATTAGGCAATAATCACCCTTTGCCCTTCTCCAAAAAACAATAATTAGCACGTTGCGACCTTCTGCTTAGGACCCACCTCTTTTACCTTCAAAACTACAATGGTAGCTGAAAATCAGTACATGTTTATTAAGATGTCAACCACATGCTGATATTGATAAAACACTAATTCAAAAAAGGATAAAAAAAGACATAAATTGCCATTTAAGATGTGCCAAGTATTGACAAATGCCATCCCTGACATTATTATGTGTTGCTTATATGTGACACTTACAGTAGCAAGAAAAGAACCCAGCAAAAGAATATATATATATATATATATATATATATAGTAGAAATGAAAGAAAGATCTGCATACCCATGATGCACCAACCCAACTTATTTATAAAAAAAATAAAGTTTTATTTTTTGATGATCCCACAAAATCCAAGTCTTCATTTACCTCACACTGTTCAATGACAGTGTATAAGCATTAAAGTAATTATCAGGATACAACATGTTATGATTTCTTGAACACCTTAGCTGAATCCAATGTAATGAACTCTTAAAATAGTTGTCTGCATTCATGTAATAAAAAAACTATACCAAGTAATTTGCCAACACCCACCTTCAATTTGTGTAAAACCTATTTTCTTTTGACAGTAATCACCACGGAGAAAATCCCTTATGTATGGTAAGTTAATCCACCACCACAGCATTGCTATTAAATCATTCTTTTTCTCTCACATTAGTAATATAAATGATCAAACCAACAGTCAATACTAGACACTTCGGATGTATCAAGGAAAAGGTCTTAGTAACATGTCATAACACATGCGGTCTAGGAATAGCACAAGGAAGAAATCAAATGCAAAACATAAAACACTATTCAAAGTACATAGAGTTTAAGAAAAAGTTGTAAGAGAGTAATCATTTCTTATGACATCTACAAGCCTTAAAGCAAAACTCACCAATCCATGTAGGAAGATCAGTCAAGATTTGTAACAGTGCTTGATGGTGAAGGTGATGCTACTGAATTTAAAGCTAACTTCGCTTCCAAAAAAGCTTCAAAACATTTTAGAACAACAATATATATTAAATTTCATTTAATGCACTAACAAGATATATTAAATACACAAGATATATTAAATTTCAGTTAAAGCACAAGTTAAGAAATTTTAAGAACATTACATTTTCCATAATCTTCAAATAGCTCAACATCATCCATGGCTTGTCGAAGCGAAATTTGCACTGAAGATTGAAGCCAATTTTGAGTACATATGAGAGATTGTACCATCTCAGGGGCAAGTGAACTACGGAATGGGTCTAGGATACGTCCTCCTATACTAAATGCCGACTCAGAAGCCACAGTAGAAATAGGTACAGCCAACACATCTCGTGCCAATCGAGATAGTATACTGTACTTATTAGTATTACCCTTCCACCAAGCCAGTATATTAAAGGTTTTGTCATTTTTCCCTTCACTATTCTCCATCAAGTATTTTGCAACCTCATCTACACACCCAACAGGTTGTTTTCCTTGCCTAAAAGCCTTGTATTGAGAGGTAATAAATCTGTCTGGATCATCGTCATCGTCATCATCAACATCAACACCAACACCTTCCATCCTTGATATCTCACTCGCACTTTGTATAGACACATATGATGAATAAGTTGAATTATAATGCTCATACAAGCGTTCCAATACATGTTGCACACGGTCAGTAATAACCTTAGCAACATTTTCCCCATACAAATTTGATAAACAATAATTCAAATAATCCAACTTCTTTCGAGGATCAAGAACCATAGCAACATACAAAAACACATTTCCCTTCTTTGATGAATCCTCCCCACTCCTCCAATACTTGTTAAACTTCTCTTTCATTGTTTTTGCCATTGAGTATAAAAAATGGTCCTCACTCATAGAAAAGAGATCTGTCTTTCTTTTAATCATATATATCTCATCAAAGAAAGCATTTGATGTCACATACAAGGAACCTGAAAACCTCTTTGTGGCATTATAAAAAAATTTCAAAAACTTAACAAATTTTCTACATGTCACCCAATCATCCTCATTTGGAGGTCTCCTATCATAGTCCCCATCCCGAAAGTGTAGAATATAATCAAGATCTTCATATTCCATATGCTTGAAGGCATGTTCAAACTTTTCAGCATTTTCCAACATTTTATAGGTGGAGTTCCATCTAGTGGCCATATCCAAACATAGAATAGCCTTTGACTCTATTTTCACTTTCTCCACACACTCTTGAAGGTTTGTAACTTATTTGGAGAAGCTTTCACATATCTAACTGCATGACGCACCTTATCAATTGACTTATTATAATATTTTAAGCCATCGGTCACAATAAGATTCAGGAAGTGAGCACAACACTTCACATGAACAAATTCATTCCTCAAAACAATATCTTTCCACATATTAATAGCTTCTTTCAAGTAACTAATGGCTACGTCATTTAAGGAAGCATTATCCATCGTCAAGGTGAAAATCCCCTCAATACTCCACTCTTCTAAACAAGATTCAACCATTTTGCCAATGGTTTTCCCCTTATGGTTATCAACAATACAATAATTCAAAATTCTTTTATGTAACTTCCAATCATCATCTATAAAATAACAAGTAAGACACATGTAATTAAAATTTTGTATTGAAGTTCATGTGTCAGTGGTAAGGCAAAGCCTACGGCCTCTCAAGGCATTTCTCAACTTATCCTTCTCTTCAAAATAAATCTGACTCACATCTTTAGCTACCGTGAAGCGAGATGGGATATTAAAATTAGGTTGGAAGACATTACAAAACCTTCTAAATCCACGATTCTCTACAAACCTAAATGGAAGCTCATCCAATATGATCATCTCAGCAAGAACTTTTCTACCCACAAATTTTCTACCCACAACATTTGTAAAAGTCCTAGGCACTAGATTTCCCTCCTCTACATTCAGGACAAATGGGTGTATGGTTTTTTAAATTAGATGTCCCATAAATTTTGCTATCAGTCATGTACTCCTTGCTACAATATATACATCTTGCCTTAGTTCTACCTTCCTCATCTATAAACTTCTCAAAGTGGTCCCAAGCTGTTGATGGTGATTTTCTCTTGTTAGGATTAGAAGAAGATATCACCTGCGGTGGACGAGGAGGTCTCATGGTTGGTCTTGTAGTGGCAACATCAGGTTATGTAGGCTCCATTGAATCCATGACCTAGTACCACACAAAACAAATCAATCATTGAACAATATTACTATTAGAGTATACTTTTGACTCAATACGTGATCTATCTGGAATCTAATAAAACAAATCTTATCCTGAACACAACAACTCTAACTGCAGCAATGATGCCAAATGACTAGGCCTACTAAGACTACTTAGTTATCACTAACTTGGTCAGAAAATAAATCTGACAGCAACAATGGAAAAGGGAAAAAAAAAGGGGGGGGGGGGGGGGGAGGTCATCCATGGTATCAATGTTGTTAAAAGCACCCTTGAGAGCATACTTAAAAACTCAAAGCTCGAAGCCCCAAGGTTTGGGCACTTCACATGGCCAAAAAAACGCTCATTTTTTTTGGCGCTTTTTGAAGAAGCATAAAGCGTGCTGTTTATTTTATCACTAAAAAAGATATTAATTGCTTGAACTTGAAAGAAATGACATGGGCCAATGATTTACTATACAACCACTATTCTTAAGGTGCTGCATTACACAAACAATTTTTTTTATTTACATGTTAAAAGATACTAAACAAAATTAATTTACTATTCTTTTGCTTTTTGGTCTCTAATTTTTAGATATATGTTGATTGAACCATATACATGGTATGTTTAAACTTTCTACAGAATAGTTAAAGTGATAGAATCAGATTTAACCTCACAAACTGTCAGCAATATGGACACTTCAAGCTTAAATGTTATGCCTAAAAGTGATGTCTTTTCTAGAACATTTATCTTAGATGAACATCTACACAAAAGGTTTTCCACACTATCAAAATACATGACATATTGCAGAATGTTTCTAGATCTAAAGAACATAAACTCACCTCTTCTAAAGGAGACTGGATGTTTGGAGGTGGTGTAGAATGTGCATATACAGCAGCTTGGCCCAATGCGGCCAATAGAGTCTGCTCTGCCAATCCAATAAGCAAATTTGCCTAGAAAACAAATCATAAAAGCTTTAAATAGAAGATCATAAAAGCTTTATATAGAATAAAGGAGTCAACATGGTGATATCTGATAAATGTCAGAATTGCAACCTGTAGTAGACGAATTAGAAATAGAGGTTCACAATCGAAAGCAGCAACAAGTAGCCCCTTGATATGGTTTTTTTTCTTCTCTTGACTATCCTTCCCTGAATCCTTTCAAAATTTCAACATAACAGCAAGTTAATTACAAAAGCAGTACTTTCTAATAACAATTTTTAATCGCACTACAGAGTTCTCACATCTCCCTCTATATGTTAGAGTCTTGCATGTTGGCAAACAAACAACAGTGCCTCTAGATTATATTGCACGGCGTATATACTAATTAACACCACAATACTTGTTTCCCAGATACAATTTATATTAGTAAAGTATGTTAAAAGACCTTTAAGTCAAATTAGTCTAGAAATATATATATATATATATATATATATATATTAAAAAAAACCATAACTCTCATGTTAATATATATATATATATATATCTAACCAATTGTCCAAATAACCCAACTCAGTATGTTGGGTCAACCCAAACCAAGCATCACAACATTGATATTATTTATTCTAAATCGAAATATTAATTAGTCCTATGACAAAATCGACAAATGCATACTTATAACAAAGAAAATAAATTTAAAAAACCAATGAGCTCATTCCATTGCAGCTACTCTAATATTAACCTCATTATACAATTTATACAGCAATTAAGAACAGCCATTGTTTCTATAACATCAAAAACAAAAAACCCACATAAGGTTTATAAATATATCATCAAAACAAAGACCCATTAACCAAAGCAAACCCAAAAACCTAAGAAGCAAAGAAAAACAAAGCAATAATAAGTAAAACAACAAACACTCATTAACCGAAACAAACCCAGAAACCTAAGAACCAACTAAAAACAAAGCAATGTGAACAAAAATTAACACACACAACAAGAAATATATATATATATATATATATATATATGTATGTATGTATATATATATATTGATAGGCCAAGAATGTATTGAACCCTTGTGATATATTAATTAATGAATTAGCCAAGTTTATTAATTAATCAAATTAACATGCAATGTATGTGGCAGCACAAACAAATCACTAACTAAAATAAAGTGCAGCGGAAAATAAAGTTAACACGGTGATTTGTTTACGAATGGAGAAAATCTATACGGCAAAAAACTCACTGGGTGATTTTAAGATCACCACTCTCGAGAATTCACTATTATCACAACAAGCAGTTACAAGTAAAGGAATCCCAATACCTTATACCAACCTACAGTTGAACCCTTATCCCAATACACAATTGGACTTGTTCTGTAGTGACAATCTCTTCTTTTGATACACGGCTCCCAGTACATGACTAACCAATAGATGCGCGGATCCCAATACACAACTTAATCACCAACTTGAGAAAGAAGTAGGTTGCAAAGTTCTTCAGTTTATCCAGATGATAAAGATCAAGAAGCTCACTAGTTACAAAACCCTACGGTGTACAAACACAGCAGCTTCTTCAAGAGAAAGATGAACTAGGGCAAATTTTGTCTCTGATCACAATTTGCATGAGCAAGACTTTGCTCTATACTCGCGCAACTTGTGTCACCTTTGACGGCCCTTAAAACAATTCTTATATATGTTTAGAGTTGTAAGAAAAGAAAACCCAAACACATATTCATGGATTGGAATGAAATCAGAATTGAAAATCTGATTTTCATTAATCTTGATAGATAGTCTATCTATCGAGCAGCTGTCGAGCCTCGAGCTAAAGTAGCCTTTTAACCTCGATAGATACCAGCTGTCGACATAGCTGTCGAGATTTAATGAACAACACTTCATCACTTGTTTCTTGGATAGATTTGCATGATTTTAACACTTGAACTTGAAATCTTGTTCCTTGAAGCATTAAACACATCCTAGATCTACCCAATTACAAGTAAAGTGCATTTTGTCAAAGGATTAGCCAATTACATTAAATATTGATATATGTTCTTAACATGATTCACATATGTCCTAACATATATATATATATATATATATATTTATATTGTTACAATAAACAATTTACTATTTCGAATATCTTGTAGGTATAGACTATTACTTCACGAAACTTATTGGAATAGTTGCAAATAATTTGCTAAAATAAGTCGGATTAAATTATTGCAATGATATCTTCATTGTAATAGATAATTTATACCAAGTTATTGCAACAACATATTTGTTGTAGTGTTGTGTTTGTCATTGCAATAAATTGTAAAAGAATTAATATCAAATTATTGTAATGCTAACTTCATTGCAATAAGCTATTAATTCGAAATTTTGTTGCAATAGATTGCAAAAATAATTGGTATTAATTTATTGCAAGGATTCCTTTATTTTAAGTTAACATTTTTTGTAATAATTGGTATTAATTTTTACCACCACGCACCCTTGGTGCAGTGGTCACTCTACAAGTATATATGCTTGTAGAGTGTGGGGAGGGAGGGGGCAAGAGCCAGGGTTCAAGTCTGTAAGAGGGAATTTTACACACATATACACTTAAATTAGGCTAGAGTAGAAATTCTATTTTGTATCAAAAAAAAAAAAAAGTTAACATTTTTAAAATATTAAAGCTTCTATTGCAACTGAAAATTGTAAGTTATTACAACTTATTATTGTTGATGCAATAATTTAACATTTTTAAGTTACTGTTGCAACCATTTTTAACTTGTAGATATGATATTTTATTTAAAACTACTATATATATTCGGTTGTATTAACAATTGATGTAATAGACTTTTTTTGATGCAGTGGTTCTACTAGTTCATTGCATGTGATTCATGTAGTGCAAAAGGCTAGAAGATGATTTATTGTGATTCTAGTTTTATAAACGACCAATTAATCTTGTACAAGTGTCTTGCATGTTATAGACAATGAAAGAAACATATATAGTACTTACATAAAAAAAAAATATATAGTGATCATAGAAAAAGTAAGGAATTATTTGTTCTATATTATATTTGGACTCCGGGCCAAGAGAAATGATGTTGCCAAATCATAATTTTTCCCTCGTGTGCTCTCCTCTGGAAAGCCCACGTTGGTGAAACCCTAGCCTCACGTAGGTGCCTCTTTCCCCTACCCTGGTGGAACCCGATTTCTTTCTTTTTTCTTGTTTTGCCTTCACCATCAACCCCCCTCCACTCTCTACTCCTCCTCAACCTCACCACACCAACCCTCACAACAATGGATGTTCTTACCGGTCAGTGTGCCCGCCTCTCCCTCCACATAAAGGAACGCCAAGCTATCCCTCTAACCTATGTTTATTGAACAACAATAGGGTGCTTGTGGTGAAGCCCTTCACCAAGCACCGAGTCAATGTTGAATCCCTGGCGTGAACACTCAAAAGCATGTGGAGGTTTGCTCAGGACTTTGTAGTACGGGACCTTACCCAAAACATTGTTCTGTTACTGTTCACCCAAGCTACCGATGTGCAAAAAATTCTCTCACAAGGACCTTGGACTTTTGACAAATACTTAGTAGGCCTTTACCAACCAAGCACCTCTGAATTTGTGGATGACGCTAAGTTTGATACCAGACCTTTTTGGATTCAACTCCATAATCTCCCCCTTAGTCGTATGAACAAAGCCAATGCAATGGCTATCGGGAACACTATTGGCAACGTTGAACAAGTTGATGCTTCACCGTCTGGGGAGTGCTGAGGACACTACATCCGGGTTTGAGTTAGAATTGCTATTGATCAGCCCCTCTGCCGGGGCCGGTATGTTAATTTAGGTGGCTCGAACCCCTATTGGATTTCCTTCTAATGTGAACACCTACCTGTCTTCTGCTACTGGTGTGGCCTCCTAAACCATGACGAAAAGGATTGTAAGCTTTGGGCAGACAGTGGTGAGTCTCTTCAGAAGAATAAGCAACAATATGGACCTTGGTTGCGAGCTTCTTTGGCCAACTTTCAATAATCACAAGTGGTTCGCACCAAATCCCCTCACACCGTTGGCCCTCCTCAACCCCACCGACCCACACCATCACCATCTATGCGCCCATCCCCTCAAACACCCAACACGTCACCCTCAGTGTCGGACCCACCATCTTCCTCTCAGATTGATGCAGCCATAACCCACTTTGAACATCATGAGACCGCTCTAACGCACAAGGAAATTTTATCAGACTCCACTTTGTTTGACACGTACATCACTGATCTGGACCACGAGCTAAACCACCCTCCAAATTCAAACACACTTACTCCACTCTCACAGCTGGCCTACACCCTAATTATAGTCTCTAATGAACATTCTGTCTGCACCACACAGCCTCTAGTCCCATTAATTATACAAACTGACACTCTGACCACCAACCACACCATTACTTCCAACCCACACACAATCCTGACCGTCCTAAAATCCCAGACACCATTACCACACCCACGTATCACTCTGAAACCGAAAAGAATGAAGCTTTGCATGGTATTGTACACTTTGAAATATTAGATAGCCCTATGCATGACAATTTACAAACTAAAAATTTGCATGGCACTGTGCATGGCACATGGCGTAGGTTAGGGCCACCCTATGACTTAATGAACTCCACTGCTTCTAGTGAAACAGTATTGAGGTCTAAAAGGAAGCAATAGTCTCTATCCTCAATTGATGACCCATTCTCTGATAAAAAATAGAAGCTCTTGGACATGGAGGCAAAGGCGTTGGGCAAGCTCATGGCAGAAAATTTGGGAACGGCGGTGGCTGTTAGGCAGCACTGCTGGGCACAATGAGTGTCTTGAGCTAGAACTGTTGAGGGCTTTGGAACCCTCAGACAGTTAATGCCTTGAAAAAGGTTATTATGATAGAGAAGCCCAAATTTGTTTTCCTGATGGAAACAAAATCTGATGTAGATTGGATGAAGATAGTAAAAGAACGTTGTGGTTTTAAAGATGTTTTTTCCTTTCCTAGTGAGGGAGCCAGTGGAGGTTTGGCTCTTTCTTGGGATTTTGATATACAAGTGCAAGTGATGAGTTCTTCGGTATCTTACATTGATGCCCTTATGGAGGGTGGGAGTAAACTTGAGCAATGGAGGTTAATCGGTTTCTATGGCAACCCAGATACGTCATTAAAAGCTGATTCATGGCGTCTCCTGCAGTCCTTCTCTACTGTTTCTGATCTACCATGGGTGGTAATTGGGGATTTTAATGAAATTAGGAATGCTGAAGAGAAAGAAGGAGGGGCTTCTCAGCCACCTCAGCAAATGGCCCGATTTAATAGTGCAATTGATTGTTATAGGCTGAAGGAGTTGGAGTTCGTTGGTCCACTCTTTATGTGGATATACCAGAGAGGGGATGACTATCAAATAAGGGAACGGTTAGACCATGCCCTCATGACTTTGGATTGGTCTCTCTTATTCCCTATGGCTAAGGTATTTCATAAATTAACTTCGGTGTCAGACCACAGTTCGATTCTTCTAAAATTGTTTGAAGAGCAGAAGCGACAAAGGCAGAAAAAATTATTCCATTTTGAGTCCATGTGGCTAAAGGACGCTAGATGTGATCATATAGTCGAATCGGCTTGGAGTGAAGGGCAGAGGGATGCATCACTGTTCCCTATAGTGTCGTGATTGAATTTATGCCAAGCCAAGTTGGAGGACTGGAACCAGAATGTATTTGGGCATGTGGGAAGAAAGATTGCACGTTTACAAACTCAGTTGGAATGGCTTGAAAAGCAACCTTCTGATCTAGGTATCATATCGAATATTAGACAGACAAGAATTGATCTCAATTGCTAGATGGAGAAGGAAAATGCAATGTGGAAATAGAGGGCTCGGCTAGACTGGTTTAGAGAGGGAGACAGAAATACCAGTTTTTTTTCACGCAAAGGCTTCATCTAGGCTTAAGAAAAATACCATTGAGGGTATCCTTGACTCTCAAGATGAATGGCAGGAGGATGAGGCAGCAGTGGAACAAGTGTTTGTGGACTACTATTCTGAACTATTTACTTCCGCTGCACCTACGGAGTTCACTGAAATCTAAGAAGCTGTCCAACTTAAAGTATCCCTAGACATGAACAAGTGATTATTGCAGGAGTTTGTGTCGAATGAAGTCCATCAAGCTCTTAAGCAGATGCACCCCCACAAAGCTCCAGGCCCTAATGGTATGCCTCCTTTCTTTTTTCAACACTATTGGCCTATTATTGGTAATTTAGTGATTAAGACAGTACTTGATTTCCTTAACTTTGGTATCACTCCCCCAAAGTTTAATGAAACTCATATTATTTTAATTCCTAAAATTAATCAACCAAGGCGAGTGATGGAGTATAAGCCTATTAGTCTGTGTAATGTGATTTATAAGTTGGCTGCTAAAACGCTTGCTAATTGTCTTAAGAAAATTCTTCCTGCTATTATCAGTGATACTCATAGCACTTTTGTTAATGTTTTGGTAGCTTTTGAAACTATGCATCAAATTAGTCAAAGGAAAACAGGTAGGCAGGGAGAAATGGCAATAAAACTAGACATGAGCAAGGCATATGACAGGGTGGAATGGATCTGCCTTGATAAAATAATGGAGAAGCTGGGTTTCCACCAAAGATGGAGGGGGTTGATGATGCAATGTATTTCTTCTGTCACATACGCTGTCAAAATTAATGGCAAGCCTAAAGGCCACATCACCCCCCACAAGGGGTCTTCAACAAGGTGGCCCTCTTTCCCTTTACCTATTCTTATTTTGTGCAGAAGGACTTTCGGCTTTAATTAAAAAAGATGTTGCTAATGTCTCTATGAGGGGTGTTTCTATTTGTAGGGGTGGTCCTTTGTTGTCTCATTTATTTTTTGCAAACGATAGTATTATTTTCTGTAAAGCTTCCATTGAGGAATGTGATGCTCTGTAGTAGGTTTTGTCAGTATACGAGGCAGCTTCAGGGCAACAGTTGAATAGGGCCAAAACTTCCCTCTTCTTTAGTAGCAACACGCTCAAAGATGTTCAAGAGGAGATCTGTTCTAGATTTAGGGCCCAAGTTGTCAAGCAGCATGAAAAGTACTTGGGTTTGCCCTCATTGGAGGGTTAAAACAAGAAAAACTCCTTTAAAAAAATAAAAGTTAAATTGGCAAGGAAGTTGGCCGGATGGAAGGAAAAGCTCTTGTTAAAGGCAGGGAAAGAGATCCTAATTAAGGCAGTTGCTCAAGCAATACCCACGTATTCTATGAGCTATTTTAAGATCCTTGACTCTTTATGTGATGAATTGACAAGCTTAATAAGGAACTTCTGGTGGGGGCAGAAAAAAGATGAACGTAAAATGGGTTGGATTAGTTGGGACAAGCTTTGTACTCCCAAATCCCAAGGGGGTATGGGCTTCAAACAATTCAACTTATCTCTTTTGGCCAAGCAAGGGTGGCGGTTGCAAATGGAAAGGGAGTCTTTACTGGACCGGGTGTTTAAAGCAAAGTATTTTCCTAACTGTGATTTTATCCAAGCAAAGATGGGTAGTAATCCCTCGTATGCATGGCGTAGCATCTTGGTAGCTCAACAAATAGTGGAAAAAGGGATCCGTTGGCAGGTTGGCAGTGGCAGAAAGATCAAGATATGGCAGGATGGGTGGCTTTCTTCACCTCCTAGTTAAAAGGTGACGTCACCACTGCCCCTGCCTCTTGATGTTTCTTGGGTTGGCAACCTTATTGACCATGACTTGGCTGCATGGAAATCAGATATTGTGAAGAGGATTTTCGTTTCACACGAGGCTGATTTGATTGCTAGTATCACTTTGAGCTCGCATTTACCGGATGATAAATTGGTATGGGTGTCGACATCCAATGGTAAGGTCTCAGTTAGAAGTGCTTACCATTTAGCTATGGAGCTGGCAGCTAAGGAGGAAAAGGGGTCTGTGTCCAATGGAAGTCAGTTGAGGAAATTCTGGAAGTGGCATTGGGAGCTTAATATTCTTCACAAAATTAGGAAATTTGCTTGGTGGGCTTGCAAAGATATTCTCCCCACTAAGGAGAACCTTATGCATTGGAGAGTGCTGCTGGATGGGATGTGCAAAGCATGCCAGTTGGAGGTGGAGTCCTCGGCGCATCTGTTTTGGGAGTGTGCTTCGGTCCGTGAGGTGTGGGCTGTTTCGAAGCTTTTTCTGGCTGGGTCAAGACTTCATTTCAGCTCTTTCATGGATATGGTCTGGTATGGAGCAATGGAGGCGAAATGGGATCAGGAAAGACTTGAAAAAATTATCATGGTAGCTTGGGTAGTGTGGACGGATCAGAATCGGACCACGTGTGGCAGTCCAAAGAAACCGTGTCAGCGAGTGGTCTTTGGGACAATGGAGTACCTTACTGAGTACCAGGAGAGTGTTCATGTGGAGAATGGGCCTAGGCCGATTACACAGGCCTACTGGAGCCCTCCGCAAGCTGGTAAGTTCAAAATAAATGTGGATGGGGCTGTTTTTACACAGCAAAATTCTGCTGGAATTGGCGTGGTAATTAGAAACTCAGCTGGTAGGATTATTGGAGCTTCTAGTAAGAAAATCCAGGCACCCCTTAGAGCGGTGGAAGCTGAAGCCAAAGCTGTTGAATTCGGCCTGCATTTTACGGGGGACATGATGATCCAAGAATTTGTTTTGGAGAGTGACTCATTGACTCTCATAAATGCACTGAAAGAGACCTTTCCCCCACTCTCTTCTATAGCTGCTGTGGTGTATAGCTTGCTGTCTGATTCTCTCAACTTTTGCCAAGTGGATTTTTCCCATGTTCATTGGCAAGCCAATAGACCGGCTCATCTCTTAACTAAATATGCTCTAGGCACTGATGACTTCTCTGTTTGGTTAGAAGAGAGTCCTTGTTTTCTTGCACAAGCACTTCTAAATGATGTATTGTTAATTCCTTCGTTTCAATAAAGTTTTGATACATTTCAGGTCAAAAAAAAAAAAAAAGAAGAGAAGTGATGTTGCCAGTGGCAGGAGGTATAGATAGTTTCTGCAGGTTAAAGGTGCTAGAAATAGAAGGTGAAGTATATGATGTAAGAAGAATTGATTTTAATTAGGTTCATTTGGATTTAGACATTTAGTACACAAGTTATAATCTATTATGAATGCGATTTGATAATGGTAAAAATAAAAAGAAGTTTAATTTTTTTAAACTACCTTTACAAATGTTATTATAGCATTCACGTTGGATTAGTCAAAACACTATTTCAATCTTTTGATCAATTTGATATTGACAGCTACCAACCCTTGGTGGATGGGGTGCCCTTTTAACCCAAGGGCGCGAGGCAAATTGAGTCGGACCAACAGTCACCTCTCCCACCAACAGGTTCCACCATATGCCTAATATAAACCATAAATAAATAATACATCTATTGTTTTTTACTACGGTCTTTCTCCAAAAACATTATTTGAGAACAGTTTAATTAATTTTTTGTTAAAAGTGTATTAAAATATATTTGTAAAAGGTATAAAAAAAAAACTAAAAATTCGATAAAAAAAGAAAAGAAAAAAAAGTGAGATTTTAAAAACTGTACATAAAAGCAAAATTGACACTAGAATATTGTAGTTTTTTTTTTTTTTTCTTGTTAATTGAAATGGCTCATTCTCTCTGAACCCCTCCTCCCTCACCTCACTGAACTCATCATCTCTCACACCTCAACAAACAATCTTGAAACTTGCTTACAAATCCTTTATAGTCCTTGTTGGTAAAGAACTTCATAGCCCAAACACCTTTAGCCACAAAATCAACGCCACGCTGATTTTCTTCTCCTATGGCTTGGCCTCCACTTCGTCTAAGGAAGATGGGGTTTAATACCACGCTGATTATTATTATGTTGAAGAGTAATAAATGTCTTATTGTATTAAATTGTATTAAACTATTTTACAATGAATTAAACGGAGCCTAAGTGTAATATAATAATAAATTGGCTTAAACCTTGTTGGACTTGTATTTTACCAACTTAATCAAGTAAAGATTAGCCAATAATGGATTTTAATTCAACTCAACTGAAATATTTTTCATTGATGAGAGCCTAAGCCTTTGTTTAGCAGCAGTACAAAACCTGGGGCCATGTATTGTCACCTAAGGACTACAGGTATTAAAGTTCATCTTTATTTAAAATAGATTTATTTTATGGTTAAAATTAAATATTATAACTTTAAAAGTGTATCCAGTATTACATGTATGCGTCACTCTATACACTATCAAATCTAAGAATTTTTTACCACCGCGCACCCTTGGTGCGGACCGTGCGGTAGTCGCTCCACAAGTATAAATGCTTGTGAGGTGTGGGCGGGGCAAGGGTCAGGGTTCAAGTCTCCAGAAAGGAGTTTCACATACATATACACCTAGATTAGATTAGAGTATAAATTCTATCTTGTATCAAAAAAAAAAATTTAAGAATTTTTTTTAATAGATAAAATATAAATTTAACTTATGCTGTCCATTCTATGATAAACATTCTTTACTGATTGAACTAATTGAAACTCACAAATTCAAAAAAAAAATTTTTAACTACAAAAATAATTTCACTTCATATATTTTAATAAAATTGAGGGGATCTTGTTCTGAATTATGTATAGTTTTTTATTACCAAATTTATTAATTTTCTTTTGGTATCCTAGGTAATGAGTAAGCCACTAAACTTCTTTTAGATTGGTTTTTTTTTTGGAAATTACACTTTTTCACCATAAATTATACTCCATTTTATAATTACCCCTTGAACCACAAGAATGCATGATCAACCCCTAAACTAAAACCCGTGTAACACTTTATCCTCTCTAGTCACTTTCTCAATTAATTCTAACAAAATGTAGCATCAAAAAATCAATTTATCATCTACTGTATGTTTTGGAAGGAGGGGGAAATCGGCATTTTAATGCTAAATTCAGTTAGGCTTAATCCCAAAACAAATTGCAGTGAGTTAAGTACAAAAAAATTATAACTTTGATGGTCAATCGTGCATTTTAATAGTTCAGGGGGCAAAGTGTAATTTCTTTTAATGTAATTTTGGCTAAAATACAAATTATGTCCTCTAAGTTTAGCTGAAATTCATTTCAAACCTATAAATTTACTTTTATTTAATTAAGCCCTCTAAATTTCAAAATTATTCAATTCAGACCTTGCATCTAATTTTGTTAAAAAAATTTGTTGTTAACAAAAATGAGGAATTATATTTCTTTTTCAGAAATTATTTTTATTAATTTTATATAATTTTTTTCATAATTTTTTTTACTAGTTAGTTGCAAAGAAAAAATTTTAATGGAATTGAGCAAAAGATTTGAATTGAATAAATTTTAAACTTAGTAAACTTAATTGAACAAAAGTAAAATTAGATTATTAAAATGAATTTTAGCCGAATATAAAGGTTGCACCTTTCATTTTAGCCTATAATTATTTAATTGGTTATATAAAGTGGAATGGTTTGCTTTTTTTTTTTTTTCTTTTTCTTTTGAAAAATGTTGAATTTTTTGGTTTGCTTGTATTCTTACTATCTTGTATATACTATATATGTGATATCATACATCTAGGAGTATTCATTAGTCCTACGTCTAAACCTTCTATACATTATATTCAAAGAGATGACAGGAAAGTCTTGAGTTCTATACTTTTCAAATTAGCTTTTAGACACCACTCAAAAAATTAGAAAAGAAAGCGAAAAGAGAAAAGCTGCCTACCATTAGGGTATCCATAGTCCATACTTTACATAACCCCACCCACCCTATCATATTTTATTTATCTTCCTTTCTCGCTTTTTTATTTGTTTCTCTTTCTTTCTCTTTCTTTCTTTGTTTTTTGTACCCATCATGTTAGATTTTTATGCACACCAGCTCTCATAGGCCCCATGAGCTAAAGCCCAAAACAAAAAGACCTCTCTCTTTTCTACGTCTAAAAAGCATATGGGAACTCATTGAAACCATTTCTGTCTGTTCCTCTTCGCTTTTGAAGCAATTATCTCAACCTTGACCATCCATTCTCTTCTTCTGGAAATACAAATAGGCCTAGCTCTCAATATAAAACCATGTGTAGTATTTCCAATTTCATCTGCTTTGTGGGATTCAGATTTTGATAAATGGTGTAATCGCTTTTGCCTCTTAAGTCTATTCCTCTCATTTCAATTTCCATAATTGGATTAGAATATCAAGGAGTACACTATGCACATAATACATGGAATGCATATATGTCTATAAAATTCACAAATCCCTTGTCGCCTAACCACTTGGCCTCGCCCCATTTTTCCCCTACTAAAGTTTGCTACTTTAATGACCATTTGACATATTGTTTTAAGCAACACTTTTTCAAATTATAACTTTTTAGTCCAAATTTGAAAAAAAAAAAAAAAAAAAAAAAACTGTATCAAACAGGCACTAAATTCCAGTGGTTTTGGAAAAAATATTACAAGCTCATGGTTTTAATAAGAGGATTAGGTGCTAGTTGCTCATTGTGGTTACGATCTTAAGGTTGTACTGGGCCCTAGTATAGCTGGCTTATGGCCCAACTTGAGATTTCTTAGACTTTATTAGTTATTACCAACATGCTTTTGATTTTTTTTTTTTTTTTTCTTGCCAGATGAGAAAATTGACTCGTGGTATTAGTAAACTACAAAGGAAATTCGTGATAAGTGGCGTATTTGTCTTCTTGTCAAGCTTGATTTTTGCCCATATCTTTTAAAACAAATTAAGTTAGTTCATGTGTTCCACATTAAAACACATCCGTATCATATCAAAATGTCTTTTGGGGGTTTTGCAGTCTTATTCTTGTGGAAGTTTCTTGTCCTTCAACTCCTGCAAGAAAGTGCAAACTAAGCTGTACTAAAGCTCAATCTAGTTTTTTGGCAGTTTAGCTAGGGAGAAGTGGGAATAAGCTCTTACAAGTTACAACACCAGCGAGCAAGTTTTGGTCATTGATAAGTGCCATGGTCATAGAGACTTTTTTTTTTTTTTTGATTTGGTCATAGAGAGACTTGATCATTATGTGTACTGTACTACTGTGTAGGAGTTCTTGCTTTTGGTGGCTTTTTTCAAGGAGTTATCATTACCAAAATCAACAAGTTACAGTGCTTTGAATTTGAAGTTGCGCTTATCATTTGGTAGGAGAAAAAAACCAGAAATTGTGACCTAGAAGCTTTTCATACAAGTCAGTTTTCCAATTAATTGATACATCCATAATCAATCCACAAGCAAGTTATTCATAAAATATATAAAAAGTCCTTCCCATACCCCAATTCATTATTTGGTTGCACATCCTGTACCACTCAAAAAATCCTACCAAGAAAACCATAGCACACTTCACATAACAAACCTCTAAATAATAGTAATAAGTTTAGTGACACAAGAATTTTACATCTCTTTTTTTTTCATAACAACTGAGATAATGTCATAATAGATGCATGATAAAAATGACATTAGCAATGGTCTTATGGACCTATGTTAAAGTGATGACTAGTTAGCCTAACAAGTTGTGAAAAAAATTAAATTTTGAAAGGACAATGTTTCTCTTCTCTACCTTTCTAAGATGCAAAGCAATTCAATTGTGAACTTCTGTATGAGGATTGGAAGATATCCCACATGCTCACAACACAGCCAAACAATGGGGACTGGATCACTGAAAACTTGAGAAGCCAACCATAAAATATTTCACAACTTCTTGCCAAAACTGTGACGTGGCAGAATATGATTGGTAAAAAAAAAAATAATGAGTCTATGTGTAAATGATGGTTAACTACTCACAGTATGCCAAGCAAAGATGTAGCAAATAAGTTGGAGAATAATTTGTAGTTGTAGACCTTCTCATATTCCACATGCTCACAACTCAGCCAGAGCCAGACAATGTGGCCTGGAAACTTGAGAAGCCAACCATAGTTGTTCCTGTTGTTAAACAGAGATGTAAGGGTCCCTCCCCGTTACAAATGCATGTGTATTGTCACATAGAATGGTGGGCTCTGATTCTATGATGAACCTACTACAGCTAAACCTGCGTGTGCTTTGCCTATCCCAGGTTGGGAACTGCTTTAAAAGGCCTTGTATTGCATAGGAACCATATTGATAGATTGTTTTCTTGTGTAAATTGACCACACAGGAGCTGCATGTGACAAAAGCTCTTAACTTATTATACACCACAAGCTTTTTGGACAAGAAATTGGTCGGTCTGATCTACTTTTTTGTTGATAATTTTAGTGGGTTTCTCCTCTTAGCCATGTAGAAGGAAACTAGTCCAATTCCTGAAAGAGAGACTAGCATTGAATTTATATTCGTAGTTATCTGTTACCTCATCCTAAATAGCTCAACCCATCTAGATTCCAAACATGTTGATATCATTATCAAGGCATGTATGATATATATTGTCTATGTTATATAAGGGAAGGACATTAATTCTTCCACTGCTAATCTACCCAACAAGAATTTACTACAGCAGATATAAATAAAGGAATTACATGGCCATATCAAACAAGCACCTGATAAATTGAGCTTCTTGGAGCTTTTGTTAACTTTTAGAGATTTAACTTATTCTCTTTTTCTTGGGCCAGTATGGAGGTTTTACGGCTTTGTTTTGAACAAGACCAAACACGTTTTAGGATTGGAAATGGCCCATTTTTTGGTGGGCCACAATGCCAGATTCTAAAAAGAAGGAGAGTTTCCTTCCTTCCTTCACTTTTTCTATCCATCTAATCAGATGAATGGGAACTCTGAACTCTCTCTCCACAAATTCCTCACTCAGTCAGCCATTGAAAAAAAAAAAAAGGACACATACCAAAATAAGCTAACTAACAGTCATTTGATTTTTGATAGATTTTTTTTTCTTTTAAATCTACTCCATTTTCACATGAAACAAGGGGCAAGGAGACAAATTGAATTGCTTACAATTATTGTAATTTAGAATAATTTGGTTTGGATGTGCAATGACTTTTAATATTCGATGCCGAGCAAAAAATCCATTAAGGATAGATAAATCATTCCAACAATTAAAATATGTTGCTCAACTTCCAAATGTTAAACTAAGCATATGTTTATTAATTTGTAACTATAATTCTTAATTTTTACAACTGTACAACCTCGTTTACTAATCGACGTTAAATTTTTATTAATATTCAATGAGTGGTCATTGTTTGATCAAGTGAATATGACCTTTCATTTAATTTTAAGTCTCTGCCTGATATATGTGTGAGCGTGGATATTGGAGTATTTAAAATAAGAGACTCAAATCAAAGTACAATATAGGTATTAAAAAAAAATCCATAGGATGCAATGCACACATTTTCAGAGTAACCTATCAGTATTTTGTCACAATGGTAGATATTTTGTTTTGTAGGTGCCTTATCGGAATTGATAGTTAGGGTCAAAATTAATGATTATGTGTTCGTAAACTACTTCTTTCTAAAATCTTGTTTAATTGTAATGGAGTTGCTAGAGTTTAGTGTTTAAGATAGTGTTTGAAGATTTACATTGAAGACACTAGTAACTACTTAGAAGTTGTTGAATCGATTGCCTCAACTGTAGCTCAATCAATCGAGTTCATTAAAGCTTGACTCGTACCTTGGCTCTAGTTGATTGATAAAGCCTCAAGTAAACTAATTTCTCAATTTGTGGTCCATATGACCAAAGACATGGGGATCAATACACTAGGGTTCTAGAACATATATAATTCATATTAGGTCGTCATAAACATAAGGAGAATACTCTATGAAGAAGAGATTTTGTTACCATGTCTATGAAGAAGATAACATATATAATAATCATGTGTTTTGCTCATGGTATTATTTGTTACTATTAACAACTCATCATGAGTTCCTATAACAAATAACTCATGGTGTTATTTGTTACCTTAGAACCTTTCAAAAGGCTAAATTATAATTTTTTTTTTTTTTTTGGTAAATAGTTTGTTTGTTGTGTAAAATGGTTTTGCAACTTTTGCTTGGCCAAATTATAATAACTAGTTAGTAATTCGTGTGTGTATATATACAAGAGTTACTAACTAATTATTAAAATATTTTCTAAGTTTATATTCTATTCGATCTTTTTTATTACTCCTTATGTCTCTCCCACCGACATAATATTTATGCATATAATAAAATTATCTAAACCCCCAAAATGATATGCTCAAATAAACTATCTCTTATATATATATATATATATATATATATATACATATATATATATATATATATACACACCAAATTAGAAAGTTTATATATACAAATGGAATTGACAACTTTGAAATGTTTTTATGATTCGATTATATAATTATACTTGAGATCATTGATACTTGATGAAAGGTTAAATTATTGTACACTAATCATAAATTAATATTTATATTTTTTTAGAATCATCACAAATTAATACTTAAATATATCATGAAATGAGTAATTTTAATATCACATTAAAAAAAATTATAATTACAATCTCTTGTGATTAATTGTCCGTTATTTTTATATCAACTCACTACTCTTTCTTTAATATCAACCCACTACATTTTCCCTATTAGTTATAATCCAAAATGTGGACAATTGTAATAAAAATTGAGTTTTTTTATTTGATCTTAAGAATTTTGTTGTGAAATTTGTTCGTAAATTTAGGTGAATCGTAGCTATTGCACCGAAATATATTGTGTACGAAAATATTAATCCCTGATAGATCGCACCGAGCACCGCGTACTATTAGCATGTAGGCGATGATACGCTGATGCCAGCCAAATCTTCCTGAGCCGAAATGGAGCCGAGCCTTATAAGCCGAGCCTTCAACAGAATCAATACACGATCATCTACCTTTTTTTTACTTAAAATAATAATAATAATAATAATAATAATAATAATAAGTAATTTGAAGAAGGAAAATACATGAGCCTTGAGAATATTTGTACCTAAAGACTCGGGACAATGTTGAAATTTACGAAGTCGTCGACAAATTTTGTGGGACAATACTCACGAAATAATTTAATATTAATTAAATTAAGAAAGAATTGAGTAGATTGAAAATTTTATAAATAAAAGTTTAATGATCACTTTAGCGGGTGTTTGCTTAATCTTCTGTACTATCATTTAAAGGGTTATTTCTATTTGGATTGGATTTCTTTTTGTTCCAATTTAATATAGAGATGAAAAAAAAAATTTATTCTAATAATAGATCACTATATCACAAAATATCTAGGGGTGTGATGAAAAAAATATTTCATCCACAAATGCATAACATTCATCACACTCCTAGATATTTTTTTCATCACACCCTTAAAAATTTTGTGATTGGAAAATGTAGTAATCTCAAATTATAATGAATTCAAATTGTTAATATTTACTAAAAAAAAATAGAAGAACATTTGAGCACTGCGTGAGCACGTGCTCAGTGGCCAGTATTTGTTTAAGTATTACCTAATTTTCCAATACATTCTCAAGAAAATAAAAAAGAAAAAATTTTGTCAAGAATATTGTAATTCACTTTAGTGTCTCGAACAAAGAAGTTCAGAGTTTAAGTCATTTTTCTCTAACGATTGAATTATTATTATTAAAAAATTGCTAATTTATTTTTTGAGTTGTTTTATGACACAATACATTTTTATAATAAACTAAGGTATCAACTCACCGTAGATCAAAATAAAAGAAAATATATATATACTCAAACCCTCTATAACTCAAAGCAAAGGTAGTGTGAAAATGTTGAAAGATTTTGTTGTGTCCTTAAAATTTATCTTGTTTCATAGAATTGAGCACCAATACTAGGTGCAATATTTTTGAATGGTTAGAAATCAAAATTTAATAAATTAACTTTTAATCTTAGCTATTAGATTAAAAAAAAGTTAAAAGGGTGAAAGAGTAAAGAGCTAAAAATTTGAAATTTTTTTGAGTGATTTAGAGGTATTGCACCAAATCCAAATCAGAATTTTGAAGTGCATCTTAGCCAAATTATTTGTTTAAGGTCATTTTTCTCCCTCTAAATAAATAAGTTATTAAAACATAAGTGTAGCGGAGTGGTATTAGTCTTAAATGATATTGGGCCTTCCAAGGGGATCGGCCAAGTTCCTACTAATAAATAAGATCTTGAGCCTAATAAGTTGAGGTCCGACCATGGAGGATAGTCCTATGCTCGTTTGCTAAGGTCTGTTAGAAGCAACCCCACATGTAAAGTTACCAAGAACCTCAGCACCCTCGGAACATTCAGGGAAGATCATAGGGTCATGCAAAAACGTATGAGGATCCAAAGGAAAGCTTCTTGACAAAGTAACAGTCACTTCCACATTAATTAGACCCATATACCTAGCACAGCCACATTTATTACTGAATGACTAGCCTAAACAATGCTTTAAGTCCCAAAAGTCTATCTTTGTCATAAAAAAGAGGGAGGAGATGTCGATGGGACAACTATCTCACCAGCTGTATGATGACAGCATGTTCTAGGAAAAAGGGCGAGACAGGAATATAAAGAGAAGCTAAACGTGCCTTATTAGGGGACTAGAAACTTTAGAGAGAGAAAAAGAGAGTATGAATAGAGAGTGAATGTATGCTTGTTCTAAGGCATCATAAGAAAGAGGTAAGAGGTGTCTGATGGGACAAGTATTTCACTTGCTACACGATGATAGCATATTCTAGAAAAGAGGGCGAGATGAGAGTATAAAGAAAAGCTGAACGTGCCTTATCAGGGGAGTAGAAACTTTAGAGAGAGAAAAAGAGAATGTGAATAGAGAGTGAATGAATGCTTGTTCTAAGGTATTATTTTCCTAAGCAAGCTTTTTCTTTTTTCTTAATCCATATTTTTAGCTTATCATTCTTGTTAAAATCTCTCATTGTGGATTCATTATTGCCCATCCAATACAAATTAGTTGTGACATCGTAAAATTGTTTTTGACTCCCACAACATATATTGTCAAACACATATTGTGTATTTACTTAAGCTTATAAATTTATAAGTCGATATATTTAGTCTAACTTATTTTTTTAAAGCCATCTTTCGTCCTTACATTTAAGGAACTAAGCTATCAAAGTATAATTCTTGCCAAACACATTCGTATATATATTTTTCAAAGATATTTTTTTTTTGTATTTTTACCCAATTTATATATTTTAAACTATCAGAGAGAACATTCAAACTTTTGCAATATAGCTTTTCTATGTGTGTGTATATATATTTATATATATATATATATATATATATATATATAGCCATAAATATGATATTTCTCATGAGGAACCATCTATGGTTTTTTCTGCTTTTTTTTTCAAGATGAAAAAAAAAAAAAAAAAAAAAAAAAAAAAAAAAAAAAAAACCCTGCATGTAGTGGTAGAACTAGAAACCTTTTTTTTAGCCAAGTTAGATATATAAAAAATTCTCAAGTAAAAATATTAAAAAAAAACTTGACTCAAAATAAATAATTTATTTCATGGAATAAATTTAGCTCCAAAAAGTTGTGTCCTATGTTCTTTCAGAATACTAAAATTATTTATAATTGATTTGGACCAAAAGTTTTTAGTAACATCTATGTATTTAGGTTTATAGCTTTGAGATTTTCTAGCAATCAACATCTAGATTTTTACGATTTGGGATAGAGGATTGAACATCGGCTTCTAAAATTTGAACACCTTTCTAAAATATGCATCAATTATGGATGGCTTCTTCATAGATTACTTACACTTTGAAGTCTAAATATTGAATTATATAGCCAATTTTTTATTTATTTTTTAAAGTGTGAAGTGCACATTATGTTTATGTGCACAAAGACAATATCAAACAATTCAAGTATAATTTTTTCCTTATTTCAATACCTTAATAAAATAATAATCCAATTTGCTATTATCAAATATAAAAATAATATGTAAGTATATAAAAATAACTCAATTACTCAAGTCACTATTATCAAATTTAAATGTACAAAAAGAAACAAGTAAATAGCAAGCAACTATCAAATATAACTAAAGAATATATGATAAACATTAAAAGTTTATTGACTAATATTTATTCTATACCTAGCTTTCAAAAAAACAATAATATTGTGTGTGTGATCTGATTCGGATGCGAAGCAAGATCCAGTCACTAGTCATTGATCGAGTGGAAATTAAAGACTTCAAAATGGAACTATGGCAATTGTGAAATGTTGAGTCAAGCTGCGGAGATCCAAGGCATGACGAGTTCAACAATGATACGACAACTCAGTGATTGAGTGCGAGTCTGCGATGGTAGCATGGAGGCAAAGCATGGTGAGTCTAGTGATGGTATATATATATAATTATATACTCATATATTTTTTAAATGATTTTGGGAATTTCTTAAAAAAAGAAAAAAAATTTTGTATTTATTTTTAATGGCCCAGATGATTTTTTTTTTTTTTTAGTGTGTGTTCTTTGTACAATTTAAAGGGTTTTCTTGATGAATTAAAAAATTTAAGGAAATCCCAAAAGAATTTTAAAAGGGAACTTAATGGAATTTTATTTTTAGAACAAGTTTGAAAAACTAAAAGACAATTTAAGCCTGAATTAAATGATATTAATTTTTTCTCAAAAACCCAAGGGGTCGGTGAATAAATTTGTATGTAGTAAATAAATTTTCATACTACCCTAAATGGGAAATTTCAAAGTCGGGCAGTAGTCCCCCGAGCCCCGGCCCCCCTTAGCTTTGTCACTATGGTTATATCCTTGAATTTAATTTTCACCCCCTCTTCTTTTAACATAAATAAAATTTTAAAATTAATACACATGAAATAAACTATTAGGATAAAAGTAAGTAATTACCCTCAACAAAATGTCAAAATACATAGAAGTGGGACTAGTCTCGTATGTTCAACAAAGTGGGCGCCATCCAATTCAACTAGCTTGTCCATAAATTAATTAACTTCCCAATAAGTTTTCAAAACAATAAACGATTTTGTTTTCTTTTATAGTTGGGGGAAGGAGATAAATGGTTCTGATAGTAATGGATATCATACTTCATATACATCATCTAATTATGGAAGAACACTTCACAAAATGTCAAAATACTTAAAGGTGGGACAAGATTCATATCTACAACAAAAATACACGAGGTGCCATCCAAATAACTACAAGCTTTCACTATAGTTAAAGTACTTGTAGACACGTAGCCAAAAAATTCATGTAACACAATTGGCACATCTTTTTTTTTTAGAAAAAATTTCAATCTATGGCGTTCGCTTCTGATGATTGCTTTTTATCATTAGACCAAGACACCAATCAGTTTTTAGTGTAAGCAGGGATTGAATCGTAGATCTTTTATATAACCATCAAAGACTTTACCAATTGAGTTAATTGGAACCTACACAATTGGCACATCCTAGTCCTTAGTATTTTTAATAGAAATTATTTTTAAATACAATCATCAAATACTTTACCAGTTGAGCTAACTGGAACCCACACAATTGACACATCTTAGTTCTTAGTATTTTCAATAGAAATTGTTTTTAAAGAATAAATGCCTTAAACTTTCATTAAAAAACCTTAGCCATAATTGGCTGGTGTTGAAAACCCCCGTTATATTTTGGGATTTATAAAAAATAGACGGTAGCTAGGTAAAACCCAAGCTTATTTGGCTCAGTAATAAGTAAATACAAACTTTTACCGTAGTATATTTACAAGTATAAACCCCTTTATTTTTATTTTTATTTTTGCTGAACTGAAAAAGGTCTCCAACATTTATCATTTGAAAAAGGTCTACAAGTATAAACCCCTCAGTAAGTCCACGTTACATTAAGACAATAGATAATACCACATATATTACCAATTAAATTGCTAATTGTCTCAAAAGTTTAAACTATTGAAATATAATAAATTTAATCATTTAACTACACTATTCTAATACCATTGGGCCATGTTGGGCTATCGCTTGTATTGAGCACCAAGTGAAGTAATTTGAAGACTTCTTCCATCAATATCCTCTATTTATAAAGAGTAATACTAAAATCACAACATTTACCACAATTTTACTATAACTTATCCACGTAGCAAATAATAAATAGTAGATACGAAGACCCACGTAAAACTACCACTTTTACTCTAACCCTTACAACTTGCCGAACGAGAAGTTGCGACAAAAATGGTTGTAAAACCCAAAAAGATATTTCTCATGAAACGGTCGAAAACCAGAAAGCCACCGGATATAGCCGGTAGACAGTAAGTTGCATTTGGATTGAATTTTGGGTTCATTTCATTTGCTAACTGCAGTGTACCTAACCCCAGTAAGATTTTAACCACATATCTGACCAAAGTAGGTTTATTTAAGAGAGAGAAAGTTTGAGGCCAGCTGGGTTATGAACTGGTTCACTGATCTGCCCATTCTCACTCCAACCCTCTCTCTCTCTGTCTCTCTCACACTCTCTCGCTCTGCGGTTTTCCATCGTAGATGAACAGTCAGACTATAATAGTCTGCAAAAATTTGGCTCCTAAGTTGATTGAGTAATGATGTAGAGAGAGAAAGAGTGGAGTGAGGGAGAGTATTTGTTGATCACTTTTATTTGTCTCTGTGGGTTGGGTTGTGTTTTGGCTTGATTTGTAGAGTTTTTTGCTTGCCTGTTTGGGTTTTGTTTTTGTGTTTTGTGGGGTTTTGCTTTCTTTTCTTGATGGGTTCAGAGGGGGGAGAAGAAGTATTGAAACTACAGAAAGATGGGAAAGCCCAGAGAGAGAAGTGGCTGAACAATTGTAAACAGCTATGTACAATTTGGTCAGGTCCTAATCATGGGGGTTCTTTCTCATTGGCTTCTCTTGAGTGAAACCTTGGTATTAAGCACCCCTTGAGCTCTTAAAGATCCAACTGAAAATACTAAAAAAAAAAAAAAAAGACTAAAAAAAGAAGGAAAGGGTCCTGATCTCATAAGATCTGTATAAAATTCTTTTTCTTTCTCAGTCATGAAGAGACTTGGCAGCTCAGACTCCTTGGGTGCTTTGATGTCCATCTGCCCAACTACAGGTTTATTAACAAACAATTCATTAACTCCTTTCAATGTTGTATCTCTATGATTCAGACATACCCATTAATTTTCAAGCAGTTTTTTGTGCTTCAAATTCAATTGTTGTATCTATGTAGTCTTTTTCCTGTTTTGGAACTTTCCATACTTCATTGCTGTATTTTTTTTTTTTTTTTCCTTTCTGGGTCTTATATGGTTTGTGCTGGGGACACAAGAATCAACCTTTAATTGCCTCTTTGTTTTTTCATTGATGTAGACGAACATAGTCCAAGAACCAACCATGTTTATAGCAGGGAATTCCAATCCATGTTGGATGGCTTAGATGAAGAAGGTTGTGTTGAAGAATCTGGCCACATAGCCGAGAAGAAACGTCGACTAAGCGTGGAACAAGTCAAGGCCTTGGAGAAGAATTTCGAGGTCGAAAACAAGCTCGAACCCGAGAGAAAAGTGAAGCTAGCTCAAGAACTTGGTTTGCAACCTAGACAGGTAGCAGTCTGGTTTCAAAACCGACGTGCCCGTTGGAAAACCAAGCAATTGGAAAGAGACTACGGAGTTCTCAAAGCCAGTTATGAAACTCTCAAGCTCAACTGCGATAATCTCCAACATGACAATGAAGCTCTGCTCAAAGAGGTGCACCATAAAATAAAATCCACGGTTTTTGAATTCTCTAGCTAGTAAATGCGTCAAGTTCATTATGTTTCCCGTGAATAGCATATTCCAATTACTTTATATATATGTATTATTCAAAAGTTACTTTCATAAGGTATGTTGTCGGTGACATATGTATCAAAATTTTGAATGGTTTTTGCTTTTGTTGCTTCAGATAAAGGAATTGAAAGCAAAGCTCCATGAAGAAAACACAGAAAGCATTAATCTTTCAGTGAAGGAAGAGATAGTGGTGGCCGAATCCGATAACAAAGCGATGGAACAGAGCAAACCAGCTCCTGATTCTCCTCCTCTACCTGCATCTGACTCCAAAGACTTGAACTTTAAGTGTTTCAACCACAACAATGGAGTTGGAGGAGCCACACTCTTCACAGTGGACTTCAAAGACGGCTCGTCAGACAGTGACTCGAGCGCGATCTTGAACGAGGATAACAGTCCCAACGCAGCGATTTCTTCATCTGGGGTCCTTCAAAATCAGCTCTTGATGTCCCCCTCTCAGGCGGCCTCGAGTTCTTCTCTCAAATTCAATTCCTCGCCGCCAATGGGCTGCTTTCAGTTCCAGAAAACGTACCAGCCACAGTTTGTGAAAATGGAGGAGCACAATTTCCTTAGCGGAGAGGAGGCATGTAATTTCTTCTCGGATGAGCAACCTCCGACACTTCAGTGGTACTGTTCTGAGCAGTGGAACTAAATTGAAAAAAGCAAAGCGAAGTAGCAAAAAAAAAAAAAAAAACCCATGTTCAGATATTGTGGAAAAATAATAGGAAAGCGAAAAAAAAAGTGATGTATCTAGCTAAGTGAGCTCCAAGAATATTGTAAAGTTGAAAGTGGGGTTGTGTAATTTTTAGCTTTGGTCTAATATGTCTCCCACTGTGCAAAGTGAAAGTTGAAGAGCTGGGGTAGTAGTTGAAGGAAGCTTAAGATTGAGAAAAGCAAAACGGTGGATTTAGCAAAGAAAATGGTAAAAATGGAGTTGGAGCAGTACAAGCAGAGGGAGAGAGAGAGAGAGAGAGAGAAGGGTTCACGTGGGGTTTGGTTGGTGAAAGATGACGCCTATGGGTTCTCTCTCTCTCTCTGAGTAGGATGGAATATGATTAGATCGTAATTGAAGTCTCTGCTGTAAAAAAAAAAAACCTTGGAATCCTTGGGAAGCAATTTCCTGTAATGGAGAAATAATCATTGACTCGCTTTTCTTTCCTTCTTTATTTTTCTTCTTTATCACTTTCTTTCTCGGTTTCTACTCCATGCCTTTTTCTTTTCATTTTATTGTCAATTAAGGATGCACTAATATCACTGCCATGGCTTCCTAAATTTGGTAAATTGTCCGTTAAGAACACCATCCTTATTTGTTCCTTGTACTTAATTAAAAAACGAATGGGTAATAACCAGTGATTCACACTTAGAAATCTTGACCCAAGTGCAAAATCGCGCATGTATTTTGTGTGCAAAAGTGTGTGAAATAAACACTACTAAAAAAGTAGTAATTAATAAGTGTGAATGAATTAACAAATGGATGAGCTTATGCTTATTGTGATTTATTTGGTTTTAAGAAAATAAACTATAGTATAAAACTACAGTTGGACACATGGCCAGCATGCTGCCCAATTCTTGCTCAGGCCTATTGATGAATAGGTTAAGCTTTTGTCCAGTTTTAGACATGTGTTCGAATCTCATCATGTCGACACAAGCTGTGTCCTTGATGAATATCCCACGTAAAAGAGTTAACTTGCGCCTGCATTCAAACCAGATGAGAGATCAAAACAATAGTAAGGATTGAGTGATTGCCTAATTGGTCTTCTACAGTACTTATATTGTTCATGAGAGCAAAACTTGTGTTGCAAAGCAAATGCTTTTTATCTTTCTTCAAAACAAGAAAGAAAGAGGCTGAATGGAATGCAAGTACTTTGTGAATTGCCAGCTGAAGGACGTGTAAATGGACAGGCGTAGAGAAACCTTTGAGAAATTTCTGCTCCCCGTAGTGCTTCTGAAAAATGTAATGATGCAGAGAAGGACAAAAGTGCATAGGAAGCCCAAACTTTCAATGCATTTTAGTCTTTTTCTATTTTGTTGATTTTTTTAATATAAAAAATAGATATGATATAATCCTTTTTTCAATTGCTCTTTCTTATCTTTCCAAGCATTGATTAGTTTTGGTGACGGTGGAATTCAATTGGAGAAATTCAACTTCCTTATTTGAAAGAATTTAAATATATGTTACAGGTTAAGACACTAATTAATTTTTGTGTAGATAATTTTTTTTTAGTAAACAGTAATACTTATTAAAATATACACGAAAATAATAATAGTGTTTTAAACCAAGTTTATAATACATTACATAGCCATAATACAACTACAAAAGGACTTGACCTTTATAGTTGTAGACTGGAGTTTATAATTATGAACTCAAGTCTATTATTATTATTATTATTATTATTATTATTATTATTATTATTATTATTATTTATTTCGATAGTTACAAAAAAAAAAAAAAAAAAAGATTTAAACCTTAAATGTTTTTGTTAAAAACAACAAAATATGTTAACCAATTATATTATAAAACTCTTGATCAAGTCTTTTATTGTGTAATAAAAATTTTTACTAATTGAACTAATATATTTTGTCTAGGTTGGTTATAATACTATTAGTAATAATTGTAAGGAAGCAATTTTAGTCCCTGTCCCAAAGGATAAATGGACTTAGGCCCAAAAAGCCCAATACAATGAATTTGTAGAGGGTGGATTGGATTACTAGGTGTAAAGACACGGTTTTGATGTAATAGCCCAAAAGTGGATGGACCAGCCCAAAAGGCCCAACAACAATGAATTTGTAGAGAGTAGGTAACGAAAGCTAGGCTAGCTTAGATCAAACAAACAATAAGGTGGGTTTGGATCGCCATGAGAATGAAAAAGAAGAGTTTAACTTTAAGAAATGGTCCTCGGCATATGTCCGAGGAGATCAGTTTGATATATATTTGTCCTAAATTTGGATACAAGATTAGCTCTTTTCATCTACAGTGTTTCTCTCTCTACTCCGCCCCTTTTCTTTGTTAGATCTCTCTTCCTTTTATACTCTTTCTTCTCCTTCCCTTAGCCTTCCACGTGCACATTGGATGACTTTTGTTGATACTTGTCCCATCCCAACTTTTCCAGAAGTCTTTCGGTAATAGCTAGAAGGTTGGAAATCACTATTCAGAGGCCTTCTCCACATAAATGCAACCAGAGGATTAGCTGCAGAGAATTCAATGCGGGGGTGGCAGCCTTCTTCCCTGATATTTTTAGGATCTCTTCTTGGCATATTCTTCTGCAATACTCGCCCAGTCCGACAGAACCCTCTGGAGTGTTTTCCTAAACAGCAAACTCCAAGACTCACCCTGGCTTCAGTAATTCGAGGTGACGTTTATTCTTGGCACAACTTCCGAGCCAGTTAAGTTCTTACTTAACCCCTTCACCTTCAATGCATATTTTCTAGGCTAAGTTGAACCATCCTCAGACTAGCCTTAGTCCTCAGCTTGGGCTTTGGGTACAACGTGTACAAGGTAAAAAATTCTCGGCCCAATGGACTAGGACGGCCCAACATACACAGAGATCAAGAATTTCTGGCCCATTGACCCTACACTAGGCTTTAGTGAATCAGACAACAATCAAAATGTATCTAGATAATAAGAAAATAAAGATAGACTGGTTTAATCTAAAAAAAATTGTTCTCGGTACAGTCCGAGAAGATCAGTCCTTATATATTTTTTTCAAGTGTGATTACAAGTTTAACTATTGATTACTACAGTGTTTTTCTCTTAATTTCTCGATCCCCCTACCTCAGGGTATCTCTTCTATTTTATACTATTTTCCCTTTCCATCTCCACTTTCCACGTGTAGATCAGATTGTTGGTGTTGATCATTGTCCCATCAGTATCTTCCTAAAATCTTTGGGTAGTAACTGTAAGGCTGAAAGTTACTGTTCAGGTATCATTTCCTCATTAATACGGACAGAAAGTTAATTGCAGAGCATTTAATGCGGTGGAAGTAACTTTCCATTTTTAGATATTTCATATCCTCCCTCTCTCTTGCTTCTCCTTGATACTTATCCTTATCAGTGGAATCATCCAAAACGTCGTACTTGATGTCAGATCGCTCCTTCTAACCTTGGCTTTGCTCAGTATCCATCCTCGAATTACCTCCCTCTAACATAATACCCAAATCCCTTTCTTTATTTATTAATGCTGACCTCTATCATATGTTTATCCATCCTCGGATTTATAAGGTGCCCTTGGACCGGGCCCCTGGCCCAATACATCTTACTGGGCCTAATATCCCTACAATAATGATGATGATAATAATAATAAGTTAATAACATCCTAAAGTCTTAATGTAGGGCATTACAAGGACTAAACTAGTTATTATTACCATCGTCATTAGCCATATGACCATCATATATATATATATATATATATATATATATATGTATATTTTGTAATAATTAAAAGTCATAGGTAGAATATAAAAAATATTTTACTAGAATAAATAAAATTAAACAAGAAATACACACCGGGTGAGTGTTGCATATGGTAGCTCCCCATGCCTTAAGAAAATATACAGGAACTATTGGAAATTTGGAAGCAATAAAACAATATTTTTATTTAAAAAAGGATTATAATAGATACTCAAAAGTAAAAAAAAATAGTTCTAGGTTTCTTAAAATTTTGGTAACATGGTTTTAATTAGAATAACAGTTTATAAAACCTAAACTTCTTGAATTACATATCCACTTAGAGTAAATTATCTTAACTACTTTAATGTATATATATTAACCTACATGCCTACATGTCATAAATTATAAATACATGGCAAGATATGTAACGTTTACAATTACCCATAGGGTGGAAGCATCATATAAAACAACAAAGTTTATAACATTATTATATCTGATTTGGTAAATAATGAATAATAAAAATAAACTTGGAAGGAAAAGGTAAGAACTAAAAGGGAATTCATTCCTAATTATGATTGTACTTCATGGAAAGATAATGTAAAATGATTTTAGTAATCTTGGTGTTAGGTTCAAATTTGAACCAATAACAACTAACCACCTATGATTTATTGTGAAAATGTTATAAAAATATTGTGGACGTAGCACATCTCCAATGGTAATGCTAATTTGGGTTTTGATTTTTATCTTCTTCAATAATAAGTTTTCTCACATCAAAGCGATCTATGCCGTTTATGCATAATACACGGATCCCATCCCTGTAAATTTTAACACAAAATGACAAAATGTTGTTTGAACACTTCTATATAATAAAATGGAAAAAAAAAAAAAAAGTTTGAAGAAAAAATTATGCCGGCCTTGCTTGTCAATTTCATCCTCACTCTTAAAGGTTATATTTGGATACTTAAATAAGATTTGGTTTTAAATTTTAAAAGTAATGAATTTGAAATGTTTTAATTCAAAATCTATAAATTTTAAAAATCCTTATTTGGAAGCATTTTAATATTTTATACTTAAGTTGATGATTTGAAATTATAAAATTTAAAATATATTGAACTGCGTCTTAAGGATTTATGGAATTTATGGGTTTAGAAATTATTTCAAATTTAAGGATTTCAAAATTTAAAATTCTTGACATTTTTCAAACTATTCAAACAATAAAATTGAATTTTAATAATCCAAATTCAAATTCGCATACCCAAATCCTGTCATCCAAACATACTAAAAAAGGAATGCAAGTTTAAAAAAATATGAAAAAAATCAAATCTCTCAAGTTTTATTTTATTTTATTTTAATGGAAATATTACTGGACGAAACCCATAAAAAGGAAGTGCCATCACTTTAAATGGATCTCTCTTTTTTAGGTAACAATGATCTATTATTAGGATGTTGAGCAAGCAAACAGGTAAAACATTATAGTCTATTGAAAAATACATGGCACGTATAAAGCCTTCACTTGACCCTTGCATTTATCAAGTCGTTTTCGCCTAGCTAGTGTCACATGTATTTATGGATTTATCAAAGAGGCATTCTAGAAAGTATGACTAAATTTCAATTCACACCTAAGTTTTGGGTAAATTTATTTTTGCCACCTAAACTTCTAAAATTTAGATAAAATCTAACATTTGATTGAATTTTGAATCTTGTCCTTTTGTTTGTCCACGCTTACTAATGAAGTTATTTTTTGTGTGTTGTCTAAACTTACAACAATCAAATTTTAGCCCAATTGAGGGCTACTTTTGGACCAACCGGCAAATTCTTTTTTATTTTGGGCTTAGTTTAAATGACCAATAACAAGAAAATTAAAGTATATGTGGTAAAATAGAGTATAACTGGTGTAGGATTGCAATTTTGTAAGATCCTATGATCCAGCTTGTGATCTCGTCCAATCTTGGTATTCTCTAGATAGTGTGATGCAAGATCATAGGATCTTAGATTGTGATAAGTTTTTTATTTTATTTTATTTATTGGTATTTGAAATTGAGAAAGTGGTTATTTTAAACACGGAGAAAAAAAAAATAAAAATGAATATACAAATAATATATTTAGTATGATATGTGTGTCTTGAAAAGTGGTTAACTAAAATAGTTGAAAAAAAGAAGGAACTTATACTAAAAGAAGGAAAAAAATTTATAGAACAATTTGGTTTAATGTTGAGAGGTCAGGTTAGTGAGTGTTAATGTGTAGTTTTGTTTTTTAATATGGGAAAAGTTAACAAATACTCCCAGGACATTATTTTAGGAAGTATATTTTAAAAATTTGTATAAAAAAAAACATTTTATTAACTTTTTAGATTTTCAATAAAAATTATGTCAAATTTTTTTTTAAAATAATTTAATAACAATTATTTTAAAAATAGCCGTTAAACCCTTTTAATATTTGGCATTGATTTTATTATTGGTTTAAATGAACGCATCACAAGGATTTGCATATTTACCAATCAGGGGTTAAATTCTTTTGAAACCAACTAAACACCTTAAGATTTATCATCAATTGGATAATTTATAAAGATCTTTTAAAAGAATTTTTAAATGTAGACCAACTAAAGTGATTTTTATTAAAATATAATTAAAATTTTGAAATGAAATAAAAAGGTTAAAAAAATTGAGAATCCAAATATGCAAAAGTTAAAATGTTTCCAGCAACATGAAAATTAACAATGGTCTTTATTTTTTGTTTTGTTTTGTTTTGTTTTTTTTTTTTGTTTTTTGTTTTTCACTTCTTTCCCCCTTTTTTTTTAAAGCAAAATGGAAATAAATGGTACTTGATTACTTTAGCCAAATCAAATGCCAAAAAGGAAAAGACAAAAGATGATTAAAGGAGTCCTAAAAAGATGTGCGACATGATTGGATCCCAAATATACGTGTCTGTTGGGAGCCGCAGCTTTTTGTTGTCCGTAACATCCTTAACTTTTTGTGTTAAAGTTAGAGCACAAATCGTCATAAACAAAATTCAATTTTTTCTTATTTTAAAAACGGTCGTGTCCTAGAAAATTGTTTTATGTAATTTTTTTTAAATTTTTTTTGTCAATTTTTGACTAATATTATAAAATGTAGAACCAGTTGAGCTAATTTTTAAAATTTCACTTGCTTGTTAACATTTTCTTTTGCAAAAAAGAAAGTTCAACTGGAAAAAAAATTTGTCCACAAATAATAGATTTGTAATTTGAGTTTATTTATATAAAAAATTAATTAATATATTGACTTAATAATAAAGAGTAATTATCATTTAGCCGATGCCATAAATTAATTTTATTGTATTTATAAAATAAATAAAAAAAAGAAAAAAAGATAAAGGTTAATAAATGTCTTAAGGATATTGATTTAGAAAATTTTCAATTTTTTTAAAAATAAATTAAAAATTACACCCTTAAAATTTGGGAGTATTTAGATTTTACATCTAAAAATTTCAAAAATTTAGACTTTTTACTTCTTAAAGTTTGAGGGTGTTTAGATTTCGCATCCTAATGTTTTAGAATTTAAATTTTATCTTCTAAAGTTTTAGAATGTTTAAATTTTACACTCATAAATTTTAAAATTTTAAAATGTAAAATTCAAATACGTTTAAACTTCAAAAATAAAAACTGTCCATAGCAAATTACATGAGCCATAAAAGAAACCCTCCATAGCAAATTAGCAATAGAATGAGTGCGCAAGTAGTATTCTAGGCCTATACCCAATTCATTCCCCCCAATAAAAGCAAATCATCTTTTTCTTTATTTTGCTCCCATTCTCTCTCTCTCTCTCTCTCACTTTCTCTTATATAAGGTCATGCTAGAGAGTGCCATTAAGGTATTAGTTAACAATTTATTTTAGTAAAATTTTAATATTATTTTTATGAAAATAAAAAAAATTATTAAAATATTAATTATTTTTCTTTCTTCCTCCATAAAAATTTTTTTTAAATAGATTATTAAACAATATTTTAAGGATATTTCTTAACATTATATATAAATATATATATATATATATATTCTTTATTGTGTGTATGGGTTTTGGGAAATGACCGGAAAACCCGCATGACTCTGATATCATTGGCAGAATTTCACATGGCACAGCCGAGGGAGCTCTTCCTTGCCATGGAATCTGATATTCTGCCGATTTTGCTTTTGTGATTGTGCGTACGTGTGCACTGCACTTATTAATTTTACACGTGTCCGGTGATGGGACACGTAAAAAGTCATGTAAAGTGGACTACCTGATGATGGCTTCATCACCCATTGAATTGTATCTATGACTGAGGCATGCAAGTTGATACAACATGGTTTTGTTGGGAAACTTTTTAATTTCATTAATTGTCTTTTGGATTAGGAAAATGTTGTCATGCGTGTTTGGTGAGAATACTACTGTAGTGCTAATTTGCTTAATTTTAGACTTTTAGTATAACAAAGTCCCCTCCATTCTTTTGTTTGATAAGATCTATGAGAGCACCCTATCTATCCATGTTTTTTTTTTACCTTTTTTTTTTTTTCCCCCTCATCTTTTTGATTCTTTGTCCTCATTCTCTCCTTGGAAATTAAGGGAGGAGAGGTGCTGATGCCATAGACACTACTTGCAATTTATATTATGAATACTTGCAATCCAATTGGTAACTCATGAGTGTTTCAAATTTCAAGTTAGCTGAAATTTTAAATTATTTTGAGCTTTTTATGGCAACTTTTTAAATTATATTTCAAAAATATTGTATGGTCCATCCAAAATATTTTGAACTAAGACTTGTTTGTTATTATTGTCGTTTTTGGCTACTTCTTTTAAAAAATTCAAGCTCTCCTAGACTCATAATAGTTTGAGAGGTTAAGAGTTTTGTAATTAACTAGTTAATATCTTTTGTTGTTTTTTATGGAGATATTTATGGTTCATGTTGGGGGACCACAATTTGACTCCCTACAACCCCTCTAAAAACAGGTCTGTGTGGCTGATGTTGAATGCCATAAAATATTTGAGTGTATCTTCCTCAGAGAAACAATATGTCCACAACATTTTTACAACAAATCTTAAATGGCAAGTTGTTACTGGTTGTTATTGTTGGATTAAAAAAATAATCTCAATGCTGAATTTAAATTTGAACTAATAACAACTAATCACCTGTGATTTGTTGTGAAAATGTTGTAAAAATGTTGTGGACCTAACACTTCTCGTCTTCCTTATCACCAATTGATTTTGAGATAGAATGACACAGCTCACCGCCCGACAGTTCAAATCTCCCCTCTCCTAATTATTGAATTAAAAAAAAAAATTGATAGAGGAAGATAAATAAAACCATCTACTTAACACTCTATATTGCTTAAGCTCTTGTAATTAGATTTAGAATGGTTAAAAGCAATCAAACAAATACATATAAGAATTTCATTGATGAAACAAATAGGATCTCAAATACCCAATCAAAACAATTTGTGAATTAACATTATTAAGGGCAAAGAATCAAATTTTAATTCAAGATGGTAAGTTGGTAATTAAATTCAAACATATTCAAGGGCTTATTTAAAAGAGCAGAGCTCAGATTTAATGCCACCCAAACAGTGTGTGAGGAAAAAATATACGATACACTGGGTATATATTTCCTCTCTTGAGTCCCATTAAAAAGTGAGATCCATCAATTGCGAGAGAGGAAAAGCATATACATGATAAAGGGTATAACTTCTTGTGTGTGAGACATTGAAATTGAGCGAAGCCGAGTCAGAAACTATTTAACATTGACAGCAAGCAGGTCTTTTTGTTCTTATTAAAACTGTGTTTTAAAAGCGTGGATGTTTAGCAGTGTAGGTACTGTAGGCTTTGGAAAAATAGAAGAGATTCCAATTTTGCTTTTGCTCCCATTTCTCCCTTCCTATTTTACACCCTACGGATTATAGCTGTGGTACCACCCAAAAACCCCCAAAAAAAAGCGTGGTCCCCTACATTTTTGTGGGTCCCATTACAAAACTTTCGCTTTTTTATTTGTTGAGGGAGTATTGGTAGAGGCATGTGATGTGGGTCCCATGATGCATCAAACACGTCACTATCATCGTGGTCACAATCAGTTAGAAGAAAAATGCAAGAAAGCAGGAAGATAGGGCTAGGATTAATGCCCCTATACACACACAGGAGGCCCGCCCAGTCCTTCTCTGTTAGCTATTTATCTCCTCCCATTGGTGACAGCTCATATACCGCTAAAGTTGTCACTGTAGATTCTAGAAAAAACCTTTTTCTCTACCACAATTAACCTATTACATACTGCCACCTCACACATTGGAGTGTACCTACTCATGTTTGTCATGCAGTAATAACAGAGTGAACCTAAGGATAACATTTTTTTTTTTTTTTTTTAAGAATGGTTACAATTATAGAATTATTTATGAAAAAAGAAAAAAAATTATATTCTTAAATAATTTTTTAAATTTTTCATAAAAATAGTATCGAAATTTTTTTATAATAATTTATTAACAAATACTTAATGAACACTCGTTACTCTCTCTCTCTCTCTCACAAGTGACTTGAAACCGCACTTCCCAATTCCTTATGCATAGAGACACTGTTCAGACTAAAGTGATAGGTGGTATATATATTTTTATTTGAGAACTTATAAAAGTAATTTAAAATTTTATTTTTAAAAAAATTACATTGAATGTACATAATTTAAGAGAGATAGCAAATTAAACACTATAAGTTTAAAAGAAAAAAAAATCTATAATTTTAAAAGAAACATATTGGATATTAAGTCTTCAAAAAAACAACAAATTAAACATTAATCTAGTTAAGTAAAAAAAAACGTTGTGTTTGTGGTTTTGAGGCTCATAGTTTAACTTATAATTATTTAAAAATTTCAAGTTTTAATTTGTTACTTTTGAAATTATAAGATTTTATTTGTTACTTGTGAAACTATATGATTTAATTTATTACACTCACTATATTATATGGTTTAAAATTTAATTTATGATCTATTTGTTATGTTATTGATTGGGTATTAATCACATCTATTAGTTGAGAAGTCAATTAGTCATCTTCATGTAATAAAATTGGTAGATATTTTTAGTATACTTCAAATTGATATCTTTAATTTAATATTACTGAAAAATTATGAAAGTCATGGAATAATTTATTTTTTAAAAATCATATCTTTCAGTAAATTATTATATAAAAATAATTAGTTCGTACTAATAAATAAGAATATTTAGTGGTTACGTTTCCTCAACACGATTGCTTATAAGAATGATTGCATACATAATACCAGGTGTAGAGGTACTAGGCCAGAATTTAAGAAATTGAGACAGAGAATCTCTTTGTTACCTCTTTTTCCCACTTCAGGTGCTTCACGTTGCCTTATTTTAAATTATTTTCTCTTTGCCCCCATTATATTTCTCCTTTAAAAAATTCCTACTTTTGCTAATCCCAAAGTTTTTTTTCTCATAAAAGTATTCTTAACATTCACACCACTTTCTATTATAAATTTCTGATATTTCTAGGCAGCTTACACATAGGGTGGCATGTTCCACTTTGATATTGCAACAAATACTTTAGGTTCTTTATTCAAAACTAAAGCACCCCAGGTTTTGGTCTTTTGCTTTTGGTATTGCTATACCTTTTTCTTCTTTTTCTAAATTTTCTTTTGGATCTTGTAATGCATGCGAATAACCCATGTATGCAAGAAAAGTAAAATTATGATTGGTCCAAAAATACTCATCCCAGAAAATAAAATTCGCTAACCCATATTTGTGGATGCCAAAAGAAGTAAAATAAAACTCAGGTCGGAAAATGGTGTCTTGAAATTTTGAGCATCTTTCTTGAGAATATAATCTTTTACAAGAATTTGATTTCTTAGCTAGCTAAGGGGGTAATAATCTTGTTGGAGATTAGTGGGAAATAACACCTAAACACAAACAAATGTGACATATATTTTTTTTATGAACAAAAAAAAAAAGTCTCATGCATGTGACATTGACCTGGGTTACTTGAACCCACATAATTCATGGTGTGGAGCACTCTGGGGTGCGTTAAGATTATTCACGTTACGACATGACATTTTTGCGAAGCACACGACTCAAACCAAGCAACTTCTGGGTCCGCATATGTGACCTAGTCTGGACTCCTACTAGCGCACCTTGATTAGGGGGTTAATTTTTTTTTTTTTTCAATTTCTAATTCCGAATTTGATTGAAGAATAGCACAGGAGTTTATGTCTTTTTGGAGGATTCTAATACTATTTTATAGGATGAAGGGTACACGGGAAAAGTAGAATTTGTTGCAAGAATTTTATTCAGCTAATTAATGTAATGACAGCACTAAAACAGTCAAGACTCAAGACCCCACAAATATGCGGTAAGCAAAGAAAATTCTGCAGTATATGCTGCCAAAAGAAACACTATGAGATGGGTCTCATGACTCTCGTCCTCTCCTTATCTAATCAGTATTATTTTAGAAATATTACACAAACTATGTTAAAGAAAAAAAATAAATTCCATATATCTCACAAATATAGCAAGCCTCAAAATTTTTTACTTTTTTATTATAATTCAATTGTTACAAACAAACAGAAAAGAGAATATTTGAACTTTAATTCTCCTCGTTAAGACGACGAGACAAAAGTACTAAATTACAAAACTCTTAGCAAGTTTCAATATTATTTTTCAGTTTTTTCAAAATATATCAATTATGAATAAACTAATTAAGGACTGGCTATGATAAAAAAAATTAGGTGATGCATGTTATGGTGATTTGGTGAGGATGGTTTTCTTTTCTTCTTAGTTTTAACACCTAACATCATTGAAAGAGAGAAAGATGTGAGTTAGCAGTTATCTCAAATGATAATGTTTATTATTGTCGGATAAATGAACCTGGATAGTATTTCATTCTACAAGAAAAAGAATCAAATAGTACTTGTATTTCATATGGTTATCCAAAGTTGTATTGGGTATCCTATGAATATGATATACGCAATTAATAGTATTTCACTATTTTCATATTGTTATTTCCAGTTGTATTGGGTATCCTATGATATGCTCTAGAGCCATAGGTAACTTACACCTGGTCACCTTTAAATGCCATTATCGGTCTACGTATATATATTTATATGTAACTTTTCTTGTTTGGATCTAAGCTTCTAGATCAAATGGTTGCTTGCAATCGTCACAATCCAATTCCAAACACAAGAGAACGACGGTCCATTAATCTATAATTAATTTCATGATTTTAAACTTGAATTTTTTTTTTTTTCGATTATGAGATTGAGAATCATGTTTAACAATATTTTTATATGTAAAGAGAGATTAGGAGTATCAAATAGGGTTGTATTAAAAATTTTCTAATTAATAAAGCTCCATCACGTATGTAGGAGTTGGACTCTAGATTATTTTAAAAATGTTCAACACGCTAATTAAGTAAATTTGGCCGACCAGTAATTTGGTGATTCCCCCAGAAGTTTTCCAAATCAACTTTTATTTAATTGCATTAGGATTAACGTTTTCTCTTTGTTTAACTGCTTAATTGTTCTCTCTTCTAAAAAAAGAAAAGAAAAACTGCTTAATTATTTTCATGTTTTAATGTTCTTTTAATAAACAAGAGTATCTCGACTCATCAGGCCTCAGAAACCATTTAGCCAACTTCTTTGATATTTTAATATTCGAAAGTTGTAAATTTTTGTCACCATTTTAAGCTTGAAGCAGTGCTACGTGCACGTGGTTTAATCTTCTCTTTTCATCATTCAGTGTCAAACTACTGTTCTTTACTTTCATATTCATGAATAAAAAATGTATCTAAATTTTAAATGCCGACAGTGATGAATTCTTTCCTTTTTTTTTTTTGTTTTGCTTGAAAACTATCAGAACAATAGTATTATTACGCAGCCACGCGGTGAGCACAGAGCGAATTATTCTTTCGCCTTTTACTAAAGAACAATAGTATTATTGTTTCAAGAAGTTTATATGGTTTGACCGGATTATTTTTGAAAAAGAATTTTTAGGGCTAATCCCAAACCAACCCAGGGCCTATCAAAATGATATATAAATTTTCATTTTAAGTGATTTCAATAGTTTAAATATGTTGCCAAGAGCCTTGTAAAGCGAATAAGGTCTTCTTTTAAAGTTGCTCGATTCCCTCTACTTTATTAAAAGAATTAGAATTTAAATCCATCCTCCCTTGTTATTATAAGTTATAACTATATAGTGTCTGCACCAATGTACTACATTTTGTCTCGTACAGGTACTGCCTTCAAAAGTGTGTGTGCTCAAAGCTTACTAGATCATTAATAATTCCATATAGAACAATTAAACAATAATCATGCACATTATATTGGTTTGCTAAAGAGAGATCATCCTTTATAGGAGGACTCAATACTAAGTATATATATCTCAGGCGATATCAAGATTCAACACTAAACAAATAATATTATGATCATTCGAGTGAAGCAACCAATTGAACTCAAAATAGAATATAAAAGGATTAACTTTTACGTCACTAAGCTTTTAAATTTAGGATATGCTTTCACTCTAATCACGTTTATTCCTATCCGTCTATATCTTGGGCCAGAAATTCAATAACAACTTGGGTGCTAAACATGATGATGCGAAGCTTTGGTCCTGTGGGCACGGTGAGCTTTACACAAAGTCACCATGTGCGAGGCTGGTTGATAAGAGAGTCAATTTAGTACTAAAGGCTATTTCGGTTTGGTCAGAAAACGAAATATATTGGTAGGAGTTGATACCGATTTACCGTTTCGGTTTTACTACTATTTATATATTTCTATATATATATATATATTTGTATTATTTATGTAAGTATAAATTTATTAATTTTTATGTTTATCAACATAAAATTTAACATTCTTATATTTGATAAGCATGTATATTAACTTAATTTTTTTTTCAATTTTTTTATTTTACTGGCCAAAACGCCAATACCCGCAAGTACATGCCAACACAGGTGGTACATTTTGGAGGAGTATTGGTATTGGTTTAATGGTCAGTACAATATATTCTTTCAATACAGCCAATACCGGTACGATATTAACTTCCCTGCTAGTGAAACTAACTCTAGTTATTAAAAAAAAATGTAAAACCGAATTACATTGCATTCACTCATTAGTTTATTACATAGCTAGACGACTTGATATAACTTCCAAAACATAATATGTTTAGAATTTTAAACCATATTTTTAAGATTTTATGTTATTCTACAAGTTGTATTTTTATTTTGGGCAAATTATAATTTTTTACCGTAAACTGTCACTCCAATTATACTAACATCTTGAATGGTTGAACTGTTGAAACACACAATTAACCCTTTGAAGCTAAAATTTTGTTTTAATGTCTCCCATGATGTTTGTTTTTGTGTTAATTCTGACGAAATTTAACATAGAAATGCCAATTTACCCTTATTTGGGCTATTGAGTCCTTTCATCGAACCAAAACAAATGCTAAGTTACCCTTCTTTTGGCTATTGTGTTTCTAGCCATAACTACTTGAAAGAGGAGATGAAGATTAGTTCAATCTACATTGCAAATCCATTGCTAAACCATATTTCTTAGTCTCAATCTATGTCGATTCATGTTACCAATTACCGATCCACATTGTGCCTAAATCACTTGAGCGCCACCCATTAGTTTCTTCTATGACATGTTAATGAAAGTGAATAGGGCACTAGGACATACGTTAATTAAAATTAAAAATGTATATATTTTTTCTAATAATTTCTTAAAATTAAAAAATAGTCGAATGTATACATGAAAATTTAAACTTAATTGCAATTACTAGACATAATTAGACAAAAATACTAACATTGAACATAAATAAAAGTTGAAGAACAAAATTGAAAATAGACTAAACATAGATGACCTAGCTTGTAATTTAGCCTTCCATAAAAAAATTGTAATCTAGTATAATAATAAAAAAAGAAGAAAAAAAAAACTATATTTGTACAAGAAATTGGAAAATGGAATCTCGTGTTTCTCATGTAACTCACGTCAACCGCTGGGAAGCAAAGAAATCAACGGTCAATTTTGAGCCCCAGAGTGCGTGGCAGCACATACAACGTTTGATAGCGACAGTGTGGTCGACGGATTCGGAAAGTTGAATGAGACGTCGCCGTTCAAAGACAAAACTAATGAGAGTGACTGACACAGTTTCGATATTTAATCAATTTATAATTAATTAATTAATTGGTTTTTTTTTTTTTGGTTGATAATATTAATTAATTCGTTGTTATCATTTTCTTTGTGTATGTTGTTGGCGTATGCAGTAGGTTTACACCATCAAGGTCAATTTCTTTGACCTGTTACAGCAAGCATCTTTTTTTTTTTTTTTTGGGTGGTACCCTACCAGCGTATGACTATTGACTAGAGGAGTTGTTGGGACCATTTTTACCTTTGGACATGTGCACATCTCAGCTTTACTAGTACCATAAAAGATAAAACTAGCAAAAAATATGGACATAATTGATTTATAACTCTTTTTTTTTAATAGGAGTATTAAATATGTTATTCGACTAAAAATACGCATATATATATATATATATATATATATTTTATCAATTATCACGTATTGGGTTGAAAGTAAAATTTTTTTCCAAAAAAATCAACCTAATCGATTACCAAACCTATACGAGGCTATGAACCTATCTCAATCTTTTAAGGGTTAGGTCAATCTGATATGACTTCTAATTTTTTTTCACATGTAAAAAAATAAATAAAGAAAGAAACTTAGGCATGTTTGGTAGCTAAAATTAGAAATTAACACTGTTTGTCAAATAATATAATTAATAGGCACCGTTACAAAACTATATTTTTTACTAACATTTTGAGTTTAAAAAATTCGATTTTAGTGTTCTGATCATGTCTGATGTGACGTTTTTTCCACGTAATATTCACCTAAAAATCGAGTCTCTAAAACTCGATTTATATTTGTTATTTTCCAGTTCTCTCCTGTTTTAATATGGATGAATGCCACGTGGAAACAAAACAATCCAAAGGCCAAAAAATAAGCCATGAAATTCTCTCTCTTCTTTCTCCACTCTCCTGTTACTCTCTCTCTCTCTCTCTCTCTCTCTCTCTCTCTCTCTCTCTCTCTCTCTCTCTCTAAACGAACCAAACCTGAGCATCATAAGCATCAAAACAAAAGGGACAAAAGAGTTTATCAAAAAACAAAAAGGGACAAAGGATGTGAGTTCTGTGCAACCTAAAGAAAAAAAAAAAAAAAAAAAAGCCACGAAACAAATCCAATTTTTTATTAGATAATTTTTCATATAGAGCTAAGTCGGCACCAAGATCATAACTTGCTGGCCAGAGAAAATCGATGCTTGAGGAGACCAAAACTATTCTCTCAGGGGAAGCCAAGAAAATACTGCTGTGTAAGGTGGGTTGTTGGTATCGGTAAGTGGATTATGGGAAACAGTGAGTGGGTTGTGGGTTGTGTGGGTTTGGATTTTGGTGGGTCATTAGGTGGCGGAGTCCAGTCTGTTTGGGTTTGTGGGTATGGATTTGGCGGTGGTGGTGTTGTTGGATTTTAAGTGGTGGTGGTGGTGGCTGTTGTGTTGTGGGTGAGTTTTTTTTTTTTTTTTTTTTTTTTTCTCTCTCTTTTTCTTCTCTGATGAGATCAGTGATTGGATTGTGGAAAACGGTGAGTGGGTTGTGTGGGTTTGGGTTTTGGTGGGTCATTAGGTGATGGAGTCCGGTCTGTTTGGGTTTGTGGGTATAGATTTGGCAGTGGTGGTATTGTTGGATTTTAGGTGGTGGTGATGGCTGCTGTGCTGTGGGTGATTTTTTTTTCCCTCTCTCTGGCTTATAAATTGAGTCTCTAAGACTCGATTTCTAGGTGAACGCCACATGAAAAAAAAAATGCCACATCAGAAGTAATTAGAACACTAAAATCGAGTCTTTTAAACTCGAGATGTTAGTAAAAAATATAGTTTTGTAACAGTGTCTACTAATTATATTGTTTGACAAACAGAGTTAATTCCTAATTTTGGCCCTTGTTTGGTATATAAACTTAAACACATGTTTTCAGTTTTTAAACAATATTACTCGTATTTTTATACACTTTTTTACCCATACGTATTTTCAAAAAAATGAAAACTGTTGTTTAAACATGTACCAAACGGGCCCTTTGTCTTTCATTCAATACAAATAAGAGTAAAAAATAAACAAAAACATAAAAAATATTAAATAATATGTAAAATCTTAGATTTATACGTTCAAGTTAAATAATACATAACTACTTGAAGTTATACGGTTCAAACGTGTCCATTGATCTTATCATCATCACAAAATAACATAAAAACTAAAACTAGATGTGGACCATATAACTTTATCAATCTCTTTAGGTGCATTTGTTGCATGTAAAAAAAAAAAAAAAAAAAAAAGTTAGAAGAAGCATATGGAAGGTTAATGGTTTAATTCTGTATGTTTAACTTCTTTTTTCCCATTATGTAAAAATCTGAAGGTAAATCGTTATATGTAGATTATACCTAGTTTAAGTTTTTCACGTAACATTTTCTTCAGAAATTGGACTAAATACAAAGAAAACATTTTTTTTTTTTTTGAGAAACAAATACAAAGAAAACATAATCAACATGTATAGGCAATTGTTACTTCGGTTTAAAATAATCTAATCGTATGATAGTAAAAAATGAAAATATTGGACTTCTTTTTAAGACTTCTTATTTTTATTTTTATTGCTTTGTTTATTGTAGCCTACACTGAAACCATTTTCATATGCCTAACATACAACACACACTATGTCAATAATCACAAAAATTAACCATTTAAATTAATTTGGACTTATTTTGTCACATGAGATCGAAAATTAAAGATGTCATTATCACGTCAACTTTGAGGCTCTAAACATTGGGTGAAACTTTTGTTTAGTGTCTTTTTGTATTAGACATACTATGATGTAAATGCATGTCTGTATCGTAACATGTTCAACGCAAAAAAAAAAAAAAAAAAAAAAAAAACCACTGAACACAAGCCTATCCCCAAATATTAAACCACAACATTTCTGGAGCTGTACATCTTAGAAAGTGGTGCAATTTCTTTTCTTCTTCGTGGTTGCATAGACAATATATAACTCTTGTTATTTCCATTGAGTTTGACTCCTACCAATCTTTGAAGGCATAAACCATAAACCCCAACTCTTCTTTGTACCACTCCTAATTCAAGGGGCTTGTGGAATCCACGGGTTTTGACAAATTCTAATGGTATGTCCAATGCCCATCCGCCCCCAACTTCAAAGTACCTCCCTTTCTTAATTCTTCCTAATCCCAACCACTTTAACTCGCTTCGAAGTTTTGACTTCTGCATATCTAGATCTTAAATTTTAGAGTACAAAATGTTTGTATTATAGTTGAATCAAATTAGAATTCACACGTCACAATCTATTGGGATAACCTCATACGTACGAAACAAGTTATAATAAATTACGTTAATTAGTCTTCTTTTCAAATTTTGAATATGTTGCCTATTTTGTCAAAATCGTACCCTCACTATATATATAAAGGAGCCGATAAAATGAAAAAAAAAAAATTAAGATAAAATTGTTTTGTACCACCACTGCAGGAGTTTGCTGCATAAAGTAACCTGGGATAATTTCCCATTTTATCTCTTTCCACTTTTGTAATGTTTTATGTTGGTGCAAAGTTGAATTGTTTATACAATTTAATATTAAAATATATATTTTTTAAAAGAATGATTCCACAATGGCTGTATAAAATAAATCATGAAAAATTAACTATGAATAAAGGGTTTTTTCAAAAAAAAAAAAAAATTTATACTCAATATATTCTTTGAGAAGAATGACCTTATCGATCCCTATATTCAAGAAAAAATGGAGGAAATTATTGGCTGGGGCTTAGTCTAAAACATGCGTCACTTGCATCGTTTGCTTGACGTTGGAAGTGGATAACAATTTTACACTCAACCACCAAGGCTACCGAGGGAATAAGGATAGGATGCTCTTCACATTTATACAATGAGTCAATTATTAAAAGAACTATATAATCATCAATGATAAATACGAGGGAATAGTACAGGGTATTAGGTATGGTACTGCAATTTAATTGCGTAGACTTTCTGACTCCAAATTGCACATTCACTATTTTGAACACCAATAACTGTACGTTATATAAATTTTCCACTCTACTTTGATCTTAATAAAAGAAAGAGTGCAAATCTGAAATTACATATTTAATTCTCATATGCAGAACCCATTTAATGTTATATAACTTATAATAATATTACTTATCATATGTTACTTATCATATGCATCTAATGAAAATATTAAAAAATTATATTGTCTTATTTTTTTATTCATATATAGGTAAGTTACATCGTTTCGTACATATATCCATGTATATGTTATGACATAATATTGGATATACATACCTTGAAATTTATAATATTTTTTAACCATTAATGAAATTTATTTACAATAAACAAATAAAAAAACCCTAATCCATGCTTAGGGATTAGGGTAGAGGTGGAGCCTTCTCCATTTCATGTCAAAATGGAGAGGATCCCTCAACGTCATGAACTGGGCTCAATTATAGCATACAATTTAGAAATGGACCATGTGGTGTACAGGTGCCAAAACCATTGAAAGTTTTCTACTAACTTCCATATCAGGAAGTCTTAGAAGTTATGGTTCTCTCACGCTGTCATATGCTTTATAAGTTGAACCACATATATCACAGAGAAGGGCTAATGCTTATATAGCCATGAAACACAAAGAGGAAAAATAAGAAGCTCTTGTTTTAGTCTAACCTCTACGTTGTACACTCATATATATTTTTGTCTTTCATGTGTTCTTTCCAGTAGAGCTTACTACGTACAATAATTAATACTGTAATTGAAACATACACTTTGAAGTTTAAAGTCAAGCCACAGAATTAATTAACACCAGGCAGAAATCATTTGCTTGTGATTAGTCTAAACTAGAAATCAAATCAACAAGCAGAGCTAGGGCTAGGGTTGAGGTAAAAATTGAGAGAGTCAAAGGTTATGCTAAATCAATTTTGGATACAGTAATTTTTTTTTATAGAAAAAAAAAAAAAAAAAAAAAAAAACCCTGGTTTGGGGTTATTGATGTGCTTCCAAAATGAAACCAGTGGAGGCCCTCTTCTTTTTTCTTTTTTTTTTTTAGGCTCTTAATTAAAATATGTGGGATTCGTGGCCTATCACTTTCATATTTGTTTATTCTAAATTTTTAATTCAATTTGGTATGTGTCCTATGTCCATAGTGGGGTCATGGCATTGAAAATCTAGACACAGAAAAATTAAAATAATCACGCAACATTGGAGAAAATTGATAAGCAAAAGATTAAAGAAAGAATCACTTAGGTCTCCATCCATGCCATCAAACATCAACTTAATTAGCCCTGTTCTTCATTTGAGAGAAACAAATAAATAAGCCATCAACTTAGCTATTTGCTTAATCCGACTCGGCTAAGCGGCTGCTTAATCTTTTTTCAATCATTAAAAAAAAAAAACGTTCAATACTTTAAAGCTGTATAAGTTAGACCGTATAAGTTCGACCATAACAGCATAACCTACTCCAAGCATCCACTTCTACCTAGAACAAGAAATAAACGACAACTTAATTATAGAGCTGTAAGTTTTAGGGAAAATTACACTTTACTTCTCTAAAGTATACATACTTTTACATTTATCCACTAAATTATGATAATCCACACTTTTTATTTTAAATTATACCATCTTTTACATTTAACTTTATGAGAATGCACACTTTACCCCTCTAAAATTATACCATCTTTTACACTCATCTCACGTAAACTATGAGAATTATTACACACTTACTTCCCTAAACAATGACTTATGATGAGATGCAAAGTGCTACATAGGTAATAGTTTAGAAGGAATAAGTATGCATTCTCATAATATATGGAATAAATGTAAAATAGAGAATAATTTAGAGGTAAAGTGTAGTTTCTCCCAAATTTTACGTGTAGTCGTCAAATCCATTGTTTAAACTACAAAAATAATATCAAGAGCTGGCATTAATGTTAGGAGCAGAAAAAATTCGGCATTTATGCCTAAGATATAAGTGCTGATAAGCACTTCACATTCATGGCTTTTATTTGGACTTAGAATAGTAGTGGCGGTCGTTACTTACCTTTCTAACCTCAAGTGCCGACCTAATCAGGAGCATAAGTTCATTTCCAAATTTCAAATTACACTACAAAAAAATTGGACTATTGCGACGGGCCAAAACTGCCGCAAAAGCCCAAAAAATCACCGCTAAAGGTCCATTTGGCCTATTGTGGTGGGTTTACTTGCCAGCGTTGCAGTGCTGCAATAGCTCTATTGCGGCGGTAACAAAAAACGCCGCTATAAAAGCAAATTTTAGTGGTGTTTTTGGTTTTTTGCGAGACGGGTAGAAAACTGCCGGAGGTCAAAATTTGTGTCAATTGACTTTTAGTGACGGGTGTGCTTGCCGCTATTGGTGTCCACCTTTAGCGGCGGTCAAAAGGCGCCACTATAGGGAACCAATTATAATAGACTCATTGCACTTTTAGCGGTGAAGAGAAATGCCGCTATATGTGTAAACCTTTTAGCGGCGGACAAAAACACCGCTCTAGGGCTTCATTTAAATCATAATATATGCACCTTTAGCGGCGCTTTTTGACTGCTGCTATAGGTTCTTTTTTTTTTTTCCAACAGGTTTTAAAACCACTATTTTTTTTTTACAGACCTATTACAAAGAACCTGTAATAGTTTTACCTCTACTAACATAATACCACAAATGTAACTAATTAACAACACAACAACACTGAGTATCTTTTTTTTTTTTTTTTTTGAGAAACACACACACACACACACATATATGTATAGGGGAAGGGGGATGAGATAAGAGAATACACTCACACGCCAACACCAAAACTGCATACGGCAGTTAATGTCGCGAGCAAGTGATAAATCCTTTCTCAATATCACACATCGGTATGTGTGTGTGTGTGTTTCTCAAAAAAAAAAAATATTCAGTGTTGTTGAGTCATCCCACATTGGTAAAGTGTGATATTGAGAAAGGGTTTATCACTTGCTCCACGACACTAACTGCCGCATGCAGTTTTGGTGTTCGCGTGTGAATGCATTCCCTTATCTCATTCCCTTTCCCCTATATATGTGCGTGTGTGTGTGTGTTTCTCAAAAAAAAGAAAAAAAAAAAGAAAAAGATACTCAGTGTTGTTGAGTCGTCTCACATCGGTAAAGTGTGATATTGAGAAAGTGTTTATCACTTGCTCCACGAAACTAACTGCCGCATGCAGTTTTGGTGTTGGCATGTGAGTGTATTCCCTTATCTCATCCCCCTTCCCCTATATATATATGTGTGTGTGTGTGTGTTTCTCAAAAAAAAAAAAAAAAAAAGATACTCAGTGTTGTTGAGTTGTCCCACATCGATAAGGTGTGATATTGAGAAAGGGTTTATCACTTGTTCCGCGACACTAACTGCCGCATGTAGTTTTTGTGTTGGCGTGTGAGTGTATTCCTTTATCTCATCCCCCTTTCTCTATATGTGTGTGTGTGTGTGTGTGTTTCTTAAAAAAAAAAAATAAACAATACCACAAATGTCTCCAAACTAACGTAATATTAACATAGAAATATATTATCAAATACATAACAAAAGAAAACATGTGGTCCTTTGTACACAACATTCTGTTAACTACGTAACATTGTCTATATCCATCATCATAAAATTAACAAAAGAAAAAATGTGGTCCTTTGTACACATAAAGTCCTTCAACACTTAAATTAAACTAATACCATAATCAAAGTTTCAAAGTGTTTCAAAATATTTGTCAACACTTGCAAAAAATGTGTTTATTCAAATGTGGTTCTTTGTACACAAAATGTCCTCAAACACCAAGATAAAATTTATAAGCTGCTTGGTTGATGAGATGCAGCTGATGATTTTTAGAGAGCTGGGGATTGTAGTATCGGAGGAACGTCCTACATACAAAAAAAAAAAGGCATTTATTAGGACACAATAATATCAAATATTGGAATCCAAAATTGCTTAATGCATGAGCATTACAAGGGAAATTTGGAGTTTCAAAGGCTGCAACTACAATATGGAAATCACAATACAACTATCAAACATCTTAAAGTATAAACTCAATTTATACAAGTAAGAAATGAAGTGCTTTTAACTTCAAATATATTGTATATTCACTCAAGTTGGCATTAACATAAAAAACAGTAGTATGCCGATTTCATCAAACTTTAAAGCACTAAAAATGTTTCAACAAAGGGATTTTTAATTTTTTATAATAAGAACAGGCCAAAGATCAACAAAAAGAGAAACACGTATAATAAAAAATTTGGTAACATATATCAGAGCACATCAGTTAATGGTTACTAAATGTTTAGATGCTTGTGACACCAACAGAAAGGTTGACTTCCATAATTTTCCTGACGTTCAGTCAAATCCTAGGCCATTGTTTGTTGTAACGGAAAAGTCTAAGGCTTTCAAATGTAAATAAATAAAGAGTAGATGGACCAGACCAAGACTTCCAAAAGTTCACTTAGGCGGGGCCAGCATCAAGTTATTTCTGATTTTTCAGTCAATCGTCCCCTCCACTGCAAGCAAAACATGGTAAGCTAGTCAAGTTCCTTATCTAGTAGAACAACTAGTAGCCAATATCTAATGACTATCCAAATTACCATGAAATCCAATTCAACATCAACAGAAAGTAATGAAGCAAAGGCAAAGCAACCTATTTGTCAACCAGCCTCTAAGCTCTTAACATTTTTTGCTTTTAGAATCCAAGTATCACTATTCTGAATCTGAACATGTACAATTTAAGAGAGAGAGAGTGTGTGAAGAAAAAATGACCAAGCCATTTTCGTCTTGACAATCTCTCTAGGATTATCAAGCCTACAATTCAAGCACTAATAAAAAGAAACATGACAACCCACCAAACTGTTGCAGATCGTTCTAGAAGACTCACAATACATTTGATTAGACCTCTTTTTTTGGGGGGATACATTAAAGTATATATTTCATTAAACTTTGTTTTTATTTCTTTCTTCCAGTTAGAGAGAGAGTAGAGGCAGCGCAAGGACTCCCTAGTAAGCCAAAAATTAATCATTAGACAAATGTTAACAATCCTAAAATAACCTATATAAGTCAACAAGCTTTGATAGGTAAGTCAACAAGCTAGATCTGCAATGAACATGTAACAGTCTTGCAACAAACCCAACTAAGAAACAAAACCTCTTATCTGTTTCGTATAAACCAATTGTTTTTCCTCTCTAAGACTTAGATTTTAACCACAACCACTTTACAAAATCAAGGAAAATCATGACTTTTTTCTTCTTTTTCCAATTGGGTTAGCCCTGAGGGAAGAAATTCTTTCTTTAAATCTATAACCTTTATATGTAAAACCTAACACAACCAATCAAACCCAGATGCAGATATGCTAACATTATCAGACTCCAACCAAAAAATACAAAATCAATTCAAGAACTAAATTTGAAAAGCAAATCAGACTCCAAGTGCTAATCAAAGTGCTAATCAGCCCAAAGGATCAAACTCCTATACACGCTTTTGATATTTTTCAATAGCCGAAAGTGCTAATCAGCCAAAAGTCTTCACTAAATTATATATTACCTAAAAATTGGCAACTATAAATCATATAGCTTAGAAAGAAAGCTCAAAAAACTCAACACAAATCTTATTACTATCTGAACACAAATCAACCCAAAAACAAAAATTAACCATTAGAAACCCCAAAATCAAAATCATTAATTCCAACCTGACTGCATTGTGGAGTTATTTGTTGTACTTGTTGAAGCATGCGAGCCATTCTTTGCTCCATCTCTTCGAATTGGCTAAGTCTTTCCTTCATTTTGTCAAAAGAGGACAATTTCTCCTGCATCTCAACCAAGGAAGCCTTTAGTTCTGCAACTATGTCATCCTTTGATTAACTTGATCGTATTTGAAGGTCCGTGAGAGCACTCTTGCTACTTCGGCCACTTGGGCTTGGACCAAATCCTACCCCACGAATACAACCTTTGCGCTCTTTATCCATCACTTTGGCAAACACATCGTCTCGTGCCCATGCAATACTACCACTTTGTTAGATGATTGCAATTGATTCAAAGGTTCAGCCAACGACTCCTTCATTTTATCCTGATATTTGGGTTTGAACAAAACAAAATAATTAGAAATTAGCAACATCATTTGATTCAAGACAATAAAAATTATATTAAGAAGCATACACAATATAATGAATACAATAAGATGCAGCCAAAATCTGTCCTCTCTATAGCAATACAAGATACAATTAACAAACTAACTAATAACTGCCAAGATGGCTACATGTTTATCATTTAATGAAATTTCAGGTAGCCTTGTAATGACAGCATTGTATTCTATAAAGGCCCATCATGCATATAAACACTGGTGGTTATAAAATGCATCAATAATACACAAGGTGCATGAGTAACTTACCAATAAAAATATAAATGAGTGAAAGCATAGTCCAAGTAATGGAAGCTTACTGCAAATCACCACAATCTATTGGTAATGGAATTAAGACACCAGCCCAATGTAAAAGGAAAACTAATTAACCAAACACATCATTACAACAGCCAATTAATCACTAAAGTGGAACTTACTATGCAATGCACCGAGGGGTATACATGGGCCAACAAGATAAAGGTAAACAAGGTTAGAACTTTTTTTTTTTAATGGCTTGACAGCTTAACATGCTGACATCATACTATGCAGTGCACCGAGGGGTATACATGGGCAAGACATCCCTTTTTGTTTTTTTTGGGAAGGTTACACATAAAAAATGTGAAACATAATTTAGCTTATCATCTAACAACCCAATCAAATGCAATAGTACTAGGCGTGTCCAAGTAGACCCACAACCCGCCCAACGGACCGACCCAGCACAAAAATCAGCCGACCCGACTCTGGCGTCGGTCGGCAGCGGGTCTCCACCTAAAAAACCCGAGACTGATGGGTCGGTTGACGGGGTTTTGCATGAAAAACCGATTTTCAACAGACCCGACTGAAAAATACATCAAAATTTTTGTTCTCCGCCAATTGGAGCGGTTGCCGGTCTGTTTTTGTCTAATCTCTTCAAGTTACACTGAGATCTCGCCGGATCTCTTCAAGATCCGGCCTAATCTCGTTGAAATCCACCAAGATCTCTTTGAGATACGATCAAATCTAGCAAAACCAAAGATTTTGGCAAAACCGGAGATAATTTATGCAAAAACCGGTGACAATTTTTGCAAAATCCGGCGACAATTCACATAGTCTGATACCGATCGATACCCGACCGGAAACTGATGACATCCGACCACCTGAACCGCTGCCTTCAGCGGGTCGGCGGCAGGTCCAAGTTTAGGAGACCCGATTTGGCCAGGTCAGTTCCAGGTTGGGCACAAACCTAACCCGGACCATCCCGTGAACAGGCTTATGCAATAGCATGACAAAACACTGGCAACCAACGAAGCAAACTTAGATTGCATAGCCCCACCTATTCAAAGCACAAACACATCATGTTACAGTACTAAAGTTACAACAAAACTGCATTATAAAATCTTTGTTAGTTATATAAATTGAGAGTTTTCAAAATATATAGCAAGACACATGTTATTATTACTATTTTTAGATTATGGCATGAGCTGTAATGGATATATTTATTTCTAGGGGGAAAAAGTAAAATAGATATATAAGAGACAACTCTTAATTTTGGACTCAACCAAAACTACACTCTCCATGCTGATTGGGTTAGTCTAGTCTAGACTTTCTAACCTTTACTACTTGCATACAATGAACATAAGAGAATCACCACCATGAGAGCACTACACTAAGATATGTTTGATACTGACATACCAACATCACTGTGAATATTAGAAAGTTTTCTAAATAAATAAAATGTCTCTAATCCCTCTCAAAAGTTCAATATTAAGACCATGTTAGATCTCCATAAATATAATGTAACCATGATTAAGTTGCAAGATATGAACAAATATTCAACACTAAACAGACAGAGACAAACTTTACTAATATTATGATAAATTATAAAATTCTTGGAGCTGATTATGTGTCATTATTGCAACTTAGAAGTGTTGAGTTACAGTCTTGATATAAAAGCTAATTGGGTTCATTGTTTCACTATAACCAACTTCAGTAGTTTCTTTACATTTTGAAGCAACAATACATATCCTTTACTATGGTCATTCACAGGCATTTACTCCATAGAATTAGAACTGCAACAAGCATGCTAAACAGTATGATTATTGTGAAACCACTCTATTGAAGCAAATGCAATGATTGACAATGAAAATGAAACCACAAATGGATTACTCACCATTTTTGCTTGCACTACAGGATTAACTGCAGATCCACCTTTACGAGTATGCAGTATTAAACATAATGCTGCATGCTCTACAGGACGTCCATCCACTTTTGCCTGCAATATGAACAGTATATTTATGTAGTGATGAATATTGGTTCCACATAAACTTAAGATAAGTCAAATCATTTAAAAATTAGTCATGATACTTATTACCTTCTTTGCAGCGTGCACAGAAAAGCTACATGAACCAGCAGTATGTAAGTCCTCCTGTTTAGAACGACGGTCCCTATTCTTTTTTGACTCTATCTACAAAATTATGGAGTCAGAGAATACCTTCAGAATAGCAAGACAAACTCTTTGATAAGCCTAAAAAGGCAAGACAAAATTATCTTTCTGACTGGGAAAATAAAAACTAACATAAAAGGAAAAGGAAAACACTTGTTTTATATGGGTAACTAGAACTCACACACTTGCATAGGATTCAACCCATAAGCTATCCTCCACCTCTTATTTAGGTAGGAAGCAGGAAAAGCAGCAGCAGCAGCATTATAAATTAGAAAACACCAACAGCAAAACACCTTAATTAGAAATTTCTAACTCCTTCGTGTCTTAGTTGGCAAAAATTTTGCTTCAAGACTAAAAGGAGTGGTAAATTGATCTAGGGGGTTCTTAGATTGAGGAAAGTCCTAGTTTTTTTAGTTTTTACTTTTTGATCTTTGCTTTATTTCTTTTGAGTTCTCTAAAAGAACTATTTAGTTGGCAAACATAATGACATTCATGAGTCATGTCTTGGGGTGCTTACAAGTAAGTAGGTTTAGCCTACTAAATAACCACTCAAGATAAATAATCATTCACCACATTGCATAATATGTGTCCCAATATTGATACCTCAAGAATGGTCCCGATTTTATTCCTAGGATCACCTTTTGGACTCAATCTTGAGACCATATTTTGGTCTTGACATTAAGACCAATATAATATTATTTTTTGGTAGAAAGGAAAGTAAGAGTGAAACCTATATCATCATATATATGCTCACACTAACACACAAACACTAACACACAACTAGTTGTATGAGGGCTTAGTTGGGTTGGAATTTATTTTTCAAAACAAAACATAAAAGAAGGTCAAATTCTAATCATGGATAGCTGAGAAACAATAAAATATTCATATACCAACAAAAAACACATGACAATCAGTTCATAGACATAAGAATTTCAAGTCAAAGGATTTAATGAATTAATCCATACACATCATGGATTTCAATTTTGAGGATTTGATTTTAACAAAAACACTTATCATGCACCTAATCATTTGAATTTCATGTATCAATAGAACTTAAAATCTACCCAGAGCAAAAGCAGCAGTGGCAGTATTATGTAAGACTATCTTAGCCATTGGCTAATACATGACCTATCTCAGATCACCAACTTTGTTAAGTCACAACTTACAAGCAACAATTAGTAAAGTGAAACCTGTTCTTTGGGCAAAAATAACCATCAAATTTATAACATGGTAGTAATGAAGACCAAAAACACAGATTAAGCACATCTTAAAAAAAAAATAAAAAATAAAAAGAACACACAACTGCATCCTCAGTATACCAATGGACAACAAGAACATCCCAATCTTCTAGTATGCATCCCTAGGGTCGGTTGCTTTTCACCCGTGCTTTGTTTCTTGGATGCGGTATGTAATGAGCCGTTTTCAGCCTACACTTGTGATCCCTCCAAGCATTCCCAATTTTTTGTAAGGTAAATGTCTTCAAACAAGCATATGCAGTATTAGTAGGGACGACGTATTTTCGCTACAATCAAATAGTTAAGTTAGCAAATTACAATCAAATAGTTGAGTTAGAATTAGAACTGCAACAAGCATGCTAAAATGTCATAATTACAAGTATTATAAGTTCCTAGTTTACCTCTACAAGACGCCAACACTCTTTTTTAAATCCTTCTGGCATGTCCCTCCGAATCAGATATCTTATTGGGCACATGTGGGGTTTTCGCGCAATCGTCCCTAAGAAACCAGTGAAAAACCTCACCACTTCATCAACCAGCTGATGCATACTATTTAGCGGCAACTCAATTACTTGGTCATCAGGAAGATCCCAAACATCCAAGTGGCTACACATCTGAAATTTAAAGGAGACAATATCGTTAAAGTAAGAAAATATAAAACTGTCACATTTAAAAAAAATAAAAATATAGACATACAAATTATTCACCCTAGGGTATGATTAGTGATGAGTTAGACTCTACATGAGATTTTTATTTCAATATATGTTATGAGTGAGAGCCAAGAAGCAACCAGTGACCATATCATAGGCATTTTCATTAGGTATCCTTTAATATCTGACCTTGAAGTTTCGGACATGCAACAATAATGCAATTTATTCAAAAAAAAAACAAAATTAAGTAAACCTCACTGTGCTCCCATTCAAACGTTTCAGAGATTTTTTTGCCCCAATTATGTGTTAGATTATAGGGTAGCAGTATTAGAACAAGCGCAATTGAAAGTTTAAAACTTATTTAATCCTATGATGCACTCTTTTTTAAGATATATACTAAAGAATAAAATTCTAAAAGCTTTTCTTTGTGGTTGTAATGCCAAAACAATAATACTAATACACTTTTGGTGGTGATTCAAATTGTTGTTCAGGTGTGTATTTAAGTAGTAATTGAGGATGTAATAATACAGTCATATAGGGCAGGGGCTAAGACATAGAGGCTGCTCCTTTATTTTTATTTTTTTAATATAATTTTAAGCAAATTAATAGCAAATTTGATATCAAGTTGTATGCCCATACCTTGCGTAGAAGCTTCGTGCATTTCTTGGTTCGTTTCCTGATTCACATGTTCTGTAGAAGCTCCTTCCACGGTTACACTCTTGGAAAGCATGCGGAAATTTGCTTTTTGCCTTGCCATTTCAACCGTCAAAATGTAAAATAAAAACAAGTATATAAGCACAACAACAAGTAAAAAACAAGTCCATGAGTATGGTTGTTGAATTACTAAGGATAGGAATATAAATCTGTGCTTGACAATAAGTCCAACCAAATCATTAGGCCCTTTCTTTGTAGGTTCATTCTTCAGTCCTAAACCTCTGTATATTCCTAAATTTGACTAGGCCATATGAATCTCACTCTCTCTTAAGGTTATGATAATGTTAACCAACAATATTGTGTATCTCACTCATATTCTATTGGCGTAAATACAATTTTAATCCCTACATTTTGACTTTTTTTTTCCATTTTAGTCCTTACATTTTATTTTTACCACTTTTAATCCCTAAACCAATTAATGCAAGACACTTAGTCTTTGAAGCACTATCCGTTCAGCCAACAAACAGGAAAAGCTGATTTGTGCATTAAAATATTATTAAAAAAATTATTTGATATTTTTTTAAATGCCAAAATTAAAAAAAAAAAAATTAATTACTCAATTTTAATTAAAGAAATAAAAAAAACAAAAAAATTATTTTCTTTCAAACAAAAATTTTACTTTCTTTTAATTAAAATGAAGTTTTTTTAATTCCAATTTTTTTTTAGAAGAACATATTCATGTTCTTTATGTTCTTCCCCCTATATGATTCATATTCTTACCAAATTAATCCTTATTTTCTTATCATTTTCTTTTCCTTTCTTGTACTTTCTTCATAACCAAACACATCAAAACAAAATAAATTAATTAAATGTCTTTCCTGTCTTTTTTTTTTTTTTCCTTTCATTATTTTTTTCAGAAGAACATGTTCATGTTCTTTATGTTCTTCCCTTGTGTTCCACCCTATAATCAATCTCCAGCAAAAAACAAACCCTAAACCCAGATCTAACTAAACCCCAAACCCATATCACCAGTAAAGCAAACCTTATCCTTTAAACCCATAAATTTTCTTGGCAAACAAACACAAAAAAAAAAAAAAAAACCCCAAATCACCACCACCAAATCAAAGAACATGAAGATCAAACCCAAGCAAAAGAATAGAAACAATTGAAATCTGCCACAACAAAGAAAGATTAAGACCCATGAAAAACAACCCCACCCACACCATCCATCAAGCCACCAGATCAAACTATCGAGACCCAAAATCCATCAACTAAAAACTGTACAATCTTGATCACCAGATCCATCTCCGACCCACTAAAGGCAAGTCCCACCACAACCCAACCTCTAGAAACCCAGCTAAATAATATTGAAGAAGGAACAAGATTGACAGTGGCGCCAAGAGAACTTGAGAACTGGTGGTGGCACCGATGACATGGAGCTTGGCAACGGTGAAGGGAGAGCCGGTGATGGGTGGTGCCGAATAGGGTAGAACCAGTGACGGGTGGTGATGAAGACGGTAGAAACCCAGCAAACCTGATCTCTTTCTTCTCAACCCAGCAAACCCACCAACCAGCGGTTGTTGTTGTTGTATGCAGCTGTTTTTCCTCTTCTTCTCTAGAATCTTCTTTCTCTCTTTCTCATCATCTCTCCTCCAACCCGAGCCTCCAACCCGTTTGTAAATCTAACTGATTTTATGGTTTTGTTGCTAAGGAAATACAAGAAAAGAGACAAAAAAATTGATTTTTTAAATTTCTGGGCAAGGTTTACTGGGAAGAAAACGAAGATCATGATTAACGGGGAAGAACACATGTTCTAGATTCTTCATGTTCTTCCCAAAAAAAAGAGAAACAAAATTAATTAAAAATCTTTTCTTTTCTTTTTTAAAAAATAAGAAGGTTAAAAATTTTATTATTATTTTATTGATCCGTCAGTTTTCTCCTTAGTTGGCTGACGAAATGTTGCTTCAAGGACTTAAATGTCTCGTATTAATTGGTTTAGGAACTAAAAGTGGTAAAAATAAAATATAGGGACTAAAATGAAAAAAAGTCAAAATGTTGAGACTAAAAGTGCATTTATGTCTATTCTATTCTACAAAAAGCTCTAACCTTCACCGTCAAGTCGGCCTTTAGCAAAGGGGGAAGCTACCCCTCATAGTATAGCCTAAAGTTCAAAACAAAGTCTCTATGCTAGATCATAAGAAGTAGATACCATGGAAAAAAAAAAATCATAAACAACTAATATTCTAATATTACAATATATAAGGATTTCAATGAACTGATATGATAGGCACATGCTTGTGAGGGTTTTGATCTACTTTGTAGCAAATTAGAAAGGTTCTGGTCTCTACTATTCAATGTGACTGGTGACAACATCAAGAAGTGGAAGTAGAGTGGCTTTGGCTCTTGATTGATAATATGACCCATAATTAAAAGAAGACAGATCACTTTTCTTTTTCACTAAGTAGCAGTTTGAAAAATAGGTAGCAAAATTAAAAACATCTTGATACATACCAATAACTAATCAGAAAACACAGTATCTATGCCAACTTATAGATTTATATAAAACAAACATAACTAAAAGATCCCCATAAGTGTTAGATAGTGTAGCCAGATTATCCACTAAACAAAAGCACTATGAGAATGATAAAATAATGCTCATACTCAAAATGCATCAAAATTAATCAAACACACTAGTATTGATTATGGAGTAGCACAAAGAAACCTTTAAAAGAAATAAAGCAACCCCTTTATTAATTGAAGATAACTAAAAGACCCCCCCCCCCCATATGTTTTAGATAATGTAGCCAGATTATCTACAACTAGGCGAAGCAAATAGTACTATGAGAATTATAAAATAATGCTAATAATCAAAATGCATCAAAATTAATCAAACATACTAGCATGGACTATGAAGTAACACAAAGACACCCTTACAATAAATAAAGAAACCCCTTTTTTAAAGCAATGCAATGCAGCGTAGATTTTTTTCCCTTTTTTTTCTAACAACTACATCCACAGATTTCAGTATGTCTGATAAAATGAGAAACCCATTTCTATTATATGAAATATTTATTAAATCAAAACAATCTCTCAGACCCAAAAAAAACCAAACCAATCACACAATTAACCCGATAAACAAGCCTAACATCAATAACTTATTTCAAAAATTAAAGAATAAAAGAATTCAAAGGAATAATTTTGTTTTTGACTGGAAAACATCATAATATATTACAAAACAAACAACAAAAAAACAGATAACACAATGAACATAACACATCAGATAAAAATAATAATAAAAAGAGAGAGAGAGAGAGAGAGAGAGAGAGAGAGAGAGAGAGAGAGAATGTTCGAGGCACTTACAGAGAGAGAGTTTGGTTTTTGGGAGTGAAATGAGGTGATGGCAACGAGGTGGATTAGGGTTTCTAAGCGATGCTGACGAGGTGGATTGGGGTTGCTAGGTGGTAGCCACTGAGTCAACGTGGTTTGGTGGTGGTGGTGGTGGGATTTTGGGTCTGCGAGAGAGAGAGAGAGAGTTTAAAAGATAAATAGTGTTTGGGTGGGATTTTGGGTCACTGCGAGAGAGTGAGAGCTAGAGAGAGAGAGAGAGCTGGGATTTTGGGTCACTGAAGAGTTAGAGAGAGATACAATGAATGAGATAGAGAGATATAGTGTTTTTGGCAGAAATGAAAAGGCGCAAAAATGAAAAGCCACAAAAAAAAAAGAGGGAAGATTTGGGGAGAGGCAGGGAGTTAAATGGTCTATAGCGGCAGCCCAACCGCCACTATAACTAAGAATAACCACCGCAAAAAGGAGTCCTTATTGCGGCGGTCATACAAACGTCGTTACAACTCGCATATTGCGGCGTTTTTCTCTACCGCCGCTATAGTATCGACGCAAAATGATATATTTATTGCAGCGTATTTCTAGAGCGCTGCTATATCTAAGTTACCTCCGTTAAAACATATATATTGCGGCGGTTTTATGTCCTGCAGTAACAAACCATACCTATAACGGCGGCCCAAAAAGCGCCGTAATAGGCAACATATAACGGTGGTTTTTGCACCCATCACAATAGTACAGATTTCTTATAATGTTAATTCAGGATTTCCTAGACAATCTTTAAAACATCTCAACAGCTTGGGAACTCAATTATAGATCATACAAATGGGTTATTTCTTATATAGGATAATTGGATCATTTGGTTAGGAAGTTAGTTAAGCTTTTTTTTTTTTTTTTTTTTTTGATAATTTGGTAGTTTATAATGAGAAATTGGGGATTTGATTCCCGAATATTTTTATTGGAAATATCAAAAGATGCCAACTAAGCACGCAATAGAATTAACTAGGATCTAATTAGCTAGCCATTAATTAAGAATTGAAAATAATATTCCAATAGAAATCAATCATGATCTAGTATAAGAGTTACAAGTAAATTCTCAAATCAATTAATGAGAAATGTTGATTTTTTTTAACCCCTCTCTCCATAATCTACTTAACCAATAAACACCCAAAACTTAGACTAGTTTTTGTTTCTCAGGAGAAAAAAAAAAAAAAAAAAAAAAAAAAAAAAAAAAAAACTTAGACTAGTTTTCAAATTTCCCATATATATTTCCCTATACACCTAAACGAGATATTTCCCTTTACACCTATACACTAAACTCCTAATCACAACTACTCACCATCCAATGAAAATTGCATCCCTTCTTTTGTTATTTGTGGAAATAAATGACACTTATCAATTACATAGAAGACTTGAAGCAACTCTTCATTCAAGTAAAAGATATGAACGTGATTATCAAGAAGAGACTACCCACTTTGTGGGTTGGTTATTGGTTGAAATTACTACTCCGTTTTGGTTATTATATGATGTCTTCTCATTAAAAATGGGACACTCGTTAATCGACACATTCATTCAACGTCAAGATCACTTTTTCTCGTTTATCCTAGGAAATCTGGTTTGTTTGTCAAGATTGTGATTTCTCATGGATGGCGTATAAGAGATTTATGGATGATGCATAGGTGAAAGAAAAAGTTCATAGACAAGGGGAGCTTAGTAAGACTTGTCCATAGCGCAGAGAGGTCTCAAAACCCACAAAGAGACAATGACTCACATAGTCATAGTAAATACGAGATTGTTGGATATACATATATACATTGAGATTGTTGGGTATCATTCCAACATAGACTATAAAGTATAAACACGACATGGCTTTGTTATAAACTTTAAAATCCCTAACTGATGATGCAGCAGTACCATTCCACTTAAGTCTTATTCAGCATGTGTTATAATCGTGTGTCTCTCTAGTCAATCAATTGTTTCTGTTAATTTTTGAATTTGTACAAGTAGATATACTTGTACAAATAGATATACTTATAACCCTAAAAATAATGAAGAAGAAAAGTTATGCTAATAACAGATTTAGCCTCTGCTCTAGGTGCATATAAATAGAGTCCATCTCGTGTAATCATTATGATACCATTCAATAAAACTCATTAGCATTTTCTCGCTCATTTTCTATGAAATTAGTCCCAAAATTTCCAAAATAATCTCTATGTATTATATCAACTTCTCAATTTAAGTCTCTACAAAGTGTTATCTTTCCAACCATACTTATAAAAAAAGATATGAGTTGAAGATCCCGACTTAGCGCAAAAAAAAAAAGTATCTTAACCACATTATAAAAAAAAAAAAAAAAAAAAGCTAAATTACAAATTACACCCTTAAAGTTTAGGGGTATTTGAATTTTTTATCCTAAAATTTTAGAATTTTTATCCACCGAAGTTTGGGGGTCTAAAATCTGAAATTTTAAGGTGTAAAATCTAACTCCTAAACTTTAGGAAATAAAATCCAAAACACCCATAAAATTTTAAGAAATAGAATCCAAATTCTGAAACATTAGAAATGATGGCAATGGGGTGGGGCGGGTTTGAGGGATGGGGTCTTTGCCCTCGTCCTACTTGATTTTGTCTTACCCCATCCTCACCCTACTCCACATGACTGGAAAAATTTTCTTACCTCATCTCTGCCTCTTGGGGCCTTGCGAAGCCCGCCTCATCACGTAAAACTCTACTTCTTGTTAATTTGTCCACAACTATTACAATTGTTTTTAATTAAACCTGTTTTGTTAATAAAAATATACTTGAAATTTTAAATAAATTTATCCCATCAAATCAAACTAATTTATTATTAAAGTGTTTAACAAGAAAATATCACAACAAAAATAAGTATCTCATAATACAAAATCAATGATTCAATAGTATATAAATTTGTTTATAATAAAGAAAAAGAAAATGTTAAAAATGGTACCTTATTTCCAACCTTGCTAGAGAAAAAAAAGAGGCAAAAAACATTGTTGGGTAGAATAAAATAAGCTGATGATATGTTTGTTTAAATAGTAGGGTTTTAGGGTTTGAAAAATTTACAATTTAACCCTTATCAATGCGAGGCGGGGCAGGGCGGGAATTGGGCAGATTAGGTCTAATATGTCTAAACCTGTCCCTAATCCACCCCATATTGCGGGGCTTAAATCTCGCCCCATCCCTACCCCATCACCTTTGTGGGGCGGGGAAAACCCACGTGAGGCGAAGTGGGAAGAAGCAGGTCCGAAGGATGGGGTCTTTATCCCTGCCTCACATGATTTTGTCTTACCCCATCTTCGACCCCCCCCCCCCCCCTCCACATGACGGGGAAAATTTTCTTACCCCATCCTTGCCTCTTGGGGCCCCACGAAGCCCACCCCATCACATAAAACTCTACTTTTTGTTAATTTGTCCACAACTATTACAATTGTTTTTAATTAAACATGTTTGGTTAATAAAAATATACTTCAAATTATAAATAAATTTATCCCATCAAATGAAACTAATTTTAGCAAAAATTGAATAATATTATTAAAGTGTTTAACAAGACAATATCACAACAAAAATAAATATCTCATAATACAAAATCAATGATTCAATAGTATGTAAATTTGTTTATAATAAAGAAAAAAGAAAATGTTAAAATTAGTACCTTATTTCCAACCTTGCTAGAGAAAAAAAAGGGGCAAAAAACATTGTTGAGTAGAATAAAATAAGCTAAAGATATATTTGTTTAAATAGTAGGGTTTTAGCGTATGAAAAATTTACAATTTAACCCTTATCAATGCGAGGTGTGGCGAGGCAGGAATGGAGCGAGTTGGGTCTAAAATGTCTAAACCTATCCCTGTTCTGCCCCATGGTGCGAAGCTAAAATCTTGCCCCATCACCTTTGTGGGGTGAGGAAAACCCACGTAGGGCAAAGTGGAGAGAGGCGGGTCAAGCGGGTCAAGTTGAAATTAAATCATATTGTTCTATTGTGGTATAGCCTATCTTCACGGACTCGAATTCAATTTACTAATTAGGGTTATTAATTTGTAAGTATATTGGCCACATATATGGTGAGATTCATGTAAGCAATGCATCAGAATTTTTTTTTTCTTTTTTGTCTTTTTATTCTTGGGGTCCAGGAGGGGTGGGGATGCTTTCATATTATATATAAATGAAAATTATGCATATTGTTTTTTGAGAACTGCTACGTCCACAATATTTTTCACAACAAATCCTAGTTGGCAAGTTGTTACAGGTTTTAAATTTAAATCCAACACTGAAATTACTTTCTTACCTACTAGTAACAGCAAATAACAACCTGCCAACTAGGATTTGTTGTGAAAATATTGTGAAAAATGTTGTGGACATAGTATTTCTCTTGTTTTTTTATTCATTGTGTCATCAATACTTTAAGACTTATTATAATGATATTGCCCCATCTTATTTTAGTGAAAATTTGTTTTTATTTTTTAAGGACAGAGAAATTACTAACCACGGATTTCCTAAAACCAGCTTGTTCAGGTAGAATTGAAATTATTTTCCTGCATTGCATCGTTATCTAAAGCCTATAACTATTGCCTTTTATTAACTGCTGGTTCGAAGCACATATTGAGATGCATTTAATACAATAGTATTATGTAAAATTATTATACATTCTCAACAAATGAAGACAAATTATATATGTTAAAATATTAAAAACAAAATTATAGATAACCAAAATAAATTTGTGTATGCAAATAAATGAATTATTGATAAGAGTATTTTCTTTTATAAGACGTGTGTTACAACTTATAATTGAACATTTATTAATTTTTAATTTATGACAGAACTCTTAAGTATTTTCAATGTTAACAATGGTAATAGAATGATACTAGAATATTATAAATTTTACTATATAAATCTTACAAATTAATATATTATCAATTATAAAAGTAATTTAAACACTCATTTATTATCTTAAAATCAATCATATTTATTATTACATCCGTTTGTAAATGTTAAGCTATAAAATTTATAGTAAGTCTAACATTTTTAACATTTATTTATAGTATTGTTTAAGTGCCTAACTTTGAAATTTTTTTCTTTAGTCTCAGGAAGAGTTTTGAGGAACTTTGACTTCCTTCCTTAAGGAAGTACCCATGAACCCAAACAACCTATTGAGTCAGCTTTAGCAAAGACTCGAAATATGTTTAGCAATAATAATGATGTGGGATGCAAAAGTGACAAAAAGCAAAACACATTAACTTCCAGAAAATAAAAAACAAAATACGTTTAATTCTGAAAATTATTTCAAATTTACTAGGGTTCCTTGAATCAATAACGTGATAATTATCTATAATTTACCAGAGAAAGAAATAAATAATTTGAATTATCTTAATCTAAAAACTGAATTGTCTTTAGATTCTACAATGCATTTAAATAGTAAAAAGAAAATCTAGGGTGATTAGGAAAACGTACAAAATCCTAATTTGACTAAATAATACCTAAAATTTAGGAAATAATAACTCTAATTCTGAAAATCCAAAAAATTACATAAAATTACCAATAACAGAAAATTACAAAAATTAATTTGGAAATTTTGCCCAACATCAAATAACATTATTCTAGTATTTAATTATTTTGAGTCTCAAACTCTTCAGTCTTAGCATCTAAACTATTTTTGCTTTATGAAAAGTTTGAAAGAAGCCACTCCACAAGAAGGCATTGAAAACCTTCTTAATATTCCATAGTCCCTCTAACTGTGAGAATGAATATGCTTGTCCAATAACGTTGGGTCCAAAGAGTACAAATTGGATAGTTGAAGTCTACCAGTAAAAGATAAAAATTTAGCAATCCAAGACTTGATTCTACAAGTAATTTTGTTCAATAACTCTTTGTATTCCTTCTATCAGACGTAGGTCAACACATTTTGGTCCTAATGCTACAATCTGGCTTTTCTTATAATTTATTTTTTGTGAAAATTATTAGTTTCTTCCAATATCTTAATAGTAGTCCTTGTTGAACACTTCTTTATGTTTTCAAAAATTTTAACCTCAATTGAATTGATTTCTTTGTACTAATAGCATGATGATCATGCCAAAATCATGAAATATTAACCATGTTATTGACATGTTAAATTCGTTTCATTCAAAACATGGCCATATGTCTATGAGAACTTTTCATATGTGTGGAGCATTTTAAATATAAAATAAAATTTTTGTTAGAAACTCGTATATTTTAAATGATGTCGTTTTTGTCATATATATCGATTCATCTTCAAATATATTCATTTCAAATCTTATTGGTTGGCAATAATAAGTCCCTATATAGGACCAACTCAACACATTTTAGTGCCTTCTCTTATTTGTTAAATATTAAATGAATAACATTTATGTTTTGATATTTTTTTTCATTTTAAAATATATTTTCTTGCCTTTTTAGATGCAAAATTATTATTAATTTTGTTTTTGTGTTCAAGGTGTACTAAGATTTTTTTTTCAATTTGTAATATTGCTAATTCACTTAATCTTTCTTATGACATAGTTAATCTTAAATATGATGTCATCAATTTTAATTTTGAATAACTTTTTTTTTTTTTTTTGTATATGCAAATATAAAACATATTGTTAGTTAAAAGTGATACATGTTTAAGATTATCATTGTATTGTTGGCCAATAAATGGTTTTTTTTTTTTTTTCTTGGTGAGAGATCTTATTTTTTTTTTTAATTCTTAATTTTTTTTTCTTTTGCAATACTATAAGACAAATAAATATATAACATATCTCTTTTAGAAAGCTTTCTTCCTTGCCCAAATAACCTACTAGTTGAGCCACAAGGATGGCAATTTTGCCCCGCCCGGCTTGACCCGCCCCTCCCCCGCTTCGCCCCGCGCGGGTTTCCCTGCCCCGCAAAGGTGGTGGGGAGGGAATGGGGTGAGATTTTAGCCCCCGCACCACAGGGCGGGGCGGGGATGGGTTTAGACTTTTTAGCCCCGCCCTGCCCCATCCCTGCCCCTCCCACATTGATAAAGGTTGAATTGTAAATTTTTCATACTCTAAAACCCTACTATTTAAACAAATATATTATCAATTTATTTAATTCTACCTAACATGGTTCTATGCCTCTCTTTTCTCTTTAGCAAAGTTGGAAATAAGGTACCAATTTTAATGTTTTCTTTTATATTTATTAGAAACAAATTTATATTCCATTGAATCATTGATTTTGTACTATGAAATTTTTGTTTTTATTGTGATATTGTCTTGTTAAACACTTGGATAATATTATTTAGTTTTTGCTAAAAATTAGTTTGATTTGATAGGATGAATTTATTTGTAATTTCAAGTATATTTTTATTAATGAAATAGGTTTTAATTAAAAAAAATATAATAATTGTGGACAAATCAACAATAAGTAAAGTTTTACGGGGTGGGGCGGGGCTTCGTGGAGCCCCAAGGGGCGGGGATGGGGCAATAAAATTTTCCCCGTCATGCAGGGCGGGGCGGGGATGGGGCAAGACAAAACTATGCTGGGCGGGGATGAAGACACCATCCTTCGGCCCCGCCCCGCCCCGCCCCATTACCATTCCTAAGCCACATCCTTGACTTGGGGTAGTGTTTGGATTCAGCTGAAACGCAGTGCGTCTATGTTTCAGCCGTTTTTTTTTTTAAGGCCAGCACTTGAATAGTAAAAAATAGTAAACATTAAAAATTTTTATTATTTTTTTATTATTTTCAGTTTTAATTTTTAATTTTCAACTAAATAAGTTATATCCAAACAAACTAACAAAGACAGTTAGAATAAAATTTGTCAAAAATTGATGCAATTTTTAATTAACTTTACTTAACTTATTCCGCAAAAAAAAAAAAAAAAAAAAAAAAAAAAAAACTAGACTTTACTTTTCCTCCTCACCTCTCAATCCAAAAAGCCACATGGCTCCTTATTAAATTTAATTTCAGACAAAGTGCTCGGACAACAAAGCTAGGTGCCTAAAGAATAGCTCGTAATCATCGCACCGGATCCTAGGTTAACACTTTTTTCTCTTTTCTCGACGCACTTCATACGGACTGAAAGATTAAAAACAATTAAATACTTATTAGTGAACCACTTTTTTTTGGGGTAATGATACAATGAACCACTAATGAATATTTAAATGCTTTTATCCTTCGTTTGGCTATAGTCAAGATTCTGAATTAGGGCTGAATTTGATTCCACCTTCATGTTGAGATACAAGAGACAAGGATAAAAGCATTAATTAGATTAATGATGTCGAACCTTGCACCATTTTTTACTCCTTGGCTTTGAATTAATTTTTTGTTCCCGTGCCAAGAAACAACCCCTGATACCCTCCTGGGTCTTCTTTTATAGCCATTGAAAATGAGCCTTACCTGAAGCGGTCTTAGCACTACCGTCATCATCGTATAAATTATGGTTTTTTACTTGATATTATACAATTGCAGAATAAAGGACAATTGTTCAATTGTATCAAACATCTCTCTCTCCCTCTCTCTCTCTCTCTCTCTCTCTCTCTCTCTCTTATAATTGAATACTATTAAGGAAAATATTTTTCTCAATAGTTTGATGTAACCTACTGTGATTAAAACATCACTTTCAACCAACTCCAAATCTTGCAATACTTATATTATGCGCCAGACGCAACAACTCATGTTAACCGATGTGGAGAATAAATATTATGTTTGTAGACTTATTAATTATATGGAATTTATAGCGCAAAACTCAATAGAATTCAAAACTACAAACATATTGAGAACTTGAGCTTTGTGTCTTAGCGTACCCATAAAATCAATTGTCATTTTTTACTTATTGCTGATGTGGTGAATAGGGTTCTTACAACACTTGAATAGAAACCCTATTCCATGCACCCAATAGTTACAAGAAGAAATTTATTTTGGGATAATCTTAAAGTATACCTGAAAACCGCTAAACCAATCTCTTAAAATTATATCAATTGTCATTTGTTTGATTGAAAATACAAATCACTAATCCAACCTCTTGGAATTAAATTAATTATTATTTGTTTTATTGGAAATATTTATATTCATGCTACAAGCACCAAGGAATCTGTTTATAATGAGAAGTTTGCCGCTTGATAAATTCATGGCATTGATTGTTCATGCAGTGTCTCCAATTAAATGTGTTAATCAATTCTTTTTTTTTTTTTTGATAAAAATGTGTTAATCAATTTAATTGAAGGCAATCTTGAATCTGTCCATTTATCAAACTAAGCATGTGAACCATCTCTAACCTGTCGGTGAATTTTCTGACATTTTTTTTATATTTTAAAAAATAAAAAATAAAGAAGAAACACTTTTGGTGAAATGTCTTCAAATATTATTATAACACATTAAATTAAAGTGTTACCCAAGAAAAAAACACAACACGACTTATTGTTTAAAATATGTTTATGTGGTAGTACACGCATATTACGCTTCCAAATCTTTTTAGGGAGCACAAAATCTTTTGTTTTGTCTTAAAAATAATATTAAACCATTTCCTTTGCCGTTTGAAGGTATATGATAGAGACTTGCTAATTATTATTCTCAGACACATATGAAGTTATGAACATCTCAACGTTTTGTACCAAGCTTCTAGGTTTGGTCTCCAGAATATTTTCCTACATACACACCATGTGAAAACCAAATTTGAAACACATATATTTCATTATAATAAACAGCTCAGTGATGATATAAATATTAAAGGATTCGTTAATTTGTGGACCTAAATTAGGTTCTACTTTCAACGTATTTGTAAAGAGAAGGGAGAGAATAATAAGTAATCGAATCTACTATAAATATTTTTTTACTAAGACGGAAGATATTCAGATCATAAACAATTCATCAAAAAAAAAAATCATAAACAATTTTATATAAGTACAGAAAAAATTCACACTGAATCTACTATAAATATTATAAAATCAAAGTTTGAGAGAAAATTCACATAGAATTTTTCCATGTAGTACGTAGTTTTATGCCACATTTCATTCTATCTTAAAAGTTAAAACACGGGGCGTGTTTGGGTTGGTCGGAAAATTCAGTCAAACAGAAAATGATTTCTGTTGACTGTAAAATAAAGAGGCTTGAAGTGTAAAATGATTTTCGGACCTATTTTACCTTCAAAGTGATTACACCCATTTTCCATTGCAACTTGAACTGAGAGAGAGAGAGAGAGAGAGAGAGAGAGAGAGAGAGAAAGAGAGAGAGAGAGAGAGAGAGAGAGAGAGAGAGAGAGCAACCCCAGATCGCCCACCGCCCAGAAGCACCGCACTAGAAGCACCACCGAATCATGCCAGAAGCACCCCCGAATCGCGCCAAAGGCAACCCTAGATCACCCACCACCCCCAACCCTAGATCGCACTGGCTCGTCACACCCTAGCACTGCCGAATCGCACCACTTGAAGCACCACCGAGATCGCACCCCAGCACCAATCGTGCCACCAAATCGCGCCCCAACACCAATCGCACCCCAGCACCTGAAGCACCGCCAAATCGCGCCACCCAAGCATCACCGATCTCGCCTTCGTCCCCGTCCACGTGATCTTGCCTTCGAACCCAATCGCCTCTCCCTTTTCCTTCTTCTCTCAATTTGACCGAATTTGATAATTTTTTTTTTTTTTTTGGGTTTTGATTCTTTTGTATTTCTTTGCTGAGAAATGATATTATATAATTGTTTGGAAGCTGAGAAAATGTGGGCAACAAGTAGAAAATGTGTTTTCTATGGTATTTTCAAGAACACAACCAAACACTAAAAAATATTTTTCAAAGTATTTTTTAAAATGCCACCAAACACCTGAAAATATTTTCTTTTCCGAAAAGTATTTTCCCTTGCAAATATTTTACACTTGGAAAACATTTTACATTGAACCAAATGCACCCTAATATATGTACATTTAGGATTTAGCGCGCAAAAAAAAAAAAAAAAAAAAAAAAAAAAAAAAAAAAAAAACTTGTATTTTTTCTTAAAACAGAAATTTAAGGTATATGTAACTTTTTAGTTTTTCATTGGACAATATTTTTTTCCCGGATCTCTTTCTCTCTCTTTCAAAAAAAAATAACAAATTGAAAATATTGCTAATCATAGGGAAAAAAAATTGTATATTTGTCTTTATTCTTTAAACAGGAAAAAAGGAAAATTGCCCAATGTGAAAAATTAAACAATAACTTTTTTAATTAATTTTAAACCCCACATTTATAAGCAATGATAGTCTTTCCACCTCATTCATATTTGTTAAAACACACTATGAAACAACCTATCTAACAAAACAAAAATTCTCAAACCAGCTCAAACCCTTTCCTCCCAAAACCTTCAAACATTTTATGCCCAGGAAGGCGCCAATTAAGTTATAAGACTCTTGGCATCCTCTCTCTACTATATTCTATCTCTTTCTCTATTATCTATAGGACAAATCTAACCGTTAAACTGTATATTCTTTGCGCTCTTAATACACATGTCAAATTTTTGATCCATCGGATATTATTTACTATATAATCTATAAACTTATATTTTATGTATAATTTTAAACTACAAAAATTTGTAATTTAAATAATTTATTGATAACATAGCTATTGATCTTTAATTTTTTATAAATTTTGCAAGCACGTAGGATATAAGAAGAAGATATAATCCAATAGTGAATTTGTCAAAATTCACTTCTAATAAAAAAAATATTGAGTAAAGCTGTAGTTTTAGGCTACAAATAATTTTGTAACTAAACTTTGTCTTTGTCCATAATGCTCACTCTCTCTTTTGTAGTTATGTATTCTGCTTTCTCTCAAAGTTTGTCTTTGACATGGAGAAAAGCAAGGACGGATAATTTTTTTTTAATTAATATATACATAGTCACCAATTTTAGTAATTTTGTTCTATAAAATCACACTTTACCCCCTTTAATATTATCAATGATTCTTTTAGGAGTACTACTCTAACCACAAAATTTTCTATAACATTTTTACAAACTATTGTAGTAGTAAACTTTTATTAGTTTGCATCTGGCCCATCACTTACATCGCATTTTTACTTACTAATAACCACTCACCACATTAATAATTTGTAAAAAAAAGTTTGTAATTCTAGCATTTTCCTCCTTTTAAAGGCCAGATCTAAAATCTAAAGCAAAATAAACAAGCCCAAAAAAATTATTCAACAACAAAAATTACCAATAGTAAAGCTATAAACAATTAAACTCAATCATCCAATATTACCTAAAACAAACAACTTGACCCTTTAAAAAATTTTAAACAAAATAATTTTGTCCATACCTTGATGCACACATAAAAAACACAAAAAAAAAAAAAAAAAAACTCATTAGCTGTTAAGTAACGAGCCAGAAGCGAGAGCCACCGCACGCAACTAACAGCAAAATTGCCCCCTATAGTTTCATGTTCCGGCTCCGTCCTTGAAGAAAAGGGTTTTTTTTTTTTTGGGATGCAATAAACGCCAGTAAAAATTTCCCTATCTGGTTGTTCCATTACCTGTTGAGCACTTTGAGTCTTTTTTAACTTTGCTGGTTTCCTCGGCTGTAGAGGAGTAACATGGCATTTTTTAAATGACATGCTAACTTTTTTAATTATTAAAAATTAAAATATAAGCATAAATGGATCCGAACCCATTTTATTCTATGGGAGAAATGTTAAGGACACAACTTTTGTCACAACTCATCACATGATGAGTTGTAAGTGGTGCAAAAAAGGTAGTGGTGCAAAAAAGGTAGTGGATACATGTGGATCCATACTTTTACCATTCACAATTCGTCATGTGGCAAATTGCGGTAAAAATTGTGTAAGAAGTTATAGTCTAGTATTGCTCAATCACCCCATTTAATTAAGTCATGGTTGATTGGTTGGTCACAAATCACAATGGATAAATTCTGGGATTTGGAAGAGCTTCCTCGCGTTGGGCCAGGCATGGGCTTGCCGCAAGACATGGATTGCTTCAAGAAAACAGTGGGACCTACGAAGAGAGAGAACCCTACAGGTGGAACCTTTCCATGGGGTCCACACTGAAGAAATTTAGTATAAATGGGCCCAGTGTGGGTAAGAAGTACTCTTATTGGGCCGCCAGAAATGCTAATAGGTAATAGCTACCTGCATGCTTATTAGAACTGCAGATGAGTTTCATTTTTCATTAATAGAAGTTTTTGATTTTGTTTTTGGTTCAGAGTCTCTAAAAATTTACTAAAATTATTATAAATTTTCCTTTGGATTACATGAACGGATATAGATAATTTCGAAGTACAATAATTGAAAAAAAAAAAAATCTCATGATTTTGCCGATCCCCATGGTTAGAAATCATTGGAGGCTTGGGGCAGCAATGTCTCCTCACTATACTCGTTTTGCTAGTAAAATCAACCTGCGAAGACACCACATTATGACCTTAGATTTAACAAATAACAAATGTAAAAAGTCTCCATCAATGTCTCTTAAATCATCTAGCTGCACTTGCACTGTGAATGACTTGAACTTTGTCAAAGTCACACACAACCCATAAAGGATAAGATTGTGTGTTAGACCTTTCTCAATAATTCTCATTGAATGCCACCATTATTACTGGGTAATCAAGATCTTTTTGAATTTGGAGATTGCGTAATGGTACGTCTTGATTCTTGAACCTGTCTGCAAATTAAGGATATATGGTTTAAGTTAAGCATAAGATTATTGCTCTTTTTAATTTCTGTTTTTCATTGAATTTGATGTATAACTCTAGAAAGACTAGAATAAGATGTAAGGAGGAGAGGAGAGTTATAGCGTTAGGAATTAGGATGAGAAGGGAGTAGGAACTGATAGGAATAAGGGGAGAAATAGAGGAGAATTGTATAATATAGAAGTCAAAAGTCAAAATTAAAAATAATATCATTTATTTTTTCTTTTCTTTTTTTGGGAGTAAATTACCATTTTGTTCCCTAATTTTTATTCCATGCATTAAAATGATCCCTAACATTTTAAACGTGTCAATTCAATCTTTAACCTTTTGATATTGCGTCGAAATAATCTATGTCATTAAGTGATGGATAAAAAAATGTTGATGTGACTAACGATAATAATATAAAAATTAGTTGTATGCAACATGGCTTCCACGTGTGCTGCCAATGTGGCATGAATTTAAAATAAAATCAGAAAGGGAAAAAATAATCATTCATTCTACATAGCAACACATGAGGAAGCCATTTTGTATAAAAATAAATTTTTATTATAACCATTAGTTACATCAGCTCTTTCCATTCACTATTTAATGGCATGAACTATTTTGATACAATGTCAAAAGATTAGAGACTAAACTGACAAATTTGAAATGATAAGGACCATTTTGACACGCAAGACAAACGTTAGGAATCAAAATGATAATTTACCATTTTTTATATAAATCTCTCCTCTCCAACGGAGTGTTGTTTTATCTTCTTCCTCTAAACTCATATACACTAAAATCTAAACCAATGGTCCAATAACACAACAAAGTTTCGGAACATAGGCTAGAATGCAATCTTTCAAAATAAAACAAAGCAAATTTTGATAAGTTTTGTGAACACAATTTGTTGATGTATTACTAAAAATAATTTTCATAAGTCAAAAATGTTGTAATTCAACTAACACGTTTTTGCGTTCTCAATGAAGACATCCAAAATTTAAATCTCTCTCATCCTCAACTATTAGTGTATCAAAAAAATAATCAACAAAAGTTAAGCTCATACAAAAGGGGGAAAAGGAACAAGTATAAATGAAATAAAGAATAATAAATTAAAAAAAAAAAAAAAAAAAAAAAAGAAGAAGAAGAAGAAGAAGAAGAAGAAGGAGAAGAAGAAGAAGAGTTGGTACGGCATAGATCATTCAAATCAATCTATTAAGACTAAAATGGTAAAGATTGTTGCGAGTGGTGTAGAGATGCTGCCACTAAAAAACACAACAAAAACATATCATCATATCATCATAAGCTCTTCACCACCTTGAAACGCAAAACACCAACACCAAGCAACACGGGAACCCCTTCAAGAAGCTCTTATGTCAGACAAATCGAAAAGTTTAATCAAATCAGGAAAAAAAATCCCAACCACCCTCAAATAATTCAGCGAATTTCTAAAGCAACTAATAAAAACACAAAATTTTCCACACCAAAAAAAAAAAAATCACATCCAAGTCCAACCCTTTTTTTGATTCAATCCAATCATCAAAACATTATAAAAAGTGCTGGGTGGTCCATTAATTGTCACACTCCATTGGAAGATATTGTACATATCAACCGGACCATATTAGAATTGAAACTTTTATATATTTGGATTGACTTCGGAGGACGGGAATGCTTAGGATGCCATTAAGATTGTAAAGTAATGGACTAAGTCAAGCATGTATTGAATGTTTAAACTTGGATTGACAAGGTTAATAGGGTGTTTAAGCTCAATTCAAACTTGTCTCGACTTATAATGTTCAAACTCGAGGGTTTTAAAAATTCAAATACCTCGAGCGATTGATGACTGGCTTCATTAGTCAACCCGCCAAGTTGATCACAAAGCTTAAATCAGGCCCAAGCTCAATCGTGCAAATAAGTTTGTTCTTTATTATATATCTTTATTTTATAAATCTAGTTAATGGAAAAAATAAACTTTTTTTTTTAAATGAGAAGGCAACTTTTAAAATTATAAATGTAAAAGTAATAATTTCAACAAAAATATAGGGTTGTAATTTTTTTATTTTTAGAGATTTTTAACTTATATCGTTCGCTCCTGATAATAGTTCTTTATCATCAAACCAAAATATTTAAACATCAATCAGTTTTTGGTGTTGACGGGGATTGAATCCCAAATTTCTTATACAACCATCAGAGATTTTACCAGTTGAATTAACTAGAACCCACAAATTACATGGGTTGAAACTAAGTTAAGCTTAGCCACATGCTTGGATATTTGTAGATTTCTCTCAAACCCATAACAAGCCTTATTAATGAGCTTAAGTCAAGCCCAAATTCAACTTGTTTTTTCTTTTTCTTTTCTTTTTTTATAATTAAAACTTGTTTATCCTTGAGCCTTATATTCACAAATTGCAAGCTTATTCTTATTCATAAACAAAATAATTTACTTAACCTCAATTAACTTTAAACAATCAATCATTAATTGCTTATTATCAAGTCAAACTCAAATTGTTCATGAACAACTTAGTACGTTTGCAATCCTAGACGATGTCAAGAGACTGAGAAAGTTATAAACAAAGAAAGAAGGAAGCTAATTAGCTTTATGATGAGAGAGAGAGAGAGAGAGAGAGAGATACTAATTAGATTTGTGATTATGAGAGCAAAAGGTTTAAAACCAATACTTTCGCCTTCTAATCATAGCCACCTCCTATAACCACTATCTTACACCACCATAGAACCCACCACAACTCAAAGCCTCATTAAAAATTCTAAAAGAGTTGTTATTCAAAGCCTTCCATGAGTGGAAAGAAATGAAGGAAATCAATACATGAGTAAAAGAGTAAATATGAATGAATGAGAGAGAAAAAAATATTATAAAAAGAACAGAGAATAAAAAGACAATTTTAACCTTTGTTTAGAGTTGTTAAGAGTGATTAGTTGAGTTATAAAAATTATATTGAAAATAAAATCACAGGTAAGCAAGAACCAAATAAAGCTACATAGCTATAAAATATAATTAACTCAAAAAGTTAACATATTAATCAAATTGGGTAAGTAATATGGTGATTTAAATTGCACAAAGTTGGCATCAGTCATATATGCATAAACAATATCATCATATTTGCACACTTAGTGTGTGTTTGGCTACAGCTTAAAAAGTAAGTTTATTTTATTATTTAGCTTATTTTTATTACTATTCATAAGCTCCATTTCACTTTTTGGTACTATTCATAAGTTTTACTGTACTATGTCAGCTAACTTTTACTTTTATCTACAATAATTTTAGCAAAAAATTTTTAATTTTAACAAAATAAATAGATCTAAACATACCCTTAAAAAATATTAATTTGGTAGGATCCATATATAGACTAATATTTATAAGAAATCTTTGATTTATATATATATTATATATATATATTTTTTTTTTTTGGTTTCAAAGAACCCCACGTTGGGCTCACATCGTTGGTGGGAAAGAAGACCCCCACAACGTATAAAGTCACATCAAAACAAAAACAAAACAATGGGTCCATAATGGAAAAAAGAGAATAGTACTGCCTTTTGTAGCCATTCAATGGGCGTTGTAGTTTGCATTTCTCTCTATCTCGTCTGGACTCGGAGACTCGCTTTCCTTTCCTTTCCATCACTCTCATTCTCGCTCGAAAGTGTAGTGTGTACGTGACGTTTTTTTCTCTTTGGTTTTCAGACGGTAGAAAGAAAGGTAGAGTGAATGTGAAAGAGAGGAAAAATTAATAAAGATTGTACAGTGACTGTGCATATGTAGTGGGATCACTGGGACCCACCTATGATCCACCACATTTTCTTTCTCTACTGTCACTCTATCACCAGTGGCGAAGCTAGGGCCTAGGGGGACCAAGTTAGGATAAAATCTCAAATAAAATCAATGAAATTATGTTGTCACTCGCTCTCTCAAATGACATAACTCATCTAGCTATTATCTAAAAATTATTTTTATCAACTTATTTTATTATTTATTTTATATTTGTGATTATATAAGAATTTTATTATATTTTTTGGTTTTATTTATAGATTTGAATGAACTATTTTAATTAATTTTTATCTTTATTTATAATATTTTTTAAAATAAATTACAATTTTAGTAAAATAAGCGGATCCTAAACAGATCCTGAAAGTGTGCTAAAAAGAGATGAAACTCACAGCTTATTAGAGGTTTTTAACTTATTTTTACTACTACGTATGGGTCTTATAATATTTTTTGGTATTATTTATAAGTCCTACTGTACTATTTAACTAACTTTTAACTTTTTTTTTATAATACTTCCAGTAAAAAATTTAGAGTTTCAACCAAATAAGTTGTTTCTAAATAAACCCTTAGCCTATTGCCCTTGTAATTCTATAAACAAAACTCATGTTCTCTGATACAAATCCCTAATTAGCAATATCACGAAGAAGAAAAAAATCCCCAATTTTTCTTACAACTATTTATGTACATCGCCAACGTGCCACTCCACCATTAGTCACCACATCATCTTCTTGCCTTGAGCGGCCTTCAACAATGGTTGCTATCTTACAAAGCTTCTAGCTGGGTAATCCTCTCCCTTGTGGCCAACCTGTCACCCTACCATGCATAATGTTGTTCGCTCCAATTTCTAAACCACTTGAGTGAATTGGTGACTACCAGTATCTCTCTCTTTGTGATGTATCCTAGGGTTCACTGAGAGAATGATTAATATTGATTGAAAAAAATCTAGGACCACAATATTTTGCGCCACAACTCTAATGTGGCAGACATTAAGTTATGGGTTTATCAAAAAGTAAAAAGCAATTAATCACAATTTGCCACATATAATTTTTGTGAAAAATTGTGTAGTAAATGTTGTGTTTTTTTTTTTTAAAAGCTAATATTGAATAAAAAAAAAAACAAAAAACAAAACAAAACAAAACAAAACAAACAAAGAATGGTAGTATTGATTATTTTTGTTGTTTTTTATGTTGATTATCTTTATGTTTACTGTAGGAACACGATTTTCAGACCAGTCCCAAAAACGTATGGAATCTTGGCCCAGTGAGCCCAATACAATAAATTTGTAGAGAGTGGGACAAAGAGCTAGGCTTTAGTGCGTGGATAACAGTTAATGCGGATTTCATAACAATCGAACAGAGAGGAACCGAGTTTACCAAAGAAAGTTTGTCCTCGGCACAATCCGAGGAGCTTTGTTCTAGTAAATGTTGAATGGTTCCAGGAGTTCTTGAGATTGTTCTCCTCCTCCTTCCCATGGTGGATTTCTCCTATTATATAGTCCCTTTCAGACAATCTGGATCTTCCATTTGTCGATCATCCAGGCCTATACTCGAGTGCCTGTCTCATCAGCCACCCTCTTTAGTACTCTGTGAGTTGCAGAAACCGAGGTAGCACTGTTTAGGGGTCCTGTCCACATAAATGCGGTGTCAGCAGCCTTTTGTGAAATATCTCCTGGTTGCCACCTGTCCTCTTTGGCCCATATAAGTCAGGGGATTCCTCGGAAAGATCAGGACCGGTGCTGGAATATTCATCTCGGCCGTTCCTTTGATGATCCGAGCAGTAAGTTCTCCTCGGATAAGTCCTTTTCTCCTTCGCGTAGCTTGTACGTCTGAGAGGAGTTAGGCCAGGTACTCCTTTCATAACTGGGTGTTCTCGGACGAGTGGCCTCCTCGAACAGGCCCAAGGCCCAATATTGCAGCTGGATCCAGGCCCCCACATTTACGTAATATTATAATAAATTATTTTGAAGAAAAGTTAGAAAATATTATTTAATAGTATTGTTACTTTTTTATTTTTTTATTTTTTAATTTGATGATTGGGGACGAGGGATTTGATATTTTGATGTTTTCGTTAAAAACACGAGGAGGTGTCAACTAATTGAGTTACAAGGCTCTTGACTAATAGTGTTATTACCCGAATCTTGATTATTGAAATATTATAGGCCTAATCCCAAATGTAAGAACAATCCCTAGGGTTTGGACCAACTACAAAAACACCTTATGGATTTCAATTTTCCTTAAAATTCCCTGATGTTTCTATATCTGCCAAATTGATTTTTATAACTAACTTTTGTTAACTTTTATGAATAAAAAAATCACATTACCATCGTATGACTAGTGATGCGAATCAATTGAAGAGTTTTTTTTTTTTTTAATGTGACAATGCAATAGTCACATAATTATTCTTTTCTTAAGAACTAACAAAAGTTAACCTGTATAAGACTATAAGGAATAAAATAAAACCAATGAAAATTTGATAACCAAATTAAAAATTAATATGATCAAAATATAGAAACCAAAAAGTGTTTTTACCTTATTTCTTTCTTTAAGAATTGTGTTATGTTTTGTTGGGAAAAGATAATGATGTCCTAATTGCATTAGTTTAATAAATATTTTAAAAAAAATTTATGTAAAAAAAATACTAATTTTCTTACAACTTTTTATATTTTCCACTAAAATTGTATTAAAAATTTCTCAAAATGATTAGTAAACAAATATACTAAAGTTAAATTTTAAATTTTAAATTTGGATTTAAATTTAGATTTTAAATCAAATAAATTTAAAATGCATTTTTGCTTTCATATCTATGGATTTAAGATATAATTTCAAATTTAATGATTTGAAAATTTAAAAAACCTAGATTTGATAAAAACCCTCAATCTTTTAAAACCATCGAACACGATTTTTAGAATTTTACAGTCCGATTGGTAATGTTGTTTTAGTAACATTATTTATATTTTTTTTAAATATATATAAATAAAAAATTCTAAAAAACATATAATATTATTTAAAAACTAAAAACATATATTTAAATCCATACACGGCCGTAATCTTAGAATCCAATCTCAGAGGCATCGGTCAATCGGTCCAACTTAGTTGGGCCTCAAAAAATTGAATGATTCAAACACTGACTGTCAGAATGGGAGTGGGACCCATTAAAGTCTGGGTTGCTTTTTCCTCCCGTCACCCAGGTTTGACTCTTTGGCCCCTCATCTTCTTCTGCCAAGGAAAGGTGAGGATGTGTCACACATATCCACACACTGACAGTCTGACATATACACACGGTCACTCCACTTTTCTCTCTCTATCTTTCACACACAACACACTCTTTTTCTCTCTTTGCACAGATCCCTAGAAGCATCTGAAGCTCTGCCCTAGAGTTTTGTGACCAGCATTCTTTAGAATCGACCAAATATGCTTGTTCGGATTATGGGGTTCAGGCACCAACTTGCATTTTATTTAACCCATTTCCATTTCGGACGTGGCTCGAGCCGGCGAGCCATGACACACTAGAGTCTAGCGTAGTGTTATGAATCTTTTTACATGTCACAAACTATAAAATTAACTTATTTTTGTAAGAAGTTAATTTTTATTTATAGATTTGGTTAAAGATAAAACAAAAGAAAGATCATTTAAGTAAAACGTTGGAAGCTTTTTCATTCTAGACAAATTATTATACTTATTATTTTTCATAATAAATTGCGTATGAGGTATTCTCTATCATGCTTAGTTTTTTGGTTTAAATCTCAATATTTTTTATTTGACAAAAAGAGATTAACAATTAAGCTAATTGAGCTCAACTAAAGTTTTTTGTGACTAAATAAGAGATGTGAGGTTTAATTTTTGTCTATACTAAAAATTTATTAAAATCTCAGTTTGGTGATAAAAAAACAGTTAAGCTAATTGGAACTCTAAGGGCTCGTTTTGATCCATAGTCCAAAAGATTTGAACAATGGTCCAATAAGCCAACGACAATAGATTTGTTAGAGAGTGAGTTTGTTATTAAACATTCAATGAGTTAGAACGTAAATCACAATAAGTTAGTTGGTGCTAGAATGACTAAGACAAACAAATTGAAAGGAAAAACACTCCTCGGTTAAGTCCGAGGATGGAATGTTCATATATATATATATATATATATATATCTTAGATTTGTACAAATATTCAAGTTCCTGGTTATCAAATGGTTTTCTTCCTCGTTTTTCCTTTTATATCCAGCCACAAATTATCTGAATCTTACACTTAGAGAGCTAAGATTGTGCTCCTAGGATTCCTGTCTCATCCGAAGCATACTAGTAAGCCTTATTCTGTAATCTTAGTTGTGTCACCACTATTCATTGTCATTTCCTCATTCTTCTCGTATTCCATGCCAAGTCTGCTTTCTTTCCTTTTTAATATTTTAACTTTATGCGCCTCACATAACTAGTGCTCGTCCCCGAGGTCCGAGATGCATCATCAGAAATAACCTTGACTGCCCGTTTAAATCAGATTCGGGATCCTCGTCCTCGCAGGAACTATTAAAAGCTTTTTTTAATTAAATGGTAAAATCTTTTTACGATCAAATTTATCAAATCTGATCTTTTGGGTATATATTTTTATAATCGAAACTAATGTCTCGTGGTAGCATTTTTGAGATTTATGACCTTGCCTATGATCCTTACCAACTGTCACATTAGATATTAGTGACTATGCCTATATAGTCTTTGACCAACCTTATGGCCGAAAATAGTTAACCACCCGAACTAGCAAGCAATAATTTTGCAACCCTCATTAAATATTTGAGAGACTCAGAGACACCAACCATTGAATTGCATTTCTGAACCCAAATTCCATAATGATGACATAAACCCCATCAATTTACTATAGACTTAAACGAAGAATATAAACAATATAGAGAAGTCCTTACCACAAACATAAACATAAACATAGGATATCTGGATAACTTCTTTCTTTTTTCCACAAGGATAGGGGACTGTTATCGTTGAGAGATAATGACCATAATGGAATAGTAATAGCAGAGAAATCAATCTTCTTTATGACTAATAATCATGGACAAGGAATATTGTAAATCTGAGACGTCATTGGGCTTGGACTATCTTGTTTAATAAGTACATAGGACTTTCATCTCTTTTTTCCTGAGTGCGGTAAGTCACGTAGAATCATAGATTAAGACCAAAGTTGTCCATTTCATTAGGTCACTGACATTGGAGTTGGACCTTAATATAAATCCCTATTACACTCTCTTAACATACATAGAAAGCTCTTTCAAATTTTAATAGAAAATTGGCACCGAATCAGACGTAATATTATAGAGACTCTTCAGTGTGGGGGTGCCACACTTTGTTGATGGCTTGGTGATAGGACAACCTATCTAACTCATTAATGGACAGATGAGACAACACAAAAGCACCACATTAAACTTCTTACTCCTATCATAAAAAAATAAAAAAATAAAAACTTCTTAGTCCTATCAAATTGCTTCTTCATTGATTAGGAGGTCATGTTTACCTTTTCTTATCTTTTCTTTTTTCTCACTTTTTTTTAGCAATGCCATACTTTTTTCTTTTACAACTTGCTATATTTGCAATAAATAAATAATATGATTGGAATAATATCATTTTATATGAACTCATTATGCATAAATTAAAACAGACCATATTAATAATTGCAAAAAAAAAAAAAAAAGTTTACAAACATTTTTTTTTTCCCGCAATATGAGAAGAGAGCATAATAAATTGATTTTACTTTACAATACTACATGGTAGATAAAATTTATAGGGAACTTAGCCTAACATCTTATTCTAAGAAGATAGCAATTAAATTAAATTGATTTCATCACTGTACAATTATAAGATTTATAGAGAATCTAGCCTAACTCTATCATGATCCTAGTATGATTAGGTTACTTTGTCCGGAAAATACAGACTTACAAAAGTCTTTTGATTAACAAGATCGACCTTGACCCAATGAACCCTAATACATCTAACTTATAGAATGGACTATGGAGTCATGTCGTGGCCACCACACATTTGAGGATTTCTTTTGCTAGCAAATCACAGTTTTAGTCTTTTAGATAACTATGATTATCTGGCTTAAGATATATATGTACTATATAGCTAGTGGGAACGAAGACTTCGTTTGACTCACTTTTTGATCACTCTGTATAATAGTAGTTCATGGAAAGTTAAGATCATACCAGTTGCCACCTACTTTCCCAAAATGCATGAATTTGTGCTCATTCTTTCATTTGAGTAAAGTACCTTTTGAAATATATCGTGGCCTATTATATAGTTGTCCATGGTAGGGGTAATAATACAACCAAAAGAATCGAACAGTGACAAACAAAAAATAGGACCCTTGGCCTTTGCTCAGAAAGCACACATAATGGTCCATTTTTGTATACTGTTTCTTGTCAAAGAACCTCACCACAGCATTTAGTTTACCGAGAATCTTTACAAGAAAATGTTTGCATGGATTATCAACATGATATTGACACGTTAGATATTTCGGACTCTTTTTTTTTTTTTTTTTTTTTGAGGAAGAACTTAATTAAGCAGCTCTCTGATCTTTCTATAGATGGAGCAAGCTAAAAACCACAACCACAGAATAATGGAAGAAACAACTTTGGTCCTAGTAAATGACCAATCAAGACCATATTACACCATGAAAACACACAAAACGCACCAGTAAAACACACGGCAAAAAGAAAAGAAGGTAAACGAATTTACTAATACACTGACTATTGCTGCGTGATTTTCTACATCTTTCTTTGTTACAAGCCTTTTCCTTTAGTTTTATATAGCTAATTTTGTTTAGAGATAGCTTTTTAAAAATTTAAAAAATAAGTATATACTTGTGTGAGTCCTTTTTGGATGGTGCCCAGGCCAAGTGGAAGCAAGGATTCCGGAGCCTGATAGTTGCTGTGTTTAGGGACTGGGCTTGGTTCACCACAGTTAAATAGGCTGATTACAAACCAAGTGGTGCATTGAGCTTGAATCCTACAACACAGACACGCTAGCAAACCATAAGTATATGCATTTGAACAGCAAGAAAATAACAAATGGGCAATGTGATATAGAAATATACAATATAAACACTAGGGGTCCTTAAGATAATGTGAAATATTCCATTATTTTCCCAATTGTGTAATACATTATGCTCACTAGGACGTGTGACAAGGTCCAAATTAGTTCAAAAATCACAGACTTAGATGGCTCTTCAGGCTTCTAAGACTTGCAAAATTTGAATCTTTTTGAATCCAAATGTGTTTTCTAGTGGTTGTTTTAGGATACCGAGCGGTTTTTCCCTTTCTTTTCTCATTTTTTTTCGAGTTCTAACAGAGTTTTCTCAAAGATTTTGTTCTCATTCACTCTTGCTGAATGCCTTCCTTTTTTATAGTGTTATCCTAGGGTTCCCAAGGTACCACTAATTCCCTCCATTTACTCCCCTGAGTACCAGACCCAATGTTGTGTCAATAACATTGGGGACTGACCCCTTCCTCATTCCTTAATATTTTCTTTTTTTGGAGCTTCTTCCTCAAAAGTCTCTTGCTGCTTTTCCATTATGATATGCTTTGAAGAGCTGACTTAGGATTTTTCTCCTTTCAAGGTTTCTAGTTCCCACATTTTTTTCAAACTTAGCTTTTGGCTGCCTCCCCTTTGTCATTTTTCCCAGGTGAGCTGATTCCTTCCTGCCAGGTTGAAAGTCTACCATGCTACTTCTCTTCATGGTTCTTCTTTTTGGGCTCCCCGAGGTACCATCCCCTTGTTCATGAATTGTTGGTTTCCAAACTTTCTGGTTCCATTCTATATCATCAGGTAGTTGATAAGGACGTATTTGTTCTTGTTCCTTATGTTTTTTGGCACTCCCTTTGAGCTGTCTTAATCTTATCCTGACTTTGCTGCAGGTCCCGAGGATCTTGATCCCCTGGCAATCCGTGGGTATCCCGGCCCAATTCTTACCACTGGGCAATCTAGGGATTTCCTAGGCTTGGCGGGCTGGGCTTTCCTTCTTCTCTTTATTTCATGAGTTCTAAAGCTTACCTATCCATGTTTTTGGGTTTCTCCTTAGAACCCTCAATGGATTTGGGCCTACCATCCTTTTTTTTTTTTTTTCCTTTATTGCAAGCTCAAGTATTTTGTCTTTTATAAAATTCAATTCTCTATGCCATTTTTGGGCCTTGGTGAAACATTATGACTTTTTAGACCTCAACAATTCTTTAATCTCCTTTCTACAAAAAAAAAATAGAATAAACTAGTGCTAAGCGGCCACGATCATATCATTCTCACACAAACAATGCCAGAACTAGAAAGAGACTGGGGGTACTTTTGAATTTTTTTTATTGATATATAATAATATACACTGTTAAAGCTGTTGAGTGATTGAGAGATTATACAAAGAAAATGAAAAGATTTTACATGATTCTTTCTAACGGCTTATGTCTACAACGGGAAGCTCTTGTCCTTAATGGATGCATGTTTACGATTAAGCTTTTGTATTACAATAACCCAATGTACGATTTATATATTAGAGAATACTAGACAGATCCTAAGCTAACTCTATACCAACTCAAGGTTAGTTTGTTCTACAAGTACTTGCGCCATAATATCTCTAACATATGCCAATTATAAGTTTTGATTCAAAAAATTAATTCTTAGCCCACCTCCCAAATTGAAAATCAGTCCCCAAAAATTCAAAAACTAAAGTGGCCACCTAGCTAATATATATGACTAATGACCCTTCCAAAACAAAAATAAAAATAATTTTTTACTAGGAAAAAAAAATCCTTTGTTTTTACTTTAAGAATCCCTCATCTCAGAAAAAATGAAAATGGCTTATGCATTATAACAATGTGTTTAGGAAATTTTGGTAGTTGGCTTATTCATGCGTAACCCTTTGCTATGATCCTCTCAAGAGGCACATGAATATTTCTAGAATTTATGGCATTTGTTTGAAAGTTTAATCCGCAAGAATTCATAAATCATGAAAAAATACCATTTGAATGGATGTTCACCATTATTAGCATAATATATCTTAAGATATGGACTTAAAAAAATTATTAAATAATTTTAAATAGTGCCAATGGCTTGTAAGGACTAAAACAACAATAGCTTACCAATTTGTTTATAGCATGGTTGTACTTATATTTATTCTTCTAATTTTTATTGTAACTATGGAATGAATATTTCTAATGATGAATATTATTAAAATTAGGTTCCACAACAATATGAAAGATAATATTCTACTATACTCTTTGATTTTGTAAATCAAGAAGGAAATTGTTATGAAATTTAGTACATAATTAATCATAAATAATTTTTTTAATTTAAAATGTTGAGTTCCATTTTAATATATCATAAATTATTAGGTTTAATGTACTAAAAATAACTTGTCATATTTTTTAATATTTTGTTAATACTATATGGACACTAGTTTTAGTTTTTATATGTTAATTTAGTTTTGAATTTTATAATATTTTTTATTCATGAATTATCAAATTGTTTCACCTTTTGGCCCCCTAAAGACAAATCCCTGTTTCCATCTCTGCACACAAAATTCAACCATACTCATATTGCTAGTACTCCTACAGTCCTACTTACTATCAATTCTTTTTAACTTTATTCTCGGCACTATTCTACGAACATTTCTTACTAATAATAAAAGCTGTTTCAAGAATGACTCATTGCATAGAACTATGTAAATTAAACAAACAAAAATTCAAATTCAAAATGAAAATGAAAATGTATTAATGTGTTTTTAGTTAAGTAAAAGCTGTTTTTTGTTGAGTTCGAATATTAGCTTCTTGGCTCAACAATTATAAAAAATAAATATATTATAGGTTGCGAACTTGACATAGATAAATTTTTAGGATATAATGGTAGTATTTTTATTTTATTTGTCTTTGTAACAATATTTTTCAAGATTCTAAGCGGCCGTTTGGTATGACATTTTAAATAACACTTTTCAGTTTTTAAATAACATTACACGTATTTTTACACACTTTTTCACCCATACTTATTTTCAAAAAATACAAATAACATTACTAAATAGGCCCTAACTCTTTGGAGCCCAAAGCATTCCAAGCAGGCTAATCACCTTCAATATTTGTGGGCCCAGAAAAAACCACATGTTGTGGAACATAACGTCTAGGCCCATTATACTGTTTATTGAGCCCAGTCATGCAAATGCTCTCTCAACCAGCAGGAATAATTTCATGGTCGAAAATTTTTAAAACAGCATTGGAATTTTGGTGAATCATATAATAAAGTGTAAACAACATATGTAATAGCAATCTAGCCTAACCCGTTCATCTTTGAACTTATTCATTGATTTTTTTTTTCTCCGTCCAGATTTAGGCCGTTCCATTTTAGTAATAATCTTCATATGATTTAAAATTAGTGAATAACTGTTAAAGTTCTTTATAAATCAACTTGCATCTCGTTATACTTTCAAGTTCCAACGAAGATGTTCATAGTTTAAATTTCTTGATTCCTAACAATCAAATTATCAAAAAATAATAATAGTGACAAACCCGGATATCTCAAGCCCAATAACTGGCCCAAAAATAACCCAATAAATAAAATTAAAAAAAAAAATCTTTCTTCCACTTCTAGTCACTCCCAAATCCAATAGCCCCCAAATTCCGATCCCGTTAATCTCTCTCTTTCTGTTTACCTCTTGCTTGAGCTATGCACAAGTGAATGGTTTTCAGATCCGAACCATTCATTGAACCGAAAAGAGGAGAGGTTTAAAGTTTTTGAGGTCGAATCGACGTTAAACTGAAGTCGAACCGTAATAACGTCATAATTAATTTAATAATTATTTTAAATATAAATAAATATATTAATTTGGTACAAATAAAAAAAATTAACTAAAATAATCCAATTAAAACTATAAATCTATATTTTAGTTAATATCTAATAATTTATCAATGTCAAGCCTATTTACATAATATTAATAACAAGACTTACTTATGACGTTATCAAGCCCAAAACCTTGAAGCTCAATGTCAAGCCCATTTACATAAGTCTTAAGCCTTAAGCCCCACCTTCTATTCAAGCCCATTTACATAATATTAATGTCAAGCCCAACTCTTTCCAGTTCCCATGGTCCAAAGAGCTAAAAATTGATTTCAGAAATTTATAATTGATAGTTGGATTTGGATCACCAGGGGCAATTCACCCACTTCCTTTCATAATTTTTTTTAATTTTTTTTTTTACTTTAACTTTGTAATCCTCTTTTAATATATTTTATTTAATGATTGAAATATTGTAAGTTGTTTTTACAAATTTCAAGTGCAACCCGACCAAAAATATTAAAGATAACTTATAATCCCAAGACACACGTGCCTAGCTGTCCATCACAAACCTAAAAGCTAAAAAGCAACCCAAAGAAAGGAAGCAAATGAACCTAAAAGCTAAAAAGCAACCCAAAGAAAGGAAGCAAATGAAACTAAAGCGATAGAGAGAGAATAAGTCAGAAACGTAAAAGCTACCCAGAGAAAGAAAAGCAAGTGAAACAAAGGGCAGAGAAGAAGTAAAAAACAGCTTTAAGAAGCTGAAAGAAATAAAAGGAAAAAATGAGAATCGATCTATCAAGGCAAAGCGTTACCATGATCCAGCACTAGAGTAGCGTCTATATCTCTCTCTCTAAACAGGTTATAACTATGTTCTGCGCTCTGCTCTCTCAGTTAATTACATTTTCAACTATAATTATTGTGTGGGCACTATGTCACTATTTGTATGTTTATAATTGTCCAAAAACGTTTTCTTGGTATGCACAAATGTGGGCACTTTTTGGTTTTTGTTTTTGAAAAAAAAAAAAGAACTATTTAAAATTAGTGAATAACAATTAAAGTTCTATATAAATTAACTTACATCTCGTTATACTTTCAAGTCTATCAAGTTTCAACGAAAATGTTTACTCAGGAAATGAACACGAATTTGCTCCGTCCCTTTGTGGCCTCTGAAGTTCAAACGGCTCTTACACAAATGAAAGCCAACACTGCCCCTGGTCCTGATGGGTTCCCCCCACTATTCTACAAACAGTATTGGTCAAAACTTGGCCCCGACGTCTCTGCTGCAGTCCTAGATGTACTTAACTTAGGTATTCTCCCCAATGACCTCAATCACACCTTCCTTACTCTTATCCCTAAAAATAAAAGTCCGAGGAGGGTATCGGACTTTAGGCCAATTAGTTTGTGTAATGTGCTATATAAGCTTATTGCGAAGGTGCTTGCTAATCGTTTGAAGAAGTTTATGCCTCAGCTGATTTCAGAATCCCAAAGTGCTTTCTTAGCAGGCCGTCAAATTACCGATAACATCTTGATAGCTCATGAGATCCTTCATTACCTAAAGTCCAAGCGTACTGGCAAGATGGGGTTGATGGCTTTGAAGCTCGACATGAGCAAAGCCTATGACCATGTTGAATGGATTTTCCTGGAAAAAATCATGGCAAAGATGGGTTTCAGCAGTCGATGGATTTCCCTAATCTCCATGTGCATAAAATCTGTCACTTACTCTATCATCATCAATGGGCAACCTTACGGTCACATCTCTCCTCAGAGAGGCCTCCGCCAAGGTGACCCTCTGTCACCATATCTATTCTTACTGGTCACTGAAGGGCTGCATGGGCTCCTAAAGAAAGCTGAAAATGAGGGCAGCCTGCCTGGAGTCTCCCTTTGCCCGTCCGGTCCCTGAATATCCCATCTGCTATTTGCTGATGATAGCCTCATCTTCTGTAGAGCTTCCACTTCTGATTGCTTGAAAATCCAATCAATCCTTCAGACTTATGAAAATGCTTCAGGTCAAAACATCAATCGAGGCAAGACAAATTTGTTTTTTAGCTCCAATACACCAGTCCAATCTCATAATGAAATAAAAACCCTCTTGGCTGTCCCAGCTATACAGCGTTATGAGCAGTACCTTGGCCTCCCTTCCTTGGTTGGCCGGGCTAAAAAGAAATCTTTCAGTATGATTAAGGAGAGGATTTGGAAGAAGTTGAAAGGATGGAAAGAAAAGTTATTGTCCCAGGCTGGCAGAGAGATCTTGATAAAGGCGGTGATCCAGGCGATTCCCACCTACACAATGGCGTGCTTCAAACTTCCGAAAGGACTTATCAATGAAATTGAAGGCTTGATTAGGAAATTTTGGTGGGGTTACCGTGGAGAGCAGAGACGTATACATTGGGTCAGTTGGGAAAAGTTATGCCTCCCAAAAAATGAAGGGGGGATGGGTTTTAGAGAGCTGAGCAGATTTAATGACTCCCTCCTAGCAAAGCAAGTGTGGCGGCTAAAGAACAACGAGGACTCTCTGTTTCATAGGGTCTTCAAGGCAAAGTTTTTCCCGAATTGCTCAATTATGGAGGCTAATAGTTCAAGCAAAGGGTCTTACGCATGGAAGAGCATTGCTCAAGCTAGACGAGTAATTGACTTGGGTTCAGTTTGGTGTGTTGGTGACGGTAAGTCCATTAGGGTTAGAGGCGATAAATGGTTACCTTCCTCCCACTGCAGTGGTATTATCTCCCCGCCCTCTTCCCTTAGTCCTGACACAAAGGTTAGTGCACTGATCAATGCAGAGTCCCACACATGGAACTTGGACCTGATTCAGCGTGAATTCTTAGCTCATGAAACTAGAATCATTTCTGGTATCCCCTTGAGTATTCACAACTCCCCTGACAAGCAAGTTTGGTTTCCCTCCAGCCTTGGTGTGTATACCACCCGCAGTGCTTATTGACTGTTATCTTCTTCCCTGAGCCTTTCTCTCCCTAATAGTTCAGACCACAGTATGCGCAGGCAAATGTGGAAGGGTATTTGGGCTTTACAGGTACCCCACAAGATCAAACACCTGATATGGAGGGCAGCAAATGAGGCAATTCCCACGTTATACAACTTGTGGAGGCAAAGAGTGGTCCAATCGGTTTCATGCCCTGCTTGTAATTCTGTTTGTGAAGATACTATTCACGCACTGTGGGGCTGCCATGCTCTGAAGTCCATCTGGGAAACTGATGAGTTGACAAAAAAACTGCTCAAGTATAAGTTTTCCAATTTTGCGGACCTGCTGGATATGATCTTTAAGACTCAAAGTAGTATGGACCCGGACCTACTGGCTGTGATTTTCTGGATGATATGGGAAAAAAGAAACAATGATCGCATGAAGGGCTGCTGGTATAGCCACTAGGAGATTCGGTCCAGGGCCCTGCAGCTCCTTCATGAGTTCTCTGTAGCGCAATCCCCCCAACAGCACCATCTCCCTCTTGCTCCAGCCCGTAGGGCCAGGTGGCTCCCACCAATCTTCCCATGCTACAAAGTGAATTACGACGGGGCAATCTTCAAAGATCTAGGGGCTGCTAGTTTGGGTGTGATCATTCGTGACTCGGAGGGCTGCGTAATCGGTGCTCTTGCGGAAAGGATCCCGCTCCCCATCTCTGTGGCTACGGTGGAAGCTTTGGCATGTAGGAGAGCTATCCAGTTTGCAAAGGATTTAAGTATTTATGAGGCCACTTTCGAGGGAGATGCAGAGATTGTTACTAATGCTCTACGTGCTGGAACTTCAAACCATCCTGAATTTGGCCTTGTTATTAATGACTCCCTTGCGCTTGCTAGTGGCTTTCGCTTTTGTAACTTTGCACAAGTAAAATGACTAGGTAACTTAGTCGCCCATTTCCTTGCCAGAAAGGCCAAGTCTGGTAATGAGCTTCAGGTTTGGATTGAATCCATCCCTGATGACATAGCTCCTATTGTATCTTGTGATATTTTGTAATTTCCGGTTCCTTTTAATCTAGCAGACCTCAGGTCTGGTTTCTCAAAAAAAAAAAAAAAAAAAACGAAAATGTTTATAGTTTCAAATTATAAAATAATTATAAAAAAAATCCTTCGTGACTAACCCAATAATCTCAGGCCCAATAACTGGCCCAAAAAGATTAACCCAATAAATAAAGCTCACTGGCGTTTCAAACGTCGTCGGCCCAGCTGGCAAAAAACAAAATTTCTTGACACCTGGCAAATTTCCGACCGTCGATCGGCCCAACTGGGTTAAAAGCCCTAAATCTCTCTCCCACGATCAGTCTCTACTGTCACTCTCGTTCTCTCTTCAGTCCTCCGAGCTCAGCCTCTGCGCCTCTGACCGGAGCTCCTCCTCCCCTTTCTCGCCGGTAAGTCTCTCAAACTCTCATTCTCTCTCCTGGGTTTTTCAAAAAATATTGCATTCCTGTACCCGTACCCGTATTCGTGCATCATAGACTAAATCTTGAAACGACAACCGTACTTTCCATCTTGTTTATGGAGGAAGTGTAACTTGAACTCGCTTGTTTGCATGTTATTTGGGTCTGACTGCCCCTTGTACGCTCTTTTTTTTTTTTTCAATGAAATCTAACTGACTTACCTAAAAAAATGTTATGCACACATTCTTAGATTAGTATGAGGTTTTATAGCAAGTAACTTCTCTTCAAATTTCTGTCATGTTATTAGGTACAACATGAGTGCATTGTTGATATATTATGCCGCTTTTTATTTTTAATCTCTATACAGTTCCATAATTCCACTAGTTTCTAAGCATTTAACTGTCAGGTTTTGGTACATGATGTATTATAGTACTTCAATTGTTTCCCTGCTTTTAGGGTGAAAACAAAATGCCACTGGGGTTGATATTAGGCCTAGGAAGGGCATTTCGAAGAAAGCGGCCTTCATCCCTTGACATTCTCTCTTCAAAGAGGGCGCCGCGAGATTACTACAAGGGGAAGAACTGCAAACCAACTGGATTCCATACCCGCAAAGGTGTGGCCATTTAGCCCTGCATATACAGTAATTTGATTGTGGGTTTATCGGTTCGTTGAGCATTTCTTTGTTTGTTGAACATTTAGCCTTTTATCCCAACATAATTATTATGCTGCAAAAATTCATTTGTTTCTATGGCCTTTGAAGATCTCTTTACTGTCCATATCATGTGTGCTGAAATACTGCAAAGTAGAAAGAATGCTTGTGCTGCGTTAATTACTTCGTTTGCTTCTTTTGTAATGCATTTGGAATATTGATGCAGGTGGATATGTTGTGGCGAACGAAAAGCTGCCTAATTATGTAGTCCCAGATTTGACTGACTTCAAGGTTCTCATTTTTGTGTACTTTAAAGACTATTTGTATGTATTTGAATATTGTGAGTCTTCAAAGGGAAAGGTTTCTTTGCAGCTTCACATTGTGCAGAATGCTTATTGACATGGAAGCTTTTTGAGGCCTCGTTTTATTGTTGCTCAAGAAATCCCAACATTGATGTTGCTTTGCTTCCATTTCAAACGTTTATAAATAGTAAATTCACTCATGTTGTCCCTCCCTTTTGGTGCAGCTAAAGCCTTATGTCTCACAGTGCCCAAGAGAAGTTAAAACTGCAGAGGCAACTGATGCGGCAAAATAAAGCCAACATGTCCACATCTAATACTTTGGTGATTTTCGTGCCGAACAACTTTGAGTATTTTTTAGAAAAAATAATATCAAATTTGGATTTTACTTCCCAAATTAGTAGATTATTAGCCTAATGAGTACTTTCACCTCTTGTTTCATAATTTTAACAGTTGTCTCTCTAGAATGAAATAGACAATGTGAAAAATTTGGTTGGATGAAAGTACATCACTTGCATGCCTCCCTCATTCCCCTCATTAACTATGAATGGAAGGAATACTATTTAATGTCAAATATTCCAACCTAGACTAAATTACACAACATATGGATTTTCCTTGCGTTTCTGATTTTTATTTTTTGATAATTCAATAGTTGGTGTTCTTTTTACATTTGAATAAAACATAATTATTTATCCAAAAAAAGAAAAAATAGATGGTGGTAGGGGGGGATTTGAACCCTTTACGAGTGTCAGCTTAGCTTTAATAGATGCTAAGTAAGTGCTCTCATAATATCTTAGCGATGTTGGTTTTTATATACAAGTATCATTGAATGGGGACCAATTCAGGTTCTCAAGACTGCATCTAATGTTTCAAATTCTGTGGATACTTCTATATGCTCATTAGGCACCGATGTTGGTGAAGAATTTTTGAGCTACAAGCTATTGCAAATGAAATTTATCTATGTTGTGGGCGCAGTCTGGAAATTGAAATATTTTTGGGATGTCTTTCAATGAATATGGGAAATCGCAATGGCTAATCTACCAAGAATTATGGTTCTGTGCTTTTCAAAATGATGTCTACACAGACGGAAAATATGGACTTATGTATAAAAAGGGGCCAGTAAATTTTTCTGTTAAGCTAAAAGATCATGCTGGTCTCTGTAACTAAAGGGTTTCATTTCTCCCTTCAACAGAGGATGTTTATATCCAATCAGGTACAGATGAAGATTTATTGAAGTAGGATTCTTTTAAGGTGTGAAAAAGCAAAATTGAGGTCGAGGTTGTCAGATCTGCACTGGACTGGCTGGTCCAACCCGGGTAACCTTGAACCGGACGAGAATTCGGTGGTGAGGGCTGGAACTTGGGTTCCAGCAAGCCTCATAAGAGCCAGTGACACAATAACCAATAGGCTATGCTCCTTTGATTTTTGTATGAAATATTTTATTTATTTTGGTTTAGATTATAGTTTTTCAATTTATTATATTTGATAATTTTATTAGAGGTTCAAGAATTATGGTTTTTACATGTGAATATAGACATTTTTTATTTGAAAGATTACTACTAAACACGAATTTTTTCCACTTGTTTATGCTTTTATTATTTTCTATCCTTATAAAAATGGTGAACTTCTTTGAAAGAAGTTTTTTTTTTTTTAGAAATTTTTTTAGTAAAATTTTGTTAACGTTTGTCATTTTAATACATTGATTTGTATTTTATTATTATAAAATTAATTATGACATCATTATGGTTCGACTTTAAAAACTTTGAATCTCTCTTTTTTTCGATTCGTTGAACTGTTCGAATTTGAAAACCATGATTGAGATAGGCTAAGAGAACACGCTATCATTCTTTTTACAAACTCAAGCTTGAGTTCACAACAGAACTGGGTTTCATATTTCTTTGCTATCCATTCAAAAAGGTTTTTTTTTTTTTTTTTTTTTTTGGTGGACGATTGAATATGTTAATGAGATGGAATATCATAGGTTTCAAGTCTTTTGGAAATTCTATTAGAGCTGAAAATACACGTTGTTGCCAAGAAAGCTACATCTTGTTTTGCTGTATTTGATTGTTTTTATTCAATTAGTTGATTAGTTAGATACCTTGCCACTTGTCAGCCTCTTATTGGGCGTATCTTGTTAGTGGAGTCAGTTACTTCATTAGCACTGTATAGCGACCTGAAAAATTTATTCAGTGGTTGAAGCCTATCAATCTTGTTGATTATCATATTAATTAATTTATATGCTTTATATAATAAAATTTGTAATGCCTTTAGCATTTTTTAAAATTGTATGATAATAAGTGGTTTGAAAAATAAAAAAGGGTTGTGGTTTATTTTTCTCGCCTCCAAAAAGGACTTCAAAATATTCAACCTGATGAGATGCGGACTCGTCAGTTGTTATGCGTGCATCCGGGTGGAGCCGCCCTTGGATACCTGTCTTTCAAGTGGTCATCGGTGTGGTGCCTGCCACCACAGCTCCAATGTCAAAGTCAATATAAAAGAATTTCTGGAAAGGATAAAGAATGATTATAGGCAAAAAATATGTTCACTGGAAATCTTTTTTTGTGTACCTGATCTTTTGTGATGAGAGAGTTATATATGTATCTGCATCCCTAGCCGTTGTGGCTCATTATGATAGCTTTAATGTGTAACGTCTAATGCTTGAATTGTGTAAGCATTGATTTGGTTCCCAACGGTCTCTACAGCTACCTTTGTAACCATTTGGGTCTTTAATTTGATAGATTTGAATAGCTTCCTAAAATACCTCGTCAGTATAGATGTCTTCGTCAGTAGCACACGACAGGTTCGTCTTCCAGGATTACCTCGTCTTTCTGGACGAGTTCGTTCGTGTGCGTCGGGCTCGTCAACCCTATCAAAACCAATATAAACTCAACCCAATCGAAAACCTGTTTGGGGAAAAAAATTGTTTTGAGGCTTGAATTTTGTAAACCAATATCTTACACAGTAAATTTTCAATATTAACCATGTTATTTAATTATTTTTAATAAATTTTATGCTTGAACTATGTTATTTGATTCTTTATACGAAAATTTTTCTTTGGTTAGTATCAATTCATCAAATTATTTATTTAATTCATCAAATTAACCCTGGTTAGTTAGTATTAAATAAATTTGTATTAATTTATATTCAAATAAAAAATGTCTCATTTAAATTTATTACCTTAGGCTCCAACTACATCAAACCGACCCTGAGACAAACTTCAAAGAAGACGATTATTCTATGCCAACCCTGAAGTGTGTTTGCAACCATCAAACGAACCATTGTGGAGTACGTATCTTTATGTTAAGAGATTGTGACATTCATCAGTGTTCTCCTACAGTGTTAACCTTTACGCCATGGATCTGTTATCCATAGATAGATTTCTACAATGGTACAATGATAATGAAGGATTTTGTTTCGAAGGGGGTCATAAAGATTATTAGGGGTTGTAAACTACAAGAAAGGTTTGCGAGGATCTATGGAAGCAACTGGAAACAATAGTCTTTTTCCATAACATTTAGTTTACTGTGCAAACACCAATCTTGACTCCATGCTTTAATTTAGGTTAAAATGTAAATCCACCCTTTATGTTTCACTGAAATTCATTTAAATTCTCAAATTTTTTTTTCGTTCATTTCAGTCCTCTAACTTTCAAGTTTATTCAATTAAGGTTTTTCTATTAACTTTTGTTTTATGTTGTGGTTAATTTTTCAATTTTTTAAATTAAAAAAATCTAATTAATGATTGAAAAATATTTTCCATAATTTTTTTTCCAAAATAATTTAACAAAAGTTAACGAAAAAAACCTTAATTGAATAGATTTGAAATTTAAAGGACTGAAATTAACGAAAGCAAAGTTAGAAGGCCTTGATTAAATAAATTTGAAATTTAGAAAAATGAAATGAATGAAAGCAAAATTAAAAACCCTTAATTGAATAAATTTGAAATTTAGAGAACTGAAATGAACAAAATCAAAGTTAGAGAACTGAAATGAATTCTGAAGAAACTTAGAGCGTGAGTTTTGTAACCTTTAATTTTATTATCTTTCAAAAGTTCAGGATTTTATTTAGTACTTTTAAAATTATAGATTTTAATTTAGATAATAAAATTACCTTCTTTATTTTTCTTTATAGTTTTTTATTTTGTGGCTACTTAAATGGAGAAAGTACATCTTGTTTGGGGGGTATACATCAGGTCTCTTACAACACGTAGGAGTTGGAACCGACACCTTTGTGAGATAGCTGACTATATACACTCGAAATAGAATATCCTTCTTCTTGAAATGTACTAATAGCAAGATTCATCTTCTAGACAAAGGAGAAGGTAAAAAACTTAAGTACAGTACCTTAGATGCTGTTCTTTAGGTTCCGCTCTTAAGATTCAGCCATATAATTACTTAACTAAAAAATACACTTTCATCCATGGACGGAGCCATTCATGGACTAGGGGGGCAATGGCCCCCCCCTAATTTAAAAAAAAAAATATATTATTATATAACTATATATTTAGGTACTAATTTTAGCAATTTTGTTCAATAAAATTACATTTTGTCCCCCTTATTGATCATTATAAGAGAAATGCTACAACTACAAACTTTTTTACAACATTTTTACAGACTATTGAGATAGCAAATTCTTACTAGTTTGCATTTAGGTTTACCACTTACATCACTTTTTTACTTACTAATTACCACTAATCACAACAAAAATTTGTAAAAAAAAAAATTGTAGATCTAGTATTTTCCTCCTTATAAAGTCCATAAAAAAAATTTATAGATCTAAAATCTAAAAGAAAAAATATACAAATCCAAAATATTAGCCCAACAGCAAAAAGTATCAATAGGCAAGAGCAAAGCTAAAAAAAAAACTTTGAGACTAATCAATCAATTTTACCAAAAACAAACAACTTAGACCTTTAAAAAATTTTAAGCAAAATAATTTTGTTCTTACCAACAAAAGACACTTTACACACACATGAAAAAAAAAATAATAAAAGAAAACCTTCGTCGTCTAAGTAATAGAACTGAAAGTCCAAGTCACTACATATAAGTAACAATAAAATTGCCTCCTCTAACTCCAAGTCTTGACTCCGTCCCTGTTTTCATCTTATGAAAAAAAATTTATATGACAAAATCTTAAAAGAAGAATCTAAAAATTAACACCTAAATATTGTACTTAAACTTGCTCTAACGAGAAGTATCTTATATGCCTTGCTTATACAAGAATTTGTACTCTTTAAGTTTGAACCATCAAACTTACGTGCATTGCTTCTCTTCTCTTCTCTTCAATATCTTATTAACGTACGGAATAGAAAAGTAGTGCACGGAATAAAATGTAAAGCTTGAGTCCTGTGCAAACCAAACCTGAAAATAAGGATCCAGAATGCCCCACCTCATCGATCTCCGTTGATCCTGGTCGTCCATTTAGTCGACACCCCCACGTGCACATACTTATCGAACCTCGTTCTACTGAGTACTTGCCTCTATTATTTACATTTTATTACACACATTTGGGTCCCATTATCCATCTCCTCGCTATCCAAGAGCACACGAAAGCATAAAAATTGGGACACCGTCACTTCTCTTTTCTAACAAATTTACTTTTTTTTTTCTTTTTTTTTTTTTTTTGGGAAGACTAACAAATTTACTTAAGAGGTAAGAAGTGCCCCCACCAATTTTTTACCGCACCGTCACTCTTCTATTTTGTAACAAATTTAAGAAAACTTAGGAAGGTTACTCCTTTCAATTGTATTTACTTTCTAGCAATATGGTTATACTGAATAAAGAAATTTTTAAAAAAATTATCTTTTTAAATACAATTAAAGCTAATATTATGATTAATTTATCAATTTTATGATTTTATCACATGATTAAACTCAAAAAAATAAAGCACATGATTCTGATAAAGCACAACATTTTAAATTATTATATTAAAATATTCATTTTTTAACTAAATTAAGAAATTATATTACTATAATTAATATAACATCATTTTTATATAAAGTTATTACTCGTATATATATATATATATATTTTTACACTTGTGTGAAATTGTGTCACTGCATTTTTTTTTTCTTTATGTTTTTTCTATATCCAAAGTTCCCAACTTTACCCAAAGAGAAAAGAAACCTTTTTCTATCGACGCGGCTCGAGACCCATACACGTTCTTTCCACGCACACTGCCGCCGCCCCCCAACAATAAATGTAGTGGGTCCCGCATTTTAGTAGTCGGCGCTTCCTCAATTTGCATCCTAGCCGTCCATTAAGCTAACAGTTAAACTTTTCAAAGTGCAATTTTATTTTTTGGGAGAGGAGTTCAAAGAGCCAGCAATAGGACTGGATGTTTGAGTCACTGGACTGTGACCATTTACGCACATACCTCCTCAATTCCTATTGATGAATTATTTAATAAGTATATCAAATGTAAACACACTATTTTTTTCATAAAATTGGACGCCTTTCTAGATTTTGTACATGGGGTCCAACTTTAAGTACAGCTAACGTATACCTCACCCCTACACAGAATATAAGATTTAGTTTTTGATATTTTAATGTAATTTTTGGATTTTTTTTTTTTTGAATATCGTTTTGTTTTGTTTTATTTTATTAATTTAGAGATTTTTTTTTTTGCACCATAATTTAGAGAGTTTTTAAAAGTATTAGTGTTGGCTGCACGCACATATTGCCTCAATAATGAGAAAATTAATAGATTTTATGTGTAAAATCGTGAATTTTGGCTCACCCAATTTGACTATATTAAAAAAGAAGTCTAAGAATACAACAACATATCACAATATTTTTACAATATCTTCATGTTTAGGATCCGAATAGATTTTTTTTTTTATTTGAGAGAAATGCTACATTCATAACATTTTTAGAACAAATTCTAAATGACAAGTTATTATTAGTTTTAAACTGATAACGTTGTTATTGTTATTCTCAAAACATTTATTTTCAGTTGTGGTTGGTCACAGTCTCATATTTTATTATTTTATTATTTTATTTTGACTGGTAAGAAATTGATACTTTAATATTTGTAAAAATATTGTGAAATTTATTGTGTCAGTATAACAATATATATGTCAGCTTACATAAATATTTAAAAGAAAAAAAAAAACACAAACCGATTACTGAGAAAAAAAAACTTTAAACACAGTAGAAATTAATGTTAAAATGTTGTGGACTTAGCATTTTTTTTATTTGATCTATAAAAAACTGAAATCTCAACAATTGTGAAAATATTTTGATAATAATAAATGTTGTAACATTTTCTCAAAACATTTATTTTCAGTTGTGGTTAGTCACAGTCTCATATTTTATTATTTTATGTCGACTTGTAAGAAATTGACACATCAATAATTGTGAAAATATTATGAAATTTGTTGTGTCAGTATAATAATATATATGCTAGTTTACATAAATATTTCAAAGAAAAAAATACAAACCAATTACTGGAGGGAAAAAAAAAACTTTAGACACTGTAGCTACAATGCCAATTGAATAAACCAAAAGCACTGTAGTACTAGTGCTATCTATCAATAATAGCTTACCTATGATTTGTTGTGAAATCAATGTTAAAATGTTGTGGATTTAGCATTTTTTTTATTTGATATATAGGAAACTGAGATCTCACCAATTGTGAAAATATTGTGATAGCAATAAGTGTTGTAACATTTTCTTCTCAAAACATTTATTTTCAATTGTGGTTGGTCCCAGTCTCATATTTTATTTTTTTATTTCGATTTGTAAGAAATTGATATCTCAATAATTGTGAATATATTATGAAATTTGTTGTGTCAGTATGACAATATATATATGCTAATTTATATGAATATTTAAAAGAAAAAAAAAACACAAACCGATTACTGGGAAAAAAAAAACTTTAGGCATTGTAGAAATTAATGTTAAAATGTTGTGGACTTGGCATTTTTTTTTTATTTGATCTATAAGAAATTGAGATATCAAAAATTGTGAAAATATTGTGATAACAATAAGTGTTGTAACCTTTTTTTAAAATATTTATTTTCAGTTGTGATTGGCTACAGTCTCATATTTTATTATTTTATTTTGACTTGTAAGAAATTAACAAGTCAATAATTGTGAAAATATTGTGAAATTTGTTATGTTAGTATAACAATATAAATGTCAGCTTATATCAATATTTAAAAGAAAAAAAAACACACTGATTATTGAAAAAAAAAAAAAAACCAATCTCATATTTTATTTTATTATTTTATTTTGACTTGTAAGAAATTGACACGTCAATAATTGTGAAAATATTGTGAAATTTGTTGTGTTAGTATAACAATGTAAATGTCAGCTTACATCAACATTTAAAAGAAGAAAAAAAAAAACACAAATCGAATACTGAAAAAAAAATTAGGCACTATAGCAAACAAAAGGGTTGAAAAAAAAAAAAAAACTCACTAAACCAAAGTACTATTGCCGCTACAGTGCTGCACAGTGAAAACACACTGGGCACCCAGTGCCAAAGCACTATAACGACATGGCCACTTTTTATATATTAAGATTTTAGTCAATATTGGATGCTTGTATCATTATATGGTAGAGTTTTAGCTAGAATAAGAATATGTTAAATAATATTTTTTTAATGACGTTGTCCTTGTCTAGTCTATTACTTCTGAAATTAACACGAATTAGGGTTTTCTTTTCCCTGAGTTTTCTTCTTCTAGGCAAGCATAGGTTTATGTAAGGGTGTTCGCGGTGCAGTGTAATTTTAGGTCAATTTTAGCACTGCGCTTTATGGTGTGGTTTACTCAAAATCATAACCGCACCTCACCTCATTTTTGCAGTCTCATATGCGATGCGATGTGATTTAGAATTTAATCAAAACCATAACTGCATCGCACCTCATTTGGGGATAACATGTGCGGTGTAGCTTATAAGATGCGATTTGAAGCCGGTATATTTTTCAAATTTTGGGCTTTTCCTGCTTAACTCAAAACTAATTTTTTCCTTTGTTTTTGGTCAAGTTTTAAACTATTGAGCTAATTTTTCTTTATTTTAGGTTGGCTTTCCTAATCAATACTTGTTAGGATTATAAAGAGATCTAGGGTTCAATCTCCACCTATAGCAAAAACCAATTGGTATCTTGGTCTAATGATAAAAAAAACTATCATCAGGAGAGAATGCCATAAGTTAAAACTCTCTCAAAAAAAAAAACTTATTTTTTTGAAAACTAGGGTTATTAAACTATTAATAATATATTTAATATAAAAATATATATTAATATATAGTGAGGGTGCAGTGTAGTTATGCCATTTTGCGAGCGATTTGGTGAACACCCCTAGACCCATGTATGCCTCCCTTTTTCTTCCCAAATTTAGTATTTTATAATAAATTCATAAAACTTGCCTTCCTAAAATTTCAATTTATGTTCATAGGATAAAAAATGGTTGGTTAGTATATAACTTGTGACCATTTTCTGAATAAAATATATTTAATGTAAAACATTTTCAGGAATTTTAAAAGAAAAACGTTTTTAGTGTTTTATGCAGCTAAAATCCTTTAATAAAAAAATTAATTAAAAAAAGAAATTAGTAGAACATTAAGTGTTGTAAATAAAGGAAAAAGAGATTTAGCATTCAAGAAAAATTAGTCTTTTCTTTTTATTCTAATTTAATTTTAGAAAGTATTAATCTCTTTTTTTGCTTTCTAGGTTCAAGGTTTTTACCTTACATTATGTTTGAATGGAGGGGGAAGAGAAGAGAGTAGAAAGAAGGAGATAGGAGGTGTATATGGTATTTTTGTTACATGTAGCATCGCAATTACAATGTGTCTCATTGGTGGATGGAGTCCACACATTATCAACCTGCAACATGTAGAGGAAACAAAATATACTTTTTCGATTTGGAGTGGTCAAATACCCATCAAAACCCCTCATTTCAATTCTCCCAAATTGGAGATTTTAGAGGGTTCCATTTATATTATAATTTTTTAAATTACCAATTTTGATTTTAATTTTTTATATATTATAATTTGATAGTTATAACAGGAAATGAAGGATTTGAATTCAGGATGTTTTCATTGAAAATACTTGAAAGTGTTAACCAGTTGAGTTATAAGGCTCTTGGCACCAATTATGCATTTATGATGTCAGTCTATATTTATATCTTTAAATTAAACAAAATTAGGTATAATTGTAAATTTATTTAATGTCTTATTATTTCTATCTTTTCCATTTTAATTTTGAAAACATTCAAATTAATGAGAGGGATATCTAATTCCCACATCTACTTAATTTTTTTTTTAAATAATTTGATATTTAGGGAATGAGAAATTTAAATCCTAGATGCCTCCATTGAAAACAACAGAAAATATCGGTTGAGTTGTAAGGCTTTTGGCACCTCTACGTAATTTTTTAAACATAGAAAAAAAAAAAAAAAAAAAAAGAGAATTGATAACCATTTTTATCCCATTTCCTCTGCTTCCCTAGAACCTCGTGTTCTATTCTTTCTCCAAACTTCAAGTACACCCTTACCTTGCCTACTAAAGCTAATCTAACTCGAAGAAAAATTTTGTATGATTGCTTGAGAGAGATCATGACTCATTGCTGAAATATTTCCTTAGTGGATGTTGTAGACCAAATGGTGAAAAGTCAAAATGACCCAGAGATTACAATATTCTTCGCAACCAGCTGTATGATTTGGCATAAGCAAAATGAAGCTCGTTACATCACTCCACGTCCTAATCCCCCTTCCCATGCTTTGGAGTTATTAGAAGCTAATTATGGAAGCCTCCCTTTTGTAGGAATGTCTAGCTATTTTTTTAGGCAAATTTTAATGTAAGTTTGCATATATCTCGCTGTGTTTGTTTGTTAGGGGAAGAAAAAGTTCTGTAGTTGTTCTAATTCTATCCTTGTTGGTCTAATTATGTTGTTTCACTTGGTCTTGGTTGAAATCCCAATTGTAACGTGTTTTAGCTCCGATTGCAAGACTGGTTCCTTTCTTTGTATAAAATTTTGTCCTTTATTCTCAATAATAATAATAATAATAATATTACTATTATTAATTTATTAGATCCATTCTACTTCTTCCACAAAAAAACAAAAAAAAAGTATTTTGGCTGTGCAAGTAACACGTGTAGGACCCGTGTGATGTTTCTTAGTTTTACATTTACATTGGACTTCTTGTTTGTTAAGTCTTGTTATCACACCGGCTGTCACGCAAGAATGATCCATAGTATACCAAGGAACCTTCGTGGAAAACACGTTATTTGTATGCCTTTATGTCTCGCACGGACACACACACCCCCATTAATATATAAAATTTATGCAAACCATAAGCGAAAGCAAAGAAAGTTGAACAGTCTTAAAAAAAAAAAAAACAGGAAGTTAAAGAATCTCTGCTAGCTCTCAATATCTGTCAGATTTGCACGCAAATGGGTTGGTCTGAATCACAACAAGGTTGCAAGAAGCACCCAGATGAGAAGCAACTACCTGGGGTTTGTCCCTCTTGTCTAAGAGAAAGGTTGTCACAAATTCAAGGTCATTCACTAAAGAAGAAAACATATGGTGGTGTTGCTGATTCTTATTCATCACCATCTTCTGTTGCTTCTTCTTCAAACTTTGTGTCTCCGGTTTATCGTCGACATCATCGTAGGCTTTCGGAACGGACTGGTTCTATTTCTCTTACGGTGAGTGTTAGTCAAGGCTTGAAGAAGAGCAAATCGATAGCTTTTGTTACGAGGAATCGAGCAGAGGAGGTTGCGGCTAGTTTGAAGAAGAAAGGAGGGTTTTGGTCGAAGCTGCTTAAGTCCACAGGGAAGAGGACCAAAGAGGCTTTCATGCAGCCAAGATTTGGAAGCCAAAGGTTGGAGTAATAGTGGGAGGGATTGTTCTAATTGTCACTAATGCTTTACGAAAATAAATTTGTGTATAGTTTGTTTTTTTGGGTTTTGGTTTCAGTCTTTTAATGGGAGACTGCTCTTTTTTCTTTTCCCTTTTTTCTCTTTCTTAAACATGTTAGTTTTGTTAGAGGCAGTTTCAACTTTCAGATGATTGCTTTTTTTTATCGTCAAATCAATGTACAAATTGGTTTTCGGTATAAAGAGGGGGTTTCGGTATAGATGTTTGGTGTTCGAGGGGATTGATTGAATCCTATATCTATTATTCGATGGAAAGAATTTTTACCAATGGAGTTAATAACTCAATTGAAAAAATGCTGAATTTGATTAAATTTTTGATATGCACTAGGCCTGTAACAAGTGGAATTGAGAGACGCTACTCTCTCTATTTTGGATTTTTTTTTTTTTTTTTTTTAAAGTTTTCCTGGTCGAAGTGATAGAGATTTGTGGGGTTTCTCGCAACGTGGTTTGGTTTGAACTCTAGTTCCGTAATGTTGAATGTTGACTTTTGCGAATTTTAATTCGCATTCATGTAAACAGCATGTAGAATTTCCTTTTCATATGTACAGAGGAAATATAAAATCTTTGCCTTTCAAAAGCCGTGTTTGACCGAGTAACCTTCTTTCCTTCACGCAACTAATTCCGCTCAACTGGCAACTATTTCGATTGGATGTTATATCCCGCCGTCTCAGTCAGCAGCAGTGAAGAGTTATTGCAATCAGACAAAGTCATGCCTCGTGTGCATTTTTTAAGGGGTTTTTCTAAAGGTATCTATTAATTTTCGAGTATTTGAGTATCGGAACCTGTTTTGGTTTCTTTATATCAAGCATGTCACATTGCACGTGCAGTGTAGAAGAAACCAAAATAAGTATGCATATTCAAATTACTTGAATTTCAAGTAATTAAAAATAAAATCATATTTAAAATGTTTCTTGTTAAACTGGCTTGGGTTAAGTAGTCCTACGTACTAATCCATTGAGATGTGGACACATAATAAGTGTTTGACAAGTGACCAAGTCCTAATAGGTCTAACACATAGGTGCACTGGACCCAATTATTTCCTTACTAATTATTGTAAGACTATCAAGAACTTTGTTAACAGGTGTCGGCCAGCACTTATTAATGAACCAGCTGTGGTTCATCTATGACCTATCATAAATCTCACCTACATTAAAAATTGGCAAATGTATACTTTAGTTTCTTCAATACTCTATTTAAACTGACACACATTTAATACATATTTAGTTTTTTTCATATCTTTAAAAAAATGTGAATAATTTATTTTAAATTGTATCACATTAACGGGTGCTGTACGGCACCCGTTAACAGCACCCTACTATCAATTAAAGACTTCATTACATCTTTGTGATGCCTGTTCACATTCACACCTAAAATTGTTCATGATGATCAACTGTACTAACTTTATTGCACGGCACCTCAGTTAATTCAAGAGAAAAAATGATCAATTTCAATATTTAACATCTTGCAAGACCTTATTTTTTTAGATAACTAGATAGTTGGGGTAAGGAAATTTTTAAATTCTGAACATCTCCTTTAAATACATCAAGAGGTGCCGGGTTTTTTCATCAAATTTATCCAGATTTTTTTTCCATAAACTCTTTCTTTTAACCTATGTACAACCATACTTTAACCAACTTTTAGAAAATAAGCAATCAACAAAAAAAATTGCAACCATACATTAACCGAATAAGTATTAAGTAATCAACAAAAAGTTGTATCCACATGCACGGGCTTCTCCTTTCTTAGAGGATAGCTGAAAAATCAGCAGCTGCACTGCAAATTCACCCAATTCAGAAACCAACTGCTATAAATATATCACCCTGAGAATTTTGAAAGGAATCAAGGGCACAAAAAGTGAACTATCAAAATGTCATCTTCGATTTCTGAAAATTCAATCGTTACAATTTTCCTGTATTCCCCAGTAGGGGACGTAAATGCATAAAGCTATATTACTGTTACAATTCAAATTACAAAAATTTCCAACTGTTCTTTCTTTTTACACATCATGCTTATGAAACATATCCTGCTTTCACTTTCCTATTATCTTCGAGTCCTTCAACTAGCACTAGCTGCAGATAAATGTATGTAGTTTTCAGTATAACAGTCCTCCCAGATTTCAGTTATATTGGAGGGATCCAACTGCCAAAAAAATCTGTAAGCACCACAGAATCAGCCAAACCCAGGACCTGTACATCTTCTAGGCAAGCTCTCCCAATTCTAAAACAATGACATTCATTTCTTCAGACAGATTATGGATATTATGTACTGGGGCCTGAATTCTTGACTTCAATCTCATGTTCGTCCTCATCACCAGAACTCCTATGGTCAGTAGACGGCCGTTTCAATCTCTGGAATATCTCGTCAAGAGACTCAGATGAGGAATCACGAGAGACAAGTTTAGTTTCCTGAGTTTGGCGCAAGGGAATAAATTTTTTAGCCCCTATGTTTGTCTTGAAACTTTGAAAACCTGTCTTCATGGATTCCCAAGTTGAGGCCAATCCAGAAGAAGGCCCACCTGTAATATTACCAGAGCGCAAGTTGCCCGCATCAAGCAAGGAGACCTTAGCCGAGGCAATGTTCTTCCCTACTGGCTCTATATTGGAAGATCCTTTTTGTCTACTCTGTTCTCTTATAGCAGCATACTTGTTGCTGATGACTTCTTTGCTTGAGCTATATCTACGAGCCTCTTCCTTCAAAGATTTTGAAGGAATTTCATGCATACCATCATGGGTTAAGCCAATTGTAGCCTTCATTTCAACAGTGGTTCTATCCTGAGCATTTTTACTTTTAAGTGAGAAAGGAATTACAACCAAAACTTCAAGTTTTAGATGAACGAAAATGAACATTCTCAAATGAGATAAACGTCGGTGAATGAGATTTTTCCTCCTCTATTTAAGTGTAAATAGCATGAGAGAAGTACATAAAAACCACAGAGAGAAAGAGAGAGACAGAGAGAGAGCAAGTTACAGGGACCTCGTTTTCCATAAACAATATCCAAACATATGGTACACCAGATATTTCCAAGTGACACACACACAGAAAAACATACTATACAATAATGTGAAAAAAGAAAGCTTCCATTGTTTAGAATGTATTTACATACTGTGCTATTGCTGCTGGACTCGACATCTGTACCGTTGAAATTCCTTGCCAATGGAATAACATGTTCACCAACTTTGCGCCCTTGTTCAAGCCAAGTACGTTCTGAGGAAAAAAGGTCAACTTACTTGGTATACACACACATATTCACATGGTTTTACATTTAGGCATAAAATTCAATCTAGTTCAGAGCAAGTGGAAGAAACTACTGTATGCATATTGATAACAAGTCATGGTATGCTTACCTTTTTGTAGGATAATTAATCCAGATGGATCAAATCCATCCATATCATCTGCCTCAGTTTGAAATCTAAACCTCTTCCAGCTCCCAAAAAAATCAATTACACGGTCAAAGAAATTGCTAGCAACCAAGAGGGTGTATATCACCATGATAAGTGGATAGATTCTGTTAAACTCATCTCCAAAGAAAGGAACAGCTTTGTCAATGGTCCCCATTCGCTGTAGTCAGAATTTCATAATACGCCAAGAGAAATGAATCATTCATTAAATATGGAGAAGTGAGGTAGAAATTCTCATGCACAACCTCTAACGGTTAGTAGTCTGTTGGTCCACCACCCAAAATGCTGATTACATCCAAAAAAACTAAAAGGGGAAGCAAATAAATAAACAACATGAAATCCTAACCCAGAAACTGGCTGAAAAGATAACATTTTGAACCACATAAAATATTAACAGGAAGCACTCTGAAGATTCATGGAAACCAAAGAAAGCTAAGAACATAATATTTTTTTTCTTTTGAAGGGGAATCTATTAATAAACACTGCTTTGCAGAGCTTTTCCAAACATGTACAGAATGTTCCCTAAGAGCCTCCCCAAAGTATCCAAAATTTAGTGTACAGAAGTCCAAGTCAAAATTGGATCCCCACTGAGAACACCCTGTAACTGCAAACTGGAAAGAGAATGACTCCATGGGAAAATTATAAAGACTAAGATGAATGTCTCATATCAAACATCTAGGATAAAAATTTTTATTTTCCCTTATATATATATATATATATATGCTGATTGTTATTTTAATTTACTGCAGATGTATGATTCCCATAAACAAATACACATCATGTTTCAAACAAAAGAAAAGGGCACTGTATATGTTTTCTCGCACAAAACATTACAATCCAATCAGATCGAGAAACAGAGAAGATAAAACTGATATGTAAAATTTAAAAACACAAAAAAAAAAAAAAAAAAAAAAAAAAATCTTGAGTATCTTATATTTTGCCACCTGGTTTTCTAATCTTTGCATCAGGTGGGACAACCCACATATATCATTTTCTTGATTAACTTTCCGCTTAGGCTAGATATACATTTTTAAAACTGACAACAAAGTGACGGAGAATTACCTTTTCAAATATAGTATCGTCACCAAGACTAATGAGATTGAGATAGTTGTAAGAAATAGGAGGAGCATACCGAGCAACCATCCTGGCAGAAATATTGAAATGGGATATTAAGTAAATTTTAACAAAAGACGAATAAAGCTTAGTTCAATTTGCGATGATTGAGATATGAGGCAGAACTTACGAGCATATCATAAGCAAGTTAACTGAGCTTGTTTGCCTTGGTGTCAATGAGTAAAACATAAACATTCCAACTTTGAACAAGGAATAATATGTGCATATGCACATATACATCAGAGGAACAAAGGCAAAGACCTGGGGAAAAATTGAACCAATCAATTTATAATTGCTCTTTATTGATAACATTTGAACCTAAAATCTACACCAGCCCTTAACCACTTGAGTCAAAGCCCAAGGGCAAATCAACCAATATATAACCACCAGCAGTAAGCAGGAAAAATAAAGGAAGAGGCACGTCATACATACCTATGACATAATGCATAAAATAATGACATAAGATAAAATAATGAACAAGCACAAAAGTAGAGACAGAACAAATAACCAGAGGTTTACATTTTTGCAACTTAACATCAATAATAGAAAATATTGTAACACTAGGAGTAAATAGAATTTAAAAATAAAAAATAAAAGAAGAAAAAGAAGAAGAAGAAGAAGAAGAAGTGAGCAATGCAGTGCAATGGAAATGTGAGAATTTATGTATGGGAAAATCATTTGTGAAGAAGAGAGTGAATGAGCGAGCAAGAAAAACTGACTATCAGAATTGCTGAATTATCACATTCTGAAATGGAAAATGCAAAATAAATGCCAACTGTGATGGCACTAGATTTTAAGGCAACACTTTATTATTTGAAAGAGGGGGGGGGGGGGGGGGGGGAGGGGGGGAACTAACTGAAATTTTTAGCAGAAATTAAAAGAGTAAGACCAAGTACGAGGGAAGATTTTATGGTAGAACTAACATTTTTTAGTAGATAATATAATGAAACAAAGCACAAAGCTCCCACCCACTCGACTTTCAGATCATCTCTAAATCTTTAAAATCAATTATGAGTCACGTACAACTTATTTAGTCCATGACTCACTGGATAGTTTAAAGAGCACTGGTCCGTCCATGAAATGGAGGCAAGGAAATTGTACAGAAATTATTAAAGTGCCTCATTCATTTTGCATTTACAGTCGTTCAATTTCTTGTAATAAACAGTCAAGCAATCAAAAACTGCAAGCAAGTGCGTACAATGAACATTTATACAGACCAATGATCCGAACATCCACATATATACAAACTAATACAGACCAAATCAACACGTAGGTAACTTTGATAGGTATTCTTAAGAAATTAAGATTCAAAACAGAGCTAGATATACTCACTTCTAGAAGTGTTCTCTCCTAAAATATGAAAGAAGTGATCTCCAACAGACAAAATGCAACTTCTCTAGATGAAACAAAAACTTGAATCTATTAAAATATTATAATCTACCTGCACAAGAACTTCTTGGTTTCTAACTGAATTTACAAGGATTGAGAAAAGAGATAGATCCACTCCACTAGGTAGTAAAGTTGCCTCTGCTAACAGAATTGCAGCTGACATGATACCAAGTATGATAGCCAAGAGTTTCTCAAGTTGCTTTCTGAGGATGCAGCGCCATAAAAATTCTGCAAAATGAACCGCCATTTATTGTAGACTTGAAGACCACACCAACAACTACAACTAAGTTATTTATTCTAGACAATAAGCTACTAAATATTAGAACAAACCCAACTCATATGGTCAAACTAAGGCAGAAATGATAAATAAAGTAAGAAAATTATTCAGCACAATTCAGAAAGGCCAAATATGCCCCAAAATAAGAGCATGACAATGAGGAACTTGAAGTAATTTATGAATCTGTGTGTGTGATGCAGGACAAGCTAGAATGTAAAGAACATGAAATATAAAGTATAAACCTAAACCTAAACCTCTAGGAGTCAACACCTAGGTCTGCTGGAGTTGACACCAGACCATTGAAATAATAATAAGAAAAACTTTGTTATCAATCAAATTCTGTCATACAAAACTTTTCTTGCAAAAAAAGAACTTAAACTCCTAATCCAAATAGGAAAAGAAAATAATAAATTACGTAAAAATGAAATCCTAATAACTCAGAGATTGGCTTAGGTCCTTAGGCCCAATAGACAGCAGACTCCTTATGTTTTTGTGTCCGCATCAGTGTGTATGCACGCAGAAAAATAAATATTCAGGACAAGACTGTGCAGTCTAACTTTAAAAAACCAGCAAACTAGCAGAACATAGAGAATTGTTTTTGTACCATTATTTTCATATTAGCAAAAGGTAGTTTAAAAGTAAATAAATAGATCCTCAGTTAAAACAATGCTCATAAAAAGTAGACAAAAGAACCAGGGTTCATGCACATTTGTAAAATTTAAGGAAAAAACCAATCAATATAGAATGCTTACCTGCCGTATCAATGAGAGACCCTATTTTGCCAGTTCGAGCAGGTTTAAGGCTAGAAACGTACTTCCTAAATGAGAGATAATCAATGTTTAAGTTCACGAACAAACAAACTGGAACATAAACTCAAATAAATCAAATAAGAAAAGAAAAGAGTAATTCGGAACAGACCATCCAGTTGAAGAACGACGTTCGTAATTTTTTACTGTATCCTCCAGTTCAAGGGCCTCCATGACATATGACATATACTCACTGAAAAATTAACAATTAAATAAGACAAAATAGAGGCTAACCACCAAAGTATTCACACGGACAAAGGAGAATATTTTTTTTTTGATAAGTAATTACTGCTTCATTGTATAAAGACAAAAGTTACAGAAGGGACCAGAGTACACAGGCATTGTGCTAAGGGCCAGCAGAAAGCAAAATTATAAAGCAAGAAAATTACAATTATCGAGCAAATCAGTCAAAGAATTAAAAGTAAAAACACCCGAAGCATTTGTCCACTCAAATGAAGTCCGGAAGAATAGCAGCTCCAAATCATGAATCAAAAAAGTGAAGCCGTAGAATATTGCTTGAACCATGAGGACTTTCTCTTCTTCTTCTTTTTCTTCCAAAAACTAAATTCATTAGAGAATGCCAAGCAAGTGTAAAAGAAAGTATATCTAAAGTGCACAAAAAAGATGACCTTTAATGGTAGAAATTAATACACACACACACACACACACACTAATAATTAAGAAAATCAGACACAAGAATGATGTCTTTAAGTTATATCCTGATCATCAAACCTCTTCAAAATCATTGTTCTTCCTCTACACCATAAGCACCAAATCAAACAGAAATTTATTTATTTATTTAGTTTAGGTATGATTTAGGAGTGACGAGGACCATTTTATGACATGATTGTAGCGTAAAAATTATTCCTTTCTTTGGTTAAGAATAACTTGCTCTAGGGACCCTGGTCCCTGACGAAAACATTTTTTATATTTAAGTTTTGACCTCAAGGGGTGGGAAAGGGAACATGTGACAGAGAATCAAACATAGTTTTAGGTTGTGTAAAAGATGGCACTGCACCCCTTCTCTCCCCCCCACCACCCCCCTACCCCCCCCAAAAAAAAAGGTATGGGGGGAATTGGAAAAGTCACAATCTAATTTATCTGTTTGAGCAACTTAGAATGTCCACAGAAATTATTGGAATAATGGAGGATGGGTAGAAAATCTAAAAAGAATGTACAACCTATGGAGATAAGAAGTGGTTCCTGATCTTTTCTCTCGTGCTTTGGGTAAAGATGCCTGGATTTCTGAGTTGATTATTATTACATTAGACCGTGGTAGTAGTTGGAATATTCAATTCCAACTAGCATATTTATTCCAAAATGCCAAAGGGTGAGGGGGTTGATAGTTTGTTTTGGAATTTAACCCCGAATGGTGTTTTAGATGTGCGCTCGTTCTATAATTCCTTATCTACTCCTCCTACCATTCCTTTCCCTTTGAAGTGTCTTTGGAGTGTTAAGGTACCTAGAAGAGTTTCAGCTCGAGATAGTATTCTTACTATTGATAACCTTGTAAAAAGGAACTTACCTTTGGTTAATCAGTGTTGTTTGTGCCGTTGTGATGGAGAAACAGTGGATCATCTTTTTCTTCATTGTAAGTTTGCACATGCCTTATGGAGTGAAGTTTTTTTTTATGTTTGGCATACAGTGGGTGATGCCAAGGACGGTTGTTTCTCTTCTTTGTGCATAGGAGAATTATTTGGGGATACACTCTTCTTCAGTCTTGAATATGGTGCCAGCCTGTTTGATGTGACTAATTTGGAGGGAACAAAATACCCATACTTTTGAGGATGTTGAGAAATCTGTTGATCTTTTGAAGTCTTTGCTAGTTGGGACATTGGGTGGTCTCGTATTTGGGGTTTTACACAATGTATTTCTCTATTTGATTTCCTGCAGTCTGTTTCTGTTTCTCTATGATTTTTTTGTATTTGTTTCAAGTATAGTCTGTTTATCATCGTGAACATGATGTACTTTTTTATTAATGAAAATATCTATTACCTATTAAAAAAAAAAAAAAAGTGGTTCCTGATTCCTTTTAACAGATAATCCAAAGCCACTATTAGAGAGTGATGTTATAAGTGGTGAGAAAATGTAAAGCAATACATATATAACCTTTTGTGTGTGTTTTGTTGTTGTGAGGGAGAGAGGGGGGAGGCAGGCATAGATTTCAAGGAAATTTCTTCATTGAGAAAAAATAGAATATTCAACTAATCAATCAGTTTACCTTTTGTAACGGTAATACTCCTCTCGAGCTTGTCGAAGGTGACGCCTAAGTGTTGCCATTGATTTTTCATCTGTATCATAGTCCATATCGTTTTCCCCTAATTGGCCACCTTGTGGTTTGAAGGCTGGATCTTCCTTAAACTGGAAATTGAAAATTCATCTTTAAAATAGTACGAAGAAAAACCTTGTTGATCCAAGTGAAGGCTTCAAAAAAAATATTTCAAGAAAAAAAAAAAAAAAAAAAGCTTGAAAATACCATTTTAGTTAACATATTATCAATAACATCCATATAGGGCCTCAAAGGATCCCGCTTTGACATCTGATTGGATGTTGCCTGAGCAACCTATCAAAGCAAACCATAAATTCAAAAGGTAAAATATAATGATGAGGAAAAAAAACGAGGACCTAAGAAATGTATAATAAATTAGTTAGAATAAAGCAATCATGTTCAGCACACACAAAGCAACAATTAGCTTTCCATCCTTAGCAGAAAAAAAAAATATCAAATCCATGTGTCTTATTATCTTTGAAAATATGAGACAATATGATTTCTAGCTCTTAATATCATCCTAGTTGGCAAGATGTTTAGGTAATTTTGACCAAATTCTGGGCAATAGACTAGAGTTGAGTTAGAAAAATGAAAAATCATCATACGACAAGAAGTCGTTCAAGAGAAATGAAAGAATGAAGCATCAAACATGATGGTGTTGGTCTCGCAATTCTTATTCAACTAATTGTTTGCTTAGTAATATAACAACCTGTTTCAAACCTACAGGATAAGTACATACTGTCCATAGTTTCTGGAACTTATAGAAAAACTGATTGGGAGGATTTCAAGAAATGGTTCAACTTCAAATGGACTCTGGACTATAAAAGCTGGTTATTGCCAGCAACAATGTCCCAAGGTAAACCTTGAAACCAAAGACAAACTGCAGAGTTGGAAACCTTGTCTACAGATCTAACTGAGTGCACATGATCATAACACAAAGGGAAAATTTTAGAATTGATATGAAAATTAAAAGTTTGCGGATTATGCACCTGATTATTATAATTGATCAAAAAACTATTAGTAACTGCACCCTTATGTCGGTGTAGTGAATTCAGGGTTTTCATGTGGGTGCAATGAATTCTGTTAGTGTGCAGATTTCCCATTTGTTGTTTGCAGACTACACTATCTTATTTTGTGATGCCTCTAGGGAGTAGTTGCTGTCCATAAGGTTGGTGTTGTCTTGTTTTCAGGCTTTTACGGGTTTAAAGGTTAATGTTGGGAAAAGTGAGATTGTCCCTGTTGAGGAGGTGAATAATCTAGCTGCATTGGCTAGTATTCTTTAGTGTAGAGTGGAGAGTTTGCCTATAAAATACTTAAGGATGCTGTTGGGAACTTCCTTTAAGACGGTTTCAATTTGGAATCCTATTTTGGAGAAGATGGAGAAGAAATTATCAAGGTGGAAGCGTCTCTATTTATCTAAGGGTGGTAGACTCACATTACTAAGGAGTACTCTCACAAGTTTCCCAACGTACTTTTTATCTCTCTTCACTATTCCTAAAGCTGTCGCTGCTAGAATAGAAAGTATTCAGAGGAATCTTCTTTGGGGGTCTTCTAAGCGGAGTTTCGAATATCCTTTGGTGGCTTGGGAAAATGTGTGCTTACCTGTTGAATGGGGAGGTTTAGGGATAAGAAGTGTGGCGTCTTTTAATCAAGCTTTATTAGGGAAATGGTTGTGGCGTTACGGACATGAAGTTACCCATCTTTGGCGGAGATTATCTCCACAAAATATGGTGAGGGTCAAGGGGGGTGGTGTACGAAAGTGTGCAGGAGGACTCATGGATGTGGCCTTTGGAGAAGCATTCATGAAGGGTGGGAGAGTTTCTCTAAACACCTGTCTTTTGTAGCGGGTGAAGGTACCCGTATCCGCTTCTGGCATGATAGGTGGATTAGGGACAACACCCTAAAAGATCTCTTTCCTGAGCTCTATGTGTGTTCAGCTGCCAAAGAGGCTTGCATCTCTAAGGTTTTGTGGATTCCGGAAGGAGGTACTTCTAAAGTGTGGGACTTAAGGTTTTATAGAGCTTTTGAAGATTGGGAACTAGTTGCATCTTATTCTCTACTTCAGTTTATCCAACCTCGTATTCCTCGGGGTGATAGGAAGGAACCTTTGTTGGCAGCTCAAAGGTGATGGAAAGTTTGACACCCGATCTTATTACCTAGCAATTCAAGGTACTTAGAATTTTTTGTTCCCTTGGAAGGGTGTTTGGAAACCAAAGATTCCTAAGCAAGTGGCTTTCTTCTTGTGGACAGCTACTCACGATCGGATTCTCACGTTGGATAATCTCATGCTTAGGGGTCGCCCTTTGATAAATAGGTGTTGTATGTGTTGTTGTGATGGGGAGTCGGTAGACCATCTTCTACTTCGTTGTCCTGTTATACACACCTTATGGACCTTCATGCTTCAGGCTTTTGGTATTCATTGGATTATGCCAGGATTGGTGGCGGTATTGTTATGTTGTTGGTATCAATAGCTTCGGAAGCATAACTCAAAAATTTGGAACTTGATTCTAGGGTGCTTAATGTGGATAGACAGGTTAGAATGGAATTGTCGCTCCTTTGAGAACAGGGAGAAGATGTTGGATGAGTTAAAAATTTTATACCAGCGTAGTCTTTTTGAGCGGCCTCGTTGTTGGGGCTTTACTGATTCTTCGTCTCTTCCAGAGTTTATGTTTTCCCTTAGATTATCTTTCTAATCTCCCTCTCTTTTGTTTTGTTGTTTGTTTTATTTGTTTCTTGTTGTTCATCATCATGAACAACTTGTACTTTTCATTTAGACGTAAATGCACTTTTAGTTCCTACATTTTGCACTTTTTCTATTTTAGTCCTTACATTTTATTTTTACCACTTTTAGTCCCTAAACCAATTAACACCGGACGTTTAGGTCCTTTCCGCCACTCAACTAATGGCAAAAGCTGACGTGGCAAATGAGTGCATTGTTGACACAGTAAATGCTGATGTGTCTATTAAAATAATATTAAAAATGCTATATTAGCATCTACGTCAGCTTCCACATCAGCATCTAACCTTAAAAAATAAATTTATCAATTTTAAAAATTATAAAAAACAAAAAAACATAATTAAAAACAAAAAAATGGTGGAACTTAGATCTGTTATGTTTGTGCCTAGTTTCTTTTTATTCTTTATTTTTCTTCTTCTTCCCACTTTGCAACTCTGTCAATTCCTTCTTCTCTCTTTTCACAAAAATTAAATATACCAGTTTTTAGACACAAAATTAAAAAAAAAAATAAAAAAAAAATGTTTGAAACTCCACAAACCTAGATCAAAATCCCAACCCACTGGCAATATAGATTCAAAATTGTCTCAAGCCCTTTCTCTCCAAACTAGTTTAAGTTCAGACTCTCTCTTTAACTCACCCTCTCTCTTTACCTCTCTTATTGACCCTTCATATTAGATCGTAAAGAGAGAGAGTGGGCTTTCTTTTCCTCTCTTACTGGCCCTTCAGATTAGACAGAAAAGAGCGAGAGTGAGCAAAGGCGAGAGAATTAGAGAGGGAGGTGTGGGTTTGGGAGCTACTACCTAGGGTGGCGGCGTTGGTGAACGGTAGTGGGCGAAGGCAAAGAAGATAAGGACGGTGGCTTAAGGTGATTTTGGAGTGGCGGCTTAGGGTTTTGGTGGACAGGGATGGATCTTGCGGCGGCGCTCTTCTTCAGATCCCAGCGAGTCCACCTCCACCATCAAAGCGGCGGCGCTCTTCTTCAGAACGGTCAGATCGGTCATTCTGTTTGGGTCTTGCTGGGTTTTGCCGAGGTTTGTCTTGCGGGTCATGCTGTTTGGGTCTTGAGACCATGAGAGTTGATCTTGATTTTGAGTGGTCATGTTGTTTGGGTCTTGAGACCGAGAGAGTTGTTCTTATTGGGAATGAATCTTATTGGGAATGAATGGGAGAACTCAGGTTCATCAATGAAAGAGTGAGAGATGATAATCTGTTTTTTCCTTTCTTTGGTGTTCTTGTGATGGGTTTGAGTTCTTGAATGCTGGGTTTGATTTGGGAAGAACAAGTTGAAAAACATGAAGAAATTTTTTGATCTCTATTTCTTTTTTCATTTGTGTTGTGATCTGGGTCTGTGTTTGTGTTTGATCTCCATTTTTCTTTTTCTTTTTTCGTTTGTGTTGTTGTAATCTGGGTTTGAGTTATTGGTTGCTAGGTTTGTGTTCTTGTAATCTAGGTTTGAGTTCTTGTTGCTAGGTTTGATTGGGAAGAACAAGAAGAACAAGTTGTAATGTTCTTGATAAGTACTATTTTTTTTTTTTAAATTAAATTAGATTTAAGGTTTTTTTTAATTTTAATAATATTTTAATTGCCACATCAGCACCATGTCAGCTAATAGGGTGTTCTGTTAGCCACGTCAGCTTTTTCTGTTAGTTGAGTGACGGAAAGGACCTAAATGTCAGGCGTTAATTGGTTTAAGGACTAAAAGTGGTAAAAATAAAATGTAGGGACTAAAATAGAAAAAGTGCAAAATGTAGGGAAGTGCATTTATGCCTTTCATTTTTTCTCATTAATAATAGTTTCTCGTATTACCTATCAAAAAAAAAAAGGAATGTAACAGGTTAGGGCATCAGGTTATAGCAACCAAATATGGTGTGGCTAGAGGGGACTGGGGCACTAGAGGTGTTAGAGGGACTCATGGGTGCAGGACGTGGAAGAATATTAGGGCAGGTGCAAAGAGTTTCTTCAGACAAGTGGTGTATACTACAGGAGAGGGTCATTGTATGCGTTTCTGGCACGATCCTTGGAGTGGGCATATTCCTCTATAGGACCTCTTTCCAGATCTATTTGCTTGCTCTGTGTCTAAAGAAGCTTAAATTTTTGACTTGGTTATTTCTACATTAGAAGGGGGAAGTAGAAGCTGGAATTTACAATGTCGTTGAGCTTTTCATAACTGGGAGTTGGAGGGTGTATTTTTTTTTTTTTAAGCTTTTTTATTCCAATATGTCAAGGGGTGAGGGAGATGATAACCTAGCTTGGCAATTAACTCGAACTTGTGTTTTTGATGTGCGCTCTTATTATAATTCTGTGTCTAGTCCTCTTACCGCTTCTTTCCCTTCCCTTGGAAGAGCATTTGATGCATAAAGGTGCCTAAAAGGTCTTTCTTTTTATGGACACTAGCTTGGGGTGACTGGTGAGATTCTTAGCATTGATAATCTTGCTAAGAAAGGTCTACCCCTAGTTAATTAGTGTTGCTTGTGTCATTGTGACGGAGAAACTGTGGATCATCTTTTGCTCCACTTTAAGTTTGCTCATGCTTTATTGAGTGAAGTTTTTCTGATGTTTGAGATCTAGTGGATGATGCCGAAGACAGTTGCTTCCCTTCTATTTGCATATGCTTATGGAGTGAAGTTTTTCTGATGTTTGAGATCTAGTGGGTGATGCCAAAGACAGTTGCTTCTCTTCTATTTGCATGGAGGAATTTGGTTGGTGAAACACTTTTCAAATATTTGGAATATGGCTCCAACTTGTCTGTGGTCAATTTGGTGGGAACGCAAAACCCATACTTTTGAAGATACGAGACCTTTAGATCTCTTAAAGTGTCTACTAATTGGGACCTGGTTTTAGTGGTCTCATATCAGGGGTTTTGCGCAATGTATTTCCATTTATGATTTTCTACAATCTGTTATTTTTTTCTTCTAGAGTTATCTGTAATTGCTTCAAGTACAAAGTGTTCATCATCGTGAACACAATGTGCTTTTTCTTTTTCTTTTCCTTTTTTTTTTTCAATAAAACTTCTATTAACTATAAAAATAAATAAATAAAGAATTGGGAGCAAGAGAAAAGGAAAAAGAGAAGAAAAAAGAAAAGAAAAGATAACTCGACTGTTCTTGGAGGGAAAAAACAAAAGACTTACTACAATGGCATTTGAAAGTTCTTGATGAGCATCATCAAGCTTAACAGCCATTTTCGCAATTTTATGAGAGAGAACTTTTTGACGGGTGGTCCAGTCTGCATTTTTCCAAATGCTTTTCGGAATTTCACTCAAGCCAAAGCCAAGAAGAAATGCACCTGTAACAAGTCCAAAAGTATTTGAGCAGCCCATGGCTAAACCCAGAACACCACTACCCCTGTTAACAAAGGCATCAAGCAGCAATAAATGAGAACATAGCTTAGCTGCACCACAGAGAAATAATTTTAAAAATATACATATTAAAAAAGTGAAAATATATATATAGTAACCATGTAAGCTAGCTTGACACAGCCACACTTGACAAGTATTAAAAACAAGAGGGGTGGGGGGATAAACAATTAACTGGGCAAAAATTATTAACTTTTTAATGAATTATTAGTATCGAGATGGCTTATTATAACCACCCACGTTTCATGTATATAAAGATTTTGGGCAAACACCAAATTTAATGCACAAAATTGAGTACTCAAATATAACATTCTTCTTCCGGAAAAAAAAAGTAGGCAGTGTTAGGGTAAGGGGAGCATCACTTTCAAAACTTTATACTTCACTTTCATGAAAGTGCCTATGAATTCTCACATTCCACCTTTGTCCCCCCCACCCCCAAACCCAAAATCCAACTAATTATCCAAGACTAAATAAACCAGGCCATCTCTGTCAACTAATCAAGCGTACAAGTTAGGGTACAAATCCTTTAAAGAATGGTGTCCACACTTACTCCTAAGCCATCCCTGACATCGAAGTTCACATGTTGGATGGAGCAATCCCAACCCACTTTGATACTACATCATAGGCTACACCCATAAGTCCCTCTATTTGGTTTTGAATTCCAGCCACTCCCTTCCACCCTAGACTTTGTAGCAATCACCTGTCACCATAAGTGTGTTTCTTCATTCCCAACGTGCCATAACCCTTTCCCCAACAAGGATTGATTATAGCTCCCTAACTTCTTAACCCCCAAGCCACCTTCAACAATCGGTGAACAAACAATATCCCATGCCACCAAAGAGAATTTGATATCCTCTTCCAAGACAATAAGACACCCCATAAAAAAATGATCTCTCTAGCCTTTTTGCCACATACATGGGAATAGTAAATAAAAAGAGATAATATGTTGGTAAACTTGAATGCGTATTCTTCAACAACGCTATCCTCCCTCCCTTTGACAAATATAACTTCTTCTAGCCAAACAATCTACATTCCATTTTCTCTAAGATAGGATTCGACAAACATTGCGCCTTAAAGGATGCCCCCAAAGTTATTCCAAGGTAAGTCATCGCCAAGCTCCCAATTTTACAACATAGTATATCTGCTAGTTAAACCATGTTACCCACATTACCAACCGGTACCACTTTACTCTTTCCTAGGTTAACTTTCAGACCTGTAATGGCTTCAAAGCAAGTTCACACTATTCTGATATAAAGAATTTGTTGGGGAGAGAACACTTTGAGGAGACTCCAATTGAGAGGTTAATATAACATATAAGGACACTACTTAACCCAAAAGCTCGAGACTATAGGTATAAGCCCAATTATGTTACATTGACCGCTCATTCTTCTCATTAGCATCCAATGTGGGATTTCATTACTTAACCAACCACGCTACTCACAAGTGAATATTTCAACAAATTTCCCCCCTTCACGTGCGAGTCTTCTACCAAATCACTTCTAGCACTTCAACTAGTCTCCCCCTTGAGCGGAAGCCTTTTTCTTTATAATTCAAGTGTCATGCATCACCATTACCAATAGTGTGCCCTTTACTCAACCATAGGTGGGGTGTACATGGGAGTCTTCCTTGCACAACTATAGGAGTCACCAACACGCACCTAACAGAACCTTTACTCAGCCATGGGGAGTCTTTTTCATTCTACTTGGTGGAATCTACTAGCAAACACTTGCCCTAGAACCATCGACTCTGATATCACTTGTTAGGGAGAGAACCTCCCCCAATTGAGAGGTTAATATAACACAGGGAAATCACTTAACCCAAAAGCTCAAGTCTATCGGTCCCCAATTATGTTATATTAATCACTAATTCTTCTTATTAGTATCCAATGTGGGACTACGCTACTTAATCAACCACGCTACTCACACGTGAATATTCCAACAAAATTTGTTCAGTATTCACATCACAAAATAAAATGGTTTCATCAAAAAATTAAATAAGAGAGAGAATTAACCCCTTAGTTGGAGCATGCCCTACCCGGAACCAAGTTATTAACCCCCCCCCCCTCCCCTCCCCTCCCCTCCTTATTTTTCTTCAACATCCTATTTAACACCTCCATAACCAATACAAAGAGCACTAGGGATAGTAGGTCACCCTGCCTTAACCCCTGAGAACTACTAAAGAAGTCAAAAAAGGAATTGTTTACCATAACTGAGAAATGGACAGAAGGTATATATATGTGTGAATCCAATTCCTCTACTTCTCACCAAACTCCATTCTACCCAATGGATAAAGTATCACATCCCATTAACATGAACATAAGCTTTTTCGATATCCAACTTATAAATCACCCATTAGCAATAAGAACCAAGTCTAGAATTTTTTGACATATTTTGACCTCTACAAAAGCATTCTACAACTCAGAGAATGTTTATGTTTATGTTTGTGTTTACTAAACATTGTTTTCATTCTATTTGCCAACACCTTTTCCAACTGTTTATACACACTACCCAAGAAGTTAATAGACTGAAAGTCCCTAATATTAGTGGTATCAAACTTTTTACGAATTCAGGCAATAAAAGAAACACTAAGGGATTTTCAAACTCAGGCTCTAGGTCCAACTAATAGCAAGCTCCATCCATAAGACCATTGAGAGGGCTATCTTCTTTTTGCATATACATTCATAGGTTTGCATAATTGGAGGCCTATATCTTGTGTCTGCGCCAAACAACAATCTCTTAAATACCATAATTTTAGCTTTCATTAATAGATTAGGCAAAATCCAACTTCAACTAATAGCCTCACCTACTTCAAAAAAATTGGAGATCTCTCCCTCCCCCAACATACAAAGACACGTTGGAACCATGCTTCTATGTGTGTGCTCTCTTCTAAAGAATCTTCTAGATGCATATATTTTACAATGTCAAATCCATCAACTTTCTTAGGTCAAATTAACATTCTTTAATCTCTTTTTTCTTTTGTAAAGAATTTTCAACATGCAAAATATGCATTATTTCAAATTTACAAATTACAAGTCACCATGCTTGTGACCAAGATATTTTTGTACAAAGAGGCTATAACAAAGTCAAAAAACAAGTTCCTTTATGATGTAGAAACATTTCAACTTGATACAAGAATTTGGTTTAATGACCCCCTATGAGCTCTAGGCACCTAAAAGGCAAACCTAAGATCATATGAAAAGAAACCAGAACCCATATGGAATAAAAATCAACTAAAAGAGAGTGAGCAAGTGAGAAACAGACCTCTCCTTACGCATCAGAATGAGGAGAATAAGTCCAAAGAGGCCAATAGATCCCACAACTATGTAAAAGATGAAGTTAGCATGTAGGCTAGTCTTCAATCTTTCTTTCACAGTGAAGTCTCCAGCGTCTTCAAAACCCTGAATAAGGGGCACCACAGCCCTGCTTAGAGATAAAATAACTTAAATATATGAGGAAACATAGAACAGTTAAAACTAATTAGAAATCTCTACAGTGAGTTTGACCAGCTTATGCAGTGAAAGGTTAACAAATGGACAAGTAATAACATATTGCACAACTATGACACTTAAAAAACCATAGCCATCTGTATTTATGAAACACGTTAAGGAACCAAAAGGGAGTACTTCAAAAATATGCAAACGTGCATATTCATCTAGCTTTAAGTAGGTTAAAACTTCATTAAGCAGATGAAGATATAAGGATTAATACTACTAGGGATGACACCATATAATATATAAACACACACATACAAGAAAAATGCAAATAGAAAACCATGGAATGAGCATGTCAGTCACTTTCAGCATAGTGACCAAATTATGTATAAGAAAGTCTGTGTTTGCACAGCATACCAAGTAAGTAAAAACGTGCTCCAATATGACCAGATCCAAAAGAAAGAAATCCCTCCATTCTGGTTATTATGCATAGTCTGCACATGTAAGAAGCAGCAACATTAATCAAACCAAACCAATCATTGCGCGTGTGCACACACTCAAACACATACAGATGCTTCAACAAATCATTAGTCCATTTAAAAACCACTCGAAAAATATATGCAATAACAACTTCGGATGATCGCAACAGCCAGCTTCAAATCAAAAGAGACATTCCTATATACAAGAGAAATAAAATTTTAAACATATATGAAGTTCTATATTTTTAGGATATGCCAAAAGACTCACACAAAATACTATAAGATTGTAAACGGACTTCTATCAAGTTATGATTTAGGGAAAATTAACAATAGTACTCCTACTACACCCACAACATTTTCGCAACACTTTCACAGCAGATACTAAGCAGTAAGTTGTTATTGACTCTAATTTGAATCCACTACTGAAATTACTTTTTTGCCCACCGGTAACGGCAAGTAAGAACATGCCACTTAAGATTTGTTACGAAAGTGTTACGAAGATGACGTGGTCATAGTATTTCCCTAAATTGTATAAATATTCAGCTACAAAAGCTCAGGCCAGACCAGGCCAAAGCCAATCTTCACCGAAATTGAGCCCTAAATCACACTCACACACCAAAACCGAACCCTAATTGCCAGAGTCAATGAATAAAAACAAAAAAACAGTAACAAAACCAATGCACAATATTCAATCGCTCCGATTGAGTTTCGTCTAACCCAGATATGAATTTACGAACAACGAGTAAATCAAGTAAAAGAAATGGAACAAATGAAACGAGAAAGAAAGAAAGGAAAGGAAGGGAAATGGTAGTGGTAGTAGGTACCGCCCAGATGTCAGCGGGGACGAGGACGATGATGGAGAGAGAGCAGAACCAGGTGTATCCGACTGTGAAGAGCACGTATCGAGGGGCCTCTGGTCCCGCGAAGTACCTCAGCGTGAAAATCACCATGCCTACCGTAAGAGGCAGTGAGATCATATAGAACACCCACATCTCTCTCTCTCTCTCTGCAACTTTCTCTGGTTTTAGAGATTCGAAATTCGGTGAGTGGAAGGAAAAAACTGAAAAAGTAAAGAGAGCCCGAGGGGAGCGATCGCTGCGATTTGAAGCTAAAGAGAGGAGTTTGTGTCTGTGCAAGCCCGGCCTGCTTACGTTACGTGTACACGGGGATCAGTTTTTTTTTTTTTTCTTTTCTTTTCTTTTCTCTCCTTTTTTTTCTTCTTCTTTTCTTTTTTACTCAACTGTAGTGTTCTATAAGGTTCGCGCGATATGCGCTAATGTGTACATTCAGCAGCAGCGAAAGCTGAGTAACGTTTTTTTTTTTTTTTTTTTTTTTGTAATAAATTGAAAATATATAATGTTTTTAGTAAGTCACATTACTTAAAAAGAGAAGTGATTATTTGTTCAAATTTGAACCTAATCAATATGGCTCAACAATAACAACTCCCAACAAGCTGTCACTTAGAATTTATTTTAAAAATATTGTAAATATAGCATTCTCTACTTAAAAGAGTTGTCATTGCAAAGGTAGCGTGCACATGTAGAGATGACAATTTTACCCCGTCTCACTTGACCTGCCTCTCGCCACATGGGTTTTTTTTTCTTTCTGCAAAGGTGGTGGGGCGGGGATGGGGGGAGATTTTAGCCCCGCACCACGAGGTGGGACGAGGATGTGTTTAGACTTTTTAAACCCGCCCCACCCCATCCCTACCCCGTCCCGCGTTGATAAAAGTTAAATTGTAAATTTTTTATATCTTAAAACCCTACAATTTAAACAAACATATTATCAACTTATTTTATTCTACCTAACATGGTTCTCTGTCTTTTTTTTTTTTTTTTTTACTTTAGCAATGTTGGAAATAATGTATCAATTTTAACGTTTTCTTTTGCATTTATTAGAAACAAATTTATATACCATTGAATCATTGATTTTGTACTATGAGATTTTTATTTTTATTGTGATAGTGTTTTGTTAAACAATTGAATAATATTATTCAATATTTGATAAAAATTAGTTTGATTTGATGATAATTTTATTTGTAATTTCAAGTATATTTTTATTAATGAAATAAGTTTTGTTAAAAAATAAAAATTTAATAACTGTGGGCAAATAAACAAAAAGTAGAGTTTTGCGGAGTGGGGTGAGGCTTTGTGGGGCCCCAAGAAGAGGGGATAGGGCAAGAAAATTTTTTCCGTCATGCAGGATGAGGGCTAAGATCCCATCCTTCGACTCTGGCCTGCCCCGCCCCATTGCCATCCCTATACATGCGTGCATGCCACGACCTTGGCTACCATGGCCTAGACAACATGCACAAAAGCATACCTTGATCCTAGTTACGTGCCCTAAAAATTACATTGTTTGTGCTTTTATTGATCAATGCAATTATAAGTATGAATGTAGTTGTAATCCTAGAATCTTTTTTTTTTTTTTTTTTGAGAATAGACGGTAGAAATTTATTCATAGAAAGTAATAAGTTTATACAAAGGCAAGGCAGCATCATAGATCAACCATGCTAAAACTGTACTAGCTACAACGCTTTCTCTTCACTTATCAAAACTAGCAACTATGTGCAAAGTTACATCAAGAAATGCCAAAGAAAAACAATACTATCTTACAATTACTCAAGACAAGCTTCCATAATTAGCTTCCAAATATTCTAAAGCATTGGCTGCAGCAGATTTGGCTAGAAAAGGAGGACTAGGATGTGGAGTGCTGTAACAAGCCTCATTCCGCTTATTTCAAATCATCCAGCTAGTTGTGAAAAATATTGCAATCTCTGGGTCATTTTTCCTTTGCATTATTTTATCAGCCACATCCACAAATGAAAGACTTGTGCAATGAGACATGATCTCCCTCAAGCATGTGGACTTCCAAACCTTGTCAGCATATGTACAACTTAGCAGGATATGGTCTGTTGACTCCACCCCATCCTCACAACATTCACATCCAACATCAAACAAAATTTGTTAGATTTGCTTTAGTAGGCATATATCTCTACAAGCTCTCCAAATGAAAGTTTTGAATTTATTACATACCTTGACCGCCCACATAACACTGATACGCAAAACCAAAAACCTTGAACTAATCACACAATATTGCCCCATCAGCCTACGTAATGTGCTATGCAAAATCATATCTAAAATGTTGGTCAATTGGCTGAAGCTCATCCTCCCAAATTTAATTTTTGATGCTTAAAGTGTTTTTGTCCCAGGAAGGTTAATTATAGACAACATTTTAGTTGCATATGAAACTTTGCATAGCATGAAAAAGAAGAGGTGGGGCAAGATAGGTCAGGTAGTTATTAAATTGGACATAAGCAAAGCTTATGACTAGGTTGAATGGGGTTATTTACAAAGGGTGATGGAGAAAATGGGGTTTCATGCAAAATGGGTGCAATTGATAATAGCATGCATAACAATTGCTTATTTTTCAGTTTTAGTTAATGGCAATCCTATAGGTTATATCTTGCCTTCTAGAGGACTAAGACAAGGTGACCCCCTGTCGCCTTATCTCTTTCTGTTTTGTGCTGAGGGGCTTACCACTTTGCTCAGAAAGGCAAAAACAAATGGAATTATAGGAGAAGCAGCAGCTAGCAGAGGTGGTCCTTTTTTTTTTCATCTCCTATTTGCCGATGACAGTTTATTATTTTGTCATGCCTCATAGATGACAATTTATTATTTGTGTCATAAATACATCAACGGTCACTTCTGTCATAGGGATCCAAATCCCAACTACATCAACAGCCATATCTATCAGTGTAGTAGTTAGATCCGACACAATATATAAAGATTAAAACGCATAGACAACTAGACAAGATCCAAAGATTAAAAGGGTGGTGGGGATGGATGAAGAGGATGTTGGGGTTGATGATGATCAACAGAAAACTGGAGAGAGGGGGGTTGAAGGTAGCGGATCGGGGGAGAGAAGAAATACGGCGGTGGAGGAGAAATTGGCTGCACGGCAAGGGGAGGAAGTTAGTGACGTGGCAGACAGCATTAATGAGGATGTACCTGTTACGGAAAGCCCAACAAATCCGGACTCCATTAATGAGGATGAACCAATCATGGACATTACTCTTCACAGCCTGGCTTATTTAAATCCAGGCAATCATAGAGAGAAGGCAGATTTTTCGAAGCAACTGGAGGAAATTGACAAGGAACTTTTGAAATTTGATAACGTACAGGTTTGTGGTGGAATATCAGGTGATAACGTCTCCAATGAGGATATGGGCTCACAAAGGATGGATAAAGTCACTGGGCCTGGCGAAGTGGGCCTTCACTTTAATGGTGAGGCTGCAACAGAGAAAAATAAAACACCAAAAAGGGGCTGGGTCCGTAGGGAGCAAAACAGGGGTGAGCCCAGCGGCAAAACCCCTTCTTTATTAAATAAAAGAATGTACAGGGAGGATGATGCAGAAACTGAGTTTACAGAAGGGTGTAGGAAGAAGTTGACAAAGGAGAATTCATCATCAGCAGCGGAGGCTGGGTTCCAACTCCGCCGGGACCAATGAATCTTATAGCTTGGAACTGTCGAGGGCTTGGGAACCGTCATGCAGTTCAAGAGCTTGTAGATATCATACAAGCACAAGGTCCCATGATCGTGTTTTTATCGGAAACATGGTCAGACAGAGATAGAATGGAATGGATTCGCTGTAAGTTGAAATTTGACGGATGTTTCACGGTCCCCAGTAAAGGTTGGGGAGGTGGTTTGGCACTTTTATGGAAGGAGGAGAATATGGTGTGGGTAGATAGTTTCTCACACTACCATATAGATGCTATTGTGAATGGAGGTTCAGAGAGAGCATGGCGGTTAACTGGTTTTTATGGTGAACCGGAGACAAGTCGACGTCGTGATGGGTGGAACATGCTAAGGATGCTGAGCACAAAGCCAAAATTCCCATGGCGCTGTTTTGGTGATTTTAATGAGCTACTGGAGGTGGCAGATAAAAAGGGAGGTGCACCGCGGTCTCATAATTTAATGCAATCTTTCCGAGAGGTTCTGGATGATTGTGGCTTTATTGATTTGGGTTTCTCAGGACCAGAGTTCACTTGGCATGGGAAGAGAAGAGGAGAGTTAGTTTAGGAGAGATTGGATAGAGGGGTTGCTAACTATGAGTGGCTAAACAGGTTCCCTACGGGTAGTGTTCAACATCTTCATTGCTTTACTTCAGATCACAGACCTTTGCTACTTGCTCTTGATCCGACTGGGGAAAGGCATAAGTGGAAGCGAAAACCATTTAGGTTCGAAGCAATGTGGCTGCTAGATTCGGGGTGCAGGGACACGGTGACTAGAGCATGGACATACCACACTGAAGGAACTCCCATGTTCCAAGCAACAGAGAAGTTAAGGAAATGTAAGAAATTGCTAAAGAAGTGGAGTAGGGACCATTTTGGTAATGTAAAGCAGAAACTAAAGAAGACTAAGGAAAAGCTCTGGCAAGCAGAGGAGAAGTCGGCCAGGGAAGGGAATGATGAAGAAGTAGGGAGGCTGAAGGCTGAATTGAATGGATTATGTGAGAAAGAAGAGCAAATGTGGCATCAAAGGTCACGATTACAATGGATTAAAAGTGGAGATAGAAACACTCAATTCTTTCATGGGACAGCAACTCAGAGAAAGCGGAAGAATCTCATTAAAGGGCTTAAAGATAGTGAAGGAAGGTGGCAGTCAAAGGAGGACGTTTACACGAAAATTCTGGTGGATTTTTATGCTGATTTGTTCACAACTTCTAACCCTCAAAATCTTGATAGCATTATGGAAGGAGTCCAAAGAGTTGTCACCGAGGAAATGAATTCAAAACTCATGGCTAGTTATACAATGGAGGAGGTGGAGTTGGCAATTAAGGAGATGGCACCACTTAAAGCACCTGGACCAGACGGCATGCCACCACTCTTTTACCAGGCATATTGGTCTAATGTGGGTATGGATATTTCTCATGCTGTCATTTCCTGTCTTAATTCCGGTTCTCTTTTGAAGTCCATTAACCATACCTTCATTACTTTAATTCCAAAAGTAAAAAACCCGGAAAAAGTCTCTGAGTTTAGACCGATAAGCCTATGCAATGTAATTTATAAAATTATTAGTAAAGTTATTGCTAATAGGCTTAAACCTCTCCTCAATGATATTATTTCTGAATCACAAAGTGCTTTCACTGCTGGTAGATTGATCACTGATAACATTCTGATTGCATTTGAATCTCTGCATCACACGAAGACAAGTTGTACAGGAAGATTGGGATACATGGCTTTAAAGCTTGACATGAGCAAAGCATATGATAGGGTGGAGTGAGCCTTTCTAGAAAAAATTCTTCTGAAGTTGGGATTTCAAAATACGTGGGTATCTTTGATTATGGAGTGTATCACTACAGTGACTTACTCTATTATGGTCAATGGAGAGCCTCAGGGTATGATTACCCCAACTAGGGGAATTAGACAGGGGGATCCATTATCTCCTTATCTCTTTCTCTTTTGTGCGGAGGGGCTTGATGCTATTCTTCGAAAAGCAACTATTGAGGGAGACATTACGGGATTTTCATTGTGTAGGAGAGGGCCGAAACTAACCCATCTCTTTTTTGCAGATGATTGTCTTTTATTTTGTAGGGCCACCTTGGCTGAATGTGAACAAATAAAAAATATTTTGAACATTTATGAAGCTGCTTCTGGTCAAATGGTGAATAAAGACAAAACTACTCTATTTTTTAGTAGAAACACAGATGATGCCACACAAGAAGCAATCAAAGTCTCCCTTGGTCTCCCGGCTATCCAACACTATGAGAAGTACTTGGGGCTACCTTCCTTTATTGGAAGGAATAAGAAGATTAGCTTTACTCACATCAAGGAAAGGATATGGTCAAAAATGCAAGGATGGAAAGAGAAGTTGCTTTCTCAAGCGGGCAAGGAAGTTATGATAAAAGCAGTGATCCAATCAATCCCGGCCTACTCGATGAATGTGTTCAAATTACCGGTTAGCCTTTGTAAGGATATTGAGGCTATGATCCGGAAATTTTGGTGGGGAAGTGGCGAAGGAAGGAAGATTCATTGGGTAAAATGGAGTACACTTTGTTCTTCAAAATCTATTGGAGGTATGGGATTCCGGGATATAAAAAATTTCAATGATGCCATGCTTGCGAAGCAGATTTGGAGGCTACTTCATCAAAAAAATACACTACTATATAAGGTCCTTAGTGCTAAATATTTTCCTGGAGGCAACGTTTTGGATGCACCAATTCCTTCTAATTGCTCTTATGCTTGGAAGAGTATCTTACAGTCTAGGAAGGTAATACAGAAAGGTGCTATTTGGAGAGTTGGGGATGGGCGAAGCATAAGTATTTGGGACCATAATTGGCTGCCTGAACCGGGTTTGAGCAGAGTGGTGTCACCCAAACTTGAAGAGGGGCTGAATCGGGTTTGTGATCTTTTCTATCCAGGTACAAAAATCTGGAATGTGGAGGTGCTGCAGAATTTATTCTACCCGTGGGAAGTTGAAGTGATTAAAAAGATTTACGTGAGTGAAGCTTGCGTCACGGATTGCCTTGTCTGGCCTAAGACGTCGGATGGTTGTTACTCGGTTAAGTCTGCTTATCAGATGCTAGCAACAGAGGAGAATAATGCAGCACCATCTTCGTCTGGTGGGGAAGACACGAAGGTGTGGAAGAATATTTGGAAGATACGAGTGCCACCAAAAATCAGACATTTTATGTGGAGAGCGGCGAAGGATTCTTTACCAACAAGACAGAATTTAGTGCGCCGAAAAATACCCATAGACGAGACCTGCTCTTTATGTGAAGATCAACAAGAAACGGGTTTGCATGCATTATGGCTGTGTGATCAAGCAAAGGCTGTGTGGAAATCTGTTCCAAGCTTTTCACGCTTGTACCAGGTAGGATACCGGTCTTTCCTCGACCTCATTGAGGTTGTTATTGAACAGGGATCAGTCTTCACAGTTGCGCTATTCTCAACCATTGCTTGGAGCATTTGGCAGCGACGAAACAAAATCCGGGTGCAGCAACCCTCTTGGCCACTACATGAGATAAGTAAGTTGGCAAAGGACTTGGTGGTGGAATTTTTTGATGCACAGGCCCAGCCCACTAGTTCAGAGGTGCAAAGTCAGCGGGTAAAGTGGACAAAGCCTCCAGAGGACTCTTATAAGGCTAACTTTGATGCAGCCCTCTTTGAAAAGAGCAACTTGGCAGGTATAGGAGTGGTGGTTAGAGATTGCAACGGGAACATTATTGGTGCACTAAGTCAAAAAATAGTGATACCTCAATCAATTGAACATGCTGAAGCAATAGCGGCTTCCCGGGCGGTGACATTTGCAAGGGAGCTGAGTTTATTCAAAGTAACTTTTGAGGGAGATTGCCTACGGATTATAAAAGCTGTTAACGCAAAGGAGCCATGCCATACTCTTTTTGGCCACATCATTGAAGAAATTCGAAGCTCTATTCCTTCTTTTTTGACGTGTAATTTCCAACATGTAAAAAGGGAGGGAAACAAATTGGCGCACGCCTTAGCAAGGAGAGCAGTGGTATCTGCAGACACTGATGTATGGGTAGAAGAACTACCTGTGGATTTGGATGATGTATTCAACCTTGATTTAGCCTAATAAAGTTTACTTACTTGTTCCTCAAAAAAAAAAAAAAAAAAAAAAGATCCAAAGATTAAAACACAAAAACCCACAACTACAACAAATCTAAAAACAAAACATAATCAAAATCTCAATTACCTTTATGATCTGATCCATAACATGGATGGTTAAGCTAGGTTGGAGTTCTCGATACAGAGGCATCTGAACCTCGATGACATCATTGCTAGTATGAAAGAGATAGTTTTAAAGAAAAAGAGAAAACAATACATGAAAACCGGGAATGAGGAGAAAGTAGAGAGTTTTGTTTAATCTCAACACAAAATGGTGTGTTTAAGAAGGATGTATCCTACAAAACAGTGCGATGTGGTTTTTGTTAGAATTTTGAAATGGGAACCAACAACCACATTGGCCGATGAGTGATATCTTCAAAATCTTCAATTGCCAACTTTGTGCATTATTGACAACACATAGGAGGGATACAATTGGATCAGCTCCAATTGAGTTTGTCAATTCCAATAGGAATGTATAAAGTCATAACTAATGTACTGCACCTAAAAAGATGTATATAAGCTGTTCTTTATAATTTTATAGGTGTCATAATTTAATTTTATATTTTTAATTGTGATAACTAAATCCTCATATTTTATTAGTGTGACAATTGAAACTTTATGAACCACTCCTAAAGTGTTTCTTATCAACAACAATTATGACATTAATACACACAAAAAGTGAGTATTGCAGTGTGCAGTTGATCTTAAAATAATCTTATAAATGTCCTTATTTGCTTCTTAATAATACAGTATATTTTTAATAATTTTATCTTTAAGAGAATTTGTTCATTTCAAAACCATATTTCCTAGCAGTATTCTCATTTATTTATCTAAACAATCTTACTTCTTCTTAATAGCCCAACATTCGGTGTCAAATTTATTCATTTTACGATCACACAATACTCCTGATGCATTCATCCAGTTCATTTATCATGTTCTTATATTCACATACATTATCTTTAGTATCTTTACCGTTAGAATTAACGAATGACTCAATTTTTTCTTTGTTACTAATAAATATACCATTCAAAAATTAACAACGTGAGTATTGAAGGGTCCATCCAAAGTCCAAACATTGATAGGGGTAGAATTTACCTCATTAGAGATAAGGATGAAGAGCTGCAAAGAGGGAACGGTGATTTGATCAAACTATCTACAGAAGTTTCTATTGAACAATTCATAATATATATATATATATATATATATATACACATATATAATATCATTTTCAGTGATAAATTCACACCTAGATTTGCATTTGTATTACAAGTTATACGGTAACCCACTTAACGCAATCAAACACGTTGTGTACTTTTGCCGCATGATTTTTATTTATTTTTAATTGGAGGAGCATGATTAATTAAGTAAAGCAATATTTTGATGACAGCAGCACACTTTATAATTGCACAATTAATATGTAATTGTCCAATAATAGACCCTTTGCGTGCAAAACATCCACAATGCTACATTTTTATTGAACATGTATGGTATTTTTTTTCCATTTGAAAGTATTTACTCAACGATAAGAAATGGTCCTCTCTTTTTTTCTTTTTCTTTTTTCTTTTTTTCTGAATAAGAAATGGTCCTCTTTACTTCTTTGGATTGAGGATTTGGCTATAGAAAACGACGTATAGATTCATTGTTCCATGGCATATACAATGTACCATCCATACTCATTCCTTCTGGAATTTCTCTTGGGAATTTGGCCCATATTCTTTGCTTGGGCCTTCTCGTTCAAGCTGATTCCAGCTCCTAGGTCCAAAGGCCTGTGTTTAGATCTCTCTTTTTTTCTTTCTTTTTTTCTTGTTTTTACTTGTTAATGGGCTAAAACTACACCATGAGATTTGCCATCGCAAAAAGAAAACGAAACTCAAATCCTTCCGCATCTTTCAAAGGCCTCAAGATGGTGTTTTGTGGGGGCTTTTTGAATCTAAACCCACGAGAGATCGAACCAATGGGCTGGGCTAGAATTACTGTCCAGTCTTACTCCGACGGTAGAACTTTTTGTATGAGCAGTGAAACCCAATAACTAAATAAATCTCACACACACAACCGATTGAGATCTGGTACAATTGAACCATGCAATTGAACTCATTTTCTCTCTTAACAAATTTTTACAGTTTTTACTTCTTTTTTTTCAATGATTAAAATTTAAGGTTACACAATTTTAAATTTCAATTATTCGTGGTAATTGCATCAAATGCAATACTCTAGACATTGCTTGGGGTCTCAATCCCACAAAACCTAACCAAAAACTATCACAATAACTAAATAAATAAAGGGTCCCTCGATTTTCATTGTCCCGGATTACTTAATTGAAAAGATATACTAATTATTTATCCAAAATACACATTTGTATCACGTCAATCAAAGCCACGAATATCACAATGAACGGACATCATCACATCATCATTATCATTTCCAAGACAGAAATGCTTAGATGTCGTCTTAAATGTCAGATTGTTCCATTGTTAACCAGGTTGCTGCAAAATTAAGAGTCCAAATCTTCTGTCTCTTTTTTTTTATTACACTTTATACTCCACTAATAAAAATTTGTCACATATTTACCTAATTAATTAAATATTATAATTATCGACTTATCAATACTACCGATATTAATTAATGTATTTAATTAATTAAGTGAACACGTGATAAGTTTTTATTAGTGGAATATAGAGTAAAGCAGAAAATATGAGACAGAAGATTTGGACTCCAAAATCAATTGGAAGTAAAATGAAAAGAGTAATTAAAGTGCCACAACTTGTAGGACAACTTGTGCCATAACTTGTGGTATAATTTGTGCCACAACTTGCTCATGCAGTGAGTTGTAATTAGAAAAGGAGTGTCTTATATAAATATACCATCACTCCTCCACCAACCACAACTTGCCACATAAATGAGCTGTTGTACAAATTGTGCCCTAAGTTATAACACCAGACTTTTTCAAATGAAAATGCAAAGAGGGTGAACAAAATAAAAGCAAACAAAAAGGTGCACAAGCTTTGCGTGGCTCTAGGAAGTCACCTATTTTACACGCATTAAATAAAAACACTGACCCTAACAAATGATAAATAATGCACTTAAACGGTGAGATCAGGGGCAAAAACCATTGAAAATAGAAAGTCTGCTATACATATATCTGTGTCCATGGGGTGGATTCATTTACTAGGAAGAATATTATTAATTCCTCTTAAATTGCCTGCCAAGTTTTGCCTGGATGTCCTAAGACGCATTGAGTTGAAAATTCTGCTAGGGGAGCTAGAAGGCATGGACCCACAATATGTTATTCCCGACGAATGGTACGGATACCTAGCCCATCGGCGGGGCAATACTTAGGTAGCTCATAAAGTGGGCCGGATCCATGGTGAGGTTCATCCATTTCGTGAAAGCTCGGAACACTGCTCTAAGACTGCCTAAACTTTTTCCCTATCACTAAATGCCTAAATCTAACATCAATTGTGAAAAATGATCACAATTGGTCACAATGAAATTCACTCTAAAACATACAAGTTCGAAATTTTACAAATTCTAGTGAACTAAACTCTTATGAGCTTTCTTCTGGCTTAATACAATCAGATGAAAGATCACAAGAGTTTAATTCGCTAGAATTTGTAAAATTTTGAACTTGCATGTTTTAGAGCAAATTTCATTGTTGTAATGTTTTTTTTTTTAATGAAATATTGGTGGAATGTATCTGCAGATATTTTTCTATTAGGCTAATACTTTGGTTAAAATTTTTAATTACGATGCATTTGACTAGCTAACATGCTCAACCTAAAGGGGTTGATTTTAATGGTTTAGACAATTTAGATGCTTCATGTGATCTAATAAAAGTTAAGCCCTAGGTTCAAGTCTTCTAATTAATATACCTTGGGATCACCCAAGAGATTCCTTCATATAATTACATGATGTGTAAGGGATTGATGACTACACTTCTTCCCCTTCCATTATCGATAGCTTCTGTGGTGCATGGAATTGTCTCTCTCACATGCTTTTTGTAGTTTCACACATGTCTGTATGAATGTCAATCAAGTAGCCCATTTGTTAACAAAACATGTTCAAAATATTGAGCAATATGTTATTTGGATTGAATAAAACATTTGTTTCTTAGAACATACTCTCTCAATTGATGTAATTTCTTTTCGTTCAAGTTAATGAAGTTCTAATTTCCTATAACAAAAAATACTCTAAGAGACTGGGGTACCCGCATTGGGAAAAAAGGACTAAAATTTTCAACATTTAAAAGTATTTTTTTTTCCTCATTGCATAATTATTAAGATAAGATCAAAAGGAAAGTTTATATGTCACTTATTGTGACATGTTAAAAGTGAATAAGAAGAGTAATGCTATACTATATATATATATATATATATATATATATATATATTTCACAATAGTTGAGTTTGCAAGTTTTTATTGATTCTCGTTTTGGTCAACCACTAATATAATTTTTTTACCTACTACAAGTAATCTATCACATCAACAAGTACTGTCAAATTTTTCGTGTCTATAGACTTTCTCGAATAAGAATAAATACTCATAAATGTTTAAGTTATCTTAAATGTTAAAATATTTTATTCTTCACTTATAATGTGCAGGGAAGAGTGGAATCAGACTCAAGTTCCTTGCATGAGAAAAATAGGATAATGTTACTAAATTACAAGCCTCCTAATGAATGTCATTCATTTTAAAATGATTTAAGGTTAATCTCTTTCATTTTACTCTTTATAAGAAATGATACGTTTGCAATATCTTTAAGACAATTTCACAACAAATATTAAATGACAAATTATTACTAGTAGATCCAAAAATAATTTTATTGGTCTACCTAGATTAGAACAAGTAATAACTTACAACATCTAATATATTGTAAAAATGTTGTGAACATTAAATTATTCTTTACTTGGGAATAATTCTTAGTGATGCATTGAATATGATAAAAATGGAATTATATATATATATATATATATATATATTATATAAGATAAAAATTCTACTTTAGTTTAATCTAAGGGTACGTTTGGTACACTGAATAGAGATTACAATAGGAATTGTAATCTTTATGACTAGGAATAAAATGTGTTATAATGTTATAACTAAACCTATTCATTAGTTTGGTTATGAGTTATAACATTAGAATGTAACTTAACATTTATTTTAGGAAATTTTTTACTCACACAATTATATTTTCTTAAAAATTGTTATTTTTAAATTTAAGAGAGATATGTGTTATTTTTTATAATTTTTTATTTTTATAATTGTTAGATGTATATGGAAAGTTTGTTTACTTGGAAATATATTAAGTTTTGAAATTATTGCACTTACTAAGGAATAACTAATACAACATTTTAAAGAGGAATAGTTATTCCTCATTTTAAAGAATAGTTATTCATAAAGAATGATTATTCCTTATAATAAAAATATAACCAAACTAAAGAATAACTATACCATAGGAATAACTATTACATTACACCGTCTATTACAGTCTACCAAACATGTCCTAAGTGTATATGTGTGTTAAACTCCATTTTAAAGATTTGAACATCGACCTTTATGCCCCATATCCTACAAGCACTTATATTTTTTGAAGTGACTATCGCGCCAATGGCAGTGCGAGATTATATATTTACTATTTAGTGATGCACTAAATGTGATAAATGAATTATATATTTGGATATCTTTTTTTTTTTTATTATCTATATTTGGATATCTTTTTATAGAAACTTGAACCATGCCCAATCATAGCTAGAGAGCTAAGGGAAGAGCTCAAACAGTCAACCAATAAGGGATAGTTTTGAACATCGACCTTTGTGTCCCACATTTTATAAGCACTTATATTTTTTTGACTATCGCGCCAATAACAGTGCGAGATTATATATTTACTATTTAGTGGTGCACTAAATGTGATAAATGAATTATATATTTGGATTTTTTTTTGATTATCTATATTTGGATATCTTTTTATAGAAACTTGAACCATGCCCAATCATAGCTAGAGAGCTAAGGTAAGAGTTCAAACAGTCAACCAATAAGGGATAGCTTTGATAACACATGTCATGTATTTTAGAGGTTACCAAAAGTGATTCTTAGGTCAAAGCCTGTCGTCCTTAAAGATTAATAGAGTTGCAACTTGCAAACTCAGAGAGAAGGCCCGCCGACAAATTCAACGGTTTCATTGGAACGCAAGAGCCCCGTGAAACAAACGGCAGCTTTCGAAAACCTAACTTGCATAAAAGAATAAGGGTTCTTGAAGTTCAACCTACATAATGATGCCCTAGTTGAATTCACGCGCACTAAAAGTAAATATAGCACTAAGAACAAATGGTGCCCTACAATGCAGTTTTATTGTGCCATTTCCTAACCATGTTATCTCCGAAATACACAGTCTCATATGATGATAATGCCTACTTTATAATCCTATAACTTGCAAATCTATGTCAGTGTCCTATTTTAGATACTACCTGAGTGCATAGGATGGGCCACAAGTGACAAGACCCATACCCATATTGAAACTCCAATGCAAACAGTCCACTCGAAGAAACTGTCAAAGTTTGAAGCTTTTCCTTCTTTTTGATCCTGTTCATCATTAGGTTACTCTCTTTTTTTGCCTTTCGCTTTTGATCAACTTCATTGCTTCTTTGACCCTCAAATGGGAATGCTTTAGAAGATTCTCATACGAGACTGAGAAAGCTTCGCACTTCCTTTGGTTGCCATTGGATTCTTTTTGTTGTTTTTTCTTGACATGGATCATTATACCTTTAACATCTTTTCCAAAGCTTACTCAAATGGCACAAAACTATTTTTCCATGCATTAATTGATGGCCGTCACGCCACATGCACGTGGCAACGAATACAAGAATTGGCTTGCACATGACATGACCATTACAAGAAAGTGAGATCACTGTATCTTTACTAAAAACACACATGAAATAATTATTAGGTGCCAAAACCTAGTTAAAGATAATCAGTGTTCTCTAGGGTTTGGCTCCTGACAGAACTATGGGATTGTTGATTCACGTTACCAAACTAAACACTTTAAATAAGACATGGAGATGAATAATAAAAAAAATGAGCACACATGTAGCATTTACATTAATGGAGCATTGTTACTGCTCGTGTAACTTATTTTGATCTTGATGCTATTGTTATATATAGGTTGTAATATATTTGTTAATCATAGTTTAGAAGTGTAAGATCCAACGAGACAAAGTATAACGATCATATTTAAAAGTTAGCTTAAGCAAGTCTTGAGAGTAAGTGTCACGAGAGTCAAGTGATATTTTAGTTCAATGATCGCTTGAGTGAATGTCATATAAGGGTTGATCGAACTTTCTATTTAAGGTATTAAAAGATTCTCTCAATGGTTTGATCGAACCAAGCAATTCACTTGAGCTAGGCCTGTCCAACAGCAACCGAGACCCGACCCACCCGGCCAACTTGCCAGACCCGGCCCGAGAACAGACTGACCTGATGCTGGTGACGATCGGCGGCGGGTCTCCGCCTCTAGAATCCGAAAACCGCGGGTCGGGCGGCAGGTGTTCTCCCAAAAACCCGAAGAAACCCGACCGAACTAATCAAAAGAGCAATTTCTGACGAAATTTTTTAGATCCAATGAGATCTCAGCTAGATCCATAGAATCTCCACCGGATTTGGCGAGACCTCACTAGATCTAGCGAGATCTCGCCGAATCTGGTGAGATTTCATCAAATCTGGTGATAATCCGACGAAAATATCACGAAAATTTTGCCAATTTCGCCATTAACTTGCCAGTTTTTGGACAATTTTAAGCTCCCTAACTCCAATTGAACCAACCGCCATCCGTTGAAGGTCGGATCAGCCCGATCCATTAGCCACTCCGGTCGGCGGTGGGTTGAATTTCTGGCTATCCGATCTAGTCTGATCGGTTTCGAGTTGGGCACAAACCCGATTCGGACCGACCTGTGGACAGGCCTAACATGAGCAAAGTATTAAGCGATCATTTGAATTTTTAGAATTATTTAGAATCATGCAAAAATGCTTAAGAGTAAAAATTACTATTACTAACAATGCTTAGTAACTATTTTAGTTGTATTTTGAAGGTTATAACTTTTTAATGTTGTCTTTTCACTCACATTATTGTTTCATATTTAACTGTGAATCCAAACACATCATAATTATTATTTGTAGAATTCAAGATTTAGAGTGTGGGCAATTATTGTCTCACATATAGAAATTAAATGGCTCTCAAAGTCAATATTTTATTATTCTTCTTCTTCTTATTTCACTCTTTTTCCTAACAATTATTAGGGTCCCTTCTGTTAGAAGAGTGGAAAAGTGAGAAGATGAAAAATATTTAGTTTTCCCTCTTGTGTGTTCGGTTGGAGGGGTGGAAAAGTGAGAGAGTGGAAAACTGAGAAAGTGAAAAACTCTTTTGTTTGGTTGGAGAGAAAAAGGGAAGGATAAAAAATGCAATTTATATAAATTGACTATTATACCCTTGTTACATAATATGTAAGAAATAGATTTGTTTGTACTCATTAAATAATATAAAATTTATTACATCATATATATAAATTTATATTATTATTTTTATTATTATAATGTAAAAATTATATCAGGTCATGTTAAAAAGAGAGAGAGAGAGAGAGAGAGGAGAGAACATTCAAGTCACGTTAAAAAAAAAAAAAAAAAAAAAGAACGTTCAGATCACGTTGAAAAAAAAAAAAAAAAAAGAGAAAGAACGTTGAAAAAAAATAGGTGGGAATATGACATTTTTTTTTAATTAATGTAGATAGTCAATTCTGACTAATATCAGGTCTTCTTTTTATAAATTTTTTTGAATTTTAATGGATGCAAAGGACAGTTATATGTGTATAATTAAGTTTGTGACCTGAATTAATAGTTGTGAGATAGCCAGATAGGAGATCATAACTTCCAATAGAATATCAACGAGAAATAATCCAACACTAGAAGTTTGTGAATGCTAAAATTAAAACCCCTGGAAATTTCTTAACGCTTTTACTGTTTCGCAAGGACTAATGCCAACTAGCCCAGGTAGAAATTGTTACAATAGATAAAGCCTAATTACTATATCAAAGAAAAAGTGCTAATTTACATTTTCCATGTTCCTTATAGTTCATTCTTTGGTTAACAAATGGTTTACTTTGGATATTCTGAGATAATACAAAATTGTCATTTTGTTTCATTCTGTAATCATTATTCAACCAAAAGTCCCAAACCAAGTGTAATACCCCTAATACACATCAAAGAGATAGAGTTGATAAAAGGAATTGGGAGATGAGAAACAGGTAATCTACCATGAATCATTGTTAAGCTTGTTACCCAACAAAAAAAAATGCTTAGCTAGGAGCGGAAATAGCTAAAATCGTAGTTTGGGTATCATTTCTACATTAAACTCTTCCAATGAAAAGCATTGCTATGTTGCATGACAGGACCTGTCCCAAGGAAAAGGATGCAATATTAATAAGTCGGAAAAGCGTGTACCTACTAAAGCAAAAGAAAATGACATCCATTGAAATTTGGAAAAGGAGAGATAGAGCCATGCTGGGAGCCTTAAAGTAAAGATGAACTTTATCTTTGGACTTTAGGCTTTGCATATTGCTATGAATACAGTACATGTTACTATTCTAAAGAGAAATTATTCCAATGAAGACAATTAAAATCCAACCACTCCATTAATTTGTCCAACCAAGGACTATTAATTTGTTGCGTGCAGTGAGCCATTGACACAGATTTTTGGCAAAGAAAAATTGCATAACTTCTGAAGATAAAAATTCTCTGCAGAAGATTAACCTACTATTTTTTTATTAAGTCTTTTATCAGAGATAAATTTATAGTCCACTTGATATAAACACAAGAATTAATACAACAAAGTGGTTGGATCTATAATCCTCTTGACATAAACACAAAGAGTTTTTCACAATTGACCTTTGTGAATTTTTCACATGATATTTGCTTGCTAGTTCCTAGTGCAATAGTTGTAAACAATTCTAACCCAACAAATTGTTGGGTTAGAATTGTTTACAACTATTGCAACAAGTTCTAACCCAATAATTTGTGCTGCCGGGTTATTCTCAGACCCGTCCAAATCCCATCGGGTCAAGCCGGGTGGGTCGGGTTCCTGCTCAGTCCTACCAACAATTGCAACATATGCCTTTTAATTTTAAAAGAATATATTCTCCAAATATTCATTTTCCAATCATCCCTAAAATAAAAAAAAATAAAAAAATCCAATCAATTATATAAGAAGAACTTATTCCATTGATTACAACAGGAAGTGAATTATTTTGTGGGAGACAACAATTGTTGTTTGTTTGAATTTTAGGGTGGGAGTGAGTGACACCTTCATATCTGTCAACTTCATTTTAAGGCTTTTTTTTAGCCTTTATGAGGGTCAACCCAACAAGGGCCATATCACTCTTTCAGTAAAGTGTGTCATTTTGTTCTAAGGCTTATTTTTGTTTGGTTGCATTTGCATTAGAATATCCAAAAGAAAAAACCTTGGTCGTTGAGCTTCTTTACCAAATTTCTTATGTGGGTCTTTTGGCATGCAAAGTCAAAATCGATCTTTTCTTTCTTATTTTCATGATCAAAGTTTTTTTTCTTCTCAAAATCACCAATCAGGTAAAAGCTATTTCCTGCGTCACTGTTTAATACGAATTAATATATTAATCACATAAACACACGAGACAGGACTACTCTTATGTAAAGATTAATCAGTCCTGCATGATCACATGCCGAAATGATTAAAGGACAAACCAAAATGGGACACAGAATTTCTGACTTTTGGTTAACCTGAGCCAATCCATTACTTACAGGTACGTAAGATTTGAAAACTCATCTGGTTCAGTCACTGGTGCAAAATATGCATGTGAATGTGATGCATATATCAATTTTTGATGCACACTTTAATACTAACAACTAATTTTAAATTAAAAAGGCTAACGTGATAAAATTCCAATATCATCTTTACACTAATTTTAAGCCATATGGTAAGTGTTTCTGTACCTTTTTCGGCAACACTGAGGAGAGAATGATGCCCAGCAAATCACATGGCAATAACCAAACTTAGACACAGTACAAGCTAGGATGACCCTGAATGTTAAAATTTGTACCAACTAATTAACTTATACTTAATACAAATTTACTAGATTGGGATAATTAAGCAATAATCTTCTAGTTTAGTGGCATACTTTTCCCTCCTTTATTAAAGGAACCAACGAGCTTATAAGCTAATTGCTGCTTCAGAACATAGAAACATCACATTAACATGTAAAGTCAATTTCAGGAACCATATATACTACTATTGTGACAAAATTTATTGAAACTATTATTAGATGGCACGAGTGTGAAATAGTAATGTATTCTATAGCTACTAAGTGGCTGGCAGGGGCTACCAATATTGGAAACTATTAGAGACATAATGCAAAATATCCATATGATGATTAAGCACATCATGGACAATTTTTTATACGCTTATCTGAATAAAATTGTTGTTTAATAATTGCATACTGATTTAGCGTAAAATACTTCATATAATTAAGTACCTACTGAATAATAAATGTTTTGCAACTTTTGAAGCTAGCTTTTTAATATTTTATTCATATAAACACAATGTTATGAATAGAATAATAGGAGTATATGTTCAATATTTATATATATACCGCAACTTTTTTTTAGCAGAAAAAAAAAACAATTTAAAAAATTGATTCTGGCTGGCTATATCTAGGTATTGAATCATGACTGTAATTAGAGGTTGATGCGAAATTCTTTAAATCATAATCACATGATTGTGATGCATTTGCCAGATGGGATTTTTAGGGATTTGATTTGATTTGATTTTTTTTTTTTTCATGTGGGTTTTATTATTTTGGAGTTTACTTTTGTTTTTTTTTTCCTGTTTGCCTTGTTGTCTTTACTTGTGGACTTTCTGGCATTGTTTTGTGGTATCGTTGAAGTATTCTCTCCTCCTGGTATTGGTTGAAGGACAGCGTGAAGTATGAATCAAATTCTTTATTTTTGTTGGTAGTTTGTGCGAAACAATGACAGCTCCCACTTTAAAATACTCAAAAGAATTTAAGGGTTTGAGAATTAAATGTGGGAGAGAATAATCTTACATATATTAATTAGCTTGTTTGTATGGAATTGATGTCCTATGCTTCGGTTTTATGGTATAAAAGTGATATCAAAACTTTCCTAAAATGAATTATTAACAAGTGCTGTCCAGCACTCGTTAACATTTCTCTTTATGGTATTGGAAATTAATTTTCTTAAGCACTTATTAATGGGTTCTAAAATTTTATGAAGAAATTATATAGCCAAACTTAATTTGGTGAATATGTAGTTATGAACATCCCAATGAAAATGTTGTTTTCTTTATGTTTTTTTTTTTTTTGACTTTTTTTCTTGTAGATGGACTTTTTTTTTTCTTCTTTGAGAAAAATGATGCATGGATGGACTTAGAAACAAGGAAGTCAATACCGTACCAGAGGTTGTACCGATTTGGCCACCGGTACGATATATTTCGGATACCGGTCAATACCGGTGTACCGTTTCGGGTTTACCACTATTTTATATATTTAATATATACACACACAAAATATTTATTTACCATAAAACATTACCTCCTGTTTACAATAAAATATTACTTCAGTTGTTCATTGCATACAAAGAAAAAAAACACAATATAAAAAACAAAAAATTTAATTGTTCATTGGATACAAAGAAAACAAATAATACAAATAATTAAGTTAACATAAACTACATAGGATCATCTACTCCCATCCATTAAAAGGATCTACTTCAGGACCATAATATACATGAGTATTATCATCTGACCCTTAAAAAATTGCCACAATTACAAAAAAAAAAAAAAAAAAAAAAAACATTTTGTGTTCCGGTCCGGTACGGCCGGTACGAGGCCGGTATGGCCGGTATTTTTTCCGGTACGAAATAGAGGTGTACTTATACTGGTACGAGGCTGGTACGGTATGTAGCGGCTGGTACGGTACGGTACGGTATGTAGCGGCTGGTACGGTACGGTACGGTATTGACTCCTCTGCTTAGAAAGCCAATTTGTCTATAAATGTATTTTGCATCATTTCGCACGTTAAAGAATGATAAACGAGAAGCCAATCACAATACCACGAGTCTTAATTAGGTCTACCAATGCATTCATAGATCATGATTGCATTAAGTTATTTTATGTTAAATATGGTTAAAGTCTCACTAATGTTTAAATAATGGAAAACGTGAGGTCTCAAGTTTGAAATCCCAGCTCAACCCCGAGAATATATGACAAAGCACTGCTCTCCTAATGGACTAGCAAGTTTATATATATCAAAAACTATATTAATAATAATAAATAAAAAGGAAAAGTAAAGAAAATTAGACAGAAAATTAATTGTAGTTCTCATTGTACAACAATAATGGTCCTCGTACATCAGAAATTACAGATACCAATTTTCTTAGATTCCCTTCATTAATCAAACTATTTTTCGTTATGTCGAGTGTATAATAGTTTAACTGGCATTTTCTTTTGTGCCTCATATAGGGTTTGAAAAGTAAAAACCCTTGACTTCAATTATAAATTTGTAACTATTAAATTATAATAAATATATATACACACACACACACACACATTGTTTAGAATTAAAGCCGACCCTATTCTAATCTTTTCAGAAACTTCATTGATTGATTAATTACTGATGAAGTGCAACAAAATCAGTAGGCTGGATGCTCCGGATTTCAATGGCGACAATGGTAATCTTGATTAAAAACCTGAAGAGATGAACAAACTATCAAAGGTGACCGGGGTGGACCGGCCAGAAACCCTCCGATGATAAAGTCAGTATCTTCCCTATCTTTTGGAATTCTCAAGTACTTAAAAAAAATCTCTCTTACCCTTTGGTTTGGCGATCCCCGTTCTTATATAATGCATGCCAGGAGCGGTTATTTTTGGTAACTTCTCCTAAATTGGAGGATGTCGGAAGGTTAGGAAAAATAACCTCTATAACTGCTGTGGAGGTTGTTTCATTATGTCGCGCGCTCCGCAACGGTTGTTAGAGGTGGTTACTTAGTTCCGCACACACTAAGACAAGTATGCAACCTCGTCCAGGGACTGTACACAGTGACCATGCCTAGAGTCATTGCATGCCGTCCATGGGTATCCCAGGACGGACGACGTAGACATGGACGAGCTTTCTGGCCTAAAGCATCTCTTCTCCTCTTTGGACGATCCCTACGGACGAGCTTAGAGTTGGATAATTTTCAGGACACTATCAATTACAACTTCTCCAAGAACCTCATAATTGTACAAGCTTAAACTAAACATTCATCTTCTTCTCGGAAAGCCTCCTTGATTGATTACAACTTCTTAATTGTACAAGTAATTTGTTTAGCACTAGGTGTTTCTCTTACTTGCAACAAGTAATTAAGAAGGGTATATACATAAAATTTTGATCTTATTTAAGAAATTACAAGCTTGAAGTTGCATTATAATAAGCTCTTTTTTTCTCCCAATGCAACAATTGACTGTATGATGTATTTTATTGAACTTCTCACCGTCATTTAATCAATTTTTAAGCAAGACTTAGGTACAGTATTTAGATGCTATTTCTTAGATTTCCCTCTTAAAATTCTGCCATATAGATATTTTCTTATGGAATGGAAGTGTTTTTTAGTTAAGTAACTACATGGATAAATCTTAAGAAGGAAAACTTAAGGAACAACACCTAAAATACTGTATTTAAGTTTTGAGCTTAACTTTTTGTTTGACATTATCTTTTAAGAATGTGTCTTGTACAAGGAGGACCACGTGAGTTTTAGAGCATTTTAGCGAATACTAATCTCTGTCTTTCTTGTGTTTGTTTCGTTTCAATTTCAAATGCTACTGATCACTAGTACTGAAGTTTCATCTTCAAATTAACTCGAATATAACTTATTTGTATTCTCCCACCCCCACCCCCACCCCCACCCCTAATGTCTTCTTGACATTTAAAAAGTAGATCATACTACCTTAGATATTTCATCTTTGTTGGTTACAAAGATTGTTTTGCTTCTAACACTTCTAATTAGACAATATGTTCGAAATTTTAGGTTCGTCGAAAAACAGGTCATTACCAAGTTCTATTTGGTTTATCAATTGATGTCATGACACTTGATGGTTTATCCTTTTACTAATTTTTAAAATTATTTTGTAGTGAGGAATAATTAGCCATTAGAACTATATTTGAAGGTAAAAATAACTTATAAGATGGAATATGAAAATGAAAATGGTTCAATTTGCGATTTTGGGGGGGCGTGGGGTGGGATGATTTTCCAAGGTATGAAAATAACATTTTTGCCCAACTTCTAAAATTGGAATTTTTGTTTGTTTGAACGATATAACTTGTTGATTATGTTGTTAATTGGGTGCTCATTTTACAATAAGACATAATTCGTATAAACATATATATTTTCAAAATTGTTTAGTATCTTTTGAGATGAAATAAAGAGCACGGGGGAATAGTTTTTTATTGTGTGTGTGTATATATACACTAAAAACTATTTCTTCTATATTATTTATTTAGTCACTAATATTTTAGAAGATTCACATATATATGCATAAAAAATTTTAAAAGCTCAAAGAAACAATATCCTGGGAACTTTTTTATTTTTATTTTTTTTATATAGGTTTTACATATCCATTACTTTTGGTTGATGTACAAAGCGCACAACTGGTTTAAGAAAAATGGCAAAATTTAGGAAACATTTCTTTAGGTAAATACATTAGGTTTACAAATTAAATTCAAATACATGAATGGACTGACAAATGAAGAACAAACAATGTTCTTCTAAAAAAAAAAAACACTTATCAAAGGAAAAAAAAAAAAAAATATATATATATATATATTCCGAACAATAAAATATAATAAATTTATAAAGAATAAATTTTCAAAATACTAATCATACCCTTAACTTGTGTGTATAATTAGAATAGGGTTATATATTTATTTTGAGTGAAAACTATAATAAACTATATTAATTAAAGGTCACTTTGTACAATGAGAACGTAAAAAGAAAGGCATTCTTTTAACCAAATAATGGACTCTTCATTCTCTTTTGTGGCACTAGGAAGAGCTAGACCAACTCTATTACACTGTAATGCTACACTAACAAAGGAAATATAATACAAATTTTCACAAATACAATTAATATCCTCAAAAAAACCCATGCAACTTTCAACGTGCAAATCCTACATGAATTCAAAAGATCAACCAATTCTCCGAAAATTCTCTTCATGATGACATTAGCAAAATGATTAGCCGAAGAGAATAATTAAAGCTTTTCTCATAATTGAAGCTGATGAATGTTCACTTTTTATAACAATGAAAATTTATTCTTTACATATTTATTGCTAAAAGGCAAATAAATTTTTTTTAAATAGAAAAATTCATCAAAAAAGGGAAATTATGCATTTAATATCATAATTTTATTAGCTCATTTTGGTACAGTATTGTATGCTTTGAGGATTTAGCTCCTTATAAAAGAGAGTAGATAATGACATAATGTCATTAATTTGCAAAACTCTTACAAATAAAAGAATATTATTTTTGTTATGGAAAAAAATTATTTTCTCCTCCAAGTCTTCAATCTATTACGTTGCTATTGATAAATAAAATCGTTTACTTATATTATTTTTTTTAAAAAAAAGTTACACGATTCATTAAATAAGTCGTGTAACTTTTCTTAAAAAAAAGAAAAAAAATCGTGCGACTTAGAGTAGGTATAATCCATGTGAGTAAGCTTATCAATCATCACATAATTGGCTGAATGAATTTTTCTTAAAACTGTTTTGGAAGCAAACTTATTCCATTAAAAAGGCTAAACGGAATAACAAAAAAGAGTAGAAAACAACTGCATTTCAAATTGTGACCAAAGAATTAGGATTTGAATTTTAACTGATTTATCAAAAGAAGAAAAAAAAAAAAAAACACCTTTAATTCAATGTACAAAACCCAGACTCTGACCGTTGGATCAATCAGATCTCAAACGCATCCAACGGTGTAAAACCCAGAAATACGTACTCCCTGTTCCAAAATAACAAAAACCCACAAACACTCTTATCTGTCATCGCCACAGGAAAATATTGCCACCGCATTATCATCATCATATCATCCAAAATCTCATGCCACTCCCACTCCCACTTCCATTCCATTCTCTCTCTCACGCCGCCACTGTAATTTCAGTAACAAAAGCAATTTTTTAAAAAACAAAAACAAAAACAAAAACAAAAACAAAAAAAAAGTAAACGAAATGACGCGACCTTTAACACCGTCACCTTATAAAAGATTATCTCTCTCTTCCTCTTTCTCTCTATTTTTCTCGTTTTCCCGATGACCGCGAAACGAAACGTTTCCGGTTCGAATTACTAAAGAGAAAGAAGAAGAAGAAGAAGAAGAACGTTTTTTTTTTCCGGTAATGGGAGAGATGAACGACGTCGTTTTGCGAACGTTCAGGGCGTTGGTGGAAGGCGCGGACCGAAAGTTCGCGAGGGTTCGAGACGTTCCGGCGTACGGTCACGTGACGAGCCAGCAGTACTTCCACAAGGTCTTCAAGGCGTACACCACGCTCTGGAAGTACCAGCAGGATCACCGGTCGGAGCTCGTCGACTCCGGTCTCCACCGCTGGGAAATCGGCGAGATCGCCAGCCGGATCGGCCAGCTCTACTTCGGCCAGTACATGCGGACCAGCGAGGCCAGGTTTCTCGTCGAGGCCTACGTGTTCTACGAGGCGATTCTCAATAGGCGCTACTTCGAAGGATCCAAAGGCTTCGGTAAAGATCTCGGGGTTAGGTTCAAGGAACTGAGGTTTTACGCCAGGTTCTTGCTCGTTTCGTTGATTTTGAACCGGACCGAGATGGTTAAGGGCCTCACGGACTTGTTCAAGGCTCTCGTCGATGAGAGCAAAGCTTGTTTCCGGGTAATTTTTTTTCTCACGGAATTGGTTTTTGTTTGCTCGCATTTCGGCTTTTGTTTGGTTACTGAGATAATTGAGAAAGTTGTTTGAGTTTCCTTAATGTTTAATTAAATTTCTTTGATTCACATCGAATTTTTGGACTTAAATATAGCTAAAAATTGAGCATGGCCACGTTAATTTCATATACTTTCCGTTTGAGATCTTTGAAGAAATGTATTGTTTGTAATTTGAATTCCAGGACACAGAGAAATTGTTTTTTTTTTTTTTTTAATAACTTTAGCTGAATTTTCAAGGGTTTTATTTATTTCTGCCAGAACTTCCGATAGGGTTTTCGTTTATGCAATCTGGAATTTACTAATATCTGAATGCAAATATGTATTATTGATTTGAAATTTTATATATGTTCCAGATCAGAGGTTCATGAAAGTATATTTTTTTAAAATTTAATGGTCAAGGAGTAAGCTCCAAGGTTGTGAAATGGGTATTTGTTTATATAATGTGGTGGTTCCATTATTGGACCAAATGTGATTGAATGGTGAATTTTATAGTTATATGTATGCATAGCTGGTCTGTCCAGTTTGACTTGCTTGGTTGACAGGGCAACTAATCGATGCAGATTGGGTAATGGGTAGAGTGAGAGAGAAGTAAGGAATCATGAAAAAAAAGAAGTAAAGAGAAAGTCTCAACTCTTTTGGCAAGACTCTGGGTGTCACTAATTTGTTGGTTCTTATATGGCAATATAAAACAAATGGTCAGATTCTGTTTCATGGAAAAATCAGTACTCGAATTAGCAATTTTTTATTTGTAGGACTTGAAAACCTGAAAGGCCAAAGAAAGTAAAATGCTGTGGGCTTAAGGGTTTTTTAGTTATTTTTATTTATTTTTTCCTTTTTCTCTGAAGAGCAATGGAGCACCAACATCAAGAAATTTTGAGCATAAATATCAGTGGTAGTCTAAACTATGAATGCTTAGTTGGCCTGACTGTCTCCTTTAGCATTTATATAATTTTACAGTTGAACTAAGTGTTTACTTGGTCTGATCAATGTTAGAACTTAGAAATTGTGAGGAGAGATCTTTAGTGTTAATCTAATGTTGTGTCGCCTGCATTGCAAATTGAATGAATGAGCGAAAGTAGAACTGTAAGATTGCTTTACTAAATACCAGTGACCTTCTTAGTGGCCACTTATGGACAAGTTTTTCATAAATCAAGCTATTAAATTTATTTACTGAAAGTTAAATGAAACTTTGACAATGTAAAATGTGGTATCTATAAGAATCAGAAATATCAGTTTAAGCTGTGTTTTTTAAATGTCCAGCTCCCTTTAAGTTATTTGCATGATTATTAGCGTGGGCCTCATTAATTCCTTCTTAATTTGACTGGTCTTTATTTAAAACCTTTATTTGAATTTTTGCTATGCCATTGACTTAAACTACTATCTGTGGTATACTAACATGATTTAGGACATCTATACTATATCTTGTCAGGAAACGAACTTTAAAGAATGGAGGCAAGTGGTGCAAGAAATTGTCCGCTTTATGAAAGTTGATACAGCGTTTATGAATGTCAGGCCTTTGCGTTATTGTGCCATGTTTGATTCCCATCAAGCTTCTCTTCCATATGTGGCTCGCTTCCATGCAAAGAAAGTTCTAAAGTTTCGAGATGCACTGCTGACAAGCTACCATCGGAATGAGGTGAATACCTTTTCATGTTTAAATGTCTCATTCTTGATTTTATATCAGCTGGAACAAAAATCATTAATTAAAGTCTGCATAAAGGAAAATTTTGACATTATGTATTGTCACTTTCAGGTCAAATTTGCAGAACTTACTTTGGACACTTTTAGAATGCTGCAATGTTTGGAGTGGGAGCCAAGTGGGTCTTTCTATCAAAAGCAGCTAGTTGAATCAAATGGGAATGGTGTTTCAACAGATCATTCTGGAGCTTCTGGATTGATTGATATAAATTTGGCTGCGGACATGACTGATCCAACCTTACCACCAAATCCAAGGAAAGCTATTCTCTATCGTCCATCTGTAACACATTTGATAGCGGTGAGTTTTAAAGCCATTACTTAGTTGTCTATACTGTGGTCACCTGCTTGGTTTCTTGTAGTCAACTGAGTTGTAGCTTCTGTTTATGGAATCAGAAGAGAATTCGTAAATAAGTTCATAATCTCTATCTGTAGGTGGTCCATTTGCTTGCATGTATAGGCTCTTTAGTAACTAAGCTCATTTGGAGATCATATCTTTCCTTGGAGGAATGCATATGATACTGTGATTTCACCCTCCTTTAAACATAAAATATAGATGGTGTGCCCTAAAACGCAATATTTGTTGTCGCATTTTTTTCTTTGCTGTGAAGAAATCTTGGATGTGGTTGTCTTTGTCATTTTCTTGTAAAAAGCAGATGCTATCTAATGCAAAATTTTTGTGTATTAATACTTTAGATTATCAGTATTTATGACTAAATAGCTTGGCAATGTCTTAATCCAAACTTCACAGCACTGGCTTATGTAGCATCTGTAGCCAGTTTTACTGCATGATTTGTGAATACATGTACTTTTTATACAGTACATATTTTCTTTATTTATCTCATGGCTTTTTCATTATTGAGGCTGATTTTTAACTTTGTGGCGCATGGGCAGGTTATGGCTACAATTTGCGAGGAGCTCCCTCCAGATAGTGTTATGCTAGTATATCTATCAGCCTCAGGTTTATATCACTTATATATTTCTGGAATAATAATTAACTACTCCGCTTTTGTCATCCTAAATTAGTGACCTCAATGATCATTCATGCAGGGAATGCTGGTCATAGTAATGTTAGTCAGATGGAAGGATATCAGAAATCTTCAAAATACAAAGTTTCTTCTCAGTTCTCACAAGAGCAGAGTAGCTCTATGTCTGAATCTAGTTCTAATGATAGGGGAGAGTCAACTGGCTATTATGATAGTTATCTGTGGTTTGGTTCAAGAGGAAACCGCGGTAGGTACCCATACTGAATCCATGCCTGGTCCTGTTTTCATTAGGAGTATTTATTACCTAGTCTCCATGCCATTTATATTTGGGAGAAGTCCCCAAACTATTTGTTTGTTCTAACACATCTTTTGTTGTATTTCTCAGTTTCAAATAATCTTTACCCTGGTGATATAATTCCTTTTACCCGAAGACCTCTTTTCTTGATTATTGATAGTGACAACAGCCATGCATTCAAGGCAGGTTTGTCAAAACTTTTGTATGATTTGATAGGCTATTCTAGAGCGGTATTTCTGTTCTAAATCAGATTTTGCCACTTTAAAAAACATATGTTTTATGGTTACTGTCACGTCTAAACTACTTATTTGATATTCGAGCTAAGTTTTGACATGTTATTAATGGAATTCAGATATTAGCAAAGGAGGATCTTAATGTAACAATATCTTCATCATGGCATTTGTAGAGCCCTTTTCACTAAAGGATGTGTTTGGGGATAAGTTTTAAGGAACAAGTACTTGCAATGACACTAGAATGTTTATAATATTTCACTCATGGATCATATCTTCTAGGATTACAATATTTACCCCTAAATTCAATGTATGCAAGATTAATCATAACGTGCATATGTTTTTGAAGCATTATTTGGTCCTTTTGATGATTTAAATATAAGCTTTGGCTATATATGTTATGCATTGCAAGATTTACTGTTTATGATTGTATTTGGTTATCATCTCTGTCAAGTTGCTTACATGTGAATGACAAATGATTTGCAGGTTTTACATGGTGCAGAGAGGGGAGAGGCAGCTGCTCTACTCCTTTCACCTATGAGGCCAGCATTCAAGAATTTATCTGATGTTGATATATCAAAAAATGGAAGTCAGTTTACCTTTTTCTTGACCGCTCCCCTACCAGCATTTTGCCAAATGGTTGGCCTCCACTCTTCTGATATTAATGCTGTAAGTTAATTACAATACTTTTTTGAATTCTTTTAAGTTGATTAATTCTGGTTATTCCAATATGTTCATGAGGTTATATTTTTAGGATGTTTACAATGATGCTGAAAACATACTCTCCACTGCGTTCTCTGAGTGGGAGGTAATACTTTGTACATCAACTAGCGTGAATATAGTTTGGGCACAAGTTTTAAATGATCCGTTTATTAGGCGGCTAATTCTAAGGTACTTGTCTTTCATTTTAAGCATACTATCATTTTTTTATCGGTAATTATTGTTTATGCCAAATATGAATATGAATGAACTTGATTGGTCTATTGAGGATCTAGAGCCTCACCTTGTTGTTTTGAGAGCTTTCACTTTTGTTGTTGTAGTTATTGTTCAAGCCTAGCATTGGTCCAATTGGTCTGACAAGAGGACCTAACTGAATTTGAGCTCTAATTGTTGATGGGGCATCCCATATTGAAAAGAAAACAATGACAAATGTCTTCTTTTTTTAATCTTGTTATTTATTGTTTTAGATGATTAGTGAATGGTCATTTGATGTTGGTTTTCTCCACAGATTCATATTCTGCCGATCAGTGCTTTCATTCTTCTGCCTTCCAGAAGAAGGTGATCAATATGTGCCCGTTTGCCTACCCCATCTACCTAGTTCTATCTTACCAAAATCTGAAGTTGTGCAGTCTTTTGTCCTCCGGCTTGCAAAGCACTTCAACGTTGCTGACTGTTTTCACTTCAATGACACATAATCAGGACCAAAGACGTCAAAACAAGCTTGTAAAGTTATGTTACAGCCCTTGGGCATTAATAGTTTCTGCAATTTAATGGGACAGTGAGAATTAGAATCATCCCAGGGGCTTTTCAGGGGAGTTCAGGGGGATATAATTGGTTAGTGAGGCTTCAGCTGCCAATTTGGGGATTATACGTCCGAGCGTGGTTGCTTCCGCTTGTTTTATTGCCTGTGTGCAACCCGCAGCTTCATCAGTCTGGTGGTTTGCTGATATTGGTTGGATGGGTGTTTGATTATTTGTAGGGTGTGCTTGAGCATTGCGGGTTAATTGATAGAGTTTCCATTTTAGTGCTAATTGTTTATACCATTGTAAAAGAAAATCAGGTAGTCAAAATGATATAAATTCCACCTTTTTTTTTTTGTTGTTGAAGTTGTTACAAATTTTCTGGAAGAAGTTGCTGACAAGGATGTTAACGTATCTAATAATATATTAAATTATTAAAGAGTAGCTTCTTCAGAATTTGAGCTACTTTTGTATCCCATTTTATGGGCCTGGCTTTCATCTTCTTATAATTCTTGATTCATTAATGGGCTCAACTAAATTGGTGCAGCCGCCTTGGAGTGTCTTATTCAGACAAAAACGTTTCAGTTCCAAAAATCATAATACCAGCAACAACAGGACCACAATTTTCGTTATAACTTACTCAAATAACAAGTTAGGAGTGGTAGAGTTATGGCCTTACTGTTTTTACTCAACTCTCATAACTTGTAATGTAAGCAAATTGTAGTCCTTACGCAAAGGTAACGAGCCCAAGCAATGTGATCTATTAATAAAGTATTCAATTATTCATATAGACTCCTTGATTTCCCTATCTACCTCCCTCTCCTTCTCTTATGGGATATTTTATCCTTTCATTTCTAACCGCAAACTCGTGTGGCTTAGATTTTTAACTTGATTATTGTATTTTCTCCTTCTTGTAAAAAAAGTAACGGACTCATATGTCTTGGAACATAGTGCAACTAAAATCAATGCCATCAACACTCTGAGACTGAGAAAGTAAGAAGTTGATCCTAATTTAAGCCCACTGCGAGCCCTATTTGGTAGCCTTACTTAAACTCACATTTTCACATTTTTAACAACATTATATACTGATGATGCTCTTTCGAATCAGTAGGCTGAATGTTTTGGACTTTGATGATCTCGAAGGCCTGTAAAGAAAAATGAACAATCAAAAGAGACCGGGGTTGGCCGGTCTAAGACCCTCCGATGATAAAGTTAGTTTTTCTCTTCAAAACCAAGAACTTCAAATTTTATAGAGAGTGTTTTTACGAGATTCAGGCTTACCCCTCTTTTCGTCGGAAATAGGTGTATATATAGGGCTATGGGAGCGGTTACCCTCTCATAACTTCCCCCCTCTTTTGTGGAGGTCAGAAGGTAACTGCTGTTGGAAGTTAAGTGTTTGTCGAGAGATCACTACGATGATCAAGACTTTTACACGTGGTTTGATTTCCATATTTATAGCGAGATTTCCGCTGAGGCTCATCCGTGATTGGACGAGCATTGAAGATTGTTAACGCTTGGACGGGCATTGAAGGTTGTCAGCCCTTGGACGACCTCTGTAGGTCCATGTCCAAGGGTGGGGAAGTATTATATGGACGGCTGTTGTGTGACGCGTCTCAAGAAATCACTCTGAAACGCCCTCGTCTCTTACGAACGACAACCACAAGGACGAGCCACTCTTGATCTTCCCCATCAGTTGCCCCTTTGCCCTTGTGTTGTCTGTCCTAGAGAGCTGATCCTTTATTTTGCACCCTCCTTCTCCCTCTTCCTCTACTTTTTTTTTTTTTAACGTAATTCAATTGTGACTCCTCGTTTTTCGAAAAATACCACGTGGCGTGACCTGATTGGTCACGTCATTTTGAGTGTTGAACCATGCTGCCTATAAATAGCATAATTCCTCTCTTGCCCCTCTCACTTCCAAAGATTTTCCTCTTTGGTCTTTGTCGTCTAGAGCCTCGTCTAGAACTCTCTCTGCATCCATAGTCTTCCTCCGTCTAGAGCCAGGTATTTTTCCTTCCTTGTCTTTAGGCTTCAAGTTTTTCAGAGATGTCTATTGTTATATCCTCGTCTAGTAATAGTACAGAAAAAGCCATAGACGAATATCATGATACCAATAGCTATAGTAGTTCTAACAATAGTACTAGTGATAGTGGTTGTGGTAGTGGGGGAAGTAGCACGGACGAAGGTTATGTCTCTGGCGTCCCCAGGGTCCCCTTAGAAGTCCTTCAAAAACAACTTAGAAAAACTTCAGGGTCCCAGGCTGGCACTTCGTCCAGCGTACCTCCATCTACCCCTTTGGACGAGGAGGAGACTGTTTATAGTTGTGCCGTTGGTATTTCGTCTAAAACCAATGAACAAAGGCTTAACAACCTTAAGCTATGGTATCAAATTCCTGATGATCTTAACCCTAGGTTACCCGTCAGTGGGGAATGGTGTTGCAACCCCCATTTTGGAGTTGGGGTTTATGAAGCTTATTTCCTAGGGGGTCTTAGGTTACCCTTGAATGCTTTTACCAGAGAATTGCTTGTTAGGTTAGGTTTAGGTATTTGTCAATTTAACCCAACGCGTGAAGACTGATTGTCTCCATGCAAATTTTGTGGAGGGAGGTATTTGGAGGGGACCGTCCTCTTACAGTGGACGAGTTCCTTTCTTGTTACAAACCCACAGAAATTAATTAGTCTCTTGGCTTTTACCAGTTTGTAGCCAGGGGTTCTAACTGTAGATTGATCAAGTCCCTGCCCTCGTCTGACAAAAATTGGAAGACGGAATTTTTCTTCATCTCTGGTTTTTGGGCAGGGAATTCTGTAGACGTTGGCAGGGATACCTTTGCCCCTTACACTAGGGAATTAGGTAACCTTCGTCCTGAAGGTATGCCCCTTCCTTCTTTTTCTTTTTATGTTGTTTTTATTAATTATGTCTAACATCTATTCACTTGTTGCTTTGCAGTCGTTGGACGACCTTCGTTGAGCAAATTTTATCGTGACCGCGTCCATCGAGCTCGTCTATACGCTGAAAGGGACTTCCATTCCTTAGTTACCCTTAGGCGCTTAGCTAAGTGGGGGCTTGGTCCAGACCCGTCCAACGAAGCCATCGCGCACGAGGTTATAATCCGTAGACGTAAGTGTGGACTTAAAACACTGTTATCTACTTATTATTTTTGGTTTTAGTTTTAATTTGTGTTCCCCTGCTTCGTAGGAATGACAACCATGAAGGAGAACAGGGGAAAAGAACCTGTGGACCAAGGGAGCCGTCCAGAGATCCAGACCCAGACTCGTCCTTCCACTGGGGACAAGAGGAAGTCAATATCCAAGACTCTTGATCTGGGAAATTTGCCCAGTCGTCGAGGGAAGAAAACCAAATATGGGCCTTCTCAGACGGTGGTTAAGTCTTCCCTTCCCTCGTCTCACGCACCAGTCCAAGTCTTGGATGTAGATTCACCAACTCCAGAGGCTACTCCGTCCAAGACCCCTCCGTCTAGAACTGCTGGGCCTGCCTCGTCCCAGCCTTCTCAAAGGGCTCCCACGAGCCTTCTTGAAAGCGAGGATTTGGCTTGGGGCCGTTTTGAGAAAGTTGTGTCTGACGAGGATATAGCTGCGTGCTACGACATGTTCTTAAGGGATTTTGAACATTTTGGTGTTCACGACCTTTTTAAGGTACGTATTTATTTTTGTGTCGTCTTTAACACTTTGTACTTTTTCTCGTCCAACCATTGTTTTACCCTCATCTTTTTGTAGGCCATATCGAAGTTCATAACGGCATCCAGGCAGGCTACTGAATTGGACAAGACGAGGATTCTGCTAGAGACGAGGGTTCAAGAGGTTAGGGATGAGTCCAAGAAATGGGCCGAGGTTGCAGCGAAAGCTAAGGACGAGGCTAAGGAGTTGCAGGACCACATTGAAGAGTTGAAGGCTGACATCATAGAGAAGGATACTCGTCTTGATCACCTCCACAAGAGGAACGACGAGCTGAGTACCCTTCTCGAAAAAGCCAAAGGGGACGCAGTTGCAGAATTTAAGGCGTCCAAACAGTACACTGACTTGCTGGACGCCAACTATGCAGCTGGTTTTGAAGATTTTAGGATGGACGCCATGGAGAGATTCCCTGGGCTTGATTTCAGTCTCATCAAACTCAACCTTGGCGGCGCTACCTCAAGCTCCCTTGTCCAGACAAGCTCTGAAGATGTCAACGTTGAGGACGACGCTACTACTCAGCCAAATCTGGACGACCCCAATGTTCCTCCCCAGTGAAGACGAAGCCTTTATCTGTTTTAGTTTATCCTTGTATTATTTTCTATTTTTCTTTTCTATTTATTTTGGTCTGTTGTTTTAGGCCACTATATATAACTTATGAACATTTTACTCGTCCAAGATTTTAGGACGAGCCTACAAACAATTTTTTTTTTAATTCTACTTTTATGAGCTTTTTGGACGTTGGCTGTCCCTTATAATTAATGAATGGACGTTTATTTTCTTCTATCCCTTCTTTCATTCATTAGAATGCTGTATGGATGAAGTTATTTATATTTCTGTATTCTCAATTTTAACATATCCATGATTTGAGCTTGTTCATGCTGAATATCATGAGTTTATAACACTACTCGTCCATGGATGTTACTTTTTCAAACATAAGAAATTGGAACTAGCTTACTCCCTCACCCATTAGATGGATGGCTCTTTGTTCGTCTTTGGGGTAAGTTCTTTCTTTACAAGTTTCAACTTCGACTTTGCTCGTCCAAGAACTGGATTGTTTTAGTTGAAGTCATCCTAAGGGCCATATGTATTTCTCTCGTCCATGTCTAGGCCAAGTATCCCTCGTCCATGGTTGAGTTTCTGTCGAGCTTTGGCTCGTCTTTTGATTAAACGTCCATGCCCTGTTCTTACTTCATTTACTTTTTAAGGAAAGTTTAGACGTTATGCCCCTTTGTCTAGGGGTTTGTGCTCGTCTTTAAGCCTTGGTCTGTTTAGCAGACGGAGTTATGGAGTTGGCTACATCATATGTATTTAAAAATCCAAACCATTCTCATTATCATAAACATTGTCAACAAGTATGTCACATTCTTTTTAGAAAGTAGTGCCTTATTTATACAGACATCCAAACGTTATTTTGTCCATAGCTAATTTAATAACTAAACATTTAGGGATAAAAACACTACATAATTCTGAAAAACACAATGGCAAGTACTCATTTTGGACTCGTCCAAGAGGGTCTTGTCCAAACTAGTGCTTGTCTTAATTATTACTGGTAATACCTTCTCAGGTGCTCAACGTTCCAAGGGTGTTCCAACTTTCTCCCATCCAATGCTTCTAAGTAATATGACCCTTGTCTTTTACAGTTGACAACCCTGTAGGGTCCTTCCCAATTGGGTCCCAATTTTCCGTGAGCCGGGTTCCTGGTTGCAAGAGAGACCCTTTTCAGGACAAGGTCCCCTATGTTGAAACGTCTTGGCTTCACCATCGCATCGTATTGTCTAGACATGAAGTTTTTGTATCTCGTTGTCCTTTGCTCCGCTTCCATCCTTACTTTGTCTATGAGATCAAGATTAAGGCGCAGTTGATCCTCATTATCCTTGCCTTGGTACCTCATCACCCTGCGGTTGGCCATGTGAATTTCTGCAGGTATCACCGCTTCACTTCCATAGGCTAGCTTAAAAGGAGTTTCTCAGGTAGGGGTTCTCGCAGTGGTTCTGTAAGCCCATAAAATACCGAGTAGTTCGTCTGGCCATATCCCTTTTGCCCCCGCAAGCCGAGTTTGGATCTTCAACAAAGATCGGTTTGCAACCTCTGCCTGACCGTTTGCTTGAGGGTGGGCGGGCGAGGAGTAATGATTGTTGATTCCGAAATGCTTGCAGAAATCTCTGAAAAGTGCGTTATCAAATTGCCGCCCATTGTCTGACACTAGCACCCTGGGCACTCCAAATCTACACACGATGTTTTTCCAGACGAAGTTCTTGACATTGTGCTGTGTTATTTTTGCTAAGGGTTCTACTTCTATCCACTTGGTGAAGTAGTCGATCCCAACCACCAAGAATTTCATTTGTCTGGTTCCAAGTGGAAAAGGACCTAAGATATCCAACCCCCACTGTGCAAAGGGCCATGGGGCCATCATTGGAGTTAGATATTCTGCCAGTTGCCGGGGGATGTTGCTAAAGCGCTGACATTGGTCACATACCTTGACATGCGCCTTCGCGTCTACTTGAATAGTTGGCTAATAATATCCTGCACGGACGACCTTATGAACCAATGCTCTTGCCCCCGAGTGATTACCGCACGCTCCTTCATGGATTTCTCTCAACACATAGTTCGACTTGTTTGGGGCTAAACACCTCAAGTAAGGCTGGGAGAAACCCCGTTTGTACAGCACTTCACCTATAAGAACATATTTGACAGCTCTAATTCTTACCTTCCTGGCCTCATCTCCGTCTTGTGGAAGCCTTCCGTCTTTAAGATAGACAATTATTGGAGTCATCCAGTTTTCTCTCTCTCCTACCTCTTGGATTTCCGAGAGGTCTATGCTTGGCATGTATAGAATTTCATCAATCTTATCCATGGCTTCTCCTGACGAGGCTGCTTTCGCCAAGGCATCTGCTTCCATATTTTCCTCCCTCGGGAGTTGGACAAATTTGGTGTTGTCGAATCCCTTGATGAGTTGCTTTACCTTACTTAGGTATTTCATCATTCGGTCTTCCTTGGCTTCACATGCTCCATTTACTTGGTTAATAATCAACTGGAAATCTCTTCAGACGACAATGGATTCCGCCCCCAGAGACTTGGCTAATTCTAATCCTTTAAGGAGTGCTTCATATTCAGCCTCATTGTTAGTGGTTTGGTATTGTAGACGGACGGCGTACTCCAACTTATCCCCCTCGGGTGATCTAAGTACAACCTCAACTTCTCCAGTATGCAACGTGGACGACCCATCCACATTGATGTCCTACTTTTGAACTTCGCTCAGCTCGTCCAGCTCTCCTTGTCCAGGGGTAAACTCCGCAATGAAATCTGCTAGCACCTGTGCTTTGACCGCTTTCCTTGGTTGGTATCTGCATCAAACTCACTTAGCTCGATAGCCCATTGGACAAGTCGTCTTGCTGCTTCCACCTTGTTCATCGCCTTCTTTAATGGATGGTCTGTCTGGACGTTGATGACATGGGCTTGGAAGTAATGCCTTAGCTTCCTAGAGGCTGTAACCAACGTAAAAGCTAACTTTTCCATTATAGGATACCGTCCTTCTGCCCCTTTGAGTGCTCGGCTAGCGTAATAGATCGGTTTCTGAACCTTTGCTTCTTCTCTGATCAGAGCCGAGCTCACTGCATGAGGGGACACTGCCAAGTACAAGTACAATTCTTCACCAGGGATTGATAGGCTCAACAAAGGAGCTGTGGTGAGATATGCCTTCAGGTCTTCGAAAACTTTCTGACATTCGTCTGTCCATTCAAATGCTTTTCTAAGAATCCTGAAAAACGGTAAACACTTGTCAGTGACTCTAGAGATAAACCTGTTAAGAGCAACGACTCGTCCGGCAAGGGACTGGACGTCTTTGGTGTTTTGCGGAGGTTTCATATCCAATATTGCTTGAATCTTGTCAGGGTTCACTTCAATTCCTCTCTGTGACATCATGAACCCAAGAAATTTTCTTGATGAAACTCCGAAGGCACACTTGCTGGGGTTTAGCTTTATGTTGTATCGCCTGAGCATGTCGAAAGTTTCTTGCAGGTCGTACCAAATGTACCAACCTTTGGTACGTTGCCCCCGCGTTCTTCAAACCAAAAGGCATCACCTTGTAGCAAAACAAACCTTGACTAGTGACGAATAATGTTTTCTCTTGATCTCTTTCATCCATTCTTATCTGGTTATATCCGGAAAAGGCGTCCATAAAGCTTAACAACTAATGACCAGCAGTCGAATCCATCAATTGATCAATATGCGGTAACGGGTAGTTATCTTTGGGACAGACTTTGTTTAAATCAGTGAAATCCACACACATTCTCCATTTGCCATTAGCCTTCTTAACCATCACTACGTTGGCCAACTAATCTGGATAGTAAACCTCTCGAATGAACTTTGCTGTAGTTAACTTTTGGACCTCTTCTTTGATGGCATTATCTCTGTCAGGAGCGAACACTTTTTTCTTCTGTAGTACGGGCTTTGAGGAGGGATGTACGTTGAGACGGTGGGTGATGACACTAGGGTCTATACCCGGCATATCTTCATGCGTCCATGCAAATACATCAACATTTTTCCTCAAGAACAGGACGAGGTTCTCTTTTACCTTGTCTTCCATTTCCACTCCAACCCTCGTATGCCTCTCGGGTTTATCCTCATCTACGGGAACGTCTTTTAGTGCTTCAGTTGGCTCTGCCGCAACTCGTCTCTCCTCAATGTTCATTACTTGTGTCCGCTTGTCTATGGCTAGCATAGCCAGGTAGCATTCCCTTGCTGCTAATTGGTCTCCTTGTACCTGTCCTACTCCATGTTCTATAGGAAACTTGACCGACAGGTGATAAGTAGACGTGACTGCCTTCCAACTGTTTAAAGTTGGTTTTTCAATGATGGCGTTGTAAGAGGATGAGCAGTCGACTACCAAGAAATTCACGTTGTTGGTCACTTGTTGTGGGTGTGTGCCTACTACCACGGGCAAGGTGATAGTGCCCACTGGTTGCACCTTCATTTCACCGAATCCCACCAAGGCCGAGTTCATTGGGCGAAGTTGGTTTCGTCCAAGCCTCATTTGCTGAAAAGCGGGATAATATAAAATGTCCGCTGAACTTCCATTATCCACCAACACCCTCCTTGTTGTGTAATCTGCGATGAGCAAAGTGATGACAATGGCGTCGTCATGGGGGTGATGAACCCTTCCAGCATCCTCGTCCGTGAATGTGATGCCTTGCTCGTCAGTCGCCCTAGCTCCGGACGACCGTCCAGAGAGCTGGACGTTCTGCACTACCTTCAAGTATGACTTCTTTGCCTTGGACGACTGCGCCATTGAATTTCCTCCTATGATTACTCTTATCTCTCCGAGCGGGGGACGTGACGACTCCTCTGCCTTTGCTTTCAGTTTTTCGTCCTTGTGATCTCGTCCAAGGAAATTTCTTAACTTCCCTTGCCTGATAAGGTTCTCTATCTGCTGTTTCAAGTCAAAACACTCGTCGGTGTCATGCCCATGGTCCCTGTGGAAGCGACAATATTTGTTCCTATTGCGCTTGTTGGGATCTCCCTTCATCTTTTCAGGCCACTTCAAGGAGGGGTCATCCTTGATTTGCATGAGTACTTGTTCCAGTGGCACATTCAACGGCGTGTATTGCTGGGTTCTTGCCGAAGGGCCTACCTTCTTAATGTCCCGGTCTTTCTTATCTTCCATCCGTCCCTTCTTTGGACGAGGACCTTGTTTGGAGTGACGCATGGGGTTCGTCTCCATTCTCTCGGCTCTCTTTCTTTTCTTGGCTATAATTACATCTTCTGCATTCATAAAGTTTTGGGCCGAGTGAACAAGCTCAGCCATGGTTTGAGGCTCCTTTTCGTAAAGCTTGTGAATGAACAAATTAGAGTTTACCCCGTTGTGGAAGGCTGCCAACAGCAATTTGTCATTTACCTCGTCTACCGTCAGGGCTTCTCTGTTGAAACGGGTAATGAAGGATCGCAAACTTTCATTCTCTCCTTGTTCAATGGTTAATAGGCTGGACGAGGAACGTTTATGCCTTTGTCCTCCAATAAGATTGGTAACAAAGAACTTACTCAACTCCTTAAAAGAACTTACTGTATTCGGCAGTATCTTACTGAACCACACCTGCGCTGGCCCTTTAAGGGTGGTAGGGAAGGCTCTATACATGATCTCGTCTGGGACCCCTTGGAGATGCATTGTAGTCTTGAAAGTGGCAATATGGTCGAATGGATCCCTAGTTCCATCATACGAGTCTAGGGAAGGCATCTTGAACTTTGGAGGCAATAGATGACCATTGATTGCAGCCGTAAAAGGGGAGTCCATTCTATGGACTAAGTCCTCTACAGGATTTGCCCTTCTCATATTCTCCCGCATCTCATCCATGACTTTCTTCATCTGATCCATCTCCTTCTCCAAATGTGGCACCCTCCGTGAAGTGGCGCCCCGCGATTGGCTTTCTGGACCAGGATTCCCTCTATCTTCTTGACTCTGGGCTTGTCCTTCAGCGTGTCCATAATGTTGTCTCCTTAAATTAATCTCCCTTGTCAACTCTTGGTTTTGGCGGGTCAACTCTGCCATGATAGCCGCCATGGATTGTATATGTTGAACTGAAGACGGTTGCATGACAGGCGCTGACTGGCGATCTCGGTGGGGATTGCTAGAAGCATTCCTACTTTCTTGGTGGCCCGGGCTAGTGGCCATTGATCTTGTCTGAACCATAGAGCCTTTTTGTCGGAGAAAGCGTGAAAAGAAAATACAAATACCAAAACTTAACGATTCTCACAGATGACGCCAACTAATGATGCTCTTTCGAATCAGTAGGTTGAACGTTTTGGACTTTGATGATCTCGAAGGCCTGTAAAGAAAAATGAAGAATTAAAGGAGACCGGGGTTGGCCGGTCTAAGACCCTTCGATGATAAAGTTAGTTTTTCTCTTCAAAACCAAGAACTTCAAATTTTATAGAGAGTGTTTTTACGAGATTCAGGCTTACCCCTCTTTTCGTCGGAAATAGGTGTATATATAAGGCTATGGGAGCGGTTACCCTTTCATAACTTCCCCCCTCTTTTGTGGAGATCAGAAGGTAATTGCTGTTGGAAGTTAAGTGTTTGTCGAGAGATCACTACGATGATCAAGACTTTTACACGTGGTTTGATTTCCATATTTATAGCGGGATTTCCGCTGAGGCTCGTCCGTGATTGGACGAGCATTGAAGATTGTTAACGCTTGGACGGGCGTTGAAGGTTGTCAGCCCTTGGACGACCTCTGTAGATCCATGTCCAAGGGTGGGGAAGTATTATATGGACGGCTATTGTGTGGCGCGTCTCAAGAAATCACTCTGAAACGCCCTCGTCTCTTACGGACGACAACCACAAGGATGAGCCACTCTTGATCTTCCCCATCATATACATTTCCACACACTTTTTCATCTACACATATATCAAAAAACTACAAATAGCATTATTCAAACTATAAACAACATTATTAAAACTAGAGCAGCCAATGACCAATTATGAATCACATCTTCGCTCTTGTCAATTGCAACTTGGAAAAAGGGGAGCCATTCTCATTGCGTAGCCCAAATGTATGTGCTCTTCTAGGTTTCCAACTATAAAGCCTGTCATATGCCCAACTAAATTTTGAGGAATATAGTAGTGTCATTAGTGATGCTTCCAAAAAAAGTAAATATACGATTTTCGCCTTAAAAAAATATAAAATGGAAATAATTTTTAGGGGTGTAGATTTTTTAAATGACAAAAATTTGTCTTTTTTTTTTTTTAAATGAATGGGAATATTTACTGAAACTGAAAATTTTTTTGCTGAAAATACTGTAAATAAAGTTAAAAACTAGTTGAAATAGTACAATAAGACTCAAAAATAGTAGATAACTGATAGTACACTTCTCCTTCGGCTTCATGCTTATAAGGCAGCAAGTGAGGAGAGTTCTGTTCGATATGGGACTGCAAAAAGTTTCCCAAGGAGGCAAAAATTGTGATTCTAGCATTACTCTAATATTATCACTTTTAACAAAGCTGGAGCAGCAGCACCAACACACACCTTTCCACACTCATTTTTACGGGGGGAAAAACAATCAAAACAAACTCGATTTAGAATATTTGGTAAGATGGTCCCATATACGGCACAAATTTTCCTCATAGTCGTTGAAGGAAAATATGATCAAAGCCCATTTCCGGAGTTTTTGTGCAATGTCAACTTGGTGGGGGGCCAAATTTAAACTCTGGCCAATTCCATGAAACTCATAGAAAGTCAAACCTGTTGGCTTATTCGACATGATACTTTGACAACCAAATTAGTGGTTAAACTGTCGATAGTGTTTAGTTTAACTCACCTTCCTTTCAAAAATAAAAAATAAAAAATAAAAAAATAGTTGAACTCACCTTTGTTTATGTTTCTAGCAGAGATTTCCAAGGTAAATTCTCCCCTCTCCCGACTATCTAATAAGCTACTAGCCTACTGCAAAGATGTGTGTAAACTTAAAGTCACATGTTTTTGAAAAGCAAAGTTATGACAATATTTTTTTATTGTTTTTAATTGCTAATTTTTTTTTCTTAAACTGTTTTGACATGTGATAATAACATCATACTAGCATCTGTGCACGCGCTCACGCATGCTCAGAGGCTTTTCTATTTTTTTAGGTAAAAATTAATAATTTGTATTTATTATAATTTGATATTTCTAATTTTTCCAATCACAAAAAAAAAAAAAAAATGTGGGGTGATTTTTGTAGATTAGAGGAGTTTTAAAATTAACAAAAGAGTGATCTTATTTTATAGGAAGTTAGTGAGTAGAAGTAAGAATTGAAATCAACGTAAAAATAGGAGTTTATTAGAAGTAGGAAGGCATTTCAACATAGAAGTAAGAATTTATTATTTTTGTCAATTTACTATTTTAACCTCATTTTTAAGTTTTAGATAGGGGTATTTTTTTCCGTAAAAAAAGCGATAACTAACTTTCTTTTGTCAATTTACTATTTTAACTCCATATTTAAGTTGTTGGTTAATTAATTTAGGGGTATTTTTGGCAGTAAAAAAAGTAATAACTAACTTTCTGAATCCTCTTAATATATACAGATACTATATTAGCTTTATCACACGCGTTTCGTGTTAGTGGTTTTTTTTTTTTTTTTTTATAAGTGTGATAATTTTTCACTCATTTTAAATTGAGGTTTACACATTTTTCTACAAAAAATTGCACATTTAAAATTACTAATATGGCCAGAAATATCTTGAGGTTAACTACAAAAAAGAACATTGAAACAACATTAAAATCATAAGTCATGTAACTTGTTTAAATAATATGCATGGATAGTTTATAATTTTTAATGTAACGGATTAGAAAAGATATTTTCAAATAAGTTTGGAACCAAATTTTATCCATTTTAGAATTTCAAGTGACTAAATAATTATTAAGATAGTTTTGATAATATTTGTAATTTTTTTTTTTTTTTGTCTTTTACATTAAAATTTGAAGTAATGTGTGCATCATGTGTATCTTACTAGTTCACATGGACATACTATTGCTGGAGTAGAAATTGACTACAAGCCGCCAATAGGTTATTAAGGTGTCAATCTCAATGCTCTAGGTTTATATATAAAGACCTTTTGATTTCTGTCCAATCTTCTCCCATTAAATCCTTGCTTGAACATATTATATTTACAAGTAATATTTCATCCACCACAATTTTACAAACAATTCTTAAGTGACAGTTTATTATTGATTTTAATATGGGCTTATTATTGACATTACTTTTTTATTCATAGTAATAGCTTGTAGCATAAGATTTGTTAAGAAAATATTATGAATATAACATTTTTTGTTATTTACACATGACTAGAAAAACATTCATGTTACATGATGTTTAGTTTTGATAATCGGTATTATTATTAGTTTTGACATAAGAGTTAATTAGGTTATTGCAATCTATTCAAAATTAACTTATAAATACTAGGCTTGTGGAAAACAAATGTTCATATTTTCTTTAAAATCTATTAGATATAATCATATTATTATATGCATCTAGTTTTTTTTAGCATTTCGATCAATAATTTTGAAATGCTATTATCACCTTGTGAATATTATATGATTAAATTTCATTAGGCTTTAACAAAAAGTATGATTTGTTATAAACCTAATTCTTGAAAGGTTAATTGTTTATATCATAAGGTCATGGATCAAAGTAATACAATTTTTTTTTTTTTTTTTGAGAAAAAGGATCAAACAAATACTTATGTCAAAGATGCAGGGTGATATTAAAAAGAAAAAGAAAAAGAAAACAAAAAAAAAAATTGCATGCTGCAATGTTTTTTATTTTAATTTTTTTAAAACCACTCTAAAGTGGCTAGCCAAAGTTGGAAGCTTAAGAGCATTTGATTGGCCATTCGATTAGTTCAACTAAGACCAGGCTATCCTAATTACCTTACTATCTCAACAAATATATAAAAAAGGCCATCCTAGCCAAAAAAGGGGTTAAGTGTATTGGGCAAGCTTGCAAACAGAAGGGTGGCACATGTTAACCGTTTGATTTGTTTGTGAATAATAATTAAAATAATGAAAATATAGAGAGTCATATACAATTGGAAGTGAAAATTGAATTATTAAAAGGGTAAAACTAATATAAAATTATCGCATTTGATTAAAAAAATAAAAACAAGAAGTTACAATTAAATTACGTTGTGTATTTTTTTTTAGGGTTTATTTGGATAGATTGTTGCCAAACTTTGTGGCTTTTCAAATTTGTGTTGTGAGAATTTATAAATAGTGCGATTATGAAAAAGTATTGGGAAGTTACTTTTTCTAAAATGTGAAAATCTACCCTTTAAGAATGCAGATTTGACTGAAACACTTATAGAATAAGACTTTTATAGAATAAGAAAAAAAATTACATTAACCATTGTTTTTTTTTTTTTTATAAATAAAATTTATAGGAAGACAATTACATTAACCATTAAATCACAAATATGGCTATTTCTTTTTTCAAATACAAGATAAAAATAGTAAAAACTAGATTTTTGGATTAAATTTTATCCTTTTGGACTGGCCCCTTGTAAATGCTTCAAAGAGAATCCTAACTCCTACGCACTAGGAGTACAAAAGAGGTAAAATTATCCTTTTTTAACAATCTCCCATTTTCACGTGAGAGAGATTGTTAGTTACTACCGTGTAATATCTATCACCTCCCAATTTAATAAATTCTTGAAAAAAACAAAAAGTTATTGAAAAATAATTTTTAAAAATTAAAAATTTCTAGCAAGGCCAGGGCCCAGAGGTGCTTCCTGAAATTCCAAACAATCAAAGGGCTAATTAGCAAAATATAAGCCACGTAGGACCACGTATCAAAAACGCATTAACCTTCCTAATTAAACTCCCAATTAATTAAACCGCAACTAATACCAAATTGATAAAAAGTTTTAAGTTGCTTCCACCAATAGGAATCGAATATTAACATCTCACGATCCGCGTCATCACCCCAAAACAGCATCCTCACCGTCCAAACGGGTGGAGAAAACACAACTTGTGGTGCTATCTGCCGTCCGATATTGAACAGAGAAAACACACGGATACTAAATTCCAACCGTCCGATCATAAACTCACAGTTTATATATAGTTCCCAACCTCTTGACATTTCAAATCTTTAGTTGTTTCGGAGAGAGAGAGAGAGAGAGCCGAAGAGAAAGAGAGGGAAGCTAAGAGAGGTAATTATTATTTTATTTTCTGTTTTCAATTTTTGAATTTAGGGTTTTAAGTTCTGTGTTTAATTTGAATAGAAATTTAGGGCAAATTTCTTTAGGTTTTGATTCTTTTGCGTTTCTTTATTTTTTGTTTCGCGGTTATTATATTTGAATACTAGGGTTTTGAAATAGTTTGATTTTGAAAGGTATAGGGCTTTTGTTGATTCTTTAATCTGTTGGTGTTTATGACGTTTTAATCTTGTTGGATTCATGTTTGATTTGCTTAATTTTTGAGATCTGATTTGCTTTTAGATTCTGTTTGTTTGCCATGAAAATATTCGATAAAGTTTCGTAGATCTGTTTTCTATGGGTATTTCCCTCAATTAGGGATTTGTAAGGAGTAAATTCTGACCGAAACAAAGAAAATATTATTTTGCTTTGTGAGAACTCAGAACGCATGGAATTTATAGGAACTTTCTTTCCCTTTTCTCTTGGCTACCAAATGGGGGAGAGAGAGAGAGAGAGAGAGAGAGAGAGAGAGAGAGAGAGAGAGAGAGAGAGAGAACATTCAATTCAAAATAGTGGTTTTGATTTTCAATTTTTTTGTTTTTTGAATTGCACAGATGGCCCGTACTAAGCAAACTGCTCGCAAGTCCACTGGAGGAAAGGCTCCCAGGAAGCAACTCGCTACCAAGGTGTGTAATTTTCTGCTTTTGGAATTAACATTCTTGCACTTTCACCGTGATTATTGGTAATCTGAATTGTAATGTTGTTTTTATTTTTCTGATTCACAGGCTGCCCGCAAGTCTGCACCCACCACCGGTGGTGTCAAGAAGCCCCATCGTTACCGCCCTGGTACTGTTGCTCTTCGGTGAGTCTCTTAGATCATCTCTTATGTATAATAAATTTGCTTTGTTTGTTGTGATATTTTGTTTGCCTAATATGTGTTTGTGAAAATGTTACAGTGAAATCCGTAAGTATCAGAAGAGTACTGAGCTCCTGATCAGGAAGCTGCCCTTCCAGAGGCTTGTTCGTGAAATTGCTCAGGATTTCAAGGTAATGTCTTTATCTAGTTTTGTTGTTGTTTGTGTTGTTATGGTATTTGGGTTTTTTGGGTTCTAACTTCATATTTTGTCTTGTGTTTTTTGCAGACTGATCTGCGTTTCCAGAGTCACGCTGTGTTGGCTCTTCAGGAGGCTGCTGAGGCTTACCTTGTAGGTCTGTTTGAGGACACTAACCTGTGTGCCATCCATGCCAAGCGTGTTACCATTATGCCCAAGGATATCCAGCTGGCTAGGAGGATCAGGGGTGAGCGTGCTTAAGCTCAAGCCATATGAATGAAAATTTGTGGAGGGGAAGAAATTGTGGCTGCGCACGGTGGACCGAATTGAATATGATGGGGTTTTTTGGAAAGGGTGGTGTCCTTTGAATTGTTTCTGTTAGGTAGCAGCTAGGTAGGTCTAGAAGAAGTATTTTGGGTTTTTTTAGTTGGATATATGGAATTGTTTAACAGGCGAATAGACCTTTATATGTTAATCAATGCCTGGGTATGGTGGTGTGCTGTCATGGGTTGTTTTGTTTAATGGGAATGGTGGAATCTTAAAGGGGTGTTGTTCTGTCAATTTTATTTTTTGTTCTTGTGGATGTGTGCGGTCACATTAATGGTGTTGTTGAACAAACTTATATTTCATCTAATCGTAGTTTAGTTTGTTAGTTCTTATGATTTGGTATTTACTTCGGTTTCATTTGTTTATTTTTACGTAGTTGATTATTATCATTTTTATTTTGTTGGATAATCCGAGTGTTTCTGTTTGTACTTTGTACTCATCTGCGAGCAGTGTTGGGAATCAACTAGTGGTCTTCTCTACTGCATGGCCTTTGTGAGTAATGGTTGTACTGCTGTTTCGGGCAGGTGTTTGGATGTTATTATTATGTGATCGTACTCTTGACCATGCATATCTAACCGTTAATGTGCCTAGCGGTAAGGTGGTATATATCATTGTTATTGATACCGTTCCGTTCCGGCCGGAATGGCCGGAATTTTTCGTACCGGTATGCAAACCGGTACTGGCATACCACACGTTCTACCTCGGGTCAAATTTCGGGTCGTTTCGGGCCATTTCGGCCAATTTCGGCCGAGATGCAAATTCCGGCCGGTACAGGATTTGGCCGGTTTAAAAAAAAAAAAAAAAAAAAAAACTTTTGTGCTTTGACTTTCATATACTAATTAAAATGTACTAATTAAGATTCATATACTAATTAAAATGTTAAAAACTTTTGTGCTTTGACTTTCATATTTATTGTATTTTTAAGATTATACAAAATGTGAATTTTATTTGTAGACAATTATAAATAAATATTTTTTTTAAATTTACTTTATTTAATTTTAAAAAATTAATTAAATTCATTTTTTTATATAATAGTAACACTTCTTTAAATTGAAATTTTTATGTTGTATACGTGTGTGTTCATATATATATATATATATATATAAAATATATTTTAAGAACTCCGAAACACCCTGAAACGGTACGCCGAAATAGGCCGGTACCGAAATATTCCGTTCCACTGGACAAACCGAAACGGGGTCCGAAACGGAATTAATAACATTGGTGTATATACCATTTTTGCATGCTTCTAAAGATGGCTGTGCTTGTGCTTGTGGACAAGCACGCTTCTAAAAGTCGAAAATAAGTGGAAGTCTTTTTTGTTTGGCTTCGTAATGGGTAGGGATTGTGGGTGTAGATATTGGTGTGGTCTTTGTCACGATGTGGACAGACAAATGGAGGGTGTAAGGGTAGATAGAAGTGGCTGCGCAATTGTTGCATAGGTTGCCCGATTGAATGTAACTGCTGTTTAAGGAATCCCTCGAGATCTGACGTTACTTAGAGGTCCATTACCCCAGAAATTACTCGTCGTCTATACACATAAGGTGGTGGACATCGGCCTAGCCGAATTTGTGTAGGCTTGGGCCTGTCTTAATGTTGACAAATGTGCCGTCCATTGAGTTAAAAACAATGAGTCATTGTGACATTGGGTCAAATTTTTTACTTAATTTTCTGCCCGTAATTATATAGGGACACAACACACAGCACACTATGTTTACAGAGAACCCACCGCCAATTTTATTACTCAATTTCAAGTACAAGGGAAGCTTTTTTACAAGCCTGGAGAAATACACAGAATTTTTTCAAAGGCAAGTACACTACTGTTGACACCTCTAATAGCTTTAAGGTCACATACACAGAAATAAGTGTTATGGCAGTTACTGCCTGAGTTTTGGACATTTTGCTACTTGTGGTCTGACTTAGGACACCTTCAACTAATGTTGTCTTGGTTTGCTCTCTATGTTTTCAATCCCTACACAGTAGGCTTGATCATCAGGAAAGCTGAAAACTGTTTGGCAGCTGCCCAATAACTGCTCTTGCGCATCAGTACATTCACAGCCCATGTCTCAACAATTCATGGGGCTTTTGCCCATCACACAGCATGTTTCCCACATTTTGAGAGGCTTGGCCTATGCCCAAGTCTTCCCCCATTAGCAATACAGCTCACACAGCATGTCCATATGCAGCAAACCAAGTAACTGCCATCAGTCCACTAACATTTGTCCATGCATCAGCTAGCGCCCACTAGCCCAATGCCTTGCACTCAAGCCTCCCATGTCATGCACCACCAAATAGGGTCAGCACCACCTGATGCTGCCCGTCACTAAAACCAACACTGCCCACCATGACCATCCTCTACCATGGCCTTGGGGCATCATGTGGAGCAAGGTGCCTCCACTTGCTACCACTTCATCCTACTCATTGATCCAACTCGAGTATGTAGACTGAGCATGTCCCCCTCAAAAAGCCCTTAGGAGCATTATTAATTTGGCATGAGGAGCCATATGTGTGTTGAGAAAACATGAAACCAAGTGATTGGCCAAATGCTTCCCAAGCATCCACATTCTCATGCCATCATCAACAACAAGTAAAACTCCTAACACATTGGTACCTTTGTTGAGTTTATATTAATTATTTTTTTGGGTGTGTAGCTATTGAGTTTATATATATATATATATATATATATATATTTATGACATGGCAATTGTGTTTTAATTAAAAAAAATTACTATCCCATAACAATATGCCATTGTTCTATTTGTTGAGTGGTAAGTTCCACTTAGTTTAATTGGTAAAATGTCTTAACTATCTATAAACTAATAAGTGTTAAGGTGTTGTATTGTTTTAGAATATGAGTGCTATGTTTTAATTTAAAAAATTACTAAGGGCATGTTTGGTAGACTGTAATAAGTGTTGTAATGTAATAGTTATTCTTTAGTTTGGTTATATTTTTATTACAAGGAATAACCATTCCTTATGAATAACTATTCTTCAAAATGAGGAATAACTATTCCTTTTTAAAAGGTTGTATTAGCTATTCCTTAGTAAGTGCATTAATTTCAAAACTTAATATATTTCTAAATAAATAAACTTTTCATATACATTTAATAATTATAAGAATAAAAAATCATAAAAAATAACACATATCTCTCTTAAATTTAAAAATAACAATTTTTAAGAAAATATAATTGTATGAGTAAGAAATTTCTTAAAATAAATGATAAGTTTTATTCTAATGTTATAACTCACAACCAAACTAATGAATATGTTTAATTATTACATTACAACACATTTTATTACTAGTAATAAAGATTACAATTCTTGTTGTAATCCTCATTCAGTGTACCAAACGTACCCTAAGTGGTAATCCTAACCGTTATGGTATGTGCTCAAAACAAACTCAATTCAAACCTAATCCACTCAAAATTCAAAAGAACGAGATTGAGCTCATCTAATTAAGCTATCGGCTCATGGCATATATCTAAATAGTCTTTATAATGCCTAAAACTTAATTCCCAAAATTGTTAAAATGAAACAATGCCTAACTTTTCAAAAATTAGAAAGCCTAAAATATTGTTGATTAACATACGGTAATGTAGCTTTACAAATTTGTAAAAGAAAGTGCTTTATTATAGCATATTCCTTCCTCATTCATCTTTTTATCAAGTTCCGACTTGGAAGTTCCCACTTATGCTTGTCCCCCGCTTTCCCAACCGTATTCCAGAGAGCATGCTGAAAATTCAAATTCCTATCCTGAACCTGATGAACTCCCACTCGTCCTCATCCAATTCCCGCTGTATATAATAGGGGGCCTAAACCTAAAGCCCACTTACCGTGCCACGTCCTCCCTCCCCTCGTTAAACTGTTAAAAACTTCTCTCAACCAATGCTGAAGAGGTTGTTTCAGTTTGATGCCTGAGAGGAATGGTGTCTACGAATTCCCTGCTATTGCTATGGTAGACTCGTGTGTTGTTGTTGTGATTACCTTGTCATTTTTCTATATTAGACTGATGGGTTTGCTTCAGTTTTCTACCCTTGCATCCCTCAAATAAGGAAGACAAATTCTTGTTCTTCTTATAAAAAATGGTTTTGAATTGACCTAATGCCCCTGCATGTAATGATTTGAGTACCATGTACAGAAAATGTGGTGAATGCTTGATTCTTCTGAGTTAGCGTTTAGTCAAATTCACGGTCCTGACCTTGTTTCTTCCAACACCGTTACTTTGCATTTGCACAGCATGGCCTCTATGAGAAAGGCTCTAAGTTTTGAACCAAATGGCAAGGTGAATGTGAGTATGAATTTGTTTGACTAAATGGTCAGTGGCTATGGTATTATGCTTGCCTTGCCTTGCCTGGTTGATTTATATTGAGTCGTGCAGGTCAGCTGGTGAAGGCCATATGAAGCAGAATCAGGTGTCTGGGGTTCTCTTCTAGTAGCCTGCTGTGTCTATTTATATGTGGAATTAAATCAATTTTCAGTAGCTAAGTAAGGTTATATGGAAAATCATACAGATAGTTTTAACTTTTAACAAAAGATTTTTTTTTTCTTTTCAAAACACATGTTTTGTCAGGATAATCTAGTCTATGTTTTGGCTTTGTAGGAGTGTTAATATAATATAGAAACAATCTTGAGAGTGTATTGATATATTTGTGACATGATGTTAGTGGATCTCTTTCTGGTACTATGCTAAAAAAAGACAGGAAAACAATATTGTGTCTTAAAGAACATTATTGGTTAGATCGTTGGAATGTATTGTTATTAAAGAATGAGTTATGTTAACGGATGCTTTTAGGACAATTGTTAATAAATCATAATAAAAAAGTTTTAACATCACTTTCATGAAAAATATAATAACATTTATTATTTTGTCATTCTTCCAATAAAATGTTTCTAAAAATATTTCATAAACCAATGTCTTTAGGGCATATTGGTTAACATTTCCCTTAAAGAATATCCTGAATTGATGACATTGACAATACCACTTGAATATTGCATGCATCGTTAAGCCATCTGTAAATCTCTTGCATCTGATACTTCCTGATTAAGAATTTGTTAGTTATACAGCTTCTTTGATTTGAATTAGATTTTGTCAATTATATTGTAAATTCTATGGTGGTATTTTCTCCAGTGTGGATCCATGAGTTCATATTTTTACATAGAGGTCTTCAAGGTTCCAAATTCAGCGTGTGATATTTATTCATTTCTTGGCAGCCCCTCGGAAAAGTAAAAACTATTATTAGGCAGGTTGAGTAGAGGATTTGTTTAGCCTTACAAAATGCGTCTCCTTGAGGCTTAATTATTAGAGAAAAAGCAGGCATGATTTTTATATTAACTTTTGTTAGCTAATTTGCAACTTGTTTATTATGAGCCTATGAATGCATTGAAAATTTTATATTATTTTATTTTTGTTGACAAAATAAAATTCAAACTTTCAGAAGAAGAAATTTCCAGTACGCCAAAAGTATACAAGAGAGACCTCCCTTTGCATATGTTGAACCTTCAAACCTTCCCAATAGATTCCGGTGGAGTTTATTATAATGATTTTTATCACCGGGGAAACTTAGAGCTAATCCCTACAAAGTTTTTGCTTCATTGGGCAATATTTGTAGACAATTGTGTTTGTGTACTCACTATTCACCTACTGACGAAAGTATATTGGAGATATTTGGTAAAAAAGAATTAAAAAAAAAATGGAAGAGGGTGGGGGAAATAAATTGTGTATTTCATCTATGACAAAAGAAGAAGAAATTTAAACGCTTATTGCAGAAATTGGTAAAATATATTCTCTTTAAAATTGGTAAAAGCTAGGAAAGCAATTACTCACAAAAATTCATAATTTATAGTTGTCGATGTTATACGAGATCTCAATCGGTAATTATAATTGAATAGAGATTTAAGGTTCGAATCCACATACACAAAAAAAAAAATTGTGAAAAATTTTGTGTCTATTAGTAAGAAAGTATTAAGGTGATCCAAACCCAAGAATACCACCCTATCCATTTTTGTGTCATGGACAATTTTTTATTAAGAAAGTTTAGAGACAAAAAAATTAATAAATGATTTGACACCAAATGACGTAATAAATTGTTAATGGTAGATAAAAAAGTGATATCACACAAATGAAATCTAATAAAAGCTCGCAAACTTAACTAATGTGCGAAAAATGTTGCCAAATGTATTGTGTCCGTAGCATTACTCTTTAGCTTTTGTATTTTTTTTGTTGTTGTTGTATTGATGGGTCATGGACTCGGTAGTTATTGGAACGGTCTCCGAAATGACCCAATCAGCGGTTAGAAAGAGAAACAAAACAACGGTGGGAATTCGCACAATCGTGTCAACGCTCAGAATAAGAAGTTTGGTCCAAAGTTGGCCAAACAAGAAACTACTACCATGTCTATGTCTATCTCTATGTCCGAATTCAAACACCAAAAGCACCCAACCACCTCTCACTTTTTCACTTTTGCCGCTACGTTAAACTTTGGAGCCATTGGTTCCATTAATGGAAAATCCGCCAACTTCGGACTTTATTCTTCGTAACCATTATTCACTCATCTCTCTTTTAATCCATTCCTCCCAAAAAAGCACTCCAAATTCTAGTTTTTCTCGTCTACTTTTTATTTATTAATTCCATATTTTGAATAAACAAATATAAATACACAAAAAACCAACCACCACCAAGTTCATTACGTTGCCTTAACCTTTAGTGCTTTGTTTCCTTCTACGCTGTATTCTCTCGTATGTTCTATGACAATTCATATGCTTTCTTTTATAAGGATATTGTAATCCCTTTGTTAGTTTTTCCGTTCATGCTTAGTTCATTTTTTTTTGTCCTTTACCTTTGGTGGGTTCAATTCAATTTCAACGCTTTTGTTGTTTATTTGAATATCTCATTCTCTTATTTCATGCATTTCTTGGTTTTTAGATCTGGGGTCTTTTATGCTTGCTTAAGAAAAAAGGAAAAAAAAGTTCCTTTATTGGATGTATAGGAGCGAGGCTAAGACCATCCCTGCATCACAATATTGACAAGGGAGCCCTATAAGAGTGGAAATTACTCCTTCGAGTCTCCGCAGCAGGAAGGCCTTGAATTTGCCAATAGAGCCATTGGTATTGATTTTTTATTTATTTATTTTGGATTTCTATTTCATTTAAAGTAGGTTTTGATTGAATTTTGTATCAATATGATGATTGAGTTATTGGATTATGATTTATTGAACGCTTCTCCAAGATTTTCTTTGATAAGCAATGAATTTGAATTGTTAGACAAGAAAAAAAGATTTGCCTTGATTTTGATCATACATGATTGGTAAATTTTATGTTAATTTTTGGTAGAAAAGGATTATAGAAGTTTCAAGATGCAGCAGCATATGGGACAGCTTGAGGAGGGGCTGAAGATGAGGAAGGGGCAATTATATGACATTGAAAAAGAGAGGGATCAAGCACTTGATGAGCTGAAAGAGATGAAAAAGGTGGCTGAGGAGGCCAACATGAAGCTTAGTGATGCATTGTCTACAAAGAAGGTGGCACTTATACAAATGGAGCTGAATTCAGTGAAGGACTCATTGTCGATTGTGAGTCAAGAATTAAGCAACAAAGACAAGAATTTCGAGTCTTTGAAAGTTGAACTCGAGAAGGCAAAACAGTTGGAGCTCAATCGAGCAGAGAGAGACGCCTCATCGGATAAGTTCAAAGGGGAGTTAAGTATTCTGAAAACCTCTGAGGCTAACACAAAAGCCTTATTGTCCGAAAGTAAGATCAGAATTCAGGAATTGGAGGCAGAAATAAAGAAAGGAAAGGAAATGGAAAAAAGAACATATGATTCGTTGGTGGCACAGACAGAACAACTCGAGCAAAACAAGATTTTACTTGAAGAGTCAAAGCTTGAGATTGCTTCTCTCCGTGAGCAGGTGGAGAAATTGAAGGGTTCATACGGGCAAAGCAATGCATCCCAAAGTTGCTTGGAGGAAAACCTTTTGTTAAAAAAAGCATTGGAGAATCTCAACTCTGAGGTTCTATTAGCAAACGAAAATTTGGCTCATGCACAGGAGGGTGAGAGGCTTGCTTCCTCAAAGGTCAAGAGTCTCATGGAGGAAATGGAGTTGCTTAAAAATGAATTGATGCTGGCAACTGAGGCAGAAGAGAATGGCAAGACGGCAATGGATGATTTGGCAGTAGTACTAAAAGAAGTGGCAACAGAATCTCACGAGGTGAAGGAGAAACTGAGTGTAACACAAGCAGAGCTAGAGTACACAAAAGTGGAGGCCGAGCATTTGAAGGTGCTGTTAAAGATCATGGAAGACAAGCATAAAGAAGTTTTAGATGAATCAAGGAAAGAGGCTGATCTATATAAAAATACTGCAGAGAGGTTGAGATTAGAAGCTGAAGATTCACTCTTGGCTTGGAATGGGAAAGAAACTGGCTTTGTTGAATGTATCAAAAGAGCTGAAGAGGAGAGGTTTGCTGCGCAAGAAGAGAACAGTAGACTGCTTGAATTTCTTACAGAAGCCAAGAACATGGTTGCAGCATCAAAGGAAGAAAATCAGAAGTTGCGTGATATACTTAAACAGGCCTTAAAAGAAGCTAATGTTGCAAAAGAAGCCGCAGGGATTGCTCAGGTTGAAAATTCACAACTTAAGGATAGCCTGGCCGAAAAGGAGGACACCTTGAATTACCTTACTCGAGAGACTGAAAACCTTAGGATTAACGAAGCTGCTGCTTTTGGGAACATCAAAGCGATGAACCGGTTGATTTCTGAGACATCAAAAACAGAGTTAAAGAAAGACGATAAGGATAAATCATCGAGAAAGGAGTCAAAGAAAGAAGATAAGGAGCTAGGAAGGAGTTTCAGGACTCAAAATTCAATCGATAAAGAACGTATAGATGGCAACATAAGCAAAGCTATTAGTTTTAATCTCAAGGAGATGAAACTTCACAATAAACAGAAGGATGTGAACGAGGGCCCTGAAAATGATGAGGCACTTAGGGGCTCAATATTTGACATTGTAACTCCACCAGATTTAGCAGCCCATCATAGGATAAAGTCATCTTCTCTATCCATGGATGATGGACAGAAAATACATTTTGAAGATTTTCATCATCTAGATGCAACCCATTTTGATGATTTTGACAATGATAGAAACTCAAGAAAGAAGAAAGCATTACTACGGCGATTTGGAGATCTTATACGAAGAAAAAGTTCCCCCCAAACCGAAACCATCAATTGAATAGACACTTCGGGAGTACACAAATTTTTCTTACCACCTCAGTTTTGATTCTTGCAGTAGATTAGTCATCTAGATTATTTATACAAAAAAAAAAAAAAAAAAACTTGGCACAGGAAATTTATGATGTGAACACGCTCCCCAATCATCTATAGTTATGTACAGTCATTCATCATTTATACTGGGAGAGTGAATATTAGTAATTCATCTTCTTTATGTTGCTTCACTTTTTTTATTTATTATTTACCAAGTCATTCTTCACGGCCACCCAAAACTCAATGCTCTTGTAGTTCTCTCAAAATGTGAATTTTTAATCTTAGTTAGTCACATTCGATTAGCTAAGCAGGCAGATTTTTTGTCAATGACTCTGTCCCTTTACTGCGTCCTTTTAGCAGGCAAATATTAATCAAGAACAACTTTCTCAACTCTCCATCAGTCTTGAGAGATTAGAGTCGGGGTTGTTTTTAACGCTTTGCCATGCCTCATATGGAGAGACGAGCTTTGCTAGTTGCTACTCATGTCAACAGTGGTTGGTCATGAAGTCTAGCTGCGTGTCTTGGAAGGGGCTAACTTTTTTTTTTTTTTGAGAAACTTGGAAGGGGCTAACTCAAAATCAATTAACAACTACAATTTGCCTTAACATTTCACAAAGGGGTAAATTTAGAGCGATGTGATCAGGAAGAGAGTGGGAGAGTTATACTCATGTTGCCAAACTTGTTTGGGAAATGTCTCTTACACACACCTACACATAAATTATTTTTTGAACTAAAATTGTGATTTGAAGTTTCGATTTCAGTTAAAAAATTGAAATGTGTGTATTTGGTGTATAACAGAGAAGTGTCTAATCGACATTACCTACTTTTAGTGGCGAAGTAAATGTTGTCATTTTTGGTAGGTAAAAATTTTGGTTGATGTTTCCCTTTATTTTTGGCAAGTTGTTATTAGTATGGTAGAAAAATAATTTTAATGGTAGGTTAAAATTAAAACCAAAAATAACTAACCACCTATAATTTATTGTGAAAATATTGTGGACGTAGTATCTCTTTAAAGTTTGAGCCTACTAGCGGTGATGGACAAGAATTTAAGATTGATGGTACTTGGGCCGAAAATTAAAATTATAGGCTCCGCATAATAGTAGAATTAAGTTATAGGGTCCGTTTGAAATTTATTTTGCTGAAACTGAAAACTTTTTGTTGAAAGTATTGTAGATAAAGGTAAAAGTTAATTGAAATAGTATAGTAAGACCCATGAATAGTATCAAAAAGTACATTGACACCTATAAATAGTAGTAAAAATGAACTAAATAGTAAATAAGTTGGCAAAAAATAAATTATCCAAACGCAACCATAGGTCTTCATAATGTGCTTGACTTGTACGTGTATCACTTATGGGAATATTGAAAAACTCTCCTAGCCCACTCGCAGTCCTTTTCATGAGTCCAGAGATGAATAATGAAAAAACCCACCCACCAGAGTCCAGACCACACCCCCAAAATTCCTCAATCAGCTTTCCACCTGGGTTTGAAACACATGGACGTAAGAGAGGAAAAAGAAAAGAAAATAAAAAGAACAAAGGGCTATTTGGGCTGTAGCTTGGGATATTGGGCCTTATATATATATATATATATTTATATACATTTTTAGAATTTCAATTTATGACGTCCTCTTCTGATAATAATTCTTTTCTATCAATTTTTAATGTAGGCGGGGATTAAATATCAGATTTCATGTTCAACCATTAAAGACTTTACCAGTTGAGCTAACTGAAACTCATTGGGCCTTCTATTTTTGCTTGTCACTAACTTCTACAACTAAAAAAAGAGAAAGAAAAGTCTACAATATTATTTTGGTCGGAATAGGAGTACCACATGCAGTTTGATCAATCTATCTGATTTTTCTCCCCAAAAAAAAAAAAAAAAAAGATGCTTAATCTAGCTGAATGACTGATTATGCCCTTTTTTATGATTCATTTTTTTTACGTTACCATTTAAAAATTTTTAATAAAACAAAAATCCTTTAAGTGAGCGAATAATATTTAATTTTTCACCAAGAGCATTATGCAAAGCAAAAACAATGAACACAAGCAAAAACAAAGTAATTCTTAAAGAGAATTCTAGAAGCATTAATTCTGTAACTGAATTTCTATCTGGGATAAATATAAATGAGGAAGAAACAATGTTTATGTAGATGACAGTAGATCTTTGGCGCCTAATCTAACCACGTAACGAACTCTTAACCTGACCAATACAGTGCTAACACGTGTAATGCCTTATAACAGTTTTTGTCACCATACTGTTATCCTAAACTACACACATTTTAGTGGTAGTCTAGTCTTAGATCTTTTCTTTACGATGCTACATGTCGTTTTCTTTTCTTCACTGGCAACTGCTTGACTATCTTCGCCTGGCTTTATCAGCTATCTGGTCATTATTGGAAGTGAAATGAACAACCAAATCCTTGTTGATGACCTTTTCTCTTATGAAATGGTAATCCACTTTAATATGTTCTGTTCTGGCATGAAAAATAGGATTGGATGCCATTGCCAGTGCTGATATGTTGTCACACCAGAGACGAGGAGGAGTATCCAAGTAAATATAAAAAATTAATTAGTGTTTTAGTACGAGGATATACCAAAAGTCATAGGTGAAAAATATATATATATATATATATATATATAATTTGAAAACTACAAAAATTTTGTGATGATCTAGCCTGAAAGGGACGTCCCTTTTATAAACAAAATAAAACACTATTTAAACAGAAAATAGTAAACAGTAAAATTACCTTTTTTAATTATTCACTGTAGGTTAGCAAGATTGTCAGCATATGCTGTCATGAGAGAATCATATATATATATATATATATATATATATATATATATATATAGACACTCATTGGGGTGACTTTGTATTTATGGTAAAAATACAATTTACAAATGTTGGATAAAATTTCCTTTTGTCTTTGAATTACACAACTTTCTGCTTCTCTAGTCAAACACTCAACGCTCTAGAGAGTCTAGTCTTCAAAACTTTTCGAAACCAATTTGAATTTCTCACCAAACCCCAGAAATTTAACAGAAAAGAAACGTTTCTAGTTTTAACTATGTCCAAAACTCCAAATCAAAGCAAAGCCAAACTATCCAACAGATCCAATCAGAGAGTTCTTATTTCTCACCAAATCACAACAAATTAAAAAACCATTCTTTGAAAACCACACCTCTTCGATGCCAATCCAATACCAATGGCGGGTCGACGACATTGACCAAAAAGAATAAAAACAAGGAGAGGATGGTCACCAAAATGATGCTGCTATAATCTCATTGAAGTGGTGACTGGTGAAGCCTTTCAGTCAATATGGGTATTTGCACGGTAAAGTAAAACTGGAAAAAAAATTACAAGTTAAACTCAATAAACACATTTGACCATTTGAGGCACGTGATGCTCATTTGAGTGAAAAAATTAAGATAAAATTTTTATTTAAAGAAGAATAAAACTATATACTTTTTTTTTTTTTTTTTTTCCTGAGAAGCCAACCTAGAAGTCCAGGAAGGGACTTTATTAGACAAACAAAATTAAGGAACATCAGAAGCAACCAGGGGGGCAATGTCTCTAGATATTTCCTCTAACCAGACCTTAAGATCTTCCCCCTCTTTTGCTTTCTTTGCCAAAGCATCGACAACCTTATTACATGAACGATTAACAAAACAAAAATCACAACAATTCAATTGAGAAGACGAATGGTAAATATCATCAATGATATGACCGAAAGAAGAATGTTCAGATGACCCAGACTTGATAACATTGATAACCCCAGCAGCATCACCTTCAAAAACCACCTCATGAAGACTCAATTCCAGAGCAAAAATAACTGCCCTGCGACATGCAAGGATTTCGACCTAGGGATGGCAATTTATGCCCGACCCGCGGGTACTCGGCCCAGCCCGACCCTAATGGGTCGGATTTTACCCGGTCCGATAAAAAATAGGGTCGGGTTTGGGTTTTTTAAAAAAAAAAAACCCGAAATGGGTCCGGGTCAGGCCCGGGTTTTGGTAAAAACCCGGCTCGACCCGGTTAGCTAAATATAAAATTACAAAAAACCTACCTATATATATATTTATATATCACAACCCTAACCTAAAACTCATTTTTCTCCTCTCTCTCTCTCAACTCAGCTGCCTCTCTCCTTTCTCTCTCAACTCAGCTCTCTCTCTCTCTCTCTCTCTCTCTCTCTCTGAACCTTTTCAGCTGAACCCAGTGATGGCTCACACAACCCATTAGTAGTTTTGCCTTTCTGAATTTTATGCTTAATGGCAAACTGGTGTATCTTAGGTGTACTAGTCCCAGAATCTCTTATGAAATCTAGTGCTAAGAGGGGCTCCTCCAACAAAACAAGGAAGAACAAAGAAATCCCCGTGATGAATCCAGTAGAGATGGCCAGACAACTGTTCGAAATTGCCGCAAAAGCTGGATGTAATCTTGGCTGTAGATGGTTGGATAGACTTGTCACAGAGGAGCTCGTGGTCGAAGTTCATTTTTTTTTTTTTTTTTTTTGCTTTCTTTATTTTTTTGGGTTCATTTCCTCTCTTAGTAGTTTTTGTTTTTGGGTATTTGTATGAGGATTCAATATGTAAAAATCGGAGTGAATGTTGTGTTAATGTAAAAATCTGTCCATAAATGTAAAAATTGGAGTTTTGTTTCTTCCATAAATGATAAATAGAGTTTGAGGATTTAATTTCAGCAAGATTGATAATAATGATGATTGATTTGTGTTTGTGTTTGGGTTTTTTTTTAAATAAGATTGGGTTGGATTCAGCCACAGATTAGGCCTAAAAATGGCTAGACGGGGCCGCGGGGCTCGTGGAGACCCAACGGGCCGGGTTTGGGGCTAAAAAAAAGACCCGTTTATTAAACGGGCCGGGTCTGGGTAACAAAGGAGGACCCGCAGGTCGGGTCTAGGTATCAAAAAACCCGGCCCGAACTCGACCCGTTGCCATTCCTATTCGACCTTAGCTACTGTTTGTGGGAGGGAAATACGTATTGACAGAGCACCGATGACAGCACCTCGCCAGTCCCGTATCACCACGCCAATACTCGCAGAATTTATGCTCTTGAAAACGGCACCATCAAAGTTAGCTTTATACTGATTAGGCTCAGGAGGGCGCCACTGCATTGAAGTCGGCAACTGAGTAGAAATTGGCTTCGAATCCTGGGCATTGAGGAAGTCCTGTAAGAGACCACCAGCTTTTTGTACAATCTGATTCAAGGGAATAGATTGAAGGCCCAGCCGGAGGCAGTACGCCTGTTCCACAAAAGCCAAGAAAGAATTATAAAAATTTCTGCTCTAAAGTCATCAGATACCTGCAAAAAATGAGCAAACAGATTAGAAAAATCCCCTGGGGGGATTGCAACTGAGCTTCGGACCCAGCTTAGTTGGCTCCACACATTCTCCAATGCCTCACAACATGGAGAATATCTTCGGGTTGGGTATTACAGACCGTGCATCTGTCAGTATCAGCTATATGGCACCGGGATTTGAATACATAGCAGTTGAATATAAAGGTTTAAGTATATAGTTTAAACTATATACTTAAACCTTTATATTCAACTGCTCTGAATTCTAATATAATATTTTATTATCTTATTTTGACATATAAAAAACTTATAGTTGAAAAAAATATTATGATAACAATAAAATGTCACAACATTTTCACAATACAATATATTTATTTTTAGTTTTGCTAAATTTCGGCTTGATATTTTATTTTAGTTTGACCCATAAAGAATTAATACATGTGTCACAACATTTCACAATATCTCTAAGTTTGCATTGTATTTACAATGTAAATTTATATTGTAAACACACAAAAATTAGCAAATAGTACACATTTGCAAAATTTGTACAATATTTATCATTTTTTTTTTTTGCAAATATGTATACTATTTGCCATTTTTTGTGTGTCTACCTTCTACAATGTAGGCTTATATTTTAAGAAAAAAATTAACATATAAAAATCATTAAAAAAAAAAAACAAAAACAAGCTTAAACCAAATTGGCATACTTGAAGAAAAATGAAAGAAAAGAAAAAGAGCTGCTCACCAATTCTCCTTATTTTAAGACTTTTAGGTAATAGTGCTATTAAATAATAAGTGTTACGATGAAAACATTTTTACAAAACTTTTATAACAAATTTTTAGTCGTAAATTATTAATGATTCTAATTTAAACTTACCACTAAAATTAATTTTTTCCCACCAATAATAGTCAATAATAACTTCCGCTTAGAATTTCTTGTGAAAATATTGTGACCATAACATTTTTTTAATATTAAAAATATTTCTTTCTTACTCAAACTCATAGTTTTCGTTTGTTACAAAAGACAAAAAAGTTGAACAAACCAAATTTACTGTAGATAGAGCATTGGCTCTTAGTAGAAAAGTAACGTAGCATATTTTTATTTAAAATATGATGCTACGATTTCAAACGTTACCAAGAGGATGTTTAGCAAGCCTGTCACTACAACTGAAAAAAGAAAAAAGAAAAGAAAAGGTCTACAATATTATTTTAGTCCGAACATGAATATCACATGCAGTTTGATTAATCTAGATTGATAATCTGATTATAGATTCATTTTTATCAAGTTTTTGTTCAAAGTTTTTGAATAAAACAAAAATCCTTTAAGTGAGCAAATAATATTTAATTTTTCACGTGTTCATTAAAGAACTAGTGGTTTGTAATTAATTTTTTCAAAGGTTGTTTTGCGCAAACATTAAATTGGCGTGGTGAAAAAAAAAATAAAAAAAAAATTATCAAATTTATTTTTCTCCCTAGGAAAGTTGTAATTTCCCTTTTAATTTTTTTTAAAGAAAAAAACAATGTACAATTTTTAATTTCCCCTTTTAATTAAAACGGTAGCTAATGTACCTTTTTTTTTTTGGGACACAGTTTGGCAACAATTTTTTTCCCCTAATATTTTTGGTCTCTCTCATTTTTTTTTTTTTTTTTGTTGAGAATAAACGGCAGAATCTTATTCAATGAAAGAAAAAATTTATACAAGAACAAGGCAGCATCAAGGAGAGCCAAAGAAAACTGCACTAGCAACAGAGCTTTCCCAACACCTGTCAAAAACAGCAGCTATATGCAAGGTTACATCAAGGAAAGCCAAAGAAAAACAAGTCTATCTTACAAACTCAAGACAAGCTTCCATAATTAGTTTCTAAATATTCTATAGCATGGGCTGTAGCAAACCTGGCTAGAAAAGAGGGGTCAGGACATGGAATACCATAGTGAGCCTCATTTTGCTTATCCCAAATTATCCTGCTAGTTGTGAAAAATATTGCAATCTCTGGGTCATTTTTCCTTTGCATAATTTGATTAGCCACATCCACCAATAGAGATTTGTGCAATGAGACATGGTCCCCCTTAAGCATGTGGACTTTCAAACTGTATCTGAATATGTACAGCTTAGCAGGATATGGTCTGTTGACTCCACCCCATCCTCACAAAATTCACATCCAGTATCAAACAAAATTTTTCTTCTAGCTAGATTTGCTTTTGTAAGCAGTAAATCTCTACAAGCTCTCCAAATGAAAGTTTTGATTTTATTACATACCTTGGCCGCCCAAATCACTTTCCAAATTTTGTTGCACTATGAGTAATTGGATGATTGGCCATGAGAAGATCTCAGTTGTTGAGTTTGTATCATCTTGTATGCACTTTTTACCAAATATTCACCCGTGTTTGTGTATGCCCAAGTTTGGATGTCTTGCACCACTCTATTGCTCAAAGGGATGGATTTAATAACTTCAACTTCATGTGGGAGGAATACATGATCAATCATGGATACACGCCATGATCTTGTAATTGGATCAATGAGATTATCCATTGTGGCCATTGTTGACATTGTGGAGCATGGGGTTACCACCTTGAATGATGGTGGAGTTGGAAGCCATCGGTCTTGCCAAATTCGAATTTTATTTTTGGTTCCTACTCGCCATCTCAAACCACTATCCAAGACAGATCTAGCTGCCACTATACTTTTTCATGCAAAACTCCCTGAATTTGGTGATGGAGCATCTAAGAAAGATATATTGGGAAAGTACTTTGATTTGTAGACTTGATAGAACAAGAAGTGTGTATTTTTCATAAGCCTCCATCCTTGTTTGGCTAACATGGCTAAGTTGAAGGAATGAAGCCCTTGAAACCCAATTCCTCCCATTGACTTGGGCATACAAAGTTTAGACCAACTCAACCAGTGTACTTTCCTTTCTTGCATCTTTAGTGGATATATATATATATATATATATATAACTGAAACTTTTGACTTTTTACTAACCTCTCCAGAGCTTGCCACATCATTATTATTTTTTTTAAATAAAATTATTTTTGTTTAGTCCAAATTTAATAAGAAGTGAAATTCTATCTCTCTAACAGGTCTAATCTAAACTTAAACTTAAACTCATCATTATCATTTTTTTAATAAAATTATTTTGTTTAATCGAAACTTAACAAGGAGTGAAACTTATCTCTCTAACAAGTCCAACTTAAATTCAAACTCATCATTATCATTTATTTTAGGCGTAAATGCACGTTTAGTCCCTACATTTTGCACTTTTTTCATTTTAGTCCCTACATTTTATTTTTACCACTTTTAGTCCCTAAACCAATTATTGCTTGACGTTTAGGTCCTTTCCGTCACCTAACTCACGGCGAAAGCTAACGTGGCTGACGTGGTGCATTGTTGAAACAGTAAATGCTAACGTGTCTATTAAAATAATATTAAAAAATGCTACATCAGCATCCTGATCAGCTTCCACGTCACATCTAACCTTAAAAATAAAATTATCAATTTTAAAAATTATAAAAAACATAAAAACATAATTAAAAACAAAAAAATGGTGTAACTTAATTATGATTGTGCGTTTCTTTTTCTTCTTTATTTTTCTTCTTCTTCCCCAGATCTTTTTCTCAGTTTCTCTGCCTCCCTTTCGTTCTTTAGTCTTCTTTCTTTCTTCCTCTTTATCTCTTTAGTCATCTTTCTTTCTTCCTCTTTATCTTCTTTCGCCGTCTATCTTGGTGCTTAGCCTTTAGATTAGTCATCGTCGCCCTCCTTTCCCTCCCCATCCCAACCATTGCCGCCATGTCCGGCGGACTCGTCCTCGCTTTCGTCACAGGTGGTGGGTAGATTTGGGTTTTTTGGGTTTGGATTGGCTAGGTCCATTGATGTGAAACCCATAGACCAAGCCTAGAAAGGACTCACTGCCGTTCATGGCTGTTGTGGTCAACAACGAAGGATTGAAGCTTGAGGAGCTTCGGCGGTGGGCTGTTGTGGGCTTTGTGCGTCAGGCCATGGGCTGCCATGAATCTGGTTTTGGCTGTTCGTGACTTTTGGCTGATTTGGGTTGCTGGGTTATGATGTGGTGGTGGTCGGCGGTGGTGTGCTTGGTGGGTTTGTGGTGGTGGTTTTTTAACAATTATATTTGTGGTTGTTTTTGGTGGGTTTGATATTGAATTTTTTTTTTGGACAATGACTTTTTAGCCATAGGTTGTGGTGGCTGGTTTTACTGGCAGTGGCGGTGGGTGACATTCGGGAGAGGTCTGATCAGATAGTAGACGGCGGAGACTGGGACGATGCGTTCGAGGATTCTTGTTTGTTATTGTGTTCTTTTTGTTTTTAAATTTGAGTTTGTGTTTGGTTCTGGGTTTGTGCTCTTGTGTTTTTGTGATGATGTTTAGGGTTTGGTTAGAATCTGGGTTTAGGGTTTGTTTTTTGCTGGAAATTGATTATAGGGAAGAACGCAAGGGAAGAACACAAAGAACAGGAACATGTTCTTCTGAAAAAAATAATGAAAAGAAAATAAAGATTAATTTGGTTTGAAAGCCAGTAATTCATTTTAATTAAAGAAAGTAAAATTTTAGTTTGAAAGCCAGTAATTTTTTTTGTTTGTTTTTTTTTAATTAAAATTGAGTAATTAAATTTTTTTTTTAAATTTTAGCATTTAAAAAATGTTAAATAATTTTTTTAATAATATTTTAATGTCCACGTCGGCTTTTGCCGTGAGTTGAGTGACGGAAAGGACCTAAACGTCAGGTGATAATTGATTTAGGGACTAAAAGTGGTAAAAATAAAATGTAGGGACTAAAATGGAAAAAGTGTAAAATGTAGGGACTAAAAGTGCATTTACACCTTTTTTTTAAACAAAATTATTTTTGTTTAGTCCAAACTTAACAAGAAGTAGTGAAATTCTAAATCTCTAACAAGTCCAACTTAAACTTAAACTCAAACTCAAACGTTGATAATTTATCTCTAAATTTGCAAGGTTAATCATGAACACTATAAAAGTAGTGCAAACTCCAGTATATTTCTTTTAAAAGTCGAATAGAGGTATGAGCACTTCTTCTGTTATTTTCTTCTCCTCTACTTTGTTAGAAAAAAATATATGTTATTTTATGATTTTTCATGTATTTTTTAAAAAGTAATTTTCGTACATGAACCACTTGTTAGGATATATGCCCTTTAAATCTTATTGTATGATGCTATGTATGACATTATATTGTGATTAATAAAGTTGTTTTATTATTATCTACAATATGGTAATATGAATATTTGGATATTATCATATAGTTCATGAGAAGCATAATATGTGATTTATGTTATTTAGTTACAGAAGATATAAATCACAAATTTTTTGTAAACTTAGAATTTTAGCTCATAGTCAATCGATGATGAAATTGGTCATTTCATTTGCGAAGACTATAACATATCAACTAAGATGATTTGTTTTGATCATGGAAATGGAGACTTCTAGTTGATATGTTGATATATTTTAATTGTTAAGACATATTGAACTGGACTGCTGTGAGATTTATTATTCTACTAATGACTGTCAAATGAATAATAGATCTCACGACTTCTATTTACATTAACTCTTAAGCCTAAAAGAATGATGAACATGATCATGAAGTGTAGGTTACTTTGATATATCAAGAGTGAGATCTAAAATCACGATCAAAACCTTAGTATGTTGAGCAGCCACATTTAGTGTTAAAGGAACATATGTTCTCAAGATGAAATTCATAATCTCTTAATGGAGATATAAAATCTTCTATTGATATAAGTTTAATGGATTTGGTTATTCGGAGTGTTAGGCCTAACCACTTTAGTAAGGAGTTACTAAAGTATGTATTTATGAAATTTGATTTCATATATATATGATGAATAACTTAAAAGATTAAACCAGGTATTCAAGGATTAAGATGTAGTAATCTTCAAAGTGGTGGTCAACATTCATAACTTTGTATCATTACGAATATTTTAATGAAGGGATTGTACGTATAATAAAGTCTTGGGATATAATTTATTAATAAAGCCTAGAGTGCAATTATATTTATATAGTGCTATTAAATATAATTAATAGTAATTTTGGACTTGTCAAGAGTTGGCAGAAAAGCCCAAAACCCATTGGAGCTAGTGTTTTATTTGTCCTTTTTGGTCCCACTCCAAACCACATACTAAAACCCAATTGTAATGGCCCAAAAGGCTAGCCCAAATAGATAATCAGTTATAAGGAGAGAAACATACAGAATATTGTAAGAGAATGAAATGGTGTGTATGTGAGTGTAAGCCACTCTCTTATTCTCCCTTGAGCACATACATATAAACTGATTAAAAGACCACACTTCTTGAGCATAAGTGGAATTGATTTTCACGCCACCAAGGTACGCTCTCTAGTTCTTAAATTCTAAAATTTACATAGTACATGTTATCAATTGCGAATGAAGTAGACCCGTTAATTTTTTGCCTTGTATGTTTTATATGTGATACAAACCATGTTTTTCCAACAACACCAAACTTTCTTTAGCCGTTTTTTACAAGATAAAAAAGCTTGCAATAATTAAAATTTAAGGTTGCTATTACTGCATATGCGTTTGCTTCACCTCACAATATGAAAGTATATTAATTGATGATGCACGACAAAATCAGTAGGCTGGATGCTTCGGATTTCAACGACGGCGATGATAATCTAACTGAAAACCTGGGGAGATGAACAAAACAGTCAGAGGCGACCGGGGTGGACCGGCCAGAAACCCTCCGATGGTAAAGTCAGTGTCTTCTCTAAACTTTGGAAATCCCAAATACTTGGAAAAAATATTCCGTACCTTTTGTTTGTTGATTGTTCTTCTTATATAACGCAGCCCAGGAACGGTTTACCAATTTAGTAACTGCTCCTATATTGGAGGATGTCGGAAGGTTCGGAAGTAACCTCCATAACTGCTATGGAGGTTATTTTATTAGGCCGCACATTTTGCAACGCGGTCATAGGAGGTGGTTTCGTGGCAATGTCCTTGGTCTTGTATATGTTCTAAGTGTATAAGCCTCGTCCAGGGACGGTATGCAGTGATGATGTTTGTAGTCAATGTAGGCCGTCCAAGGGTCTTCCTAGACGGACGACCCCGACATGGACGAGCTTCCTGGGCCAAGGTGTCAAGCATCTTATTTGGACGACCCCCACGGACGAGCATGGAGTTGATAATTTTTAGGACACCATCATTAATTTCTTGGGTAGACAATTTATATACGATATAGTAAGAGGAGGTTTGACTTTTATTATTTCAACGTGGGCTCCTGCTCAATATTTTTTAGCGTGGGCCACATGCTGATAATGTTCATTTAAAGTTTAGACCTGTTAAAATTAATTTAAAACTTACTGCTTTATGGGTTCGTGTGCTTTTTTCTTTTTCTTATATTACTCTTTTGAATAGTCATATATGTTTTGAATTGTTTCAATAATTTATTCTTTAATTATATATCTTTTTTGGCATTTTTGAAGTTTTAACATCTGAATTTGTGTAGTCACATATACATATATACATATATATATATATATATATATATATTATCTATAATTTGTAAGCTCTAAATCCTTTGATTCCTTTCAATAGTTTTAGCCATGGATTATTCTGTTGCATGTAACCCATCTTTCTCTTATATTTCTCTATTGTTTAGTCATAAATATTTTGTTATGTTTCAATAATTTCTAAACAGTCAATCATCTGATTCTTTAATATTTTTTGGTTTTTTTAGAAGTTTTAATATCTAAATTTTTGAGTTATTTTTTTACAATATATTGTACGTTTAAGCAATGGCTTCTTCATCAAATTGTAATATAAATTAAAGTCATACAAGAGTAAATCATGCAATGGTATAGTTTCTTAATCAATTTAAAATTTTATAAAATTATTTTAGTCTTCCTCACAAATAGATAGGTTTCCATGTATAGCATGGGTTAGAAACTAGTTAAATATATTATTAACGAGAGTGATCTTATGAGATAGGTTAATGTGCATTTAATGATGTTTTCATAATTTTTTCAAAGAAAAAAAACTCAAACTATGCATAAATATGAAGAAAATACCATATACAACTGCAATAAATTTATGTATTTAAGGCTTCGTTTGTTTTGGCAGTAAACGGAATCCAGAAAATATTTTACACCACGAGGCGTGTTTAGGTTGGCCAAAAAATTCAGTCAAACCTAAAATGATTTCCGTTGACTGTAAAATATCAAGGCTTGAAGTGTAAAATGATTTCCGGAGCTATTTTACCTTCAAACGAATTACACCCATTTTCAGCCTACCTGAATCGAGCGAGCGAGAGAGAGAGAGAGAGAGAGAGAGAGAGAGAGAGCCAGCTTGAACCCCACCGTCGATTGAAGCCCGCCGTCGCCTGAAGCCTGCCACCGCCTGAAGCACGTTGTCGCTGCCCTCCAGATCAAACTCGTCGTCTCGATCTTGTCGCTGCCTGAAGCTTGCCATCGTTTGACTGATATCATCGTCTCAATCTCCTCGCCGATGACCGATCTCGTCGCCCATGACCCATGACCGATCCTCTCTTTCCCGATCTCTCTTTCCCTCAATCTCTCACTGTTTCTTCCTCCTCAATCTCTCACTCTTTCCCGATCTCTCTTTCTCTCACTGTTTCTTCCTCTCGCGGAGATTGTGAATAAAAGATGTTTTTATTTTGATTTTTGGTTGTGTTAAGTGCATGGATTGAAATTTTTTTGTTATAAAATTTGTTTGGGAGCTGAGAAAATGGATGAGAAAATGTGTAAAATTTGTAGAAAAATAGCATTTTCAGAATGTTCCAAACATCGTAAATCTTTTTTTGGATTATTTTCTATTGCAAAACCAAATACTCAGATTTCATTTTCCTTACGAGAATTCACTTTCCCCTGCATTCATTTTACACTCAGAATTCGATTTACATTGAGACAAACACACCCTAAATCAATAAGTATTTTTACTTTCAAAAAATGTGCTTCGTCACTCATAATTGATCAATATTATATTTTTTTTCTTTCTTTTTCTCTCGCTGCTGGTCCACCACTTTGTACTCCTCTTTTTTTTTCCTAAATAAAATAGTATTCTTTTCATTACTTAAAAAAAAACAAAAAAAAACATCAACAACACATACGCATACGCACAATTATGTTTTTTTCTTCATATTTTAAAATATATTATTTGAAACATAGTAAGAAACACATTTTTTTACATCATGAACACTTTAAACATGTGTTTTCACATAATTTTGAACAATAATACTTGAACACAACTACCAAACAAGACCTTAATTGTTAACAAATAACAAAACCCATTAAATATAACTCTAACCTGTTCATTCATGGATTATATAAATTGTATATAGTTTAAATGCACAAATCTCATATTCCATTTTATTCTTTGACAAGAGAAGAACACAAATCATTACATTTGAAACTAAAACCGTTGGCTTTGCCATAGCCCATAGGTACTTCTACGTTGTCTCCGCCCATAGGCCATAGCTGCTTGTAATTAATTGAACACAAATCATTACGTTTGAAACTAAAACCTTTGGCTTTGCCATAGCTGCTTGTAATTATTTGGCTGCATCCGTGGGCGTAGCGAGCTTAATTGGGATTGGGTGCAACGCTGGTGCAATTACCCCCATCTCCATTCACAAAATATTTTTACCACTTTTACTTTTTAACATTTTATCATTTTTTTTATTTAACGATTGAGATTAGAAATTACTTGATCGATCTCAATCCTCGAGCATATCTTTCTTCTTCTTCTTCTTCTTTTTTTTTTTTTTTTTCGGGTCCCAACAGTTGAGCACTTATTAGTTATTAGATGACATGAACACCATTGTATTACAAATAATACCGCCCCCTTTTCATCATGGAAACTTCTAGTATAATCTTTAGCTAAACATATAAAAGTAAAATATACCAATTTTCTGCAAATCTTTTTTGGAATATATATATATATATATATATTCATTGATTATACTATTGTTTACCTTGCTTGTATACATCATCTAATGGAGACCTTTTGTGGTATTAAATTAAGCCCACGGGAACTTCCCCCCCACTTCATCATCATTTCCTAATAATTAAATATTCAAAACTAATTTGAGTTTTTAGTTAACAGACAATCCACCAAAATTCCACATTCCAATCAAGTCTTGATTGGAAATTTTTAACAACAAAGACCTATCAAAGAAATTCTCAACAAATTTTGAGGTTACACCTTGCAGTCTTGTCAGATGAGAATGAGAATGATCAATCACCGTTGGTACACCCCATAAATCATTACTAACAAATAATCTCAAGTCTTTAAGTCTCTTGCTTCTTAGACACTCTGGCCCCACAAATAGCATTATCCGCACCTATCTGTAAAAGCATAGCACATGATTCTCGTGCATCCAGCGGTTTTTACAAATAAATCCGTAAGGGTCCAAAAACTTGCATACGTGGCACGCGTAAACTTGGTTCTTTTTTTTTTTTTTATCGACTATCGGACAATCACAGTGCTCCACCTTACCACACGCGCACAAGGTTTTTCTAACACTTTTGCCTACAAATTCGGTCACCTTTGTTTCTTTGTTTAACACTGCCACTGTCAAAAGTTCACAACCTTCACAACCTTATAGCTTTTTTTTTACACTTACACACACAGAGTTTTACTTTTATGTCACCGGTGATGGAGTACTTAGCATCTTCTCAGGAGGGACACGATCAGGAGTGCAACAACGAGCGGCTGGATATGATTCAGAACATGGATCCAACGGCGGGCACGAGCTTGTTGTCCCTTCCCATGGAGGCTTTTTTGAAAGCCGCGATCTCTCTTAAAGACCAGGTGAGTGAGTGAGTGAGTGAGTAATGACAGTCACACGCTCGCTATTGCGAACTCGGCTGATAAAAAGTGCTTTTGAGTAAATTGAGGTTTTGGTGATTCTTAACAATTTTTTAGGTGGTGCAAATGACGTGGACAGGACAACATGGTATGGTTTCGGGTATGCGTACGAGTATGGACCCGACGGTGTATACGGGTCTGCTTGGGACAGCTTTTACCTGCTTCCGCTCCTACCAGGCCACCGGTAGCCAGCAGGACTTGCTGTTGACAGCCGAGATTGTTGACACGTGTGCCGTCGTCGCACGTGCCTCCACTAGGTAATTTATGTATATTTATTTTTTACTTTGTGGATCATATTTCTATGCCGTCAGTTTAGGAAAGTGCCAATCATTTTCGGTATTTATTATGGTAAGTTGTGTGTAAACTTCATGGAAACCGACATGTATGTCAGGAAAATTATTAAAGACTTTTAGAGTATAGAAAATTATGTTCTTTCCTAGCATGTTCACGATGGACTTTGACGAGTGAACTTTACCGTGACGGTGAGAGGAGAGAACTTTATTTTTCATAGTTCGAGAGTAACTAATCATATACAAGCTTAGTTAATTTTGTCCAAGATTTTTTTTCTGCACAAAAATGAATATATAGATGTGTGTGTGTCTTGATTTAGGTTGGATATATGTGCAGGATCATCAATAACTCTAATTCAAAACAGGGTTTTATGTTCATTGTGGAGGATCCCAAATTTCAGTATTCGAGGTTTGAAAAAAAAAAAAATTATTCACGAAAAAAATAAAAGAAATATCTTAGAAAAATTCAGGTGCTTCTCAATTCACTCTAATATTAGCAAAAATGTCGGTTTGCATGCTTGAGATATTTCAGTTTAACTAGACTAGAACGGTAAAGTTTAATGAGAAATTTTAACCATTTTTTTTTTCAATTATTATCACCAAAAAATGTGTCTAGTATTACTATTCTTTTTCATACATAAAAGTTAAAATCTAAAAAGATATTTTCTTTTGGATTTTATGAACGAATGTCCGGATGGGATAATTTAAAATCAATGAGACAAAATTACCTTCGTTTCATGCATGAGATGCCATATTCCATTTAATGAGCGTTCTAAAAAGAATTATTCTGTCAATAGGCATATGACAATTGATACTTAAGCTAAGTGCGCAAAGACTATTCTACTTCTACAGTTCTACTGCCAATAAAACAAGTTTAACCCGTGCAAGTGGCTCAAATGGTAGGCTATAGGGACTTGCATTCAAGTGTGAGAGTTTGAACTTGATCAACGGTTTTAAAACATTTCCAAAATATCATGTTTGATGTTGCAAGCTCCCTAGGGAGGAGTGCTAATATTTGAAGTGGATGCCTTTAGAATATTTGTTAATGAATTATTTGAGAACAGTTTTAATGGAAAATGTAAAAATTATTTAAAAAATCAGTTGTATTTTTTTTTCTTTTTCTATAAATATTTTTTAAACAAATACCCTAAAGCGTCGGTTAACAAAATTCATATTTGAAAGACAAAAGAGACTTTAGTCGACAGTAAAGATATTTGCTATTTGTCGATCGTCTTTATAATTGAGTATTATATTATAATTGGGCATTGTATGATGATCTTGTCTTTTAGTCTTTATAATTGGGGCATTAATGATGATCTTGGTCTTTTGATAAAATGGATGCACATAACTCTCCCAAAAAATAAAAAAGGATACACATAACATTGAATGATAAAAAATGATAGCTAGAGCTGGTTCCACTGATTTATATTGCAGAACAAGATTTTTCTTTGTGTGGGGTAAATATATATTTTTTGTTGTTGATATCAATGGACAGGCATGTGACATTTTTGTGTGGAAGAGGTGGAGTTTACGCTCTTGGTGCTGTGGTCGCAAACTACCGAGGGGACCATCAAAGACGTGACCTGTTTTTAAGTCTCTTTCTTGAGGTATCAACAAATCTTTAACTTTCTTCTCTAACAAACAAAGTCATTGATGTATTGAAAATCTTTTTTCCCCATCACATGGGGTTTCACATCTTGGTTTACCAAGAATTACATATCTTGGAAAATATCTGTTTGGGGCCATTAATGGTTCATTGTCACGTTATTCTCTATACTGCCAAACATAGCGTGTAATACCATAATTATCAGGACAAACACATATTTTCATATCTTGGTTTACTAGTAGAAAAAGGTTCAACATGTCTTGGAAATTAAATTTTCGTTTGGACCTATATAGGTTGTCACGAATCCTTGTCCTATTACATTCTCTTCTTCCACGTATGGCTAAGTACCTCCAAATATATCTTGGCTTATCGGTTGTATATCTCTTAGTATATTACTTGCCCAAAAAAATAAAGGTTTTCTAGTAAAAAAAAAAAGTGAATAAAAATCTTTTGTTTCATTTTTAATATTCCACCACTGTATGTCATATATCTTTTTTTATTACTTTTTTTTTTTTTCTATTTTAAACTTTAGTAATTTTATGAAGTAGAATACTCAAAGTAAATAAACACATTTTATTTAGAAAATATTTCATATCTGGGAAAAATATCTCTTTGGGACAAAAATGATGGTCAGATATTATCTCCTCTGTAGCCAAGTACATTTATAATTATTAATTCTTGGTAGGGAATTCATCTACCATTAAGTACTAATGTATACACCAAAAACCAATGGTTGAATAAGAGATTTTGGTTTAATCTCCATTTATACCAAAAATTGATTATTGTTTTGGTTTGATAATAAAGAGCTATCATTAGAAGTGAACACTGTAAGTTGAAACTCTCTAAGAAAAAAGTACTAATGTGTATACAAGGTGGACCCTTCTTATATAGTGTATTGTATTAACTAATCAAAATTGAAAGGATATTCCTTAAAAAAAAAAAAAAGGAACTATAGCAAAATCTAGAGAATAGCACTAGCAAGTATATTATATATAGTGGTGTAGAGTCTGTAGACGAATCTTGTCTACCAATTTTCTAACCAAATCCGGTTGCATGCTTATGAAGAAAACAAAAACCCGTCCTTCTTGATTCAAGTGCAACTGATCAGTACAATTTTTCTAGGGAAAGATCAACTTGTTACTCAACAAAAGATTTGTCAAAAAACACTAGTTTTGCATTAGATACACAGCATAAAAATCATTTATCCAATTGTTGTGTTTTACTTTATGTTACACTCATCACAATTTGCTATTTATTTAAATTTTTTTTCTATTTTAAACTTTAGTTAGTTTACAAGGAAAGAAAACAAAATGTGTGGCAAATTGTGCTTAATGGAACAAAAAGTGGAATAGATAATTTCTATTCCTAGATGCACTATCACAATATATTCTAACATAAGAGATTTATTCATACCATGATTGATGATTTGAAATTAACTTATGAAATTGATAGCAATTTTGCTTTCAAGTTTCAAGTGGAATTTATTCCTTGGTTCTTTAAATGTGGTCCTGCAACTTATCTTTTGTTGTTTATGGAGGTAGGTAATATTCGAATCCCTTTAGGTGTGGACAAAACCAAGGCCCATGTGGAGAATATCTTACAGTGAACCCATTCAAAAAAGACTTTTGAATAGTATAAAAAAAAAAAAAGGACTTTTGAATAGTAAAAGATAGCCACAGTGCACTGTTCAGCTATTGTAAACAGTTTTCAAGTGCCAAAACAATTACGTCTAAGCATTTTTTTCTACAATCCTTGAGAAGATATATTTGTTGATGCATGACAAATCTTGGGTCTCACCCATGATAGTGGTGTCATTTAGCCTAAGGGCCATTCAGGCAATATTGGAAATTCATGTTATGCTTAGTAGATACATACTTGCCACTTGAACCAACAGAATACCATGGCAGGGAACCTATATGCCCCAAAATTTAGGCCCAGATTGCAGGTATTGTGAGACATCTTTAGCTGTAGGAAGGGAAACTGAATTATTTGTAATAACACTTTGATTGCTAGAAATCTAGTCTAGGAATTTTATGTTTATACTTTAGTAATGCTATTCAAATGGAAATCTTTTACAGACTCCCAGATTAGTGAGAGTCACATAAAATTCTTGTTATAACTACGGAGATTTTAACACAAAGGCACACCACAAAACAAAAACTATAGAGATTTTGAAGCTAGTTTGTTGAAATTTGGGGTTTGTGGAAGTACATTCACACAAACAAAGAGGGAAAAAAAAAACATGGACACAAGACTATGACATGTTTAATGTGGTTAGACTAACTTCATGCCTATATGCATGATAACACAAACCAAAATCCACTATTAATAATTTAAATTACAATCACATTAATAACTACCACAAACCAAACTCACACTCTTATAAATAATACTATTAACCTTCCCAAACACAAACTTACCCAAATTTCAATACACACATAACAAACTCTCAACACTAATTTACAAACTTAACACTCTCATAGTCCCAAAAATCTAATATATCAAGTGGTGTTCTTTTACTAAAAATAAAAATAAAAACCCAATTCTCAACTCTCTTACACGTGTATTATTCACCTCAAAATAACTATCAAACCATTTTTCAAAGAATTTCATTCATGATCTGTTAAAAGTCTTCTCCACTCCCTGTATAGGACTTCTTAGGCCAAAACTGCTAAACTCTTTATAATGTACTACAAATTTACTTGTTCATTGGTGCACAAGGATTACGATATTAAGAGTGATAAGTTTTTCAAGCAAATCTTTACTTTGACTTAAATTTCATCAAGCAAATCTTCTTCTTCTTCTTCCATTTCTTTTCTTGGCAATAACTCCACCTTAATCAAAGTAAGCTTTCATTCTCGAACAAGATGATAATTCTTCCATGATCAAATCAAACTTATACACGCATCTATCTCAAACCAATTTCATACCTACAACAAACATCACCTTTAAAGTAAGATCAACCTTGGACTTTCTGTAACGTCAGTTTCTGATACTAGTTTGTTGTGACAATAAAAGTTTTGGTGCCAATTTTTTGGAATTTGGGACTTGCGAAAATGCATTTATACAAATTAGAAATAAAAACATTCCCACAAAACAAGTCACCCCTAACAAACAAGAATCATAACGGGGACTTATCATTTCAGACTGGGTGATACTTCCTACAAAACCAGAAGTGCCATGAGTCTAAATCTTTATATACATGTACAAGTAGAAATTTTTATGTAGCTTTATATCAAAGGATATTTCATTATTGTAAGATATTAGCTTAATTGTTATGAGGCAGTTAATGTCTTGTCCACGAAAAGCAACAAGTATGCCTAAAAACTGTCTCCTTAAATCATGTACAGGTAGCACAAGAGAGAGCTCTCCCTATTGGACCTGAAGAAGGTGGTTTTGGAATGTCATATGATCTTCTTTATGGGCGAGCTGGATTTTTATGGGCTGCTTTGTTCCTAAACAATCATCTTGGAGAGGAAACAGTACCTAGTAATCTTCTCATGCCTGTTGTTGATGCTGTGTTAGCCGGGGGCAGGGCAGGGGCAGCCGATAACACAGCCTGCCCATTGATGTACAGATGGCATGGAACGAGGTACTGGGGCGCAGCCAATGGCCTAGCCGGAATCTTGCAAGTGCTACTTCACTTCCCTCTCTCCAATGAAGATGCTGAGGATGTTAAAGGGACTTTGAGGTACATGATGAGTAAGAGGTTCCCTCATAGTGGAAATTACCCTTCAAGTGAAGGAAACCCAAGGGACAAGTTGGTGCAATGGTCTCATGGTGCAACCGGCATGGCCCTTACCTTGTGCAAGGCATCCAAGGTTAGTAAAGCTCAGAACAATTGCATTGTGTAATCAGTGGATAGTAACACTAACAGAAATATTTGACACAGATGCAAATGTATCATGTATGGAGACCTAAACAGTATTACCATTATAATTATTTTTCTAATGACGCAAATGCTCTGGTTATTTTAGTTATCTCAAAAACTTAAGTTATTAGGAAATGTTAAATTTTATTATTTAATAATAATTCTAAAACTCTTCCTCACGTGTGTGTAAGACGTTACTTTAATTCTATGATAAATTACCAAGTATCTGAAAATCATAAGCAATTAAAAAATTGTGAATTTAATTACTTAACTATTACTCTAACAATTGTTTTTGTCTTTTAATCAGGTGTTTGGAGGAGATAGAGAATTTCGTGATGCTGCAATAGAGGCAGGAGAAGTGGTATGGAAAAATGGGTTGGTGAAGAAGGTGGGACTTGCAGATGGTGTGGCTGGGAATGCCTACGCGTTCCTATCCCTCTATCGTCTCACGGGAGAGAGTATATATGAGGAGAGAGCAAAGGCATTTGCAAGCTTCTTGTATCATAATGCAATGAACCTTGTGACAGATGGGCATGCTAGTGGGGTTGGCCATGCCGCCTCTCTTTTCCAAGGACTCGCTGGAACTGCTTGCCTCTGGTTTGATCTGCTTGCTCCGGAAAAATCTAGGTTCCCAGGATATGAACTGTAGGTGAAAATAAGAAGAGTCAAAACCAAATTCTCCTTACGAGTTTCAAAGTAGGACCCTAACACACATATATGAATGCGTATGATCAGCAAAATGCTCTAATGTGATGATGAGAAATTATTCCGTGTATATATATATATATATGAGGTATAACGATAAGTCTCTTTCCCTCTTATATAAAGGTGAGTCTTATGAATGAGATTTATAGATAAAACACATCCTTACGTGAGAAGAATTTCAATGTGAGTAGAAGGTTAGGACTTAGGATGTCCATGAAGAGGGCAATCTTGCAATGTATATTATTGAATTAGGCCTTAATTTATAATCTTGTATATTATCCCAACTTGTGAGAAAGAGTGCTTATATTAAGGATTAATTATTATTTTGTGTCCTAACATTTGTTCTGGGTTAATTAAGTCATTAACATTTTAAATGTGTCAGTTTGGGCCCTAATATTTTGATGTTATGTCAAAATAGTTCTTGTCATAAAAGAATGGATGGAAAATACAGATGTGGTTAGTGGTTAAAATATATATATATATATATTTTTTTTTTTTAATGTCAGCTTGGGTTTTGTGTGGAAGAATATTTTTGGGGAAAAAAAAAACTCTGAACTCCATCTATACTCACATACTTACACATAAGATGCACGATTTGGATTTAAAATCGCTAAATCAAATACATACCCAAAGAGAGAAAATGGTGAAATGACCTTGAAACCCACAATGGTGATGCCAAAACGTCGATGAGGCCAGTGGCAGATCAAGGCCTAGGCAACTTACTTAGGACGAGGCTTAAGGCCCCCCATTTTATAATGATTCCACCCTCTAGAAAAAGGTCACTTGTCATTATAAAAATGCCTGAAATTGTTAAGTGGTGTTAAAAATATTACAATTTTTGTGATTACAGAAAAATTCAAATATTCATTTATTAGATTGTTAAAATCCATAAATTACATTTGTAGGGATAAGAGGCCCAAAAAGGGATATTGGGTTGTGGGCCGTGTCCGAGGACATAAGTTGTCCGAGAACATAAGTTGTCCGAGGACAAGAAGACATTAACAAGGACATATAAATTAGTGGGCTACGAAAGAAGTCTAGTCGTAAAAGGTTGGGAGTGTAATCCGAGGAGAGACACCTCCTCAACTAAGCAGGGTAGAGGTTAAAGACTCGACCTTTTATCAAGGACAACACACCAAACAGCCATACTGATAAGGATAAACATCAAAAGGGAATAAGACAAAGGCAAGCTGAGAAATATCTAGAAGAAAGTTGCTACTACCGCATTGAATGTTATATAGCTAACTCTCTGGCCACATTAATGTGAAAGTGATATATGAACAGTAATGTTTAGCCTTACAACTACCCCCAAGAACTTCAGGAAGGTGCTAATGGGACAATGATCAAAACTAACAACTTGATTTACACGTGGAGGACTAAGATGAAGTGAAGCAAGAGAATATAAAGAAGAAAAATTCCATTACAAAGGGATCATATGAGAATTGGTAAAAAAAAAATAAATAAATAAAAACACTATAGCCACAAGAGCACTAATTGTGTTTAAATTCAACAGAAATATATAAGAATCACTCTCTTCAAACTTTGCCGAGGAAGATTTTCCTTGCATAAACCCGTTTATTCTTATTTTCCAGCATCATTTAACCTACTATGATAGTTGTCCAACTCATTGAAGTTCAGTTTCTAGCCCACTCTCTACAAATTCATTGTATTGGGCTCTTTGAGCCTTTGTTCTTTTCATTTTTGGGCTTGGGAAGCAATACGTTCCCTTACAACATTAATTGCCACATCAATTTGTGTTTAATGTAGTAAGTAGTAAAATTTGTAATAATTTTAGTATTTTCATGATTCTAAGTTGTTTAATTTTTTTTTTTAAGTTGTGTACTATTTTAGTATTTTTTATCACATTCAAAAAAGTCTCTAAAATATTATACCAACAAAAACTCAATCCAATTGAAAGTCAGTATTCTATATTATAGATTGTCAGGTTGTCAACATTACCAATTTAATCTTTCACATGGCCACACACCAAACAATCTATATTTCTTTCTTAATGCCAAAATCAAAATCTATTATCAAGCATCACATTGTCTATAAGATAAAGTAAGCCTCCTTTCTAAACGAATTATAATTTTTTAATAATTTTTTATTCTTGAATCATAATATTTGATTCTCTATATAAAATTAACTTTAGTTTGATTAGTATTAATTTATCAGGTTAACTTTAGTTTTGTAATATTAAATAAATTTATTTAATTGGTATTTAAATACCAAGACTCCACTTAAATTTATCACTTTAAACCACCCGAGGCCCCGACTATATATATCGAGCCAGCTCTGGTGCTTCACACACCATTGTTCAATCAGAGCTTCTTGTATTAACGCAAATATGATCACAAAGCCAGCTGACCATGTGAGTGGAGATGGGCTTGGGCTTAGGTTTGAAGTTTGGGTTTGGCCTATGATCATGCCTACACAAAAATTAGTAAGTCATCTGTGATGGTAACTCACGTTAAGGGTTCGTTTGAAATTCGTTTATTTTGTCGAAATTGAAAACTTTTTACTGAAAGTACTGTAGATAAAGGTAAAAGTTAGCTAAATTAATACAGTGAGACTCATGAACAGTACCAAAAAGTGCAATGAAACTCATGAATAGTAACAAAAATAAGTTGATTTGAGCCATTTTTAGCACTGCACTTTGCAGTGCGGTCTAGTTAAAACTATAACTGCACTACACCTTATTTTTGCAGTGTCATGTGCTATGTGGTATGATGTGGTGCGGTTTAGAGTTTAACCAAAACCATAACCGCACCACACCTCATTTTTGCGGTCACATGTGTGATACTATGTATAAGATGCGGTTTGAAGTCAGTTTTCTACTCAGCCTAAAACTAATTTTTCCTTTTTTCTTTGGGTCAAGTTTTAAATTACTGAGCTAGTTTTTCTTTATTTTGGGTTGACTTTTCTAGTCAACACTTGCTAGGGCTATTAAACTTTTTTTTTTTTTTTGAAAACTAGGGTTATTAAACTATTAATAATATATTTAATATTAAAAATAAATAAATTAATATATAGAGAAGGTGCAGTGCGGTGCGGTGTGGTGTGGTGCGGTTATGCTATTTTGCGGGTGGTTTTGGTGCGGTTTTTGTAGTTTGTGTAGTTTATGCGGTTTGGTGAACACCCAAAATAAGTTGACAAAAATAATCTTTGCCAAACAGACACTAAGAGTCCGTTCGTTTGGGGTGAAAATAGGGAGAATAGAAAATAAAGAGAGGAAAATAGGGTGAAAAATATTGTTTTCCATTGTTCGTTTGGGGAAGGAAAATAGGAAGGAGAGAAAACCCAGGAGAAAGTTTTCTCTCCGGACCCACATTTTTTTTCCTCCCAAATTGGGAGGAAAATTTAGGGAGAAAAGTGCTATAATAGCACTTTTACAAAAATGCCCCATTCTTACCTATTTTTTTTCAACATTCTCTTCTCTTCTCTTCTTTCTTTTTTTTTTTTTTTCTTTTTTTTTAACGTGACCTGAACGTTCTCTTTTTTCTTTTTCTTTTTCCAACGTGACCTAAACATTCTTTTTTTTTTTTCAACGTGACCTGATCTAATTTTTACATTATAATAATAAAAATAATAATAATAATTTATATATATGATGTGATAAATTTTATATTATTTAATGAGTACAAATAAATCTATTTCTTATATATCATGTAACAAGGGTATAATAGTCAATTTATATATATATATATATATTACATTTTTTATCCTTCCCTTTTTCTCTCCAACCAAACAAAAGAGTTTTCCACCCTCTCACTTTTCCACCCCTCCAACCGAACACACAAGAGGGAAAACCAAATATTTTCCATCCTCCCACTTTTCCACTCCTCTAACTGAATGGACCTCATGGGTACGTTTGTTTGGAGGTGAAATAGGGTGGATGGAAAACCTTGGAAAAAAAAATAAGAAAGAAAACTTTTTTGAAATGTGTTTAGTTCGGTGGAGATGAGGGAAAATAAATGATACGGCCCGAGAGTTTTCTCCCCGGGCATATCAAAAGATTTTCTCTCCATAATGAAGAAAAAACAAGAGAGAAAATATTTGGACAAAAAACTACCTTTCAGTATATTTTTTTTTCCTGTTTTTTTTTTTTTTCCGTTTTGTGATACTCTTTTTACATTTTTTTTTAAATTACGTGTCACCTGTTTCCTTTTTTTTTCTTTTTTTTTTAATTTCCTTCTTTAGTTTTTATTTGTCCTTTTCCGTTTTTTAGCCTCCGTTTGGATACTAATGAAAAATGAAAATTATTTCACTATTCAGCTTATTTTTGCTACTATTCATGGGCCTCATTGTACTATTTCAACTAACTTTTACCTTTATCTACAATACTTTCAGTAATAAGTTTTCAGTTTCAGCAAAATAAGCAGTATCCAAAAAGACCTAAATAAGCAAAATAATCTCCTTTAGTTTTTTTTTTGTCTTTTTTTTTTTTTTATAAAAAGCTTTTTTTCGTTCATCTGTATTTTTTTTTTCTTATTTGTTATTTTTTTTTATCTATCAGGGGCATGAAAGTAAATTTATACAAACTATATTTTCTATCCCTTAACTTTTCTACGCTAAAACCAAACTCTATGAGGGAAAACTAAAAACTTTTATATCTTCTTCCTATTTTCTATCCTCCCATTTTTCCACCCCTCCAACCAAACAGACCTTTAAGGTTGGTGCTACTTGCAAGCCACATTGAACCCCCCACAATTTATCTTGCTGCTCAGTTTTTCTACAATAACTTGAATAGTAGCTCATCTCCTAATGCAGGACACCAAGCAATAAGTTGAGGTAGTCTTACTTCTGATATGGAGGACACCACACATCTATCTATGTCACGATATCGATAAAGAATAAACAACGAAAGTCTTATTTCAGTCTTCCTTGTTGACAATGAAACAATTGGAGTAAATTGTGCAAGTGTAAAAGGGAGAAAGATTTAAAAGGCCTCAAAGTGATCTTTTTTGAACTTGCAACTCAAATGCTATAATGTGGGTACTACTTGAAATTACAGGGTCATAGACATCAAAATTTTATGATGTATTTATAGCCGTTTAATTAATCATGATCAAATACTTGTTGTCAAATTAGTTTGCATTTGATGATGTGTCAACAGTGGACAATCAGCAAATGAAATCAAGCCACATTTCAAGTTTTTGTGTTACCATGACTCACATATAAATGACATGTGTCCAAACCACGTGGCAGCATTAAATGAAGAAAGCCATGTGGCAACGTCAAAAAGAAATGACTCACATGGAAAGTTCTTATAAATGAAAGAACAAATTAAATTTAAATTTAAATGTGTAATTAACTCTCAATAAATGTTGAGAGAATATTCCAAATCAAGTGCTATTTGAGTTGCCTATAAATAAGGGCTTCTCAAATGTGAAAAAAGGGAGAAATTTCACTCCATTTATTTCGATGTAAAATATTTTCCCATTTTCATGCGTTTGATTGCATGTAAAATATTTTCCTTTGACTAAAACTTTATGCGTAAAAACTTATAAAATATTTTACCAAAAAAACAAGTGTAAAACATTTTACAAAAATCTCACAACCTCATACCCGACTCTCTCCCCCTTTTTCATAGTTTACTCGTCCTCTCTCGCACTTACCCAAACCAGTGACAACACCCATTGGCATGCCAATCTTCACCTCCACTCCGCCAGCACCCATTCGCTGCTCTTTGCCTCCATCCTGGTGGCACCACCATCAGATCTCGACCTGTTTTGTCTTTGGAGAAGTCGCCGTGAGAGGCCCGAGGTAAGCCTTATCATCACCGCTCTATTGCTTATTGCTTAGATTTGTTCAAATCTAGAAATGCTGCCGCTAAGATCTCTGATCTGAAATCGCTGAGAGTGGACATTTTGCTAACATTGTTAGCACCAAAGACCTTGTGATTAATGGCAAACTTGTGGGGGTCATCAGATGGAAAGTAAGGAGCAAAAATGCAGTCTTTGGTGCATTGGCGCCTCAGTAACCATTAAAAATTTTATGGAAAATGCAAGAAAAATTAGGGAAACTTTTTTTGGAACGGTCTGCATTGTTCAATGTTTGAAAAGTTTGAATTTAGCTTTGGTGTTTTTAATGCATAAATGTTTTAAAATTCGATTAGTTTTTGTCAAATCAACTCTATGAGTGCACAAATGTTTGTCTGTTTGGACGCATAGATATCGGAGATTAGAATTTATAGACATTTTATTGGTTTGTTCATTCATTGAGACTGGTTTTAGAATTGTGATTGAAGTTTCCGTGGGATCAACTGAGTCCTTACTGGCATTGGTAAGGTCTTAATTTTTGGCTATTTTACATTATTAGTAAGATTCATTATAAAATGATGGCGTCCACTTTACATGGTCAATTTCAGGAATATGAGAGCAAGAGCTATGAGAAGCCATCAAACCTCCATTTTGGTGGCACCACCATCAGATCTTAGCCTGTTTTTTCGTTCCTTCATAATTTGGGTTTCTAGGATGGCTTGGGGGTTGCGGTGGGTGACTGAGTGGGTTTGTGGGTAGTGGTGGCTGGGTGGGCTGCGATGGGTGGCTGGCTTTGTTTTAATTTTTTCTCTTCGATTTGTGATTTAGGAGGCTGGTGGTGACTATGGTGATTAGGTTTGTGGTGGTTGGTGGTTGTTGGTTCGTATTTGCATTTTTTAGTATTGAGATCAATCTAAACACTTGAAAATGTTTTCTTGAAAATGTTTACAGGTAAAATATTTTCATTTGAAAATATTTTACGTCGAATAAACAGAGAGAGAGAGAGAGAGAGAGAGAGAGAGAGAGAGAGAGAGAGAGAGAGAGAGAGAGAAACCCTACTAACATTCTGTCAAAATAAAGAGTCATCTGTAAGTCAAAAGAGCACCCTTGCTCCCTTAAAAATGAAGCTCATTCATATTTCTTCAAATCAAAGTAGGGATTTTCCTTCAATTTAAACAAGATCAAGCCAACGGCCCTCAACTTCAAACCAAAACTCAAATACATCCAATCACACGTCCAACTTGGAGATATCAAAGTATGATTCAAGATCAAGCTTCATAGCCCTTCGGATTGTAAATTTCTTTGGAGATTGAATCAGAGGAGTTTTATTATATTCTTTCATTGTAAAGAGTCATACAGAGGATTGTACTCAAATATATACAAATCAATATAAATTGATACTTTGTTACACTATTTTGTGATCGTGTGATTTATCCTTTAAGAATCTTATGTGTACAACAGGGTCAATCATTGTGAGTCTAATCTCTATCTTTGGCAACTAACCTGGAGGCCAATTCAATTATTATTGAGACTGATTCCAAGATTTGTTAGGATGCTCTAATTGATCCTAGTCAACCCCCTCCTTGGAGAATTAGGCCCATCCTTTATGATATGCAAAGTATGTTGTATGTCTCCTCTAATCTATATGTTTTGTGAGTTTCTAGGTGGGTTAATTTGGTTGTCCACACTCTAGTTAGATGGTCTCTTAATTGTAAAGTTTTTGGCTCTTTTGATTTGGGTAGTTGTCCCCTGTTTTGTTTCTATTATCAGGGATGATGCTGGTTGTTGATTGTAAAAAAAAATCATTACAAATCTATAACAGTATGTTTTCCTATGTGAATAGTGAGAATATCAAAAACTTCATTTTCTAGGATTTATATTTAAAAACAATTCATTTAGAATATGAGTATATGACATTCTCGTTCAACTTTAGTTGTTTTAACAACAATTTTAAAAATAATAATCAAAACACACAAGTAAATTTAATAATTCAAGCAATAGAAAACTAAAAAAAAATAACAATAATTATTCAATTAAGTTAGTGAGAATAATTAAATATTTTTTATTTCATTCAAATAATATATTTTTATACTACAATATATCGATCATATTAAAATTCACATTTTCTCTTTTAATTTTTAGTGACATGTAAATATGTAATATAACTAATTTCCAAATATAATATTACCTAATAAGTACCTATACGTGAAATAAAAAGATAATTTTTTTACTAAATATTTTCATATAAACTTGTAAGTACTCGATAATCTCGTTCTCGTGGCACGTTGTCTACTATTATTAATTGGGCTTGCTCTCTTGTGTAAAAGTCATTTGTTAGTTTCTTTATGGGATATTAATATATTATTACTGAGCCTCTAGCTTAATTGATATTCAATTTTCCTTGATTTGAATACAATAAAGTTTGATTCTCACAAAAAACTAAAAGATATCAAAACAATATCGTTTTCGCCGACCCAAGTGAGGATTGATCCCCCTCCAAAAAATAAGGTAAGGATTGATTGGTCATTAGTTTATTACACCTCAAAATTTGATTATGACCCTTTCGGTTCAGTTATAGCTTTTATGTGCGATTTGACTCGGCCTTGTTTGGATTGTAGCATTAATGTTAGGCCAGGTGCTTTGCATTGTTTGAGCTTTGAACTATAGTGCCTTTTGTGCCATCCTAATGGATTTACTATAAATAAAAAATAAAATAAAATAGCACTATAGTTCAAAGCACAAACAATGTAAAACACCTGGCCCAACATTAATGCTAGAATCCAAATTAGGCCATCAAATCGCATATATAACTAAATCCAAAGGGTCAAAATCAAATTTTGAGGTGTAATAACTAATAACCAATCAATCGATTCAATCCTTAAATTTTTTTTTTTTCCAGAGGCAACGTAAGGCATGAAGAAGCAAATTGATAAGGTGTCCAAATCAAGGCAAATTGAATACTATAAAAGTAGATCATAAGCTACTTGCAAGAAAAGATCGTCAAATTAAATTTGAAAAGTCTTAGGTTTGGGATGACATATATTAATTGGTACACGATAAAAATAATATTATTAAGGAAATATGTGTAAAAGTGATTTGCCAATGATAACTTTTCACCCTTATAAATTGTAAAAATAATATAACTTACTTCTTTGTGGTTATTATAATTATTTTTTAAGACAAAGAAGTGATGTTCTAACTTTTGGTCAAACGGTTCTGCTCCTAGCTGATAAGACACATCAAAAAAATCCTATAGACAAGTAGGACGGTGTATTAAAACATTCAAGTTTACGTCATGCTCTATAGTAATGAACTCATCACTCCAATAATCTGTTCCTTGTGGTTATTGTTGTTATTATTTGAATTTTTACAATCATATCACCAATATTTTCTTTTGAGATATTTTCAACGTTCGCTTTTAATGATAACTCTTTATTATCAAATTAAAATAACAATCATTTTTTAATGTAGGTAAGTATGAAACCTCAAATTTTTTATTTAACTATTAAAGTTTTTTTTTTTGAAATACTAGTATAGATTTTACCAGTTGAGCTAATTGGAACCCAAATCATATGACCAATATTTTTTTTAGAAAATTTAAATTTATGATGTTCACTCCTAATAATAGTTCTTTTATCATCAGATCAATACAATAATCAAATCAATAATAGTTCTTCTTTTTTTTAATGATAGTTCTTTATTATCAAATCAAGATAGCAATCGTTTTTTAGTGTAGGCAAGTATTGAACCTCAAATTTTTTATTCAACTATTAAAGTTTTTATTTTTTGAAATATTAGTAGAGATTTTACCAGTTGAACTAATTGGAATCCAAATCATATGACCAATATTTTTTTTAAAAAAAATTTAAATTTATGACGTTCACTCCTAATAATAATTCTTTTATCATCAGATTAATACAACAATCAATTTTTGATTTAGAAAAATTAATTCTCATCTCTTATTCAACTAATTATGAAGATGGGTAGATTTATCACCGACCCAGAGAAAGACACCTGTTGCCTTGTTGGTCGTCCGGGTCCATAACTTGTGATAACTACATCATTAATTATTACGCACGCTTCGGAGAATGAACGAAAATGCAGTCCCTGTCCCAATAATAAGTGGGGCCCACTATGGAATTGCCAACCAATGCTCTGTGTCTTCCCTCCTCCACCGTCCACGTCACTTTTTATCTTACTCGAAATTTGCAAACCCCATGTTAACTTCTCCAGTAGTGCCAGATTCTCTTATAGACCGAATTGTGGTGTAAATTTGTGTTAAAAGTGATATCTACCTTATTCTAACTTTTTTTTGTTCATATAATAAAAAATGTTTTCCTATTCTTTTAGACCACTTTTTAAGTGAATAATAATTCCCCATCATCACTGAGAGTATATATGAAAATAAATACTCGCCCTAGCTCTAACCTCTATAATAAGCAATTAAATAACAAAACAAAACAAAAATCTTGATTTTCATCATATATATATATTAAGCAATTAAAAACAAAACAAAATTTTACTTCTTGATTTTCAATGAAATTTTTGAATGGATTTATCAACGATTCTCATAAACATGAGATATATTCCCCTTTTTTAAAAACTTTTTCTAGATTTCTTTTAAAAAAATGTTACGTTTACAATATTTTCGTAACAAATCTTACATGACAGATTATTATGAGTTGTTATTGATTAGGTAGAAAAATAATTTCAATGGTAAGTTCAAATTAGAACCAATAACAACTAACCACTTATAATTTGTTGTGAAATGCTGCAAAAATGTTGTGGACGCAATGGTTCTCTTTCTTATATATATTTATTTTAAATATTTAGTATCAAATATGTGGTATTTAAAGAAAATGTTTAAATATATTTTTCTTCTTTTAAGATTGGTCAATTTTAAAGTAGTCTTGAATTTTCATAACATATAGTTTTCACTCTCCACCATTAAATCTTATCATTAACCCACCAAAAACGTCATTTTAACTAAAAATTGGCATTATTATAATAATTGATTAAATAAATTATAAATTTTGAAAGTCGAGTCATTGATTTAAAGGTAACCATAGACTAAGAGAGTTTAAAGTGTGGTTTAGCTTAAAAAAGTGTTCAATGACTACTTATTTGGAGTAAGTTTTGAAAGTTGAGTGATCGATTTAAAAATACTTGTCTTACATCTTGTTGAAAAATGAAGAAACATTAAATGGGAAAAAAGCTTCTTCCAATATATTTGATGTTTTATTAAATTTTTTTTAAATAATCCAAATATACATAAATATTAAATAAATGTATAAATCTATGTAAACAATCTATCTCGCAATTTTTCCTAACCTATTTTAAGTGATAAAAAAGTGATATAATAACCGCATAACATCAATAACAATATTTATTTTATTTTGCTATATAAAGATAATTTTATTAAAAAAAATAGAAAAGGGCCTAGGGAAGGGGAAGGTACCCATCAATATCAACCAGGACCAATCAAGGATAGAATTGATGAGTTGATTAACTCGAGTCAAGTCATACAAAAAGAAGCCCAGTAAGAAGAAATTTACATCATTAAAAAAAAAAAAAAAAACAAAAACCTAAAGAATGGAATGTTTGAAATTAGCGCTCGAATGGCCTAGCTTGAGCAAGAGAAGAGGTTATTTATGGCGTCAACGCACCAATAGTAACTTATCTGCTCACCGAAGAAAACAAAACGAAAACGAAAAAAAGAAAAGAAAAGAAAGGACCTTTCTCCTGAATAAATGGTAAAAAATATATTCTAAGACATATTATATATGTGACATTACCCCTTTAACTACATTTTATTTTTGGGAGGAGGAGGAAATTACACAAAACTCTTATAATTTTTCCAAAAAATATTGAACTCTTGAAATTTTGAATATAACACTTAAATTTTTGTGATATCGTTTTATGAATAAACCATTAAATATTTATAATGAAAACGAATAGTGAGTTGGTCATCTGATAAAATGTGTCCATATTATTTTCAAAAATATCTCAATGGATTTTTTTTTTTTTTTTGAGAATCACAGTGGAGTTTATATCACACTCAAAAATCACAATGGGTTAGATGGTAATACAATAATTAGGAATTGCAATCAAAATCTCAGTGAAATCCTCAATTAAATGAGCAATGTTACATAGAAAAAATATTTAACAACATTTTTTACACTTTTTTATTTTAGAGAGATATTTTTTTACATTTATTGATGTGACAGGTTTGTATTGATTCTCATTTGAGCCCACTATTAACGTCACTTTAAAACTATGTCTGTCTCTAATAGTATTTTCTTTTGTTGAAAGGAAATTAGATTTATAAAACTAAGACATACAAAGTCTAGGATCCATAATACACTAAGCATTAGCTAATAATTGGTACAAAATGCAAGAAGGGGATAAGATTATAAAAAAACAAATTGCTACCAAGGTTTCTTTGGCCAAAAGATTCGGACAATGATTCCTTTAATAATAAGTCATATTAACATGTATCGAAATTTGATGCGTGTATATACACTTTCTCTAATGATATTCAGTGTTTGAGGTGGAAATCAAAAAGATTTTGTATATATATATATATATATTTTTTTTTTTTGATATTAAGATTTTGTATATTCTTCCTTTTAAAAAAAATAAAAAATAATAATAATAATCTATACTACTTTTTAAGTGGCTTCTCCTATTTAGATTCCTCAATTTTGATACCTAAAATACCCTCATTATACTCACTTACAAGTTTTCAACTAATATGGATAAATATGTAAATTAAAATAGTACGGTTAAACATGTAAAATTACTAATTTAATAAGTCTTACATTTTAGATAGATTTGAAAAAACATTACCTACAAAATGAGAAAACTCCAACTAATGACTAACCCACTTATTCTAACACACGTTTCTAATATTTTATTTAAAAATAAAAATAAAAACACCTCACATTCAATATTAAAAAAAAAAAAAGCTAAATAGATAGATATAAAATTTTTACTCCTATAAAACTTGTGGGGGCAGAGGTCCCAACATCAGATCCTGGGCCGTGGGCTTGTCCGAGGAGACCTGGACGTCCGAGGACAACATCTCGTGGAGTACTTGTCCAACCCGATTCGATGCTGAAGTGTGAATCTCGTAAAAGAAGGCCTTGTCCGAGGAGACCTCCTGCTCGGATTGCTGGAAGAGTGTCCCGAATGAGCGTCCCAGTCTCAATCTTATCTCTCCCAAAGAATCCCCTAATTTGTGTTGACCGCGAAGACTGATGATGAAAATCAGATATTAAGTGAAAGGCTGTTGCCATCGCATTTATGGCTCTGCAACTAACATCATGGCCGCATTAATGTGAAAAGACTCCTAAACAGTGATCCCCTCCTTTACAGCTGCCTCAAGAAGGCTCAGGAAGAAAGGGATGGGACAAGAATGAACAGAGAGGGCCCATGCAAGGGAGAGGGCATATAAAGAGAAGGAAAAGGAACTAGAAAGGGGATCCAAGAAAAGGAGAAAAAAGAGAAAGGAAAGAGGGAGAGAAAAGTTCCTTAACAACACTTGTACTGATATTCTCCTCGGACAGTGTTGAAGAGAGTATTGTAATTCTCGATCATCTTACTAATACACATCTGAATACCACCATATTTGGGCTTTCAACCCATATGTATCCAATCCAATAATCTTTAATCCACTCTCTTTACAAATACATTGTTGGGGTATTAAATATATGCTGGGCCTCCAGCTATTCTGTTAGCCCGCCCAGAAGACCAGATATTTGTGTCCTTACAATTGGCGCCGTCTGTGGGGAGATTATTGTGATACCTGTGTGTTACAGCTTGAACTATGGTTAGAGCAGACAGAGCGGAGTCAGCTGATTCTCAGCACATCGACCACTTTTTGCACCTCGAGCGCCAGAGGGATCGCGAAGGAAGCGTGCATACGAACCATACTGCAAGGAGTCAACGCCGGAACGCTGGTGGCCAGACTCAGATGGCCATGCAACGTAAAATTGATCATCTCGAGAGGAAGTTGCGCCGCACACGGAGGAGACGTAGTCCGTCAAGCAGCCCATCTGACACGGATGACTCTTATGGAGATGAGGAAGATGATAGTTATAGACCCCGCTCCAGGACACCACCAAGCGAGTCTTTCTCCTACGAGGAAGAACATCACCATGACCGCAGGAGCAGAAATACGTACTCAAGGGGCACAGGGAGTGATACCATGACAAGGGCACTCAATCAAATTTTCAGGTCGCCCTTTACGCGCGGTATCGAGGGAGGGAGCCTTCCTCGATGTTTCACACAACCTACCTTCACCGCATACAACGGAAGGACTGACCCCGTGGAGCATGTGAGTCATTTTAATCAAAAAATGGCTGTCCATTCTCGGAACGAGACCCTCATGTGCAAGGTGTTCCCTTCCAGCCTGGGGCCTGCGGCCATGAGGTGGTTCGATGGTCTCGCAGCAAATTCTATCGGATCCTACCAGGCGCTCACTAGAGCCTTCTGCTCTCGGTTCATGACGAACACCAGGGTACCCCGGCTTTTAGACTCCTTGCTATCCATGTCCATTCGCGAAGGAGAGACGCTAAAGACCTACTCAGACAGGTACTGGGAGATGTTTAATGAGATCGAAGGAAGTTTCGATGATGTCGCTGTAAGGACATTCAAGGTCGGCTTGCCAGCCGAGCACGACCTAAGGAAGTCTCTGACCAAGAAGCCTGTGAGGAGCGTGCGCCGACTGATGGATCGCATAGACGAATACAAGCGGGTCGAAGAGGACCAATTACTTGGAAAGGGAAAAGCAAAGGCTGTCCCTCAAGAGAGGAGGGACTTCAGGTCGGACCGATACAGCAATAGCAAGCCGCAGAGAGATTATAGTGGGCGGTCCGGATCTGCTGTATCGCAAGCTGTTCATACCGTATTCCGAGAGCCCATTCATCAGATTCTAGAGAAAATTCAGAATGAGCCATACTTCAAATGGCCGAACAAGATGGGAGGAGATCCCCTGAGGCGCAACCAGAGCCTTCATTGCCAGTATCATCAAGAGCGTGGGCACACCACCGAGGACTGCAGAACGTTGAAATTCTTTTTGGAGCAACTGGCGAGAGAGGGGAAGTTGCAGCGGTTCGTTTACCGGCCAGACAGCCAAGGAGATCATGTTAGGCCAGGGGCTTCGGCGACTGCCTCATCAAGGCCCCCTTTGGGCACGATTAACGTTATCTTCGTGGCCCCCGGGAGAACTGGATCCTGCCCCTCAGGAGTGATGTCTATCTTAGGGACGCCTGCTGAGGCAGATAATCAAGAGGCGAAACGTGCAAGAATGGAGGCCCGACCAGCATTGAGCTTCTCGGATGAGGACAAGCTGGGGACAATACAACCCCACGACGACGCCTTGGTCATTACCCTCAGAATAGGAAGGTACGATGTGAAGAGAGTGATGGTCGATCAGGGGAGTGGAGCCGAGATTATGTATCCAGACCTGTACAGGGGGTTGGGCCTACGGCTTGAAGATCTGACTGCGTACGAATCGCCCCTAGTCAGTTTTGACGGGAAGACCGTCATCCCAAAGGGTCAGATTAGGCTGCCTGTGCAAGCAGGGTCCGAGATAGTTGAAGTTGACTTCATCGTCGTGGATGCTTATTCCCCCTACACGGCCATCGTGGCCAGACCTTGGCTCCATGCCTTGGGGGCAGTTTCTTCGACGTTGCACTTAAAGGTCAAGTTCCCGTCTGGAGGACGAGTAGAGGAGATAATAGGAAGCCAGCCTATGGCAAGGCAGTGCCTCATAGCTGCCATTTCGCATCAGCAGGATGCCGAGCTGATGACCACCTTAGTCGGGCATTCATAGCAATCAACGTTCCCGGATCCCCATGGAGCCGAGGATCCGCCCGAGGAGCAATGTGAAAAATTGGAGAGAATCGTTATCGGAGAAGATCCAGACAAGTTTTTCCAGATTGGGGATCAGCTACCCCCTCGGGAGAAGGAAGAGTTGTTGTCTTTCCTTAGGGGTAATGTGGATGTGTTTGCCTGGAATTCCTACGAAGCCCCGGGGGTAGATCCCGGGTTCATCTGTCATCATCTCAATGTGAGCCCGGCTGCACTACCTAAAAGGCAGCCACCTCGGCGCTCATCCCGAGAACATTCTGACGCTGTCAAGGATGAGGTGAATAAACTCAAGCAGGCTGGGGCTATCAGGGAAGTGTTCTACCCCGAGTGGCTGGCTAACACAGTGGTGGTGAAGAAGAAAAATGGGAAATGGCGCGTATGCGTGGACTTCACCGATCTGAACCGAGCCTGTCCAAAGGACCCTTTCCCTATGCCGCGGATCGATCAATTGGTGGATGCAACCGTAGGGCATTCACGAATGAGCTTCTTGGACGCCTTCCAGGGATACCACCAGATCCCCCTGGCCCTGGACGATCAAGAGAAAACGGCATTTGTGACTCCCATTGGGAACTACCATTACAAGGTGATGCCGTTTGGCCTGAAGAACGCAGGCTCCACTTACCAGCGAATGATGACAAAAATGTTTGAACCACTGCTAGGGAGGAGCATTGAGATATACATTGATGACATGGTGGTCAAAAGTAAGCTTGAGCCCGACCACATCGGGGACCTGGAGAGTATCTTTGAGATCTTAAGGAAACACAAATTACGCCTCAACGCTTCGAAATGTTCTTTCGGCGTTGGATCAGGGAAATTCCTGGGATATATGGTCACTCATCGGGGAATCGAGGTGAACCCCGATCAAATAAAGGCAATTAACAGTCTGCAACCTCCTCGGAACCCAAAGGAAGTGCAGAAGTTGACTGGAATGACTGCCGCTCTCAACCGGTTCATCTCCAGATCCGCAGAGAGATGTAGACCTTTCTTCCAACTACTTAATAAGTGGAAGGGATTCGAATGGAATGAGGAGTGTATTCTAGCTTTTCAACAGCTGAAAGAATACCTAGCTCGACCACCCATCATGTCTAGCCCTTCAACGGACGAGATCCTATTCGCCTACATTGCGGTAGCCACACATGCGGTGAGTCTGGTACTTGTCCGAGTCGACAATGGTGTCCAGAAGCCTGTTTACTATGTGAGTAAATCTCTTCATGAGGCCGAGGTCCGCTACCTGCCACTCGAGAAGGCTATCTTTGCGATAATTCATGCCACTCGTAAGCTCCCTCATTATTTCCAATCACATACAGTTGTGGTCCTTACCCAGCTCCCGCTCAGGTCGCTGCTCAGGAGTGCAGACTATACGGGAAGGATTGCTAAATGGGGTACCATACTGGGGGCTTTCGACATAAAGTACATGCCTCGCACCTCGATCAAGGGGCAGGTGCTAGCCGACCTGTTGGCCGAGTTTGCTGAGCCCGTGTTAGATGAGATTACTGGAGTAATTCCCACAGATGAAAATTCAGTTGGTCTCATCGCCGTGCAAGACTCTGAATCCTGGAAATTGTATGTGGACGGTGCAGCCAACCAACGAGGTTCAGCAGTGGGGCTAGTTTTAATATCCCCCGAGAACGTTGTCATCGAAAAATCTTTAAGACTAAACTTCTCGGCAACTAATAATGAGGCTGAGTACGAAGCGTTGCTGATCGGTTTGTCTATGGTCAGAAGAATGGGGGGTAGCGTCCTTGAGGTGTTCTCGGACTCAGCTTTGGTCGTTGGCCAAGTCCGAGGAGAGTTGGAAGCACGTGATGAAAGAATGCAGAAATATCTGAAGCAGGTCAAACAGCTGCAGTCGCGGTTCAAGTCATTCGATTTGCAACATGTTCCTCGGAGTGGTAACACGCACGCGGATTCTCTGGCGACTCTTGCAACCACCTCAGCTCAGGGGCTGCCCCGGCTTATCCTGGTGGAAGACGTACAGAGGCATTCGGAAGAAGTTGAAGGGCCTAGCATCTGTCAGGCCAGGGTAGGGACGAGTTGGATAGACTCTATGATATCTTATCTCCGAGAGGATGTCTTGCCAGCTGACAAGGCCGAAGCCGACAAGGTGAGAAGGAAGGCCCCTCGGTTCTGGCTATCAGAGGACAATAGGCTATACAAGCGTTCTTTCTCCGGACCCTATCTGCTATGTGTACACCCTGATGCTACCGAGTTGCCCCTTGAGGAGCTGCATGAGGGAATTTGTGGCCGTCACACTGGGGGAAGGTCCCTAGCACACAGGGCCTTAACTCAGGGGTACTGGTGGCCGAACATGCAAAGAGAATCACAGGCGTACGTGAAGAAGTGCGATCAGTGCCAGAGATTTGCCCCTAATATACATCAGCCGGGAGGAGTCCTGAATCCTCTGTCAAGTCCTTGGCCTTTCGCTCAGTGGGGCCTAGACATTGTTGGGCCTTTCCCTAAGGCAATCGGAAGTAAGAAATACTTGGTCGTTGCAACAGATTATTTCACCAAATGGGTTGAAGCCGAGCCGTTAGCCAATATCAGGGATGTTGACGTCCAGAAGTTTGTGTGGAAGAGTATCGTTATACGGTTCGGGGTGCCTCATACCCTCATCTCGGACAATGGGCTCCAATTCGACAGCAAAGCGTTCAGAAAGTTCTGCAGTGGACTGGGCATTACAAACAGATACTCCACCCCTGCATATCCCCAAGGAAATGGCCAAGCTGAGGCAGTTAATAAAGTCATAGTGAGCGGTCTCAAGAAGATGTTGGACGACGCCAAAGGAAAATGGGTGGAAGAGTTACCGCATGTGCTCTGGACATACAGGACCACTCCTCGGCGATCTACCGGAGAAACCCCATTTGCCTTGACGTATGGTGCAGAGGCGGTCATTCCCATAGAGACTGGGTTTCCCACACTCAGGACCAGTTCATTCACCTCGGCCAACAATGACGAACAGCTGAGGAGCAATCTGGACCTAATCGCCGAGCGCAGAGAAAGCGCTGCAGTTCAACTAGCCTATTACCAACACAAGCTCAAGCAAAGTTATGATACCAACGTCAAACTAAGACCACTAGCACCAGGAGATTTGGTTTTACGAAAAGTCGTTGGTACGGCGAAGAATCCGGCCTGGGGGAAGTTGGGACCTAACTGGGAAGGCCCTTACCGTATTCTATCAGTGGCTGGGATAGGAGCCTTTTATTTAGAAGATTTAGATGAAAGGGCTGTGCCACATCCCTGGAATGTAAATAACCTGAAAAGGTACTACTACTAAATGAAATTTTCAATTCTCTTATTAAAGTTTCTGATACTGCTCATCACTAAGTGTTAAACAGAACCTTGGTCAGGCCTGGCTCCTCGGACCACCTACCTTAGGTAAATTAACATTACTAGATATTAAACAGAACCTTGGTCGTGCCTGGTCCCTCGGACCACACATCTTGGGTAAATTAATATCACTACTAAGTGTTAAACAGAACCTTGGTCAGGCCTGGCTCCTCGGACCACCTACCTTGGGTAAATTAACATTACTAGATATTAAACAGAACCTTGGTCGTGCCTGGTCCCTCGGACCACACACCTTGGGTAAATTAATATCACTACTAAGTGTTAAACAGAACCTTGGTCAGGCCTGGCTCTTCGGACCACCTACCTTGGGTAAATTAACATTACTAGATATTAAACAGAACCTTGGTCGTGCCTGGTCCCTCGGACCACACACCTTGGGTAAATTAATATCACTACTGTGTTAAACAGAACCTTGGTCAGGCCTGGATCCTCGGACCACCTACCTTGGGTAAATTAACATTACTAGATATTAAACAGAACCTTGGTCGTGCCTGGTCCCTCGGACCACACACCTTGGGTAAATTAATATCACTACTAAGTGTTAAACAGAACCTTGGTCAGGCCTGGCTCCTCGGACCACCTACCTTGGGTAAATTAACATTACTAGATATTAAACAGAACCTTGGTCGTGCCTGGTCCCTCGGACCACACACCTTGGGTAAATTAATATCACTACTAAGTGTTAAACGGAACCTTGGTCAGGCCTGGCTCCTCGGACCACCTACCTTGGGTAAATTAACATTACTAGATATTAAACAGAACCTTGGTCGTGCCTGGTCCCTCGGACCACACACCTTGGGTAAATTAATATCACTACTGTGTTAAACAGAACCTTGGTCAGGCCTGGATCCTCGGACCACCTACCTTGGGTAAATTAACATTACTAGATATTAAACAGAACCTTGGTCGTGCCTGGTCCCTCGGACCACAAACCTTGGGTAAATTAATATCACTACTAAGTGTTAAACAGAACCTTGGTCAGGCCTGGCTCCTCGGACCACCTACCTTGGGTAAATTAACATTACTAGATATTAAACAGAACCTTGGTCGTGCCTGGTCCCTCGGACCACACACCTTGGGTAAATTAATATCACTACTAAGTGTTAAACGGAACCTTGGTCAGGCCTGGCTCCTCGGACCACCTACCTTGGGTAAATTAACATTACTAGATATTAAACAGAACCTTGGTCAAGCCTGGCTCCTCGGACCACCTACCTTGGGTAAATTAATACTACTGTGTTAAGCAGAACCTTGGTCGTGCCAGGCCCTTCCGACCATAAACCTTGGGCAAATTAACGCTCGTAAATGTTGAACGTAATCCCTGTCAGGTTCAATCTCTCGGATCAACCATCTCGGATGAGCTGTCACTCTCCACTCATTCCTTTAAAGGTGACATGAAGTCTCAGACGAGTCTATCCTTTCAAATCGTGTTCTTAGAATTATTCAAAGAGTTAATTCTACACAATCACTCAGGCTGCACACTCTAAGCATTTATTCTTATTTAATTTAACGAGTCAATGTTATGACAACAAATTATACTCAGCACTTATTAAGTCAAAACCAGGGTTTTGGGTTTCTGTCCATAAACATAAACCTTGCGCAAAGAAATAAACAGAAATTGGAAACAGATGAAGTCTGACAAAATGCTTTCATTGATTCACAAATTTAAAATACAATAGTTAAATATATGATCTGCTCGTTAAGTACAAATTTGGAATTATTCTCAAAAGCAATTAAAGTACCCTAGCAGCCTAACTCTAAGCTTGCCCGACCTAGGAAAGGGGGTGGCCATCATCGCTTGGCAGGGTCGCTGAGGGAGCCGCGTCCTCAACTCGATCAGGGTCCACGGACACCGGTGCCTCACCCGGAGCATCTATCTGTTTTTGAGTTTCCTGAGCCGCTCCGGGTGGAATCACCGCTTGGCTCGCTTGCTCCAAGGCACGAGGAGACGAGGAGGAGGGGCCGGCCGGCATCAAGGCGAGATCCGGGTGGAAATACATCTTCCCTGGCAGCCTAAGTTCCGAGTCAGCAGGGACTCCAGCCATGTTCAAAGCCTCCTCCCATGTGGATTGGCAGTAGTCCCTGCAAACTTCAGTTACCTCCTCTGCAAGCCTCCGCTCAGTTTCCTCAATGCCTCGGAGGTATGCAGCCTCCTTCTCGGCCTCTGCCACCCTCAGCGCCCCTTTGGCCTCTTTTTCAGCTTTCTCGGCCTTTTCGGCTCGGGTGCGAAGGTCTAAAACCAGTTGCCTCGCAGTGGCCAGCTCTATCTCGGTCATGTGTAGCTTCTTCCGCTGGTCCTCGGCCTGGTCTTGGGCGTTCTGCAGCCCAGCCTGAGCACTCCTCCTTTCCCTTTCTTCTTTTATTAGCTTGTTGGACAGCTCGAGCTTTTGATGCTTAAGCTCCCCCAGGGTCTTCTCCACTTCTTTGCGGGATTGGGTCTCGGCCCTGGCCAGATTGCGGGCGTCCCTGACCCAATCCTCCGCGACATAAACCTGCTGAGTCAGCTGCAAGATAAGAAACACCAAATTATATGAAGGTAATGAAAATGTGTAACTTAGACGCAATTGAACCTTATATATGTGTACAAAGAATACCATGGACTTACCATGGCTAAGTCCCTCTTCATGGACATAAAGAGGTCGGCCTGCCTCCAGGCCCTCACTGTGTCCATATCCCGAGGGAGAAGCAACGGGCGCTCCAGGGCCTCGGCGACATATCCCGAGTGGCCATTTTGGAACTCGCGTATGGACGCGTTCACAGTGATTGGAGCCCCATCCAGTTCCAGCCGAGGAGCCCAAACTTGTGGCTGCTGAACCTCTCGGGAATGGGGTTCACTTTGGGCCCTTGGCGGAGAGGCCCTCTTATCTTCCTTCCTCTGCTGCTTCCCTCCTCTTTGCTGCCGAGGAGACACTTCGCCCTCCTCGGCGTCTAATTCCACAACTTTCTTCTTCCTCTTTAAATCTGGGATAGGAAGGAGACCGGTTGTGGTGGTTGGTGGAGGCGGAGGAGGGAGCTTGCTGGTCTCCTTCTCTTTAGAGGCCTCTTTTGAGGATGTCCCCTCGTTCCGCCCTGCTATCAAGGCTTTCAACCCCTTCCTCGGCTGTAAAGGCATCTCTTCTGTGTCTTCCGGGGTCTCGGAACGTTGAGAGTCGAGAGGTTGGTTTTGTACTTCTTCCTCCCCTTCGAAGTGGAATTGGTCTATTTCTGCCTCCAATGATGGTAGAGTTGAGGCGGAGCTTTCCCTTTGTGAAACTTCTTGAGGGGCAACTTGTTGAAGCGGCCAAGGGACTGGGGGAAGGTCTTTGCTTGCCAAGAATCCTTGTCGAGAAACGTCTATCCGGTGAATCCTCTTGTCCCCTGATCGGATAGAGTCCCCGACGTCTTGGAAGTTATCGGATATTGGAGTGAAGTCCAATATCAAATGAGCGGCACGCAGCTGGCCGTCCGTATGGGGGAATACCTCCGAGCGCAACAGGTAATTCAACCCTTGCACGTTCACGAAATTGATGTTGGGGGAGACGAACCGTCTATCTGTAACGACAATCAAGAGAAAAAAACACGAAGTTAGTCATCACGATTCCGAGGCTAAACGTATGTACAGTAAAATAAAGGCAAATCTAAACTGCAAACCCTATAATCATCTTAATCTAATCCCAGAGTACCCCACCTGGCTCCCCCTCAGTGGTCGGACAGTGGTGGCCGTCATGCCATGCCCCCGAGACGATGATGTAATCGTCCTTCATGCCTTTGTTGGATTTTGGGAGGCACGAGATCATTTTTACGACCGGAGAGCGGGACTTCAAGTAGTATCCCCCCTCCTTCAGGGAATGACATTCGTACATGTGTACGACGTCATGCCAGGTAAGTCTTAGGCCCATCATTTCGTTAAGGGCATCTACACACCCCAGAATCCTAAACACATTGGCAGCACATTGGTGTGGACACAATCTGTGATTCCTAAGGTACTCCCTAGTGACGTCACCCATGGGAATGGACATTCCCCCTTCTAAAAAGGCAATCACAGGGATGATCACTTCCCCGGTCCTCCGAGAAACTAAAATGTCCTCCGGTGAACAGTAACGGAGGCTAACCCCCTAAGGAATATTATACTTCGCCTTAAAACGCTCTATGGCTGCGGGGGTATCAACTAAGTTCTTGAATCTACCCATATCGATATCTAAGGGTAAAGGCTTGCTAAGAAACTCCCCTAAAGGCGAAGATGGAAAGGAGGACGAAGATGGCCGAGGTACTTAACCAAGATGGAATGACTAAGGAAGAGAATACTTACGAAGGAGGACGATATTGTAAGTTCGAAAATCTCTTAGAAACCTAGGAATCTTTATAAAGGTCTCCTCGGAATGTCTAAGACGATGTAACGAATGCTGGTAGTATGTATTGGAGTACTGGATGCTTGAACGTAGGTAAAGTGAGGAAACCCACCTTCTCACGGCCTTTTTATACCTAGCATGCGAAAGTGGTGGGCTCTATCCCGCTCAAAATTTCATAGGAAAATCCCAACCGCACGATCTACCTCCAGCCGTTGATCAAGGGGACAGAGCGCCACCCAGAGTAATAAAGGATGCGCTACAACTTCCAAAGCGTCTTTGGAAAGTGGAAGTCTCGCGAAACGTCACATCCACGTGGAGTTGTTGGAGCGCTTGATGGGATTCAGCCTTGTAGAAATCAAAGTCCCACCTTTCTCCTCGGATAAAAGGAGAACACTGGAACTTTGAGGGGCTATTGTGGGGGCAGAGGGCCCAACATCAGATCCTGGGCCGTGGGCTTGTCCGAGGAGACCTGGACGTCCGAGGACAACATCTCGTGGAGTACTTGTCCAACCCGATTCGATGCTGAAGTGTGAATCTCGTAAAAGAAGGCCTTGTCCGAGGAGACCTCCTGCTCGGATTGCTGGAAGAGTGTCCCGAATGAGCGTCCCAGTCTCAATCTTATCTCTCCCAAAAAATCCCCTAATTTGTGTTGACCGCGAAGACTGATGATGAAAATCAGATATTAAGTGAAAGGCTGCTGCCACCGCATTTATGGCTCTGCAACTAACATCATGACCGCATTAATGTGAAAAGACTCCTAAACAGTGATCCCCTCCTTTACAGCTGCCTCAGGAAGGCTCAGGAAGAAAGGGATGGGACAAGAATGAACAGAGAGGGCCCATGCAAGGGAGAGGGCATATAAAGAGAAGGAAAAGGAACTAGAAAGGGGATCCAAGAAAAGGAGAAAAAAGAGAAAGGAAAGAGGGAGAGAAAAGTTCCTTAACAACACTTGTACTGATATTCTCCTCGGACAGTGTTGAAGAGAGTATTGTAATTCTCGATCATCTTATTAATACACATCTGAATACCACCATATTTGGGCTTTCAACCCATATGTATCCAATCCAATAATCTTTAATCCACTCTCTTTACAAATACATTGTTGGGGTATTAAATATATGCTGGGCCTCCAGCTATTCTGTTAGCCCGCCCAGAAGACCAGATATTTGTGTCCTTACAAAACTCATACAATTTTAACTCCTATAGATAGATATACACCTTTGAAATAAGCATGTGTTTTCTATATAAGCTCAAAGTACTCTTTTTTTGTGTGTTTTAATACTTATCCCATTTCATACAGACAAAAAAAAAAATCTTATTCATCATTCTCAAAAAAATAATCACTTATCCTTATTCAAATAAACTTTGGAACCATTATCAAAATCAAACTTATCAACTAAAGCAACCATTACAATAAGTAAAAACAAAACCTGATTCAGCATTCTCAAAAAAATAACCACTTATCCTAATCCAAATAAACTTTGGAACCATTATCAAAATCAAAATCAAACTTATCAACTAAAGCAACCGTTACAATAAGTAAAAACAAAACCCAAAATTTTAAACCTCCATCAATCCTTGGACGCTTTATCTGCTTCTTTGTTCCATACCACAGACACATATGGACTCCACGTTCTCCTCCCAAACCGCAACTGAATATAAATCCCCAATTATGAGTTGTTTGTCCTTCTCTCTTTTTTATCATAGTGAGGAGCTTGCAAGGTAAAATTCATTATTTTTCCTTTTGGACATTCATGAGTTTTCAAGTTTACTTATTCACAATTTTGTTGGATTGCATAAAGGCAAAATTGAGTGAATTCGGATGAGACACTATTAATTGACGGGATGACTCAAGGAAGATTTAAAGTGGTTATTATTTATATAATTAAAATTAACTATGTAAAACAAAGAATCTACTTATGTCCGTATCTATCCACCCAAAAGCAAACTACCTTGAGTTTATGTAAATTTGTCAGTATAAATTATTGATAATAAGATAAATACATAAACTACTCAAAAAAAAAAAAAAAAACATAATTACCAAAAGAGTCGTTGTGGACACGTTGCTCTCTGTTCTAGCGATTGACAAGTGGTAATGCCAAACGCTGAAGTGTACGAATCAACCACGTTCGGTCACAACTCAAAACTTCGCTGAGTTCTGCTTGAAATTATGACCTCTAAGATCATGCCACTTGTAATCCCTGCTTCTTCTTGTGTGTCTCTCTCTGTCCCTCCTGGAGATTTTATTACTATTTGAAAGTCCACTGGGGGGCTCTCTCTAGCCCAAAGCTCTGCAGCCTTTTTTGCATTGGTGGCCTTGAAAACCATAGGAATGCTGGAAGCAAACCAATAGAAGGATAGAGAGAGACACACACAGAGATTGTTCTATACTTCTATATATAGGTATTTTGAGAAGCAAAGAGAAAATAATGGAGCGTTATGAGATACTGAAAGATATTGGGTCAGGGAACTTTGGGGTGGCAAAGTCGGTGAGGGATATATCGAGTGGTGAGCTCTACGCTGTCAAGTATATTGAAAGAGGCCCAAAGGTGCTCTATATTTAGCTTCATTTCTTACTTCTCTTTGATTTTTTGCCTTAAAGAACTAACCTTTTATGGACAACCTTTCTATGATCCTATCTTGGTTGTGTTTATTTATTCACTTTTCCATCTGGGTTGTGTGTGTTTTTCCCTTTTTCTAGTGCGTTTTGGTTTTACGATTACTTGGCATCTCTAATATTTTTGGTCTTGGATAGATTGATGAACATGTGCAGAGGGAGATAGTGAATCACAGGTCCTTGAAGCATCCTAATATAATAAGATTTAAGGAGGTATAGTGCTGTTTTACCAAGCTTTATAATTGCCATTTGCGATTATGCCTTATAGTTAATGAAAAGAGGTCTTTTAGGATTATTTATTATTCTTCCCAACTCGAAAGAACTTCAAAATATCAGACTTCTTTGTGCTCTTAATAGAATATGCTATGCCATTCCACTTGTTTTAAGAACTCTTCCTTTTTTCAATGTTTATGCTCTTCAATTTTGATTCAATTGTATTTGAAATGGAATAACATCCTCTCTATTAAATTTTGGTTTTCTGTTTCAAAATAAGAGAGTCCTTAGTATTCATTTACGTGCCTTGCAAATGAGAAGTTTCTTGAATTTTTGTACCCAGTTTGAAAGTGCAGTTTCTTCTCTTCATGAGGGATGCCTCCATAGAATTTTTTTTCTTTTAATTTTCATAGGTTGAATTATTTGAATGAATCGGATTCCAGTTTTCCAATTATCAATTTGGATAGGACTTTGATATTGCGCTTGCTTTTCATTCTGTACTTTAATAAGCAAAGTCAAAAATCAAAATGTACCAATCCAAAAAGATTAGGACAAGAGAAAGAGAGTTTGGAATCCAAGTTGCTATTACGTAGTAAAGTTTTTCATTTTTATTTCTTCTATCATATTGGCAATGGAACAGAACTATAGACTACAGAGTGTACAGTCTTTTTTCTTTTGTGTGGAGAATCTACAGAGTACAGAGTCAAATAGTATTTCTCATGCCTTTTTTGATAAATAAAGTCAAATAATTCTTGTAATTAAACTAGTCAAAAGAGTAATGTAATTATAAGGTTTGGAGATATGCTTGGGGTACAAATGAATTCTTAAAAATTGAGGTTACTATCTGTCGTTTCAATTAAAAAAAAATTTGAGTTTACAATTTCTGAAGCCATGCGTGTAAAATAGTACACCTTTGAATCTAGCGTGTGGAACTCACGCATGTTTGTAATAAAATATGATAGATTTTAGACTTCAAGATAAGTACTAGGTAGCAAGAGATTAGATTTTATAAATAAAATATTACCACATCAAAAAAAAAATTTTCCGAACAGAAGAATATGGACTATGCATGACATACAAGCACAATCTAAAATAAATAAATCCTAAAAGGCATGCTTTATAACAGCAGAACATTATTAGTTTATTATCATCAATTTACATACCATGAGGGAGAAAGAAAAATCTAGAAAGAAAGAAGATGGGCATATAAAATAATACTTATAAGAGTGGTTGAAAATGTGAGGAACTTCCAAATGCTTTAGTCTTTGTTGACAAGAAGAAATTATCAAATTAATATTAGATCTTTCTGTATTTGATTAAATGACTGAATTTCAAATCCTCTGTTTTTTTTAGGACATTCCTCTGCTTATTTCTGGCTCTTGATTTTGTTGGTAATATGTTATATGTATTCTACAAAGGGATTTAGCATATTGAGAACAAAGGGGCATTTTTGTTGTAGGTGCGTCTAACACCAACTCATCTAGCCATAGTCATGGAATATGCTGCTGGAGGAGAACTATTTGAAAGGATATGCAATGCCGGTAGATTCACAGAGGACGAGGTAAATTAAAATAGATAAGAGTCATCTATTATTATAAAATGAATACTAAATATTTTCACCCAAAAAAAAAAATAAAAATCCTGTGTGAATCTGTTTTTTTTTTATAGCAAATATGGTAATTCTTGTTGAAGAAACTGTTAACAGTTTACGTCAGGTAGGTATGGTACATATTTATAAATAAATAAAAAAAAAAAAAGAAAAAAAAAAAAAGAAGAAGAAGTGTGTATAGTTAAATTCTCCTATGTATATAATGTTACTATTCTTCAAGGGCATTCCATTCATCCTAATGAAGTTTTTATCTAAGATTAGTTGTGAAGAGCTGTGTCTTTGGTATTAACTATTATGGTATGCTTTTATGTGTAAAAGCAAATAAAACAGATGACTGGCATGCTTTTGACCTCTGGGGATACACTCATTCAAAAGAAAGGCCTATTATTGCAAACATATCGGTTGCAGATTTTATTTTAATCAATTTGACAACAAATGAAATGATGTATCTGATGGCTAACAAATTAATTGGTTTTTTCTTGATATGAAAATAATTTTTTAATTTTGGCTTTGTGCACGGTATCTATAAATTTGTTCTTCTTAATTTAATTTTCTTTTATGTTTGTATCAGGCCAGATATTTCTTTCAACAGCTTATTTCGGGAGTTAGTTACTGCCATTCCATGGTATCATTCTAAATTATAAATTGAATAATGTCTATGATATTTTAAATCTGGACCTTCAACCTTGCACCTCTTGCTGAATCGAAGATAAATCTTATTTTAATTTCTTTTAATTTTTCCAGCAAATTTGCCATAGGGATCTGAAGCTGGAAAACACACTTCTAGATGGAAGCTCAGCCCCACGGCTCAAAATATGTGACTTTGGCTATTCCAAGGCAGTGAACTTAGCAATTGTTCATTGTTCAATAATTAGTACAGCTAATTAAATTAAAATACTAATGATTTTACCTCATTTTACAGTCATCTGTGTTACATTCCCAGCCCAAATCTACAGTAGGCACACCAGCTTATATTGCACCAGAGGTCTTGTCAAAAAAAGAATACGACGGAAAAGTAAATTTTATTCCTTTTTTCTTCTAGAATTTTTTGTCATTATCACTTTATTACCAACTTTGATCACTTAATATGTGTGGCCATATTTTACTCCTTGAAATTTTTGTAGATTGCAGATGTTTGGTCTTGTGGGGTTACTTTATATGTGATGCTGGTTGGGGCTTATCCCTTTGAAGACCCAGAAGATCCAAAAAATTTTAGAAAAACACTTAAGGTTAGCTATGATACCAATTTCATTTTACCACTTTTCAATGTGATGCTGTTTATTGTGGTTAAGTAAAATATGCTAATTGTTTATGGCAGAGGATTCTTAGTGTCCACTATTCAATTCCAGACTATGTTCGAATTTCGTTGGAATGTAAACATCTTTTATCTCGAATTTTTATAGCTAACCCCGAAAAGGTATTAAAACTTACACATTTTGGCTCAAAAATAAATTTTGGGTCCTTTTTAATTTTTCCGATTTTTATTCATTTGAGTTGCATTTTTGTTTAGAGAATTACCATCCCAGAAATTAAGAAGCATCCCTGGCTCTTAAAGAACTTGCCAGCAGAGTTCATGGATGAAAATGAAGGTAATTGGCAAAATGATAAAGAAAATGATTCATCCCAAAGCATTGAAGAAATACTGTCCATAGTTCAAGAGGCTAGAAAACCAGCTGAGGGGCCCAAATTTGGTGGTAGTTTTGTTGGGGGCAGCTTGGAATTGGATCTTGATGATCTAGAAGCAGATTCTGACATGGATGATATAGAGACAAGTGGGGATTTTGTCTGTGCATTGTGAGTGTTACTTTGTTTGCGTAGCTTTGCCGGCCAAAGCATTTGTGATAAGGTCCTCTTTGAATGTTCAAAGGGAATCATGTAGGTGATGTTGATTGCCCTTTTATGGACGTTTGCTGTCTTGGTTTGTGTGTGAAAAGCATCAGGGCATTCATGTTATATCTAAGTTGTGTTTAGCAGAACATATGTATTTGACTCTTTTCTTTTTATGAGAGTTCTACTTTAGGTGTGATGAATTATAATATAATGTTTTCTCAAAAAAATAATTATAATTTAATGGAAAAAAAAACTGTGTTGGGCAAAATCCTTTATTCGAATGAAAAATAATAAAATAGTAAATATATGGTATCCACGTATTCTCTGATGGTTAAATAAGAGATTTGAGATTTAATCTTTACCTACACCAAAAATTATTTGATGTCTTAATCTGATTATAAAAAGCATAATCATTAAAAGAGGATGTCATAAGTTAAAATTTTATCCAAAAAATAATATATATTCCACAATCATAAAATTCTGTTGACAAATAATATTAAATCAATTTATTAAGAGGATAACATGTTATTATACTGTCATGATTAAACACTTAATTGTTAATTCCAAAACCATGGACTCAGTTATAATTCACATGAATTCTTCCATCACGCTATCATAGCCAAAACTATTCCCCCTTTTGCATCTTAATCAACATATCCTTTGTACAAACATTATTTTTAATCCACCTCTACCTGTTTTTGTTCTTTTGGCTTGAATTGAATCAAAGTCGCTCTTTTTCTTTGGGTGTAATGATTGCTGTCATTTACACCAAATAAATTTCTAACAACTCCTCCTTATCTTTTCAGTTTTCATCATAAACATTATCCAAATGATAATTTATAAAGAAGATAGCACCAAGATATCTCAGTGTCATTGTATCGGCATGATCCAAATAGCATAAGACCACGGAAATCCATAAAATATGGATATTATAAGTCTTTAGTGGGAGGTCGAGTCCGGAAGTCTGACTTTCACTTCCACTTCCATTGAAGGAGTGTTTGGTTGCTGAGAATATTAGAGTTTTGTTTTTCCTGCGTTTTCTTAGCAATTAAACACGGAGGGAAGATAAGGGATTGCAAAAAATGAGCAGAGGGGTTTAAATTTGGTGGATTTTGGATTAATTTATTTAGTGGATGGTGGCAATTTTTTTTTTTTTTTTTAGAGACTTGATGAAATTTTCCAACCTCACTTTTTGAACTAGAAAAGGATAAGGGGTAGAGCCATGAGATTTGAGTTTTTCCCTTTATGGGCATTTTGGTAATTGGGTAATTGGGTGGGTTGGGGTTTACCCATAATAATTAGGTTGGGTTGGGTTGTGTTGGGTTTGGGTTAGAAGCAATTAGTTAAATGAGTTTTATATACCCAACCCAATTATGTCCACCCCAAACCCACCCATTTGACACCCCTAATTATAAGTCATATAATATTTTTTTTAATGTTATCAAGCGAGATATACTTTTGATTAACAATGTTACGTGCTCGTAAAATAATCGAAGTCTAAAACTTCAGCCGCCTGCTTAGAGAATGCTGATTGGCTGTGTAAGATTAAATTTGCACCAACGACACAGAAATGGATCGGAAAGTGCTACAAACTTTATTATAAAAGTCAACAAACTAATGTGATAATGAATCTAATCGGTATCACTTCAACATTTTTCCTCAAAAAAAAATAAAGTATCACTTCAATGTATAATAAATAAATACTTGAACTATTTTTTTGTTGCACCTCACTTTATAAAGCCTATACAATAAGATTTACAATCCTTAGCACTACTCAAAGTCTCAAATGAAATTGCCATATTTGGGAAATTGAGGTAGAAGTACAACACGTCTAGTGGGCAAGACACAAGAGTGGGTTTTTTTTTTTAAACAAACATTAATTAGGGGTAATTATACTTTATCATCATAAATTATACCACCGTTTACACTTACCACATTAACCCATATTTCATTTTGCATCATACCATCAATCGGGCTATTAACTCAGACAGAAAAGCATGTCATGTACACATGACCTCTAAATAAGTGGCACCTCATGAAAAAACTAAGTTGTCCATCTTCAATCCCTTAAAACAAAGTCGTTTAACAAATATAACCCTTGTGGTGCTACATAGCCTTTGTTTTAAGGGATTAAAATGGATAATTCGGTCTTTTAATGTGGTGTCACATGCGTAGAGGTCATGAAAGTCACATGTGACATGTTTTTTAGTCCAAGTTAAAAGCTTAATTAACAGTATGATGCAAAGTGAAGTACATATTGTAGTTTACAGCGATAATCATGCATTATATTAAGATGATAAGTGTAAATGGAGGTATAGTTTAGGTGGTAACGATTAATTTTTCTCATTAATTTATATATATATATAGAGAGAGAGAGAGAGAGAGAGAGATAAATAGATAGATAGATAGATAGAACGAAGTTAAAGTTAGCTAACATCATTGGATTTTGTTTCTTTCAAGGACTTGCAAAAGAACGGCTAGACAGCACGAATATGGACATGGTATTGTTTATGTTCACACTCCAAACCAATATAATGCATAATGCATGCACATATTTGTGTGGCCATAATTGCGATGCATTATCTGGTTTGCATTTCTATGTGAACCCTATCCAGTAAACATATAGATAAAGGTATGTCTTGTAGTATTGTTAGATATTCGGGCCATAATTGCGATGCATTATCTGGTTTGTACTTCTTTTTCTTTTTTTCTTTTTCTTTTTTTGTTGAGGTGGTGGGGCTTCCGATTTGGTGTTGGTGGGCTATGGGTTTGTTTTGAATTGTGTTTTGGGTTGTAGAGGATGTGGTGGTTGTGTGGTGTTGGCTGTTGGTTGTTGGCAAATGTGTGATGGTTGTGATAGTGATTTTCTTAGATTGTGTTGTATATATTATTTTAATATATAGAATTGAAGAATAAAACTAAATTTTGAAAACATTGAAATAATTGTATATATATTTAAAAAAATTTCAAAATTTGCGCGGGGGGGGGGGGGGGGGGCATGGGCCCCCCACCCTTACATGTAGCTATGCCCCTGCAAGGAAAGAAAGGAAAGGAAAAATACAATCTGACTATCTCTCTCTCACTCTTCTCTAAGTCTTTTTCTTGATATTTTTCAACCCTCTCTCTGTGGTAGCCTTCTCCCATTTTATAATCATTTTTCTTTCCCTTATCTCTCCAGCTGGCCTACTCCTAGCCAGATTTTTTGGAGATACTTGTCACATCTTCCCTTGGTTCTTTCATCTTTTCGTCATGAAACATGGCTTTTGGGGGTTGTTTACACTGTTTAGGTTGTCTTATGTGTATTTAATGCGGAAGAGATTAGGTAGAGAACCTTTCATTAATGCGGATGTGACGACCTCTATGATTCTTATCCTTCTAGGAGGTTTCTCGAGGTGATCTTGGTAGGATTATCACCTCAGCCAAAAATATAGAAAGGGTGTAATCGATCTCCCGTGGTCCTTCTTTTGTTTATCGAAGGGTCACCCATACTATGATCTTGGAAAAGCGTCTCAAGATTGATGGCATGCTCAAAACTCCACTGGAATAGTCTTGGGATATTTCCCTTTACTACTCATTGAGATGGGCTTGGCCCATTTCCTCAAGCTTGGTCTTCTGTGCATTTGGCTTCGGCCCTGAATCAAGTTCACCCCTCCCCCCCCCCCCCCCCCCTCTCACAACACCTTATTCAACATATTACAATCATATATTATTATTGCCCAGGAACCATTTAGCAATACGGAATCTTATCCCCTCCTTTGTAATTTCTCTTTTATATAAGATAATTTAATAATGACCAATGAAAATATGAGACTTGAATCATGAACGTTTCTATTGAAAATACTAAAATGTGCCAATTAAGTTATAAAACTCTTGGATGCAATCACATATTGTTAGTATGCATATACAACATTTTGTTTACATTATAAATTATTTTATATATGCAAGGATATTACATGTTTATTTTTGGATAAGTAAGAAATCGTATATTATATAATTAAAGTTGAGCACCAAAAGCTGTGGTTTTTCCAAGTGGTTATTTTCTCTTCATAACTACAATCTCATTAATTATTTAATTAGTTTAGTTCATTTATAATTATCATTGCGGATTTAAAATGTTATTTTTCTTAAAGATTTTAAAAGTAGAACAATCATTAAAAAAAAGCACTATTCTTATTTTCATGTCTTATAATTTAATAACGAGTAATACTACATCCATAACATTTTCATGTAATAAGTTGTTACTGATTTTAATCTTGGCCAACCACTGAAATTACTTTTTTGCCCGTGTCCTCAAAGCTCGCTATTTTCCTTCCGGCGACATCCTTTGTGCAACCCTAGGCACTAGCCCTTCCTACTCTTGGCGGAGTATCTTTAATAGTCTAGAGGTCATTCGCAAGGGAACCCGGTGGCGTGTGGGCAATGGCAAAAACATTCACATATGGGATGACAAATGGCTTCCCACCCCCACCACATACAAAGTCATTACTCCCCCTAATAATCTCTTACCTTTCCCAATGGTTTCCTCCCTCATTGACCCATCTACAAAATGGTGGAGGGCTGATACCATTTATGCAACCTTCCTTCCTTTTGAAGCCGAAACAATTCTTAGGATTCCTCTCAGCCGTAGCTTGCCTGAAGATAAACTAATATGGATGGGGAATAGGCGTGGTATGTTCACTGTGAAGAGTGCCTATCATATTGCCCACGGCCTGATTGAAAATAGGGATGTGGGGGGAAGCTCTATGGGGGACCCTTTCAAGCCTCTATGGAAACGTTTATGGCTCCTCAACCTTCCTTCTAAGATTAAAATTTTTGCGTGGAGGGCTTGTGTCAATGGGCTGCCATCCAAAGAAAATATGTGTTCCCGTGGCCTCAATACCAGCAGGGAATGCCCACTTTGCAATATAGAGATTGAATTTACCCACCATGCTTTGCTGCACTGCAGGTTTGCTATTCAGGTGTGGAGTCACTGGCCTGAAGGCCTTCAACTGATTCAAAGGAACCTTTGGTCCTTCCCTGACTTGGCCATGTTCATTCTTACTCACAAGACTCCTCAAGATTTAGAACTCCTTTTCTCTGTTGCTTGGGCGATCTGGTATAACAGAAATAGAACTATCCATGAAGGCTTGAGTGCTTCTCCCTCACAGATTTGGCAGATGGCTAGCTGCTCTTTGGAAGAATTTTCCGCAGCTGCTATTCCTGATCTCTCTTCCCCTAGACCGGCCCTTCCCAATCATTGGTCTCCTCCACCTCCTGGTGTTTTCAAAGTTAATGTAGATGGGGCTTCTTCTGACCTTGACGGAACCTCTAGCATCGGTGTCATTATCCGAGACTGCAAAGGAGAAGTTATTGCTGCCCTCTGCAAACCCCTTCAGTCCCACTACCCGGCAGAATTAGTGGAAATTCTGGCAATGGAGCACGGTATCCTGCTGGCCCAAGAGATGCAGCTCACTCACGTGATATTCGAGAGTGATGCCTCCAATGTGATTGACGCTATAACTGAATCTGCCCTGGGGTCTTCGGCTGGGCACATCATTCAGGACATCATTCAGGCCAAATCTTCCTTTGCTTTCTGCTCTTTTAGGCACCTGATCCGGGACTTTAATTATGCAGCTCATGAGCTTGCTCTTCTTGCACGAAGAACTGGCTCTCATCAGATGTGGTTTGGGGTAACCCCTCCTTTCTTAGTTCCAATTGTACAGGCAGATGTGCTAAGCTAGAATCCCTGCATTGCAGGTTCTGTGTTCTTTGTACCTTCTCTATTTGCTGGTTTGCAATATATATTCTCCTTTCAAAAAAAAAAAAAAAAAATCACAAGAATGTATCATATTAAAATGGAAAGTTCTCATTTGTTGGTTAATAAGATCAAGGGTTATGTCTGTTCCAATCTGTTTCATGGTCTTTTAAATTTCTTTCTTAGAATATGAAATTTAAATTTGATTTTATTTGATATTATTGCCATGAAAACTTTTAAACTATTTGAGCTATTGGTTTTGATTCATCATAATTATTTTTCTTCATTTAACATTTGAAATTTGGTTTTAGTAGGCTAAGCTATTGATTCATCCTAAATTAAAGGGCTTCTTGTTATGTAATATATAATGAGATATTAGAAACATTCTTGTTATGTAATAGTGATGAAGGTTTATTATATATATAAAAAAAAAAAATCAAAATTTGCTGGCTTTTATTTCTATTATTTTTTGAGTCTGGACTAGCGAATTGGGCAAAATCAGTGAAAACCAGCTCTACATATCTACCCAAAAGAATTTAACAGGCCGGAGGCCCAAAATAAAACATTCCAATCTTATTCGGCCTATGACAGCATGTAAAAAAAGGCCCAATAGGGAACCCAAAATAGGGTAATGATACGGTACAAACAGTCCTACTACACTTTAAAACTGTACCCCAATCGAGTCAAAACCCAAAAACACCCCTCATCCAAATCAACGGCACGTAATTCACTCACACGGATTACTGTTATTAACTCAATAACACCGAAGAATACCTTACTCTCACATATAAAACCTTCCCAAAGCCACAACCAAAAACCCTAAATCGCTAGGAAGAGCCAGAAGCGGCAGTTTCTCATCGCGGCTGATAGCGATCGTGTTCATCGAAAATGAAGGTTTGGATCTATCAAATCTATCAAACTCTCTCTCTCTCTTTCTCTGAAACCCTAACTTTTTTCGATTCTTACATATCCATTTTTGCTTTTCGTTTCGTTTCAGTTCAACATCGCAAACCCCACCACCGGGTGCCAGAAGAAGCTCGAAATCGACGACGATGCCAAACTGTACCCCTCTCTCTCTCTGTCTTTGTTTACGATTAATTTTGGTGGACTTGTAAATTTATTTGGATCCAACTGTATTTAATAGGGTTGTGAATGATAGTGAAGATTTGGAAAAGATATGAAAATTTTCTTAGAAGTAAAATAACCTGTATATGTCTTTGCAATGAATAGAGTTTTTTTGTTTAATAATAATTTATTCGGCATTGCAATACATTATTAGCCATTTTGTGTGTGATAATAATCAAGGTTAAAATTTTTGTGTAATGAATAATCTGGCATCTGCATTAATGATTTGCATTGTGAATTTTGATTGCTATCTTTCTTTGTTGTTGGCTTAATGCCCATAGAAAAAGGTCTACAATGTGTAGAATTTAAACAGTTTTGCCTAAAAAATGATTATAATCGTGTTCATTTTGCATTTAGTTGTTTATTCTTTCTTTATGTATCTCGAGGATGAAGGAAGAGAGCGGATGGTTAGTTGTTGTGTGTGAAAAAATCAAGAAAAATTAATATTTGAATGAAATGCAGTATAAAATAGATAATCTGATGTTTGTTTTGAAAAGTGAGTATCTAAAATAAAAAAGTAGGTTCTTATGCTAAAATATGTAGGAATTTTTGTACAAGCTGATGTGAATTCTCTTACACTTTTATGTTTAGGAATGTCGTGTACTGTTGTTGTTGTTAATTGTTTTCTTTGGTTCCCTATTTGGGAAAACTTAGGTACTTTTCCTTAGGTGCCATAACTTACTGTATTGACTAATGCACTGTAGACAGTCTTAACTTTCTCAAGGATGATTAAAGTTCGACCATGTGAGTTATTGGTTAAGCAACATGGTTAAAGTTAATCCGGGAACCTTGGGTACTTAAGTTTTGCCAATGTATGCATATGTTTGTATGTTTCCCTGTCTGCCTTGCTCTATGTTTGTTTTGTAGCCACAGATGTGTGTATTTTAAAGCGCAACTTTTTTATGCTGTTCTCTTCTTGTTCTTTTTTTCATTCGCAAATTTTATGTTGCAATTGAGAAGTAACTGAAATTCCAATCTTAAATTACTATTACAGCCGGGCATTTTGGGACAAGAGGATCTCACAAGAAGTCAATGGAGACGCACTGGGTGAGGTATGGTTGTTTGTAGTTTTCTTTTTAACCTTTTGCTATTTTTACTTCTTAAGTTGCGCTGCATTAAAATTTTTCCTTTTTTTTTTTTTTTTTTTTTTTGCAGGAGTTCAGGGGTTACGTGTTTAAAATAATGGGAGGCTGTGACAAGCAGGGTTTTCCAATGAAGCAGGGAGTGTTGACTCCTGGCCGTGTTCGTCTCTTGCTCCACAGAGGTTTGTTTGTTGTGTATTATTTGTGTACTTTTTTGCTTTTGTGAGGAAATAACTTGGTGTGCATTTCCAGCAAACGTTTGGATTTGTTTTGTTGTCATTGTCACTAATTGGTGCAGAGTTTGTTTGAACAGGAACCCCTTGCTTCCGTGGTCATGGCCGCAGGAATGGAGAGAGGAGAAGGAAGTCTGTCCGTGGATGCATTGTTAGCCCAGACCTCTCGGTTTTGAACTTGGTTATTGTGAAGAAAGGTGATAATGACCTTCCTGGACTCACTGATGTTGAGAAGCCAAGAATGAGAGGTCCAAAGAGGGCATCAAAGATCAGGAAGCTGTTCAACCTCTCCAAGGACGATGATGTTAGGAAGTACGTCAACACGTACCGCAGAAACTTCACATCCAAGACTGGTGAGTTTGCTGATCAGTTTATTAATTACTATCCTAGTCAACTGTGAACAATTAGTATTCATAATTTCATTCATTATAAAAATGTTTGTATTTTATCTTCACAGGAAAGAATTGCAGCAAAGCTCCCAAGATTCAGAGGCTGGTGACTCCTCTGACTTTACAAAGGAAGCGAGCAAGGATTGCAGACAAGAAGAAGAGAGTTGCAAAGTCCAAGTCGGCTGCAGTGGAGTACCAGAAGCTTCTTGCCACTAGGATGAAGGAGCAGCGTGAACGCCGTAGTGAGAGCTTGGCAAAGAGGAGATCCAAGCTCTCTGGAGCTTCGAAGCCATCTGGGACTGCTTAGGTTCTCTATGGTGTTTATTTGATATTTTTTTCACTGAATTAAACATGTCTGGATCATAGATAGGGAAAGGTAATTTTGATTTGTTCTCTAGATTCTTGGCCTTTCATTTGGATGCTCTGTTGCACCTGATGTGTTACGTTTGAGTTTTGTTTGCTTATTTAATGTTGCGGATCTAGTTTTCAATTAATGTGAGAATTCTAAACTTTGACTTTCAAACCATTTTGCTCATTGTAATCGGTTAAAAATGAAATACTTTGTCAAAAGTTATTTGGTTACTCCCTTGTGTTCTGATGCTCGGTGGAATCGGTACTTGACCACTGTTAATCTTAGTTCTGAAATGCTGTATGTGACACGGAACTCTCATATCTAGTTGACCTGGGTTGCATAGAAGTTTTGAATTGGCATTCTAGCCTCTAGGTACTAAAAAAAAAAAAAAAAAAAAGGATCTCACGATAGGTAAAATAATTGGGTTTAGTTTTGGGAAGGGATGAATTATGTAGGTGTGGTTTTTGGAATAGGGAGGTGCTAAATGTAAAAGGCGAGGAGTATGGGAATTTTTGTAGGGTGCAAGTTTCAAATTTAAGGTAGTATAGTTTTTTCTTTGGCAGGGTTGGGTGGTGGGGGTATGCCCCTCTCCATACTTGGCTCCGCCATTGGGAGGAAGAACAATGTAATGTGTTCCCTCCTCTCTATCTCTCTCATCATAGTTTTAAAACCGGACCGGTTAAATAGGAATTGGAGTGTCGGACCCTAAGCCAAGAATTGGTAAAAATTGATGACTTTTTGAGTTCTTTGATTGTTACGGTTTTTGAATTTGTCAAATTGTCTTTTATATGTACATTAATTTTAGGTTAAAATGCAAAATTTATTCTTTAAGTTTCACTATTTTTCATTTCAGTACTATAAGTTTGAGTTTTGTAATTTCAGTTTTTTAAATTTCATTCCTTCCTAATTAAGTCGCTTTGGCCTTAATTAATATTATTTCTTATTTATTTATTTCTTAATTTTAGAAAAAAAACGTTGAAAAAAAAAGAAAAAGAAATCCAATTAAAGGAATACGTCGTCCCACCCACACCTGAATACCATTTCAAACCCATCTTTGATACCTCGTATACCCATCAATAATTGCCGACCAAGTAACTACATCCAAACAAATTTCCACCATCACCTATCCTTTTCCCTTTGCAATAACCATCTCCATCTACCATAGAGCTCCAAGAAACCACATCTCTTTCCATCATACCCTCAATAACTCGACCCACCATGATGCGAGGCTTGACTAGTGCTGGGTCCATGCCTGTCTGCCTCCGAAGCTAGGTGCTGTGATGTGAGTTTTGGGTATGGTGGGTTACAGTTAGGTTCTCTTTTTTTTTTTTTTTTAATAGACCACCTTGCAACGATGAAGGTTTTTTAAGGACCGGGCTACTTTTGATTTGAGTACCCATTAATGAAAGTTTTGTAATTCTTATTTGGTTTTATGTGATTTTGGTGAGGTTCATTGCTTCAATATTGCAATCAGCTGTTGTTATTCAGGTGTGGCCCGTGTGGGTCTAATTGGATTTCTGTTTTTTTTTTTTTTTTTTTTTTTAATTACGTTTTTTCTAAAATTAAGAAAAAAGGAAAAAAATAAATATTAACTAAGGTCTATAACGACGCCGTTTTGGTAAATTAACGGCAGAAACTAATAGCATATTAACGAAGGACTTAATTGAAAATAAATGAAATTTAGAGAATTGAAATGACAAAATCCAAACTTATAGAACTGAAATGAAAATGTTAAAAGTTAGAAGATGAATTTTGTATTTTGGCCTTAATTTTATGGGGTCTTTTTTTACAAATTCATTATTGGAATACACTGCCCATTCATAAAGTTACACACATACAAAATATTAGGATGATAAAAATTAATAATTATCTTATCTATAAAATGTTTAAATTTAAATTTAACATTATATACAAAATATTAAATTATGGATCATCAAATAATAAACAACATCCAATTAACATAAAATTTTTGTACAAGTTTATTAGGAGCGTAAATAATATATAATTTAAAAGTGATATTTTCAAAACTATCCAATAAAAAGTGAGAAGAATTCACATTAGGCTTAACTTAATTCTAACCCCTCTCTCTCTCTTTCTCTACAAAAACGTTAATTAAAGCTTGGTTTCTAGGATGATAGTTGAATTATGCAAACAAATAACTTTTTTCTTTTACACAAAATCTAATACCGACAAAAAAAAAAATTACATAATTTTTGCCCCAACTTTTTATCTAGCAAACTGTGAGTGGTAGATAAAAAATAATGAGTCTATGCAAATATAACAAATAACCAGTTACAATCTAAATAGTTGTGACTTTTTTCTTTGGTACTAAAATTACTCTTTTTTACAACTGTGGGGACGGTGGGCCGCTAGCAGGCATGGGCCGAAATAGACGTCGGGCCGACATGAGTAATGGGCTCAGAGGTTCCTACCAACTCGTGTAGCGCGTCTACTGGCCCAAGCCGAGGACTGTGTGACGTCCGAGGATGGTTCACCTCGGAATATTGTTGCCGAGGTGACACTCAAAGCTCTGCCAACTCGGAGAACCTTTCGGGGAATCCCACTAAGCGGGAATGATAATAGAAGCATACACTAGAAGAAAGCCCTCAAAATATCTAGGAGGGCTGCCAACACCGCATTGAATGCACCACAGCTAATCCCCTGGCCGCATTGATGTGGAGGGAACATCTGAACAGTGGTAAATAGTCCCATCATGAAGCAGGTTCTGGAGAAAGTTATGGGGACAGGTGTCCAAGGACAAAGGAGCAAATCCACACGTGGATGGCCAAGAAAGGAGGAAAAAGAAGTATAAAAGAGAGGAAAGAAGGAGAAAAAAAGGATCTTCTTTGGAAAAAGAAAAAGAAGAAAGAAAAAAGAAATAGAGAAGAGAGATAGTCATCCTCGGACGTAGGACAAGAACAATACTTGAAAATCCACCATTGAAGCTTGAACATGGTAGGGGATCTGGTCCCAACCAGTTGATAATCTCAATCATTCCTAGCCCAGTCCTTCTCAACCTACTCTCTACAAATTCATTGTTTAGGGCCTTTGCGGGTAAATCCAACACCTTTGGGTTGAATCACGAAATTGTGTCCCTACAACAACTTTATTGAAATTACTAGTTAGGGCAGCACGTGCAAGGCACGTGCTTGTTGTGAAAAAAAAAAAGTAATAATTAAAGTCAATTCTAGATTTTATTTGTATCACAGAACAAAAATATGAATTATTTGATTTTTAAAGTATATAGAGATTTACTTTAATCAAAAGAGACATTAATTTTAAGAATTTTGATAATTATGTTGTAAAAAGTTAATCTCATTCGCTTAAGAATTTTGATCAACTGAGTTTTGCTAAGAATTTTTTTTTTTTTTAAGATAACTAAAGGCATGTGTCATCGAATTTTTCATTAGATAAATTATAAGTTTTGAAAATTTAAACCTAAAAAATCAACATTCTTTAGATAACAAATAAAACACCTAATATCATCATTCTAACTTTCTAAGAATTTTTATCATTTAAAACTCAAAATACATAAAGAAAATTTTTAGGATGTTAAAATTTAACGAGAGTAATTTAAACATTACACAATAAAATATTTTAAGAATCATAAGCTTTCATTAGAGTTTGACTAAGAGAATAACAATATGACATATTTGCTCTTTTCCAAAATATAAAGAAAAAAATTGCTTGATTTTAAAGTTTAAGGAAGAGTTGTAAACTACCCCAAACATAAAGGATGAAAAATGTTTTTTTCCTAAGTTTTTTTTTTTTTTTTTTTTTTTTTTTTGGTGTGTGTGTGTAAAACTATGTGTTTTTACTTAAAATAGTGTGTAAAGAAAAAAAATATACAAAAATTTGACTAGAAAAAAGTGTATGTGGAATAATGAATTTTGGCTCAACAAAGTTGATTAAACCAACAAAAAAATTTCTTAAAACACAACAGAATGGCACAACATTTTCATAACACCTTTATGATTTTGTTATATTTTATTTTAACTTGTAAAGAATTGATAGTTCAGCAGTTTTAAAAATATTGTGACGACATCAAGATGTCTTAACATTTTTTACACAAAAAAATGCTATGTCCATGACATTTTCACAACAAATCATAAGTAGTGGGTTACTACAAGTTGTTATTGGTGGGCAAAAAAGTAGTTTCATTGGTAAGTTTAAATTAGAACAAATAAAAATTTACCATATTTGATTTATTATGAAAGTGTTGTGAAAATTATTGTCGATATAAAATTTCTTTTTCACAAAACTTTTATATTTAGTTGTAACTGGTTCTAATATGATATCTTATTATTTTATTTTGACCTATAATGAATTAACACCTCAACAATTGTGAAATTGTGTCAATTTGTGATGTTAATATTTTATTATAATGTGAAACGACGTGAATTAGACAAACTAAAAGTAATATAGAAAATATACTACAACTTTATGCATTTACAAAAAAAAAAAAAAAAAAGGCCAACAAAACAGTGAAAGTTAAACAAACCAAAGCTTACATTACAAATACAAAGTAAACGTATAAAGATCTTTAAAAAAAAAAAAAAAAAAAAAAAAGCTTAAACTAAGTTGGTGAACTTGAAAAAAAAAGGGGGGGGAGGGGGAAAAGGCAATTCACTAAACTAAAATTATTGTTCATAATACTATTTATGAGCCTATTCACACTTTTTATATATAGAAAAATGAGCATAAATCGATGACTGGAAAAAAAAAAAAAAAACTGATGAACAGTACATATTGAACAAACCAAAAATACGGTAGCTTTTACACATTCTCCTAACAAGTGTCATAACTTTTTCACAAAACATTTATTTTCAGTTGTGGTTGGTCACAGTTTCATATTTTATTATTTTATTTTGACTTATAAGAAATTGAACCTCATTAATTGTGAAAATATTATAAAATTTGTTGTGTCAATGTAACATTATATATGCGAGTTCTTATAAATATTTTAAAAAAAAAGCACAAATGGAAGAATAATAAATAAATAAATAAATAAAAGAGGTAGCTATTATAGCTACAGTGGCACTTAAACAAACCAAAGTGGCATTGTAGCAACGATTCAAAACTTGAAAAAAAAAAAAAAAAAAAAATAAAGACTCAATAAACCAAATGTGTACTCTAGAGCTTATTAAATGTATATAATATTTGCTACTTTTTGTGTGTATACAATGTAAGTTTACATTACAAGTACAAAATAAACATATAAAGATCCTTTAAAAAAAAAAAAAAAAAAGAGCTCAAATCAAGTTGGTGAACTTGAAGAAAAAAATGAAAGGGGAAAAAGGCAAGTCACTAAACCAAAAATACTGTTGTTGAGGACAAATTTTTCACATCATATGGCTTCATTTCATTGGCGACCAACACCACGTCAACACTATCATGGATTTCGAGAAAATCTCTTTTAAAGCCCAAAAGAGCCCATATTTACATAAAAAGGCGTCAAAGCTCATAGTTCAAGCTTATAGCACATCATCTAATTTTTAAAGCCCAAAAAGGCCCATATTTACATAAAAAGGCGTCAAAGCTCATGGTTCAAGTTTATAGCACATCATCTCATTTTTGGCTCATGATCTAAGCTCATGAGTCTCATCGAGGGAATTTTGGGAGTTGTGATTTGGAAGGCCAAGAAGTATGTTCAGTAAAACTCCAATAGTTCAAAGTTGATAAATGAAAGCATGTTGTTTGGCATGTCTTCCCCAATTCCCTGAACTCTGACGGGTTAGTGTGCAATAGGTAATATTTGGTAAGCCTCTCATATCACATAATATTTAAAATGATAAAACTCTCCATGCTCTTTACATAAAAATTAATGTCCATCATATAATATAAGTTTTAAAATATAATTATATCATATTATTATTATTTTCATATAATCAATTCCAGGCACCTGGCTAAATATATATTAGTATTTCATATCTAGTATTAAATGTTCTCTTTACTCTCCAAGATTTGGTTAAAATACAAAAGACCATAATTACATCTCTAAAATTTCATCAAATATCAACTAACAAGTCTATTACTTACCAAAATTATATATGGACTAAACATATAATTTTTTCAAGAGAGGAAACTTAGCCGAAAATACCAATAACAGCTCCAGCGGAAGCTGGAGCAGCTTTTGCACAAGCTGAAACAGCTCAACGGGAGCTGCAAACAGCTTCTGCAGAAGCTGTAACAGCTCCAGCTAAGTTTGCAGAAGCTCCAACAAGTTGGCACATGTCCTAAAAATGACATCATTTGCTCATTAATGCTTAATCTCAGCAGCTTGCTGTCATATTCGAAGAAATAAGAGGATCTCATAAAGATTAGCTTACCATTTTTAGCTAAATCATGAATTTAATGCCAAATATTTTTTCCTTCAAGCAAGATGTCATTTTGATGATATCATTCAGTTGTGACAGCTGTGATTGACAGTTGCTACAGCTATAACATCAGCCTTAATGTCCCTAACTTTCTTCTTTTGGCTAAAAAAACAAATTCCTTTAATGAGATCACTTACCTTGTCAAGGACTTTGCCTTATTTGCTGAATTACCCTTCAACTAGTTCTGATCTAGTTACATAGCTTGGCTCTATATGAAGAGGACCAAGCTACACACTAAAAGGGGATCCATCCTTCTCTCATCCTCAATAATTCTGAAATTTATTTTACCTTGCTGCAGATATTTCTAAACTTCTACATCTCTTTTGCAAAATCATTCTTCATAGATAACAACACAACACACCTATTACACCACAACATTACACACTATCCATCTCACCCACACTTCAATATTCTGAAACTTCATCACTTTTGCTGCCTAAACACACATCTCCATCTCATTCTTTATTTCTCATACAAAATCTCCCTTCTTAGAAAGCAATATAACCCATGACATAACACAAATGATCTCATGTATTTACTTTATTATCTATCTCACATTTCCATATATTTTACAAACACATTCCTCATAAAATACCCATACATACTTCTCATATATCTTTAAACTTCATGTCTCACAAAGTATACATATACAAGATTCATGTCTAACAAAGTATCTACATATAATTCTCATACATATTACAAACACCATATCTCACAATATATATATATATATATATATAAAAATATATATTTCTTACCATTTCTACATATCTCAAAACATATCAAAATATTCTTCCAAGAACACATTAGAAAAGCCTTTTCTCATGGAAGGCATAGGAACATCAATACTATGATCTTTCTCTTAAAAGACCCAAAGAGTTCATATTAAAATAATTCTCTTTGAAGACATACTTTTCTAATACTTGAAACTATTCCTACGAAAGGCACAAAGTCACTCATGTTTGACTAAAAAACCAAAAGGGCATTACATGGGAAAAATCATTTAAGTGCATGATTAAGGAGATAAACTTAACCAACCTATGCACATGGCTAGACATGCTCTATCTCTCCCTCCAGTTGCATCTATTTTTCCCTTTCAAACATAAAGTCACCATGAAAGGATTCACTTCACCATGCTGTTGAAATGTTAAGCCTACTGGTGTAGTACGGTTAGAGCTGCAAAGTTTGAAGGTTGCTGAAATGCTAAGTCGACTGATGTTACAGCTGGAGCTGCAAAATATGAGTCATTACATTTTATTTTCAAATTTATATTATTAAATATATTTTATTCATTATCATTTTAATGTTGGATGCAAGCTATTTTAATATCATCTCATCATTAATAAATCGATCTACCACCATCGCACATATATTATTTGGACATAAACCACCGTTGGACACATATTATTTGGACATGAACCGTCATTGAACATATATTTTTTGGATATAGACCATTGATGGACATACATTATTTGGACATAGATCATTGATGGACATACATTACTTGGGTATTGACCATTATCGAACATACCTTATTATGTTAAACATGAACTATGAACCGCAATTGGATATGGACAATTAGACTCATCCCATTATTAAACATTTGATATCTAATTAATTATTTTCTAATATCAGACATCACTTAGTATACATAATAATAACGTATCAACTCATCATTTAATCAAAGCTATCATTCTAAGCATATTATTTATTTATTTACTTATTTATTTTAACTATTATCATGATTCTAAGACTTTGAGTTTTATCTATTTTGTAGGCTTAAAAATACACCGGAAGCCATTAGTCTATGCGGCCCAATGTCAAGTTCCATGTTGAACTCTTCAAAACAAATCCGGGCTTAGAAAAGTCACACCATAGACACATGGCTACGCGCAAAAACCGCCCAGACAACTGTTTATAACACTATTCATGAGCCTATTTGCTCTTTTTATATATAGAAAAAAGTGCACAAATCGATGACTAAAAAAAAAAGTAATGAACAGTACATATTGAACAAACCAAAAATGTTGTAACTTTTACACATTCACTCAACAAGTGTCACAACATTTTCACAAAATATTTATTTTCAGTTGTGGTTGGTCATAATTTCATATTTTATTATTTTATTTTTGATTTATAAAAAATTGACATCTTAATAATTGTGAAATTTATTATGTCAGTATAACTATATATACGCATATTTAAAAGAAAAAAAATACAAACGGAAGACTTAAAGAGAAAAAAGGAAAGAAAAAAAAAACTGTAGTTACTGTAGCTACAGTGCCACTTTAGAATGTTACTGTAGCTAAGATAGAGTGGTACTGTAATACTGTTCAAAAAAAAAAAAAAAAAAAAAGAGACTAACTAAACCAGAGTGGCAGCGTTGGCACTCGCGGGTACTTATAAATATTTAAAAGAAAAAAAAAAGTCCAACAAAATGCTGAAGGAAAAACAAAAAAAAAAAAGTTGTAATTACTGGAGCTACAGTGCTACTTAAACAAACCGCAATTAGATATGAACTATTAGAGTCATCTTATTATAATATATTTGATATCTAATTAATTATTTTCTAATATCGGACATCACTTAATATACATAATAATAATAACGTATCAACTCATCATTTAATCAAAGCTATCATTCTAAGCATATTATTTATTTATTTACTTATTTATTTCAACTATTATCATGATTCTAAGATTTTGGATTTTATCTATTTTGTAGGTTTAAAAGTACACCGGAAGCTATTAGTCTATGCGGCCCAATGTCGAGTTCCAGGTTAAACTCTCCAAAACAAATTCAAGCCTAGAAAAATTACACCAAAGACACATGGCTACGCACAAAAACTGCCCTGACAACTGTTTATAACGCTATTTATGAACCTATTCGCTCTTTTATATATAGAAAAAATAGCACAAATCGATGACTAAAAAAAAAGGTGATGAAAAAATGTTGTAACTTTTACACATTCATCCAACAAGTGTCACAATATTTTTACAAAATATTTATTTTCAGTTGTGGTTGGTCACAATTTCATATTTTATTATTTTATTTTTGACTTAAAAGAAATTGACATATCAATAATTATGAAATTTATTGTGTCAGAATAACAATATATAAGCATATTTAAAAGAAAAAAAATACAAACGGAAGACTTGAGGAAAAAAAAAAAAAACAAAAAAAACTGTAGCTACTGTAGCTACAGTACAACTTTGGATTGATACTGTAGCTACAGTAGAGTGGTACTGTAATAACTGTTAAAAAAAAAAAAAAAGACTAACTAAACCAGAGTGGCAGCGTTGGCACTCGCGGGTACCTGTAAATATTTAAAAGGAAAAAAAAGTACAACAGAAGACTGAAGAGAAAAAGGAAAAAAAAAGTTGTAGTTACTGCATTGTAATAACTATTCAAAACTTGAAAAAAAAAAGAAAAAAAAACCAAAGTGACACGGTATGGGCAGTGTAGTTACTGTAGTTACAGTGCTCCTCGAACAAACCAAAGGGCATTGTAGTAACTGTCCAAAACTTGAAAAAAAAAAAAAAAAAAAAAACCAAAGTTGCACGGTAGGGGCATTGACACGTTTTATGTAGTTAATAGATAATTTGTGAACGATGAACTTCCACGTATACTCAACGTTAACTTGCCCTTTATTTTCCGCCATTAACAACCTGATTCTCCAACAAGTTAACAAGTTCTGGTCATGAACTTATTGTCATGGTAAATGTCCAAAAGGTCCTTTACACGGTCCCCTATGTTCATGCATCTCATTTATATGCCTCTGGAATTCTGGCATATATCTGTATCTGATTTTGATAGACAAGCAAGCAAACAGAAAGAGAACTGCAACGTCCACTCTTGTCAAGCGTACAAAGATGGTGTAAAATTATTCGCCGCTCAAATCCATCAATTTTTTTTTTCTCTCCAAAGAATATACATATTTCCATTATATGTTAATATTCTTTACACTTCGGCCAAAATGGAAAATTAGCATTATTTTTCAAATAATATAATTAGTAGATATTATTTTTAAACTATATTTTTTATTAGCATCTCGAGTCTAAGAGACTCGATTTTGGGCTTATAAATCGAGTTTTTGATACTCAATTTTCATGGTCCGGTGAGTCTGATGTGGCATCTGGTCTGACGTGGCGAACACTTGGAAATCGAGTCTTAGATACTTAATTTCCAGACTACTCATCAGCAACAAAGACACAAAACAAAGACAAAAAAAAAAAAAAACCCACGTAACACCCAACATCCAAAAGGACCAAAACCAAAAGAAAAGAGAGGAAAAAACAAGACAAAACCTAGACGTTTACGCGAGAAAGAGAGGAAAAAAAAAAAAAAAAAAACCCAGAAACGGAAGGTGAAGAATGAGAGGAAAAAAAAAAAAAAAACCCAGACGTGCCTGCGACCCAAACGGAGAAAAAGAGAGAAAACAGAGACCGACCCAAACCCAGACCGGCGACCTAGACTCGCGGCGACTGACCTGCGACCCAGACCCACGACCACCGACCGGCGATCAGAAACGTCTTCTTCTTCTTCTCCTCCGATCATGAAGAAGATCAGATCGGAGAGAGCTCAGGCCGCGGCGCGCGAGCCCAGGCCGCGCGCGCGCCCAGGTGAGCTCTCTCCGATCTGATCTTCTTCTCCTCCGATCATCATTTTTTTTTCCTATCTCTTTCTTCTCTGATGAGATGAGAAAAATGATGCTAAAATGATGAGAAAATGCTGTGGGTCGCCGTGGGTCTGGGTTGCTGTCGCAGGTCTGGGTGTTTGCTTGTTTTTTTCAGGGTTGGTGGGTCACTTATTACTGCTGGGTGTTTGTGTTTTTTTCTGGGTGTTTGTGTTTTCTTCCTCTTCCGCTTCGTCTTCCTCTTCTGTTTTTTGTGTCCTTTTTTTTTTTCTTTGTTTCGTGACTTTGTTTCTTGTGGGCTTAAATTTTTTGTGTTTTGAGTATTCTGGAAATCGAGTCTCTAAGACTCGATTTTCAAGTGTTCGCCACATCAGACCAAATGCCACATCAGATTTACTGGACCATGGAAATCGAGCATCAAAAACTCGATTTATGAGCCCAAAATCGAGTCTCTTAGACTCAAGATGCTAGTAAATTATATAGTTTGTAAAATTAACCTACTAACTAAATAGTTCTGAAATTGGGGCTAATTCCCAATTTTGGCCTGTTTCTGGCACAATAAATATCATGTTATGTTTGGTGGGTGAAGTAGTTTAAAAATTGTTGTATATTATTTTTTAAAATATATGTAGATTAAAAAATGTGTAAAAATATATAAAATATTGTTTAAAAATTAAAAATTACTATTTGAAAACACAAACTAAACAGGGCCTTAACATTTGAAATGAAACTTTCAAAGGGTTCTAAAAATAAAATAACATTTTGGAAGATTTTATCTTTCTATTTATAATATAAATTAGCTCTAGGTCTAATTAGTCTAAATAGGAATATCATATATTTATAGAGTAAGTAAATTAATATTAACTACAACCACGTCCAAATATAAAACCTTATATCAAGCCAGGGCTGGCTCAACAAATTTGGGAGCTTTAGGCAAAAACTTTAAGCGGGGTTTTTTTTAATTATTTATATATTAATTAGATAATATTTATTTAAGTTTTAAATTTTTTTTTTATATTTAGTATCTATTTATCATTCTCTTTGAGATACAAAATTACTAAAATTTTTACATTTAAGTTTCATTAACATTTCCTTTTAATATCGCTTAATCTTTTAGTAATTATTTATAATTAAAATAAAACATGATTTGTAATAGAAAAATTATTAATTTTTTGGAATAAAAAATTATTTATCACATAACTTAACAAATTAATTTTAATACAAAATATATTATCCTAAACTTATAATTTTCTTAAATTAAGACAACACTCTAAGTATAACAAATTGATGACTTTCTAAATGGATGGGAAAAAAGAAAAGCCAAAAAAAAAAAAAAAATAGTCTTGATGTAGGTTGAAAATAGAAGCACTAAAATAAAGTGGAATGCTTTAGGTAAACATGTAACTATAGCCTGCAAGTTCTGACTTCCTGCAAATTGACATGATAACTCATAGCATTGAAAAAGGTGAAATGCTTTCCAGCCATAAAGTGAAATGCTTTATGTAAACATGTAACTATAGTATGCAAGTTCTGACTTCCAGCAAATTGACATGATAACTCGTAGCATTAAAAAGGTGGAATGCTTCCCAGCCATAAACGTGTACAACTTGTACTTTGGAGAAAAATATTAAAAATTTTAAAAGTCTAGTAAAAAGTCCTGGGTGGTGACTATGACTAGAGAGTGTTTAGTTCCAATTCTTTAACAAAAAAAAAAACAGAGAAACCCATATCAGTGAAACTCGGCAACAAGCAGGGCCGGCCCTAGGCTTAGGCCAACTACAAAGAATAAAAAGAAAGGAAGAGCAAATAGAAGCAAACCTGACTGAAGATCAACGAAGAGTAGCTAGCCAACTACGGAGAATTCACAAAAAAACTGATTAGTGTCTATTTGTAAAGTTGATGATTGTATAAGAAATCTGGATTTCAATTTTTACCTATATCAAAAACTGATTGGTATTTTGGTCTGATGATAAAAAATTATCATTAGAAACAAATACCATAGGTTAAAACTCTCTCTCAAGAAAAAAAAAAAAAAAACTACGAGAAATGCTATAAAAATAGAATCAAGATGGAGACTAGAGAGAAGCAAGGTGAGCAGGGAAAAAAAATACTAATTGATCATGTATTTAATTTCTTGAGATTTAAGACGGAGAGAATGTTTTTTTCCATTTGTTTTTTCGTATAGATTCAAGTAATAAATGTTAGTTTCTATCAATGAAGTAATTTATAAAGCCATTAATTCAGATTTTAAATAGGACCATTATCTCTTCAATTTCTATGTTTTGGGCAAGGGGGTTTTAATTTTTTTTTTTTAAACCATCGGTTACAAAGGGGCCTATTTTCTCTCTTCAAGGTTCCTTAATTTTCGCTCTTCATATCTCTCAAAAAAAAAAAAAAAAAAAATCGCTCTTCATATCAATTTATTTCTATTAGTGGCTACTTAAATTTTTTTTCCTTAGGCGAAGGAGATATAATTAATTTGCATTGAGAGGCCTTCTTTTATTTAGAGGCCTTAAGCCATTGCATTAGTTACATTTATGGTTGAGCCGGCACTGTATCGAGCATTAGGTTTATTGCAACATAAATAAAATAGTAGTCATTCAAGTGTTAATATTGCTTCCACACTCTACTTTTCTTTTGTCTATCACCCAACTCCAATTCTACCATTTCTTTAGAAAACTAATGAGAGAGTTCCAATAATGTTAGTTAATCAAGCTCTATAAAAAAAGTTTTACAAAAATTAAAAAGAAGGCGAGGGATCTAAAGAGAATTAAGAAGAGCAAAAAACCCTTCAATGAACAACTTGAACCTGTCAATTTTATTCAGTTGTTTCCAATATATTGCAACCAAAACTATCCACAATATTACCAAGAAAGACAAGTACCCTCTCACTTAAAATATCTTCTATATTTATTGTCTTCAGTAATCAGACTATGACCTCTGCCACTCATGATAGCTCCCCCAAGTCAAACTCTTGATGCCTCGGTTATTAACTACCCTGCAATTACTTCTTATCTCCCCTGGTTGGTTATTTTGCAAGTCGCCCAACTTTAGCATTCCATTCACAACGGCTTTGAAAAACACACTTTGGTCTTTGCTAAACAACTTCACAAAGCTTCTAGTCTGCGTGAATGTGTACAGTGTTTGATCAGAATTGAGAAACCCTCTCCCTGCAACCAAGTCCTTGAAGTATTGATTATCAAACACACGGGGTGTTGCATCAAGGTCTCCTGTGACATTTTGGTCTACATTAGTGGGGCAGAGCTTGTTTAGCTTTTCTCTATACTTCGGTTCAATGGCAGGGTCAGGTTGGCCAGTCCCAGATTGGTTATAAAGTCGAAACATGATGGAAAAACAACGTGCTTGGCCAATAGAGTGAGTCCCAGAAAGAGCTACAAGGTCTTCGACAGATAGATTGAATTTGTTAAAGAGGTCGATGAGGTAACTTGCATTGGATCTTGGGGTCGGCATGATTTCATTTGATTCTTCTAGCTTGGGAGTTAAGCTGTCCAATCTTCCTAGCCTCACCTTCCAATCAGGTCCTCCAGTCTGCTCAAAGGCGACATTATTATACAATCACATTCTATTCTGAAACTTTTGCAAATGGAATGGCATCTTTGCCTTTAAACTATTTACTTTTTATTTGGTGCCAAAATTAGTCCAACATGGCAAATAGGTTATAGGCTTAATCAAGTGTTGCGTATAACCTTTTGCACATATCTTATTGAGGTTTTTATGCTATTCAAAATTGACATTTTCTAGATATATTTCAAAAACTGTTTATACTAGTACTACTATAGAGGAAAGACTAGGTTTTGATTGGAGATAAATAAATTTGATTAGTGACACTTTAATAATATAATAAATAAATATTTAAATAATATTTTTATAATAATTTATTTATTTCTAATTTGTTAGTTAGAAAAAAAATATTTAAACCCTAGAGGTCTTCAAATTTTCGTTCGAAATACCATAATTTCATAAAGTATCAACTTGTTAAATTACAAGACTTTTAATAAATTATTTTTGACTTTTTACAAATTATTATTTTTTATATAATTGATAATACAAGTTTGTAATATATATATATATATATATAAATATAAAATTCATAGTATGCTCTCCTTTTAACTCGCTCTCCTTTTTAACTCATCATCAGTTTCCCAAAAAAAGGAAAAAAAAACACTTATTTTCAGTTCATCGATTCTGCCAGAGTTTTTCTTGTAAAAAGGAAGTGTATTTCTTAGTTAAGTAATCATATAACTGAATCTTAAGATAAAAAGTCAGTACTATAACTAAGTTTTGTTTATATATATATAAAATAAAATTTATAGTATGCTCTCCTTTTTACTCATCATCAATTCCCCCAAGAAAAGAAAAAAAACACACTTATTATCAGCTCATCACACACAACCACTTGTGTGCATATAAATATATATATATATATATATATATAAAATAAAATTCATAGTATGCTCTCCTTTTTACTCATCATCAGTTCTCCCAAAAAAAGAAAAAAAAAAAAAACACACTTATTATCCGTTCATCACACACAACCACTTTTTTTTTTGGGAGAAAGAATCACACACAACCACTTGTGTGCCCCATCATCGAGCTAAAATAATATAAAGTACATTCGCCTTTAGACTGTTCTTATTCTTATTGTGTCGTCTTTCGGATATGGCTAAATGATGTAGGTGAACATTATAAGGCTAGCATGGGTACCTAGTTTGATAGAGGTTTTGACAAAAATGCCCTATATGGCTGAGAGTTCAGCGACAAACTCAGTGGCTTAAGCCTAAAGATCCTCAAGTATATTACCTTATACAAGTTCATATGCTAATACGTATTTAAAGATAAAAGCTGAGAAGCGAGTTTGAAGAATATATACCAGTGCAACAGCATCTCTTGCGGCCATGATTATAATATCTGCGCATGAAACAAGTCGAGGACAAGCCTTCTCTAAAGCCTCCTTGATTTCATCGATGACTTCGAAGGATCTTAATGAATTTATATTCGAAAGGGCTTGTTTTTCTCCAGGAATAGCTGGTGTATCATCCAGCAACACAGAAGCATCACAACCCTATTAATTAATTAACATTGAACTAATTGTTAGCATACATATCTGGCTTTCACAAGTCAATATATGAAGGAATATTGACACCCTTAAAGGAAAATAAATGAAATTAACAGACAGGAAACATGAATAGTGTCAAAAGTTTTGTAAGTTACATTAACAAGGCAATCATGGAATTGAAGGCGCATGACGGAGGCGACGCTCCGGGGTTCTCTAATCAAGGCTTTGATCATGACATCTCGGACGATGAATTCGGCATTTGGGCATGTTTGCGAGTAAAAATCTGGCCGGAGTTGGGCTGCTGCGCATGCGGCCATGGTTATGTGTAAGAGAAAGAGCTGGAAGAAAGGAGACATAATTTGTGCAGTAGTAGGTGGGTCTGTCAAATGGTCCAACTTGGTTAATTTTGTGGGCATTGACATAGCCTCTTGAATAGTTGAATGCAATTATATATGGCTTATGGGTCCCTCCACTTTGTTGTATTATCGGATCTCTCTTCCTTTCTAGTATTTATTTATTTATTTACTTTTTTTAAGAAACATTTCCCTCATTAATTTATCAGCAGTATGGCTGAGCCCATTCCTTTTTCGGCTAGTGGATTAATGGAGTCCAAATTTAGACGGGAAGTCACAGATATTCTTGGCATCGGTACCGACCTGTTTTCGGATACCGTTTCAGTGGTTACGGGGTTTACCATAAATAAATAAATATATACTAGCCTCTGAGCACGTGCTAACGTGCGTGCTTAGAGGCTCTTCTATTTTTTTGGTAAGGATTAATTTAGAGTATTTATTATATTTTGGGATTGTTACATTTTTCAATCACAAAAAAAAAAAAAAAAAACCTAAGGGTGTGATAAGTGTTCTGCGTATTGGATGAAATAATTTATTCATCACACCCCTAGGTTTTTTTTTTTTTTGTGATTGAAAAATGTAGTAATCTCAAAGTATAATAAATGCTCTAAATTAACCCTTACCAAAAAAATTAAAGGTGAGGTTAAATAGAAAGACTATTTTACACAAATATTTGATTTGTTTCTAGAATATAAAAAGTTGTTCATGAATTAGAAAACCAAAATAGAAAAGACCAAAGTACATTGACATACACATACCGTTGAGGAGCAGAACAATTAGAAAAAATGATGATAATGATAAAAAAAAAGATTAACACAGATTTTAGAGAACTGAAGAACTGAAGAAGAAGTAATTTGAGTTTGAAAACCAACGTGAGTGTACTGGGAATATAGTCCTATTTTGTAGATAGTGTTTTACGTGGAAGTTAAAGAAACATTTTTATCAAATTTTGCTCCTATAATTCTGGGAGAGTGGTAGTTTTATTCAAAATTTTAGCATTTTGAACATTAGTATTTTACTTGAGTATTTTCTTTTTTTTTATTGAAGAGTTTTTTAAACGTGTAGTTATCCACAATTGTTTTTTTTTTTTTTAAAAAGGCCGGAGTAGGCTTTTATTATTATTTTTTGTTATAAAAAATAATAATTTTTTTTTTGAGAAAGTATAAAAAATAATAAATAAAGATGAATTGATTTGAAAAAAAAAAGGTAAAGGGAGTATGAGTGAGGAAACGTGAATTCAAGAGAGAGAGGGAGGAAAAAAAAAAGAGATAACGGAAAAAAGAGTGAAAAATAAAATAACCAACTTATGGGAAGTTAGACATGGGTTTAAAAAAATGAAATAGATAACAAAAAAAAAATTAAAGAATAAACCTTAATAAGAGGGTAGATAACTTTTTTGATAGAAATGTGCGTTTTTTTTTTTTTCAATAGGTTTTCTGTTTTAATAAAAAAGTTAAGAAAATAGTTTAAATAAATTGTAATATATATCTATTTCATTTTTTTTTTTTTGGATAAACTTGAGGATGTTTAAAAAAAAAATGATTTGAAGAAAAAACGTATAATTGCTTTGAAAAAGTGGTTAGTGGGAGAGTGATCTTATTTTGTTGGCAATGTTTTAGTGGGAGTTAAAAGACGTAGTTTTACCATATTATCCTTTAGTTTTGTTTCTACTTAAACTTAGGGAAATAGGAGTATTTTGAAAAAAAAAAAAATCCGGTCCCCCTTAAATAATAGTATAGATATATTTATAATTTAACAATTTTTTCAAAAGGTAATAACTAATTATCAAAGTAGATACAAATAAGTAAATAATACGGTTGTTATTCCTTTTAAAAAAATATTATATATCTATACTACTGTTAATTAATTAATTAATTTTTTTTATCAAGGTGTAGAACTATTTTTAAGCGAGCAGTTGTAGGACTAAAAATTATTATACAATTTTTCTAGAAAACTGTAAGTGATTAACTATTGTTTACCCATAAACTTAATTAATAATTTTTTTATCAATTACACTTTGTTAGTTCACAATTGTGATAAGAAGTTGTAAAAAATTTTGTGATTAACTTTTCCTTTTAAGTTCAATTGTTAGTTTATGTTAATAGGATGATGGTCACGTGGCACTATTTGCAATAGTGGCCAAAAACGTGGCACTCTTAGAGCATTAGCAATGGGAAATGCCAATTCTACTCTATTTTAGCATTTTAAAAAGCTACTTTATTATTATACCATACCATTTTAGCATACCTCTAGCATCCCAAAACTCTATTTTTATTAAAATATTATTTTTCAATCTTTCTTTATTATTTTTTCCAACTACCACTTTCTTTCATTTCCAACTACCACTTTTTTTCAAATTTGGCATGCTTCCAACGGTCACATTTTCTGGGCTGTGCAGTTTCCAATTCTTTCCTGCCTTTATTTCTTTCCTTGGCCGTTCTTTCTTTCTTTTCTTTTTTTTTTTTTTTTTTTTTTTGATAAACTGGATGTAGAATTAAAAATCCAATTAAACTCAATTTACTCAAACTTGCAATTTTTAAAAATCCACATTCGTACATACATACATACATACATATATATATATATATATATATATATATGCAACCTACCAAATATCAATATACTTAACCTGCCAACTTAAAAAATCCACATACATGTATATACTTGCAACCTGCCTAATATTAATGTAATCAATTTAAATCCACATAAATATATATACATGCAACCTGCCAAAAATCAATGTACTCAACCTGCCAACTTTAAAAATCCACATATGTATATACATACAACCTGCCTAATATCAATGTACTCAACCTAAATCCACATACATACATATACATGCAACCTGCCAAAAATCAATATTCTCAACCTGCCAACTTTAAAAAATCCACATACGTATATACATGCAACCTGCCTAATATCAATCAACTCAACCTAAATCCACATACATACATATACATGCAACCTGCCAAAAATCAATATACTCAACCTGCCAACTTTAAAAATCCACATACGTATATACATGTAACCTGCTTAATATCAATGTACTCAACCTAAATCCACATACATACATATACATGCAACCTGCCAAAAATCAATATTGTGTACCTGCCAACTTTAAAAATCTACATACGTGTATACATGCAACCTGCCTAATATAAATGTACTCAACATAAATCCACATACATACATATACATGCAACCTGCCAAAAATCAATATACTCAACCTGCCAACTTTAAAAATCCACATACATAACTATCAACTTTGTCTTTAGAAGACTCGTACATATATCAAATTACAATAAAACACCAAATACATAACTCACACACTAAAAGTTCCTACAAATCCCCTTGTAATTGCCATAAATGCTCAATGAGGTCTGATTGGAGTTGAAAATGATTTTTATGATCTCGAATACATTGATGGGTTTCAATGAACTCCGTAAATGTATTTGTGCGCTCCCGTGACAGTTGTATAGTAGGATTGTCGTCAATTTGCTCATAATCTAATTCCACCGCTTCATTCACATCTCGCTCATCCTCAACAATCATATTATGAAGAATTACACACGCTTTCATGATGTCTTGAAGCGTTTCACTATGAAAAAATCTTGCAGGTCCACGCACAATTGCGAATCTTGCTTGAAGCACTCCAAATGCACGCTCTACATCCTTCCTATTCGCCTCTTGGGCTTTTGCAAATAATTTTTTTTTGTGTCCTTGTGGAGATGGAATTGTTTTAACAAATGTTGACCACTTCGGATATATGCCATCAGCAAGGTAGTATCCCATTGTATACTCATGACCATTGATTGAGTAATTAACTGCAGGAGCACGTCCTTGTTCGAGCTCAGAAAATACAGGAGACCGTTCTAATACATTAATGTCATTATTTGACCCAGGTAACCCAAAAAATGCATGCCATATCCACAGGTCAAATGATGCAACTGCTTCCAAAACAATGGTTGGCTCACGAAGGTGACCAGAATACTGACCTTTCCATGCAACCGGACAATTTTTCCATTTCCAATGCATGCAATCAATGCTCCCTAGCATCCCTGGAAATCCACGTCTTTCCCCATTGGCTAAAAGTCTAGCAATGTCTTCACTGTTTGGAGACCTCAAGTATTCCTTGGAGAAAATATCAACCACCGCTTTAACAAATTTTTTCAGACTTTCCATTGCAGTGGATTCTCCAATCCGCACATACTCATCCATAAAATCAGCTGTAACTCCATATGCAAGCATCCTAAGTGCAGCTGTTATCTTTTGAAGAGAAGATAAACCCCATTTTTGGGCATTATCTCTTTTTTGGATAAAGTACGGTTCATAAATTTCTACTTTAGATTGAATACGGAGAAAAAGAGACCGACTCATCCGAAATCTCCTCCGAAATAAATTAGGAGGATATACAGGTGTGTCTGAAAAGTAGTCGAGATAAAGTCTTTTATGACCTGCCAAACGATCACGTTCAATATACCGACGATGTTTACGTCGGGATGTTGAACCCCTAAGAATTCGCCTCATTATCTCATCCTCGTCTGAGTCGTCAAAAAGCAACTGTTTAAAAAGAGAGCGACCCATAGAGACAACCTTGAAGACAACAGTGTTAGGAAATTATCACTATTATTCAAAAAGAAAATAATTAATAAGGGTTTAGAGTGTAAATGTGTTAAACTTGGACATCATGTGTTAAACTTGGACATTGTTAAAAAAATTACACTTAACGTAAAAGCGTAAATGTTGTGTACAGAGTGTATATCAAAGAATGTGAGAAAATAATGATCCTTAACTTATTTGCTTGTGTACTATGTTCCCATGGAACAGCACTCAAGATAATAGGTGGTGGAGATGGTACAATAATTCAAAGCATAGAAGAGAAAGAGAAAGCTGTTATGAGCAGACAATAAGGAAAATAAGAAAGAGAACCATAGTCAATTCACTAGGTCCATTATAACACTTTCTGCAGACAATGATCTTAAATTTAATTCAATTGGTCCCCTTCCTAAGCCTAATTTAATTGGTCCCCTTCTAGGAATTTAATTGGTCCACAAAAAGAAAGAGAAAGTAGTGTATGTTTATTTGATAGTGAGTGGAGAAGATCATTGATGACTCATTTCTTAAGTGCATATTGTAGCTGCCGAAGTCTTCTGGGCCAACCATATATGATGGATGATTAAAGGAAGGTACTTGTTTTCTCTCACATTTTGCTCTTTTGATGCAAAAGTTGTCCATCACTAGACACTGCATAACCCTACATTCTCATGCATTTTACTTGGTCCAATTAATGTTCTTTAAGAATCCCTACACTAACATGCCCTTCTATTCTCATATTCGTGGTCCAGTAAGACCCTTTAATGATGCAAAAAAATCTCTATAAGTTAGTGATCCAATTAAGTTTTGAAAGACCTACCAAAGAATAACACAGTAAGCTTGACGTAATATTGTTGTGGTGTCGGTCAAAACTCCTCCAATACTTAAGTTAGCACTCTTAATATTGGAATTTCAAAGTTTAAAAATATTTTTGGTCAAACTATACCCATCAACCTTAATTTAAATGCTAAAAATATATTACACAAATGATTACATTTCACTTATTTAGCCTATAGGTAGTGATTACAATTTGGTTGGTGTCAATGATATGGATTATTTATTCATTAATCTCTCATATTTGACTCTAAAAATTATTGGATTAGAGACGTTCAATCTCTAATCCATAGGTTGTCTTAATCTTCCAAGCCAAAAAGATAAAGCTATAAATTTTAACCCTTTATTGTACAAATGGCTTTGTCAAATTATCATTCCCAATCCCCTTTAATGTTATATTAAATCATTCATGAAGTTTGGAGGAGAAAGAAAGAAAAGATCATGATATATAGTCCCATCATATATCAAGAGCTTAGTCCTAAAGCTTTGATGTTCTTTTAGGGGTAAAAGATTCTCTTTTATGAAGTGAAAAACACTATCTTTATTCCAAACCTTCCTTATCAATATTCAATCCCCCTCCCTCCAATTATCATAACTAAGACGGTCCCCAAATATAATGCTACTAGCTGAAGAAGTTTGAGTGGCTATGCATATATATGGTGATATAACACTACTTCCAATTCATTGAATTGGACATCACGTGAAAGCTAAAGCCCTACAAACAGCCACACAAAACAGCCACACAAAACAGCCACACAAACAGCAACTGACAACCATATAAACAGATTTAATATGGAAGATATGATATCAAACATAGAAGCCTGCAATTAGTATATAGTATTGGGAAATCTTGTGTTAGATTTGATGTGCTAAGACATAGCCTAGCAATGAGCATAAAGCAAACTATTCTTAAACAATTTTACTAAAGAATAGAATATGCTGTCTATATGAAGCAGAACAACTTATTCAGCAACCAAATTGATAACTATTACAGGCTGTGAATTCTTTGACTCGTTCTCAACAACACCTCTATATATTTGTCCCTACCATGGTGGCTTTCTATCAACAACACCTCTATATAAGAACCTCAACTCTGTCACACAAACAGCCACACAAAACAGCCACACAAACAGCCACACAAACAGCAACTGACAACCATATAAACAGATTTAAAATGGAAGATATGATATTAAACATAGAAAATACATAAGTTTTTCATATTAGCAAAAATGATGTGATTACATAAGTGGCACAACCTACTGCCAATTGATCAAATTGGAACAATACATCACCTACATGTTCCAAACCTATGCGTAAAATAAGGTCGAAACAAAATGGCATCTACATATGCCGAACCACAACCCTAAGGTTACGACAAGACATCTACATGTTCCTTGGGTCCCCATCTTGTCTTGCAAGGATTTGATCCTTGAGATTTTCAAAATAACGTCTTTCTTTTTCATTCATGTTACTTGTATCCATGGTCATTATGCTTCTCTCCTCCCTAAGAGTTTCAAGACGAATCCTTTCCGCATCCACTCGGATCTTCTCCGCTTTGATGCGCAGAGCCTCTTGGTCTTGTTCATGTGATGCCTGAATATATTGCAATTTTTTTGCCAAATAATCATCAAAACCCTTATCATCATCTGTCCTCTTTCGCTTAGCCTTTTCGGCTTTTCTACCAATTGGTCTCTCTAGCACCACTGTGTCATTATCATTACTATCAACTTCATCAATTGAACTTGGAGTTTGAGAGAGCCCTTTTGATTTTTCCTTAGGCATACTCCACTTTGGTTGGTTCTTCAACTCAACCCAACAATGTTCATAAGCAAAAGCTATTTTTTTGCCGGTTGTTGGATTTGGTGTAGCTTTATATAGATCCTTCGCATCTTTCAACTAAAGTTTTTTTTTAAAAAAAAAAATAATTAGAGTCTTGAAACTATAAAGGAAATTAATATTGTGACACCATTACAATGTAATTTATACCTTGTCCTCGTTAGTCGCACCACTTCTATTTCGGGCTTCAACTTTAGCCACGAACCCAGCAAACCTACTTGTCTCCCTATTAATATTTCCCCATCGACTTGATAGGGAGGAAATAGAACGTGTGGTTCCAAAAGTATTATTCGCACAAAAATATTCCCAAATTTTAGCCCAAAATTTTTCACCCTTTTGATCAGTACCATGCACAGCATCCATGCCAATGTTAAGCCATGCAGAGATGAGGAGGAGGTCCTCATCTACACTAAAGTTGCCACCACGTTTTGTTGAATTAGAGGTGACAATTTCAACTTCCGGTAAAGACTGGATGGGCATTGAAGGATTTTGAGACCCACTAAAAAATGGTTCCAAATTATCGGAATCCCCTTGTAAGAAATTACCATATTGTTCAATGTCTTCTTCCCTAACCATCCCTTTTAAATAGGGAACTTGAAACAGTTAGTGTATGAAGTCAATTAATGTATGAAATCAATTCTTATTTGTAACTTCACAATCAGTACTAATCATAATATTTTGGTGGCAACTTCTCACATATAGCTCACATATAGCAAAATCCTACAATATATGTTGACAACTCTTATAATCAAAACAATATATGTTGACAGCTCCTAATCAACATATTTCAACTATACTACAGTAAGTTTTTGTTGACAACTTCTAAGCTGAAACAACATATTTCAGCTCCTAATCAAAACAATATATGTTGACAACTCCTAATCAAAGAGAGAATGGAGAGAATAGACAGAGAGAGAAACTTACTGGTAATTGAAGATGATCCTGAGCAAACTTTCTGAAGATGCTAATCCTATGCCAGAGAACGAAAACCTCTCGTGGATGAAGGTAAATCTCACCTCTGCAAAGTAGAAAACAATTCTTTGATCAAAACCCAAACACAAACACAAGTTGAATCCCTCTTTTTCTTGCAGAGAGAGAAAAAAAACACAAACACAATAACTAAATCAGTACATTGATCAAAAGAAACACAAACAGAGCTGCCTCTTCATCAGTACCATCCTCAGTTGTCGGTGACCTCAACTCCACCGAATGTTGCTGCCTTAGTTGTTTATTTTTTATTTTTATTTTTATGAAGTGATCTTATCTATTCTAAAGAAAGAGTCAGGACCTATGAAAAAAAGTACATACTGATCTCGTGTAAATCCAGGACTGTTGAATAAACTAAACAATCCTAAAGCAACAAATCTGTGAGATACACACAGTTATTTTAAATTAAACACCAGCAAACCAAGTAGTATCTAAAAAATTCTCTGCAACAACAACCTAATTGCCAATATCACCATATCCGTGAAATCCAGGTAGCTGAAGTGAAAAGGCTCAATAGACTCAATACTAAACCAAGGGGTACAGCCATAAAGAAACCAAAAAAAAAAAAAAATGTGAAGCGGTGGCAATCAGACCAGTCGGAGGAGCTAAGTATGTATATGCACAAACACAAACAGAGCTTACAATAAATCAGTGCAGAAAAGAAACACAAACACAAACATAAACACAATACATTGATCAAAACCCACCTTACAGTCAGCACCAACACCGACGGAGCTGAATCCCCCAAACACCGAGATGAGATTTTGCAGATGTGGGTGTGTGAGAGGGTGAGAAATTTTGGAGATGGAAATGGGTGAGAAATTTCGGAGATGTGGGTGTGTTTCGGTGATGAAGCTTCAAAGATGAGAGAGCAGATGGAGATTCGGAGATGGAGAAGATGGAGATGGAGATTTCGGAGATGGAGATGGGTGAGAAATTTCGGAGATCTGTTTGTGTGCTACGGCGATGACGCTTCAGAAATGAGAGAGCAGATGGAGAATCGGAGATTTCGGAGATGGAGATGGAGATTTCGGAGATGGAGATGGAGATGGAGATGGAGCGTCGAAGATGGAGATGGGTTTCGGCGATGGTTTCAGACTTCAGAGATGAGAGAGCAGGTGGAGAATCAGAGATGAAGATTTCGGAGATGGAGATATCGGAGATGGCGATGGAGATGAAGATTTCGAGATGCAGATGGGTTCGGCTATGGATGGAGTTTCAGACTTCAGAGAGGAGAGACGTTTGGAAGAGAGAGAAGTTCTCAGAGGAAATGAGAGAAAAGAAAGAAATCGCGTGGGAAGGAGTTAATAAAATATAATTTTTTTTTTACAATACTTGCTACAGTGCAATTCTAAAGATAGAATTGCACTGTAGCAGTATTGCAAAATATTTTACAATACTTCAGTTTGCAATTTTCTGATGCAAAGCATTTGGGGGCTGCAAATGCCAAATATACCTTACATTTGGCATTTGCATTCCCCAATGCTAATGCTCTTACATTGCATGCACATTTATTCATTTCACCTACCCCAACCGAACTCCATCCACTCTACTGGAATACAAGTATACATACTTTCAAATCCTTCTCAAATATCTGTGTTTTAAAATTTTAACTTTTTAGAGCAACCACATCAGTTGGTTTATTTTACACGTCCATTTTTACACTAAAAATCTACTTTTTTTATTTTACACATTCAATTTTACAAAATACCCACATCAGTTTATCTATTCTATCATCTACTTTATTTAAATAATCATTTTCTCACTTTTTTTTTTATTATTTTATCTCTACCCTCTCTCTCTCCACTCACGGGACTTTAATAGAGATGCTTCTCTAAAACTTCTCAAATTTTCATTTAACTCCACTCCTCTCCTCTCTCTTCCATCTAACTCCTCTCCTCTCTTCCAAACTCTGAAATTTCGATCCAAGCAAGGAGCACGCCGATCTAAGCACGGAGCACGACGCTGATCCAAGCACGCCGAGCCAAGCACGGAGCACGGTGCCGATCTGAAACTCCGATCCAAGCACGGCGAGAAGAACGACAATCCCAGGACGCCGATCTGAACTCTGATCCAAGCACGTCGAGAAGAACGCCGATCCCAGGACGAAGATCTGAACTCCGATCCAAGCACGGCGAGAAGAACGCCGATCCAAGCACGCCGATCTGAACTCCGATCCAAGCACGGCGAGAAGAACGCCGATCCAAGCACGCCGATCTGAACTCCGATCCAAGCATGGTGAGAAGAATGCCGATCCAAGCACTCTGATCCAAGCACGCCGATCTAAAACTTCGATCCATGCACGCCGATCCACTCTCTCTGTCTCCGTTAGTGTGTCCGTGTGTGGGTGTGTTTGGTTTTGTGCTGTCTATGGTTGATTTTGTTGTTGATTTTATGGTTGATTTTTGATTTTGTTAATGGGAGTGTGAATCAGAGAAAGAAGTCATTAGATAGTTTTGCAGACGAAGAAGAGAGAGAAAAAAAGGAGCGAAATTAGAAATTATTAAAATAATGTATAGAAGAGCTACAGTAACCGTGGATATATACACGGTTACTGTAGCTCTTGCATATTTATACACGATTTTGCACCATTTTACACCCACTGGTGTGGGAGTTTTTTTGATCAAAATGTGTAAAAAGAGCTCCTTTTTGTATTTTGCAAGACTATCCACAGACTGATGTGGATGCTCTTACTCTACATGCCTCTCTCTTTGTGGCTTTGTGCTGCAAAGTGCAAAATGCAAATATGTGGAGGTTGAAGTTTCATGAGTAATCTAACTCAAAAGAATCATAAAAGGTCACTTTTTGTTTGTTAGAAATACTGAATGATTGTATTGTATTTCTCAAATAATAGAATATACATGAGTGTCTTTATATAGGAGGCATAAGAGTGTAGTACAAGAATGTGTACTATACAAGTAATCTAGTTAGACTTAAAGCCCACGACACTATACACGTTAACAACTGTTCTTTACCCCTCTTTTTGCTCATTGTTACAAATTTTTTTTATTATATTTGATGTCGTGAGGTAGAATAGAAATGGTGGAACTCAGTAGAGTCAAAACATTGCAGCAGGTAACAATGAGAGAGAGAGAGAGAGAGAGAGAGAGAACAAAATTCATTCCAGCCGAAATTTTCAATCTGGCCGAAATTACCCAAAATTGGTCGAAATTTGAGCTGAGGTGGAATAGGGTGTATTCTTGTTCTAGTTTTCATGCCGGTACAAAAAATTCCGTCCGTTCCAGCCAGAGCATAACGGAATTAATAACATTGCACCAAACCAAATACCAAAAAAAATTGGCGCATGCTACGTTGATGTTCTACTTTGAAGGACAAAGATTAAAATGTACTAAAATTTATGTATTAGACGCTGCCATCACCTCGAGTGCTTCCATTCCTTCTGCAGTTTGTTGTGTCTCTAATGGGCATATTATCTCAGTCTTCACAGCTAAAGAATCAGTCTCCTCCCCTGCCTGGGCCAAAGCTAAAGCAGCCCTTCTTGCTGTTTTTTCAGCAGCTAACCTCCAGCTCCCATTTGTCATTTTTGAAGGCAATGCAAAGATTGTAATTGACTCAATTAAAGCTCCTAGTTCCACTCCTTTTTGGGACCTTAGATCAATCATCTCTGATATTCAGCTCCTCCTTCCCTCCTTTTCTCAAGTTGTATTTAATTTTTGTCATAGAGCCTCTAATGGCCTAGCCCATTCTACTGCTTTTTGGGCATCTTTTTGTTCAACTTGGGGACCCCAACTCATCTCATCCATCCCTTCTTGGGTTCTTTGTGAGGATTCCCCTCTGTTGTCTTTGCCCACTTTTGGGCTTCCTGTTCAATAATATTTTACTTACCAAAAAAAAATTGCTACCTTGGTTGGCTGTTATTGTGGCACTCTTTTGTTTCTCTTGCCTTTTATTCTTTTAAGGTCACTTATGGCGAAGAAGACGCTATTAGACCATTGCCTTGGAACCCCGAGAATCTTGCTTGGCATTCAAATATTTCCCGCATGCGACTGAGGAAGAACCAAACTCTCGAGAAGTTATTCATACTCTGTGTGATGATATTTTTTAGTATAAGTGGTTGAATATATTAATTGCATGTGTAGATTGATGACCGTTATCAGTTGACTTACATAGGAGATTCTAAATGGAATTAGATTTGATTCCAATTATTTTAATTCTCGTTTGTGTGCGTCTTTGTATCATCAACATCCATGTCTATAAAGTATAAACAAAGAAATGAATGTGTGCATCTATTTAACCAAAAGAAAAAAAAAAAGTACCGATTCTTCATGGATACATTTGCTCTTCTCCATGTATGTGCTTAGATTTTATTTTACATCTATAGAAACTGTTCAGTATGACATACCATGTGTGAAAATCAGAATAAAATTTTGCCATATTTTATAATTTCATGATAATTTACGTTTAAAAACAGAGAACTACATTAAGGAAAATTATCATCCCCAGCTGCAAGGTCAGAAACTGAAAAAGGCAAAGTTATAATTGTGCCTCCTTTATTCCAATAATTTTGGATACATTGCTTAGAGTGATTTAATTCAAGCTGTAGGAGTGAAAATTAAGGTGTTGAGGGAGTTGTAGTGAAAAGCAATATGATAAACAGGAGAGTGACAGAGAGTATTAGCTTAAGATAGGCTGCAATGGTGGAAATAAATACAAGTGCTCGACCGCAATTAGTTGATAAGGATCCATGGAAAACATCACAATTTTATTGGAACAAATTGAAATTATAACTAAATTGGGCTTGGAGAAACTGTTCACATTGAGTTTTACATGATTAAGTTTTTTGATATAAATTTTTAATCCTGCAATATATTGGTCTGACTAGATTTATGGCCATTGTTTATTGATAAGGTAGTCTGATGGTTGCTTCGTTGTTGTTATTGCTGCTACTGCTGTTGTTCTTCTCATCTTATTATTTGAGCAAATAAAATGCTATCACAAGCTTATATTGTTTCTATATGAGCTTTCTCCTCTCCTTTTTCTTTTCTCTGCTGTCCTTCACTTTTCTCACTTTGTCTTCTACTAATTATAATCTGAAATTATGATTTCTGTGTTATTCTTCTCCTAGTTAAAAAAGTGATTCATTATTTCTGGGATATCAAAATGGAAAAAATATGGCTCTTCTATGCTGTCCATTGTTTAATAGAATTTTAGCACTAATTAAAAAATGAAAAATGTCAGCAAGTCTTAAAAAGAAGAAGTATGGATGATATCTATACTTTTTAAGTATGCTTCTTGTCTTTGTTGTCTTCTCTACGCTATCACAATGGGAGTTGTTTTTTTCCAAATTTATATTCTGCTATCAATTTAAAAGTGACTTAATTGATTTTATTTTATTTCACTAAGAGCAATTATATTGTCAAAAGATAAGAGACTATACAACAAAGAACTTCTGATCTCAAGGATTCTGCACTTGCTCTCACTTTCTTGCAATTATATTGGTTTTCAGATTTGTCTTGACAGGGGGCCAGTGTGGAATATGTACAATATGGGCAAGCTGCCCATAATGCTATTGTCCGATTTGAAACACTTAATATAATCATCCGTTGTTTCTCAAAATTTTTATATGCCCATATTCATTCTGATGTATGAATTTCCAAGGTTCCACGAGTTCTTAAAGTTAGAAAACGAAATTGGAAACATCACAAGACAGGAGGTTGTCAGCATGGTACGTCAATGTTTCATACTGTTTGGGAGAGAAAAAGACATACAAAAGAAAACTGAAAATGGGAGAAAAATAAATAAACCTAAATTGCAACGTAGGTGATAGAAAGAGCAGATTTTGGTAGTTTTGAAAGAGACCAGATCAACACAACCCAACCCATAAATCCCACAAAATGGAGCTTACTTTGCTTCATTTTCCTAGCAACCAAACTAGACTTATTGAAAAAAATGACGAGGAGAGATAGAAACAAAAAAATTATTGGGCAGTGGCAGTCAGTGATGTCAGCATCGCGGTGGAAGGAAAGGACAGTAAAACGGTAGTGATTATAAACATGAAAATCCGAGAGAGAGAGAGAGAGAGAGAGAGAGAGAGAGAGAATTTCTATAATTTAAAGACATGATCGATTTGATAAAATTGGACTAGCTCACTAGCCAGTTCAATCTGGTTCATTCCAGTTTAACTGACAAAACACTCAAGGAGAACCGGGCTATAAATGAGAATTGGTACACATTTCAACTTGTTGAACCAGTCAGTTTGATCTTTACTTATTATTATTATTTTTTTATAAATCTGATCTCTATTTTAAACAACGGATTGGAACCACAAAAAACACGATTGGACCCAGTCAACTTTGTTCCAATAAGCTCACAAAGATTATAAAATGTTACTTGCTAGTTTCAATAAATCTTCTATTTTTCAAATACATATATAGAGTACTTAATTCAAGCTGGTACCTAGTACATAAAGTTCCCATTTTTTGCAAGGTATCGCAATCAAGTGCACTTATGCGCATAGCCGCATAGGCCTTTTGGAGTCTAGGTTTTGGACTCTAGGTGCAACGCACATATATTTCAAATATAATATACTTTTTATTATTATAGAATTTTAATTTATGGCATCCACTTCTAATAATTGAACTCTAAGGGCCAGATTTCTTATTCAACTATCAATGACTTTACAAGTTAAACTAACTGAAACCACTCAAATATAATATTTAATAACTGTAAGGACATAGGTTTAGAAATTTTGCCCAAAGGTGGGTGGATTCGCCTAAAATGCTTAACAACAATGAATTTGTAGAGAGTAGGTCAAGAAAAACTGGGCTAGTGTAGATTAGACTGTCAATTGGACGGGCTAAGATCACAAACTGGGAGGAAATACAGGGATTTGTCTTCAAGGGTTGCCTTCGGCCTACGACCGAGAATAGTTGTTTGGTGTAAGTATCGTTCAGTAATGGGTGCAAGTCTTGTTCTTTGTCTCACTGTCCTTTTGTCCCTTCCATTTTTAGGTTCCTTCTTCTTTTTATATTGCTTTTCCCCTTTCTCTGAACCCTCCACGTACAGATGTAATGATTTGTTTGTTGACACTTGTCCCCTCTAGCTTTTCTAGAATCCTCTACGCAGGAGCTGTAAGGCTGGAAGTCACTGTTCAGATGTCTTCTCCACATAAATGCGGTCAGAGGGTTAGTTGTGGAGCATTCAATGCGGGGTTAGCAGCCTTATTCCTTGATATTTTGGGATCTTTTCTTGATACATGCTTCCACAACACTCACCCAGTCTAGCAGAATCCTCTGGGGTACCTTCTTGACCGGCAGAGCTCCAAGTCTTATCTAGGCTTTAATTACCCGAGGTGGTATTCGTCCTCGGCGAAACCCCCGGGATCGTTAAGCTCACATTCAACTTTTCCGACCTTTAGCACGGATCATCTAGGTCGAGTTGAATCGTCCTCGGACTAGCCCTAGTCCTCGGCTTGGGCTTGGGCTTGGGATGCACTATGTAAATGGATAAGGAGTTCCAGGCCCATTATTCCCACTGGCGTGTTGCTCCTACCGGCCCGTTGCCCCTACAATAGCCCCTCGAGATATTTCTTTCTGGGTCTTCGGACAGAAAGGAGGATTTCAATGTCACTGTACTTGATACGAGCTGATCTCGACCTATTTTTGTCTATAAAGACGCCTTTTTAACTTCCCAGGACATGCTCTTGACGTTGTGGCTTTCAAGACGTGTCTTCATTTAATTATGACTGCTCCGTGTCTCTCACGTTCTGCGGTGTGATGCGAATCGTGTGGCTGGGGGTTTTGTGAGGGCATGGGCGGGAATCTTCCCACTTCTAATTGCTTTTTTGATATAAATACCTTCCCAATTGACTCTTTGTTTCACTTTAGCATTCATTAAGTTCTAGTGCACATACATTGAACTCCATCAACAGTCTTTGTTACCCGTATCCCTTTTAAATACCCAAGTTCTGTCCGAGGAGATCTTCTTTATTCCTGTAAGTCTTTACAAGTCACTATCCTTTCTCTTTCCATATTATATTATATTTGTGCTTACTCTTTGTGCTCTTCCTTATCTCTGCCCCATATATCTTTCTCAATTCTTTTAGTTTTCTTCAACACTCATTGGGAATGGGTAGGTTTAAGAGTTTGGTAGATTCTGAGGAGGGGATAGCAAACTTTAAGATTCAATACAAGATTCCTCCTGGAGTAAACATTAGGTATTGTAAGGATAATGAATGGCATGCGAAGAAGCGGGAGGGAGAAGTTGTAATCCCTATGATTGCCTTTATAGAAGAAGGGATGAAAATCCCTATGAGTGCGGTTATAAAGGATTACCTTATAGCCCATAGGTTGATCCCTACTCAGTGTGAGCCCAATGTATTTAGGATTTTAGGCTGTGTAGATGCTTTGAACGAAAACCTAGGTCTAGGATTGACTCACCACGACGTCAATTGGGTCTACAATCTCCACCACCTCAAGGGTCAATGGTATTATCTAAAATCTAGATACCCTGAGGTTAGGTTAATTCAGTGTCTTCCCGAGTCCAATAAGGGTTTGAATAGGGACTTTCTAATCGTGTCGGGTGATTGGCACAACAGCTTACATTGCCCGCCGAAGGGTGGAGAACCAGGTGGGGTTCCAGTTTTAGGAAGACTTACATCGTTTAACCCATTTCCCTTTTACTTGTGTTAATTCTGGTTCTAATACCTTTGATCACCACGATGATCTTGCAGATAAGCACAACACCGAACCTAGACTTGGGTTGGTGAACAAGGACAGCTTGGACAAGATCCTCAGGGCCGAAGTGTTTGTGAACTCGGACGGTCAACTTCGAGTGGCACATTTGATTTTAGGGTACGATCTCATCTCGTCTAGCTTCTAGGCACCAAAGTGTGTCATAAAGGCCAAAGATCCTCGCCTCCATCGAATCAGTGTAGCTGCTCCAGGTTTTCTCCTTCCCGAGGGCGTTCCCATTCCAAAAGGCACCCTCCTAACCTTTCCAATCTTTGAGGGGGTTCCCATATCCAACCCTTCCTCTCGGTGTACTCCTGGTGAAGCTACTCCTTCCCAACATAGCATCAAAGAGGAAGAGGAGAAGAAGGAGAAACAAAAGGAGGTAGTAGAAGTCTCGGATTCAAAAGATCCTTTCGAGGCTTTCAACTAGCCTTTATCTCTGGAGGTATCAACAAGTATCCTCGAGGATCGCAAAGAGTCTGCATTTTGTGCTGAGGATATGGGGATTCAGAGGAAACCGAGATCAACTCTACAAGAGTTGTTAAAGTCTCAGCCGGGAAGGGACGGCCCTGGTAAAGCAACACAGTCCAAGCCACCTGCTCCTCCCACTATTCCACCATCCCGTGCTGACCCTCCTGAGCACAAAAGGAAGAGGGAGGATAAGGGAAAGGAAGTGATGGAGGTGGGGAGACAACACCCTCCTCAGGAAATTGAAGTCCCTAGAGGGGGGAAACAACCACAGACTCAGCAGACTTGGTCGGCCAGTGAGATGGAGCGAAGGGGCTACCATAAATCTACAACCCCAGTCTGGGCTTCGCGTCTGGAATTGGATGGAGCTCTCCTAACTGAGGATGCCTCCATCCGAGACTTTCAGGACGGCAAAGCTGGGTATGTGGCAGATGTAGTGGAGCAATCCCTGCTTCTGCCCAAGGATATGGCCGACCTCAGGCTGATGAGGCAACATGAGGTGTTTCTAGGCCTAAAAAGGGATTTAACTATGGTAAGTTTTACACTTTGTTCTATTTTTCATCATTATTTTTTTGACTGTCCACACTTACTCATTCTTAAATGATCTTTTCATCTTTTGTCGCAGGCCGTTCAAGCTGCATTTCGTGTGGAAGAGATTGTAGGCCTTGCTCAACTTAGAGCCAAGGATGAGGAGGCAAGGAGGATCTCGGTTGTGGACGCCTTTCGCGTAGCTGAAAAGAGTGTCCAAGAATTGCGTACCAAGCTAGCCGAGGAGGAGAAAGAGTGCTGCGGCCACCTTGGACAGTGTGGAGAGGCAGGCCGAGGGTTAGAGAGTGTTGCTGCGCAATGCTGACGACCAGCTAACCTCTTCCAAGCAGCAGATTGTTGCGCTACAGAAGAAACTGGAAGAGGTTCAAAAAGCAAAAGAGCTGGCCGAGAAGGCGAAGGAGGAAGATGAAAAAGCTAGGGATGAGGCGGAACAGCAGGGGTATGACATCGGGGTGGCAAAGACCGAGGAGGCCCTTAGGGTGGAGGTCTCGGGAGTGTGTAGAGATTACTGCTCCCAGGTATGGATTGAGGCCCTCAACCAGGCCGGGGTTGAGGCCTTATCCATACTTAGGAAGACAGAGAATATCTACTACCCCTTGGCCATTCGTGTAGCTCCTTCTGGCAGTCACTCAGCAAACTCTCAACCCGAGGTGGCCGATCCAGCCAAAAGTTGCTCTGACGTGGCTCCTCTCTCCTCCAACAGTCCTCAGTCAGTGAGTGGCCGAGCAGCTTGAGGTTAAGGAGTAAGAAGCTGAAGGAAATAAGGAGGTAGTTTCTAACACTACTTTGCCCCTTGCTGCTCTCCAAGATCCGACTAAGGAGAAAGAACCGCCCAGTATGGAGATCGTGCTTACCAGTCTTCCTCTTCCTCCCAAAGGTCATTCAAAGAATTCGGATCAAGGGTCCACTGAGGATGCAGCTCAACAGTCCAAAGCTCCTCCATCTGGGAAGATTGTAATTAAGAAAAAATAGATCTTTGCTGAGCTTTTCATTGTATTTTCTTCTTTCTTTTTTTTGTTATCTTTGTTTTAAACTTGGGTTTCTTTTTTTTTGTACTTCCATTGCCTTATTTAATGGCTCATATTAATGAAAAGTGCGCATGAATTTTCATCCTTTGTGTCTTTTATACCTGTGTTGACATAACTTTTATTTTTACTTTTTACTCACTGTGTAGAATAATGGGAAGGAAGATTGGGTGGGAACCACTAAAACTATTTCACATTTGGTAAAACATGGGATGAATCTTAAAAATCACATGAACTTCTATGACACGCCAGCAAGCATTGAGACTGCATCTTAAATGGTCAGAATGGTTGTCAACCTTGAAACCTATATAAGTACATTTATAAATACTTTAAGTGATGCTCATGAGCATCTGTTTAAACTGGGTTATGAAAATAGAGTGCTGTTTAGAACAATAGATTAGCTTTAACACCCAAGTGATCAATAAGGAGTACTTAGTTGCCCTGGAGGAATGTTATGGAATGTTAGTTTTTCCTCAGCGAATGGTCCGACAAGGTAGACATAGCTATGGTTCTGCTTAATACTTAGAACAATTTTATGTAGTATTAATTTTTCTAAAGCAGATGGTCCGAGGATTCGGGCATAGTTTTGAATCTGTTTAATACTTAGAACAATTTCATGTTGTATTAATTTTTCTAAAGCAGATGGTCCGAGGATCCAGGCATAATTTTGGATCTGTTTAATACTTAGAACAATTATATGTAATATTAATTTTTCTAAAGTAGATGGTCCGAGGATTAAGCAGAACAATTACATGTAGTATTAATTTTTCTAAAGCAGATGGTTTGAGGATCCAGACATAGCTTTGGATCTATTTAATACTATGAACAATTATTGGAAGATACTAATTTTCCAAAGGTATGTGGTCCAAGAGACCAGGCAAAACCAGGGTTCTATTTGATTTTTGCAATTTAGAGCATTTGAAAATCAAACGTAATATACTAAACAAGAATATGATAAAGTACACTTTTATTAATAATAATACATTTTCAGGTTGTTTACATTCTAGGGGTGCAATATTGTCTTATTCTCTAAACCCTCTAAGTAGTATGCACCTATTCTAGCCACAAATATAATTCGATACGGTCCTTCTCAATTGGGTCCCAATTTTCCCCAAGAAGGGTTTTTTGCAGAGCCAACCACCTTTCACAATACCAGATGCCAAAGGTCTTAACTTCACGTTGACATCATATTCTCGTTGAGTTTATGCTGATTGTAGGCCAATTGGACCATGGCACTTTCCCTCCGTTTTTCAATTAAGTCCAGATTTCTCTCTAGTAAGTTGTCGTTGTTGCTCAGAGTGAAAGAGCTCGTTCTTAGTGTGGGGAATCTCGTTTCCAATGGAATAATAGCCTCAGCTCCATAGGTTAACGAAAAAGAGGTTTCACCAGTAGACTTCCGAGGAGTAGTCCGGTAAGTCCACAGCACATGTGGTAGTTCCTCAACCTATTTTCCTTTGGAATCGTCTAATCTCTTCTTGAGCCCACTTACTATAACCTTGTTTACAGCCTCGGCTTGTCCATTCCCTTAAGGGTAGGCTGGGGTGGAGTACCGATTCGTTATTCCTAACCCGCAGCAGTATCTTCGGAAAGATTTGCTATCAAACTGAAGTTCGTTATCCGAGATGAGGGTATGGGGGACTCTGAACTGAGTGACAATGTTCTTCCAAATGAACTTCTTCATATTTGCATCCCGGATGTTGGCCAATGGCTTTGGTTCAACCCATTTAGTGAAATAATCTGTGCCGAACACCAGATATTTCTTATTTCCTGCTGCTTTGGGAAAAGGACCCACAATATCGAAGCCCCACTGGGCAAAGGGCCAAGGACTGGATAAAGGATTAAACTCTCCTCCTGGTTGATGGATATTCGGGGCAAATCTCTGGCATTGATCACACTTCTTTACATATTCCTAGGCTTCTCTGTGCATATTGGGCTATCAATATTCTTGAGTGAGGGCTCGATGAGATAAAGATCTCGCTCCGGTGTGACTCCCACAAGTTCCCTTGTGTAGCTCTTCTAGGAGAATTTCAATCGCCTCGGGATGAATGCACAACAGATATGGTCCAGAAAAAGACCTCTTGTATAACTTTTGATCCTCAGATAGCCAAAACCGAGGAGCTTTCCTCTATATCTTATCTGCTTTTGGCTTATTCTCAGGTAGAATATCATTTTTGAGAAATTGAATGACAGGATCCATCCAGCTGGAGCCCATCCTTGTCTGATGAATGGTTGACACTTCTTTTCTCAACCCAAAAGGTTCCAGGAGATCTTCAATGAGAATTACCCTTGGTAGACTCTGCGCCGAGGAGGTTGCCAATGTTGCAAGAGAGTCTGCATGTGCATTTCTACTTCTAGGAATTTGCATCAAGTTGAAGGATTTAAACCCGGATTGCAAATGTCTAACCTGGCTCAGATACTCTTGCATTCTAGGGTCCCGAACCTCTAACTCCCCTCGGACCTGGCCTACCACAAATCTGGAGTTCGAGAATATGTCCACGGTTTTTCTCCCATCTTTTGAGTCATGGTCATCCCTACCAGTAGAGCTTCGTATTCCGTTTCATTATTTGTGGCGGAAAATCTAAGTCTTAGTGATTTTTCAATGGTGATGTTCTCGGGGAAGATCAGGACTAGCCCTACACCAGATCTTTTAAGGTTTGAGGCGTCGTCAACATAGACCTTCCACGACGGTGCTCGCTCTACGGAGATTATCCCAACTGAATTTTCATCCATGTGATGTTTATTCATATCTTCTTCTATTAGGGCCTCGGTAAACTCGGCTAGAAGGTCGGCGAGGACCTGATCCTTTATAGGGGTACGAGGCATGTACTTGATGTCATAAGCCCCCAATTTCGTTTCCCACTTCGCGATCCTCCCTGTATAATCAACGTTTCGAAGCAAGGCCTTGAGTGGCAATTGAGTCAAGACAACAACAGTATGCGCCTGAAAATAATGTGGAAGTTTGTGGGTGGCATGCACCACAGCTAGGATGGCTTTTTCCAATGGCAAATATCTGACCTCAGCCTCATGTAGGGACTTGCTCACATAATATACGGGCCTCTGCACTCCATTGTCAACCCTTACTAATACCAGGCTTATCGCATAGGCGGCCACCATGATATAAGCAAATAGGACTTCATCTCCTTCAGGTTTGGACATAATCGACGGCCGAGAAAGATAGTCCTTCAGCTGCTGGAATGCTATGGCACATTCCTCTATCCATTCAAAATCATTCCATTTATTTAATAACCAGTAGAAGGGTCTACACCTATCTGCGGATCGGGATATGAAGCGATTCAAGGCAGCAGTCATTCTTGTCAATCTTTGCACTTCCTTGGGATTCCGAGGTGGCTATAGCTTATTAATGGCCTCAACCTGGTTTGGGTTAACCTCAATTCCACGATGAGTAACCATGTAGCCTAGAAACTTTCCTGACCCCACTCCAAAAAAACACTTGGAAGCATTGAGTCATAACCTGTGCCCTCTTAAGACTTTAAAAATGTTTCCGAGGTCACCAATGTGCTCGGCCTCCTTCTTGCTCTTGACCACCATATCATCAATGTAAATTTTGATGTTCTTCCCTAGCTGCGACTCAAACATCCCTGTCATCATCCTTTGATAAGTAGACCCTGCATTTTTAAGCCCAAATAGCATCACCTTGTAATGATAGTTTCCGATAGAGGTAACAAAAGCTGTTTTCTCCTGGTTTTCCAAGGCCAGAGGTATCTGGAGATAGCCTTGGAAAGCATTCAGAACGCTCATCCAAGGATGTCCTACAGTTGCGTCTACCAACTGGTCAATTCGAGGAATGGAGAAAGGGTCCTTTGGGCAGGCATTGTTCAAGTCTGTGTAGTCCACGCATACCCGCCACTTGCCATTTTTTTTCTTCACCATCACAGTATTAGCCAGCCAATCGGGATAAAACACCTCCTTAATAGCCCCAGCCTGCTTAAGTTTTGCCACCTCTTCCTTGACGGCATCAGAATGTTCATTTGAAGAGTGCCGAGGAGGCTATTTTTTGGGCGTAGTAGATGGATTAACGTTCAGATGATGACAGATGAAACTCAGATCTACTTCCAGTGTTTCGTAAGCATTCCAAGCAAATACGTCAATATTCTGCCTCATAAATTGCACCAACTCTTCCTTTTCCCGAAGAGGTAATTGAGTACTGACTTGAAAAAATTTCTCTGAATCATTATCAACAAGAACCTTCTCTAACTCCTCACATCTTACCTCTTCGGCCCCTCCACCAGAAGCTGAGGCTGTGGACTTTAACTTCTAGAATTTTTTATCAACTGTGGTCAAAGATTCAGACTCAGGTCGGTGCGTGATAGTAGCCACCAAACACTGCCGGGCCATCGTCTGACTTCCAATCAACTCCTCAACCCGATCTCCAGACGGGTACTTCACCTTGAGATGAAGGGTGGATGAAACGGCCCTAAGGGCGTGGAGCCAGGGCTGTGCCATGATAGCAGTGTATGGAGAAAAGGCATCCACCACTATAAAGTCCACCTCCACCACCTCTAAGTCGGCCTGGATAGGTAGCCTGATCTGTCCGTGCAGAACAACAACCTTTCCATCAAAGCCGACCAGAGGTGAATTATAGCTGGTGAGATTAAGCCCCTTGTACAGGTCTAGATACATAATCTTAGCCCCACTGCCCTAGTCTACCAGTACCCTCTTCACATCATAGCCACCGATCCTAAGAGTTATAACTAGGGCATCATAATGAGGCTACATGGTCCCGGCTTTGTCTTCGTCCGAGAAGCTTAGTGCCGGATAAGCCCTTATTTTAGCCCTCTTCGACTTATGACCAGAGTCTCCGGTATACGGCCCAGCTACAGTCATTACCCTGGAGGGATATGACCTTATTTTGTCCAGCGCGGCGAGAATGACATGAATTGTTCCTAAAAGGGGTCTTGAGGAATTACTGCCTTGAATCCCTGAGCCTGTCTGACCTTCTTGCTCGTTAGGTTGATTCAAGAATTGTTTCAGCCTGCCATCTCGGATCAACTGCTGCAAATGGCTCCATAAAGTCTTGCAGTCCTCGGTCGTATGCCCGCGCTCTCTATGATACTGGCAATGCAGACTTTGGTTACGCTTGGTGGGCTCTCTGCTCATATTGCTCAGCCACCTAAAGTATGGCTCGTTCTTGATCTTGTCCAAGATTTGATGTACCGGTTCTCGGAACACGGTACTAACAGCTTGGGCGGCCCTGGGCCTAGATTCCCCTCCAAATTCTCTCCGTGGTCGGTTATTGCCATAACAATCCGACCTCAAATCCCTCATCTCCTAGGAGATAACCTTACCTTTCCCCTTTTCTTGCTGTTGGTCATCCTCAACTCTCTTATACTTGCCAATCCTGTCCATGAGCTGGCGTACACTGGTGACAGGTTTCCCTGTTAGGGACCTCCTCAATCCGTGCTCGGCGGGCAGGCCAACCTTGAAGGTCCTGACTACCACATCATCAAAGTCACCTTCTATCTCGTTAAACATCTCCCAATATCGGTCCGAGTACATTTTCAAAGTTTCCCATCCCTCATGGACAAAGACAGCAAGGAATCTAGAAGTCGGAGAACTCTGCTGCATGTGATAAAACGGGACCCAAATGCCTGAGTAAGCTTTTTGAAAGAGTTAATGGAACCCGCTCTCAGGCCTTTGAACCATCTCATCGCCAAAGGTCTTAAACTAGATGGGAACACCTTGCACATCAAGGACTCATTTCTAGAGTATACTGTCATTCTCTAGTTGAAATAGCTAACGTGCTCAACAGGGTTTGTACGGCCATTATAGAGAGTGAACGTGGGCTGGGTGAATCGTCTGGGAAGTCGTCCCCCCTCGATCTTGCACGTAAAGGGAGATTTAGATATTCGGTTGAGCGCTTTACTCATGGCATCATTTCCTAAGCCCCTCAAAGATGAACCTCCACTCTTGTGTTCTCAGTGATAGTCCTCCTCATTCAAGAAGGTTTCGCTTGGGGGCGTTCTTGATCTATGTCTATAATCATCATCCTACTCCCCATCTGAGGAAAGGTCAGAGACTGAGGGATTCCACCTCCTCCGCTCTTGGTGTAACTTCTTCTTCAGGTAGTTAATCTCCTTCTGCATGGCCTTGGCATGTTCATCCTGAGAAATATGGCTATCGCCCCTAGAATGTCTTTCGCCAGAGTTGATTGTATGTACGCTTCCTTCTTGGCCCTCTTGAGGATGCTCCTCTCATTGAGACCCCATAGATTCCAAGTGGTGTGGACCTAAGCCTACCATGATTGAAGATCTAAAACTCTAACCAATCAGCCTTCCCATAAACGGCGCCAATTGTAAGGACACAGGTTTAGAAATCCGTCCCAAAGGTGGGTGGATCTGCCTAAAAGGCCCAACAACAATGAATTTGTAGAGAATAGGTCAAGAAAAACTGGGCTAGTGTAGATTAGACTTTCAATTGGACGAGCTAAGATCACAAACTGGGAGGAAATACAGGGATTTGTCTTAAAGGATTGACTTCGGCCTATGTCCGAGGATAATTGTTTGGTGTAAATATCGTTCAGTAATGGGTGCAAGTCTTGTTCTTTGTCTCACTGTCCTTTTTTCCTTTTCCATTTTTAGGTTCCTTCTTCTTTTTATATTGCTTTTCCCCTTTCTCTAAACCCTTCACATACAGATGTAATGATTTGTTTGTTGACACCTGTCCCCTCTACCTTTTCTAGAATCCTCTACGCAGGAGCTGTAAGGCTGGAAGTCACTGTTCAGATGTCTTCTCCACATAAATGCGGCAGAGGGTTAGTTGTGGAGCATTCAATGCGGGGTTGGCAGCCTTTTTCCTTGATATTTTGGGATCTTTTCTTGATACATGCTTCCACAACACTCACCCAGTCTAGCGAAATCCTCTGGGGTACCTTCCTGACCGGCAGAGCTCCAAGTCTTATTCCGGCTTTAAATACCCAACGTGGTATTCGTCCTCGGCGAAACCCCTGGGATCATTAAGCTCACATTCAACTTTTCCGACCTTTAGCACGGATCATCTAGGCCGAGTTGAATCGTCCTCGGACTAGCCCTAGTCCTCGGCTTGGGCTTGGGATGCACTATGTAAATGGATAAGGAAGTCCATACGCATTATTCCCACAGGCGTGTTGCTCCTAGCGGTCTATTGCCCCTACAATAACCTATAATAGAAAGTAAAAAAAAAATATAATATCACAAAATTTTTATATTTTACCTATTAGGTAAGTGAGTTTAATGTTTGTAAGGTCAAATTTTACTTAAATTATTTCATTTCTTACAACTTTTATATAGTTGGTTGAATCAATGGACAAATCAAAATAATTTAGTAGTATAAAGTTTAAACATAACTTTTCATATAATTCTCTTGTGCTTTATAAAAATACATGACCATGATAGTTATGATTGAAAGATGTATATGGTCTGATTAACATTCTTCTAAAAATTAGAGACTAAAAATCACAAGAATAGTATAGTAATTAGAGACCAAAAATACATAACTATGATAGTTTATTGCAACGACATTTTTTGTTGCACAAACCTATTAGCTCACAGGTTAGTCACGGCTTCTGCGACAGAACAAGAAACCTATCACCGTTGGCAATAAAATAGATAAAAACAAGACCTTGTAGTATCGATTATCAGACGCACGGGGTGTTGCATCAAGGTCTCCTGTGACATTTTGGTCTACATTAGTGGGGCAGAGCTTGTTTAGCATTTCTCTATACTTTGGTTCAATGGCAGGGTCAGGTCGGCCAGTCCCAGATTGGTTATAAAGTTGAAACATGATGGAAACACAACCTGCTTGGCCAACAGAGTGAGTACCAGATAGAGCTACAGGTCTTCGACAGAGAGATTGAATTTCTTAAAGAGGTCAATGAGGCAACTTGCATTGGATCTTGGGCTTGGCATGATTTCATTTGATTCTTCTGGCCAGGGAGATAAGCTGTCCAATCTTCCTAGCTTCACCATCCAATTAGGTCCTACGGTCTGGTTTAAGGCAACATAATTAGGCAATCACATACCATTTAGAAATTTTTGCAAAAGGAATGGCATCTTTGCCTTGAAACTATTTACGTTTTAAATGGTGCCAATTTAATCAGGTGTCGTGTACGACTTTCGCACATATCATATGATAAAACTGCAAAAATTGTTAATACTACTATAAAGGAAAGACCAGGTTTTGATTGGTGATAATGATTTTTAGCGACATTGACAATATAATAAACAAATATTTAAATAATAATTTATGACGGTTTACGCTTTTCAAAATGGACACTTTCTAGATAAAACTGCAAAAATTGTTAATACTACTATAAAGGAAAGACCAGGTTTTGATTGGTGATAATGATTATTAGCGATACTGACAATATAATAAACAAATATTTAAATAATAATTTATGACGGTTTACACTTTTTAAAATGGACACTTTATAGATAAAACTGCAAAAATTGTTAATACTACTATAAAGGAAATACCAGGTTTTGATTGGTGATAATGATTTTTAGCGACAATGACAATATAATAAACAAATATTTAAATAATAATTTTATAATTTCTTTTTAATTTTAATTTGTTAGTTACAAGTGAAGATTTGAATTTTAGATATCTTCGATTCTCTTTTAGAAATAATATGATTCCATGAGGTGTTATCCTGTTAACATATTATCAGTTTCTCTCCAAAAAAAAGGGTTTGACTTACATCAAGTAATTCTTAAAATGAATCTCTTTTTATTCTAATGAGAAACTGCCACATTAATGTTATCACTTATTAACTAAATAAAAGGTAGGGATTAAAATCCACTGCCACTTGTCATTATATATTTAAAACAAAAGAACATGTCTAGTTAAAAAAGTATTGAAGGTAAGCTACAAAAAAAAAAAAAAAAAAAAAACACATTATTATTAGTTCATCACACTTCATAGAGGGTTGGTTTGAAAACAACTTATTTAGTTTTTTGTTAAAAAAATTTTACTAAAAGTATGCTAAAAGATACTTGTATTTTAACTAAAAAAATTTGAAAAAGTAAAAAAATGCAAAAAAAAAAGAAAAAAAAAATTTAAAAGTTGTACGTGAATATCATATTATATATAATAAAAGTTGGGTTTACACGCCGTGGTTACACCAAGTGGCTTTACTATATTGCAGAAATTTTTACAGATTTTAAGAAAAAAAATAGGTATAGTTTTTCTTCTCCTATAATTTCTAAGTTGATAAAAATCTTACTTTGATTACAATCCAAATTCTATCTTAATTAGATTACAATCCAACTTCTACATCTAATCCTTATTTAAAAAAAAAAAAAAAAAAACAGCAACATGCACTACAAAAAACGTGTAGCACATGCTACACATTTATAAAAAATTTTAATTAGAAAAAAAAAAAATAGTAACATACTACACGTGCAGAAATTTATAGATAAAATTTTGTTATTATCAACTCTTCTTCTATGATTTTATCATTTTTTTGGATCAAGTTAGATTAAGTTTAACTTCTTCTTCTTTGGATAACTTTAAACTTTTAAACTAATTGTAACTTAAAAAAAAAAAAAATAGAGAAGTAAAGAATTTCGAAAAGAGCATGAAAAATTATTTGTAGCACCTATCTCACAGCAACAGGCTGTTTACAATGCTGTGATGGATTCAGTATTAAAAGAAAGTGGAGGAACTATGTTTTGTTTATGGACATGGAGGAATTGGAAAGACCTATCTCTACAAAACAATTATTGCCGGTCTACGTTCAAAGAAACATATAGTTTTGGTTGTTGCATCTTTAGGAATATCTACACTCTTACTACCCGGAGGACGTACAGCTCACTCAAGATTTCGAATACCCATAAACCCTCTGGAGAATGCAACATGTGACATCAAACATGGTACACAACTTGCAGAGTTTAGGTCTTTATCAAATCTACCATCCAAACTATTACAGGTATGTATTTCTCTTCTTTGTTTTTGTTTTTTTTTAAGGTTTTGCTTATGAGTCATAAATGCAATTTTAAATCCATGAAATCCATTATATAAACCTCCATAAATATTATTTAAGAATGATCAAATTATGTATTCTCTCCTTCCATTTGTTTTTGTGATATGTTTAAATGTGTGTTATTAGATTAAAAGTAAAATTTTTATGTTATTGTTTCTCATTTTTATTTTTGTTGCTAATGATATTATATGTGTGCGAAAGAATTTGTCTAACATTATGAGTATGTAACTTTTTTTATTATTTCAAATTTCATTGTAATTAATTTTTATTTTGGTTTTTACAAATATCAATATCCATACCTATATTTATCACCCACAACAAATTTGAATAGTATTCATGAAATTATTTTTTTAACATAGCATGTTATAAATATCAACAACATTTTCCTTCACAAGATTGCTATTAGCAAGTAATATTAAATCTACATCATGAAAAGGAATTCACATCTTAATATGATCATGCAACTATTTGCTTGAACTAATAATTTTTTCTAACTTTCTAATAATAATAATAATAATAATAATAATAATAATAATAATAATAATAATAATTTTTTCTAACAACTGTCTTTATCCTTTTTATCAATTAAGACTCCTTTAATATTAAATCTTCATGACTCTCCACTCAATTTTTAGGAGATCCTCTTTAGATAAAAGAGGTTATTAGTGTATCAATACGTAACTCTAAATAAAGGTTTGAAAAATAAATCATGTATTCCATACTCTTCAGGTGCATAACACATTTTTAGATGCACTACAAATATTCTGGCAAATGAAAAACCTCTGTTTAAGTTTTCTTATGTTTTTAATTATTAAATTCAGGATTTTTTTTTTCATATAACTACGTTGTGTGTTTGTTTGAATCCAAAGAACAACATTTTATATACAATTTATATGATCTAGATTCTAGTGATTATTAATTTATTATTTTTTAATAAAATCATATCATATCATATCATATCATAAATGTGGGGACGATGGGCTGCTAGCAAAGATGGGTCGAAACAAGCATTGGGCCGACAATGATAATGGGCTCAGAGGTTCCTACCCACCCGTGTAGCGCGCCTACTAGCCCAAGCCGAGGACTGGGGAACGTCCGAGGATAGTTCACCTCGGAATATTATTGCCGAGGTGATGCTCGAAGCTCTGCCAACCAGGAGAACCTCCTGGGGAACCTCACTGGGCGGGAACGGTTCTGTGGAGACGTACACTAGAAGAAAGCCCCCAAAATATCATGGAAGGCTGTCAACACTGCATTGAATGCCCCACAACTAATCCCCTGGCTGCATTGATGTGGAGGGGACATTTGAACAGCGGTGAATAGTTTCGTCGTTTCTACGAGGTAAGTTCTGGAAAAAGTTGGGGGGACAGGTGTCCAAAGACAAAGGAAAAAATACACACGTGGATGGCCAAGAAAGGAGGGAAGGAAGTATAAAAGGTGAGGGAGAAGGAAGGATAGAGGATCTTTTGGCAAAAAAAAAAAAAAAAAAAAGAAAAGGAACGGAGAAAAAAGAGAGTTATCCTCGTACATAGAACATAATTAACCCTGCCAGTCAAAACCTAGACTTTCATGATGGTGGATGATCTAGTCCCAACCAGTTGATAATCTAAATCATTCCTAGCCCAGTCCTTCTCAACCTACTCTCTACAAATTCATTGTTTAGGGGCCCTTTTGGGTAAACCCAACCATCTTTGGGCCGGATCCACAAAATTGTGTCCCTACAATTGGCGTCGTCTGTGGGAAGGGCTAATCGACTAGAATAGTTAGATTCTTTAACATGGCTGGCTCAGGTCCACACCACCCTGAATCTCTGGGATCTCAAAGGGAAGAGCACTTCCAGGAAGGCCAGGAAGGAAGCGTGCATACCACCTGTTCTGGCGAAGGTCAATCTAGGGGCGATAGCCATGTCTCACAGGACAACCGTGCTAGGGCCATGCAGAAGGAGATCGATCACTTGAAGAGGAAGTTGCGACGGGAGCGAAGGAAGAGGAGTCCTTCAGGTTCTGATCCTTCCTCCGAGGGCAAAGGAGATGACAACTACAGACAGAGGTCACGTACGCCTCCAAGCGAGACCTTCTCGTATGAGGAGGACAATCGCCGAGAACGCAGGGGGGAAGGCGCGTCTTCTAGGGGATTGGGAAACGACGCCATGAGCAAGGCACTCGATCGGATATCCAAATCTCCCTTTACACGTCGGATTGATGCAGGGCGACTCCCCAAGCGGTTCACCCAACCGACGTTCACCCTTTACAACGGCCGTACCGACCCGGTTGAGCATGTCAGCTATTTTAATCAGAAAATGGCGGTAAACTCTCATAATGAGACCTTGATGTGCAAGGTGTTCCCCTCCAGTTTGGGACCTGTGGCGATGAGATGGTTTGACGGCCTCAGAACGGGTTCCATCAACTCTTTCCAGGAGCTCTCTCAAGCTTTTGGATCCCGCTTCATCACGAACAGTAGGGTTCCTCGGCCTTTGGATTCCTTGCTGTCTTTATCCATGAGAGAGGGAGAAACCCTGAAAACCTATTCGGACCGGTATTGGGAGATGTTCAACGAGATCGAGGGTGATTTCGATGATGTGGCCGTCAGAACCTTTAAGGTCGGTCTGCCTGCCGACCACGGTTTACGGAGATCCCTAACAGGAAAGCCAGTCGTCAATGTCCGTCAGCTCATGGACAGCATTGACAAGTATAAGAGGGTTGAGGAAGATCAGCTGCAAGAGAAAGGGAAGGGTAAGGTTATCCCTCAGGAGAGAAGGGATTTCAGGTCGGATCGTTATGGCAATAACCGACCTCGGCGAGAATTTGGAGGGGAAGCTGGGTCTAGAGCCACCCAAACTGTTAACACTGTGTTTCGAGAACCAATTCACCAGGTCTTGGAGAAGATTAAGAACGAGCCATATTTCAGATGGCCGAACAAGATGAGCGGAGACTCCTCGAAACGTAACCAGAGCCTGCATTGTCAGTATCATAGAGAACCCGGACATACGACCGAGGATTGCAGGACTCTATGGAGCCATTTGTAACAACTGATCCGAGAAGGTAGGTTGAAACAGTTCCTATTTCAGCCTAACGGACAGGGAGGCCAAACCGGCGCAGGGGTTCCAGGCAATAATTCCTCGAGACCTCCATTAGGAACAATCAATGTCATCCTCGCCGCACCGGGCAGGACAGGGTCGTATCCCTCCAGGGTAATGACGGTGGCTGGAGCGTATCCTGGGGATCCCGGGCAGGAGCTAAAGAGGGCCAGATTGAGTCCCCATCCAATGCTGAGCTTCTCAGACGAGGACAAGGCCGGGACCATACAGCCCCACGATGATGCACTGGTGATAACTCTTAGGATAGGGGGCTATGATGTGAAAAGAGTACTGGTTGATCAAGGCAGTGAGGCTGAAATTATGTACCCAGACCTGTATAGGGGCCTCAATCTCAAGCAGGAGGATCTGACCAGCTATGAATCACCTTTGGTCGGTTTTAATGGGAGAGTAGTTGTTCCAAGGGGACAGATCAGATTGCCAGTTCAGGCTGGCTCGGAGGTAGTGGAGGTAGACTTTATCGTGGTGGACGCCTTCTCCCCATATACAGCTATCATGGCGCGACCTTGGCTTCACGCCCTTGGGGCAGTTTCATCCACCCTTCACCTCAAAGTCAAATACCCATCCGGGGATCATGTTGAGGAGTTGCTTGGTAGTCAGGCCGTGGCCAGGCAGTGTTTAGTGGCGGCCATTATGCACCAACCAGAATCAGGATCCTCGGCCCTCGCCAGCGAGGATCCCTAACAATTAAAGTCAACGGCCCCAATGTCCGAGGTTGAGGCCGAGGAGGCGAAGTGTGAGGATCTGGTGAAAGTTCTTATCGATGGGGACTCAGAGAAATTTTTTCAAATCGGCGCCCAACTGCCTATTCAAGAGAGAGAAGAGCTATTGCATTTCCTGCGGCGCAATATCGACGTATTTGCTTGGAATGCCTATGAGGCCCTAGGGGTGGATCCAAATTTCATCTGCCAACGTTTGAATGTAAGTCCGTCTGCTCTTCCTAAAAAACAGCCTCCTCGACGCTCCTCGAGGGAACATTCCGATGCTGTTAGAGAAGAGGTGGATAAACTTAAACAGGCTGAGGCTATCAAAGAGGTGTTCTACCCCGACTGGCTAGCTAACACCGTAGTGGTGAAGAAAAAGAACGGCAAATGGTGTGTGTGAGTGGATTACTCGGATCTGAATAAAGCCTGACGGCTTTTGTCACTCCAGTTGGCAATTACCACTACAAAGTGATGCCATTTAGACTCAAAAATGCGGGGTCCACGTATCAGAGGATGATGACCAGAATGTTCGAGCCTCGGCTGGGCAAGAATATAGAAATCTACATCGATGATATGGTGGTTAAGAGCAGGCAGGAGTCCGACCACATCGCCGATCTCGAAAGCATTTTTGAAATCCTAAGAGGGCACAGATTACGGCTCAACGCCTCTAAATGTTCTTTCGGGGTAGGCTCAGGGAAGTTCCTCGGCTACATGGTCACACACCGCGGAATTGAAGTGAACCCAAACCAGATCAAGGCCATTAATAGATTTCAACCACCTCGGAATCCCAAAGAGGTGCAGAGGCTGACAAGAATGATCGCTGCTCTCAATCGCTTTATAGCCCGGTCCGCAGACAGGTGCAGACCCTTTTATCTTCTGTTGAATAAGTGGAAGGACTTTGAGTGGACCGAGGAATGTGCTTCAGCCTTCCAGCAATTGAAAGACTATCTTTCTCGGCCACCGATAATGTCCATACCTGAAGTGGACGAGGTCTTATTTGCTTATATCGCGGTTGCCGCTTATGCGGTCAGCTTGGTATTACTAAGGGTTGACAATGGGGTACAGAGGCCCGTGTATTATATTAGCAAGTCTCTCCACGAGGCCGAGGTCAGATACTTGCCGTTGGAGAAGGCCGTCCTGGCCGTGGTGCATGCCACCCGCAAACTGCCGCATTACTTTCAGGCGCATACGGTTGTTATCTTAACCCAACTACCGCTCAAGGCCTTGCTTCGAAGCGCTGATTATACGGGGAGAATTGCAAAGTGGGGGACTAAGTTGGGGGCCTACGACATCAAGTACATGCCCCGCACCTCCGTAAAGGGCCAGGTCATCGCGGACCTTCTAGCTGAGTTTGCTGAGACCCCGTTGGAAGAGGATGAAAATAATCATCGCATGGATGAAAATTCAGTTGGAGTGGCCTCCATAGAACGGGTATCTCCATAGAACGGGTATCACCATGGAGGCTATATGTTGATGGCGCGTCGAACCTCAAGGGATCTAGAGTGGGGCTAGTTCTAATCTCGCCCGAGAATATCACGATTGAGAAGTCGTTAAGACTTGGGTTCTCCGCCACGAACAATGAGACAGAGTATGAGGCCCTGTTAGTCGAGATGGCCATGATCCAACGGATGAGAGGAAAGGACGTAAACATATTCTCGGACTCCAGATTGGTGGTAGGCCAAGTCCGAGGAGAGCTAGAAGCCAGGGACCCAAGGATGCAAGAGTACCTTAGCCAGGTCAAACACCTATAATCTGGTTTCAAGTCTTTCAACTTGATGCAGATCCCCAGAAGCAAAAACGCACATGCTGATTCCCTTGCGACGTTAGCAACATCCTCGGCGCAAAGTTTGCCGAGGGTGATTCTTGTTGAGGATCTCTTACAACCCCGTCGGTTGGGGAAAGAGGTGTCAGCCATTCACCAGGCAGAAGCGGCTCCCAATTGGATGGACCCCATTGTGCATTTTCTCAAGGACGACTTATTACCTAAAACGAAGTTGGAGGCTGACAAAATACGGAGAAAGGCACCTCGGTTCTGGCTGTCCAAGGATCTGAAACTCTACAAGAGGTCCTTTTCTGGACCATACTTATTATGCGTACACCCCGAGGCTGTCGAGGTTCTCCTGGAGGAACTTCACGAGGGAATCTGTGGGAGCCACACGGGGGGAAGATCCATATCTCATCAAGCCCTTACCTAGGGGTATTGGTGGCCCAACATGCATAGGGAAGCTCAGGAATATGCGAGGAAGTGCGACCAATGCCAGAGGTTCGCACCGAGCTTCCATCAGCCAGGAGGAAAGCTTAATCCCTTATCCAATCCATGGCCCTTTGCCCAATGGGGTTTGGATATTGTTGGACCTTTTCCGAAGGCAGCAGAAAATAAAAAATACCTAGTGGTCGGCACAGATTACTTCACTAAATGGGTCGAGGCAGAGCCATTGGCCAATATCCGAGATGCCGACATGAAGAGGTTCATTTGGAAGAATATCATCACCCGGTTCGGGGTCCCGCACACACTCATCTCCGACAATGGACTTCAGTTTGATAGCAAATCTTTCCGAAGATACTGCTGCAAACTAGGAATAACAAATCGGTACTCCACCCCGGCCTACCCTCAAGGGAATGGACAAGCTGAGGCCACAAATAAAATTATTGTAAGTAGACTTAAGAAGAGGCTGGACGACTCCAAGGCCAAATGGGTTGAAGAATTACCACACGTACTGTGGACCTACCGGACCACTCCTCGGAAGTCTACAGGCGAAACCCCATTTTCGTTAACCTATGGAGCCGAGGCAGTTATTCCATTGGAGACGGGTTTCCCTACACTAAGGACTAGCTCTCTCACACCGGATAGCAACGATAATCTACTTGAGAAAAATCTAGATCTGATTGAGGAGCGGAGAGAAAGCGCCATGGTCCGGTTGGCCTCTTACCAGCATAAGAGGAAAGTTGTCAAGGTTATTAGTGTATCAAGGTTATTAGGTTATTAAATCTTCATGACTCTCCACTCAATTTTTAGGAGATCCTCTTTAGATAAAAGAGGTTATTAGTGTATCAATACGTAACTCTAAATAAAGGTTTGAAAAATAAATCATGTATTCCATACTCTTCAGGTGCATAACACATTTTTAGATGCACTACAAATATTCTGGCAAATGAAAAACCTCTGTTTAAGTTTTCTTATGTTTTTGATTATTAAATTCAGGATTTTTTTTTTCATATAACTACGTTGTGTGTTTGTTTGAATCCAAAGAACAATATTTTATATACAATTTATATGATCTAGATTCTAGTGATTATTAATTTATTATTTTTTAATAAAATCATATCATATCATAGATGTGGGGACGATGGGCTACTAGCAAAGATGGGCCGAAACAAGCATTGGGCCGACAATGATAATGGGCTCAGAGGTTCCTACCCACCCGTGTAGCGCGCCTACTGGCCCAAGCCGAGGACTGGGGAACGTTCGAGGATAGTTCACCTCGGAATATTATTGCCGAGGTGATGCTCGAAGCTCTGCCAACCAGGAGAACCTCCTGGGGAACCTCACTGGGCGGGAACGGTTCTCTGGAGACGTACACTAGAAGAAAGCCCCCAAAATATCATGGAAGGCTGCCAACACCGCATTGAATGCCCCACAACTAATTCCCTGGCCGCATTGATGTGGGGGGGACATTTGAATAGCGGTGAATAGTTCCGTCGTTGCTACGAGGTAAGTTCTGGAAAAAGTTGGGGGGACAGGTGTCCAAAGACAAAGGAAAAAATCCACACGTGGATGGCCAAGAAAGGAGGGAAGGAAGTATAAAAGGTGAGGGAGAAGGAAGGATAGAGGATCTTTTGGCAAAAAAAAAAAAAAAAAAAGGAACGGAAAAAAAAGAGAGTTATCCTCGGACGTAGAACATAATTAACCCTGACAGTCAAAACCTAGACTTTCATGATGGTGAATGATCTAGTCCCAACCAGTTGATAATCTAAATCATTCCTAGCCCAGTCCTTCTCAACCTACTCTCTACAAATTCATTGTTTAGGGGCCCTTTTGGGTAAACCCAACCATCTTTAGGCCGGATCCACGAAATTGTGTCCCTACAATAGACATAATAAAAGTTGGACTTAGACGCTGTGGTTGTGCCAAGTGGCTTCACCAAATTGCTAAAATTTTATAAAATTTTTAGATTTTTAAAAGACTAAAAAAGAATAGTATACTATTGGGACTCTAATTTATTCTTATCATTAAATAAAATTAGATTAACATTATTTTTTATTTGTTAGGATATATTTCTTAAATTATGGGATAATATTTAACATACAAAAATTTAATTTAGATAATATTTATTGTATAATTAACATTATTTTTTTATTTGTTAGGATATATTTCTTAAATTATGGGATAATATTTAACATACAAAAATTTAATTTTGCTAATATTTATCATCTAAATTTTCAAAATTTTAATATTATTAAATTAATATTATTTTATCAGATTATCAAGCTACAAAACTTGATTATTAAGGGAATAAGCACAATTCAAATTCTTCAAGAGGTGATTAATAGAAATCTATCCCAAGAAACAATATATATCTCCAATAATTTGATAATCTCTATCTATCCCAAAAAACAGTATATATCTCCATTAATTTGATAATTTCTACATTGATGACATTTAAATATATATATATATAATAAAATGAATTATATTTCAAATGGAACTCTACCAAACACATTGACTAGATATCTTTAATTTCAATAAGTTTTAAATGAATTATAATTCAAATGGAACTCTACCAATATATATAACCCTATATATCCCTTTTGGAGTGAACCTTATTTCAATATGTGATGCCTAAATCCCATGAAAATTGCATTCTTTCTTCTTTTATTATTATTATTTTCATTTTGTTTATTTTCTTTAGTGTTATTATCGGTTTTTTTATCTTCATGTGATTTTAATTAATAAATTCAAAACATTCGAAAACATTGTCAAGTTTCTAAAGGCTCCTTCTTTGCTTTTGTATTTTATTTTTATTAAATTGATTTGGTTTTGTATATTGGTTGCTTTTTGTTTAAACTAATTTTCTTAGCTTTGATCCAATTTATATGCTTAGGGTTAGGGTCTTAGAATTAATGATTAAATAGGGTTATAATTAATAGATTAATTTTAACAATTTTCTTATTTGATTTTTATGTTACATCAAATTATCAAGATGTTCTACACATGTATTCTTGAATTATCAACTTTAAGTTTAATTTATAATATTATCAAGATTATATCAATTTTAGATTTATCAATTGTTTAGTACTTTTTTAAAAATAATTATCAATTTAAAATTCAATTTGGAATTATCAATTTAATTTATTTTTATGAAGAAATCTTACTTCTTATTTTAGTGAGATAATTATTTACATATGATAATTTTTTCTTTTATCTTTATTGAATCTATTAAAATATATAATTATTTATACATTTATTTTATAAATTTTTTCAAAAAACCGTGTAACGCACGGGCCTATAACTAGTTAAAAGTTAAAATTTAAACCCGATGCCAAATTCACTCACAACCAGTTGTGTGCCACACGTCGAGCTAAAAATAATATAAATTATATTTGCCTTTACATTATTCTTATTTCTAAAAATCGAAAACTAAACCCTAAAAAATACTATAATAAAATATTTTTTTAATATATAAATAATAACGTAAGATCTAATTTTAAAATAATTTTTGTTAAAAAAGATAGTTTGATTTTTTAATAGATTTGGATGCTAAAGTTATAGCTGATCTGATGAACAATTCGGAGTCTTCCAATGCATGTAACTCCTCTATAGTGGCTGATTGCAGGCTCCTGATCTCTCGTGTTCCTCAAGTTAAAGTGAAGCATTGCTACTGAGAATCTGATTCCTGTGCTGATGCTCTTGCTCGTTTAGGATCTAAGATGCCCTCTGATTTTTTATTTTTCTCTTCCCCTCCTCCCAGTTTGTTTAACGTTTATGTATCGGACCTCCATGGTCTCTATCATTCCAGGCTTTGCCCTGGCCCAGTTGTATTCCCTTCTCTGTTTTAGTTTAATGCATTCCCCAGTTTACCAAAAGAAAAAAGAAAAGTGCACAAACCACTAAAAATTCTGGGAAACGCCAAATGCGTTTCCCAAACCAGCCATTGTCGTCGCAAAATGATGTAGGTGAATATTATAAGGCTAGCACGGGTACCTAGTTGATAAACGAACCAAGTTTTGGCTGAGAGTTCAGCGACAAACCTCAGTGGCCAATGCCTAAAGATCCTCAAACCTCAATTATATTACCTTATGCAAGTTCATATACTAATACGTATTTAAAGATAAAAGCTTAGAAGCGAGTTTGAAGAATATATACCAGTGCAACAGCATCTCTTGCGGCCATGATTACAAAATCTTCGCCTGAAAGTACACGTCCAGGACAAACCTTCAAAGCTTCCCTCACTCCAATCTTCAAAGCTTCCCTCACTCCAAAAGTTTTTAAGTCTTCTTCACTAAAAATGTTAGATTTTTAAGAAGTAACAGAAATAATGCTGGCACCCATTCTCGCAAGTCTTTAATTTCTAAATTATTTTCTTTTCGGCCGAGCTTCTCGGCCTACCATTTTCTGCTTCCTCTTCAAGAAAAACTTTACCTTTCATTCCCTCGCTTAATTAGATAGGTAGATTTAAGTATCTCGTTGAGTCCCTTGCTGCCATGGAGGCCTTCAGGGCGAAATACCACATACCCGAGGGAGTAAACTTGTGATATTGCCCGTCGAAAAAAATACTAACCAATAGGAAAACTGGTGAGGTGGTCATTCCTATAATCGCCTTTATAGAAAGGGGAATGACCCTTCCCATGGGTGAAGTGACCCAAGATTACCTCCAAAACCATAAGTTATGCCCCCACCAATGCGCGCCCAACCTATTTAGGGTCTTGGGTAGCCCCAATGCCCTCAACCAAATGATGGGCCTACAACTCACCTGGCACGACATCATGCATATATACGAATGTCACTTTCTCGTTGATGGGGGGTACTATCTCAAATGCAGGTCCCCCATCGTCAAACTTATATCGTGTCTTCCCAAGTCCAACAAGAGCATGAAAGACGACTACGTCATTGCCTCCGAGGAGTGGAACAATGGCCTCCATTGTCCAGCTCGAGAGGGAGAGCCAGGTGGGACACCTTATAATTAGGTTATACTGATGTAGATTTTAGATTTTAGATTTTGCTATTCTTTTTTTATCATTTCACTTCCTTCTCTTGATATGGTCTATTGATCTGACCACGTATCTGTTTCTCGACTGTTGTCGCAGATAAAAAGCAAGTTACTTCCAAACTCAACCTTGTTAACGTTGTAGGTCTCAACAAGGTACTAAGATCCGAGATCTTCGTGAGCAAAGACGGGCAGCTTCAAGCCGTTCATTTGATATTGGATTTTGTTCCCTTGTCGGACAATTTCCAAGAGATCGATAACGCCATCAGAGAGGCAACCCAAGGCTCCGTCGGATCAACGTTTCTCAACCCAGTTTTCTAGCCAGCAGAGATCTCCCTCTTGTGGAGTTGCCCTTTCAGCGCGCTCTTCCCAAACTAGCGGCTCCAAGGGAAGAAATAGCCTCTTCTTATCTATCTCTTGAGACTGATATAGACTAATTCCACCTCGAGGAAGAATGAGAGGTGCAGGGGAAGCCCCTTGAAATCCAAGACTCCGAGAGTACATAAGAGGAGGAGGAAATGGGTCTAGAACCAAGGAGGGAACTAAGGGATATAATGGTCGGGAGGAACAAGGGGGCATCCTCCAAGGACGTCCTCAAATCTCAAGTGCCTGACAATCTTCCTCCTCCCCCTCCTCCAACAACCACTGTCAGATTGCTTCCCAATCCGGACCTAAAGAAGAAAAGGAAAGTGGTGGATTTGAAAGAGGGTGAAGTGGCCCATCAAAAGGGGCCCAAGCAACAAAAGATCGCTAAAGACAAACGGGCTTCCTCCACAGATAGCAGAGAAGACCCAAACGCACTCAATATTTACCAATAATGCGCATGGGCACAATGGCTAGAATTGGATGGCGCTCCCATCCCGTGGAACTCTTCAATCCGGGAGTTCCAAAAAAGGCACTCGGCTTACATTGTCGAGGCCCTGGAGCAGCCTCTACTTTTGCCCTAAGACATGGAGGCTGTCAGGTCTTGAAGGCAGTCGGACCTCTTCATGTCTTTGAAGAGGGATATTGCCTTGGTAATCTTTCTACTAACTTTTCTAGATTGAGGTTAAAATATATCTTTTATTTTACTTTATTATTGTTGTTTTTACATTCATCCTGTTCTAACGGGATTCCCTTATCTTTCCTGTGCAGGTCACCCAGCAGATTTTTGTGGCCGATGAGTGGGTTAAGGATGCCTGTAACCAAGCTAAGGCTGAGGCCCACTCTCGCATGGAGATCGAGAAGTCCCTGGGGATCATGAAGCATGAAAAACAAGAACTTGCCAAAAAGCTAGTCATCGAGGAAAAGGAGAGGAAAAACGCTTAGGCTAGGTTGTGGATTGCCCAGGACCAAGCCGAGGACCAGTGAAAGAAATTACACATCACAGAGATCGAGCTAGCGACTCAGAGGCAGTTCGTTCTGGACCTGAAGGCGGACTTAAAGAAGGCTAAGGAGGCTGTCCGAATTGCCGAGAACGTTGCGGAGGCCGAAAGGTGAGCATCCTACCTTCGCGGTATTGAAGAGACTGAAACAAGGCTAGCCGAAGAGTTGGTTGAGGTATGCAGAGACTACTGCAAGGCTACATGGGTGGAAGCCCTTGACCTTGCAGGAGTTCCTGCTGACTCAGAGTTAAGGCAACCCGGGAACGTGTTTTTTCATCTCGATATTCGTGAAGTCCCGGCTGTACTTCCACCTCCCTCTGCCCAAGTCTCAGAATCTTCTGAACAGTCCCTTCTTCCTCCTGAGGCCGAAAATTAAGGCTAGGGGAAAGAAGTGGCAAAAAACAAGGACAAAGGTAAGGAGATAGCCAACTCTTCAGAGGCCGAAGATGCTGCCAAGGCCAAGGATGTTGCAACCAAAATGGCCAAAGCCGGATCTAAGGAGGCCGACCTGAGCAAACATGATGACCTCCCCCCTCCTAAGACCAAAGCTTAGTGCTAGGACCTTAGATTTCCTTTGTTATTTTTCTTTTCTTTTTGTATTTTTTTTTTTATGTAATGGCATCCTGCCTTTGTACACAGTGTACTTTTTCTTTCAGTTTAATGAAAAGATTTCAATTTTAATCTTATATGTCTTTACTTTTCTTTCTTGCAACATTTATCCTTTGATTGATGCAATTATCAACACATGGATACTTAAACCCATCAGATTGAACAATCTAAAGCTATAAAGCAAACATTTAAAAACCCATCAGTTTTTACACATGGACATCACCCTTAGAAAAATGGAAATTAGTAGGATTGACAATTCATATTTCGTTTATCACGTGGATAAATAATTAAGAATATTAACCCGAGACAGTGGAGAAGTTGAGTTTTACTTGGGATTTGTTTTGATACTCAAGGATAGTTCCTTGAACTTTATATATGTGCCTCGAGAAGATTAAAACAACTAAGATTTTACACTGATAGATGATAAAAAATGATAAGAGATGTTAATTTACTCAAGGTATGTGGTCCGAGAGACCATGTATGACCAAGGTTCTGTTTAACACTTAATGAAAATGAGCTGGAGTATTAATTTACCCAAGGAATGTGGTCCAAGAGATTAGGCATGACCAAGGTTCTGTTTAACATTTAGTGAAAATGAGCTGAAGTATTAATTTACCCAAGGTATGTGGTCTGAGAGACCAGGCATGACCAAGGTTCTGTTTAACACTTAGTGAAAATGAACTAAAGCATGCATGTCATAAAATGTAATAAACTCGAGTGTAATAATTGAAGTTTTTATTAATAGTAATACCTTTTTAGATTATTTACATTCCAGGGACGTGGTACAGCTCTTTCCTCCAAATCTTCCAAATAGTATACACCTATTTTAGCCTCTGATAGAATGCGATATGGTCCTTCCCAGTTGAGTCCGAGCTTTCCTCAGGCTGGGTTCTTTGTAGTACCCATAACCTTTCTCAAAACCAAATCTCCAAGCGCGAGTGGCCTTAACTTGACGTTAGCATCATATCCCTACTTGAGCTTATGTTGATAATAAGCCAATTGGACCATGGCATTTTCTTTCCGCTAGTCAATTAGATCCAAGTTCCTCTCTATCAGTCTGTCATTATCGCTCGGGGTAAAACAACTCATTCTAAGCGTTGGAAATCCAGTCTTTAAAGGGATGACAGCTTCAGCCCCAAAAGTCATTGAAAAGGGCGTCTCCCCAGTGGATCTACGAGGGGTTATCCGATAAGTCTAGAAGACATGTGGCAGCTCCTCCACCCCTCTTCCCTTTGCATCATCCAGTTTCTTCTTCAGACCACTCACTATGACTTTGTGGACGGCTTCAGCCTGTCCATTCCCCTGTGGATATACTGGAGTGGAATATCTGTTTGTGATGCCTAACTCACAACAATATCTCCTGAAAGCCTTGCTATTAAATTGAAGACCATTGTCCGAGATGAGTGTACGAGGTACTCTAAATCGAGTGACGATAATTTTCCATATAAATCTTTTGGCGTCTACATCTTTGATGTTTGCCAAAGGTTCAGCTTCGACCTACTTGGTGAAATAATCTGTGCCAACCAACAGATATCTTTTATTCCCAGCTGCTTTAGGAAAAGGACCTACAATGTTCAAGCCCCATTAAGCGAAGGGCCAAGGGCTAGATAGAGGATTAAGGACTCCCCCTGATTGGTGAATATTCGATGCAAACCTTTGACATTGATCACATTTCTTCATGTACTCGTGTGCCTTCCTCTACATGTTTGGCCACCAGTACCCTTGAGTCAAGGCTCTATGAGATAAAGACCTGCCTCTTGTGTGGCTTTCACAGATCCCTTCGTGTAACTCTTCAAGGAGAAGCTCTGAGGCCTCAGGGTGTACGCATAATAAGTATGGCCCAGAAAAAGAACTCTTGTACAATTTTTGGTTCTCGGACAACCAAAATCGAGGTGTTTTTCTTTGTATTTTGTCAGCCTTTGTCTTGTCCTTAGGCAAGATATCCTCTTTAAGGAATAGTACCATAGGATCCATCCAACTGGGTCCCACTCTGATTTGATGGATGTGGGGCGCCTCCTTCTTCATTTCAACAAGTTTGTACAAATCTTCAACAAGGATGACTCGGGGCAAACACTATACCGAGGAGGTTGCAAGGGTGGTCAGAGAATCCGCATGTGTATTTCCACTACGGGGGATATGTATGAGATTGAAAGATTCGAATCCCAACTGCAGCTGTTTTACATGACTTAAATATTCTTGCATTCTTTCATACCTAGCCTTTAATTCTCCTCTTACTTGGCTAACCACCAACCTTGAGTCCGAGAATATTTCCACTGAATTTTCACCCATTTTTTGAACCATGGCCATTCCAACCATCAGCGCCTCATACTTAACCTCGGTGTTTGTGGCCGAGAAGCTTAACCTTAGGGATTTCTCAATAATGATCTTTTTAGGAGATATTAAAACTAACCTCACCCCGGATCCTTTCTGGTTTTCTGCACCATCAACATACACCTACCAGGACAAAGGTTCTTGCACAGAGATCAGGCCAACTGAATTTTCATCCATGCCTGGCCTCTCGACATTTTCTTCTAACGAGGGCTCAGCAAACTCAACTATCAAATCGGCCAGGACCTGGCCCTTTATAGATGTGCGAGGCATATACTTTATGTCTAAAGCCCCCAGGATCGTACCCCACTTTGCAATTCTTCCTGTATAATCAGTACTCCGAAGCAAGGACCTAAGCGGCAGCTGGGTTAAGACGACCACTATATGCGCTTGGAAATAATGGGGGAGCTTACGAGTAGCATGCACCACTGTCAAAATAGCCTTTTTAAGTGGTAAGTGTCGGACCTCAGCCTCATGTAATGATTTGCTCACATAACAAACCGGTCGTTGTACACAACTGTCAACCCGGACTAACACTAAGCTCACCGCATGAAGGACCACTGCAACATAAGCGAATAAAACCTTGTCAACCTCTGGCCCGGACATAATGGAAGGTCGAGAAAGATATTCTTTTAGTTGCTGAAAAGCTATGTCACACTCTTCAGTCCACTTGAATCCCTTCCACTTGTTCAGCAATTGAAAGAAAGGCTTACACCTATCTGCCGACCGAGAAATGAATCGATTTAAAGCAGTGATCATCCCTGTTAGTTTCTGAACCTCTTTGGGATTCCAAGGTGACTGCAAACTACTTATTGCCTTGATTTGATCGGGGTTGACTTCAATTCCGCGATGTATAACCATGTACCCCAAGAATTTTCCTGATCCGACACCAAAAGAGCACTTAGAAGCATTAAGCCGCAGCTTGTATTTTCTTAAGATCTCAAAGATATTCTCGAGGTCCTTAGTATGCTCTGATTCCAACTTGCTCTTGACCAACATGTCGTCTATATAAACCTCAATATTTTTTCCTAGTTGCGGCTCAAACATCTTGGTCATCATCCTCTGATAGGTGGAGCCTGCATTTTTCGGACCAAAAGGCATCACCTTGTATGATAATTCCCGGTAGGAGTGACAAAAGTTGTTTTTCTTGATCATTTAGGGCTAATGGCATTTGATGATACCCTTGAAAGGCGTCCAAAAAGCTCATTCGAGGATGACCTACCGTTACGTCTACTAGTTGATCAATCTAAGGCATGGGGAAGGGATCCTTTACACAAGCTTTGTTTAAGTCTGTGAAGTTTACACATACTCGCCATTGTATTAGTCAACCATTCATGGTAAAACACCTACTTAATAGCCCCTGTCTGCTTAAGCTTATTCACATTTTCTTTAACAGCATTAGAATGCTCTTTAAATGAGCGCCGAGGTGGTTGCTTCATGGGGAGGACAGCTGGGTTAACATTCAAATGATGGCAGATGAATCCTGGATCTACCCCGGAGCCTTATAGGCATTCCAGGAAAACACATCAATATTCCTTCTAAGGAGTGCTAACAACTCTTCCTTCTCCCAAGGAGGCAACTGAGCTTCGATCTGGAAAAACTTCTTCATGGTAAAACACCTACTTAATAGCCCCTGTCTGCTTAAGCTTATTCACATTTTCTTTAACAGCATCAGAATGCTCTTTAGATGAGCGCCGAGGTTGTTGCTTCCTAGGGAGGACAGCTGGGTTAACATTCAAATGATGGCAGATGAATCCTGGATCTACCCCCAGAGCCTTATCGGCATTCCAGGAAAACACATCAATATTCCTTCTAAGGAGTGCTAACAACTCTTCCTTCTCCCAAGGAGGCAACTGAGCTCCGATCTGGAAAAACTTCTTCGAATCCCCATTAATAGCAATTTCCTCCAATTTCTTGCACTTCACTTCTTTTGGCCACACAACATTAGGCAGGATCGGAATCCTTGATTGCTATGGGCCCCCGTCGACGGAAGCTAAAGACTCAATTGTGGGCTAATGCATAATGGCAGCCACAAGGCACTGCCTAGCCATGGATTGGCTTCCCACAAGCTCCTCAATTCGGTCCCCTGACGGGTACTTCATCTTCAAGTGTAGAGTTAAAGAAACGGCCCCCAGGGCATGAAGCAAAGGTATGGCCAAAATGGCCGTGTAGGGAGAGTATGCATTTACCACGATAAAGTCGACTTCAACCACTTCTGATCCTGCTTGCATGGGCAATCTAATCTGACCCCTTGGAATGACAACCTTCCCATCAAAGCTTACCAAAGGTGAATCATATGTTGTCAGATCCTTAGGTTTTAAGCCTAAACCTCTGTACAGATCGGGGTACATAATCTCTGCCTCACTACCCTGGTCCACCATCACCCTCTTTGCATCATACCCCCCAGTTCTGAGGGTGACCACTAAAGCGTCATCATGCGGCTAGATGGTTCCCTTCTTGTTCTCGTTTGAGAAACTTAGTGCTGGTCAGACCTCCACACTGGCCCTCTTCGACATAGAATTAGATTCATTAGCTATTAGCTGAGCTACAGACATCACCTTGGAGAAACAAGAACCAGTCCTCCCGAGTGTGGCAAAGATGACATTAATCGTGCCCAACGGGGGCCTTTAAGAAGTGCTCCCGTGAGCCCCTGACCTTGACTGGTCTCCTTGCCCGTTGGGCCGATGCACAAACTGCTGTAACCTTCTTTCTCTAACCAATTGCTCTAGATGATTCCACGGCGTTCTGCAGTCTTCTATGGTATGCCCTTGCTCCTAATGATATTGGCAATGAAGACTTTGGTTGCGCTTCAAGGGGTCTTCTCCCATTTTGTTTAGCCATTTGAAGTATGGCTCGTTCTTAATCTTCTTCAGGACTTGATGTACTGGCTCTCGGAACACTGTGTTAACCACTTGAGGAACCGTAGACCCAGATTACCTGAAAAAATCCCTTCGTGGTTTGTTGTTGATGTAGTGGTCCGACTTGAAATCCCTCCTCTCCTAAGGGATAGCCTTAGCCTTTCCCTTTCCTTTCCTTTCCTTTCCTTTCCTTTCCTTTCTACTGATCTTCCTCCACACATTTATACTCATCGATACGATCCATAAGCCGATGCATACTCCTCACTAGCTTCTTAGTTAAAGACTTCTTCAAATCGTGATCGGTGGGCAGACTGACCTTAAAAGTTCTTATGGCCACGTCATCAAAATCCCCATCAATCTCATTGAACATCTCCCAGTATCTGTCGAAATACGTTTTCAGGGTTTCCCCTTCTCGCATGGACAGAGATAACAGAGAATCTAAGGGCCGAGGATCCCTGCTGCATGTAATAAACCGAGAGCAAAAAGCCCTTGTCAACTCTTTAAAGGAACCAATAGAACCTACTGCAAGGCCATCGAACCACCTCATCGCCACAGGCCATCAAACCACCTCATCTCCACAGGATCTGTTCGACCATTGTACATGGTGAATGTAGGTTGAGTAAACCGCCGAGGAAGTCTCCCTCCCTCAATTCTACGCATGAAAGGTGACCTGGAAATTTGGTTGAGTGCCCTACTCATAGCATCATTCCCCAAGCCCCTAAAAGACGGGTTTCTACTTCTGTATTCACGATGATACTCCTTATCATAGGGGAAAGATTCGCTAGGAGGTGTTCGTGACCTGCGTCTATAACTACCATTTTCTTTATCATTTGAAGAAAGATCAGAGACGGAGGGACTTTGCCTTCTTCGCTCGTGGCGTAACTTCCTTTTCAAGTGATCAATTCGATGTTGCATGTTCCTGGTATTTTTATCATGAGACACGTGGCCCTCGTCTCGAAGCTGACTCTTGCCAGTATGAATCGTATGCGTGCTTCCCTCACAGTCCCTTTCTCATTCAAGGTGAAGAAAATGATCGAGATGTTGGGAACCATCAGACTCCGTCCGGTTTGGACCTGATCCTACCATAGTTGAATATCAAATTCACTATCACACCAGTCTTCCCACAGACGATGCCAATTGTAAGGACGCAATTTAAATGCTTGGTCCACAGGTTGGATGGACTTAGGTCCAAAAAGCCCAAACCAATGAATTTGTAAAGAGTAGGTTAGAAAACTGGGCTTTAATGAGTTAGATAATAATCAAATAATATTCATACCACCTGAAGATGAGGGTGTATTAGTTTAACTTCAAAGAAAATCGTTCTCGGCACAGTCCGAGGAGACCAGTTCTTATTTATTTTTCTCTAGTGTGATTACAAGTTCAACTCTTAGCTACTACAGTGTTTCTCTTTTGAGTTTTCTCCCCCCTGCTCTCATTGCTCCCTCCTCCCTTTATACTCTCCTTTTTCCTCATCTTTACCCTCCACATGCTGGTTAAATGGTTGGTGTTGCACCTTGTCCCATTAGCCCCTTCCTAAAGTCTTTAGATAATAGCTGTAAAGGCTGAAAATCACTGTTCAACCATATTTTCCTCATTAATGCGGCCATAGAGTTAGCTGCAGAGCATTTAATGCTGTGGTAGCAGCTTTCTTCAAGATATTTCTCAGTTCCCACCTATCTTGTATGTTTACTAGGTACATCCTAACCAGTAGAATATTCTGATATATCGTCACAAACAACAAAATGCATATTTTGACCTTTGCTTTACTTAGCCAATGGTATAATCCTCCTCGGACCACCTTCCTCAGCCTAAACAGTTGTCATTTGCTCGTGAAACTCGCAACCCTGCGTTTTCTACATTACTGACTCGTCCTCAGATAGTTATCTCTTCTCGGACAGGCCCAAGGCCTAGCGTCTACATTTGGGCCTTTGGTCCCTACAACTGTCATTTTGTAAAGCTTTTGTAACAAATGAAATTACTCGAACATGATAGATTTTGTATATGTTTGAGTAACTTCTAGTTAAAGACTAAATATATGCAAATGATAAAAGTTTTTAATGTAAGAGTACTTTTTATTCTTATATTTTAGTTTCTATATGTGCATGGTGGTGGAATTGCAATGCTAGATTGTTGCAAGTGTTATATTGTTCTAGTTAAGGGAATGATATAGTGAATGGCAATATTTTAGGGCTAGACTTTTTTTGTTGTTGTTATTTTGATAATATAGTGAATGACAGGTGCTGGACTTTTTTTTTTGTTTTTTGTTTTCTTACAGGTGGGGGGGGGGGGGGGGGGGGAAGGGGATTTGTTTTTTATTATTCTAGGAGAGAATTGTACAAGTGTGTTTATAAGAAATATATTGATGGTGAAAAATGAAGATAATTCAGATGGTGGAGAGATATGGGCAAGTTGAACATTTGTTCTGGTGAAAACTTAAATGTTCATTATTTATTTGAGATTGTTTTGTATATAAAAATGAGAATTTTTTGTTTGATACCAATAGAAATACAACAGCAGCAAATTACAATAAAGTTGGGTGCACCCAACAGTGGTGTCCTGGATTTTAGGTTGCTAGGCTAGCTAACCTATACACTGGGCTTATAATGACCCTAGGAACAAAAACAGCTTTACACGCAAAATTCTGCTGTTGAAGGGCCACAATATCAGCAACCATAGTACTATCCTTCCAACCATTCAGACATTTCAAGTTACAAGCCTTCACTATACCTTTCCTACTAGATAGAAACAAAATTCTAACAAAACCAAAAGTTTTAGCTATCAATGTAGCCTCCACTAGAGCTTTTTATGTTGCTTCAACTGCTGTTGCTGCTGCACAACTTGCACCCCCCTTGAAAATGGTCAATCCTTGAGGGGTAATAGTTTCATATGCTAGACCTGATCTGCCACTTCTTGCTTTAGCTCCTGAGATTTTGATAATCAAATCCCAATGGGACTGACAGAATTTGTACTTGTGGATTTTCTGCCTTGGTTCCCTTCCATGTTGAAAGCTTCCTTATACCTACAAAACAATTTCTGAGCCGTGAGAATAACTTCCAAAGTATTAGGATTTTTGTCTTCATGAGTAACAAGATTCCTGTGAGTGCAAATAGTCCAAAGAAAGGTGAAGACAGCTTGCAGGTAGTCCATCATATCTTGCTCCAATTTTTTATATCTAAGAGGTAAATTGCTAAGCTAGTGCCGGATAGAAACAGCTCCCAATTCAGATGTGTTTATTGCCAAAGGGGAGCCATGCCAGCATGCTTTAGCAAAAGAACAGCAAAGGAACAGGTGGGAAGGGGATTCATCCTCCTCCATGCACATTGGACAAGTGTTGGTAGTTGCAATACCTCTGCTCCTAAGAGCAAGATAGGTGGGGAGGCTATCATGCATCAACTTCCACACAAACATACTGAATTTTAAGGGGCACCTTTACTTTCCAAAGTAACTTCCACACCTCTGTTGGGATCAGAGAAGGTCTAGGATATATGGATGAATTTTGAACAACATCCTTGAGGAAAAGCTTATATTCATTTTTAACCTTATGTCCCCCTGAGCTGGAATGTTTCCATAGAATTTAATCTGTACAGCCCGTCTTAGAAATGGGAATACCAAGAATTTCAACACACTGAGGTGATGGGTAAATTTCCCTAACCAAATCAGCCTTCCAAGTCCTAGAATTGTGGTCAATGGGGTCAGCAATAGTACCAGTAACAAGATTCGAATTCTGCAGATTTCGGGGTGGGCATTTAAACCAGATGGGATGCTTAAGGGGAATGTTAGATCCATCACCAACCCCCCACCTAACTTCCTTTAAGTTTGAATTTTCCTGCGTAATAATGTTTCTCCAAAACCAAGAATGGTGGGGCTTGGGGGAACATTCATGTATAAAGCACCTAGGAAAATATTTGGATTTAAGAGTCTTAGCTAGCGGGGAGTTGGGATTTTGACTCATCCTCCAAAACTGAGAAGCAAGCATGGATTGGTTGATTAGTTTGAATTTTTTAAGACCAATACCCCCTTCTGATTTGTTCATACAAACTGTATCCCAATTCAACATAAGCATTTTTTTAACCCCTTGATCATGACCCCACCAAAAGTCTCTGATAATGGAATCCATTTTCTTACAAACAATATCAGGAACTTTAAAGCAAGAAAAGGTGTACAAAGGGATTAATTGAAGGACAGATGATATAATCCAAAGGTATCTAACAAAATGTACTAAATTCCTCTTTATTTAAATCTAAGGCAATATAGACTTGGACTATATGCAAGTAACAAAGTACACTCTTGCAAGCAATATATGAGCTGACTTCATCTTAGTGACCAGCACGAAGTTTGACTACAGTAGCATCATATATTACCTGGAAGGAACCATCAATGTTAATCTAGGCAGCCCAATCTTATTTTGCCCCTTTCTTTATTACTACGACATAAATATAAAGATGAGAAATATGTCAGAGAGTATTAGCTTTAGATAAGCTGCAATGGTGGAAATAAAAACAAGTGCTCGACCGCAGTTAGTTGATAAGGATCCATGGAAAACATCACAATTTTATTGGAACAAATTGAAATTATAACTAAGTTGGGCTTGGAGAAACTGTTCACATTGAGTTTTACATGATTAAGTTTTATGATATAAATTTTCAATCCTGCCATATGTTGGTCTGACTAGATTTATGGCCATTGCTTATTGATAAGGTAGTCTGATGGTTGCTTCGTTGTTGTTATTGCTGCTACTGCTGTTGTTCTTCTCATCTTATTATTTGAGCAAAGAAAATGCTATCACAAGCTTATCCTGTTTCTATATGAGCTTTCTCCTCTCCTTTTTCCTTTCTCTTCTGTCCTCCACTTTTCTCACGTTGTCTTTTACTAATTATAATCTGAAATTATGATTTCTGTGTTCTTCTTCTCCTAGTTATAAAACTGATTCATTATTTCTGGGATATCAAAATGGAAAAAATATGGCTCTTCTATGTTGTCCATTGTTTAATAGAATCTTAGCACTAATTAAAAATTGAAAATGTCAGCAAGTCTTAAAAAAAAAAAAAAAAAAAAAAAAAAGAGTATGGATGATATCTATAGTTTAAGTATGCTTCTTGTCTATGTTGTTCCTCTTTGCTATCACAATGGGAGTTGTTTTTTCCAAATTTATATTCTGTTGTCAATTTAGAAGTGACTTAATTGATTTTATTATTTTTTCACTAAGAGCAATTATATTGTCAAAAGATAAGAGACTATATAACAAAGAACTTCTGATCTCAAGGATTCTGCACTTGCTCTCACTTTCTTGCAATTTTATTGGTTTTCAGATTTGTCCTGATAGGGGGCCAGGGGCCAGGGGCCAGTGTAGAATATGTACAATATGGGCAAGCTGTCCATAATCCTATTGTCAGATTTGAATCACTTAAAATAATTATCCGTTGTTTCTCAAATTTTTATATGCCTATATTCATTCTTTTTTTTTTTTTTTTTTTGAGAAGGATGCCTATAGACTTTTTGAAAAAAATGACAGAGAGAGATAGAAACAAAAAAAAAATTATTGGGCAGTGGTAGTCAATGATGTCAGCATCACGATGGAAGGAAAGGACAGCAAAACAGTAGTGATTATGAACAAGGAAATCCGAGAGAGAGAGAGAGAGAGAGAGAGAGAGAGAGAATTTCTATAATTTAAAGATATGATCGATTTGATAAAATTGGATAAGTTCACTGGCTAGTTCAATCTTGTTCATTCCAATTTAACTGACAAAACACTCGAGGAAAAACCGGGCTATGAACAAGAATTAGCCTTCGTTTGGATAGTTTCCGCGTCCATGTTCTGCGTCTTCCATTTCTTTTTTTTTTCTTTTTCCCTGAAGAGCGCACGTTTCAGCCTTTGTGATACTGTGCGGGTACTGTGAGGTTACTGTTTATAAACAGTAACTGTAACTTTTAACTTTTTAACTCTTTTTTTAATTGTTTACAGACCCACAAATATCATTTTTTAACAACTTTTTTATTAAAAATAGGTCTTACTATACTATTTACACGTTAAAAAATTAGTACACATTTTAACTTGTTGAACCGATCAGTCTGACCTCTGTTTAAAACAACGGATTGGAACCATAAGAAACATGATTGGACCTAGTCAACTTTGTTCCTATAAGCTCACAAAGATTAAAAAATGTCACTTGCTAGTTTCAATAAATCATCTATCTTTCAAATACATATATAGAGTATTTAATTCAAGTTAGTACCTAGTACATAAAGTTCCCATTTTTTGCAAGGTATCACAATCAATCAAGTGCACTTATGCATATAGCCACATAGGCCTTTTGAAGTCTAGGTGCAAAGCACATATATTTCAAATATAAAATATTTTTTTATTATAGAATTTCAATTTATGACGTTTACTCTTAATAATTGAACCTTATGAGCCAAATCTCTTATTCAACCACTAAAGACTTTACTAATTAAACTAACTGGAACCACTCAAATACAATATTTAATAACCTATAATAGAAAGTAAAATATATATATATATAATAATAATAACTCAAAATTTTTATATTTTACCTATTAGGTAAGTGAGTATAATGTTTGTAAGTTCAAATTTTACTTAAATTATTTCAATTCTTACAACTTTTATATAGTTGGTTGAAACAATAGACAAATCAAAATAATTGAGTAGTAGAAAGTTTAAACATAACTTTTCATATAATTCTCTTGTGCTTTATAAAAATACAAGACCATGATAGTTATGATTGAATGATGTATATGGTCCGATTAACATACTTCTAAAAATTAGAGACTAAAAAGCACAAGAATCGTAAAGTAATTAGAGACCAAAATACATAACTATGAAAGTTTATTGCAACGACATTTTTTGTTGCACAAACCTATTAGCTCAAATTTTATTACAACACCTTGCATCAACTATTGCAATGATGCTAATGTCATTGCAACGAATTTTTTCCATTGTAATAAATTTTTTTTTTTTTTTTTTTTTGGGTTATTGCCTTGGGGCTCAAATTAAGACTTATAAAGCCAATTCTTGTGAATGCCCACCAATGAAGGACTGTTGGCAATGAGACTTGAACTTAGACAGGTTGAGTGAAGTATCCGAGCCTTACCAACTGAACCATCCCCGTTGGCAATAATATAAAAAAAAAAAAAAAATTCTTGTATCGTCTAAAATTATATTTTTTAGAAAAATTAAAAAGATGATAAGGGATAAAAAGAGAATTAAGAAGAGCAAAAACCCCTCAACAAACAATTTCAACCTGTCAATCTCACTTCAATTGTTTCCAATATATTCCAACTGAAACCATCCACATTATTACAAGGAAAGACAAGTGACCTTTCACTTAAAATATCTTGTATAACATCTTCTCTATCTATTGCCCTCAATAATCAAACTATGACCTCCTCCACTCACAATACTCCCACGAAGTCAAACTCTTGATGTCTCGGTTATTAACGTTTATTAATTACCCTGCAATTCCTTCTTATCTCCCCTTGTTGGTTACTTTGCAAGTCACCCAACTTTAGCATTCCATTCACAACGGCTTTGAAAAACACACTTTGGTCATTGCTAAACAACTTCACAAAGCTTCTAGTCTGCGTGAATGTGTAAAGTGTTTGATCAGAATTGAGAAACCCTCTCCCTGCAACCAAGTCCTTGAAGTATTGATTATCAAACACACGGGGTGTTGCATCAAGGTCTCCTGTGACATTTTGGTCTACATTAGTGGGGCAGAGCTTGTTTAGCTTTTCTCTATACTTTGGCTCAATGGCAGGGTCAGGTCGGCCAGTCCCAGATTGATTATAAAGTCGAAACATGATGGAAAAACAACGTGCTTGGCCAATAGAGTGAGTCCCAGAAAGAGCTACAAGGTCTTCGACAGAGAGATTGAATTTCTTAAAGAGGTCGATGAGGTAACTTGCATTGGATCTTGGGCTTGGCATGATTTCATTTGATTCTTCTAGCCAGGGAGATAAGCTGTCCAATCTTCCTAGCTTCACCTTCCAATCAGGTCCTCCAGTCTGGTTTAAGGCAACATAATTATGCAATCACATACCATTTAGAAAGTTTTGCAAAAGGAATGGCATCTTTGCCTTGAAACTATTTACTTTTTATTTGGTGCCAATTAATTTCAGGTGTCGTGTACGACTTTTTGCACATATCATATGACGGTTTTACGCTATTCAAAATTGACACTTTCTAGATAAAACTGCAAAAATTGTTAATACTACTATAAAGGAAAGACAAGGTTTTGGTTGGTGATAATGATTTTGATTAGTGACACTAACAATATAATAAATAAATAGTTAAATAATATTTTTGTAATTTCTTTTTAATTTTAATTTGTTAGTTACAAAAGGAGATTTGAATTTTAGATGTCCTCAATTCTCCTTTAGAAATGCTATGACTCCATGAGGTGCTATCCTATTAACACATCATCAGTTCCTCTCAAAAAAGAAGGGTTTGACTTACGTCCAGTAATTTTTTAAAATGAATCTCTTTTTATTTTAATGAGAAACTACCAAATCACTCATGAACTAAATAACAAAACTTATATACAGTACTTTAGGTGTTGTTTCTTAGGTTTTTCACTTAAGATTCTGCCATGTGGCTACTTAATTTAAAAAATACACTTTCATTCATAAAAAAAAAAAAAAAAAAAAACCACATGGCAGAACTTTAAGAAATGAATCTAAAGAACAACACCTAAGTATTGTACCTAAGTCTAGATCTTAACTAAATAAAAGGTGGGGATTAAAACCACTACCACTTGTCATTATATATTTAAAATAAAAAGACATGTCCAGTTAAAAGAGTACTGGAGATAAGTCACACCTAAAAAAGAAAAATACACTTATCATCAATTCATCATACTTCATAAAAAGTCTGTTTGAAAACAACTTATTTAGTTTTTTGCTAAAATTTCTTTATTAAAAATATGCTAAAAGATACTTATATTTCAAAAAAGAATAGTTTTAGTGTCACACCATTAGCCACGACTCCCTGTGTGGGGAGTTGTTGTTGGTGGAAGGGCCATGGTTGAAACACCCCTCCACCAACCACAGTGTAGAACCAGAATTTTTCTTTAAAAAAAGTTTTAAAAAGTTGTACGGTAAATATTAAAGTAAAAATTTAAAACGGATGCCAAATTCACTCACAACCACTGGTGTCCCTCATCGAGCTAAAAATAATATAAAGTACATTATCTTATTATGTACATTATCATATTGACCTTTAGACTATTCTTTTTCTTATTATGTCGTCTCTTGGATGGGGAAAATGATGTAGGTGAATATTATAAGGCTAGCACGGGTACCTAGTTGATAAAAGTTTTGACAGGCCCTATATGGCTGAGAGTTCAGCGACAAACCTCAGTGGCCAATGCCTAAAGATCCTCAAACCTCAATTTTATTACCTTGTGCAAGTTCATATACTAATACGTACTTAAAGATAAAAGCTTGGAAGCGAGTTTGAAGCATATATACCAGTGCAACAGCATCTCTTGCGGCCATGATTACAATATCTGCGCATGAAACACGTCCAGGACAAACCTTCTCTAAAGCCGCCTTGATTTCATCGATGACTTCGAAGGACCTTAACGAATTTATATTCGACAGGGCTTGTTTTTCTCCAGGAACAGTTGGTGTATCATCCAGCAACACAGAAGCATCACAACCCTTTTAATTAATTAATATTGAACTAATTGTTAGCATACATATCTGGCTTTCACAAGTGAATATATGAAGGAATATATTGACATCCTTAAAAGGAAAAATAAATAAATGAAATTAACAGATAGGAAACATGAATAGTGTCAAAAAAAAGTTTCGTAAGTTACATTAACAAAGCAATCATGGAACTGAAGGCGCATGACGGAGGCGACGCTCCGGGGTTCTCTAATCAAGGCTTTCTTCATGACATCTCGGACGATGGATTCGGCATTTGGGCATGTTGGCAAGTAAAGATCTGGCCGGAGTTGAACTGCTGCGGCAATGGTTATGTGCAAGAGAAAGAGCAGGAAGAGAGAAGACATATTTTCTGCACTTGTAGGTGGGTCTGTAAAATGGTCAAACTAGGTGAATTTTATTGGCATTTATATAGCCTCCTTGAATAGTTGAATGCATTTATATATGGTTTATGGGTCCCTCCACCTTTTTTTTTTTTTTTTTTTTGCTCTTTTACTTTATTTCCATATATAATTGTATTCAATTTTTATTTTTTTAATCTTTATTTCCATATATACTTGTATTGAATTTTTATTTTTTCTATCTTTATTTCCATATATAATTGTATCGAACTTTTTTTTTCCTATTTCTGCTTTTTGCATGGGTGTCAATTTATTACTTGGTTTTGTTATGAAAGATAGGGGCAACAAATGCAAATTGGGTAGTTTGAGAGGGATAGGCTATTAAACATTGATCACTAATCCCGGATAGCTAACTGTGGATGTTGGGTGATTTTCCAGCGCGTCAACCATTGCAATTTAGGACAGACACCCATGATTCTCTGCGACTAACTTTGTCGAGGGTGACGTGCACTATATCTTCGTAACAAATTTAATATAATAAATTATTATTAATTCTAATTTAAATTTATCGTTAAAAATTGCTTTTTTATCCGTTAATAAGAGCCAGTAAACAATTTTTCACTTAAAATTTATCCAAACAATATTATGCCCATAACATTGCATTTCTCCACTCTGTTGTATTATCTGATCTTTCTCATTAATTTATCAACAGGCTGGTAAGCTGGTTGAGCCCATCTCTTTTTTGGTAAGTAGATTAATGGAGTCCAAATTTAAAAGGGAAGTGAAGTCACAGATATTCCGCATATAGAGCAGCCTGTGTGGCACTTTATACAAGAAACTTAAGGTCTGATTGGATACTGTTTATTATTAAAAACTGAAAATACTGTAATAAAATAATTTTTAAATGTGTGAATAGTATCGTGAGACCCATTTTTAATGTTTATTTTGCTGAAAAAAGAAGTTTGTGGATTTCGTGAACAGTGCACGAGACCCACTAAAACAAAAAACGTGCCGCTGAGAAGCGCAAAACGCGCTTCCCAAACGCACACTTAATAGACATACAATATTTATCCCAAAAAAAAAATAGTTGAAAAAGTTCAATGTCTTCATTAGTGTAATTTTTTTTTTTGGGTTAAAATCTTCATTAGTGTAATTGATATACCATTAATATGTCTCCGTTATTGTAATTGATATATCATTAATATGTCTTCATCAATCATTATTGTAATTGATATACCATTAAGATGCGATTAAGTCTAAAATTTAATATTTAAAATTTAAAATTTATTACAATCTCTCCATATCTACTCTTTAATAATTAGTTCCTTATAATAAAACTATTCTATATAGTAAACGGTAAATATGTAACTTCTTAAAAATTAATAATCTATTCAGGTTTATTGGCTTTTTTGATACTAGTGTATAACTTCATGCATATACATAGACACATTTAAAATTAAAGATTAAATTTTCCAAGGATGTGGTATAAAGCTCATATATGTTTTACTTCTCCAAACTCAACATGTCATATCATCTTATCATATATTTAAAACAAAATGTATTATTATGATTATTATTATATATAAATATCTCGGCCAAAATGGGCTTTTATCCATTTTTTACAAACTTTTTAGCAAAATACTCTCTGTCTGAAACTATTTAGGGAAATGCCTCTGTTTTGAAACTCAATTTTCTAAAAATCAAGTTCCAAATATAAAACTTGATTTTTGAACAATCAAGTTACAGCGAACTTGGACTTAGAAAAAAAAAATTTCTGGAACTCAAGTTCTATAATTTTTTTATTTTTTATTTTCAGTTCTGTATAACTTGATAGTCCAAAAATCGAGTTTTAAATTGAAACTCGATTTTTAGAAAATCGAGTTTCAAAATAGGGGCACCTCCTTAAATAGTTTCAGACATAGGACATTTTGCTGGAAAATTTTAGCAAAATGGACAAATGCCTATTTTGACTGAAATATCTCTAAGTAACATATGACAGTTATCAAAAAAAGAAAGTATCGTCTAATATAAACATTATGGGTTTTAAATTTGATATTATTATAATATATTTCATTGGAAATGTTACTACAATTAAAATCAATAGGTAATAGTGGTGATTGATTTTTTAGAATGGTAATGAGTATTATTTTGTGTGCTTATTACATCCGATCTTTTTTAGGCAGACCAATATTTATTATTCTTTGTGCTTTTCTCTTCTTCTTTTTTTTTTTTTTTTTTTGTTGGTTCTTCTAAGCTTATGATTGAACATGGAAGAAAAATCTATTTAGATATGTTGGGGATATTATATAAAGTTATAATGGAGGAACAAGATTAACACAAAAGACAAACAGAGAATAGATAACTTGGAGGCACAATATTGTTTTCCTTAGACAATATTTGCCCCTCATACTACTGTTACTAAAGAGTTATCACAAATTTGTCTTCCAAGATACAACCAAGATGTTGGATTCTACAAATAGCAATTTTGAAGAATAACCACAGGATTTCCTATGTTTCTCTAACTTACTATTTATACATATAGAGTTATATTTCATCAAAAGGCACTTATAGAGAGTTAAAATGTTTCATAAAACCGTTCACAAGGCTTAAAACCTCTTCAACCTTTTTGAACAGTCACCAGAAAAATTCTGCAGAAAATTTAGTTTTCGAGTTTCGCTCAATCGAGAGGTTCTTTCAATCGATCGAATGCTCTTTTCGATCGATCAAACATGAATCGAATAGTGATCGAACCATCCAGAAACTCCAAGATTTTTTCTTTACCATTTCGATCAATCGAGCCAAAGCTTCAACCGATCGAAAATGCTTAACTTCGAATTTTCACTTAGAAAATTTCAGAACTTGAATTTTCACTTTAACAACTTTATGAAACAATATTTTCAAACTCAAACATCATCATTATTACAACTTATCCTTGTATATACCTATATATACAACAAGATATATATTCTTTTAGTTAGCTTTTTTAATGCAAGAATAAAGTTGGCTTTCCTATATCGTAATTTTCTCATTGTTGTTTTGTTTTTTAGTTTCCTTTTGTAACCATAAAAGCATTAATTTGTTTAGTTCTTAATTTTGAATAGAAAAATGATGATTAATCTAAAACCCAAGTTTTTCCATAATGAAAACTTAAACTCCTTTGCCAATTAATTGACATAAACAAAAGAAAATCAAGAAGTGAGTGAGCTAAATTCTAGAGAGAGAGAGTTTTCCCGAGGATTATCCAACTGTAGTATTGTCTTGAAGAATAATAATTTAAAGAGAGAGATTATCTACATGTATAACATTTTCTTTTGGAAGTTCTACATATATAACATTGAAACAATGTCATTTGTGACCTATAAGAAGTTTGAAGACCGATGAATTAGGTAGATTGACCAAGCTTATCCATGATAATGGGTTAAGAAAAAAAAAGGAAATAATTTGAGTTTCATTTGTGACATTTTCTAAAATAAATCTTAAATTTTATTCTAATGTTTACAACTTATATTCAAACTTATATATATGTTTAATTATTCTATTATAACACACTTTATTCTTAGTAATAAATATTACAATTCCTATTGTGATCTTCATTCAGTATACCAAATATAGCCAACTTATCAAATTACAATGTATTTTCAAATTATCACTTTGCTAAGCTGGCACCATAATGTGAAAGATTAGTGTCAATGTGCCTTATGTTGTCTAAATTGAACAATAAATGATTAAAAAATGTTGTAATCCTTTAAAATAATATTTTTTAAATTTGAGAGAGAGATGAGTTATTTTTTATTACTTTTTTATTTTTATAATTGTTATATGTATATGTAAAAATTGTTTATTTGGAAATATATTAATTTTAGAAATTATTGTACCTACTCAGAAATAGCTATTATTATTTATAATTATTCCTTATTTTGAAAAGTAACTATTCATAGTGAATGAATATTCTCTGTAATAAAAACATAATCAAACTATAAGAATAACTATTACATTACATTGCCTATTATAGTTTACCAATCATAACCTTAGAGTGATTAAAAAAAAAAAAATGCAAATGTACTTAAAATTTAATGGTGGTAGTAGTGTATATACTACTACTACTATAAATAGTAAAATCTTATCTTTGTAGCATATTATGCATTAGATATAGATATACTAGTGTGTAACTCGTGCATATGGATAGGTACAATTAAAGAAAATCACAATCACACCGTTCAAATTATACATTTTTTTTAGAAGAGATTCAAATTATACATGTCATTAGCTTACACATTTTTTAAACCATATATTTCTAAAATATGTAATGATTTCTCATTAATTATATATATATATATATATATTGGATTTAGATTCTTCGATTTTTGCACATAATAATTCACTTGCCACAAAAATTAAAAAAATTAGATGGACATGTAGTGCAAAATTGGGCTCCAATTGAAATTCAATTTAAAATCTAATTGGATTTGAACTCTTTGATTTACACTCAATAATTCACTTAGCACAAAAATTAAAAATTTAATGAGACATGTGGCACAATATTGAGAATACAATTGAAATCTAATTGATTTTTTTTTTTTTAGTTTTTAATATATATATATATATAGAGAGAGAGAGAGAGAGAGAGAGAGAGAGAGAGATGTGTTTTATCTATTTAATGATTTAGTTGATTAATTTGTCACTTTGCCAAAGGTCAAGATTTAAGATTTGCATGTTAATATATATGGGGGCATTCAGTTTTTGAGACTGGACTACATGTCATGGACGGTTGGCCACCGTAGAATGTTGCATTAGTGTGCATGACTGTGTGTTGCACAGCAAAGGTGACTTTATCCGAGTGGGGTCAGTGGGCTTTGAAACCGAATTTATCCTTTTTAGAAGGAGAAAACATGTTATTTGACCTAAATGTGAATAAAATTAGCAATGCTAACTCTTAGAATTATGAAAGGGTAAAATGTTCCCACCACTTTTTTTTTTTTTTTTGGTATGCAACAAATGATATGACATGAACTTGCACAGCTTATATCTTTTTTGTTCCTTCTTCTTCTTTGAAGTTTGAACAACTCTATTTCATAATTATTGTAAATACTAGGGACCGCAGGTGCATGCATGTGGGTTTTTCAGAGAGAGTAGAGTTTTCACAAGGTAAATAGTGTAGAATTTAGTTATAAATAAATAAATTATAAAAATTATAAATGATGTGAAAAATTGTAAGGGCGGCAAAGCTTATGTGGCATACTCTCAGAAGTTAAAAGAAAAAAGAATTTCGGTTATATAGTATTTATATAAATTAGATTTGATGACATGTATGCTTGGATCCTTTTTTTTTTTTTTTTGGGGCTAGATTTTAGTTTTTATGAACAACTTAAAAAAAATTCACTTTTTTAAAATACAAGCATACTTTAGTACTCTTTCAACAAAAAATAATCCACAAAAAGCTAAATAAATTGATGTCAAAGATTGAGAACTTTAATTAAAACAAAGAAAAATTCAATACATCTTGAGCCTAAGTGTAACAAATGTCAAACGCAAGTTGACATAGTGCTATTTTTTTTTTTTTTTTTTTTTTTTTTTGCCTTTTAACAACATTAAACAGTTAATAAAGGAGACCACATTAAAAAGTTAATAAAGTAAAAAAATCTCAATAACGTGTTTCACATTTGAACAAATTCCCTATTTTAAACTTTTTTTTGGTAAAATGAATGAATTTCCTACCTTGATTATGTGTGTTTAGTATCCGTTATTTATAACTTCAATCTATAACTACAAAGGTTAGACCATTTTGTAGTTGTATTTTGGTTAGATAATATATTATAAACCGTTTAAAGCATTAATATTACTATTTTTGTGTGTGTTATAATAAGTATTACTGTTTACTAAAAAATGTAGAGATGTTTCTCCTATATTGGTTGTGTGTATCTGGTGTTCGCTGTTTATAACTTCAGTCTATAACTACAAAGGTTAGGCCCTTTTGTAATTGTACTCTGGTTATGTAATGCATTATAAACTTGGTTTAAAACACTAGTATTACTATTTTCGTATATGTTCTAATAAGTATTACTATTTACTAGAAAAAAAAATTCCTACTTTCTTAATAAATCTTAGTGGGACATGATAGAGGTCCCCTCCATTCACTAGATATTGACTTGTGCTAATCCTACTATGCAACAGTTTTGTATGTATTCTACCTAGTTATGAGATTTATGAGAGTTATGTCTCATTGACATGTGGGTCGAGTCATACTATACGATACTGGTACCATAAATAATGAGAAATGGTGGCAATTTGTAAACAACCTATGTGTGAAGGGTGAGATATACCGTGCAAACAAACAGCTACTCCAAATTACACAGCTCGGCCAATGAGGCAAATGACTTTGGTTTCGTACCTAATGTTATTGATTTATGGTCCCCATGATAAACGCGGACTTGGGTTGTTGGGCATCGTAATTAACCTCTCTCATTATCTTATCTTTGGCATTTTTCGGCAAATGGAAAACACATGTCTGCCTTTACATTAATTGGTTCATGTACAACGTTTTTTTTTTTACCACAAGGCCGACCTTTTGAATAACAAAATTCAAGTCGGTGACACTATGTTCTAAAACAAAAAGTAAAAATAAAAAATTCAAGTCGGTGATACTATGTTCTAAAACTTTTTGTAAAAAAAAAAATCGTCGGTGATATATGACTTATGATTCAATGCAAAAAAGTAAAGCACGGTAATAAACTAATAATCAAGCGTCTCTAAATGCTATTAGGGGAGACAACCTCTCTGTGTCTCTCATTTTAAAATTTATAGTGTTTTCTATGATGGTTGATTTATGAAATTTTTACCAATGTAGTTAAGTAGAACCTATAAGATGGGTCCAATGTATGCACGAATATAACTTATTTAGTTTGTTGTGTTTGATTTTTATTTTGCATTTTGAGTCATGAGAGTATATATAGCAATATTCTAATATGTTGAACTTGGAGCATGCGAGAGGAGTATTAGGAGAGATACCGTACAGTTGATTATTGTTTATTTAGTTGGATTTGGTGAGATACAAACTCTATTTCTCATGCTCTTGCAAAGTTTGTAACTGTTTATAGTTTTGTTTTGTTTTTTTGTTTTTTTGTTTTTTTTGCTGTAATAACTTTTTCCTCTCTCCTTCAATTTTAGAAGAGTGGAGGAAGGGTGTTTTTTTTTTTCCTTCCTTCTGAATGAAATTATTCATTATCAAAAAAGAAAGAGAAAAAGAGAGAGGAGTATTATATGCTATAGACATTGGCGGAGGGAGGGGGAGGAGGGAGGAGAGGGGGGGGGGGGGGGTGGCAGAGGAGGCCATGGCTCCCCCTGAGTGTAAAAGAAAACCCTCCTCCTCCTTGTAATTTCTATGGAAAATAAAAAATTTATATTAGTTTTTACACATTAGCCCTCCCTAAGAAAATAGTCTAGCTTCGTCACTGACTATAAATGGGTGAATTTGAGAACAGGAAGTTAGGAATTGCAACAAATATTATAGTTGAGTGATGTGATCGGATATCAAATACCTAACAATGCATTTGAAAGTTTAGAGGATGACGAGAGCATAGGGCGAGAGGGGAAGGAGAAGAGAGGTTATAAGAAGGGAAGGGATAATTATTTGGATGCTTTAAAAAATAAAGTTGAGGAGGAGAACAGATATCCATCCTATTTGTTTGAATTTAAAAAAAAAATTAACAGGCATGAGACGACATGATAAGATATTATATGTGGGGGCAAAAATATCGACAGAGATGATGGGCCTGGGTGTGGAGCCCAAATAACGAGAATCATAGGCCCATGTGTTGGACCAAAATTGCACGCCGAGGACCATGGCCCAGCCGAGGACTACCTAGTCTGATCTATAATGACCGAGATAAGCGGAGGGGAATCTGAACAAGACTTGGGAGAGATCGACCGTCTGTCCGAGAACATTAACACCTCGAACGGTCGAGGTATAGATAAACCTTGAAAACTGGCCGGTCAGAAAAGTGCCCCAGGAATCTCCACTGGCTTTGTTGAACGTAGTAGAGCCACACATCCAGAAAATATCCCAAAATATCAAGGAGAAAGGCTGCCAACCCCGCATTGAATGCCCCACAGCTAATCTTCTGGCCGCATTTATGTGGAGAGGACATCTGAACAGTAGCAAAGTGTCACGTTGCTTCTACGAAGCAACTTCTGTAAAAAACTGGGGGACAAGTGTCCAAAGAGGGAGGAAACAATCCACACGTGGATGGCTAAGAAAGGAGGGGAGGAAGTATAAAAGGGGAGAAAAAAGGAAGAGTGAGGGGGGCTTGAAGAAAAAGAGAGGGGTGTAAAAAGAAAAAAGAAAGAAGAAAAGAGAGAGAAAGAGCCTCGGACGTAGAACGAATATAACATTTTAAGTGTAAAACAGAACTTGATCATGGTGGAGGAGCTAGTCCCAACCATTTGAAGAGCTGAATCATTCCTAGTCCAGTCCTTCTCAACCTACTCTCTACAAATTCATTGCTTAGGGGCCCTTTTGGGTTAATCCATCCATCGTTGGGCCGGTAACGCAAAATTGTGTCCCTACATTATATAAATTGACAAAGTGATACATAGTCTCATAAATTGATATATATATATATATATATATATATATATGAGATGGTTCAAGTTACACCTAGTATAACTTTAAGCATTATTACACCACTCAATATTTTTTTTTTATTGGAAGCAAATTTTGACAAATCCACTGTTAGATTAGATCAATGTCTTATACTCTACATGCATGTAAAGATGATTGAGATCAATATCTATGTTATCAATCAAGTGTTTAAATTTTAAATTTTTATATTTAAAATTGTGCATGAAGGATTAGTTTTCATATCGAATAATAAATAGCATATGATTATCATGAAACTTGATGTGTATTAAGAATATAGAGAATATGTAATCTAATGGTTGGATTTTTGAAATTTTAATTTTATAAAAAAATATTAAGTGATGTAATATAGTTTAGAGTTACTATAGGTATAACTTGAATTCAACATTTTTTTTTATATATACTAGTTAAATACCCGTGTGTTGCATAGTTTTATTATTATATTTTATTTGAGAAATAATAACAGAATAAATAATTATTATAATGAAAGGAGTTAGCGTAACAACCATCAAATATACTCAAGAAAAAAAAAAAACCCATCAAATATAAAACCATTACATAAATTGTTTGCATTTGAATTTTGTATCTAATGGATTTGCTATATAAGTAATGAGTTTTGAATATGATCAAATTTTGATGACAATAATATTAATGAATTGTTAATATTAAATTGGATATCTATTAGTATCTATTGTTGTCTCTTTGTAAAAATTCTTTAGAAATTTCTTAGTGTTAGAGCCATTTACCATATAAGGTGAGTTTTTATTTGCTGCGCCACATGGTCCATGCATGCATCATGAATTGAGTAACTGCTTCATATGCATTAGGGTTTGTATTTTTGTTTGGAATTTCTTCTGATATGACTCTATTAATGTCACCTGGTGGGTGGTGAAGGATATTTATTATTATGATGAAGCCAAATCAAAATACGTGCATGGGGCAATCCTCTTTTTAGGAATTCAATAGTGTACAAAACTACATAGGACAACTAGTGTATTTTTAATTATTTTGTAAATAAGAATATCAATTGTGATGATATTTTATTTTTATAATTACTATAATTAACATGTAATCATGCAAAATTTGTCATTTGAAGGCTTTTTATTTGATAATAGTTAGTTTTTCATCATATTTGCAACTCTGCAAGGCTACAATGACAAATCAACTGATCCAATTTTATTTCGAAGACTCTAGTCTTGAAATCAGATTTAAATTTTCTTTCTATTTGTGGCATATTTTGAGAAATTATGTGTAACATGACAATGTTTTTTTTACAAAGGATGTAAGCGCAAAAATGGAATTATAGCTATAAGCTCTTATGTTTTCTTGAAATACTGATGATCTGCGTCCACCTTCATGGCTAAGTAACTCTCTCAAAAACTCAGGTGGTGTTTGTATTGCTGGAAGTCTAAACTCCTATTAGGACTCTCTCACTATTTAGTTTAACAAATTAAAATTTTTTATAAATTAAAATGATGAGGAAAAAAGAGGGAGCGAGACTCATGTTAGGATTCTCTCACTATTTAGTTTTAAAAATTAAAAAAAATTATAAATTAAAATGATGATGTGGAAAATTGTGGGAGCTTTAGAGGCTTCAGTTTTTAATATACATATATATATATATATATATAGATTATATGACTATATTCATTACCTTCATATATGTTTATTGTTATATGATCTCCTGCACAAATATTCGATTCTTGAATAGTGTTTTTTTTTTTTTTTTTGGGGGGGGGTCATTTGTAAGTCTTTTCTGTCTAAAAAGACTTGCCTGGAGATCAGTTTCTTGAATGGAGGTTTTTTTTTTTTTTTTTGGTGGCACCTATTATATATATCACGTCTTTGCAAATTTGCAACAACATTAGCATCCTAGTTTATCCAAGTATTCATAATTCAAGAAGATTAGTTCTACTTGGAAACAAATTTATTATAAAATAAATGTACACAATTGAAGCATATGAGTTTGTAATTCGATACAAATTTATTATGTAAAATAAATGTATGACCATTTTAGTTACCTTCAATTGGTCATTGCTTATATGATCTATTGCAAGATTGTATGTCTTTGTCTTTTGTTGGTTGAAACTACAGATCTTAATTGTCATAAATTCATAATGAATTTTCATTTTAATCTTGCAACTCTTGTTAATTTAGCATTGTTCAATTATTTAGCCATACATACATACATACATACATACATACATACATATATATATATATATATATATATATTGCAAATGATTATAATATACACAACCAAACTAACGGTATGCATATTTGAAAGACAAATCAAGTGCATGTAAAGTGTAAAAAAAAAAAATACTTGCTTGTAAGTCAATGGTGGTGGTGGTGATGTCTTTCATGTCAAGCCGCTTATTGGAGAGAGAAACTTTTTGTTTGTTTGTTTTTGTTTTTGTTTTTGTTTTTTTTTACATAAAGAGGGGCTTCATTTGAAAAAGAAGTCAATATATAACATCTAAAATATTAATATTTGGAAGTGGTACTTGACTAGGATTAGTATTTCAATTGTGATCAAATTCATCTTCTCTTCTTAGGCTTTATCTTGTTAGTTTTGGAAATGGTATTTGATAAGGACTAGTATTTCAATTGTGATCAAACTCATCTTCTCTTCTTAGGCATTATCTAATTAGTTTTGGAAGTGGTATTTGATGCAATTAGTATTTCAATTGTGATTGAATTCATCTTCTCATTTTTTTCTTTTTAGATGTTTTATGCACATCTTTATACGTTAAAAAAGATCGGTCTAGATGTTCAGACTTATTAGGTTTCCTATACGTATTAGTAGTTGCATGATATTAGATTTCCCATGGTATTAGTAGTTTTATGGCACGAGAACATAAAAAGTAGAATATAGTGATATACATCGGGGATAATATTTAATTTTTTGTTTTATACATAAATTTTCTACAAATTGGCATTGTAACTTTGCACAACACAACTTCTGTATATTTTATTGCAATTTGGCACAACCACAATTTTTAAGTCCAATTTTTATTATATACTATATATGATGTGATAGATATATATACTATTCCTACCAACTGTCTCTTTTTCAAATTTGATAAATGTTGGTTGATCGTATATTTCATTATAGTTCTATGATTCAGAGTATCATTTCCTATTTGATCCCTTCCATATTCGAAGTTGCAACCGAATCTATTCACTAAAAAGAATCGATTCAATACATTTATTATCCTTCTTCTTTGCACAACTCAAATTTCTATTCATTTTTTGTAATTTGGCACAACCAACTGGCATAATTACAATTTCTAAGCCCAATTTTTATAATATACTGTATTATATATATATGATGAGATATATATACACACACACACACCCACATATATATATATATATATATATTTATTTATACTCACACACACTATTCCTACCAACAAAGTTGGGCCTTCTAAAAAAAAAAAAAGAAGAAGACAAATGGCCTGATTAGTGGGCATTGATGTATAAGCCCAAAAGAACATCGTCCCAGTCACTAACATAACATGGACTGGGTTAGGGTTTGACATTTACAAAAATTTTCTCTCACGTTTGACCCAAAAAACTCATGCCTACACAAAAAGCGGAATAAATTTATACATTCTCAAAAAACGAATTTGAAGGCGCTCTTCCATTTTCGGACAGCTTAGCATAGCAGCGGCGGCGCGCAGAGTCCAAAAATGGGAGGCGGCGGCGGAGGGAGAGGACGGTCTCGTACTCAGAGAAAGCATTTCAAGCAGAGCAGAGAGAACGTTTGGAAGCGCCCCAAGTCCGATCCTTCCTCTGAAGACAACAACAACAACAACAACAACAACAACAATGGAAATGATAATAGGGATCCGCATTGGCAGCCCTTCGCCACTCAAAACCCAGCTTTCGATGAATACTATAAGGTATTATATGGAAGTTGAATTCAGTTTCAAACTTTCATTTACTCAAACAGGTTGTGTGCATGGTTTGGCATTTCATTGATTTACTTATGAATTTGTGTTTATTTATTTTTTTGGTAATGGTAGGGGCAAGGGATAGTGTCCGAAGAAGAGTGGGATTCATTTATGGAAGTGCTTCGAAAACCATTGCCTGCTGCTTTCAGAATCAATTCAAGGTAATGTTCATTTGGTGCTTTTTGATGCTCTTGTTCTACTATTTAATGGTCTTTGAAATGGGTTTTTTTATTGCATATATAGAGATGGGAGTTGCTGTGTACGTTTGGTTATGCTCTTATATGCATTTGTTATGGTAGAAAGAATTGAAATGTAGAAAAGGGTGTTTGCCATGTACTTAAAACTACTTGGAGGGGGGTAGAATGTAAACAAGCAACATTCATTTAAACCTTTCAATGTGGGAGTTAAATTTTAGGTGAAAAAATGTGGCACTCTCATTTTGCTCCTTGCATGAGCATAAGCTGCGGTCATTTGCCCATAGGTTTTGTTGGCTAGAAGTGAGTCCATAGGACTTTTTTTTAGAAAGGTTCCCTGCGTTATAAAAAAAGAAGAAGAGAAAGATATGGTCCTCCCATTTAAAAGAAATACAAAAAAAAAAAAAAAGGTTGTTCATAGTGTACAAGGCCTTACGCGTTTCAAGGCTTGGAAGATGTAGTTGGTAGGCAGCATTACTCAGAACTCAAACCCTTGACATGCCACTTGGCAGAGGTCTCTTGCCATCACACCATGAATAGCTTATCGATTGTTGAGCATTCATTTTATCGTTTGGTGTAGAAGATATAGATTAAAGAATCAATAAATTTTTTTTAAAAACTAGTATAGCTTTCTGATTTGATATTCATTGCAAATGGTTTGATAATATTTTTCTCCTTTTCCATGCATCAAAGAGCTATTTTTTTATCATCAACGATTTCTCAAGGTTCCATTGACGTTAATTTGACTGAGTTGTACTCTTTATTTTTGCAGTAGCCAGTTCTGTGATGACATCCGATCACAGTTAGAGAATGAGTTTATGAAATCTCTTCAATCTGAGGTTAAGTCATGTAATTAATTTTTTCTGTAATACAGTAATGATATTTCCGCTACTGTCGGCTGTTATTGTGACACCGTTTTCTTTCTCTTGCCTTTTATTCTTTTAAGGTCACTAATGGCGAAGAAGATGCTATTAGACCATTGCCTTGGTACCCTGAGAATCTTGCTTGGCACTCAAATTTTTCCCGCATGCAGCTGAGGAAGAACCAAACTCTTGAGAAGTTAGTTATGCTCTGTGTGATGACAATTTTTAGCATAAGTGGGTGAATTGCATGTGTAGATTGATGGCCATTATCTGTTAATTTACATAGGAGATACTAAACGAAATTAGATTTGATTCCAAATATTTTATTTCTCATTTGTGTGTGTCTTTGTATTATCAACATCTATACATGTGTCTTTTTATTATCAACATCTATGTGTATAAAGTATAAACAAAGAAATGAATGTGTGCATCTATTTAACCTAAAAAAAAAATAAAGAATGTGATTCTTCATGGACACATTTGCTCTTCTCCATGCATGTGCTTAGATTTTTTTTACATCTATAGAAATTGTTCAGTATTACATACCATATGTGAAAATTAGAATCAAATTCTGCTATATTTTATAATCTTGTGATAATTTACGTATGGAAACAAAGAACTACATTGAGGAAACTATCATTTTGCCTCCTTTATTCACATAATTTTGGATACATTACTTGAGTGATTTAATTCAGGCTGTAGGAGTGAAAAGGTGTTGAGGGAGTTGTGGTGAAAAACAATATGATAAACAGGAGGGTGACAGAGAGTATTAGCTTTAGATAGGCCGCAATGGTGGAAATAAATACAAGTGCTCAACCGCAGTTAGTTGATACTTTTCTCAAAAACAAATTTGAAGGCGCTCTTCCATTTTTGGACAGTTTAGCATAGCATAGCATGGCAGCGGCTGCGCACAGAGTCCGAAAATGGGAGGTGGCGGCGGAGGGAGAGGAAGGTCTTGTACTCAGAGAAAGCATTTCAAGCAGAGCAGAGAGAATGTTTGGAAGTGCCATTTCTATTCAGGGCTCTCAGTCATTGTTGCGACCCATGGTGGTAGTGTCAAGAAAGGGAACAAGGTACTAGGCTCGACGAGGTTTGAGTTTGAGGTCCAGTCAGTGGGGGTATTGAGAATGATATTATCAACATGGGTATATGAATAAGTATATACCACTCCCTCTAGGGTATTTTCATCCATTAAACTCGTTGTTGGTGTATAATCAAATGCATTTGTCTATGGGTAAGACTAGTGGGTATGGTGGTGGATTGTAAGTGAAAGTGAAAGTGAAAGTGAAAGTGGTGGTGGGTCTTCTTTGTTGTATATATTACAACCTAGTTCGGTGGGAATTCCCTCTGGGTTTGGTAGTAACTAGTAAGAGATGCAATGGTTCAAATAGCGGATATTGAAACAGCGCATTTGGGTTTTGGAACTGTGGAGAGAAATTTAATTTCTAAAATTTTCAATTTCGGGGCTTTTTGGTTTTTCAGTAGGCGCTCTTCCATTTTCGGACGGTTCAGAGTCCGAAAATGGGATGCAGCAGCGGAGGGAGAGGAAGGTCTCGTACTCAGAGACAGCATTTCAAGCAGAGCAGAGAGAACGTTTGGAATCGCCCCAAGTCTGATTTTGGACTCTGCGCTCTGCCGCTGCTATGCTATGCTATGCTATGCTAAACTGTCCAAAAATGGAAGAGCGCCTTCAAATTCATTTTTGAGAAAAGTGTAATTATTCCCCTATAGATACATTACTTAGAATGACTTAATTCTAGCTGTAGGAGTGAAAAGGTGTTGAGGGAGCTGTAGTGAAAAACAATATGATAAACGGGAGGGTGACAAAGAGTATTAGCTTTAGATAGGCCGCAATGGTGGAAATAAATACAAGTGCTCAACCGCAGTTAGTTGATAAGGATCCATGGAAAACACCACAATTTTATTGGAACAAATTGAAATTATAACTAAGTTGGGCTTGGAGAAACTGTTCACAGAGAGTTTTACACGATTAAGTTTTTGGATATAAATTTTCTATCCTGAAAATTGTTGGTTTGACTAGATTTATGGCCATTGTATATTGATAAGGTAGTCTGATGGGCTTCGTTGTTGTTATTGCTGCTGTGGTTCTTCTTCTCTTCTCGTCTTATTATTTGAGCAAGCTGATAGAGGGCCAGTGTAGAATATTTACAATATGGGCAAGCTATCCATGATGCTATGGACTATTTTGAATCAATTAAAATAATTATCCGTCATTTCTTAGATTTTTTTATATGCTATCATCATTCTGATGTATGAATTTCCCAGGTTCCATGAGTTCTTAAAGTTAGAGAATGAAATTGGAAACATCACAAGACAGGAGGCTGTAAGCATGGTACGTCAATGTTACATACTGTCTGTCACTCTTAAATTTTATGTACCGTCATTTCTTTGTAGTAAATCTGTGAAGTGTTGGGCATGTTGGTGCAGTTTTAGTTCAACATACTAGTTAAACATGTACTTGCAATAATACTTATAATAAAAAAAGGATGTACTTGCAATAAATGATTACTTGTGTCGCAGGTACCTCCTCTCTTCCTGGATGTATGTCCGGATCATTTTGTTCTTGACAGTAAGCAACTTACAGTGCTTTAAAAATTCCTTTTTTTTTTAACCTTTCTTTTTCTGGTACAACTGCATTTTTAGTACTCTCGCTCTCTCTCTATCTATCTCTCTCTCTCTCTCTCTCTCTCTCTCTCTCTTTTATAAAGTATTTTCAATACTCTTTTTATTTAAATGATGTTGCCACTACTGCCTTTTCTTCGTCTTTGTCAAATGGTTTTTGAATTTTCAGTAGAAAAAGACGTTGAAAACCCATTTGAAATATATGAGAATTGGACGTATTTAAAAGTGTTATATGACTTTTTCCTTGTTTTTGCACAGTGTGTGCTGCACCAGGGTCAAAAACATTCCAGCTGCTTGAGATTATACACCGATCAACCAAAGCAGGATCACTGCCTAAAGGAATGGTTTGTGTCCTTACTATATCCTTATTTTACACTCTTCATATCTGATTTTATTGTTGTCTGCTCTGTCCTCTTTTCATTTTCTGTTATGGTGTGGGAATTGGTAGTGCTCATTATCCCATTTAGTTTGCATGAGTAACTTTTTCTTTGTTTGGTACTGCTAAGTTACACACACCCCATGGCTACTGAATCCATGACCTCACCCTTCACCTTGCTCTTATGTGGTGAGGATGTGCCATTCAAAGTAGAGCCCATTGGCTGCCTGGGAACCTTGTGATATGATTTGGATGAGGGCATTCTGCTATTTATTTTTGTGAAATTGATTCCTACATTTCTTTATTGAATTTAGGTTGTAGCAAATGATCTTGATGTCCAAAGATGTAATCTTCTCATCCATCAAACAAAAAGAATGTGCACCGCCAATCTGATAGTCACAAATCATGAAGCTCAACATTTTCCTGGCTGCCGTTTGAACAGAAATTGCTCTAGTTCTTCTGAAGGAGGAATGGGATTTCAGCCAAGTATTAGTCAACTTATCTTTGATCGTGTCTTATGTGATGTTCCCTGCAGTGGAGACGGTACCCTTCGCAAGGCTCCAGATATCTGGAGGAAATGGTACTGCTTTTCCTTTCCATCTCTTACCTCTTTTAATTCTATTTCTATTTTACCTTTCTTTCAAGACGGTAAAATTTATTTTCTTCCTATACAGGAATTCAGGAATGGGCAATGGGATCCATTGCCTACAAGTTCAGATAGCCATGCGAGGTACATTTGATGGAAAATCCTTAACAGAAACCGTATGTGATTGTATACCCCTGCTTGTTAGGATTGTAAGACTTTTTTGGATAATTCAATTTTTTTTTGTCTTTTTGAGATTAAGATTGGTACGAACTGACTATGCAAAAATTAAAGCCAATTCCCAAAGACTGATCTGTTATTGACCAATCAGCTTGTGTCACAAAAACCTTATGGTGGTCTGGGCCTATAAAACTCTTATGCTTTTGAAATTAGCAAGTGACATTTTATAATCTTTGAGAGCTTACAGGAACAAAGTTGACTAAGTGCAATCATGTTTCTTATGGTTCCAATCCATTGTTTTAAACAGAGACCAGACCTGGCCAGTACAACCAGTTTGAATGTGAACTAATTCTCGTTTCTAGTGTGGTTCTCCCTTGAATGTTGTCATTTGAACTGGAATAAACCAGATTGAACTAAACTAATGTTTTTATCTAAAAAAAAAAAAAAAACCAGATTGAACTGGCTGGTGAACTGGTCCAATTTTATCAATTTGGTCAGATTTTTAAATTATAAAAATTCACATCCCCCCTCCCAAGTAACTCAATAAATCTTCTATTCTATATGCAAATATGGCGTATTTGATTCAAGTAAGTACCTAGTGCATAAAGTTCCCACTTTTTGTGGGGTTTGGGTGGTAAAAGCGTCAAGTGCACTTACATGCATAGGCCTCTTGGAGCCTAGTGCACTTACATGCATAGGCCTCTTGGAGCCTAGGCTCAAAGCACATATATTTCAAATATAATATCTAATAACCTATACTACAAATATTTGTAACAATTAATAAAGAAGTATAAAAACTCAAAATTTGTATATATTACCTATTAGGTAAGTGCAACTGTATAATGTTTGTAATTTCAAATTTTACTTCAGTTATTTAAATTCTTAAAACTTTTATATAGTTGGTTGAATGCAATTATCAATGGAAAAATCAAAATAATCTAGTTGTAGAAAGTTTAAACATAAATTTTAATATAATTCTCTTGTGCTTTATAAAAGTACATAACCATGATAGTTATGATTGAATGATGTATATGGTCCGATCAATATACTTTTAAAAATCAGAGACCAAAAATCATAAGAATAGTAAATTAATTTTGTTTGTATCTTTTGAGATGTTTGTGTAATACAACACCTTAGTGGTTGTATAGTAAATCATTGGTCCATGTAATTTATTTCAAGATCAAGCAATTGATTTTGATGATTTATATCTTTTTTTAGCCATAAAATAAAAAAGCGTGCTTAGGAGTGTTTTGTGCTTCTTCAAAAAGCGCTAAAAAAACAAGCCTAAAGCGTGCTTCATTAAATGAGCATTTTTTTTTGGCTATGTGAAGCTCTCAAACCTTAGGGCTTCGAGCTTTGTGCTTTAAGCGTGCTTTTAACAACATTGGGTTTGGGAGAGGGTCATAGTAGGCAGCCTTACCCCCAATTTGTTTTGGAGAGGCTGATTTTTGGACTCGAACCCACGACTTATCGCTTTTGGTGAAGGCACTTGCCATCTTACCAGGGTCTAACCTCTATTTAATACAACTGTACAAGTTAGTAAGTATATAAATTATAGGAGTAATTGCAGTTAACCCACCTATGGTTAGGCCCGTTTTAATAGTGCCTACCTGTGGTTTGAAAAGTATCACTCAACCCACTTGAGGAGTCCTCCGTTAAACAGTCGCTACCCACCTCTCCCCTTGCCATTAGAAAGACGCCTTTAGTATATAAGACACAATAGAAACCTGATCTAAGTACTATTAAAACAGTGAGTTTTAATAGTTTGATAGAGGGTCAAACATCATGTGAGTTTGTTGGTGCGGCTGTGGATGTTGCAGTGGGTTAGGCAATGAACCAACATGGTGGTGGGTTCAAGAAGGCTGAGATCGATTCAGTTCCTTGCTCTTTGATTTTTAATTTTATTCAGGAAAATTTTTTATTTATAAAAATAATTAGATAAAAGAGTTTCAACCTTGTCAACTGATATTGAGAAAATGAAATCTGGATAAAGACCAATACCTATTACAGGTAAAAGATAGAGATAGAAACAAATAATTCTCGTGGTCCAGAATAAAAAAAATGGTTCCTAAATCATACTCTTCATTACCACCACTTGAGGATTGCATACTACCACTATTACCAAAATCAATAACAGAGAGGAAAAGACAACAAAGAGATGGTGCCAAAAAAAGAAGGAAAAAGACTTGTTGAGAGACGGAGATATAAAGAGCTAGAGCTGCAAAGAGATATACTTACTTACACAGACTCATTAAGAGGAAGCTACAAATCAAAGTATGAGGTAATAATATCATAAAGACCCAGTGGCTTTGATCTGGAACTCAAACAGTGGCTTTGGGTGCTTTTGCTTTGTCTGTGAGCACAAGAAAAACTTGAAGAAGAAGAAGAAGAAGATGAAGATGGGCTATGGGGTCTGAAATTTTGATCTTGGGATTTTAGGATGAATTCAAAAATTTTTTTTTTTTTTGGGAGTTCTGGATCCAAAGGAGAGAGACATAAAAGATTATTGAAAAGACATTTTTACCCCAATTTTTAATGGTGAAAAGGAGAGGTGGATTAAGGCTGTCTAACGAAGGTCACCTCAGGTGGGTTAAGTGACACTTTTCAAATCACGGGTGGGCGCTATTAAAACGGGTCTAATCACAGGTAGGTTAACTGCAATTATCCTAAATTATATAATACTATTATATTTATAATTTTTATAATTTTTTAAACTTAATTTTAATAAAATTATTTATGATCAAGCTGGTTGAACCTTTAAATTGACCACCTTCCTGATCTGAGTTTTAAACAGTGGTTCAATCTTTGTCTGAAATTTCAACTAAAAAAAAAACTCAGATATTTTCCCATAAACGTGGGTTTGTATCTAAGGGAGATATGGAAATAAACAGTTCTCTTATGTGTTTTGTTATAGATAAGATCTCAATGCTGATTAAAGACAAATTATTTCAAGAGCCTACCACCTTGTATCAAATTCATTACATTACAATGCATGTTTCTGCTTAAACTTTAGAAGTTTTTTGATCATTGATTGCTGGTGTTTCACTGATCTATTTCTTGTGTTAGATGGAATGCCAAAATCGTTTAGACTTTGGTTTTAAGTTTATATACTTGTAGATCATACACATCCATGTGTGCCAACTTTGTTTGTGTTCAATTGAGTAAGTTATATGAAACTTACAGCAGTTATGTTGATTATGCAGGTATATCTTTGCTCAAAGTTGGTGGGAGAATTGTGTACTCAACTTGCTCAATGAATCCAGTAGAGAATGAAGCTGTGGTTGCTGAGGTAACTTATCAGTCATTTTTCTACTCCAATGAATTCAGCAGAGAAAGAAGCTGTGGTTTTCTCAACTGGCTCAATGATTTACATATTAAGTTACATTTGAAATGCTCTCTTTTTTCAGCCTGCAAGAAATTCTTAGCTTTATTTTTAGATATCACTATCTCATCTCAATCAAAAAGAAAGGGTAGAGAAAGTAGCCTGACAATCTGAAAGAGTAAAGTTTCTGACTTTGGACAAGTAAAAATAAATGGAAACCACAGCCTTCTTCAGAATTTCTTACTAATGGTCTTTACTTCATTTTTAAGGAGTATACCAAAAGTAGGTGTAATTAAGTAGAGAGGACAACAGATTGTATAATTTGATATGAAGCTGACATAGGACAAATTGGGGAATTTGTTGATATGTGTCATGTGAGGATTTGTGGATCTAGGGTTTAGAGATGTAAAGAAAGGGTTAAGGCTCGAAATTGGCTAGGGTTTGATGAGTTTTTTTTTTTTTTTTGGGGTATTTTGATAGAGAAAATACTGTGTCTTGGAATCTTTCATGGCTGCATCAGAAGCTAGCTCTGAAATATTTGGGAGATGTCTACCTCAATCAATATCTTAATCTTATGATCAATCAATATCTTAATATTATTCTATGTTTGGTTGGGGGTTAAAAGGGAGAGGATTGAAAATGGGGGAAGGAAAAGGGAGAGGAAAATGTGATCTTTCATTGTTTGGTTAGAGTGAAAAGGGAGTGGAAAGAAAGTGGGGTGGATGGAACTTTCCACCCAGTCCACCATTTTTTTTTCCTTACACTTTGGAGCCTTAGCTCTGAAAGAGGAGATAAACTGGTAATGAGAATGAAAGTACAAAATTACCCCAATTTTTCCATTGTTCTACTTTTAATAATAAGGGTATAATAGTAATTTAACATGCATGGTGGAAAACACAAACATTCTTATCCATCCACTTTTTCATTTTTCCAACCAAACAGAGCCTTAGTTTGTATGATTGATTTTTTTATTGGTAAGCTACACGTGTACCTAGTGGGTCTTGAATCCACAATCTCACCCTCCAACCAATTATTATGGGAGAAGGAAGTGCCGGTTCAGTTGTAGCAAATTTGCAGGAAAAATATCGATACATTCTAAGATTAGTAGAACCTAATGATCTTGAGAGTATTAAGTTTGGTCTTTTATCACAATATAATTGTTCATCTGTTTTTGAATTTTCAGCTTCAGTTAGACCTGTCTAATAATTTTTTGTATTTTCTTTTGTTCCTTTATGTTCATCGTGAACTCAAAATTTTATTTATTTTTTCTCTGATTAATAAAATTGCACTACTAATCTATCAAAAAAAAAAAAAAAAGAAAGAAAAAAAGAAAGACAAAAAAGTATATAACGATAGAGCTAGAAAAGAGAGGTAGTACTTTAGTCAGAGTTGTCAATTTTACCATCTTTTGGTTTACACTTTTTTTTGGATAAGGGTCTTTTAGTTTACGCTTGTGAGCTTGTCTGCCTATCAGCTCTTCTTTATTGTAAAGGTGTTGAAACAGCAAGGGATAGCACAATCGTCTGGTGATGACCTCTCATGAAACGGAGGTCTCTAGTTTGAATCTCTCATTCTCCTCCCCTCAGGGCCAAAACTAACTTAGAAAAAAAAAAAAAAAGATGTTGGTTTTGCATGTCTCACCATTACAATGGCACAGAATTACATTAATGGCTTTGGTACCCAAGTACCCTGACATCTTATAAACTGGATAGGATTCACTTCTCAGTAATCGCTGAGAAGTTCTATTCCTCCCCCCCGGCGCTAAACTTATGTTGTTGTACCACATATGAAATATTTTCTACATGAATTGTACTCTTGTAACTCTTTTATATACGTTCTATGCTTTTACTTGCACAGAAGTTGCAAAGTTGCGTCAATTCAGCTTTTTGTGTTTGGTTTTTAATGTTATGAATTGTTGTCCTCTATAGTTTTTCTTTAAATGCAGCTCATATTTTTGAAAAGAGTGGATACCATTTCTTCTCTTGATTATGCACTTAGAGTTGCAGCAATTTGTCTTTTACATCACTCCACCTGAAGGTTTATTTTTGTCTGATCACTTAATCTTTTTGGCTCATTTTTTGCAGATTTTGCGGAAGTGTGGAGGGTCTCTTGAACTCGTTGATGTCTCCGGTGAGCTTCCTCAACTTGTTCGTAGGCCAGGAATTAAAAAATGGAAGGTAAGTTCTTGGGTTCTGGTTTTACTTTTTTTATATCAACAATTGGGGTACCTGTGAGCCATACGAGTGATGTAATCCCTATGGCTGCACACAATCACCCGCAGACCATGTGTATTGTCTCAACCCATGCAAGTTGAGCAAAACATGTTGGGTTCCTGCGCCATCACCTTAGCCTAATGTTTTTTACTTACTGGATATGCATTCTTTTGGTTCAGACAATTGCTATATTGCTTTTATAATATACTGAAAGTTAGTCTTCATTGCCCACACATATAAGACATTACCTGCTCTTCCTTTGCATCATGTGAATGAAACTTATAATAAATAAAGAAAATATTGTTCTATATTTAATCCCTATGGCTGCACACAATCACCCGCAGACCGTGTGTATTGTCTCAACCCATGCAAGTTGAGCAAAACATGTTGGGTTCCTGCGCCATCACCTTAGCCTAATGTTCTTTACTTACTGGATATGCATTCTTTTGGTTCAGACAACTGCTATATTGCTTTTATAATAAACTGAAAGTTAGTCTTCATTGCCCACACATATAAGACATTACCTGCTTTTCCTTTGCATCATGTGAATGAAACTTATAATATATAAAGAAAATATTGTTCTATATTTCAAGATGTAATTTGAAACAATGTTGGATATTTGGCATGTTTTCTTTGCATATTAGAATATTAATCCCATGCAGTGATGTATGTTACTCATTTAACACTGGATTGAAATTATATATTTGGGCTTGGTACAACTATTTTGTCCGAGCATATGAAATCAAATTATGACCTTATAGATGAAAGTAATGGTGCAATTTACTACAATGCAAGAAGGAAGCTTGCCTTTCTAATACTTCTTTTTCCTCTTCTCTGTTTTGGTCAAAAGGTGGTTTCTCTTCTTAATTGATGGTGGATAGTAGCTTTTAAGTTCTGACCGTTACTTGGTGATGTGGGAGACACAAATAGATCTTTATTTTAATTTAGTTTTATTTTATTTTGCAAGTCAATTGTATTTTCATTGGTGTTTTATTTTAGGCCCTAGTATTTAAGTACGCTTATGAATATTTTTTATTCAAAGTCAGGGTTATTTTTGTAATAAAGCAATTATGGTCTCCCACACCTATTAGAACTAAGGTTTAGTTTGCTTATATAAACAAACTATGTTCTCTTATCAAGGGGACTTATATGAAATGAAATTTTGAATTGGAAGAATTCCAATTGCTGGGTGCTGATTCTTAGTAACTTAGGTGCTGATTACTAATTTTCTTTGACTGGTGCTGATGCTTAGGGTTTATCATTTTCCCTTTTCTTTAATTTCCTGTTTATTCCCATTTGATGTTGTCCAGCATAACTTGGCCACTTGGTTTGTCCGTTCTTTTGAATTGTATGTTCACTTATTCAGTGGGAATAAGGTGCAATGCTAGCAAATATTCCCACCTGTGCCTTTGCTTTTTGTAGTCTGAATTGCAAAATAATTTGTCATCACAACTTTAGCTACTTGCATGCAGCTTTAAAATGTATGCTTTTTCATTCATTTACTTGGACATGCAGGTACGTGACAAGGGCACCTGGTTTGTTTCCTACAAAGATGTCCCCAAGTACCGCAGGAGTGTGATAGTTCCCAGCATGTTTCCTTCTGGCAGATGCTATGTTGAGTCAACCGAGAATAACCAAGATGTAGAATTGGGAGAAAAGCATGAGAATGGTGCTGATGGAAATTCTGAAGAGGGGATTCAGCAGTCGGAGGATCCTGTAGCTCTAGCTGACGAAATGGATGAGGAAGTTTCTAATTTTCCCCTTGAACGTTGCATGAGGATAATGCCTCATGATCAAAACAGTGGGGCCTTTTTCATTGCGGTCTTCCACAAACTTTCTCCCCTTCCAGGTAACATTGATTATTATCGTAAGTCATTATATTTTTCTTATGAATCCAAGACCACATGTTGATTTTGGTAAACCAAAGCTAATAGGATTCCTGTGCTAAACATCCATTGAATAAATCCCTTGTTTTGATGAATGGTTTGATACCCTTTTGCAAATGCAATTTGTTTATGATACTATATCTGCTATGAAGTTTTAAATTTATGCTTTTTCTTCATTAGATGATTACAGTGTGACTTTTGATCCCTGCAGCCATGCAGGAGAAACCCAATAGTCTGCAACAAGATGATAAGCCATGTGTAAACTTATCGAATCAGATTGTTGAAGATACAAATGGATTGGAGGTTGTTGCAGCAGATGGTACAGATGAGAAACTTTCAGGCGCAGCTCCAGAGGCTGATTTTTTAGATAATGAGACAGATGTGGCTGCTGTTGAACCTGATACTTGCATTACGTGTGAAGAGCATAATTCAGAGGAAGCTGAAGCACCTGGTCATAGGGAAACTGATCCTAAGAAAGCTGGAGGTAAAAGAAAGTTGCAGACTCAAGGCAAGTGGAAAGGGGTTGACCCTGTTGTTTTCTTTAAAGATGAAGCTATAGTAACTAGCATAATGACATTCTACGGTATTGATGATTCCTTTCCATTAAGGGGGCATCTTGTCACAAGAAACAACGATACGAATCATGTGAAGAGAATTTACTATATCTCAAAGTCGGTTAAGGATGTTCTTGAATTGAATTTCTCAGTCGGGCAGCAACTTAAGATAACGTCCATTGGCCTGAAGATGTTTGTAAGTGTTTCCATACGTCATCATTAATTCTTATTAGGTATTATGCCCTATTGTAGGTTGTCTAGGGTAGAGCATGTGGTAAGGCTTACACAAGGAGCGAGGGTTGATATCTTGCATCTCCATTATTTATTTTATTTACTTATATAAAAAAAAAGAAGGTCGTCTAGGTTCCCAATTCCAAGGTACATGTTTATGGTAGGTTTTCCACCGGTTTTCTCTTCGCTTATCTTTGGTATGGTAGCACCAACCCTGTGTTTGAACAACTGCCTTATAAGTTCATGATAGAGAAGGCCTTCCAAAGCCATTACCTTCATAAATTAAGGCAATGAATAAAGAGCAAGTGCCATAACCTAATTATTTAAAGAGGCTGCTTAGCCCAGTTGTTGAGGGAGGCTGGGGCCATGCCCCTTCCAAAAGCATACCATTTTAGTCGAAGATCATTTATGACATCATTAGCATGCAAATGGTCAATTATTATTATTTTTTTTTTAAAGCATACCATTTTAGTACCAAAAGACAAATGAAGGAGGATGCTTGCTACTCTGCTGTCTAGGAGTTGAACTATGATCTAATCTGAGTAAGGGGTTTATAGGTAGAGGACCAGAACCAATATATATAAAAGAATGTGTTTGCTAAATATTGAGTGGTTTTCTTTTTCAATTACATGTTATTAAATTTATCATATTCCTTGCAATGAGCCTTGCTCAACTGATGACTAATTGGGAATTCTTATGTATTATGAGAATAAAACTCCTTTTACCACCTCTATTTTTAGTAATTGGAGGTTATCTATCCTCTTATTTTTCTCCTCTGCTGAAAAATAGGAACGACAAACATCCAGAGAAGGTAACACCGCACCATGTTCATTCCGGATATCCTCTGAAGGATTACCAGTACTTCTCCCCTACATTACCAAACAAATCCTATATGCATCCCCAGTGGACTTCAAGCATCTTCTGCAATATAAAACTATTAAATTTGCAGATTTTGTTGATGCTGAATTCGGTCAGAAGGCATCAAACCTAATGCCTGGTTGCTGCGTGATAGTTTTGAGCAAAGGTATATGGTACCAAGTTGTCAAAATGATCGGTGCTAAATTACGTGAGTAGCTAATGTAATCCTTTTTCTGCAGGTAGCAATGCCTCGATGGATCAAACCCAAGTAGATGAGTCAATAGCAATTGGATGCTGGAAGGGTAGGGCAAGTTTATCTGTAATGGTCACTGCAACTGATTGCCAAGAACTGCAGGAGAGGCTTTTAACGCGCATGGGGCCTGAAAATGGCTCTTTGGTGCAGGACGAGAAACCCTCTAATGGTGAGGCTGATGAAGTACTGGAGATGACTGATGGAAAAGAATGAGAAATTGGAAAGTAATCAAGCTTGCAACTGAGGGAAATTAATTGAAAAATTGAGTGCCTGGACGTTCTATGTTGTACCATAATTGGGTAATCTAGTGTTGGATTTTATCACGATATGTATGGCAGTCTTTCGCCTTGCCATATTCCATTTTAAAGGAATCAATTTATTGCAACTAGCCATAGATTTCAGATTTTCCTTAACCGTATCATGCTAATGCAACTCTTGAGAACAAGAGATTATAGACTTTTTGTTAACTGAATTTTTAAACCGTTCTGATTTGTTTTCTCAGTGAGACTAATAGTTGAAGATACTAGAAACCGTTTTTTTGGGCTTTCAATCAGTTTGGGAGGGTGGATTTGAATCTAAGATCGCCGCATTGACGCTTATTTGGACACAAAGTAGAGTAATATCTTGATATTAATAAAAAAGTCACTAGATGATAGAATGTTTATTAGACTGTATATTATTTGGAATATTTAAATCCGTTTTGTAAGGAACCTAATTTAAAAAAAAAAAAAAAATTGGTGTCAAGTTATTATCTACAATTCATATTGGGGACATTTTTTTTTTTTTTTTTTTTTTTAAATATGGATAAAGTTACTCTCTAATCGTAAGACCATTAAAATATATTATTTAGTGGGCTCATATGCCGTTCTGCGGTACAAACTGTTGCATGTAGTTTTTGTACTAATGTGTGGTGTTAGAGTTCATTTCCCTCATCTCCTCTGAGTATCAAAAAAACCTTAGTCCCACATCGATTGTGGTGATGTGTGTTTGTGGGCTCATATACCGCTCTGCGGTACAAACTGCCGTATGTAGTTTTTGTATTGGCATGTGGTGTTGAGTTCCATTTCCCCCCTCCCTCTAAGTATCAAAAAAAAAAAAAAAAGTGTATTATTTGAATAAGTTATATGATTCATTAAAAGGATCATGTGACTAAAAGTACACGTGAATAGCCACTTTAACTATCACTTAATGAGTTGGAGGAATTTTCCCTCCAAACCAATTAGGGGTAAATCCTGTTGTTTTAAATATCCCAAATGGTTCTATGTACACATGAACTTACATTATTTTTAGTTGAAGATTTGCTAAGAACTTAGATTGCAAGTTTTAAAGTTCTAATTGTTAGATCGAATTTTAGGGCTTTTGATAATAAGTAATAACTAGTTATTAATCCGTGCAATTCACAAGAATGTTTAACAAAATATGATTTCTTTTCTCTTTTATTTTTTATGATTGTGTTTGTATATAGAACTATATATTCTATTGTTGATAAACTCTGTTGGTTTAATATTCCAAATTGTTCAATGTACATAAGAATTTTCATTATTTTTAGTTGAAAGATTTGTTAAGAACTTAGATTGCAAGCTTTAAAATTATAATGGTTAGATTGATTTTTAGGCTTTGAGGTAAAAATACCACACTTTATTTTTGTATTCTTTCAATACAATGTGTGTATGTATATAAAAGGAATGTCAATTGGATGGGGCAGGTCGGATCATGGGAACCTCGTCCTTACTCCGTATCCTCTTTGGAAAGGGAAAAACCCACGCCAATATTGGGTAGGTTAGGTTATGGGTGGATTGGAAAAGAGCGACCATTAGAGTACTAAGAGAGAAGTAGAGACAAACATTTTGAATATAGTAATAGGATATGTATAGAAATATATATATTATAAGTAGGATATGCATAGAATAAACTATAATATATGTATAAATTAGTTAAACATATATTAAATTATATATATATATATATATATATATATGTGTGTGTGTGTGTATATATATTTACCCTCGGGGTGGGGCAGGGTAAAATGGGGTAGGGCAAGCAAACTCATTCCTTTGCCGTCACCTTTTCAGGGAGAAGTGGGGTAGGATAGGTCATGCAAGGTGGGCCATTTTGTCATATCCTTATATACAAGTACATGCTAAAATTTTGCGGACAGCATGACGTTAGTGTTGATAAAGCCACCGAAAAGAGTTTTGCCAGCAAGTCTTTGGTGGCAGAAGAGAGATGACATGAAATGTGAAAATTGTTTTAAAAAATCATGAGAACTTCACAAGAATGTCATTTTATAAAACTAGATTTGATGTTGATGAAGTAGTATGAAGAAACAGAATGAAGAATTAGTGATTACGCAGTTGATGTGATAACAAATACCTGTTGATGAAGTACTTTTAAGACACAAATAAAACCTTGGCGACACTGGTCTTATGTCGGCCCCAAGGTCTTGGATGCTTAAGTTAGAGACCTTATTGCCTCTGCCCGTTTGGATAATGGGGGGAAGAAGGGAGAGTAGAGTAGAGTTGGCTGAAAATAGACTAATTTTGAGCTAAATTTACTATACTCTACTCTAATCTACTCTCCTTCCCTCCTCCTCAATCCAAACGGACCATTGGTTCTGCTTGGATATGAGGATTTAAAACCAATGAATTTGAAAAACAATTATAAGTATTAAATTGTTTAATATAATTCAGTACACAAATGATGATTGGAGTTTTGACATTTTGCTCAAACAAAAGCCCTTGATATTATGGATTTGAAGGATTTGAAATTACTTCCTACTTCTGATCATTTTAAATCCATGTATTAATAAATTTCAAATCCACTCATAAATTTCATAACAGTCAAATCTAAAAACAAAAATAAGAAGAATATTTTTTTTAAAAATTTTTATTTTACAAATGACCTTTAAATATGTCTTTTTCAAATGACCCTTAAATCAAGTGATATTTTTAAATCAAGTGATATTTTTTAGTATTTTCAACGAAGACATCTAAGATTTAAAACCCCTTCTATCACTTAAAATGTATATAGAAATAATACTACTTATTTCTTAATCTATTCAACTCCTTCAAACAAAGATTTGAAATCCTCTCAATATAGGAATTAGATAAACAAGTTAACGGAAAACACCTATTCAAACGAACCATCCATATAGATACACACCTTAACGGCAATAGGATAGGTAGCTGTGGTAATGTTTGCATTTAACCCTAAGCATGGCCTTTATCAAGAGTGCACAACACTAGCAATTTTCTCAAAGGCATTCATAAATTTTACATGAATTGTAAATTATGAAATTGATTGAAAGAGAGTGGTTATGAGACATCAAATACGTAACAAGCAATCTGCAACTTAGCTTCATCTTTAGTTCTTTCTCCCATTTCAAAACATGAATATAATTGGCTTCCTCCTGCAAACTAAACTTAAGCATTGAAAGATATACAAAGGAAACACATCACACACCTAAAAGAATTGCTATGAGGAAAACAGAACCAAGATTCCCCTCTTTTTAAACCTCAATTCAATCAAATCACGATGATCTACAGCACATGTTGCTCTTAGCCGGGATCACTTGTGCAGGACCAGGGATAAGGATCTTCTTGCCAGCCAGAGATGCAGGGTTCCCGTTACCTTGATTTTCATCAGCAACTAGGTTCTTCTTGTTCACAATGTTGAAGATCTCTGTCAACACAGTCAAAAAGGCGGTTTCAACGTTCGTTGCTTCCAGTGCCGAGGTCTCCAAGAAAAACAGTCCTTCCTTCTGAGCGAATTCTTTGGCATCCTCTGTGGGGACTGCACGCTGATTCTCGAGATCACTTTTGTTCCCTATCAGAATGATGACAATGTTCTTGTCCGCATGGTTACGCAGCTCTTCCAGCCAACGAGGTATGTGATCAAAAGTCTGGCGTTTGGTTATGTCATAAACCAGCATTGCCCCAACAGCACCCCTGTAATATGCACTTGTAACTGCTCTGTATCTGCTCAATCCACCAAAAAACTTAATCAGATGATTATAACTTGCACGAAAACAGAATTTCTTTAAAATAACTTCACAGATAATACAATGTGATTCAGGAAACACTTAGATGAGACTTAAAAATTGGCAAGAAAGTTTGTACAGGCTCCCTCTCATCAAGTAGAATACAAAGCTATATGGAAGGCATGTATCGAAGTGTGTGGTAGGATCCTCAAGAGTTACTATAAATACATCATGAAGTTTCAAAAATATTATCCATTCATTTTGAAATTAGTGGATTGAATTTTGCCATGCAATTAATAATTGAGAAATCATTTATCGGAAAGACATAGAACTTGTCTGCAAGTAAAATATCAAACTTCACAAACATTCAACATGTCAGTCATGTGATGGTAGGTCCATTTCCAAATATCTAAAGGAGCCTTAATACAATTGATAAGGGTAATCATACAATTAATCTATAAAATCAACCCACACCTACATGGCTACATAGCCAAACAATGACAAGAAATTTCAACAACTCCAAACTTCCTATTTCCTTTATTGTTTTGTTTTTTTGGATTAAGACCCTGTAGAGTTCTTAGTGTAATTCCACCATGGATTTCTTATAATCCTTTCCATCCATTTTGAAAATGGATTTTACCAATAATCAAAATTTAAATAGATATCAAAATGCTGATAGTCAATCTGTCAATGTCTATTTAATTACTGATGATGTGATAAAATTCAATCCATTCATTTCAAAATGGATTAATAAAATTTTAGAAACTCTACAATAGATTAACCCTGAAAAGTCTAAAAGATCCTAATCCATTCTTTTATTTTGAAAATATATAATGATTTACAAATTATAATCAATATCTACAATTATACTTAATTACTAAAATTGAAATAAACATCATGATAGTATACACATTCAAAAGCGTTAAGAAACTCTAATACGGACTAGATTGGAAATAATACTCAAATTATACTCTTCGTCCTTCATATTAAATCCAAATTTTAGTCCCATTTGTTTTGTTCTTCCAAAAATTATAATATCAGCAACAAATAAAAAGAAAATAAAATCATAACTATGGAATATATATATATATATATATATATATCAGTAATAAAAATCAGTTACAGAGATAAATTTTGACATCGGTTTGACCTTCGAAAACTCCGCATGAAAATAGATACGACGATAACAAAATCAGTAAACCTCAACAAACAAACAAACAAACAAAAACAAGCGATTCAACCAAAGCCAAACTAAACTAAAGTTACTAAACTAAACAAATCCATTAACATTATTTTTATCAAATGCAAGATCGATCTAACTCTAAAGTGAACTAAAAACAAGAAAATCAAAACCCTACGAATCAAGCAACAGCAGTATAAGTTTCTAGACTAGGAAAGGTACCGTTCTTGACCAGCAGTGTCCCAGATCTGAGCCTTGACGCTCTTGTGCTCAATGACAAGAGTGCGAGTCTGGAACTCAACGCCGATGGTGGCTTTGGAGTCCAAACTGAACTCGTTGCGTGCGAACCGAGCCAGTATCTGAGACTTCCCGACCGCCGAGTCACCTATCAGCACCACCTTGAACACATAGTCTATCTTCTGGTTCGAATCTCCATATCCTGCTCCTCCACCTCCACCGCTAGCCATTTTCAGAGAGCTATGAATCTCCGAGAGCTTTTTGGTTACTCTGTACTTTATGGAAGTTCAGAGATCGGTGAGGAAAGGCTTAAGTTTTTTTCGGTGTGTGTGAGAACTGTGAGAGCTAGTAAAGTGAGATTGATTTTGATGAAAATGAATGAGCGACACGTTTTTGCTGATTTTTTTTGTGTATTTAAATATGGATTTTACTAACGTGTGCCCTTAGGGCACACGTTAGTAAACCATTTTAGGAAAAAGTTTTATCGGAAATTGAAAAAGTTGTAAAATTTTTTCAATTTTCGATAAAACTTTTCCAAAAATGGATGGTCTAATGTGTGCCCTTAGGGCACACATTAACCGGACTCTTTAAATATTTGGCTTTGTTTATACTTTATATTATAGTACATTTCAGTTTAGGGTACTACGATTAGATAACCAATGGAGACTTGCCACGTTTGCCTAAAGTTATTTTTGTTTGGTTATGTGGCGTGAGGGGATTGGTTGAGATGGTGCGGAGATGTGATGGGATCAACACTGGAAAGAAAGATGTGAGGAAGAGGAACACAGCTTTCACAATGATCGCTCTCGCAGTGTCAGGTGGTTAGTGGTGACTGGTGGCGTATGCTCGGTGAGTTGTCTGGTTCATGCTGTTGAGTTTGACCACCTTGCACTGTGGTAGATGTCATTTCATAATAATTAAATAAAGTTGTGTGGAGTGAGCTAGAGTTCAAGTTTTAGAGAGATTAGAACCTGTTTGCATATGAGTAGGTATTTAGATCAAGTCACTCAATTTTTATAATTGGGTTCTTAAAATATATGGGTCATATAAAAAATTTTGTATTTAGCTTAGTTTTTAACATTTGTTTTTATCACTTAAAACTTAAAAATTTGAGTTAAGTAATGAAAATAGGAAATAACAAATATGTGTTTTCAAAAATTAAGAATTGAGTTATGAGTTTTGATAATTGATAATTGAGTTATGAAAATTGAGCTATCTTTAAATCAAACAGACTCTTAAAATTTTAGAAAAATTTTTTACATATAAATAAATTATTAAATTAGGTTAGAATAAAATTTCATAAATAAAACTTAAAACGGATGTCGTTTTTTTTGTTTAAGTTATAAACTTTCTGATATTTTGGTGGGTTCATTTGGGCTTGATATGTCCATTTATTTGGGCTGATGTTCAAAATTATACAGTCCTAGTCCAGCAAAGACTCAAAGAACGTCGTTTTTAGTGTTTAAACTTTAAACTTTCTGATATTTTGGCGGGTTCATTTAGGCTTGATTTGTTCACTGATTTTGGGCTGATGTTGGCTTGAGGGAGGCCATTGGGCAGTTTATCAACAAAAGAAAAGTTTATAAAAAAGAGGGAGGCCATTGTAGGGAATAATTACAACGAAATGCTTACACTAAAGCCAATAAAATATACTAAATAATTGACGGATGCACTAACTGAAGTGTTAATATTTAAGCGAGTTGCAGCTAATTTAACTAGTAAATTCTATTGTTTTCGAATAGGAGAGCTAATTTAACTGGTAAAGTCTATTGTTTTCGAATAGGAGAGCTAGGTTTCAAATCTTGCCTATATCAAAAACTAATTAGTGTTATGGCTTGATGATAAAGAGCGATTATAATAAAGCAACATCATGAGTTAAAATATTATCATATCTAAAAAATAAAGTGTTGAGCATTTGTTAGTATTTTGACCATAATTTTTTTTTTTCAAAAATTTCAGATTGATATGAAATTAGTGTCATTTGAAAGATAATTCAAAATCCTACAACTTCGCCAAAATTGTGCTTGAGCTAATTTCGATATGCATTATGTCCAAAATGACCTGCAATGTGAACCTGAAACTTCTTGTGATTCTGAACGTTTGTAATGGTGTTATGGTAAGTTTCTTTCAATTCAATCCGAATTTGAACTTAAAATTTAACCAGTTGGGGCCAGCTAAGAATAATGAATATTTTCTCCAAATATATATATATATATATATATATATATTTATAAAATAATTTATTTTAACAAAACGCTTATTTTTGAAAATGAGATTATCATAATCCCATGTGCAATAGAACACCCTTCTCCTAAGCCTAAACCAATATTATTATGACACCTCATTAATTAATTATTATCCTTTAAACGGCCAATCACAATTAGGTAACCATAATCATAAGTTTCTAGTTCTAATGGTAGGGATGCCTGTCAACTGTAAAAAGTAAAAACTTGATTTGGCCGCAACTTTTGATCAAATCATATCGTTTTAATCGTTAAGATTTCAAAATATATTTTACAAAGATAATTTAGAAGTCCAACAATTAAAATTATGATTTTACCCTTGAGATGTTAAAGGACCATTTAACCCCCATATGAAGCTAATTTTATGTTGTAAAATGGGGTGTCAACACATATTAGATTCTTTAATGCTAAATAATGATATTGAAGGTCAAGGTTGTCAAAATTGAGATCTTATGTCGAATTGTGGGAGGTAGATGAGATTATGGATTATAGGATCGGAACGTGAATTGTAAGATCTTACACTTTTTAAGAAGAAAAAAAACACATTGCTAATAACTTTGTATGTTAAATAATCACAAAAATTATACATTCATCTTTATATATATATATATATATATGCATCAACAAGAAGTAATTTGTATAACATATTTAAGTAAATATTTAATTAGCAACCAAGTACAACAAATTGTTGTCAATTTCTATTAAAAAAAGTTATCAATTGTTTTTAATAACCAAATTGAAAAATTAAATTTGCTTAAAAAAAAATTCCGAAAACTTCAATTAGAAAAAGGGTACCAAAGCATTCCATCGGTGGCATTAGAGCATTCACATTCGATCTCCTATATGTCATATGTTGGTATATTTTAGCATCAAGGCACAAAAATAACCCATTACCCGGTCTTGCAAAATCTTGAAATTGCAAAAAAAATTTGCAATTATGCTACAGTGCCATCCTAAATATATGCTACATCACTCCCAGAAATTCCACAACAGTCTGGAATTATCAATAGTGAAGAGTATGAAGTACAGGATTTAGACCTTAAGTTAGGGGATTGGAATCTCCCTAAGGTACCCACAAAGCAGTTTTATAAGTCTTCTACATGGAACTTGAATTCATTCAAGACAGATTTCCATGTTAGAACTATAGAACAAGTTTATGGAATTAACAAGGAGTACGAGACGTGCTACTTGTTCAGCCCAGATCAGATTAAGGCACACATAAACAAAGGTTTCCATTTTATCCACATAGGTTTAGTCCAGGTTGGAGTTAAACCTCTCATTAGGTCAGGATTGAATAATTCAGTTCTGTTAGCCCTTAGAGATACCCGTCATGTAAGGTTTGATGACAGTCTCTTAGGAACAGTCCAAGCCAGCTTAAGTAACGGACCAGTCTATTTCGACTGCTTCCCGAACTTTACAGTCCACATCCATGACAAGAATGTCCTACAGGTCTTGACCCTTAATATCAAGACCCATGGAACCTTAGTCACTCAAGGAACTAGTCAGATAGCACTTATATACAGAGTGTATTATAAGTGTATCAAGACAAACATGAATGTTGGAGCCTTAGATAGGAAGAAGGTAGGAGAAACCCTTCTTATCCAAACCAACATACATGATGCCAAGATCAAAGTTCTTAGAACCCTTAGATGGGATGAAATTTCCTTTCCAGACGATTGGAAACTTCACAATGAGAATCACCCTTTGTTGATCCAAGAAGTAGATCAAAACCCAGAAATAGATTTTGTCCAGCAACTAGCAGATGGATCTGTTAGGCTAAGCTTTGACAAATCCAGGTTTAGAACACCCCTAGATGATTATAGACCTAGATCCCCAATAGATCTTAGTCGATTCCCTTCTAGACAACCACCTATTCTCTTGAGAGATAAACCTGCATCCTAAGCCAGTTCCTCTAGACCTCTAGCACCATTCCCTAGATCTAGAAGAGACTTAAGTGCAGACTTTCAAGGAGTTAAGAATAGATCTCAGGTTAGCACACCCTGCTACACAGCCAAGAATGACTCAGTTATTGATCACGGAGACAATAACAGTCAGAAGGTAGGATCACCTTCAGGAACAGATATGGAAAATCCTGATATAGAGACAGATATGGAAAATCCTGATATAGAGAACCCATACCAGGATTATGAGCTCAAAACTCTAAGAAAAGAGTTTAAGCCAGACATGAAGCTTTTAGGCGATGAATTTGACTTAGAAAAGAACAAAGCCAAACGAGAAGCCTATAAAGCCAACCATACCAGAGAACAGAAGGTTCAAGTTCTCAATGCTTGGATAGCATTTATGAAAGAGGTACAAGAACATATCTTTTTCTTTGAATACTTTGAGAACTATTATTTGCGACACAAAAAGGCTTGTGTTCTCACAAAAAATGATTGGGTTAAGGAAGACACTAAGGAAGTTGTCAAATCCAATCATCCCCCAGTTGCAGCCATTACCTTCAAGTATAGAAACCAAGATGTTACTGCTACACCTTTTAAGTTTCCTTCAGGCGAAGAAAAAATAGTCAGGAAGGTCATAGAACAGAACAACTATACTAATCAGTGCCTCGGAGTAATAGGAAAACAGTTGGATAGGGTTGAAGAAAAAATAGAAAACAAGGTTATCCTCCAGCCAGGAAACCTCAGTAAACCTATCATAGAAAAACCTTTAGTTAAATTACCTACCGCCAGGCAAACTAGCATCAAATCAAAGGAAGTAACAGCCTTAGAATTAGTCAACCAGAAACTTGAAGAACTTCAAAAATTAGTTAAAAAGGAACCCAGTACTTCCTTACCTAGTAAAGGTCTTCAGCTTACCACATTAGATGTCCACACAGCAACCAGTGATTATAGCAGAACCTCCTCAGACAATAAAAAGGAGATAGAACACGTGAAAAACCAGTTTAGGGATTTAAATGTAAAAAGACTTTACCAGCCACCCTCAACTAGTTTAACCAAGAATTGGTACCTCAGACCCACACCCCCAGACCTCCAGTATGAGGAAAGGAATGTTAGTAACCAGTTCTCAGTCACCTCAGGAAAACTATACGAATGGAACATAGACGGATTATCAGAACAAGAAATTCTGAATAAAATCCAGCATATAGCGATGGTCGCTAACAATTATCTGAATGAAGGGAAAACCCATGGAGAGGTTATTGACCTTATAGTCTTAGGCTTCACAGGAAAGTTGCTCCAATGGTGGAACAACTGCCTCACTGAAGGATCCAAAGAAGACATTAAGATTGCTATCCAAAAAGATGAGGAAGGTCTCCCCATCTTTCAAGACCCACCAGGAAGAGGAATTCCTGATGGAGTCAATACCTTGGTCTATACAATCATAAATCATTTTATAGGAAAACCTAGCAACATCACATCTAGGATTTATGACCAGCTAAGTAACCTTAGGTGCAGAACCCTAGGAGATTACAGATGGGATGAAGATGTGTTCACTACCAGAGTTATGAATCGAAGTGATTGTAACTCTCCATTTTGGAAAGAAAAGTTCATTAATGGTTTACCCAAATTGTTTGGTGAGAAAGTGAAAGAAACACTTTGTAACTCACTAGGAGAAATTGATTATGATAGCCTAACTTATGGAGACATCTCCAGCACAATCAGAAGTGTAGGAATGAAAATGTGCAGAGATTTCAAGATACATAGTCAGGCCAACAAAAGCAAAGCCAAGTATGAATTAGGAACCTTTTGTACCCAGTATGGCTTACCCTCCGTAGCCCCTTCCAAAAAACATAGACACAGGCGGCCAGAATCCCCTGAGAGGCATTATAGAAAAAAATCTAGAGATTCTAGAAATCACAGGAAACAAGGATATAATCCCAGAGATGGTGATTATTATAAAAAAAGGAAACCTTCTAAGTCCAAACCTTCAAGCAAATATGAAAAGATCCCAAAAGCATCAGGAAAATGCTTTAATTGTGGTAAAAAGGGTCATTTTCGGAATGAGTGCAAGGAAGAAGCAAAAACACTCATAAACACCCTTATCAGTGACCAACCCAGCAAAGACAAGCTTTTTAAACTTCTAGAACTTGACCACATTGAACATGAGTCATCTAGTAGTTCTAGTGAACGTGAACTTTACCAGTCTTCATCTAATTCATTCAAGAATCACAGTTCTTCTCCAGTGAACCCAGGATTAATCTAGCTTGCAAAGATAATTGTTGCCGAAACAAGAGTCTTAGCACCCTCAGCAAAAAGGAATCTATTCTTAGTCTCATTGAACAGATTGAGAATCCAGTTATCAAAGCCCAAAAGCTTGCCCAATTCAACAAAACCAGGTCTAGACCTAAGGACGGAACCCTTAGACAAGATTTAGACATATCCAGAATCAAAGGAGGAATCCTAATCAATCCTAAATACCATGGAACCAGTCCCGGGTATTTAACCATTATCCCTTCAAAAAAGAAACAGGCAAAGAACCCTGCTTCCAGTCCTCACCCAGTTCACAATTCTTATTTTGCATACATATTGCATAAAATTATTTTCAGCATTATAAACAAGTGTGTAACAGAAAACCATTTTGTTTGTCCAGAAAACCCAAAACAGGAAACCCAGAGAAAAATGACAGAAAACAGAGATAAAGGAAAAGCTCCTATCCAAGACTATTCTTATGAAATGCATGAAGGCGCTTCTTCAAACCCAGAAGCAGTATCCCTTCAGGAATATGCCACAGTAGCACATTCCAGTGGAAACACAGTCATCACCCTCCAAGAAACCCCCACACCCATATATTCCAGTGGAAATCCAGTCAATGATGTCTTAAAATTCACCATAGAAGAGAATTTGGCCAAAGATTCTTATGGCATAAATTCAAATTTCCCTTACCCCACCAAGACAATCCTGGACCTCCTCCACTCAGCCTCTATCCTAGATAATAATGATCTTTTCCAAAGAACCCTCAAAACCACAAAAACCCACATAGAAGACCTTGAGGCAAGAAATGATCACCTTACCGGTCTCCTCTTTGGCAAAGAGAAAATCCGTTCAAAGGATAAGACTGTTCTTATGGGCACGTGTTTTGCTAGGCTAAGTCTTAAGACCCAAGCCTTAGTAAGAAGTGCATTTGCCAACTTACCTTCTGAAATACAAGTACGTATTTTAGGAAGTAAGGTTATGTCCGAATCAATTGATCTATGGTTCAGACATTTCAGAGTTTTGGTTACCTCCAGGTATTATAATCCAGAAGATCCAGATCTCGATCATACTACCAGCATAGACTATACAGTGGAAAATGCTCTCACAGTATCTAGATGGGAAGCATATTTTGGCAACAGTCTTCGAATTTATGAAAGGGAAAAGCACCCCTTTCCAGGATTATTGATTAATTACAGTGATCTCCCAGAAGATGAGGAAGAAGATAATCAGATGAATCCTCATTGGCTTTCTCAGATGTTCGAATATGGCTTTGTCCGGCTTATAAGGTTAACCAGTCATAACCAAGTTAGCCAACTGCCTGCCATTATCAGCAACACAGTCACTAGGGTTTCGACCCCTTATGTTACTATCAGATGCTGGAGTACTCTTCCAGAATGGGAAATGAATCATTGGGCAACAGTTCAGCCATCAAAACACTTAGTCCTTATTGGATGATATTCCCACCAAGGACCCTGGTTTCAAGGCAACACATTCCTCTCCTATGGGAATCCCAAGGCCTTAGCTGATTGTTGGAGAAATTTCTTCAGCGACGAAATCAGGAAAATATCCCAAGAACTTTGGAAGAATTACCATTTTGTTGGTAGTACAGGAAGGATTTCAGTCTTCACCAATAGGCCCTATTATGAGTCAATTCCTCTCCTGCCATGGTCTAATGCATGCGATCCTAAGCAGTTTTTAACACCTGGCCAGAATCCAGGTTTTGAGCCCTTAATTTATTGTGGTCTTTGTGAAAAGTTCACTACTTTCCACGAGCATGCTTGCAATAATGATCCCCCATTGGAACCACAAGACGATGATAACAGCTGGTATGATGCTTACAACGGAAATTGGTAAATTTTGGATAGAACCAGTCACTATTCAGAAAAGTAAACTCCAGACAAGATACTATTCATCCACAGTACCAGACAACACGGGTGAACAGTAACCAGCACTCAGCCGACGCTACAGACAAAGGGACAGAACACTATTCATGAACAGTAAAAGTCACTATTCATGAACAGTACCCGACAGAATCATTTAGAGTTACTATTTGCTTTCGGTGGAAAAGAAATTCACCCAGGTAAAAGCATTTTACTCTTCGGATTTTCAGCATTCAGCAGGCTCCCAGCCTCCTATAAGTACCAGCTCCCATTCCAGTTGAAGGTAGATACCAATAGAGACCAAAAATTGCAAGAACCAATTTTAGGATCCCCTCTCCCTTCTTGTAATAAGATTGTATCCCAGTTAGTTTTCCCAGCTTACAGTTGTAATACTTCAGTCAGTTTTACACTTGTTTTCTATCACTCTCACTTTTGTCCCTCATCTACTCTCTCTCTCTCTCTCTCTCTCAAAGCTCCTCCCTCTCTCATCTCACATATCTCTCTTGTTCAAAGCTTGCACTGGAGCTAGGTTGGATTTGAAGTGGTCACGGCATGGTCACGATGTAGATTGGTGGAGATTGGAGATCACGGTAGCGTGGGTTTGGATCGGTGAGCTATGTGGATTGTGGGTCAGGTGGTGGGTTTGGAGTTGTGGGTCAGGTGATGGGCTTGGATAGGTGGATTGGTGAATCGTGGGTTAGGTGGTGGCATGGGTTTGGATCGGTGGGCAGTGTGGGTCGTGGGTTAAGTGGTGGGTTTGGAGTTGTGCGTCAGGTGATGGATTTAGATAGGTGGATCAATGTATCGTGGGTTAGATGCTGGTGTGGGTTTGACTGCTATGTGTGGCTTCGTTGGTGGCTCCAGTGGTGGCTCCGTTAATGGCTCCAATGGCGATTTTTTTTTAAAACGGGTTGGGATATGTGGAGCTTTGGTTTGGTTTAAATTGATGGTTTGATGGTTTTTTGTTAATGTGGTTTGGTTTTGGTTGGATAGTCTGGTGGGTGGTTGTTAGATTCCTTAGTAATTCAACTCTCTAATTCTCTTACTCACTCAATATGGTAGTTCTTCGAGGGAACTAGTCCTCCATTGATTCTTTGAGGGAATCAACCTCCTAGCTAGTCTCAATGAGAGCTAATCAAAATGCATTCTTATTAAATTACCTCTGTTACAGTCATCTCAGTCTTATACTAGTTACTGTATTACCGTTGGTACACATATTACAGCTCAACACTCCAACTAACAATGCACAATACTTTGATGCTTGTTCTAACTAACTTTGTACAAGTACCTACTGCACACATTGCTTGTTCTAACTAACTTTGTACAAGTACCTACTGCACACAATTATCACAGTTGTGATGTCTTATACCTAACATTACCCTCCCCTTTTAAAGAACCTTGCCCACAAGGTGAGGGAATTGTTGCTGCAGCTTGTGTAGGAGCTCCCAAGTAGCATCACCTGGTGAAGAGCCTTCCCATTGCACTAGAACCTCAGTAACCTGCCTCTGCTTCCTTAACTGAATTGATCTTTGCTGCAAAATTGCAACTGGCTCAGGAGATAAGTGACCCTGGGAATCTATTGGTGGTAATGTAGGAATAGGATTGATGTGCTGACCAAGCTTAGCCTTTAAGCATGAGACGTGAAAAACTGGGTGAATGCATGAAGTTGGGGGTAAGTCCAACTTATAAGCAACAGAGCCAATCTTCTGCAGAACTTGGAAAGGGCCAAAAGAACCTAGGTGCCAATTTTTTAACCTTCCTTAATTGAATGGACTGTTGTTTAAAAGGCTGCAACCTGAGGAAAACCTAATCCCCTACCTCAAAGTGTCTCTCCACTCTATGCTTGTCAGCCTGAAGTTTCATTCTATCCTGAGCAGCAATCAAATTAGTCTTGAGAAGGCTCATAATTTGCTGTCTATTCTGCATATACTCCTCAACAACAGCTGCCTTAGTAAGTCTAGGAATGTAATCCAAAAGTGTGGGTGGTTGAAACCCATAAAGAGCTTTAAATGGAGTTAGTTTAGTAGCTGTATGGTAGTTGGTATTAAACCAAAACTCAGCTAGAGGCAACCACTCCACCCATTGCTTAGGTTTGTCTCCTGCAAAGGCTCTGAGATACTATTCAAGGCTTTTGTTGACCACCTCTGTCTGGCCATCTGATTGAGGGTGATAGGCAGATGACATAGCCAACTCAACCCTTTGCAATCTAAATAATTCCTCCCAAAACTTAGAAGTAAAGATAGGATCCCTGTCACTAACTATAGATGTAGGCATCCCATGTAATTTGAATATGTGTTGCATGAACAAAGAAGCAACCTTAGCTGCTATATAGGGATGGGACAAAGGGATGAAATGAACAAACTTAGTAAGTCTATCCACCACTACAATCATAACATCCTGTTTTTGAGATTTGGGTAATCCCTCAACAAAATCCATACTGATAGAGGTCTAGGGAATATGAGGAATAACCAAGGGTTGTAAAAGACCAGCAGGGCTACTGGTTTCATGCTTGATTCTTTGGCATATATCATAGCATTTAATATAGTCCTTTAAATCCTGTTTCATTCCCCACCAAAACCAATCCCTTTTGGCTCTATGAAATGTTTTCAAATAACTTGAGTGCCCACCTAAAGGACTGTCATGCACCAAGCTCAACACTTTAGACTTCAAACTACAGTTTCTGCCCAGAAAAATTATACCCTTGTAAAGCAACAAGCCATTCTGCAAACTAAATTGGCTAGTAGCTTCAGAACTGCCAGCAATGGACTGCAAAATCTGTTGGACCTCTGCATCTCCTTGATAACTAGCCTTAAGCTCTTCAATCCAAGTAGGATTAGGAAAGGAAATGAAAAACAAATTGTTGTTGGTATCAACCTGAAAGTCAATACAAAACAAACTACTAACTGCCTCTGAAAGTTCCTGTTGTTCATCAAGGTCCTCACTCCCAGTTTTCCTAGACAAGGCATCAACTACAACATTTTCCTTCCTTTTCTTATAGTTAATAACAAAAGAGTATCCCAGTAACTTAGTGATCCATTTTTGTTGCATAAGAGTTCCAATTCGTTACTCCAACAAATGTTTCAAACTTTGATGGTCTGTTTTAATCACAAATGGTTTACCCAATAGGTATGGTCTCCACTTCTTCACTGCTGTAGCCAAAGTAAGTAACTCCTTCTCATAAGTGGATAAATGAATGCTCCTGCCTTTCAAGGCTTAACTATGAAAAGCAATTGGTCGACTGGTTTGCATTAACACAGCTCCAATACCATAACTTGAAGCATCACATTCTACCAAAAAGGCTGAGAAAAATCTGGTAAAGCAAGGACTGGAGGATGGGATACAGCCTCTTTAAGATTTTGGAATGCCAAATTAGCCTTTTCATTCCACTCAAATGCATCCTTCTTGAGTAAAGTAGTAAATGGAGCAGCAATAAGACCATAATTTCTAATAAATTTTCTATAATATCCAATTAGACCAAGGAAACCCCTTAAGGACTTCACAGTCTTAGGAATTGGCCAATCTAACATGGCTGCTGTCTTCTTAGAATCTGTTTGCACCCCTTTTCCAGAAATAGTATGCCCTAAGTACTCAACTTCAAAACATGCAAAAGAACATTTGCTTCTTTTGACAAAAAGCTTATTGTCTAGTAAAGCTTGTAAAACAGTTTTGAGATGCAACACATGAGAACTCAAATTAGGACTATACACTAGTATATCATCAAAAAACACCAGCACAAATTTCCTACGAAATGGTTTGAATACATCATTCATAAGAGATTGAAATGTGGAAGGAGCATTAGTCAACCCAAAGGGCATAACTAAAAACTCATAATGGCCTTCATGGGTTCTAAATGCTGTTTTCTCAATATCCTCCTCCCTCATTCGAATTTGATGATAGCCAGATCTCAAATCTAACTTAGAAAATACCCAAGCACCACTTAGTTCATCTAATAGCTCATCCACCACAGGAGTAGGAAACTTATCTTTCACTGTATCTTTATTGAGAGCTCTATAATCCACACACATCCTCCAACTACCATCTGCTTTCCTTACTAATAAAATAGGAGATGCAAATGGACTTTGGCTATTTCTAATAGAACCAGATTTAAGCAAGTCTGTAACAATATTCTCAATTTTTGATTTCTGATAAAAAGGGTACCTATATGGTCTTTGACATATTGGTTGAGTTCCTGGCTTGAGAACAATCTGGTGCTCATGTCCTCTACATGGTGGTAGGCATTTTGGTTCCTCAAAAACTACAGCAAAGTCCTCTAGCAAAGACTGCACCTCTGGTGGAAGAAGGTGTTGTGTAGATGACACTAGTGGCTGTTGTGACATAATTTGCAGAAACAGCCCTTTCTGAGTTAATTGTTTAAGAAACTGGTCTCCATCTTGTATTATTGAACCTGTGGGCCTGATGCCTTGCAGCCACACCTTCATACCTTGATACATGAACTCCATCTCCAATTGCTTAAAATCCCAACTGATCAGACCAAGTGTACTTAGCCATTGGGTGCCCAAAACCACATCACAACCCCCCAATGTTAAAACATGCAGATCCACCAAGAAATCTTTGCCTTGCATTTTGATCAACAAATCTTTACATTCACCCTTAGTTCTGATCAAATCTCCATTAGCCACCCTAACCTCCATAATCCTTGTAGTGTCCATAGCCAATTGCAAAGTTTTAACCAACACAAAATCAAGAAAATTATGAGAACTTCCAGTATCCAAAAGTATAACAACCCAATGCCTGTAATCTGACCTAAAACCCTTATTGTTCCTGGTGAAGGGCTGCCCAACAGAGCATATAAAGTGATATCAGCTTGATCTAACTGGAACTCTGCATTATCATCCACTTCTACAACTTGAACTTCATTAACCTCTTGCACTTCTTCTATCATGAACAGCTTAAGACCTTTACACTTGTGTCTGGGTTGCCATTTCTCATCACAATAGTAACAAAGACTATTTTTTCTTCTTTCTTCCATTTGAGTTGAAGTAATATTTTGTATAGGAGCTCTTGCCTTAGACTCTTGTTCTTGCTAATTGCTTCTGCTAAACTTAGAAAATGGCCTATAGACCTTCTTGCAAGTGGACAAATACTCTTCTTGAATTTTAGCTAACCCAAAGGCACCACTCAGAGTTCTTGGATTTTGCATCCTCACTGCCAATCTAACTTCATCTCTTAAACCACTCAAAAAACAACTAAGCTTGTGAGATTCAGATAAGTTTCTGATTCTGTTACTTAACATCTCAAATTGGCTCTTATAAACAGCCACAGTGGTAATTTGTTTTAACTTGGTTAAGGCTTCCATGGGATCATCATATGATGAAGGTCCAAATATAACTTGAATGGCCTTGACAAAGGTCTCCCAAGAATCCAAAGATCTCTCACAATCTTGGAACCATATTAATGCCTCATCATCAAGATGATAAGAAGCATTCAAGATCTTTTCTTCCTCAGGTATTTCATAGTAACGAAAAAATTGCACAGCTCTAAAGATCCAAGCAGAAGGATCACCACCACTAAATCTTGGAAATTCTAACCTGATAGGCCTAGGAATTAGAGCACCTACCTCAGGTTGTGGATGGTGTATTGGCTACTGCAGCACCTCTACTTCAGGACAATGATTTTCTTGATGATGAGCTGTTCTTTCCTCTTGATTAACTGGTTGCTATACTGCTGGTAACCTCTCTTCAATCATAGCTTGCATTCCTCTGAAATTGCTATCCAGTTGTTCCAATCTTCTTGAAATAATTTCCATGGTAGAAGTATGATCATCCAGTCTCTGTTGTACTAGCGAAACAGAGTCATTCAACAGAGAATATCTGGTTTCTTGCATCATGGCTGAACCGGCTCTGATACCAAATGTTAGATTCCTCAATAATTCAACTTTCTAATTCTCTTACTCACTCAATATGGTAGTTCTTCGAGGGAACTAGTCCTCCACTGATTCTTCGAGGGAATCAACCTCCTAGCTAGTCTCAATGAGAGCTAATCAAAATGCATTCTTATTCAATTCCCTCTGTTACTGTCATCTCAGTCTTATACTAGTTACTGTATTACTGTATTCAATTCGTAGGTTGTTTTTCTTTTTCTTTTTCCGGTTGTTGGTGGTGATGAGGTTGTGGGTTTGAGTTTTTGATTTTGGTGGGTTGTTTTTCTTTTTTAACTTGTTGGTGGTGATGAGGTTGTGGGTTTGGGTTTTGTAATTTTGGTGGTTGGGAATTGTGGTGGCCGTTGGTTAGTGGTTTTTTTTTTTTTTTTTTTTTGTGGTGGTGGTGGTGGCTGGCAGTGGTTAGCTATGGGTGTGGTTGTGACTGTGGTTTGCTTGGATTGAGAAGAAAGTGGTGGGTTTCTTCAGAGAAAGAGAGAGAAACGGATAAGAATAGAGAGAGAGAGAGAGAGAAATATAGTGAGAGAACAAAAATAATAATATTTAAATGAAGTTGTAAAAAAAAATAAAATCTTGTTAGAAATAAATTTTGATTGGAATGTGTAAAGCTTGGGCAATGAAATGGGTTATTTGGGATGTGTAAAGTTTGAAATGTGTAAAATCTATATGGGAGATGCATGTCCATAATTGTATTCATTATTGCAACCTTATCCCATGAACTCTACAAACATTCTAAGGTTCTATATATATGTGGGATCGCTTTACTGTTATTAGACACATTTAAGAGATATCAAAAGGATTGTGGATGACTACTTGTATACAAGAGTTTATCAATATATATTTCTCGTTTTCTTTTTACTTTGTTTTATCTATTTCTATTATTTCACAATACGTTATTAGCAAGAGTCTCTACCCATTTCAAAAGGAAGTTGTAATCCTGTTGTTCTTGAAACATCAAAAGTTATTTGTGTTGTCCTTTTAACTTATTGTAAGTTTTCTTTTCTTCCTAAGAATTAGTGTTTATCTTATCTCTTTGTTATTACATTTTATGCCTATAATTTTAGTGATTATTTTAATTGATTAAAAAAATTATATAGACCTCATGTTATCAGTATATATATATTGTTAAAATGATTAGTGATAAACTAACTCAATTATAGTTTATAGTTTATAGTTTATAGCTATAGATATATGTAACGTATATTGATAAATTTTGAATGTGTATGTATTGTTTCATTACAATAAACTTTTGAATATGTATGTGTAGTATTGTTTCATTAAAATTGTGTATAAGAAAAAAAAAAATTAGTTATTTAATTTCTTTTGTAATTATATATTTAATATAGATGTCAAACCTTACAAGGTTTAAATTTCTTATGTAATTATGTAATTAATCTCTTTTGTATATATATATATATATATATATTTTAGCCAATCATTTCTTATCATGGATCCTTGATACTAAGATTTCATCTGGAAGCAATCAATCTTGATGAGATCTATGTTGATTTAATAAATCTTGAAGATATTATTATGGATGGCAACAAAGTATCCCAGAAGGATTTTTCAAAGCAATAATTTTTATTTGTTGTTATATAAATAAAAACTGAGTATTTTACTATAAAAGACCCCTTAGGAGAATTACAAGTTCTAGAAGAACTTTATCATCCTAAAAGCTCAATATGACTAAAGTTGCAGTAAACTAAAGGTGCAAGTGAATTAATCTAGCACTTTAACATTAGCCTACAATTAAAATTATATAATAAAAAACACATATATCATGTTTTGAATGTGCTCCTGCAGTAGCAATATTGAATGCATATGTTCATAAAGTGTTATGAACTAATATTTTATCTTTTAATGGCTTAACAAACTAATGAGCTATTGTTGAAAACCATCGAAAGGCCATGAAATTAAGTGTTATAGGCGTGGTATGGAAGGTCATTGATTATGTACCTGTCGTACTCCTAAACATTTGATAGATTTGTACCAAGCCTCCATAAAAGAAAATAAAAAGGGAAGTGAAATGAACTTTGCTAAACATAATGGTTCTGAAGATCCTATGAATTATCTTGATTTTTTCAAATGGAGTGAATATGACTCATCTTGATATGTCGTTGATGGAAAATTTGATAATTTGATTTGTGATGAAAATCTCCATACAAATTAATTGTTTTCTTTTATTATATTATGACATTGTAATAAGTGTTTTTATTTTGATATGTTTTATTTACATTTAAAGTAATAAAGTTTAATTTATGTTTTGCATATAAGAAGATGAATGGGTCTTACTGGTAAAATCAATTCCAAAATTCCAAGATGACTAGGAAAGATTTTTGTCTAGCAGACAGTGCAACAACTCATGCAATCCTTAAAGATAAAAAATATTTTCAAAATTTAAAATTATGCAAAGCCAATGTCAATACCATATCAGGTTCATTGAACTTAATTGAAGGCTCTGAAAGAGTGATTATCATGTTGCTAAAGGGCACAAAACTTTGTATTGATGATGCTTTGTATTCTTCTAAATTTAACAGAAATTTACTCAGTTTTAAGAATATATGTTATAATGGTTATCATATTTAAACCAATAACGAAGGAAATGATTTTTTTTTTTATATTACTTCAATAGTATCGGACTAGAAGCTCATATTAGAAAAACTGTTTATTTACTTTTCTAGGTTATATTATATTACAGTGAGAACAGTTGAAACAAATGTTGCAATACATCAGAAGTGTTTGGACCCAAAGGATTTTATGCTTTGGCATGATCGTCTTCGATATCCAAGATCAATAATGATGCGTCAAATTATTGAAAACTCTCACGGACATTCCTTAAAGAACCAGAAGATTCTTTTACCTAGTGATTATCCATGTAGGGCATGTTCTTAAGGTAAATTAATTACCAAAACATCACATTCAAAGATTGTTGTTGAATGTCCATTTTTCTTAGAAAGAATTCAAGGTGATATATGTGGACCAATACACCGAGCTTGTGGTCCATTTAAGTATTTTATAGTTTTAATTGATGCATCAACCAGATGGTCACATGTATGTCTACTTTCTACTAGAAATGTTGCATTTGCTAGGCTTCTTGCTCAAATAATTAGATTGCGAGCACAATTTCCTAATTATCCCATTAGGAAAATTTTTTTAGATAATGCTGTTGAATTCACATTTCAAGCTTTTGATAACTATTGCATGTCAATTGGAATTGATATTGAACATCCTATTGCCCATACACAAACTCAAAATGGTTTAGCTAAATCACTTATCAAGAGCCTTCAAATTATTGCTCAACCTTTGCTTATGAAATCAAAATTACTAGTTTCTGCTTGGGGTCATGCTATTTTACATGCTGCATCATTAGTTCGCATTAGGCCAACTGCTTTTCATAAATTCTCACCATTGCAACTTGTACTTGGCCAACAACCAAATATTTTTCACTTGCGCATATTTGGTTGTGCTGTATATGTACCTATTGCACCCCTACAATGCATTAAGATGGGTCCTCAACGTAGACTTGGAATTTATATGGGTTTTGATTCCCCATCTATCATTAGATATATTGAGCCTCTAACTAGTGATTTTTTTAAGGTACGTTTTGAGGATTGTCATTTTAATGAAACAATCTTTCCACCATTAGAGGGAGAAAAGTCGTTGCCTGAAAGCACGACGTGAGATTACTTGGAATGTTTCGACATTATCTTATCTTGATCCTTGTACAAATCAATGTGAACTGGAAGTTCAAAGGATTATTCATTTGCAAGGAATTGCAAATCAATTACCAGATGTATTCATCGACATTAAGAAAATAGTGAAATCTCACATTCCAGCTGCTAATACTCCAATACGGATTGAAGTCCCTGTAGGACAATCAGTTAATACAGCAGCAAATTAATCAAAGCCACACTTAAAGCATGGAAGACCTATTGGTGTTAAAGATAAAATTCCCCGGAAGAGAAAAGTACAAGAAAAATAATTTGCAGCCTATAAATAGGCTATACCCAGGAACCAGGTCACATAAATAATTGATCTATCCAAAATTTCTGAGCAAAAATCTCCTCAAATAAACCTCCTGAAGAGTTATCCCCTAAAAAGGATTAGGTACCTGAAAATAACGAGATCTCGATACATTACATACATACAGGAGAAATACGAGATAAAAATAAAATTGTTGTCGACAACATATTTTCATATAAAGTTGACCTTCATATTACCAGAAGTAATGATAATAAATATGAATCACAAACCGTTGATGAATGTCAATGTAGAAATGATTGGCCAATGTGGAAAGAGGCGATTCAAGCAGAATTAAATTCACTAAGTAATCATGAAGTTTTTAAACCTATAGTCCGAACACCTAAAGGTGTAATGCCTGTTGGATACAAATGGGTATTTGTACGTAAATGAAATGAGAAAAATGAAATTATAAGGTACAAACCGTGACTTGTAGCACAAGGTTTCTCATAGAGACTTGGTATTGATCATGAAGAAACATATGCTCTTGTAATTAGCACAATTACATCCAGATTTTTTATTAGCTTGGTAGCAAAAGAAAATTTGGATATGTAATTAATGGATGTTGTTATAGCATATCTGTATGGATCATTAGATAATGATATCTACCTGAAAATTCCTGAAGGATAAAATGCCTGAAACATATAATTCTACCTCCCGAAGTATGTATTCTATCAAGCTACAAAGATCCTTATATGGGTTAAAGCAATTCAGACGCATGTGGTATAATCGCCTCAGTGAATTTCTTTTGAAAGAAGGATTTGAGAATAATCCAATTTGTCCATGCGTTTTTATCAAAAAATCAGAATTTGGATTTGCTATTGTTGCAGTATATGTTGATGATTTAAATCTTATAGGGACTCCAAAAGAGTTAATAAAAACAGCAAATTGTTTAAAACATGAATTTGAAATGAAAGATCTTGGTAAGACAAAATTTTGTCTTGGCTTGCAAATTGAACATCTTCCAAATGGAATTCTTGTTCATCAATCAGCGTACACAAAAAAAATCCTGAAGCAATTTTACATGGATAAAGCTCATCCTTTGAGCACTCCAATGGTGGGTCGGTCACTTGATGTCAAAAAAGATCTGTTTCGACTACAAGAAGATGATAAAGAAACTCTTGGTCTTGAAGTACCATATCTTAGTGCAATTGATGTATCTTGCCAATTACATACGACCAAATATAGCATTTGTAGTTAACTTACTAACAAGGTACAGTTCTGCACCAACTCGAAGACATTGGAATGGAATTAAGTATATATTACATTATCTTCGTGGGACTACTAATTTGAGATTATTTTATCCAAATGGATCAAAACCACAGTTAGTTGAATATGCTAATGCATGTTACCTTTTTGATCCACACAAAAGCCGATCACAAACAGGATATTTATTTACTTATGGAAATACTGCTATTTCATGGAGATCTGTTAAGCAAACAATTTATGCTACCTCCTTAAATCATGTAGAGATTATTGCAATTCATGAAGCGAGTCATGAATGTGTTTGGTTGAGATTGGTAATTCAACATATTCATGAGAACTGTGGATTATCATCAATCATAAATAATCCAATGATATTATACGAAGATAATGCCGCTTGTATCACTCAAATTAGAGGAGGTTGTATCAAGGGTGATAGAACCAAGGATATTGCACCAAAATTCTTTTATACACATGAGCTCCATAAGAGTGGCGATATTGATATCAAGTAGATACGATCATGTGATAATTTGGCTGATATGTTCACTAAGCTAATACCAACTACGACTTTTAAGAAGATGGTGCACAACATTGGCATGCGTCAATTTAAGGATCTTTTTACCATGAACAATGGAAGTTCTATGTACTCATGAGAGGGAGTAAATTTTCTAAAGAATGTGTGCTAATTGTACTCTTTTTCCTTCGCTAAGGTTTTTTCCCACTGGGTTTTCCTTTGCAAGGTTTTAATGAGGCAATCCTAAGGCACTAGAAGTTATACAAGAATATTGTACTCTTTTTCCTTAGCCATTTTTTTTCCCACAGGATATTTATTTGGCAAGGTTTTAACAAGGCATGTTCTTAAAAAGTGGTCATCGAAGGGGGAGTGTTAGAAATAAATGCTGATTGGAATGTGTAAAGCTTGGGCAATGAAAGGGTTATTTGAGATGTGTAAAGTTTGAAATGTGTAAAGTCTATAGGGGAGATGTATATCCATAATTGTATTCATTATTGCAACCTTATCCTAAGAACTCTACAAACATTCTAAGGTTCTATATATATGTGGGATCGCTTTACTGTTATTATACCCATTTAAGAGATATTAAAAGCATTGTGGATGACCACTTGAATACAAGAGTTTATCAATGTATATTTCTCGTTTTCTTCTTACTTTGTTTTATCTATTTCTATTATTTCATAATAAATCTTTGATATTTGGTGTACTGTAAAATGGGGTGTTAAAATTGTTAAAGTAGTATTTTGAGATATTAAACACTAAAAATTTTGACTCTTTTTATGAAAATGCTATTAGGAGAAAAAGTAGCTTATCTAAGAATAAAAGCATTTCCACCCTAAAAAAAAAAAGAATAAAAGCATTTCCACCCTAAAAAAAAAAAGAATAAAAGCATTTCCAATTCTGCAGTACAAAATTGACACGCCAGTACTCACTAGAGCTACTAGTCATTGACTCCACCCGTCAGCAACTGCATATACGTGGCCACTGCCTGAAGATTGAGAGAACGCATGGAAATAATTAAGACTAGACTAGACCATTTGTTTTATAATTTACATTAATCAAGATTTCAACTTTCGCATATCGACCCAAAAAATTAAAAAAGCCATTTTCCTTGGAGTTGAATTATCCGCTTTGGAATAAAACTCTGCTAAACTGATTCTCAAAAAAAAAAAAAAAAAAAAAAAAATAAAGCTTCTGAAGCTAAGCACCAAATATGTTAAAAGCCTCTAGCTGTTAGGGTGGTGCATCCAACCCACCAGTTCAATAAAATCGACCTAATGTAACCCAATCCAATGCCTCAAAGTTGGCTTTTCATTGTTAAAAGGTTGGATTGGATTTGTTTCTTTTTATTTTATTTTTTAAATCATGGTGGGTCAAATTCTATTTGATAGTTTTTTCAACCCAACTCCCCACACACATTATGTCTATTTGATATACCGCAAAGGCCTTCTTGGAGTAGCAAGGGCACCGAAAGTCACACCGCAAGATTAAGGGGGTGCCAGTAGAGACCATTGGGGCGATAATATTAGAATTGCATGGAATTTGGTAGGTTGAAAGAAAATGGTATTTCGATCCAAACTCGAGTCATCTCGAGGGTTGTCCAAATTTAGGCGAATTCCTTCGTTAAAGCCTCAAAAATAGCGTTTTTGCAATTTTTAGTGATATTTGTTTTTTAATAACTTATAGTTTAAAAGTCAGAATAAGGTCCTGACTTTTTTGAGATGTCTTTTAGAGATAGTATTTTCAATTTTCGCAATTATCTAAATTTTGTTATTTTGGCAAAAATCACTATTTTTCACCTAACTACGTGATTAGTGCGAATTAGGGTTTCTGGGCATTTTCTTAGCTACCATAGGGTCTATTTTTTACTATTTAAACATATTGTAACCTCCAAGATAGTTTAGTTTTTTAGATTTATAAAAAATACAAATTTTGTCAATTTTTATCTGACGGATTCTAGAACCTTATCACCTTGTGGATTCGATAAACCCCCCTCCCCCCATGTATTCAAGGTTTTCATTCTGAAATTAACGTGTTTCTTTTTCCATTTAGAAAGTAATGTCATTTGTCATTTTCTTGTAGTTTCCACGACATTAATTAGTTATAATTATTTAAATTTTGTTGTTTTATTTATATTAGTATTTCAAAAATTAATATAATTTAAGAACATATGTGAAGGGTTGATTTATTGAAAAAAATGGTGTAGGTAGTAGATGAAAAATCAATTTTTACAAGATATGAAAATTTATGTCTAACCCACCATGGATCGGATTGGGTTGACTTCTACATATGTAATGTATTGGATTGTGCTGAAAAAAATCCTCCACAAGAATATTTAAACTAAAAAAGAAGTGCATTCCTAATCAATGTGAAAAATCTCCAACTTGAAACAATATCCAATCACAAAACAAAACCTAATATCTAAAGATGCAAAAAAAAGGGACACAAATATTTAAACTAAAAAAAGGTAGCACACTCCTAATCAATGTGAGTTTTTTTTTTTTTTTTTCCCTGAACATCAAAAAGTTTCTTGAACACTCACCCCAACTCTCTAAAGTAGGGCTGTCCACGGGTCGGTCCGGGTCGGGTTTGTGCCCAACCCGGAACCGACCCGACGGAATCGGATTTTGAATCAGCTCACCCGCCGCCGACCGCCGGAGTAAACGGGTCGGTCCGGGTCAGACTTTAACGGGTGGCGGACGGATCGGTCGGCGCCCTACATCTGAGAAAACGGCGAGGAAACTGAGAGAAAAACCCAGATCCGGCGAAAATCTCGTCGGAATCTATGAGATTTCGCCAGATCCGGCGGTAATCTCACCGGATTTGATAAGATTTCGCTAGATCTGGTCAAAATCTCGTCAAATCTACGTGAAATATCACTTGAATCAGAGTTTTTTCGCCGAGATCTGGAAATTTATCGCCGGAATATGGGTTTTTCTCGCCGGAATCTGGGTTTTGCTCGCCGGAATCTGCATTTTTCGTCGAATAATGGGTTTTCGCCGGTCGGTTCGGGTTCTTCGGATTTTGGGGAAGAAAACCCGCCAACCGACCGGCCGTTTACGGGTTCTGGAGGCGGAGATCCGCTGCCGACCGTCACCGGCGTCGGGTCGGCCGGTTCTCGGGCCGGATCGGACGGTTTTTTCGGGTGGGTCGGGTAACGGTTTTCCGTGGACAGCCCTACTCTAAAGGCATCTTAAATTTTTTATTCGTGTATAAAGTGGAGGTTAGTTTTGGAAATTCAAAAGATAAGACCAAAAAAGTACTCCCTTTTCACAATTGTCAATATGGTCTATATGATTTAAGTAACATCACTTTCACCTGAGATCATCATTGATATCACACTTATAATGTACCAATCACTACATAACATGTCAGTCATTATTAAAAAAGGAAAAATACTAACGAATGCCCTTAAGGTATTGGTTAACAATCCATTTAAAGAAATTTTTTATGGAAAAAAAAAACAATTAATATTTTGACAGTTTTTTTCATTTCCCATAAAAGTTGTGTCAAAACTTTCCTAAAAGGGATTGTTAACCAATACCCTAAAAGTACTCGTTAGCATGACCCTTAAAAAAGATGCTCCCCTGAACTTATTGCTCTCTTGTAGTAATATGGATGTTACAAACTCGCAATTCCACTCATCATATCAAAAGCAAATACACTTCTAACTTACTCATACAAAGATGGATCAGTTAACCTTGGGGTAGGTATTGCAACAAGAGGGGTCTTCTTTTTTAGTACAATCCCAAACTTTTCTATAAGGTCCAACTTCTCTCCCTGGGGCAATTTCCAATCAAAAGAATGCAAAAGTGTAGCAAGGGAATACATCACCATCCTCTCAGCCATTGCTGTTCCAGCACATATTCTCCGACCAGACCCAAATGGAAAATAACTGAGGTCACTTCCACTATAGTCCCATTTACTCTTCAAGAACCTCTCTGGATCAAAATTTAATGGATTTTCCCAAATAGAAGGGTCCCTTTGTATTGCCCATACATTCACAAAGATCCGAGACCCTTTTGGAATGGTGTAGCCTCCCACGGTGCATGTCTCACTTGGGCAATGAGGGACTAATAATGGCAAGGCTGGGTGTAATCGCAGTGTTTCTTTCATCACAGCATATAAGTATGGTAATTTGTGAATATGAGACTCTTCTACAATGTTATCCTTGCCAACTACAACCTCCAATTCTTGTTGGGTTTTCCTCATCACCTCCGGTTTGTTCATAATTTCGGCCATGGCAAACCCAATTGTATGGGAGGATGTGTCTGTCCCACCGACCACCATATCCTGTTTACAAGGTACACTAGATTATGGCATGCGGATGCCTCTTTAGACAATTTAGGAGCTGCTAGTAATGTTGTTTGTATTTTTTCAAAATATGTGGGTGAAAAAATGTGTAAAAATGCGCGTAACGTTGTTTAAACACTAAAAAACCTTACCAAACAGCCAATTAGCTACCAAACCAAACAAATCAAATCAATTGTAATATCAATGTCATAATTTGAAAGATAATGTTGTTTTTAAGTGGGAGCCTTGCGTATGGGGACTCCCTGTGACATATGGGGCTCACCACTTAGGGATATAAAATTATAAATATTTCACCGATGATAAAAAAGTCTATAACATTATTCACATTGAAATATCATAAAAGGAAAATCAAAATCTTGTAAACAAAGAATGACAGCTATATAATATATTTCTCGTTCAGCCGCTCCAATAATTCCACTTGACATGGTCCATACACATTTTAAAATTATAGAAATTACAATGTAGTAAGCAAGCAAGCAAGCAAACAATTAACAGAGTGCCAAACAATTTGATTTGATTTTTTTTTTTTTAATTTTTCCTCTGCCTTAGGTGCCAAGGTTCTTGAAGTGCCAAACAAAGATTTCTTAAAATGCATGTAAATTTTTGTTCAAATCAAATGTTATTTACTATTCGATCAATAAACTTATTTTTTATGCATAATTTTAGATTATAAAAGCTTAAAATATATACATTTGATTGATAACATAACTATTAATTTTCAATTTTCTTGAAATTACAAGTATGAATAATATAATAAGAATATACAATCTAGTAATTATATCCAATAAAAAGATAGGATGAATTTGAAGATGCTATCTACAGACAATTACTTGACATCCTTCAGTGCTAGATGGGTGGGAAGAGCAAGTTAGACCTTTTATTGTCAAAAGATTGACTTGGTTCTCTCTCAAGCCTTAAAAGGGAAAATTATATTTTATCTCTCTAAACTATACCCATTTTTACACTTATCCTTTATACTATGAGAATGCATGTTTACTCCCCCAAACTATTACCTATGGGGTAAGTGTGAACTCTCTTAATTTATGGGGAAAAGTATTACATGAGTAATAGTTTCGAGAAGTAAGTGTAAAATGAAATATAGTTTAGGAAGTTAAAGTGTAATTTTCCCAAACCTCTTAAATTTTACTTTTTGCATGCATTGTCAATCTAGACACACATAGGCGTGGCTTTAGGTGCATAAGCAAGATCAAATTTCTCTACTAAAGGCTGTGACTCTGTCAACTAGCGTAACTTTGATATCACATCTCCTTTAAATGACTTTCTTGCATGGATTGATTATTGCCTTACGGGGATTTAGATCCTCTAGATTTCTTAGAGTACTCTACCAAAAAGATTTCTTTAAATCCTAAGCACTCTTTTATGATTTAAGGGTCTAAATTTTGCCATGTCAACATTCCACTAACAGTACTATTAACATAATAAAATAATGTCATAAATAAAACAATTAAGATTATTGTTAATGAAATTTCTGACATAACAAAATCCAAACCATTAAATCATTAAAGAATAGTTAAGATCTGTTAGAAATACTGATACCATGTTAGAAATACTGAATAATTGTATTGTATTTCTCAGTGAAAGAATATACATGTGTGTGCCTTTATATAGGAGGCATATGAGTGCAGTACAAGTAGTGTGCTGTACAAGAAAACTAGTTGGGCCTAAAGCCCACAATACTATATACGTTAACAAGATCTAAGGAAATTTATTTGGTAGAGTACTCTAAAAAAATCTAGAGGATCTGAATCCTGCCTTGCCAACACTTCAGTTTATTGCCTTTTATCATAAGTCATGACTATAATCTATATATTGACATATAGATTATAGTCGTCTCAACTAAAATTTGTAGAGATGACCACAAATCTCACCCAATTAATATGGCTAATCTTTTAAGAGATTAAATTCAGTCAGGATGTAATGTAAAACTCATGTTTGACCCCTCTAATCCCAAAATGCCACATCATCTTATCATATATTTAAGAATAAGTACAACCACAATCAGTCAATTTTAATACCTATATATAAATCCAACCAAATTGAGAGTTTATTAAAATATTATTAAGTGTGGTACGATGTATTGAATTTTAAGTAAAATACTAATGTGACAATCTCTTATTATTTGGTATAAAACATGGGTTTTACACCCCATTCTTACCAAATTCAAACTCATCTTTTAATTAGGGTTGTAAATAAATCAGACCATTCATAACAGTTTGGGCTTAGCTCAGTAAAAAATTCATTTATATTTATTTTTTTCTAAACAAGTTAAGTTTGAATCTTAGTTTTAGGCTTGTAATAAATGAATTAAACCCAAAAAAAAAAAAAAAAATGTTCATTAACAAATTCATAAACATTAGGGCTCCATATAAAATAAGTTGAGCCTAAATTGTTTATTGGCTTGGTAATAAGCTTGATATGAGTTTGACAATTAAACTCATATCTTACTAATTTTAAGCAATTGGGAGTTGGGATTGCTCATCTAAACCAAATAGGCTTAATAATAAGCTTGACATGAGTTTAAAAATGTATCTATATTGAATTTCAAGCCCAAATGCTTGATATTGAGCTCAAGCTTGACTTAACTAATTAATCAAACCAAACTCAAATTTTAAGACTTTTTGACAAACTCAAGCTCAAACATTATCTATAAGTTTAATTAAAACTCAAGTCATGTTTGAACATTTTACAATCGTTGTTAAGCCAAATTTGAATATTCACTACTTGACAATGCTCAGCTCATTTACTACCCTACTTTCGAAGGTTGTCCCATTAAATAATTGCATACTAAATGCTTCAATGAATATCAGCTCTTTTAATTCAAAACAAGTATATTACCTGACTAGAAAAATAAAAAAGATAGGGTGAAGCTTAGGTCCAGTGCATGTAGTGCAATAGACTTGTTAAGATGGTAACATGTGTTTAAAAATAGACACGTGTTATAATCTCAATGGGTCCAATATAACTAGACACTGGGCCCAAACCTCACCAAAAAAAAAAAAAAAAACTACCTGGCATAAACCTTTTATTTTCTAAGGTACCATCATAAAACATTAAAACCATAATTGGTAAACCCCATCTACAAGTAATTTTTATCTCATATTTTATTTATTTATTTATTTTTTTGCTAACACATATGTTGTTATTTAATAAACTTAATTCAAACTCAAGTCAAGTTTGTATATTTTACCATTGTAGTTAAGCCAAATTTGAATGCTCACTACTTGACGATGCTCAGCTCATTTACTGCCCGCGAGGGTTGTTCTATTAAATAATAGCTTACTAAATACTTCAATGAATATAAGCTCAGATGTGTCTTTTAATTCAAAACAAGTATATTACCTAACTAGAAAAATAAAAAAGATAAACCTACCCGGTATAAACCATTTATTTTCTAAGGTCCCATCATAAAACATTAAAACCTTAACCGGTAAACTCCATCTACAAGTAATTTTTATCTCATATTTTATTTCTTTCTTTCTTTTTTGGCTAAGAAATATTTTGTTATTTAATTTACTACTATTTTTTTTCCCGATCAAATTATTTACTACTACGATTTGATTGTGAACGAAAAGAACGTACCATAAGCAAGGCCTTGAGGTGGATCATGGTCAAAGGCGTGTTGGAATCACCTTCATCCTTCAATTTCAACAAAAACTGCAAAAAATCCTTACTACCTGACCCTCTGCTCCCACCTTCTTTATCAATCTTCAGCCTTTGATCAATAATAACATCAAAGATCCGATCAAACCGTCGGGCCAACCCGTCCATCTTCTTCCGTATGCCTTGCAAGTCAAACCGGGCCAAACCCGGAAAAAAATCCGAGATGTTGGGCTTCCCCAAAAGCTCCGTCATCCCTAACACCACTTCTCTGAAATCAGCCCCTAGCCTAGCCCCCTCCTCCTCCTCCTCCTCCTCCACTGTCCCACCCCACAACATGTTGGTAATCAGGTTCAACATCGTTAAGAACATTTGCTCCTCAATGTTCACGGGTGACCCGACCCGACTATACAAGTACCCAGCGGTTTCTCTAACATGTTTGCGACGTAGCATATAAAAGGAATCCAACGTGGTATTACTGAGCAACTTGAGCGCACAAACTTTTCTCAACATCCGCCACTCTGACCCGTATGAGCTCCACGCTATATCGGATCCACCATAGGTAGCAGCCCGACCCGCTTCGGTTATGTCACGGTTCGCAAAGGTGACGTCTTGGTCTTTGAGCACTTGGCGAGCCAGGGAAGGTGAGCTCACCACGATGCCAACCTTGTTGCCCAGCCGAAGCTTGAATATGGGCCCGTAGATATGGGCGAGGCCCGCGAAGTAAGAGTGAAGCTCCGGTTCGAGAGAGAGGAGGTTTCCGACCAACGGAATGCCACGTGGACCTGGCGGCAGCGGCGGAGGAATAGCAGTCGTCGTCGTTTTGTTAGATTTGGAGGAGTGAATCGTGACCCATGCGTACCAAGAGAGAGTAAAGATGACAAGAAGAAGCAGTGAGCGTGAAACTGGGTCATTTCCATTGCTAATTAGACTCTGGAGGAAATCTGAGTTGAGAGTCATGGTTGATTGTTGCTGACTAGTATTGGTTTGTGGATTTGGAGATGGAAGGTGTGATTATGCTTTTAAAGGCTTAGGCTTGATTTGTGGATTTGGTTGAGGATGACATTATGTGGTGGAGTTTATCGCTTATGAGTTTGAGTCTTTGAGAGTGAAAGTTACATGTGAACGTGTCGATGAGAAAAGATAAAAAAAGATAAGAAAAAGTTTTGGATTACATACACTGAGCTGCTCTTTTAAAGAATAAATACAAAATTAATGAGTACGTAAGAATTTTCTTTTACAAAAAACATACACACCGTGTCACAAACGAAATAAAAAAACATTTTTGAAAACTGTGATTTTTAAGCAAAATTTCAAAAACCTAAACCAAACTCATAATAGTAGGTCAGTAAGACAGAAACATGTGACCCATAATATAAGGCTTCAGTCTCCACCGCATTTGTCTAGTATATAGAGTTTGAATGTTGCTAATAACGGAAAGTATACGATTGCGTTTGGCATTTTTTTTTTTTTTTGGGCTCTCGTATACTGTTCACGAGTTTCACAAATATAGAATTCAGTAAGTAAGACAGTCACATGTGACCCATAATATAAGGCTTTAGTCTCCACAGCATATGTCTAGTATGAGTTTGAATGTTGCTAATAACTGAAAGTTGAGTGCGTTTGGTATTTTTTTTGGGTCTCGTGCACTGTTCAAGAGTCTCACAAATATAGAATTCAGTAAATTTCAAGTTAAAATTAAGTCTCATGGTACTATTTATATATTTAAAAATTATTTTACTACAATATTTTCAGTTTTGGTAAAGTGTTAACAATTTTAGTTGGTGGGGTTTTGTGGAGCACACAATAGGGATTTTTTCTATTTTTTAGTCCAATTCTCGATAGAGCTTTGGACCATTAGTTGCTTAATTGGGCTCATGGACTGAGTCTTTTAATCACCAGTGTTTGTGGCAGCACGTGCGTGGAATGTGCTTGGTTTATGATAAAAGAATAAGGCTAAATTGTAAACTATACCCATTAAGTTTGGTGATATTCTTTAGGATTTACACTCTGAAATTTCAGAATTTGAATTTTATCTCCTAAAATTTGGGAGTATTTGAATTTTACCCCTAAAGTTTCAAAATAAAAAATTAGTTTATTGACACACGAATGGAAACTAATTTTTTTTTTTTTTTGGCCATTAGCCACATTAGCAATTTACATTCAAAAGATAACGGCAGAGACTAAATTAATATGATACTAAAAATTTATGAATCAAATTGACATAATTGAAAGGTTATGGACCAAATTAAAATATAATGTAAATGATAAATACCAAATAAATAGTTTACCTTGATCTTATTAATCCAAAAATATGGAAAGGGGATTTGTAATACCTTGTTTATCATTTATGATTGCAATTACGTACAATGATTACCTTGATCTTATTAATCCAAAAAATAAGGAAAGGGGAATTTTAATACCTTGTTTATCATTTATGATTACAATTACGTACAATGATTATCTAATCAGGTGTATAATTGATGCATGACATTAGCTACTATTTGCAAGTGGAAGTCCAAGTTAAAATTGCTTTGCTATTTTATAAATGTTAGAGATCCAAAACCATTGATTTGCTAATTGTGATTTTAAATTTAGTTTTATTTTTAAAAAAATTTATACACAGATTCTCTATGAAATGTTCAAATTTTTGTTGGTGTGTGATAACCCCTGTATATTTATTATATATCTATTTAAGCATTCTCTCCTTATTAATATGCTTAATTTTTATAATGAAACTATGATTTGAATAGTCCCTATTATTTATCTTTTCATAATTTCCATTCATTGTGTGTAATTTTAAAATTTTCAAAAATCATGTGAAAAATGAGTTTACAAGAGTGTATGAGGCAAATAAGGGAGAATATAGGTCAAACTATAATTAACGAATAAAGAAGAGCTAAAGGATCATTAATATCATGCTTAAATGTCTAAGGAGGAGTCACTAGAGTGCTTGAGGCTTGTAATATGTTAGGAATGTTCAAATTAAGAAAAAAAAAATCAAAACGGTATAATCTAAGGAAAAATCAAATTCGAGCACTGATCAGGTGTATCTCTCTTCTAAAAAATCCACTTGACCTAAGGTCAAATTTTTTCATATTGTTAAAGCTCTACAATTTTCTAGTTTTGAGTTTTTCCAAAAATTTGCACTTTTTGAATGCCAAAATTAACCCACAAGCCTGAAAATTTAGGCAAAAATCAAATTAAAATTGGAAGAGTTTTATTTTCTTTTATGTTAGGGTTTTAATGTGGGCTATGTGGTATGAATTTTGGACACACAAATCTTGTATTTTGTTATTTTCTCATAGCAGCTTAATCCTCAGCTAGGGTTAAGGGTTATGTTTCTTCTATACGGAATGATAATTCATTGCAATTCTTCCTAAATTTTGAGATAACAACATATTTAATTGTTCAATGAGATTTTTGTTGATTGTTGCTGACTAGTATTGGTTTGTGGATTTGGAGATGGAAGGTGTGATTAGGCTTGTAAAGGCTTTAGCTTGATTTGTGGATGTGGTTGAGGATGACATCATTGACGTGGTGGAGTTTATCGCTTATGAGTTTGAGTCTTTAAGAGTGAAAGTTTGATGTGAACGTGTGGATGAGAAAAGAAATAAAAAGAAAAGAAAATGTTTTGGATTACATACACTGAGCTGCTCTTTTAAAGAATAAATACAAAATTAATGAGTTCGTAAGAATTTTCTTTAAAAAAAAACATACACACCATGTCACAAACACAAATAAAAAAACATTTTTGAAAACTGTGATTTTTAAGCATAATTTCAAAAACCTAAACCAAACTCATCCTAATAGTAGGTCAGTAAGACAGTCACATGTGACCCATAATATAAGGCTCTAGTCTCCACCACATGTGTATAGTGTGAGTTTGAATGTCGCTAATAACTGAAAGTTAAGTGCGTTTGGCATTTTTTTGTGTGGGTTTCATGCACTGTTTACGAGTCTCACAAATACAGAATTGAGTAAATTTCAAGTTAAAATTGAGTTCTACGGTACTATTCACATATTTAAAAATTATTTTACTACAATATTTTCAGTTTTGCTAAAGTAGCAACAATTTCAGTTGGAGGGGTTTTGTGGAGCACACGAAAGGGTTTTTTTTTTTAGTCCAATTCTCGATAGAGCTTTGGACCTTTAGTTGCTCAATTGGGCTCATGGACTGAGTCTTTTAATCACCAGTGTTTGTGGCAGCACGTGCGTGGAATGTGCTTGGTTTATGATAAAAGAATTAGGCTAAATTGTAAACTATGCCTAATAAGTTTGGTGATGTACTTTAAGATTTACACTCTGAAATTTCAGAATTTAGATTTTATCCCCTGAATTTCGAGAGTATTTAAATTTTACACCTAAAGTATCAAAATAAAAAATTAGTTTATTGACACACAAACGGAAACTTTTTTTTTTTTGGCCATTAGCCACATTAGCAATTTACATTCAAAAGATAACGACAGAGACTAAATTGATATGATACTGAAAGTTTATGGATCAAATTGACATAATTGAAACGTTATGGACCAAATTAAAATATGGTGTAAATGATAAATACCAAATAAATAGTTTACCTTGATCTTATTAGTCCAAAAATAAGGAAAGGGGAATTGTAATACCGTGTTTATCATTTATGATTACAATTTCGTAAAATGATTATCTAGTCAGGTGTATAATCGATGCATGGCATTAGCTACTACTTGCAAGTGGAAGTCCAAGTTAAAATTGCTTTGCTATTTTATAAATGTTAGAGATCCATAACCATTGATTTGCTAATTGTGATTTTAAATTTAGTTTTATTTTTAAAAAATTTATACACAGATTCTCTATGAAATGTTTAAGTTTTTGTTGGTGTGTGATAACCCCTGTATATTTATTATATATCTATTTAAGCGTTCTCTCCTTATTAATATGCTTAATTTTTATAATGAAACTATGATTTGAATAGTCCATATTATTTATCTTTCCATAATTTCCATTCATTGTGTGTAATTTTAAAATTTTCAAAAATCATGTGAAAAATGAGTTTACAAGAGTGTATGAGGCAAATAAGGGAGAATAGAGGTCAAACTATAATTAACGAATAAAGAAGAGCTAAAGGATCATTAATATCATGCTTAAATGTCTAAGGAGGAGTCACTAGAGTGCTTGAGGCTTGTAATATGTTAGGAATTTTCAAATTAAGAAAAAAAAAAATCAAAACGGTATAATCTAAAAAGGAAAAATCAAATTTAAGCACTGATTAAGTGTATCTCTCTTTTAAAAAATCCAATTGACCTAAGGTCAAATGTTATCAAATTGTTAAAGCTCTACAATTTTCTAGTTTTGAGTTTTTCCAAAAATTTGCACTTTTTGAATGCCAAAATTAACCCACAAGCCTGAAAATTTAGGCAAAAATCAAATTAAAATTGGAAGAGTTTTATTTTCTTTTATGTTAGGGTTTTAATGTGGGCTATGTGGTATGAATTTTGGACACACAAATCTTGTATTTTGTTATTTTCTCATAGCAGCTTAATCCTCAGCTAGGGTTAAGGGTTATGTTTCTTCTATACGGTATGATAATTCATTGCAATTCTTCCTAAATTTTGAGATAACAACATATTTGATTGTTCAATGAGATTTTTGTTGATTGTTGCTGACTAGTATTGGTTTGTGGATTTGGAGATGGAAGGTATGATTAGGCTTGTAAAGGCTTTAGCTTGATTTGTGGATGTGGTTGAGGATGACATCATTGACGTGGTGGAGTTTATCGCTTATGAGTTTGAGTCTTTAAGAGTGAAAGTTTGATGTGAACGTGTGGATGAGAAAAGAAATAAAAAGAAAAGAAAATGTTTTGGATTACATACACTGAGCTGCTCTTTTAAAGAATAAATACAAAATTAATGAGTTCGTAAGAATTTTCTTTAAAAAAAAACATACACACCATGTCACAAACGCAAATAAAAAAAACATTTTTGAAAACTGTGATTGTTAAGCGTAATTTCAAAAACCTAAACCAAACTCATCCTAATAGTAGGTCAGTAAGACAGTCACATGTGACCCATAATATAAGGCTCTAGTCTCCACCGCATATGTATAGTGTGAGTTTGAATGTCGCTAATAACTAAAAGTTAAGTGCATTTGGCATTTTTTTGTGTGGGTTTCGTGCACTATTTACGAGTCTCACAAATACAGAATTCAGTAAATTTCAAGTTAAATGGGCAGTCCTTTTTATTGAGTGTGTGTAAGGTTGAAATCTTATAGGATGCAATTACAGTATTAGGAAAGACTACGTTGGAGAAATTTCACGGTATAGTATCCTAAGGTAACAACATTCATGAAAATCGTAAAAAAAACTAAAAAATGCTAAAGACCACAAACCAAACATACAATTTTGTTTTGAAATTGTAATTAGTAATTATAGAATTCTTACATGATGAAGCCCGAGATAATAAGAGGAAAATATTAATAAAGATAAAGTATGTAAGAGGAAAAGCTACAGAAAACATGTAGCGTACCTTTGTAAATTTAATTTTTTTTAAAAATGGTATATAATGATATGTATGTGTACAACGTTGGTAAAGGTAATTGCATCCTTTGTTGATAATGCCAATTTAAAACAACCTATGTCCACACCCTTATAATTCCACACAATCCAGAGGCTCCAACAAAAGTCGAACACAAATAGATAAACCAAGATTTTGAATAATGAATTTAACAATAAACCAAAGACACGAATTTAAAAAATGCTCATTACCAAAAATAAATAAATAAATAAACAATAAAAGAAATCACTAATTAGAATTCAAACTTTCAAAATATAGTAATTAAAAATACTCAATTGAATTCTACAAAGTTAATGATTGTTCACAAAGATGAAAAAATTACCAAATTATGCAACTTAGTTTTTCTTCACTAATAGCTAACATGTCCTCTTAGTTAAACCTAACTATTAAGTTTCATTCATTGACTAAACTCACTTGATGTAAGATCTTAATAACCTCAGCATTAGTAAATAACACTGAATAAAGTTATAGCAAAGTACCATACACACCCCCTCTCACTTACATTTCAAAGATGATTTAACTTAAATCCAATTACTGTTGCCAAATCCGAATCTAACTCAAATACATAAATCCAAACATATCCAACCAAATGACTAAACATAAAAATAAAGTTATGGCATAATTTAAAAACGAATAAAAAAAAACCTTTACCTATAGCAGTTTCGGTTACATGACATATTCTCTACTTGTCTTCTCAACTTATTGAAATTTCATGGTATTTAAATATTAGAAGTAATCTACAATAGGCAAAGTAAACGTAGAGATATGTTGCTGAATTACATGCTTTTTCTAAAGATAACTCCGTCATTGCCCAACCTTTCATTAAACTCTAACATATATCACATAAAGAGTAAATCCCTCTCTCCTACCCTCAATTTCACAATGATTATAAAATTAACACAATTATCATATAATAAGAAGTAAATTACTGATTCCATACAAACAAAAAGAAACTATAAACTGATACAAACCTGTAGGAGAAAGATGCTAATGAATTGAAATATTGACCATGGCCAATGTAGATAGTGATCACTTTAGGTAATCAGGTCGTTTAGGTACTATTGGGAGAATTATACACATCATAAAACTTAAATTATAAACAATAAAAATAAATTTTAGAATAAAAAACAACAGTAGAATGTTATGAAACAATTTGTGAGTATATTACTAAAATGAAGTTACCATTACCGTTAGTGGAATCTTTCTAACATGGAGACCATCAATTACATATAGTTGGGTTAATGATTGGATAGGAAATTAATGGCAGAGAGTTTTTTGGAGGACTACCAACACATACTTATTTATCTTCAAAAGGCTAAAAGTGAGTGATTTGTATGACTCAATTTGTAATGAGCTTTCTCTTCTAATACCAATGAATAACAGATACACCAGCTTTCTTGTCGTCCAAAACAGCAAGCATCATTATTTGATTAAAAAATCTGATGTTCGATAACGCATTATTATCCATCAGAGAGATTATATAAGCCATTCATATACTGAATGTCATAGGCAAAGAATGTTCATTAGTTTAGATAACTATAATTAAAATGGCATAAGAAAAATGTTATCTTTTACCTCCAATGACTAATACATTCAAAGAACTTGAATTTGATGAGAACAACAACAAACCCCAAAAAGATAAATCATACCAATAATAAACATGTCTATAAGACATTTATCAAACAGGTAATATGTACATAGTACAAATCCTTTTTTTTTTTTTTTTTGGGTGATGATTTCAAACTCACCAACATAAGCGCTAACTTATTGGATATCTAAAGCCATATTATATTAAAATTGGTATTATAGTATTATACTATAAAAAGCATTGTTAATGGAAGCCTAACACAGATAACAAAATCTAAACCAATCCAACCAAGAAATTCAAACCTAAATCTGTCAGTTCGTTTAGACCCTTTAAACCCAACAGATTAACCTAGTGAATTAGCCAAGTGATTAACTTAGGTAATTTAATTAAATCTAGGTTAACACAAAATAAACAACAACAACAACAAAGCAGCGGAAAATAAATAACACAAAGATATGATGACCTAGGAAACCACACCGGTAAAAACCTGGGGAGGATTTGACCTAGCTATTCTCAAGGTAAACTGAATCCACTATGAAAGAATCGAAGTTTACACAACAAGACTTAGACCACTAACATCTTATTGCTACCCTAGTGTAGGAAACTTACTACCATGACCCCATGATAGCTCCGAGATCCACGAACTCCTTCTTTCTTGAATTCTTCAGCAAATCCACAAGCGCACCTACTTGTATATCTTTGTGCTCTTTTGATTCTGCAACTGTATTGATTTACACAACTCTTGACATGAATCTCAAGTTTGTAAACCCTAAGTGTATGTGAAGGTAAACACCTCTAGATCTCACAAAGAGATTCACAAACACAGCATTTAGAACTCTAAAAATGTGGCTAGGGTTTTCCCTTATATACTCAGGGCAAAACATAAAACCCTATACATTAAATGGACTAGGGCTGAGTTGGAAAATTCTGCAGAAAAACGATCTGCCCGATTTTCGATCGATCAAGTCTAATTTTCGATCGATCGAGTCTAGCAGAAAGTTAACAGTAATTCTGCATAACAACTCGATTCCAACTTTACATTAAGACCCATACTTTGAGTAAGTCTAACACAAGACTAAACATTGTTTTGATCATGGTTTGCCAACATACAAATTGAAGTTCTAATACATTAGTTCCTAATTCTTAGAACCTAACAAACTCCCCCTTTGGCAATCCGTGACAAAACACAGACTTAACAAAAGTTCAAAGTTTACACATTGAAATAGCCCATTACAAAATAAATAGCCACTTAAACAATTCAACCTAAACTACTATCTAACAGTTGCAAGGTAGACAACAGCTCGACTGAAAACAACCTGTATATTCCTGTAACACTTAATAAACACATAAACGCATGTGTGGAAGAAAGAAACAAGGAATATATAAAAAAACTTCTTGATTTCACATAACACAAAATAAAGACATATATCATGAATAACATCATAAATATAAATCAATAAGTAATGAAGTATAGTGAAACAAGAAACATATCAATAACCAATGTATCACAAAATATATCTCCTAATCAAGAGCTAAAAAATGTAAATACAAGGTGAAGCGCCTAGATACAATCTAATAACTCCACAAACTCCAAGGTATCACAAAAACTACAAAAGCTCAAAACTCCCCCTAAAACAAAAATCTCCTCTACTACAAAAATCTCCAAGATATACAATATGCACTCCCCCTTTTTGTGACGAATTGCCAAAGGGCACTCACTCATCATCAAAAAGAGGTGGAGGAGAGTGATGAGAGCTCGCCAGATCAGCTCGCAAGGCACGAAGCTCATCAAGGATGTCCACCAATAACTGACCATGAGCCGCCTGAACGGTCACGACAGTATCTAGAGTCCGACGAAGGTCAGAAACCTCATCAAATGGTGGAGGAACATCAGCAGCAGTAGCAGCAACAGGATCAGCAGATGGCTCAGCTGCAGGAACATCTGTAGAAGAAGAAGGGGGTGGAGTGACACCGGAAGGCTCTACCCTAGGACGCTTAGAGCTAGCTCGAAGTTGAGCAGCCCTTTGCCTCAAAAAGGTAGCACCAATAGGAGCAATAATATGAACAGGCTCAGAAACAGGAAAATCATCTAGACCAAGATGAAGAAGAATCTTATGAATGAAAATAGGAAAGAATAGCGCATGAGCCGTAGAGCTAGACCGATGAACCTCGTTCAAAGAACGAAGGAACAAATGAGGAAAACTGATAGGAGCATCAGTGACTAGCGCATACAAAAAGATACAACGCTTAAGAGGGATGGTGTGGACATGAGAAATAGGCCACAAAGAATGACACGCTATCCTAAAGAAAAGATAGTGAAGCTCGGAAAGCTCAGCAGAAGTGATCCGAGGATCAGAACCCCACTGGATAGAAGACCCAGTGATGTATGACAAGACATCATCTAGAGAAGGAGACTCCTCATAGGAAAAAACGGGATGGTCAACAATGGGTACACCCAGAGCATCAGACACTACCCGAGGGGTAATGCGATACTCCACACCACGTAACCATACCTTTACCAAGGTGTCGTTATTGTAGACATGGATAGAGAGGTTCGAATAGAACTCTCTAATCAAAGAAGCAGGAGGAGGACGCTCAAAATCAAATAGAGGTAACCAACCCCGACGCCCAAAGTTCCGTCTCACCTCAGGATCAACCTCATCTAAGATAACCCTACGCTCACCCCAAATTTGACGCCTAAGATTAAGGGTCTCATAGGTCTCTTGGTTCTGGGCAGTAGGAAATCGATCACTATCGAAAGAAGGTGAAGGGTCAGAAGTCCTACGGGCTCTAGTTTTCCTAGGCATGGTGCTAAGGAAAGAAAGGAGAGACACAGAAAAAGAAGAGCAAAAACCAAAAACCAAGGGCAGACTGCAAGTTAGCACAGCATAAAATATAGAAAAATAGCAAATCTATATGATGCATGAGCATGAACAGCAAATAATGCATGTACTAATGCAGTAACAAGTTCAAGCATGATTCAAATTAACAAAATTGGCTTGAGCAATTAATTTTTTTTTAAAATACCCAATTTGAAAACCCTAAATTTTCAAAACACAGCAAAGTGATAAATTGATCAACACAATAGTTAATTGACACAATATAATGATCAAATTCATCAATCCAACAAGCTAATTTCATCAATCTCAATCAAATTGAACAAAACCCCCAATTTTCTCAATTTCAAGCCCTAGAATTTCAAATCTTCCTCAAAACACCAAATTAATCAAATTAAACTATATGGAGTGTTTGAATACATTGTCCCCACAAAAACCCATGAAAAATTTGAAAGAAAAAGAGCCAAAATCAAGCCCAAAAAGACAAAAAACTTAAATGCCGAAAATACCCATAAAATGCATGAAAAATGCATGAATCTTGAAAATAAATGCAAAGGGAGGGGCAAAAAGGTCTTACCGGCCCTGAAGGAGTGATTTGGTGCAAAAAGTTTGGAAGAAAACGACAAATCCACCCAATAATAGCTTGACCGGTTGGTAGGGAGACAAAAAGTTTGAAAAAGTTTTTGAAAAGGTAAAGAGATCACGTGGAAAACTCCTTTTTAAAAACATTCAGCACGATCTTCGATTGATCGAAAATTACATTCGATCGATCGAAAATACCTTCGATTGATCCAAATTCAGCTTGGATCGATCGAGTCAACCAGAAACTTTTTCATTGATTTTAAAACATTTTCGATCAGTCGAAAATCAGTTTCGATCGATCGAAATTCTGGAAAAATTAATTTTTTGAAAAACACACCAATTTCAGTGTAGTCACTTCTCAAAGCATCAGATTTTATGAGAAAAATACATGAGTATGAGATGAGATGTTTTCCAAAAACATATGAATTCAACCCAGATTTCTCAAATCAAAATTTTCTTTCAATACCCAAAAAAAAAAATAAACAAGCAAACAGGTTCTGCATCAGGTTCCAGAAATTCTCAAACTCGGTTGATCAGGCCAAAGAACACACAATAACATGTACACAGTTTAGCAAAGAATGACTTGTGTAGTGTGTGCAACTAGCATAAGCTTGAGAAACATGTGAGGTGATATGCACATATTGATCAATCACAATTTCTACAAAATCCATCACATGAATTTGAAAGAGACTATTACTTAAAGAGTTACATCCTATAACTCCCACATCTCCTAGAATAAAAGCTTGCAATCATGTAAGTTTCTTGATTTGCCTCATTATTCAATTTAATTGATTAGAAACTTAATAATATAGCCGGGATAATGTACACACCAATTTTATTTGAATTTGTGAGATTATTATAACCCAATAATGTACACACCAATTTTAATTAGAGGCTACACCTTATGTTCTTTTTGTGCATGTGCTATACTTTCTCGAGCACTAAATCTTACGATATGCACTAAGGTGTTCATGATTGGCTAATAAACAGTGGTGAGATGGTTATTTATGCATTTCTCAATAAGTTCAAGTCCAACAATCAAAGACATAAGACTTCAAGATCAAGATCATGTGATCAACAAACATAGCATCTTCCCACACAACATGCACAACAAGACTTTAACTAGTAAAGTGCAATAGAAATAAGTGCATCAAAGCTAAATAAGGTACATACATATGACATGTAAAATTTGATTGCCCAACCTTGTCTTCAAATTCAAGAAAAAATAGCAAAAACACAATTTGCAAAAAAAAAAAATTTTTTTTTTTTTTTTTAAACAAAGAAACAAACATCCTAGAATGAAATGCATGAATGTAATGCAATGCAAATCCTAGAAACAAAGGTCACAAAAGATAGAGCAATGAAGCACAAGGACCATGACAGACAGACTCAATTAGATTGAGCATTTTGCATCCAAAACTTTTTAGATGCAACTCTTGCATTGGAGTTATGATTCACTTTAGAATTCTGAGCAACTCCAGGATTGGAATAAAGGTTTAACGCCTTTACCAATTCACCAATAAGTACCATAGGATCATGTGCTTGGGGCACAGGTACTTTAGTTTTATTTGCTCGCTTTGCAGCTTGCAATTTAAAACAATTTGGACGAATGTGTCCAGGTTTTCCACAAAAATGACAAACCTATGCAGGCTTATCATGCAATTTGCCCTTAGTAGAAGTAGAAGCTCTAGAATGAGAAGCTTGAAGATCAACCCTAATCTTTCTAGGTGGAGTAACATCTATAGGCTTGACAGGTTCACTCACCAAGGGTTTGACAATCTCACTCTTAGGAGGTTCAGAAGACGGGACAAATTTAGTGGAAGAAGGTTCAGGCACAGAGATGCTATCCACAAATCCTAAACCTATTTTATCAGAAGGAGACTTTTGAACACTCAGCATGTGATCAAGTTTGGAGCTTGCAGACCTATTAGTTTGTTCTCTAGCAACAGATAAATCAAGTTCCAAACATTTACCTTTATCAAGTAAAAGCATGTTCTCAGTTTTTACATTATTTTAAAGCTCATTTGCATCAAACAATTTCACAAGTAAATTTTTCTTTTCAAGTTCAAGAGATGCAATTTTCTTCAGGCCTAACTCAACATTCATGGCATCCTTTGCAGCAACTTTGCAAAGTTTATTGTAGGCTTCTTGTAAATCTGCATCCTCAGAGAGTTCCCCATCAGAAGGGTTCTCTTCAACAGACATGCTTTCATTAACTACCGTAGTAGCAGTGAAAGTAATGAAGTTTCCATCCTCATCACTAGCGTATTCATTGTCGGAAACTTCATCATCACTAAGGGTTACAGCCATAGCTTTACCCTTAGACCTCAAGTATGTGGGACATTCAGATTTTAAATGACCATACCCTTGACAACCATAACATTGTTGTCCCAAAGAATTATTAGAAGATTGACCTACTTTCTCCTTAGGTTTTTCAGTGTTATTGACCTTAGTGGGATCATTCTTCCTAAAATTTCTAGGTTCAACAGTGTTTTTACCTCTTGCCCTTCTATTATTGTTCCTAAGAAAGTTTCTAAAGTTCTTGGCAAGATAGGCAATCTCTGTAGCAGAGAGTTTATCATCAAATCCACCATCCTCAACATCATCAACAGACTTAAGAGCCATTGATTTGGATTTGTTAGTCTTACGGAGGTCTAACTCATAGGACTAAAGAGATCCTACAAGTTCATCAACAGGGATGGAGTCCACATCCTTGCTCTCAGTGATGGCAGTCACTTTGGGTCTAAAATCCTCAGTCAAAGATCTAAAAATCTTCCTAACAATTTTAGGTTGATCATAGATTTCACCCAAATTATAAACAGAATTAACAATATCATTCAATTTAGCATAGAATTCATCAAAAGATTCATCATCATTCATTCTAATGCTTTCAAATCTAGTAGTTAATTGCTGCAATTTATTTATCTTAACTGCCTTTGTGCCTTCATGCACAGTCTGGAGGATATTCCAAGCAGTATGAGCAACCTCAACATTAGAGATTCTCTTAAATTCCTCCATGGAAACAGAATTAAAAATAGCGTTCATAGCTTTGCTATTAAAAGCGGCTGCCTCCTTTTGAGAAGTTTGCCACTCACTCACAGGAGTAGTGGGCTTCTCCCATCCGTACTCAACGGAATTCCAAACTTTCTCATCAATGGATTTCAGGAAAGCTTTCATCCTTACTTTCCAATAAGCATAGTTGTTTCCATCAAAGTGAGGTGGAACAACAAGAGAGTGTCCGTGTTCCATGACAACAGGGGTCAAGGATCAGCTAAAAGATCAAAGGATCAAAACAAAAGCTACCCGCTCTGATACCACTTGTCAGTTTGTTTAGACCCCTTAAACCCAACAGATTAACCTAGTGAATTAGCCAAGTGATTAACTTAGGTAATTTAATTAAATCTAGGTTAACACAAAATAAACAACAACAACAAAGCAGCGGAAAATAAATAACACAAAGATATGATGACCTAGGAAACCACACTGGTAAAAACCTGGGGAGGATTTGACCTAGCTATCCTCAAGGTAAACTGAATCCACCATGAAAGAATCGAAGTTTACACAACAAGACTTAGACCACTAACATCTTATTGCTACCATAGTGTAGGAAACTTACTACCATGACCCCATGATAGCTCCGAGATCCACGAACTCCTTCTTTCTTGAATTCTTCAGCAAATCCACAAGCGCACCTGCTTGTATATCTTTGTGCTCTTTTAATTCTGCAATTGTATTGATTTACACAACTCTTGACATGAATCTCAAGTTTGTAAACTCTAAGTGTATGTGAAGGTAAACACCTCTAGATCTCACAAAGAGATTCACAAACACAGCATTTAGAACTCTAAAAACGTGGCTAGGGTTTTCCCTTATATACTCAGGGCAAAACATAAAACCCTATACATTAAATGGACTAGGGCTAAGTTGGAAAATTCTGCAGAAAAACGATCTGCCCGATTTTCGATCGATCGAGTCTAATTTTCGATCGATCGAGTCTGGCAGAAAGTTAACAGTAATTCTGCATAACAACTCGATTCCAACTTTACATTAAGACCCATACTTTGAGCAAGTCTAACACAAGACTAAACATTGTTTTGATCATGGTTTGCCAACATACAAATTGAAGTTCTAATACATTAGCTCCTGGAGAGGATTTAAAGAACACAGGATATGATAACACAGGAAAACCAAACCGGTAAAAAACCTGGAGAGGATTTAATCAAGCTATCCTCAAAGTAAAACAGAATTCACTATGAAAGAATAACCTGAGGATAATTTAATCTAGCTATCCTCAAGGTAAAACAGAATTCACTATGAAAGAATTGAAATTTACACATCGCTAACATCCTATTGCTACCTCGAGTAGAAAACTTACTACCACGACCACATGATAGCTCCGAGTCCATGGACTACTTCTTTCTTGAATTCACAGCAAATCACAAGCACTCCTGCTTGTATATCTTGAAGTTCTTGAATCTGCAACTGAACGATCACCAAGCTCTTGACATTAATCTTGAGTTTTGAAACCCTAAGTGTATGTGAAGGTAAGCACCTCTGGATCTAACAATTAGATTCACAAACACAGCATTCAGAACTCTAAAAATGTGGCTAGAGTTTTCCCTTTTATATTTAGGGCAAAACATAAAACTCTACACGTCAAACGGGCTTGGGCTGAGTTGGAAATTCTGCAGAAAAACAATCTGCACGACTTTTGATCGGTCGAGTCTAATTCTCGATCGATCGAGCCTGGCAGATTTGCACAGTAACTTTTGCAGTAACTCGATTCCAACTTTACATAGAAAACCACTTACTTTGAGCAAGTCTAAACAAGACTGAAACTATTTTGATCATGGTTTGCAAACATTACAAAATGAAGTTCTTATACGGTAGTTCCTAATTCCTTAGAACCTAACAAAAAGAATAAGGACTCGTTGGAGGCATTGTTAATCAAAAAGTTAGAAGAAGAAGGAAGAATTTTTGAAAGGAATCGGGAAACAATAGTCTTTTTACTCAAAACAAAAGCGAATATCTACAAACATTTTGATAGAAAACCCTAAAACCCAAAACAAAAATGAATCAAATCTAAACCTATCCAACAAAAAAACTAAATAAAAAGTAAAATTTCATTCCCAGATCTAAAAAATGGAAGAAAAAAAAAATTTATCGGTGCTGGTTCCGACCATTCGAGTGGTTGATATATGGCCTAATGGTTTCTTTCTGTGCTTGCTGTTCCGATGATCTAAGTTTGGCCAAGGAACGAACAATCGACGGCCTTGGATATTTCTCTCTTTCTCTTGGGGTCCGACGACCAACTCTGTTCTCTCTCTTTCGCTGTATACGAGCAAGCCTTTTGAATGTAATTTACCCATTTAAGCAGTTAGTGTTGTATTTATACTCAGAGACTATCAGAATGTTTTAACTCTGTGATAGGAAGCCTCTCCAAACGATGCACCATACGATTTTTTAAAGATTAAACTTTATATGTGTCTGAATTTTAGATAGACACTTTTCCTATATGGTAGCACCTCCTTAATTGTAGTAATCAATTTTCTCTCAGCTTCTGCTATTATATATAGTATATGATATGATATATATATATATATATGACTTATAAACTTGAATTGTTTTTAGTTATACAAAAAAAGAGACTCAAAAATATAAAATCATTCAAAAATTATGTTTTTTATGGTTTACTTATATTCCTCATTTTTTACACTAAATTAACTCATTTGACACAAAAATTAAAAAACTTAGATTAGATAGGACACATGGCACAAAATTAAACTCTAATTGAAATCCAATTTTTACATTGAATTAACTCACTTGGCACATAAATTTAAAAACTTAGATTAGATGAAACTCATGGCATAAAATTAGGCTCTAATTTAATTCCAATTTGGAATCTAATTGGATTTTCTCTTATTATTATTATTATTATTATTATTATTATTATTATTATTATTATTATTATTATTATTATTATTATTATTGTTAACAATCATGAAGTAAAATTATTTTTCTTCTTCACCCAAATTGTTGTTTAATTACATTGTCTTTAAATTTACCTTACTCCTTATAGTTTGACCATCAAGCAGAGTATTCTTGATCATAATGAGATGTTGGCCACTTCTTCATTTTCATCCTCCATAACCAATCTCAAGCACTTTTTGACCTTGGACTCTCGTGCAGGTTATATATATGTTTTTTAAATTTCATTCTAGCTTTTGATATTTGATTTTTCAAAATTAAGGTTTGTATAGAAGTTAAATTTTTGATGGATTGCTACTTGATCATGATGAGATCTTGGCTACTTCATCCCCTGGCCGGCCAAGCTCATGCACATTCTGACCTCGGGATTATATGAAGGCTATTTGCATATTTTTTAGATTTTCATTCTAACTCTTGATCTTTGATATTTCAAAGTTCAAATTTTGTATAGAAGTTAGATGCCTAATTTGAGACTTGCTAAATCAGGGAATGTAGACATTTTTATATTTAGTACATAGATAGGCCGGTGTTGGCAAAAGCGAATTAAATCTTATATGCATTTTGTTGGGACAAAAACTGTAGTGCTGAGTAATTTTTTTCAAGATTTATAAAAAGGTTATAGAAAATGTTCATAACTATATTCAAGGGTTTAAAGGTATTTGTTAGATGTTGGTAATTATCTTCTTCTCAAGGTCTGTAATATTTGTATGTATGGCCAAATAGATTAGTGATTGTGAGAGATTGCAAAACTTCCACGTGCTCTCAAAAAAGAGATTTGGGTGCTTTGAAGGGCACCTCTCTTTTGGATAAATGGTGTGGAGTCGCCACTTATTTTATATACAAAAAAATAAGAAAAAATAAATACAAATTACATGATCAAAATATTTCGACTGTCATTGATTAAATAAAGACAAGTACAACTTCGATAAATTAAACCTTACAAAGCTTTGGGTCCTAGTTATAATCTATGCAAAATTAAAGAAAGACAAAACACTAATCTGCCTATCCAAAAATCCTAAGTTTGGGAGCTAGGTTACAGAATGGGAAGGTGTTAGGCACCTATTCCGCCCAAACAGAGTCTGGTCTTCTAGATTTTAATAGCCAATATACCATTTTTTGCACGATGTTAAATGATATGTTGAACATACATGATAGACACTTGACCAAAATTAACTCAAATAAATTTACCTTATGGATGTGTCCTCTTTTTTAAAGAAAATTCAAATCTGTTTTGAGGATAAAAAAAAAAAAAGACTTGGTTTGTTAAAAAAAATCAAATATGTTTTTATAAAGGGTAAAAAGAAAGATTTTATTAAGAAAAATCAGATCTGTTTTGTGTTAAGTTAAAAAAAATAAGATTTTGTTAAAAAGAATTAGATCTGTTTTGAAAAGTTAAAAAAAATGATTTTTGGTTTACAAAAAAATCCGATCTGTTGTTGGAAACAAATAAAAAAGACTTTTGAAAGAGGATACGCATTCATGAGATAAATTTATTATGCACATGCATCACATATTTTAAAAAATCAACTTAACTTTCTAATCATTTCTTTTAAATTTCAAAATTTGCCATTTTGTAACAAAGAAAAACGTTTTCTAAAAAAATCAGATCTGTATTTAATGAAAATATAGATTAGTTTTACGCATTAGAAAAAAATCAGATCTGTATTTAATGAAAATACAGATCGGTTTTGTGTTAAAAATTCAAATTTGAAAAATTCAGATCAGTTTTGAATTAGAGAAAATCAGATCTGAAAAATTTAGATAAGTTTTTGAATTAGAAAAAATCAGATTTGAAAAATTCAGATCATTTTTTTGAGTTTAAAGAAATCTTTGATAGTCAGCAGATTTTGAGATTTAGGGCGTGTTTGAATACCACTTGTTTTACTAAAAATTGAAAACACTATAACAAAATAATTTTTAAATGTGTGAATAGTGCCGTGGGATTCATTTTTAATGAAAGTTTTGTTGAAAAAAGAGGTTTGTGGGTCCCATGAATAGTGCACAGAACCTACTGGAAAAGCAAATAAATGCCAATGCATGTTCTCAAAAAAAAAAAAAAAAAAAAAAAACGTTGAAACGTAGACGCTAGGTCTGTTTCAGCTGTATCCAAACAGGTACTTAAGAAGAAATCACAATAAACAACCATCTAAGAACATGTTAAAGAAAAATTCAAGCAAGACATGGTAATTATATATCAAGAACAAGAAATAATAAAACATGTTAAACATATTCATGCATCATCAACCAAAATTTAATAGAGAAGAATAGAAAAAAATAGAATACCTCTTGCATGAGGGTCCTCTTCTAGTGAAAGAGTATTTTAGGATTCAAAGAAATTTATTCAAATTTTTAAAACCTAAAAGATTTTACTTACAAAAAAGAAGTTCCTATAGCAAAAACCTCCAAAACATCTTTAACGTAAGGGATTTGAAAAGAAAAGCCAGAAAGAGGGGGGGGGGGGGGTCAGAAAGTGTAAAACGTGTGCTGAATTTAGAGAGGCGTCCTCTATTTATAGAGGTTGGCTTGCTTAAAAAATAAGCAAAAAACATATGGGAAAATCCTAAAAATAAATGAGATTTGGATAAGAGTAAGCTGATTTTTCAGATCAGAACCAGTTTCAGTATTTTTGATAATATCTTTTTATTCAAAATTTGGATTAAGCTGAAATTTTTACAGTTGAAGGGAAATTTGATTCTCTATAACTTTTCCAGAAATAGCCCAGTCTGAATTTTGAGTTCTACTATGTCAAAAGTGCCTTGGAATGTGAATCCAAAATCTGCTACTTGATTAGCACGTTTTTGAAGTGTTTTTTAACTCTAAAACTGTATTTGGACAACTTTAAAGAGTTATTTTCATGATAAACCTCATTCCAAAGTAATAATTAAGACTTTTAAAATAATTATTTTGAATATAATTATCTCAAAACCCTAATTATTTACAGTCTTTAAATATTTTCAGCTTATTTCCCATGCAACAAATCTCACTTCAAGAAAAATACTTAACCAATCACAAAAATTCATTTAGTTAATTTTAATCATTAACAAATCAAAATTAATTTTAATTAATCACACGTGATCGGTTTCACCCCATACAATGCATGCAGACCATGAAAACTTAATCATGTGATATCTTTCAATCTGATGGTCCGATTTAGGAATCGGGCATACCGTCGCGACCGTTAGAATCTCAAGATCATTTTTATGATATGCAATAAATGAATTAATGCATGTAATGCAATTCTAAATTTTGGGTATATGAATGGTCATTCTAACCATCTCCCAAGATTAAATTATGGGTGCAAAATTGAGTGTCTACAGTGATGATTTAAATGTAAATATTAATTTGAAAATGTTTTTTTTGGTGTATGAACCAAATACATTTTTTTCTCACATTTTTATTGTGCGTAGTTAGCCATTAGTAGTTGATTAAAACATAATGTGCAACGAAGTGTTTAAACATTTTGTAAGTATGTGTTTTTTGTTCCCCACAAATGAAGTGTTAACCACTTACCAAGGCAGCAATACATAATAGTTAGGGTGGTCACAATGTCTAAAAAATACTATATACATAATTAAATTTAAATTAGTATGTTTTATCAACTCTATAAAAAAAATACTTACTACCGTGTCGTAATAATCTCAAGAATTTGGGTTCAATCAAAGTAAGAGTAATTCTAGGGATGTAATAAAATGTCACAACAATTTTATAAGATTCTAAAATTAGCATCCCAACTCAAACATTGGCTTTCTTTAATCTCTAATTAAAATTTTTTGCATGGCAAATTGGTAATGTTAGAGTTGTCGTGACATTTTGTTATGAATTTAGCATTACATACAAACATAATGTCACACCCCAAACTCGAAAGGGTCCAAAGCATTAAAAAAAAAAAAAAGCAGCTCAAAGGTACTTGTAGATTTTGTTCCTTTTGGCAATTCAATCCAAATAAAATCATATCAAGTACCAACATCAAGAATTATCATAATAATTCCATTAAATATACTCTCAAAGTAAGTCAGAGTTCTATGCAATAAATACAATGATCATTGGTCACAAAAGAATGGAGGTCTGAATAAATAATTACATATCATCAACTTGTCCCATTAGTGGAAATAAAGGCATAACCACTATTAGATTCAAAAGAATTGGGTCAAGCCTACTCTAAGTTATACATCATCAATTATCTCCATCACAAAAGTTAGCCTCCATCAGCAATTAGTCTAACTACTGTTAGCCATCAAAAAGCTGTCTCAAAACCGTAGTTGTCTACTCTGAAAAAGTTTGTAAAATAATGGAATGAGACAGAGTCCAATAGGTGGCATAATTAATGGGGATGGAGGAAATGCAAGTTTCATGATAATAACAATTTACAAATCATGTTTTAATTTGGGAATTTCCAAGTAATTTCTACAAAACCATTTCCAAAAATAATATGACGAGAATGAATAAAATGACATGGCACAAAGCTTCTCAAAATGCTCTCATGAAACTACATACTATAATTGGTGAGCAATAACGATACAATTCCAAATCCAAGGTCACATGACAATGCCGTCACAAAAACGGAACTAATCTGCCGTCACAAAGACGGAACTCATCGCCAACACATAGCTGGAACTAAATATGCCGTCACAAAGACAAAACTCATTGCCGTCACAAAGATGGAACTTGTCAGTTCGTTTAGACCCCTGTAAACTAGATTGTTTAACCTAATTAATTAACCAAGTGAATACTTAGGTTTATTATTCAGATCTAAGTTAAAACAATATCAATCATATCAAGTAAAGCAGCGGAAAAATAAATAACACAACGATATGATGACCCAGGAAAACCAAACTGGTAAAAAACCTGGTGAGGATTTAACCTAGCTATCCTCAAGGTAAAACAGAAAATCCACTAGAAAGAATTGAAGTTTACACAATAAGGCTTAGACCACTAACATCCTATTGCTACCCAAGTGTAGGAAACTTACTACCACGACCCCATGATAGCTCCGAGATCCACGGACTCCTTCTTTCCTTAATCTTTATAAAACACAAATACCCACGCTTGTGACTTTGAGATCCCACTCAAAGGTTTAGTAACACAAACTCTCCTGTTTGTGACTCCAAGACCACCTTTGAAGGTTTAGATCATCAGCACCTTTGATGACTAGAGAAGGCAGCAACTTCAGCAATACCGGATCTTGAGATTCTTCAAGGAACAACACCGGTAGAAGTAATAAGAGAGGTTTTAGGGACAAAACCCTAAATACAAAAGAGGCACACTCTTCTCTCTCTAAAAAGCCTTGTAAAAACGTGCTTAGGGTTTTCTTTATATAGTTGGAGAAGTAGATTTGAAACCCTAATCCTTAATGGGCTAGAACTGCTGTTTGGGCCAACTTAAAATTCTACAGATACGACTTTCGATCGATCGAACCTGTTTTTCGATCGGTCGAACCAGACAGATTCTGAAATCTTATTTCTGCAGCTTACATGTTCTTGTGTGCTCACGATTTGCCAATTGTTCTAAACTTTTAGAACCTAACAATCTCCCCCTTTGGCAATTAGTGACAAAACTTTCATACAAAATGAAATGTTAAAATACAAGAACAACCCAATACAATAAAATGCTCAATTACATCACAAATCCCAATCTAAGACTCTTAACCTAGAAGTTGCCAAGAAGAGGTAGAAGGTCTTGATCAGAATGCACCTGTCTTTCCTGAAACACTCAACAAACACATCATCGCATGTGTGGAAAGAAAGACATATAAACAATAATATGAAACAGAATATAAAAACACAAATAAATTCTAACTCTCCCCCTAAGTTAGATACATCAAAAAAAATTTTATATTCTCCCCATTTTAAAAACAATTGCATCTCCCCCTAAACAAGACAAACAGGCTTCCCAACATTTCATCTATTTCTCCCCCTTTTTGTCACGTATTGACAAAACACAACTCAAACAAAGAGTAGAGTGACAGTAAACATGAGAGAAAAAAGAGAACCAAAGGAACATAAAACAGACTAGCTCTATAGAAAAAAGAGATAACTCTCCCTATAAAGAGCAACAACTCCTCCTATAAACAATAAAGGTAAAAAAAAAACTTTTCTCCCCCTATAAAAATAGGAAAAACAAAACAAGTTTTGGGAAAAAAGCTACAGAGAAATAAAGTTGAGGATACACATGAAGAAAAATATTCTCTCTTTCAATAAATGCAACTTGACACTATGTAACCCATAAACAGTTGCATGAGTAGAGAAAATATTTGCACATTGATTATCCATCATATCTCTTAAGAAAAATATTTTCTGCAATTCACACATCAAGAAAAATAGCATATACTAAAATGTACAAAGGACTTAAAAAGTAATCAATCAATTTTTAATTCAAGTTGAGTACCCAATTTAGCAAAGTGTATGCATGTTATGTGTGAAAACAATGAGAGATATGACTGCAAAACTGCAAGATAAACACAGAAAAACAATGCAATTCATGTGAATCCTAAACATAAATGATGCATGAAAAAAAATTTGGACAAAAAACTTAGAAATTGAAAATTTTTCAGTTTCGATCGATCGAGTATCGATCGAATACCAATCGAGTCAGACAGAAACAAACCAAAAATTTTAATTGCAATTTCGATCGGTCGAGAAACTGCTTCGATCGGTCGAAATTCTGAAAAACTCAAATTTTTGAAAAACCAAGCAATTTAATGCAGAAACTCCTCAAAGCACAATATTTCATGAATGAAATGCATGAGTATGAGACTGAAAGTTTTTCAAAAACGCATGAATTTAGCCCAGATCTTCCAAAATTAAGATTTTCAATCAATTTGTCCTTAAAACACAAATTTTGCTTCAAAATCAAGGAACATATAATCTTGGATGGCCACAACAAAATCACGCACAATAACATGTACACAGTTTAGCAAAGAGTAACTTGTGTAGTGTGTGCAACTAGCAAAAGCTTGAGATACATGTGAGGTGATATGTGAATAGTAAGCAATCACAAAGTCTACAAAATTCATCACATAAATTTGAAAGAGACTATCACCTAAAGAGTTACATCATATAACTCTCACATCTCCTAGAATAAAAGCTTGCAATCATGTAAGTTTCTTGATTTGCCTCATAATATACACACCAATTTTAATTAATTAGAAACTTATTATAGCCCAATAATGTACACACCAATTTTAACAATTTAATCCGAGGCTACACCTTATATTCTTTTTGTGCATGTGCTACACTTTCTCGAGTACAAAATCTTATGATATGCATTAAGGTGTTCATAATTGGCTAGTAAACAGTGGTGAGATGGTTATTTATGCCTTTCTCATTAAGACCAAATCCGACAATCAAAGGCATGTGACTTCAAGATCAAGATTATGTGATCAAAAACTATAAACATCTTTCCCACACAACATGCACTACAAAGACTTCAGCTAGTAAAGTGCAATAAAGAAGCTCATCCAAGCTAAACAAGGTATATAAACATGTTATGTAAAGATAATATGGCCAATCCTTGATTTCAAATCCAAGAAAAATTAATGCAAAACACAAAAGTATTTTGGTTTAAAAGAAATTTTATGACAAAAAATAAAAAGCACACATTATGCTAAAAGATTAAAAATGCAAATGTAATGCATGACAATGCTTAATCAAGCTATAGAGGGTACACAAATAAGAAATATCAATTTCTTAATTAACCCTTGAGTACATGTACAAACTAGTACATACTCATACAAAATCATAAATAGCTTAGCACTTATATAACACATACTTTTTATGTTTCTCCACAATATCAAGCATGTTCTAAATCAAGAGAGAGATATCATAATTCATGTAATCCTTAAGAAAAATAAAACTAGACACAAAATAAAATATTTTTGTCTTTTTGAAAATTTTCAATGTTTTTGGATTTTTAAAAAAAAAAAAACAACCTAAAAAACATAATAAAAAACACAAACAAAACATGTCCACAAATAATTGAAAGAATTAAATCAGGGACAAGTCAACAACACTCACCTTGGAGAATCTTTTCTCACCCATATAGCACGAGTCTTCGACTTTGTAGGTGAAAATCCATGAGAAGCTGAGTGTATTTGAGGAATTACACCAATTTTCTGAGAAAGACTGAAATCCTACAAATTCCTTTCACAAGCCAACAAGCTTAAATTTTTCAAAAGCATATGAAACAATTTATTTGGACTCATGGCAGGAGAAATATAATCACATGTCCTAGATTGAAACATAGAATTTTTAAATTTCAATTTATGACAATTAGGACGAATGTGACCGGAGACACCACAAAAGTGACAAACAGGAACAAATTTAGGAACATCAGTATTCCTAACAGCAAATCTAATCTCAGATTTTGGTTTTTGCCTCAACAAAGAATAATTTGGTCTAATATAACCAACAACACCACAAAGGTGACAGGTAGGCACAAAAACAGATTTCTTTTGCACACTAGCAGTAGGTTTAGACATAGGCTTAGAAACTTCAGCGTCTACATCAGAACTTTTACCTTTGTCTAACCTAGCAAAATAAGCCTTTTCTTTATTATTCCTCTTGAAAGGAGCGATGTAAACTTTTTCAACCTTAGGCTTAAGAGAAACAGAAACACTTCTGTTATCTACAGCAGGCTTGGTACTAGTCAAATTTTCAATTTTAGCTTTAGATTCAGCTAACTCTTGTTCTAAGTTTTTCATTTTCTCATCTTGAGAGGAAATTTGATTTCTTAAAAATTTATTCTTTTTATTAGATTCATCTAATCTAACAATCAATTCCTCTTTTTCAAGATTAGCCAAATTTAACTCTTCCTTGAATTTCTTAGCAATTCTCATAGTTTTCAATAATTCCTTACGAAGAGTTTCACAGGCATCAAAAAGATCAACAGAAACAACAATGTCCTTCTTATTCAAATCATCACAATCAAAAACAGTAAGACACTTAAAATTATCCATGATAACAGGGATCAAGGATCAACTCTTAGATCAAAAGATCTAACACAAAAGAGCTACCTGCTCTGATACCACTTGTCAGTTCGTTTAGACCCCTGTAAACTAGATTGTTTAACCTAATTAATTAACCAAGTGAATACTTAGGTTTATTATTCAGATCTAGGTTAAAACAATATCAATCATATCAAGTAAAGCAGCGGAAAAATAAATAACACAACGATATGATGACCCAGGAAAACCAAACCGGCAAAAAACCTGGGGAGGATTTAACCTAGCTATCCTCAAGGTAAAACAGCAAATCCACTAGAAAGAATTGAAGTTTACACAATAAGACTTAGACCACTAACATCCTATTGCTACCCAAGTGTAGGAAACTTACTACCACGACCCCATGATAGCTCCGAGATCCACGGACTCCTTCTTTCCTTAATCTTTGCAAAACACAAACACCCACGCTTGTGACTTTGAGATCCCACTCAAAGGTTTAGTAACACAAACTCTCCTGTTTGTGACTCCAAGACCACCCTTGAAGGTTTAGATCATCAGCACCTTTGATGACTAGAGAAGGCAGCAACTTCAGTAATACCGGATCTTGAGATTCTTCAAGGAACAATACCGGTAGAAGTAATAAGAGAGGTTTTAGGGACAAAACCCTAAATACAAAAGAAGCACACTCTTCTCTCTCTAAAAAGCCTTGTAAAAACGTGCTTAGGGTTTCCTTTATATAGTGGGAGAAGTAAATTTGAAACCCTAATCCTTAATGGGCTAGAACTGCTGTTTGGGCCAACTTAAAATTCTGCAGATACGACTTTCGATCGATCGAGCCTGTTTTTCGATCGGTCGAACCAGACAGATTCTGAAATCTTCTTTCTGCAGCTTACATGTTCTTGTGTACTCACGATTTGCCAATTGTTCTAAACTTTTAGAACCTAACAGAACTCATCACCGTCACAAAGACGGAACTTAATAACCATCACAAAGACGGGTGCTAAGATACCAATGTCACACAGACTATAGTATCTAGCTAAGTAATCATCGGGTAATCACATGTCACAGCACATGGGCAGAACATAAAGAGCTCACAAATTACCTTTAATTCAAAATACATAATTTACTTCCAAGTAGTTTCATAAAAACTTTTGAAGTATCCAATATATTCACAAGGTTCTCAAAGCCCCCAACTCATTTCTTGTCAAAATGATTTTGTATTAACTTTCCAAATAACATAGGTCAAGATAAAGCATCTTTATATTTTGCAAATAATGCAATAAATCCATAAAATCCATTCTCAAGAATTTAATCAAAGATGCTAGTCTTTTCCATGCTAACAAATCATGCAATTCCCCATATGCAATAAGAATATGCACTTTCACATATAATCATATATAATAGGGTCATAACATAACACTTTTTAGAAAAACATAGTTCCACCATTAATTCTCCAAAATGTGTTTGATTTAAAAATAATGTTTATGCAACATGGTTATTTTTCAAAAATTCCCATTAAAAAGCTACTTACCTCACAACCCGCAAAAGACTAATTTTCCAAGCTCCAAATGAAATTAGCTAGAACCTAAATAATATCAAGAAAACCTATCACAATAAGCATAAAGCTTGAAATTGTACCTAGCTACATATTAGAAATTGCTAACTAAGAAATTAATTAGCCAAGCCTAGCATTTAACATCACAAATAATGTATTCCACTTCCAAAGTTTCTCAACAATTTCATTACAAGGCATTGACTCCAACTTATCATCATGTCATTCCAAGCTTCACCGTTACCATAAGAGATCCTAACACTTTATGAATGTCTTCCTCAATATACATGTCATTTTCAAGAGACCCACAAAACAACAACATATATAACAATACCCACCATTACAAACCCCATATGTAAATCCCCCACTAGCTCCAAATACACAATAAAAATTAGATTCATCAACTATTTCACATTAGAAAGCCAAAACTCCCAAATCTTCACCACTTAGCTAACCACCATTGTAAAAATCATCAATGGCTACCATTGAACAAAATCCACAACCATTCACCCAAATAGGTCCACCAAAGCAAAACCCATAAACATTATCACAAGAATATCACTTCCAAAACTTAGATTACAAAAACCTCTAGCAAAATATGAAAACCCACAAAAAGTATAAAAGCTCTTCCTTAAACAAGATGAGATGTAGGAGCTTAAGAGGTTTTTATGGAGCTTTATTAGTAAAACTCGCCGGAAGATAATTGTAGAGGCAGTGGAGTGATGCATCAGTGGGAGAGTGAGGGAGTGTGAGAGAGGATTGTGTGTGTTTGTGAGAAAAAGAAACAAAACAATTGAGGAAGGGTGGCCGTCTGAGAGAAGAGAGATATATTTGAGTGCGTGGTGTGTGGTGGGGAAATAAGGGGTTGGTGGGTCATGTGTGGCTCCCTAAAAAATCTGACTTCTTCTTTTTCTTTTTTTTCTTTTTTAAAAAAGGTGGGCTATGGCGTTACACATAATCTTGCCCCCCAAATATAATCTTTAATTTCTTAAACAAAAAAAAAAAAAAAACATATTAAAGTTCAAATTACATCAAAAATAGCCCTAAAGCCAACAAGATTATGCTCTGTTTGTTTCGACAATGAAGTTTTCTAGAAAATAAGTCATTTTCCAAGAATCATTTTCTATAAAACTATCTCTTTTTTCAATGTTTGGTAGTAATTTTAAATGAGTTGAAAAATAACTTCCTAACTTCCCTTATTTAGTTTGCTGTGAAATAGAGTTGTTTTTCAAAAAAATGGAATGGAAAATAATCTCTAAAAATAAGTCATACTTTTTATGTTAAGCAAAAATAGTTTTCCTTTGACTTATATTTTTTTATGCTACCAAACACTGGAAAACATGAAAAACTATTTTTACATAAGATTTTTTATCGAAACAAATGCGGCATAAGCCAAAAAACAACAAATTAAACAAAATATTCAACAAAAGCTCATTCTAAAACAAATAATAATAACCCCTAATTATTCAAATTCGTAACTTGATCAACACATTTCATAAAAATAATTAAATAATTTTTAATTTCATTTTCCTAAAAAAATGTACTAATAAAGAGATTGTAGCTGTGAGTTCTTCTTAGTGACGCTGGGAGCTTTGCTCCTTATCAGCTTGGCTCACAATTGTAACGTCTATCATTTGTTGCTCACTTTATTACTCTCATTTCAGTATTGTCAATTCTCACTTAATTTTGCATAAGTTCCTTTTTGCTTTTTAATTTTCTTTTGTAGAAAGAAATTGTAAAATTTCATGTATTTGCATTTTTTTTTTTGGGTGATGTCGATATATTTATGATTTATGTAGGGACACTAAAATTAATCACCGAGGATCACTCCACGGAATTCTCTTTACAATGATCCACACAAACAAGATACAAATAAACAACAAGGAATATACACTCTACAATGGGAAATACAAACAGTGGATTTTATTGACCATTTATATGCTACCATCACTATTACAATGGGCGATTATAGGAAGCTTTATATCTTTGTTCCCGTGGTATTTCACTCATTATCTTTCTCTCTCACTTTGTTTTTTTCTTCTTAGATTGATTTTCTCCTCCCACTCTCCTCTAGATCCCTTTTCCTTTTTCCTTCTCCCTCTCTTATAGCCTCAGCCTTTGTTCTTATCCCTCCAGTTGTCTCGTTCCTTTTCCCAATGTCTCAGGGATATTTTTCTTACTTTACCAGTTTCCTCTCCTTCTTATCTTAGAATTCTGATTGCCTAGAGATTGTGGGTATTGTTCAAGCTGTCTTTTGCGCAATTAATGTGGTAGATGTTAGGTAAGAAACCCCTCTTTAATGTGGAGGTAAAAGATCTTCTTTCTTCTTGTGCATTCCAGAAGTTTCCCGTGGTCACCAGCGTCTCTTGGAAATCGTACACTAATTACCCGTGCTCCAGAAAAGCTAGTGCATCCCTTTTCCATGAGAGTAGGACCGTGGTATCCAACTCTGTCTTCAACATGATGACGCAACTTTCAACTCTTTCACGAATTGTCTCCTTCCGAGCTTTCCCCTTAGTCCAAAGGCCAAGCCCAACTATTTTTCCGTGGCCCAATAACTTCCTGGGCTCTAGGCTTAAATAGAGATTATTCCACTCACCACAATTTCTTTTTATTAAATTTTTTATAATTTAAGTTTCTTAATAATTACCCTAGAAACAATTCCTACAGCCACCACACTTGGCTAAAATGCAATGATTTTGAACTAGTTTTTCTTTGAAATTAGTATATATTGATGTTCTACACTTCTACTAGATCATTTTGTAAAAGTCGGTTTTCAACCTCTCTCTTTTTTTTTCCTTACTATTTTTTATCATCGTCGGTGAAAATTTGTCATTCAAAAATTTGGATGTTCTTCTTTCTTCATTACATTGAATATTTTATTTTAAGTTTTTCAAAATTTTCTTATTAACATTATGAAGTTCACACAAATTTAAAACCAAGCAAGTTGGTACGTTTAAATAGAACAAAATATATCTACAATATTATAACTTATATAATCATTCTAAATGTTTGATTTTTTTTTTAATTCTAATTAATAATCAAACAATTTTATTGCGTCAATTTCATTTTAATAAGATTGTTTTTAACAATTGAGCTCTTTGGGATGCAAAGGAGCTATGATTGCCCAGGTTTCATAGTATCATATTTTTTATACAAATATTACAACAAAAACATCATTATTATCATTATTATTAATCAATATTTTTTTTCAAGAATAATACTAATAATATATAAGTTTTAATTTACAAAATACTAAAAAATATTGGGAAAATTCTTCAATTTTTTCTTTTTATCATCGTTAATATTTCCACGCGTAAGCATGAGTTACAAACTAATTTTTATAAATTTATATTAAAATTTAATATTATGATAGTTTGTTCCAATTAAAAGTTTATTATCTAAATTAAAAAAAAAAAAAATGTTCTACTCCAACTAGAAATTTTAGAAATTTTAAATAAAATTTTATATTATGATAGTTAGTGGCGGCTCCATGAATTTTTTTTAGGATGGTCATTAAGAAAATTAAATTAAACAAAATTTAATAAAAATAAACTTGAATATATTGACATAAAAAAAAAGCTCAAATACATCAAGTTTTAAAATTTCCTTCTATGGGTTTTTCATATTTTGAAATTGTTGTATAATAGCTTCATTATTAATGCTATCAAATATATCTTTTTCAATATACATAACCAAGTAATTTTCATGGTTTTGAAACCCGGACCGTTCAAAGAACAGGGCAAGTGAGAGGTTCAAGGTTTTGAGGTAAGACCGAGGTCGAACCAAGGTTGAATCGTGATGAAGTCATAATTAAATTAATAATTATTAAAAATATAAATAATTAATTGAATTAGTAAAACTTTGAGAATATATATTATTTTTATGTATATAAATTTAATTATTTGGTAAAAATTCCTATAAATTATCAAAAATTTCATATATTTTTAATCCTCAATTATAAGTTATACAGGATCCAACAGGGCTTAGCCCATTTTATAATTAATAAAAAAAATTAATCAATGATAATTACTGAAGAGTGAAGAGAAAGTGACATGAGAAGGGGTCTTTTTAAATTTCTTATACTTTTCAAATTGCCTAAAGTCCAATCCGTTTTTCCTTTTTCTGTTTTTTTTTTCTTCCCTTCTTCTCCACCGTTTGATCGATTGATTTATCTCCTCACTATTTTTAATCCTACATCTTTATCTTTTTTTCTTTTTTCTTTTTTTTTTTACTAGTATCTTAAAATTTTCTCACCCAGCCATTTAAAATTTTTACCTTTCCAATGCTTCTTTTACTTTGCCAATGCCTACACGTTTCTTCAGGTATTCCTTCTTCCCTCTTTCTCTTTTTTGATGAACCATCTGGTCTCTTTCTTCTTCACAAGTCTCCTCACAAAACTCTTCCTCTACCTCTTTCTCAGTCTCACTCACGGAAACAATCAAGGTTGTTTTTTTTTTTTTTTTTTGTCAAAAACTCTTGCAGAGCATTGCATCATCATCATGCAGTGGCTGCTCCTTTCTTCTTCTTTTCTTTTTTGTCAAAAAAATCTCACAGAAGCACTCACTGCCGAAAAGAAATTTTCGCCCGAAACTGACCGGAAAATTGATGCAAGTTCAACGTTTGATAGAATCTTATGGTTGAAGCTTCAACAATGGTGATTTGGTGCTGTGAGTCTGTAATGTTTTTATTTTTATTTTTAATAAAAATAGCTCTGACTTGAACAGTGAAAACCATCCACGGTTTTCAAACTTGTGTGGTTCAACCGCAGTTTAAACAATTCCCTACTTTTCTTACCTAGAACGGTTTTTAGGGTTAAAAGAACAGTAATAATGAGAGGTTTTCGGTTAACTAGGTCGGACTGTATTGTATGGTCCAGTCTGGATTTAAAAACCATGGTAATTATTAAACTACTAATCTTCCATTCAATTACCAACATCTTCCTATTAAAAAAAAAAAAACCCAACATCTTGCATAAATAAGTAACAATATAAACAAAATGCATCATCATTTTTATGATATATTCCTACCAATATTTTGTATTCTTTAAACTGATGAGGATTTAATCAATGCAATGCTTCACTAATTTCTTTTTTAGGGAAATCATGGCTAAAACCTCTTTGTAAATATGCTCATTTTATTTTTCCCTGATCATTAGGATAAAAGGGATGAGACCTTTTCTCATAAGCATAGCCTAGGATCTAAAAGAAAATTATTTAAATAAATACAAATTTTCTTAGAAGATGAATTTTGCAATAGAAGTGATTTCTTTATAAGAATTTTGTCCATAGTGCTAACAAAAGAATAAAGAGTAAACTAGAAGTTCATTCAACATATTCAACTTAGGCATTAAATCATTACATTCAAGTTTGATAAAGTATTAAGACATTATTTTAGTGCATATGCATATGTACAATATGTATAACATAAATCCAATAAATTAAGCTAAAGACAAAAGCAAGCATTAACCAACTAGCTTTTGGAAAATATGCAAATTTTTTTAAATAGCAATTTTAAAATATATCTTTTGAAAAAACAATTTAAAATATCACGATGAAATATTAGATTTGGTTTTTTAGGCTAATTTGTTTGTTTGGACAATATTTGAAAAATGCTACATCCACAACATTTCACAACAAATTCAAGGTGATAATTGTTACTGATTCTAATTTATATATTACTAAAATTGTTTTTTTGCCCATGGATAACAACTTGCTACTTAGAATTTGTTGTTAAGGTGTTGTGGAAATGTTATGAACATAACATTTCTCGCAAATTTTTGGTTCAATTTTCAACGGACCAAAATTTTAGAGAGGTCAAATTTTATTTTTAACGGGCTTAAATTTTTATTTAAAATGTTCAAGTTTATTTTTGGGTGATCAAGTTTTTTTTTTTTCTAAGGTAGTTAACAACACACACAAATTTTAAAATTTTTTTTTAAGGTATTAAAATTATTTTTTCCAAGTTTAGGGTGGTCCTGTGGCCACGCTAAAGAATAGATAGTATATATTTGTTTTGAAGTTTGAACATCTATCATAATTTTGTGTATTGATATAGTAAAACTAACAAACTACATGCCATGCTTACGCCCACTAACTAATTAATTAATAAGATAGATAATTTACTCAACTGACTCATTAATTATTACTGGAGTAAAATAAATTTGATAATTTTGTAAAATATTTTATTTTTTAAATATAATTTTTAATTAATCTATCTAGCATGAGAATATGATAAAAGATAATAAAAACAAATGGAATAAAAAAATTGTGTATATATATATATATATTAAATTTCAGGACGAAAAGGAATATCATACAAATTTTAAAGAAAAAAAAAGCAGTAAAGGAAAATTACAAAATGTTTTAAAATGGGATTCGTGTCATTAAATGATTCTCGGCGGTGCAGGTGTGCAGCAATTATTGTACCCTTTTTTATGGATGAAAATGAATCGGTTAGAAGTAATTAATGCTCCTCGCCCTATCTATTAATAGAGTCGGCCCCCCAATGAAAACCTTTTGCAGTTTCCATTTTTGGTGGTTGGGACTTGGGAGTGCTTTGGTGCATATTTTGTCTTCGCTGGAAGGAGGTTAAATATACTTCGGTCTCGCTTATTATTAAAAATTAAAATCTAAAAACTGAATATATTGTAATAAAATAATTTTTAATATATAAATAGTATCGTAAGACTAAGTTTTAATAAAAATTTTGTTGAAAAAAATATTTGTAAGTCTCACAATACTATTCAGATATTTAAAAATTATTTTGCTACAGTATTTTCAATTTCAGCAATAAACGATATCCAAACAGTTTTTAGTTTAAAAATTAGTGTGTGTTTGGCAAAAAATATTTTTGCTAACTTATTTTACTATTCAGCTTATTTTTACTATTTTTTATGGGCCTTACTACATTTTTTAGTATTATTTATGAGTCTCATTGTATTATTTCAACTAACTTTTAACTACTGTACTTTCAGAAAAAAGTATTTAGTTTCAGCAAAATAAGCGAATCCAAACAGACCCTAAGGGATGCAAGGAATAACTAACCATTTTGGTATAAACTGATACAGGAAATGTGATAGACTATTGTTTAAGCTAGATTGAATTTGAAAATGAGAATTACTTAGAACAATCAATAGGTAGTTAGACACCTTTGTAAAGAACACAAGGTTTCCAAAGAAAATTTCTCAAGTGTTTTTTATTTTTTTTTCATTCACTAACAAAAAAACCCCTTCATTACAATGCTTATCATGGATATTTATAACCTAGGGTTAGTTATTGGTGATGACACTAACTCATATGTATCACATGTTAGATTAAAATTGTAACATATATATTAATAGTATATTATATTTAATATAATAAGAAAAATGTTATGTTCACAATACTTGCACGATAAATCATAAATGATAGGTTGTTATTGGTGGGTAAAGAAGTAATTTCAGTGATGAGTTTAAATTAGAATCACTAACAACTTATCACATATAATTTTTTGTGCAAATGTGGTGGAGTAGCACTTCTCACTTAATAAAGCACATGACTTATACTTCTAACGAATAATGATTTCTTAAAATCCAACATTTTTATGTGCCTCTAATTAATTTTTCTTCTAATTTTCAAATACTAAACCAAATTTTGTACATGTGAATAATTGGATATTGTTACAATAACCACACGTGACATGTGAAATATAGCCCTTAGAATTGGCTAGCCTTGTGTCATGTTCCTTTATGGTGCCGCATCACCATGTCATGTCAACATCTTCCATATATTGTATTAGACTTATGTATCAAGGAATCAATAAGGTTTTCAACTAGTAAAGTCTCTGATGGTTGAATAAGATCTCTAGAGTTCAATCTCCTCCTACACTAAAAATTGATAGGTGTCTTAATCTGATGATAAAGAGCTATCATTAGAAACGAACGTCATATGTTTAAAGTCTCTTAAAATAAAATAGAATAAAAAGTGGCCACTCAAGTCTCAGAGAAAGCGTAAAGGGTGTTAGATCCTTCATCATCTTAGCAAAAGTTCCTACTGCTCGAGTATGCTATGCAAGTATTCTCCGTGAAGATTGTATTGCTCAAACTATATTGACGCAGGTATATTTTTTTTTTTTGAGAAGCAGGTATATTGACGCAGGTATATTGACGCAGGTATATAAGTCTTCATTATGTCAAGTGTGAATTCATTTACTTGTTATATTTTATATTTAAAGTCTCTTAAGCAAATTCCGAACTAACTCTAGTAAAATTCATAAAATTTGGTAAACAATATATATATATATATATATATATATATAGTGGCGGAGCCAGGAATATAGGTTAGGAGGGGCAAAATTAAAAAACAAGATTAAAAGTAAAAAAATAATCTAAAAAAATTTAAATGTGAATATTAAGAGTATGCGATATACCTGTGAATATTTAAATGTGATTCAATGACTTGAATGTTTTTAAAAACTCAGCTTGAATGATTTTAAAAACTTAACAGAAACTCTTTGTTTGAATGGAGGGAGAGTAGAGGGAGTAGAGTAGAGGGAGGGAGAATAAGTTAAATTACTTTATTTAGATATTTTTTTAAAGGAGGAGAGGAGGGAATTTAGAGGAGTTCTAACTATTTCTAACCTCTCATTTTTAATTCCCAAAAATTAGAGTGATTTTTGAGGGAGAGTAGAGCAAAGACATGTTTGACTAAATGAATTACCAAATTTACATTTACTATATTAACAAAATTACAAATTATGAAAAAGTTAATTATTCTCCTCTCTTTACTTAATTTTAAAAACATCTAAAAACATTTTTTTATTTTATTTAATGGGAGGCGTGCTTTGTACTGTATTATATATACACGGTTTTTTTTTTTTTCAGAGTACTATTAGAATTAGGCTGCTGTGATTCCTATTCCGTATAGGCGTATGGCATTAGCAAGCAGTAGTTTTTTTTTTTTTTTTTTTTTTTTTAAATCATTACTAGGTGGAAACCATAGTTTTATATTAGAGTTATAGTAGCCTTAGAGATGATGATGTGATACACGAGATTATTACCAAAAATTATTTTGACTCTTGCTTGTAGACACTATAGGGTTTCCATTTTATATTAGACGATATGATAATGTGATAATCTCACATCTATCTATATATTACTAAAAGCTGAAGCGTAGCGTTTAATGCTGCTGCTTCTACGTTACGCCACATCAGCTGCCACGTCATTTAAAAAAAAATTTCTTCAATTTTAAAATGGTTTTTACAATTTTGAGCCCTAAAAATCCTAACCCTAAAAATGCAGCCCACTACTTGTGTATTTATTTCCACTATTACCCTATAATCAATTTACATAATTAGTCCAGCCCACTTTTTATTAATTTAGTTGCACTGTGAAGCCCAACCTTTTCAATTCAAATTACAAGAAAAAGAAATAGAAAAAAAAATGTTAAAGCCGTTTTAAAGGAAGAAAAAAAAAAGGAAAAAAAAAAAAGAAAAGAAAAGAGAGAAGGCGTTTAGGGTTTTGCGTGACAAAACAGAAGCAGGCATTTAGTTTGGAGATTGAAACGTACAGGGAAGCTTAAAGGGAGGAAACCGATTTAAAGGAAGGAAAAAAAAAAAAAAAAGGGAAGCGTTTAGGGTTTTGAAGATTGTAACGTAGAGGGAAGCTTGAAGGGAGGAAAAAAGGAAAAAAAAAAAAAAAAAAAAAAAAGGTAGAAAAGAAAACGTAGAAGCCTTCAGGTGAGAAAACAGAAAGTTTGAAAACTACTCACCTTCTTACTCTACCGTTTTGCAGTAGCGGCTGCCTATCTGATTTCCTTCCTCCCTTTATTCCTTTCCACATGGTGTATAAATACTAACAGAACTTGCCAGCTTTGGTTGAGGTATCTGTACATCTTAATTTTTTTTTTTTGGGTGCAAAACTTTTTATGCTCTGTTTTCCGTTTGGTTGCTGAAATTTGAGACTTAGATGAAGTGCTGAGCTTAACTCAGTCAAAGAGTTGAATTAGGCTTAACTGGGCCAAGGCTTTTAGTTTCCTTGAGTTCTAATTGATTAATTCCCCCCTACCCCCTTTTCGCCCTTTTTTTTTTGTACCTGTTGATTTGAATATTTTCCTTATCATTTTTGTACATTCTGCACTTTTAGGTTCTGGTGATGGCACGGGATCAGCTTTCTAGTGAAAAGCTCATACTAACAGAACTTGCCAGCTTAGTATTTATGTAAGTTTAATATAATGTGATCAGATGTAGTGTGTTGTAAGGTGACTAACATTTACAATGGGTTTTTGTTTTGAGATCATGGTGATAGTTAATCTAACATAATTTGATAACTGAATCTTATTCAGATGAAATTTCGAAACATTCTTAGGATGTTGATGGGTTTGGTAATAAAACTTTTTTTCTATAGAAAAACAAGTGACAGAATGTTAGTTTGATGTCATCCAACATAATGAATTTAATAAGAATTTAAAATTTTCACAAGCTGTGTGGCATATTTTCAGGGAGAGGAACACCGTGCTCATTCAATTGAGGAAATATGATGCCATTAGCTACAAAAGGGTATCTATTGTTATTCAAATGTTGCAGGGTTATCTTGGAGCTGGCATGTTCCAGGTAAGATTGTTCATGTTCTTAACTTCTAGAGTTGGGTGTTTTTATATGTAGCACCAAGCAATGACTCCATATTTCCTTAGTAAAAATTCTATGTGAATGTTATTACTATAATTCATATAGATTTCCTTTAAACTTTACATGTGATTACTTTTTGAAATTTTTTGTTTAATGTCATTGGATCTCTTATTGTTTAATGTAATTTCTATTCTTTGATCACATTCTATGTTAATAAATTCTGTTATTGTCTTTGATTGGTTGGTGTGCTAAAAAATTTATGTTGCTTGGGGTGTGACTTAGCCCTCATGATACTTGTGCTATGTAACACCTTCTAGGTTTTTTCCTCTCTAGAAACTCTTGCTCCAGTGTGCGGTATGATTTGAGAATCTATATCTGGGTTGTTTTTTTTTTATTGATTAATAAGCAAACATGATCTACAAATTTCATCTAGGATCTGCAATTGTAATTCCTGTTAACTCATTTATGTGCTGATGGACTATGTATTGTTCAATTGGTTCATACTACAAATGCAAGACATTCCTTTTTAAATAAAATCCTCAAAAGCTGGGTGTATCTGAACTGGTACATTCTCCTGACCAAATTTCAAGCACATTTAACACAAAGAATGAAGAGTACTGTGATGAACATTTAAGGGTCAAAGTTAATATTGAGCAGGGTGATTTCTACAGGGTTAATTATCTTGCAGCTGAACTTAGGAAAGCCATAGTGATTAATTGCAGGGACAGATAAATTTGGTATGTACCATGTCTAAAAATGAATAAATAACTGTATCATATGTTGTTGTAGTAGGTATGCCGCATATATTATGTCATTGACATAATATTTTTTGTATTGGCTGGCTAATAAATAACTTTTATTCCCAACATGATAAGACTTCATCAAACCTATGCTGTTGTTGATTAAATGGTATTCAGGTATAGATTATTCTCAGTTGCAACCACACAACCAGCGTAGTGTCCTTGCTGTCATTGACATAATATTTTTTTTATTGGCTGTCTAATAGATAACTTTTATTGCCAACATGATAAGACAATGTATTTTTTAAGTAGGCTGTAAATTTTTTCATTTGGACCGTATAGTAATTTTTCATTAGCCCATTTTATTTCATTAGGGAGCTAAATCGTATTGGTATTTTCTGAGTGCTAAATGGGTTTGGAGTCTTGGATTTGGAAGTTAAAAAACTTAGTATTTATGTAAGTTTAATATAATGTGATCAGATGCATTATGGCTGTGAATAAAATAAAACATCCGTATGACCATCCTTTGCTCCTCCTCTCCCTCCCCTTTTCCCTTTTTCCCCTTGCAAATTCATGTGATCAAAATAAAACTATGTTACAATTTTTGCTATGTATGAAGAAGCTTCAAAGACGCAAATGATATTGGACTTCAAAATATTTTCCCTTTATGAACTTATTTCAACGTTATATTATACCTTCATTTTGTCCCAAAAAAATCAAATAAAAGACTTTGTTTCATTAATAATAAAAGTTTTTTGGAAAATATCTCAAATAATAACACAATCATATAAAAAATAACCACGCGCAATGCGCGGGTCCGCGACTAGTTCATTTAATTACAGAGATCTAATATAAATGTAAGCAGAAGAAACATCACGTTATTATATATACAAAATTATCTACTAACTAAATCTTCTTCTTTTCAATTTAATAACAAAAGTTTCAACTTTCAGGTCATAGATTCTCAAAAAATCTTTCACGTTTTAGGAGAAAGAGCAAAATAAGTATTTAAAAAAAAACCCAAAAAAATATCACCTTGCATTGCTCTCTCTCTCTCTCTCTCTCTCCCTCCCTTCAACCCTATAGGCTACAGCAAGAAAATAGAATGGATTCTTCAATTAATGTTCCTCGATGGACACCAAACCCAAGTCCATCAAAATCATTACTGAAAGAGGCCGAGACAAGTGCAGGATTTGATGATATAGAGATGCAAAGCATAGCTTCTGGTGAAGAAGATGACAGGTCGACATGTACCACAGACAAAACGCTATTCCCATTTAGCATTGCTCATGACTTCGCTATTTCTAGTGCTCCCCACGTAGAGATTCACGAAGCATCATCTCTAAACTCCCAAGTTACAAAAACGTTGGCAACAGAACAAGAAAATTACTTTGCATTCGAGGAAGTTGATTTTGTGTCAAATAGAGATCTAGGTCTTTTCTTGACATGGAAGGAGCTGTTGGTTACAGTGCCTGATGGAAAAAGTGGCCGCCGGCCGATACTTGAGGGGCTAACTGGGTACGCTGAACCGGGAAAGATGCTGGCTATCATGGGTCCTTCTGGCTGCGGCAAGTCAACTCTTTTGGATTCTTTGGCCGGTAATCTTTCAATTTCAGAAACGATTGTTTCTTTTTTTTTTTAATTATTAGTATTATTTAATAGCCATAAAAAAAGAAAAGCTATCCACAGTCATGGTAGTCATGCCGAGGAGTGTTTGGTAAGAGTGTTTAAATAACAATTTCACAGCAGATTATGTATTTGTATAACATTTAAACAATGATACTAAAAATTTCTAATCAAAAGGGTCATAAATCATGAAATTTATATATTTATATATATAATAATAGGTGAAATTAAGAGAAATTCAAATTAGAATTTGAAATTAGAGTTCTAATTTTGTACCATGTATTTTAAATTATTTATTCTTAAAGAGTTTTATTTTTTAATTGTAGAATCAAATGTGGGATTACATCATAAATATTCACCCAAGTGAGTTATTAAGTACAAAAATCAAAAAGTCTAGAATTAATTAATCATAAAAAAAATGCTTCACAATAATTCTTTTTTAAATGGACAATTTACATTTTATACCTTATAATATCCTTACAAATTTTTTTAAAGAATTAATAAAATATAAAAATAACTATCAATAGTGTTTAAATTATATATATATAAGAATTATATTATACATTTTATTGCATATTTTTAAGTTTATTTTGTATATGCATGGGGTTATAAGTTAGTTGACATAATAAATGGTAAAATTATTATAATTTTTTTTCTTATAATTGACATGATGGTAAATTTATTGATCATAACAAAAAATAAAAAATAAAATAAGTTATGAAATAGAAATATATTTTCTTTTTTCTTAATAAAACAATTAAGAATGAACCATTTGTATACTCTACCGACTACCAAATATATTATAAGGTATAGTTAAAAAATATATATGTTCTTTCTCCAAGAATATTGCTTACCTAATCAAGGTGGAATTTAAAGGTCATACAAAAAATGTAATACCCACTCCTTCTGTATAGTATATATGTACATCTCTAATTCTTTTTTTGCTAAGATTGTACATCTCAAATTCGAAGATGTGATTTTGCATTACAATCTTCTTCTTCTTCTTCTTAAAAAATGTGCGAAATGATGTCCACACATTACGTACGTAGTGCACGCACACAAAATGCAAAATTTATGAAATCAGTGAAAATCTCCTTCCCCTGCCGTTTTAAAACTCTTTTTCTCGAATTAGTTGTGCTGATCAAGATATTTATGTAATTTGAGATAAATGGCCTAATTACCTAGGCAATATTTAGATCCCAAATTTTAATTACAATTAAGTTTTTTTTTTTTAGGGAATTACAATTAAGTTAATTAAGATAATTAAACAATTGATGGATTTATGTAATTAATCAAATTAACTAAACATTGAAATCACAATTGCATAAATAGACAAATTTAACTTAAAAAGAAAAGATCCTCCTCACTTTCTTCTCTCTGTCCTTTTTTTAATCTCTATTCTTTTCTTTTTTGGTACTTGTGTCTCAATCCCCCTAATTGTCAACACCCCCTTTCCTTATACACATCTCCCTTCTTTCTATCTTAACCATCCATCCCTACCTAACTAGCTTCCTCTCCTGACACTTGTCTTTTTCTATATTTGAAGAAGGTGGTGGAAGGAACTTGCTTAGCTGTGACTTGCACTGTTCATATCACTTCCTCATCAATGTAACTACCAAAGCTGTTGCCCACCATTTAATGCGGAGGACACAAACTACCCTAAGCTAGAAACTTCCCCTATGGCCATTGATTCGTCACTAAAAGTCCAGTTTTCCGTCACTAAGAACTTTTAGTGACGAAATCGGACATTTAGTGACGAAACTCATTTCGTCACTGAAACCCCGTCACTAAAAGTCCTGGTGACGAAAAATTTCGTCACTAAAAATCTGATTTGATTTAAAAAAAAAAAAAAAAACTTTTAGCGACGAAAACGTTTCGTCACTAAATGTTTTCCTCACTAAAAACACTATTCAGTGACGAAATATTTCATCACTAAAAACACCTTAGTTTATTAAATCATATTTAGTGACGAATAATTTCGTCACTAAAACTATGTTTGGGTACATATAGTGACGAAAAAGTTCGTCACTAAAAATATTTTTAAGAAAATCCAAACACATATAGCAACGAAAATTTTCGTCACTAAAACCATTTCTTACAAAATTTTGCTACAATTAGTGACAAAATATTTCGTCACTAAAACAATTTTTTGTTGCTATATTTGTGACGAAAAAAATCGTCCCTAAAACTTATTTTTTGTTTTTATTTTTTTCATGGCTTTGATATTAACTTATAACCCGTCATTACATTATTAAAACCTCACATTTCAATAACACATTTATTTCAACAACTCATTTATAAAAATGGATCCATACATTCCACAAGTAAAAAATAAAACAAGTAACCAATTCAAACTCCTTCCATACAATAATTGTTTGCAATACATACAATAACTTAAGATGTTTTATAACAATACAAAAATGATAGCATAATATAAGTGTACCAAATCCCAAGCTACACAGTTCTTTTAACAAAAGTTTCATATCAGCAGCAATACCAAATCCCATCCTCATGTGAATTTTCCTCCTTGTGTTGATTTTCCACCATGTTGACTTTCCTCCTCAAGCTGACTTGCTAAGTTAGCAGACTCTTTAAGCTTAGCTAGCTCACTTAGTACACTTTTGAGGGGTTCACTAAGCTTGCTTCTCTTAGCATGTTCAAATGATTGAAATAAAAAATAGTTACAGCAAGTTGTCACCCCAAATAGTAGTTTTAAAACCACAACACAAAATAACATAACCATAAATAATTCTTCCAATAGACTGGCACTCAGTGAGTTGAACAAAGTCTCTTAAATTGTTGAATGTAGCACTAAAACTTGGGTCTCCTTCAACATTGACCTATTAAACTACAGCTCTATATATATATATATATATATATATAGAGAGAGAGAGAGAGAGAGAGAGAGAGAGAGAGAGAGAGAGAGAGAGAGAGAGAGAGAGAATCCATGGTAAAGCTGTAGAAACTAATAAGTGTTTTAATTGCAATACCAAATGCTTTCCTAGGGATTTGCTGAATGGCAGAACACATTTAGATTATGACAACATTATCAACAACTGAAAATTTTTCACACTCATTTAGTCATTCAAAAGAAATTAAGGGAATGACATGAATATTAAGCCCCAAAGTCAGGAAATATTAACGTTTTGTCTTGTACCTTTTGGCTTGTTTCTACTAATTTACAACATTTTTTCTTCCTTTTGGAAATACTAACATTTTGGCTTGCACCTTTTTCACACTCAGTGCCATTTTTTTTGCTGCCCTACAGTTTGTAAGTTAAATAGCTTGATTCAATTGTCTATTCTTCTCTAGTGTGCTTCTCGTATCAACATTCTTTATCTAAAATGATTTTTCTTGGAAAACCCTTTAACTAATAGAATTACCATTTTGCTCCATTTTAATTGATAGGCAACACACTCCAATTCAATTAGGATAGATTAGTGCCAAGTTTACATCCTTGAGCGTTGTTTAACATATTTGAAAGCAAATACAAAACACAAAAACACCACTAAGCAAAACCAAGTGCACCAAAACCCTGAAAATTTTGTGTGTGCGTGGGCGCGCGTCTGTGTATACAAGCACTCAAAAATGTAACACATAACGTATTCATTTCAAATGAGTGACAATTATGACTAAATTTCAGATAATTAAAATGTAAAATAGACAGCGCAAAATATAAAGATGATAAAGATAATAAAATAAATACAGGAACCAAACAGCAAACAAAAAAAGAAGAAGAGAAACACATGTTAGATACTTGCACAAAATATGATCAGGTTGCCCTTCAATTCTGCACCATCCAATAAAATAGTTAAAAATAAAGTATGCATTAAATTAATAATGAAAAAAGAAAAGAAAAAAAAAAGTTCAAGCTAATGAATGGTGTAAGCAAGGGTAATGCGGTAATCTTTTGGCAGTGAGTGGGCCAAGAAGTGAGAGTAGCAATGGAGAATCATGGTACATAGATCTTGTCAAAATACAAAAAATCTCAACAAAAACAACAACAAAAAATTCTCAAATCAAACAATCAAAATAAACCAAAAAGAAAGTAAATTGGTATGGGTTAATATTAACAAAAAATACACTATGCACCAATTTGGCTTGTTTCTACTAATTTACAAAATTGGTCCTTTTGGAAATGGAGTGTCATCCTTCCCTACAGATTTTGGTGAAGAAAGAGTTTTAGGTTCAAGGGAACCTATAAAAGCATGACCACCAATTAGAGAAAATTAATGAATATGGTTAAGTTTCCTTCAAATGATTGTTCAAGATTAAGAGGATAATCATATTTATGACTACCATATTCCAGTAACAAACTTAATATACACTAAGGGAAAAGAAGAAAACATTAACCTTCAAAATTGATATGAACTTTCCTTCCATAAACTTCATTGAGTTGTCATTCTTCCCTTTAAAACTATCTTCCTTTCCCTTTGATTTCAAGGTTGCTACACTCAAGAATTTACACAAACAAACAAGTGTATTCAAAACATCGTATGTTCTAAACAAAGCTTCAATGCATGTTAGAAAGAAAGTAAGTAACAGGAATGTGGATATTGTAAGAGAAAAACAAAATTAAGTATCAAACTTTTCACTATCAACTACTATAACAATAGCATTTCTTATAGTTAAACTAAATAGCATTTCTTGCATATTCCATTAAATAGAAATAGGATGGGAGTTCAAATCACCTCACCATATCACCACATTATAGTAATTATTGAAGTTTAAAAATAAACAATAAAAAATAAAAAAACTCAAAGGCAAGGGACAGACTCAAAAGCAACCAAAACTTAAACAACGTAAAAGATATTGTAGCCAAAAATAAATGAAAAAGAGATATATATTTGAAATCAGGCTTTCCATTCCATGTGCGTGCGTTAGTAATATTCATCACATCTAATTAACAATACCCATTCACATTTGCAAGAATTTAAAAAACACTCCCAATATGTATTTAAACCACCTTATAACACCATGCAAGCCACCCGCTTGCTCCAATACAACATACCACCACAAATCCAATTTCCAACATCATAAGTATAGAGTTTTATAAGTTTTTAACTAAAATTTACTTACTTTACTCAAGCTAAGCTTACAACTTTCAGAAAAAATCTAAAGGGACACAAGAAGCGAAGGCACCAGGCATCAATTACTAGTTTTTGCCAAAGGGACACTTATTGTTGAAATGCTTTTCTGCAGAAAGAGAAACAAAATTGAGAATTGAGGAACACAAACAATAATCTAAAATAACTAACTAAACCATAAAACAGAGAGAAATCAAAATAAATAAATAACTAACTAAACCATAAAATTTTCTTAGAATTCTAACACAAGCATCATATCAAAAAATTCACAATTTTTTTTCTCCTCTTATTCACAATGACAACTACCTATCTATCATTTCTCAATCAAATTTCTCACCTAAACCAACGAAAATTTCTCAGAATCTAAACACACACCAAATATTACCCATTTGAAGACTTAAAGCTCTAATAAGTTTAGAGTAAACATCTCTGACTTTATCAAAGTGAAAACCCAAAACTGAGACCCAAAAACATTTCACAACAATTTCAGCTAACCCAAAAAGGGTACCATCAAAGTCACCAAAATGCTATAACAATCACCATTCCACAACCACAACCACAACCACAAACAACAATAGCACAGCCCTAATCCAAAACAATCTGTACAAAACGAGAATGGTTTCACAACTTAGACAAACCGTCCAACCACAGAGAACAAATCCCAAACAAGAAAAAAAAAAAAGAAAAAAAAAGAAAAAGAAAAACTGGAGTTCTCACACAAACACCATAGACAAGGCAGAAAAGTTAACATCAAGCATTTAGAATCATTAAACAAAAATTTGAACAATACATAGCACAAAAAAAAAAAAAAAAAGATAGCACAAACCCAAGGGGAGGTGAAAGGTCGCCGGTGCGAAAGGGAGCTGAAGCGTCGCCGTGAATCGTCGCGATCAGCGAGCTGAGGCGTCGCCGTTGCGATCGGCGAGCTGAGGCGTCGCTGTTGCGATCAGAGCTGAGCGTCGCCATTGCGATCGGCAAGCTGAGGCGTCGCCGTTGCGATCGGCGAGCTGAATCGTCGTGTCGCCGTTGCGATCGGCAAGCTGAGGCGTCGTCGTTGCGATCAACAAGCTGAATCATCGCGTCGCCGTGAATCGTCACGAACAGCGACTTGAATCATCGCTGTTGAGCTTGATCGGTGATGGTTGAGCTCGATCGGCGATGTGGCTTGATCGGTGACGTTGGGAGCTGAAACGTCGTCGGTTTTTTTTTTTTTTTTGATAGCAGATGGTTTAGATGGGAGCAAATGGTTTTTTTTTTGGGTGAAGTGGTGTGTAACTTAAAAGCAAATGGCTTTTAAGTTTTGTATGGGTTAGCTGGGTATTGAGCTTTTTATGTCTTTAGTGACGAATTTCAATTTCATCACTAAAGACTGGGCTTTGTTAAGATTTTTAGTGACGAAATTCATATTTCGTCTCTAAATCATACTTTTAGTGACGAATTGTGATTTCGTCACTAAAAATATATAAGTGCAAAACTATTATTACTTTTAGTGACGAATATTTTTTGTCACTAATTCTTTCTTATAGTGACGAAAGGATTTTCGTCACTAATACTATCTACAGTAATACCTACAATGACGAAATATTTCGCCACTAAAAATTTCAACTTTTAGCGACGAAATATTTCGTCGCTATAGATTAATTATACTTGCGCCAAAATTTCCTTCCATTGGTACCTATTTTTCAGATCACAATAGTGACGAAATTTATTTTTCATTACTAAATGTTATAATTTTTTTTTATTATTAGTGACGAAATTCATATTTCGTCACTAAAGCTGTATTTTTAGTGACGAAAAATATTTCCTCACTAATTTTCGTCACTAAAAATACATTTTGTTGTAGTGACCTCACACCCACTTGGAACTCCTTAGAATACTTTGGTTCATCTCCTTCCTTCCTTGGGCGCCTTTCCTCCTTAGGCCCATGGACTGTGACATCCTCACAGTAATACTGCAACCCTTCAGATCCCTCCTCAGTCCTCGGACACCCACAATAAAAATATATAACTTAACATAAATAATGGGAGATCAACATATCATTTCAATGCAAAATATTCATGTATACATTGCCTTAAAGAACAAACAAGTTAGTAAATAAATAAAGTATGCAACGGAGACATAGAGGGTTTGAGGGGTTTGGAAATAGGATATTAACAGTATCGTGGAATGGGTGAGGGAAGAAGGGATGGATTAAAGAGGAAGAGTGAGATAAGAGTATAGAGGACAAGAAGATGAGAGAGAGAGACAGAGAGAAATCAAAATGAAAGATTTACATAAGTGGTAATACGGGTTACGTGGGGCTTTGGAAACCAAATGAAGGAGGAAAATAGAAATATGAAACATTAGTAAATTCCATTGATTTAAATATGGAAGTCATTGATAAGCAACTGGCTATTGCAGGAAGGTTAAGTTCAAATACGCAGCAAACTGGGGAGATCTTGATAAACGGACGCAAAGAAACACTTGCTTTTGGAACATCGGTATGCAAAAGGAGTCATATGTGTGTATTATGTTTACCTGTGGATATGTAATGTGCTTAATCCATCAAAATACTTTCTCATGAAATCGTATGGACTAGATGGTTGTCATTGCTTGATCATTTCATTGATAATTCATAGTGTAGTTTACGATGTTCCTTTGTGTTAAAACTTCATTCACTCTTCCTTATGTGTGTATGTTTCTAAAAAAGAAAAAAAAAATGATCCTTGAAGTACTTCTCATTCATTTCTAAGTCTCAAGGTCTAGATAAATTAGAACTTGGGTTAAAACGTAAACTGTGCAGTGATTTTTTTTCCCCTAAAAAATGCCTCCTAAATTGCCCTTGATTTTTTCTTACTTTCCATGATTTAGGCCTATGTGACTCAGGATGACATCTTAATGACAACACTGACAGTAAGGGAAGCAGTATACTACTCAGCACAGCTCCAACTGCCTGATTCAATGTCAAGATCTGAGAAGAAAGAAAGGGCTGAGATGACTATAAGGGAGATGGGCTTGCAAGACTCCATGGACACAAGAATAGGAGGCTGGAGCATAAAAGGCCTTAGTGGTGGACAAAAGAGAAGGGTTAGCATTTGTATTGAAATATTGACGCGCCCAAAGCTTCTTTTCCTTGACGAGCCAACTAGCGGGCTAGACAGTGCAGCATCTTTCCATGTCATGAGCAGAATCGTCAAGCTAGCTCGTCAAGATGGAAGGACTGTTATTGCATCAATCCATCAACCGAGCAGTGAAGTTTTTGAGCTCTTCAGCAATCTTTGCCTCCTTTCTACAGGCATAACAGTCTATTTTGGTCCCGTTTCAATGGCAGAGGAGGTACAAGAATATTTATTTTACAATACATTCATGTAAAATCAACGTTTGTCTCTCAGCTTTTTAAACCTTATTGAGTTCATCTTTTTTCTTTTTAAAACTGAATAAAAAATAAAATAAAATCTTTGTAGCATGCATCAAATGAACAGTTTAAAATAAATTTATGAATTCTAGGTATATATAAACTTTTTATGCAGTTGTTTGCTTCAAATGGCTTCCCATGCCCAGCTCTGAGAAACCCATCTGATCACTACCTTAGAATTATCAACAAGGACTTTGATGCAGTAAGCATATAGATTTTTCTCATTACCATCCCTCTACTATTTGATATAATCATCATGGATGACAAATTGTGAACCATTCGTTATCAAAACTAGGACATTGGGCAACCTGGTGGCACGATAAGGACTGAGGAAGTCATTAATATTCTCGTCAAGTCATTCAAGTCATCCGGGACTTTCCAGAAAGTTCTGCAATTGGTATCTAAGATATACCAACAGGTAGTTATTAATGTTAATACTAATTGATCAATCATTATCTTCTTAAAATTGAAAAGAAAGAGAGTTAATTTATAAGGAAATATATAAGTTAATAACAAAGGCCAAGTCTTTTGTTTTGTAGAAAGGAGGAACTTTGGAGAAGAAGGGAAGCGAAGCAAATTTCATAACCCAGTGCCTAGTTCTAACAAGGAGATCCTTTGTGAACATGTATCGTGATTTAGGCTATTATTGGCTTCGTCTTGCAATCTATATTGCTTTGTGTTTATGTGTCGGGACTATCTTCTATGACATTGGATTCACCCTTGGCTCAATTCAGGTAATGGCTGAATATAATAAATCTTTTCGATCATGTGTAACGGGACTACATGTAACATAGTGATCATATCATTCTGAAGCTAATTGATAATTTGAAATCGATAATCTAGTACATTCTCAACTCTATGTTAAATTTATAGGCAAGAGGTTCAATGCTGATGTTTGTTGCGGCTTTTCTGACTTTTATGGCAATTGGTGGATTCCCTTCTTTTGTAGAGGATATGAAGGTCGGTCACTTTTTAAATCTTGAATAATTTCTTATGAAAGACAATTTTATATAAAATAAAATCTATAACACATAAGTAAAAACAATTGAAACTATGGCTCGGTCATTGAAAATTATGACTTCAAGTCATAGATTTAGTTGCCTTTCAATGTGTGTAATAAAAAAACTTTTTTTTTTTTTTGTTGCTACGCATACTTTGACCTTTATATTTATTCTTCAACAATATATCAGATATTTGGGCGTGAAAGATTGAATGGGCACTATGGAGTTGGCGCCTATGTGATTGGAAACACGTTGTCTTCCATTCCTTACTTGCTTATCATCTCATTAATTCCTGGAGCAATAGCTTATTTCCTTGTTGGCCTTCAAAAGAGTTTTGAACACTTTGTCTACTTTGCATTGGTCCTCTTTGTGTGCATGATGTTGGTTGAAAGCCTAATGATGATCGTTGCGAGTATAGTGCCAGATTTCCTCATGGGTATCATCACTGGAGCTGGAATACAAGGTGTGATGATGCTAAATGGAGGTTTCTTTCGACTACCAGATGATCTTCCTAAACCTTTTTGGAGATACCCAATGTACTATATTGCATTCCATAGGTATGCCAACCAAGGATTCTACAAGAATGAGTTTGAAGGATTAACATTTCCTAATAACCAAGTCAGTGGTTCACCTTCCATTACTGGTGAAGAAATCTTGCGAAATACTTGGCAGGTAGAAATGGGCTACTCCAAGTGGATCGATCTTGCTATTTTGTTGGGGATGGTGGTTTTATATCGGCTTATGTTTTTGGGCATTGTAAAGATTGTCGAAAAGGTTAAGCCGATTGTTAAAGCTCTTTGATCTGGACCTTCCAAGGATTCGAAACAGATCACAAAGTACACTTAGCTAATAATCCTTCACCTCAGGGGTAGGACCAAGAATTGCTGTTTGGGGGCCAAGCTTAAACTATTTATTTTGCAATTATTCATAAAAAAAAACTCAAAGCAGAATGTTTGTGTGTGTGTGTGTATGTATATACATATATTAGTTTTATCAAATATAATAATTACTTAAAAAACTAAATGACCAATTGAGTATATTAAGGTCATTCCCCCTCTCCCCCGCCTTAAGTATCTCTTATTCCTTTGAATAATCATAAGTACATAACATTCAAGAAATTAAATATATGAATATAATAAGGAAAATGCTGAAACCACAAACTATTTTACAAATTGTCAATGTAATGAGTAATTAGTAATTAAAAAAATGATATTAATAGAAATTAAAAACTAGAGATTAAAAATAAAAGAAATCATATAAACCAATATGAAACTATAGATAAAAATAAAAATAATAAAAAGAAGATCAATTTCGTATGTGGTTGTTTGAATAGAAGCCAAGTTGAAACATAACCTATCAAGTATCAATTGGTTTAAAATTAAAGGAAAATAAAATTATAACTCATAGGATAAATAAATATATAGAAATGGAGAAGAAGAAGAAGAAGAAGAAGAAGAATTTAGTTCCTCTTAAGATTTTAAAGTCATTTTTGCTAAGTTTCAAATAAGCTCTCAAGACCCTGTCAAGAAAAATAGAGGAGCTGAATGCTAGGTGGGAAGGCGAGCATAAAGTATCACTGGAAGCTTAAATAGGTGGGGTGAAAGCAATTAGCTTGAAAGGAAAGGAATTTTGAGCTACAGATTGAAGATTGAAAATTTAAAAAGTGAAGCTTCTAAAGCAAGCCAATTGCCTGATATGTGTGGGGAGTTTCAACTTTCAAATTTCAATAGCAAATGCTAATAGTAAAAGAGTGAAAATAAGATTTTAGTAAGCTTAAAAAGAACACACGCGGATAGGTGCAAGCCAAAGCCGCTACCACATTACTTTGATGGACAAGGATCACCATTTACCACTCTCCAATGCTGGCCTTTTGGGTCGTGTGAAGAGTGAGCTCTATCAAAAAAACAAAAAACAAAAAATTACGCAAGTCTTTCGGTCGTTCAAACTAATTTTTTACTAGTATTTTTCAAAATACTAACTAAAAGTTTTGAACCAAAAAACTTTTCCAAGATGCTAACTAAAAATTTCGAACCAAAGAACTTATGAATCTCGCCTTCGAAAACCACTAAGCCTTAAAATATACTATACTTTAAAAATTAACAAATTGGAACGTCAGAGGAAAACAAGATTTGAAGGAGAAGAAGTTGGAATATCAAAAGGGGATGAAAAAAACGTGAAACTATTTTATTTAATGAATAAGATTTTAATCGTTGGAATGTCAAAAGGGGGAAAAAAATACTAGACAAACACATAATAAAAGCATTTCAGGTAATACAAATCTTTCCAACATGATAGTATTTTTAAAAGATCGAGGAGATACTCTTTCCATTGAGTTGGATCAGCTATCTAGGATCAAGCGTAGTTAAGTTGACAAATTAAAAAGAGTTATCAGTTGACAGTTGAGTTGGGATGGATAAGAGATTAAGAAAAATTCTTGTGCCACACCAAAAGGCATGACATTAGTCACAACCTGCCCATGTGGCGAGTTGTGATTGGTGGAGGGGTGTCTCCACATGGATCCACTATTACCTCCACATGAACCTATCATCACCTCTCCACCAGCTACAACTCTGTCACATAGGTGAGTTGTGGCCAATATTGTGCCTTTTGATGTGGCACAAGAATTACAAATAGATTAATGAGACATCAAGAATATAAACATGTGCTGTATCAACAAAAAAAAAAAAATATATATATATATATATAAACATGTGCATTCAATAGTCATGAGCTGCCAAAACATTACTGCATATGTACGTGGCCAGCCTATACCGCAACTCTGTCACATGGGTGAGTTGTAGTCAATGTTGTGCCTCTTGGTGTAGCACAAGAATTACTCATATATTAATGAGACATCAAGAATCTAAACATGTGCTGTATCCAAAACAAAAAAAAAAAAAAAAAAAAAAAAAAAGAATATAAACATGTGCATTCAATAGTCATGGGCTGCCAAAACATTGCTGCATATGTACTAGCCAGCCCACACTGCGTGGAATTGACGAGGAATATAGACCCTTTTGTTTGTTTTATACTAATTAGTTTCAGCCCGTTTGGTTAAACAGCCCTTTTCAATTTTCTGAAAATATACGTTAGTGAAAAAATATGTAAAAATATAAGTAATATTGATTAAAAATTAAAAATATACATTTAAATACATGTACCAAACTCTGCATCTAAATATTTCAACTTTCACATTATTATTGACCCAAAAAGTAATAAAAACTAAAAGAAAATACATTTTTCGAATGTTTAAATACTGTTGGAAACGTAATGCAAAATATGCATATACTCGAACATCGATCACAACAGCTCTGTGGATCTATCTCTGTCTACCCCCTTAGAAATTCGCCTCTACAGCAAGAAAAATAGCATGGATTCTTCTTCTTCATCTTCTACTCATGTTTTTGTCCCTCGATGGACACCAAGCCCAACCCAAACAAAGTCGCTTCTGAAGGAACCAGTGACAAGCAGTGCAGGGTTTCATGATGATTTAGAGATGCAGAACGTAGCTTCAGGAGAAGAAGATAGCATTAAGCAAATGTTCCCATTTAACATTGCTCATTTCACTCCTGGTCCTCACCAGTTAGAGACTCGTGAGGCATCAGTATCATCATCATCGTCTCTACGGTCTGGTTCTCAAGTTACAAAATCGTTTGGAGGAGAACAGCACAATTACGTTGCTGGTTGTGTGTCGAATAGGGAAGGGCTTTTCTTGACGTGGAAGGATCTGTGGGTTACAGTGCCTGATGGGAAAAAAGGGCGACGCCAACTACTTCAGGGGCTGACTGGGTATGCTGAACCTGGAGAGATGCTAGCTATCATGGGTCCCTCTGGCTGTGGCAAGTCAACTCTCTTGGATTCTTTGGCAGGTAATTAACAATTGTTGGCCAACATTTCAAAATCACTTGCTTAATTTATTTTGAAGAAAAGTAGGAGAAGAAGAAGAAGAAACCTCGATATACTTCCCAATTTCTGTTCAATCATGATATGATCTTTCTGACTTTTGGAAGTGCCATTTACTCCCCTCCTTCGTAGTGGTTGAAACTTGAAAGCAACAGACTAGGGGAAATGGAGTAACGCCGGTGTCGCATAAAAGGCACCTAAAATGCCATTTATATGATACCAGCATTACTCGGGGAAATGAATGCATTTTATTTGTTGGCTAGTTAAAAGTGGAATTTAAAAATATTATTAGTATTAACGTGAAAAGACAATGCTACCAAAAAAAAAAAAAAAAATTCACAATCTATTTTATATTTTATTATAGATTATTAAATTAATAAGTTGTAATTGGAGTATCATGTGTAACTTTCATTTAAGCTTATCGTTGATGTCACTCACTTTCATTTAATAAACTTAAATCTTATGTCAACATCAATAATTATTAAAAAGCTATATCAAAAAATATTAGGATCCTGTTAACAAGTGTAAATAGAGTTCTATTTTAAAATAATTGAAGTGTATATATGAAGTGAACTCCAACTCTTGCTCTCCACTCCACAATAATTTATATTTATAAAGTGACCATTACGTTAAGAATACGCAGTGGTCAGATACTACTTTTATGAAAATATTAAAAAATGTCAAAAAAATTAACTATTTTTTCTTTTTCTATAAAAATTTTTAAAAATATATTTAAACAAATGTTTTTAGGACATTCGTTAACTTTTTTTAAAATTTTATTCTTGTAAATGTATTGACTAATTAGCTATAAATGACAGTGATTGTGGCCGGTTGCGTAGACTATACTAATCTAGTAGCCATGCTATTGAATCATACATGTATAAAAGATTATTATATTGAATCATACATATATAAAAGATTATTCGCATTCCTTATATGTACATCTCTTGTCTTTACTTTGAAATAAAGTTAATACATATAATAGTTGTACATGATATAACAATGGTTAAGATCAAGTTAGACGTGGTATAACTTTTTACAATGTTACATCACTTTATAAGTTTTGTTTTTAGATTAATATTTTGATAATTCCACTATTGGATGACATATACTCTTTTTACTTTGGGGTTTATGATAGTTCATCTATGGATTTGTTAGGTTTTTATCATTCCAATTTGAATGATGTGTTCTACTGTTTAGTAACAAGTTTTGTACTTCAACTTTATTAGTTCTCTAGTTTTTAATGCATCTCCTCTACCAAAAAATAAAAAATAATATATATTTAATCAAAGAGAGAGAAAAAAAGAAGAATAATACAATTTCCTTTCAAAAATCATAGAATTAATTCTTTACACAAATTTATGCTTATTCATGAAATTTGTGTATACATAGTTAAATGTAATATACTAATTTTTTTGGTTATTAATATTTTTTTGTATAAATTAATAAGCATCTGGGGAGATTAGCTTCAAACTAGAGAGAGAAAACTACTACTAATAAGCAAGAAATTGTTGCAGGGAGATTAAGTTCAAATACACAGCAAACTGGGGAGATCTTCATTAATGGACGCAAAGAAACTCTTGCTTTTGGAACTTCGGTATGTGAAAAAGAGTCATATGTGTTTATTGTGTTGGAAATTTGGTCTGTCAAAATAGTTTCTCTTAAATGTATTAAAACAGGCCTTTGGCTTTGGTATCATTAATTAATAATTATCACAACAATTATGTGGCTTTTTCCTGTCCAGAGCTAAATTCGTGCTACATCTTACACTTGTTTTGATGCTATCATCATATTAACCCCTAAAATGATCTGTTTATGACTTCGTTGATAACTGATGAGGTAAATGATACATGTGCTGTGAATCACTCTACTTATTCAAGAACTTTCAATTTCCATGTCACAGCAACAATAATTCCATATGAGCTAAAATCATGGTGTAGGCTTAAAAATTGACACGGTAATGAATATCTAAACACAATAAGTAAATGTTTAAATTACTATTTTATCATTGATGACACATCAATTCAAAATACTAACTAAAAGTTTTGAACCAAAAAACTTTTCCAAGATGCTAACTAAAAATTTCGAACCAAAGAACTTATGAATCTCGCCTTCGAAAACCACTAAGCCTTAAAATATACTATACTTTAAAAATTAACAAATTGGAACGTCAGAGGAAAACAAGATTTGAAGGAGAAGAAGTTGGAATATCAAAAGGGGATGAAAAAAACGTGAAACTATTTTATTTAATGAATAAGATTTTAATCGTTGGAATGTCAAAAGGGGGAAAAAAAATACAAGACAAACCACTTAATAAAAGCATTTCAGGTAATACAAATCTTTCCAACATGATAGTATTTTTAAAAGATCGAGGAGATACCCTTTCCATTGAGTTGGGTCAGCTATCTAGGATCAAGCGTAGTTAAGTTGACAAATTAAAGAGTTATCGGTTGACAGTTGGGTTGGGATGGATAAGAGATTAAGAAAAATTATTGTGCCACACCAAAAGGCATGACATTAGTTACAACTTGCCCATGTGACGAGTTGTGATTAGGGGAAGGGTGTTCCCACATGGACCTACCATTACCCCCACATAAACCCATCATCACTTCTCCACCAGCCACAACTATGTCACATGGGCGAGTTGTGGCTAATGTTGTGCCTTTTGGTGTGGCACAAGAATTACAAATAGATTAATGAGACATCAAGAATATAAACATGTGCTATATAAAAAAAAAAAAATATATATATATATATATATATAAACATGTGAATTTAATAGTCATAGGCTGTCAAAACATTGCTGCATATGTACGTGGCCAACCCATACCGTAACTCTGTCACATGGGTGAGTTATAGTCAATGTTGTGCCTTTTGGTGTGGCACAAGAATTATTCATAGATTAATTAGACATCAAGAATCTAAACATGTGTTGTATCAAAAAAAAAAAAAAAAACCATGTGCATTCAATAGTCATGGGCTGCCAAAACATTGCTGCATATGTACGTAGCCAGCCCACGCCGCGTGGAATTGACAAGGAATATAGACCCTTTTGTTTGTTTTATACTAATTGTTTCCAGCCCGTTTGGTTAAACAGCCCTTTTCATTTTTTTGAAAATATATGTTGGTGAAAAAATATGTGAAAATATAAGTAATATGGTTTAAAAATTAAAAATATACATTTAAATACATGTACCTAACGGCCTCTAATGTTTCAACTTTCACATTATTATTAACCCAAAAAGTAATAAAAACTAAATGGAAATACATTTTTCAAATGTTTAAATACTGTTGGAAACGTAATGCAAAATATGCAATATTCGAACATCGATCACAACAGCTCTGTGGATCTCTCTCTGTCTACCCCCTTAGAAATTCGCCTCTACAGCAAGAAAAATAGCATGGATTCTTCTTCTTCATCTTCTACTCATGTTTATGTCCCTCGATGGACACCAAGCCCAACCCAAACAAAGTCGCTTCTGAAAGAACCAGTGACAAGCAGTGCAGGGTTTCATGATGATTTAGAGATGCAAAACGTAGCTTCAGGAGAAGAAGATAGCATTAAGCAAATGTTCCCATTTAACATTGCTCATTTCACTCCTGGTCCTCACCATTTAGAGACTCGTGAGGCATCAGTATCATCATCGTCTCTACGGTCTGGTTCTCAAGTTACAAAATCGTTTGGAGGAGAACAGCACAATTACGTTGCTGGTTGTGTGTCAAATAGGGAAGGGCTTTTCTTGACATGGAAGGATCTGTGGGTTACAGTGCCTGATGGGAAAAAAGGGCGACGCCAACTACTTCAGGGGCTGACTGGGTATGCTGAACCTGGAGAGATGCTAGCTATCATGGGTCCCTCTGGCTGTGGCAAGTCAACTCTCTTGGATTCTTTGGCAGGTAATTAACAATTGTTGGCCAACATTTCAAAATCACTTGCTTAATTTATTTTGAAGAAGAAGAAGAAGAAGAAGAAGAAACCTCGATATACTTCCCAATTTCTGTTCAATCATGATATGATCCTTCTGACTTTTGGAAGTGCCATTTACTCCCATCCTTCGTAGTGGTTGAAACTTGAAAGCAACAGACTAGGGGAAATGGAGTAATGCCGGTGTCGCATAAAAGGCACCTAAAATGCCATTTATATGATACCTAGATTAGAGCATCCGTAGCAGACGTTGCAAATGTGCCAAATGCCAAATATTTGGCACATTTAGCACATCAAACACCAAAAAAACCTCTTTATCAGATGTGTTAAATGTGCCAAATTTTTGCAACATTGAACAGTAACATTATAAGTTTGGCACGGTACGGATGAAAATTGCAAACTTGTTTATTATTTATTTATTCTCTGTTCTCTCTCCTCTCTCTTCACTTCATTCATTTCTCTGCTCCCTCACTCTTCCTCCGCCTCTCCATTCTTTCCTTCTTTCACTCCTTTTTCTTCTCAATCTCATTGTTTCTTCTCACTCTTTTCTTCTTTTAGTTTTTTCTTCTCACACTTTTCTTCTTTCACTTCAATCTTTGTCGCTGTGGAGTTTTTTTTTTTTTTTTTTTTTTTTTTTTTTTTTTCCAGTGATCTGATACCCGGTTCGGCAGTGGGTGGGCTGAGATGGTGATTGGCCTATCACTGGTGGTGGGTTGTGATGGTCAGATTCATTAGTGGGTGGGTCAGCTGGTGATGGGCGAATCGGTGGTAGTGGTGGGTTCTATTGTGCAAAATCGATGGTGGGAGGACCGGCCTTTGAACGGGTTCTGAAGACCGGCCTTTGAACAGGTTCCGAAGGATGGGTCGGCGGTGGGTGGGTTGGAGCGGCGATGGGTGGGTCTGGGAGGACCGGCCTATGCATGGGTTTCGAAGGATGGGTCGGCGTTGTGGTTGTGGCTGCAACAAATTTTTTTTCCGGTGGTTTGTAATGATTTTTTTTTTCTGGTGGTTGTGGCCGCAACAATTTTTTTTTCCGGTGGTTTGTAATGATTTTTTTTTTCTGGTGGTTGTGGCCGCAACAAACTTTTTTTTTGGTGGTTTGTAGTGATTTTTTTTTCTGGTGGTTGTGGCCGCAACAATTTTTTTTTCTGGTGGGTTGCAGTGATATTTTTTTTTTCTAGCAGTTGTGGCCGCAACAATTTTTCTGGTTGTGTTTTTTTTTTTTTTTTTTTTTTATAAGATGGTGTTGGTGGATGTGGGTTTGTGCCGGTGGTGGCTGTCGGCGTTGTTGCAGTGGAGGTGGTTGTGCCGTTGTTGTTGTTGATGATGAGGATGGAGAAATAGTTTAATATATTATTTTATTGTAGTGTAAATATTATTTTAATGTATAGAATTGAAAGATAAAACATCTGATAAATGACATGTTGTAAAATGATGTGGTAAAATAATAAAGTAGGCTTTTGGTGTGGCAAAATGACATTTTTTTTGCAACGTCTGCTACGGATGCTCTACTCGGGGAAATGCATGCATTTTATTTGTTGGCTAGTTAAAAGTGGAATTTAAAAATATTATTAGTATTAACGTGAAAAGACAATGCTACCAAAAAAAAAAAAAAAATTCACAATCTATTTTATATTTTATTATAGATTATTAAATTAATAAGTTGTAATATATTTTATTATAGATTATTAAATTAATAAGTTGTAATTGGAGTATCATGTGTAACTTTCATTTAAGCTTATCGTTGATGTCACTCACTTTCATTTAATAAACTTAAATCTTATGTCAACATCAATAGTTATTAAAAAGCTATATCAAAAAATATTAGGGTCCTGTTAACAAGTGTAAATAGAGTTCTATTTTAAAATAATTGAAGTGTATATATGAAGTGAACTCCAACTTTTGCTCTCCACTCCACAATAACTTATATTTATAAAGTGACCATTATGTTAAGAATACGTAGTGGTCAGATACTATTTTTATGAAAATATTAAAAACTGTCAAAAAATTAACTATTTTTTCTTTTTCTATAAAATTTTTTTAAAAATATATTTAAACAAATGTTTTTAAGACATTCGTTAACTTTTTTTATAATTTTATTCTTGTAAATGTATTGACTAATTGGCTATAAATGACAGTGATTGTGGCCAGTTGCGTAGACTATACTAATCTAGTAGCCATGCTATTGAATCATACATGTATAAAAGATTATTATATTGAATCATACATATATAAAAGATTATTCGCATTCCTTATATGTACATCTCTTGTCTTTACTTTGAAATAAAGTTAATACATATAATAGTTGTACATGATATAACAATGGTTAAGATCAAGTTAGACGTGGTATAACTTTTTACAATGTTACATCACTTTATAAGTTTTTTTTTTAGATTAATATTTTGATAATTCCATTATTGGATGACATATACTCTTTTTTCTTTGGGGTTTATGATAGTTCATCTATGGATTTGTTAGGTTTTTATCATTCCAATTTGAATGATGTGTTCTACTGTTTAGTAGCAAGTTTTGTACTTCAACTTTATTAGTTCTCTAGTTTTTAATGCATCTCCTCTACCAAAAAATAAAAAATAATATATATTTAATCAAAGAGAGAAAAAAAAAAAAAGAATAATACAATCTCCTTTCAAAAATCATAGAATTAATTCTTTACACAAATTTATGCTTATTCATGAAATTTGTGTATAAATAGTTAAATGTAATATACTAATTTTTTTGGTTATTAATTTTTTTTTTTTTGTATAAATTAATAAGCATCTGGGGAGATTAGCTTCAAACTAGAGAGAGAAAACTACTACTGATAAGCAAGTAATTATTGCAGGGAGATTAAGTTCAAATACACAGCAAACTGGGGAGATCTTCATTAATGGACGCAAAGAAACTCTTGCTTTTGGAACTTCGGTATGTGAAAAAGAGTCATATGTGTTTATTGTGTTGGAAATTTGGTCTGTCAAAATAGTTTCTCTTAAATGTATTAAAACAGGCCTTTGGCTTTGGTATCATTAATTAATATCACAACAATTATGTGGCTTTTTCCTGTCCAGAGCTAAATTCGTGCTACATCTTACACTTGTTTTGATGCTATCATCATATTAACCTCTAAAATGATCTGTTTATGACTTCGTTGATAACTGATGAGGTAAATGATACATGTGCTGTGAACCACTCTACTTATTCAAGAACTTTCAATTTCCATGTCACAGCAACAATAATTCCTTACGAGCTAAAATCATGGTGTAGGCTTACAAATCAACATGGTAATGAATATCTAAACACAATAAGTAAATGTTTAAATTACTATTTTATCATTGATGACACATCAATTTATATTGTAAGGCTTATCTAATAATACATCATTCTTATTTCTTAGATAAATTAGAACTTACCTAAACTGGCCTTTGATTTTTTTTCCCTAAAAATTGTTTCACAAATTGCCCTTAATTTCTTTATGTTGTAATAATGGTCTCTCTGACTTTCCATGATTTAGGCCTATGTGACTCAAGATGACACCTTAATGACAACACTAACAGTAAGGGAAGCTGTGTACTACTCTGCACAACTCCAACTGCCTGATTCAATGTCAAAATTCGAGAAGAAAGAAAGGGCTGAGATGACTATAAAGGAGATGGGCTTGCAAGACTCCATGGACACAAGAATAGGAGGGTGGAGCATAAAAGGCCTTAGTGGTGGACAAAAGAGAAGGGTTAGCATTTGCATCGAAATCTTGACGCGCCCAAAGCTCCTCTTCCTTGACGAGCCTACTAGTGGGCTAGACAGTGCGGCATCTTTCCATGTCATGAGCCGCATCGTTAAGCTAGCACGTCAAGATGGAAGGACTATTGTTGCATCAATCCACCAACCAAGCAGTGAAGTTTTTGAGCTCTTCAGCAATCTCTGCCTCCTTTCTACTGGCATGACAGTCTATTTTGGGTCCGTTTCAATGGCAAAAGAGGTACAACAATAATTTCCTCTACAATGCATGTAAAATCAACATTTTTGTCACCTTGTTTAACCTTATTTAATTCTTCTTTTTCTATGGAAAAAAAAAGGACTAAAAAATAAAATCTTATTAGCATGCTTCAAACAAATTGTTTCCAAATAATTATGAAATGTTTATATGTAATTTCTATGCAGTTTTTTGCTTCCAATGGCTTCCCATGCCCAACTCTGAGAAACCCATCTGATCACTATCTTAGAACTATCAACAAGGACTTCGATGCAGTAAGTATAAATATATATATATATATATATATATTTTTTTTTTTCTCATTACCATCCCTACTCTTGAATATAATCCTCATGGCCACGGGGTACACAAATTATTTAAAACTCATGTAAACCCTTTGCTTTTGAACACTAGGGCATCATACAAGGCCCTGATGGCACAACAAGCACTGAGGAAGTCATTAATATTCTCGTCAATTCATACAAGTCATCTGGAACTTTCCAGGAAGTTCAGCGCCTGGTATCTAAGATATGCCAACAGGTAAACAAGTTTATAGTTATTATTGTTAATGACTTAATGCTAACTCATCAATCATTCCCTATAAAGACACAAGTAACTATGAGGCTGAGTTTTTTGTTTTGTAGACTGAAGGAACTTTGGAGAAGAAGGAAAGCCAAGCTAGTTTCATTACACAATGCCTAGTTCTGACAAGTAGATCCTTTGTGAACATGTATCGTGATCTAGGCTATTACTGGCTTCGGCTTGCAATCTATATTGCGTTGTGTTTATGTGTTGGAACTATCTTCCATGACATTGGCTTCACTTTTGGTTCCATTCAGGTAATTGATGGAAATATACGTATATACATATACAAATCATTTTTCTGAAAAGAAAACATCCAAGCTAATATTGATTATTTCAAAAAGTGATGTTTATTGCACACTCTAATCCACTCAATTTTGCACACCCCCCAAATAATGGAACTCTTGACTTAAAGTCATAACTTCAAGTTTATACTATTTCAAAATGATAATCTGATTTAACTCTATCCTAAATTTCTAGACAAGAGGTTCAATGTTGATGTTTGTTGCGGCTTTTCTGACTTTTATGGCAATTGGCGGATTCCCTTCTTTTGTAGAGGATATGAAGGTTAGTCATTTTTAAATCTCTAATGATTTTATATGCAACACAATTTTGTATCAATTAATTGGATGTACTTTGACCTTGTTATATTCTTCAACGATGTATCAGATCTTTGGGCGAGAAAGATTGAATGGGCACTACGGTGTTGGCGCATATGTGATTGCAAACACATTTTCTTCCATTCCTTACTTGCTTATCATCTCTCTACTTCCAGGAGCAATAGCCTATTACCTAGTTGGCCTTCAAAAGAGTTTTGAACACTTTGCCTACTTTTCGTTGGTCCTCTTTGTATGCATGATGTTGGTTGAAAGCTTAATGATGATTGTTGCTAGTATAGTGCCAGATTTCCTCTTGGGTATCATCACTGGTGCTGGAATACAAGGTGTGATGATGCTTAATGGAGGTTTCTTCCTATTGCCGAATGATCTTCCTAAACCTTTTTGGAGATACCCAATGTACTACATTGCATTCCATAAGTATGCAAACCAAGGATTCTACAAGAATGAGTTTGAAGGATTAACATTCCCTAATAACCTAGCAAATGGACCACCTACCATCACTGGTGAAGAAATCTTGCGAAACACTTGGCAGGTGGAGATGGGATATTCTAAGTGGATTGATCTTGCTATTTTGTTTGGGATGGTGGTTTTATATCGACTTATATTTTTGGGAATTGTAAAGACTGTTGAAAAGGCTAAGCGTCATTAAAGCTCTTAGAACATGAACCTCCCAAGCATATGAAATAGATCATAGAGAACCCATAAACCACACCTTCAAGCAAATTTGTACTTTGTTTTGTAGCGTCTTCCTAATAATTTGAAGTTTTTTTTTTCGGTAAGAATAATAATATGAAGTTGTATACATAGTTTCTCTTCTTCGACCCCACCTCACTGACATAAGATATTAGATTTTCTAAAGTCGAATTAATACACGTAATGCTAGGTACATTTGTTCAAGGGACATGGGACAAAATGGGCAAATGCCCTTTTTGTGCAAAAAAAGTGATATTTTGCCTTATTTTTCAAACTAATTAAGGAAATGTCCCTCTTTTGTAATTCAATTTTCTAAAAATTGAGTATAAAAAAAAAATTTTTGGAGCTCTACAACGGCGTTTTAAGGAGCCTATAGTGACATTTTAAGGTCTTATAGTGGTGTTTTGGAACTCGAGCTCTATGAACTCGAGTTATAGGCAAATTTTTTTATTTTTTTTATCTATAACTCGAGTTCATAGAGCTTGAGTTCCAAAACGCCACTATAGGGCTTAACTCGATTTTTAGAAAATCGAGTTTCAAAAGAGGGGTATTTCCCTAATTAGTTTGGAAAATAGGGCAAAATGCTGGATTGTTTTTTTAAAAAGGGAATAAGCCAATTTTGTCCAAGGACAGTAATGTAAGTACATTTGTATAGTTGAATGTTTGTATACTATAATTTTCTCATTATTAACGTGTAATAGATTATGGGCTTTAGGCCAATCTTATTTATTTGTATAGCACATATACTTCTACTGCACACTATGCTATGTATTGCACCTTATGCCTCTTATATAAAGGCACTCATGTATATTTTTATCACTGTGAAATACAATACTATTCATCCAATATTTCTAATAAAAGTAACAAAGGTCAGGTGATTACTTGTATTTCTTGTGTACTCATTGTGCTTGCATTGTGTTCTATATATATTGATTCCATGTTAGAAATATTGGATGAATAGTACTATATTTCATAATGATAAAAATATACACAAGTGTTTTTATATAAGAGGCATAGTGCGCAGTACATAGCACAGTGCGCAGTACAAGTATGTGTGCTATACAAGTAAAAACCCATAGTCATTAAACGTTAACACTCAAACCACTTTTTGCTTTATGAAGAAGGTATCTACTGCATTAAATATATATAACATGTATCTCATAGCATGTGGAATTAATAATTGGTTATGAACTTCTCATGTTACATATATGTATGGTGCATGAAATAATTATTATTAAGCATAGACGTGTTTTAATCTCTAATATTTGTCCTTATGTATTGCTTACGAAGCAAGATGGGTAAGTCTCTTACCCCTAATAAAATTATTTATTTGCTAAAGTTGTCTTATTATTATTATTATTATTATTATTATTATTATTATTATTTACACGAAAGAGCAATAGAACATCAAAAGATGGCATGGTTGGTACAACAAGGCCAACTGATCAGTTGGCTTTTAGGATTTCTCTATTTGAGAAATTATTCAATCCTTTTGATGGATCACATCATCAATGCCTAATGATACTCTTACTTAATAATATTGTGTCTGATTCTCAAAAAAAAAAAAAAAATATATATATATATATATATATGTGGGGACGATGGGCTGCTAGCCAAGATGGACCGAAACAGGCGTTGGGCCAACAAGGATAATGGGCTCAGAGGTTCCTACCCACTCGCACAGCGCGCCTACTGGCCCAAGCCAAGAACTGGGGAACGTCCGAGGATGGTTCACCTCGGAATATTATTGCCGAGGTGATGCTCGAAGCTTTGCCAATCAGGAGAACCTCCCGGGGAACCCCACTGGGTGGGAACGATTTTGGGGAGACGTACACTAGAAGAAAGCCCCCAAAAATATCAAGGAAGGCTGCCAACACCGCATTGAATGTCCCACAACTAATCCCCTGGCCGCATTGATGTGGAGGGGACATCTGAACAGTGGTAAATAGTCCCATCGTTTCTACAAAGCAGGTTCTGGGAAAAGGTGGGAGGACAGGTGTCCAAAAGACAAAGGAGAAAATCCACACGTGGATGGCCAAGAAAGGACGAAAGGAAGTATAAAGGGGGAGGAAGAAGGAAGAGTGGGGGATCTTTTGGAAAAACAAAAGGAAAGGGACGTAGAAAAAGAGAGAGAGAGTTGTCCTCGGACGTAGAACAAAAATAACACTTAGAGTGAAAAACTAGAATCCCATCATGGTGGATGATCTAGTCCTAACCAGTTGATAATCTAAATCATTCCTAGCCCAGTCCTTCTCAACCTACTCTCTACAAATTCATTGCTTAGGGGCCCTTTGGGCAAATCCAACCCTCTTTGGGCCGGAACCACGAAATTGTGTCCCTACAATTGGCGCCGTCTGTGGGAAGGGCTAATCGACTAGAATAGTTAGATTCTTTAGCATGGCTGGCTCAGGTCCACACCATCCTGAATCTCTGGGATCTCAAAGGGAAGAGCACTTCTAGGAAGGCCAAGAAGGAAGCGTGCATACCACCTGTTCTGGCGAAGGTCAATCTAGGGGCGATAGCCATGTCTCGCAGGACAACCGAGCTAAGGCCATGCAGAAGGAGATTGACCACTTGAAGAGGAAGTTGCGACGGGAGCGAAGGAAGAGGAGTCCTTCAGGTCCTGATCCTTCCTCCGAGGGCGAGGGAGATGACAACTACAGACAGAGGTCGCGTACCCCCCCAAGCGAGACCTTCTCGTATGAGGAGGACAATCGCCGGGAACGCAGGGGTGGAGGTGCGTCTTCTAGGGGATTGGGAAACGACGCCATGAGCAAGGCACTCGATCGGATATCCAAATCTCCCTTTACACGCCGGATTGATGCAGGGCGACTCCCCAAGCGGTTCACCCAACCGACGTTCACCCTTTACAACGGTCGTACCGACCCGGTCGAACATGTCAGCTATTTTAATCAGAAAATGGCGGTATACTCTCATAATGAGACCTTGATGTGCAAGGTGTTCCCCTCCAGTTTGGGACCTGTGGCGATGAGATGGTTTGACGGCCTCAGAACGAGTTCCATCAACTCTTTCCAAGAGCTCTCTCAAGCTTTTGGATCCCGCTTCATCACGAACAGTAGGGTTCCTCGGCCTTTGGATTCCTTGCTGTCTTTATCCATGAGAGAGGGAGAAACCCTGAAAACCTACTCGGATCGGTACTGGGAGATGTTCAACGAGATCGAGGGTGATTTCGATGATGTGGCCGTCAGAACCTTTAAGGTCGGTCTGCCTGCCGACCACGGTTTGCGGAGATCCCTGACAGGAAAGCCAGTCGTCAGTGTCCGTCAGCTCATGGACCGCATTGACAAGTATAAGAGGGTTGAGGAAGATCAGCTGCAAGAGAAAGGGAAGGGTAAGGTTATCCCTCAGGAGAGAAGGGATTTCAGGTCAGACCGTTATGGCAACAACCGACCTCGGCGAGAATTCGGAGGGGAAGCTGGGTCTAGAGCCACCCAAACTGTTAACACGTTGTTCCGAGAACCAGTACACCAGGTCTTGGAGAAGATTAAGAACGAGCCATACTTCAGATGGCCGAACAAGATGAGTGGAGACTCCTCGAAACGTAACCAGAGCCTGCATTGTCAGTATCACAGAGAACCCGGACATACGACCGAGGATTGCAGGACCCTATGGAGCCATTTGCAACAACTGATCCGAGAAGGCAGACTGAAACAGTTCCTATTTCAGCCTAACGGACAGGGAGGCCAAACCGGCGTGGGGGTTCCGGGTAATAACTCTTCAAGACCTCCCTTAGGAACAATCAATGTCATCCTCGCCGCGCCGGGCAGGACAGGGTCGTACCCCTCCAGGGTAATGACGGTGGCTGGGGCTTATATTGGGGATCCCGGGCCAGAGCCAAAGAGGGCCAGATTGAGTCCTCATCCAATGCTGAGCTTCTCGGACGAGGACAAGGCCGGGACCATACAACCCCACGATAATGCACTGGTGATAACTCTTAAGATAGGGGGCTATGATGTGAAAATGGTACTGGTCGATCAGGGCAGTGGGGCAGAAATTATGTATCCGGACCTGTATAGGGGCCTCAATCTCAAGTAGGAGGATCTGACCAGCTATGAATCACCTTTGGTCGGTTTTGATGGGAGGGTAGTTGTTCCAAGGGGCCAGATCAGATTGCCAGTTCAGGCTGGCTCGGAGGTAGTGGAGGTAGACTTTATCGTGGTGGACGCCTTCTCTCCATATACGGCTATCATGGCGCGACCTTGGCTTCACGCTCTTGGGGCAGTTTCATCCACCCTTCACCTCAAGGTCAAATGCCCATCTGGGGATCAAGTTGAGGAGTTGCTTGGAAGTCAGGCCGTGGCCAGGCAGTGTCTAGTAGCGGCCATTATGCACCAACCAGAATCAGGATCCTTGGCCCTCGCCAGCAAGGACCCCTAGCAATTAAAGTCAACGGCCCCAATATCCGAGGTTGAGGCCGAGGAGGCGAAGTGTGAGGATCTGGTGAAAGTTCTTATTGATGGGGACTCGGAGAAATTTTTTCAAATCGGCGCTCAACTGCCCATTCAAGAGAGGGAAGAGCTATTGCATTTCCTACGGCGCAATATCGATGTATTTGCTTGGAGTGCCTATGAGGCCCCAGGGGTGGATCCAAATTTCATCTGCCACCGTTTGAACGTAAGTCCGTCTACTCTTCCAAAAAAACAGCCTCCTCGACGCTCCTCGAGAGAACATTCCGATGCTGTTAGAGAAGAGGTAGATAAACTTAAGCAGGCTGGGGCTATCAAAGAGGTGTTCTACCCCGATTGGCTAGCTAACACCGTAGTGGTGAAGAAAAAGAGCGGCAAATGGCGTGTGTGCGTGGATTACTCGGATCTGAATAAAGCCTGTCCAAAGGATCCTTTCCCCATGCCTCGAATTGATCAACTGGTGGACGCAACTATGGGACATCCCCGGATGAGTTTCTTGGATGCCTTCCAAGGCTATCACCAGATACCTCTAGCCGTGGAAGACCAGGAGAAGACAGCTTTTGTCACTCCAGTTGGCAATTACCACTACAAGGTGATGCCATTTGGACTTAAAAACGCGGGGTCCACGTATCAGAGGATGATGACCAGAATGTTCGAGCCTCGGCTGGGCAAGAATATAGAAATCTACATCGATGACATGGTGGTCAAGAGCAGGCAAGAGTCCGACCACATTGCCGACCTCGAAAGCATTTTTGAAATCCTGAGAGGGCACAGATTACGACTCAACGCCTCTAAATGTTCTTTCGGAGTAGGCTCAGGAAAGTTCCTCGGCTACATGGTCACACAGTACGGAATTGAAGTGAACCCAAACCAGATCTAGGCCATTAATAGGTTACAACCACCTCGGAATCCTAAAGAGGTGCAGAGGCTGACAGGAATGATCGCTGCTCTCAATCGCTTTATAGCCCGGTCCGCAGACAGGTGCATGCCCTTTTATCTTCTGTTGAATAAGTGGAAGGACTTTGAGTGGACCGAGGAATGTGCTTCGGCCTTCCAGCAATTGAAAGACTATCTTTCTCGGCCACAGATAATGTCCAGACCTGAAGTAGACGAGGTCTTATTTGCTTATATCGCAGTTGCCGCTTATGCGGTCAGCTTGGTATTGGTAAGGGTTAACAATGGGGTGCAGAGACCCGTGTATTATATTAGCAAGTCCCTCCACGAAGCCGAGGTCAGATACTTGCCGTTGGAAAAGGCCATCCTGGCCGTGGTGCATGCCACCCGCAAACTGCCGTATTACTTTCAGGCGCATACGGTTGTTATCTTAACCCAACTACCGCTCAAGGCCTTACTTCGAAGCGCTGATTATACGAGGAGAATTGCGAAGTGGGGGACTAAGTTGGGGGCCTACGACATCGAGTACATGCCCCATACCTCCGTAAAGGGCCAGGTCATCGCGGACCTTCTAGCGGAGTTTGCTGAGACCCCGTTGGAAGAGGATGAAAATAATCATCACATGGATGAAAATTCAGTTGGAGTAACCTCCATAGAACAGGTATCACCATGGAGGCTATATGTTGATGGCGCGTTGAACGTCAAGGGGTCCGGAGTGGGGCTAGTTCTAATCTCGCCCGAGAATATCACGATTGAAAAGTCGCTAAGACTTGGGTTCTCCGCCACGAACAATGAGACAGAGTATGAGGCCCTGTTAGTCGGGATGGCCATGATCCAACGGATGGGAGGAAAAGACGTAAACATATTCTCGGACTCCAGACTGGTGGTAGGCTAAGTCCGAGGAGAGCTAGAAGCAAGGGACCCAAGAATGCAAGAGTACCTTAGCCAGGTTAAACACCTACAATCTGGTTTCAAGTCTTTCAACTTGATGCAGATCCCCAGAAGCAGAAACGCACATGCTGATTCCCTCGCGACGTTAGCAACATCCTCGGCGCAAGGTTTGCCGAGGGTGATTCTTGTTGAGGATCTCTTACAACCCCGTCGGTTGGGGAAAGGGGTGTCAGCCATTCACCAGGCAGAAGCGGCTCCCAGTTGGATGGACCCCATTGTGCATTTTCTCAAGGACGACTTATTACCTGAACCGAAGTTGGAGGCTGACAAAATACGGAGAAAGGCACCTCGATTCTGGCTGTCCGAGGATCTGAAACTCTACAAGAGATCCTTTTCTGGACCATATTTATTGTGCGTACACCCCGAGGCTGTCGAAGTTCTCCTGGAGGAACTTCACGAGGGAATCTATAGGAGCCACACGGGGGGTAGATCCCTGTCTCATCAAGCCCTCACCCAAGGGTATTGGTGGCCCAACATGCACAGGGAATCTCAGGAATATGCGAGGAAGTGCGACCAATGCTAGAGATTCGCACCGAGCATCCATCAGCCGGGAGGAGAGCTTAATCCCTTATCCAGTCCATGGCCCTTTGCCCAATGGGGCTTGGATATTGTTGGACCTTTTCCGAAGGCAGCAGGGAATAAAAAATACCTAGTGGTCGGCACAGATTACTTCACTAAATGGGTCGAGGCAGAGCCATTGGCCAATATCCGAAATGCCGACATGAAGAGGTTCATTTGGAAGAATATCATCACCCGGTTCAAGGTCCCGCACACACTCATCTCCGACAACGGACTTCAGTTTGACAGCAAGTCTTTCCGAAGATACTGCTGCCAACTAGGAATAACAAATCGGTACTCCACCCCAGCCTACCCTCAAGGGAATGGACAAGCCGAGGCCACAAATAAAGTCATTGTAAGTGGACTTAAGAAGAGGCTGGACGACTCCAAGGCCAAATGGGTTGAAGAATTACCACACGTACTGTGGACCTACAGGACCACTCCTTGGAAGTCTACAGGCGAAACCCCTTTTTCGTTAACTTATGAAGCTGAGACAGTTATTCCATTGGAGACGGGCTTCCCTACACTAAGGACTAGCTCTTTCACACCGGATAGTAACGATGATCTACTCGAGAAAAACCTAGATCTGATCGAGGAGAGAAAAGAAAGTGCCATGGTCCGGTTGGCCTCTTATCAGCATAAGCTCAAGTGAGGGTATGATGCAAACGTAAAGTCGAGGCCTTTAGCGCCTGGGGATCTGGTGTTGAGGAAAGTCCTCGGCTCCGCAAAGAACTCCTCTTGGGGAAAACTGGGACCAAACTGGGAGGGGCCGTACCAGATCACATCTGTAGCCGGGATAGGGGCGTACTACCTGCAGGACTTAGAAAACAGAACAGTGTTGCATCCCTGGAATGTAAACAACCTGAAAAGGTACTATTATTAATAAAAGTGCCCGTTATTCTTCTTCTTACCCAATTCTATCATGTATGAGTCTCAGTTATACTTACCTTGTTTCTAATTATTAAACTGATCCAAGCTACGCCTGGTTCCTCGGACCACCTGCCTTGGAAAAATTAATACGATTCATTTTTTTCTAAGTATTAAACTGATCCAAGCTACGCCTGGTTCCTCGGACCACCTGCCTTGGAAAAATTAATACGATTCATTTTTTTCTAAGTATTAAATTGATCCAAGCTACGCCTGGTTCCTCGGACCACCTGCCTTGGAAAAATTAATACGATTCATTTTTTCCTAAGTATTAAACTGATCCAAGCTACGCCTGGTTCCTCGAACCACCTGCCTTGGAAAAATTAATACGATTCATTTTTTTCTAAGTATGAAACTGATCCAAGCTACGCCTGGTTCCTCGGACCACCTGCCTTGGAAAAATTAATACGATTCATTTTTTCCTAAGTATTAAACTGATCCAAGCTACGCCTGGTTCCTCGGACCACCTGCCTTGGAAAAATTAATACGATTCATTTTTTCCTAAGTATTAAACTGATCCAAGCTACGCCTGGTTCCTCGGACCACCCGCCTTGGAAAAATTAATATGATTCATTTTTTCCTAAGTATTAAACTGATCCAAGCTACGCCTGGTTCCTCGGACCACCTGCCTTGAAAAAATTAATACGATTCATTTTTTCCTAAGTATTAAACTGATCCAAGCTACGTCTGGTTCCTCGGACCACCTGCCTTGGAAAAATTAATACGATTCATTTTTTCCTAAGTATTAAACTGAGCCAAGCTACGCCTGGTTCCTCAGACCATCTGCCTTGAAAAAATTAAGATGATTCATTTTTTCCCTAAGTGTTAAACATATTCAAGCTACCTTTGGTCCCTCGGACCTCCCGCCTCGAAATGAATTTAGTACTACTTATCATGTTTTCTAAGTATTAATCAAGTCCAATCAATGCACGGTTCCTCGGACCGTCTGTCTTGGCGAGGTTAATATTACGCGATTCCTAATACAGGCTTTATCTTGCTCCAAGCAAATAGATTTTTTTCTTCTACGGAAATTAACTGTAGGACGTCATCTTAAGCATAGACAAAAATAAACACCGTAACTACTTATACATGATCACAAGAATAAAAATGAACTCTTGCAAATCTTTCATTCATAATGTGCCTTTTAATAAGGTCTGTTAAGTACAAAAAGATCCAACTCTAAAACAATAACATTACAATAACTATTAAGGACTAAATCAAAAAGCAATGATAAACTACGCTAAAACTTATTTCTTCTTAATAATTATCTTCTCCTTCGGAGGAGGAGGGTCGACCTGAGCCCCTGCAGCATCCGAGGTTCCTTGTTCCTTGCCGACTTGATCAGTTGGGGCAGGCAGAGGGTGGCTAACCAAAACTATTTCCAACCCCTTGCCTGCGTTCTTCTCGATGGTGTCGTCCGGAATCACGATTGGGGGGTCCGAGGCCTTCATGCTTAGTCCCGACTCGGTTTGCTCACCCGGCTCGGACCCCACTTCGGAAGATGCAGAGGCCTTAGTTGCCTTTACCTCGCCCGCGTCGGCCTTCACGGGAACAGAATCGAGCCGAGGAAAGGAAGGAAGCGATGGCCGGATTGCTGCGGGGTAGTACACACTTTCTGCCTTCCGCAGCGCAGATGAAGCCTCAACCTCGGCCTGGTTGAGAGCCTCCTGCCACACTTGCCGGCAATAAGTGCGGCATACCCCAGAAACCTCGGCCCTAAGGGCTTCCTCGGTCTCAGCTACACCGACGTCGTAGCCTTCCTGCTCGGCTTGATCCCGTGCTTTCTCAGCCTCTTCTCTGGCTGCCTCGAACTCGGCTAGCTTTTTCTGCAGAGCCAACACTTGCGCTTTAGAGGCAGCCAGATCGTCCTCGGCGCGCCGTAGAAGTACCCTTTGGCCTTCTGCCTGCCTCTCCGCATTATCAAGTGCAGCCGCAGCGCTCTTTCTGCCCCGCTCCTCCTCTACAAGTTTCTTCTTTAACTCTTGTAGGCTCTTTTCCGCCGTCTTTAGACGGTCATCGGCGTCATTCCGCTTCGCCTCTTCCTCCTTCATTTGGTGATGGCAGTAGTTGACCATCTCCTCGGCTCGGAAGGAAGCTTGGACGGCCTGGGAAAAAAAAGAGAAGGAACAAAAACGCGGTCAAAGGACTTAGATAAAACACTTAAAAAAAAAAAAAAAAAAAAAAACTCAAAACTTACCATGCCCAGATACCTCTTCAGACCAAGGAAGACCTCATGTCTCCTGAGGTTTCGGAGCTCGGCCATATCCTCGGGGAGCAGCAAAGCTTGCTCCACAGCGTCGGCCACATATCCACCTTTGCCCCTTTAGAAGTCACGAATGGAGGCGATAGCCGGAAGAGGGGCGCCATCCAGCATAGGTGCCGGCAGCCACGCCTCAAGGGCGGTCGATGGACTGCTCCTCCTCTCCATCTCCCTATGCCCCGTCCGAGGGTGTTTGCCCATTCTCTGGGATTCATCTTCTTGGGCAGGCAAAGCCTTCCCAGCATCCATGGGCTCCTTACCCTTCGCCTCCCTTTTCCTCTTCAGCTCGGCAGGATGCAATCCGAGAGTCTGAGTCGGAGTAGGAACGACGGGTGGCAAGGAAGGAGGCTTCACTTGTGTTGCCTTAGGTGGATCAGCTCACCCGGGCTGGGACTCAATTAGGTCTAGCAGACTGGACCTTGGCTTCCTCTAGATGCCCATCTCGTCGTGCGTCTCAGCTGGTTGGGGAATTGGGTCGAGAATCGGATCCTCTGCAGACAAATCCTGGCCGAAGGCTTCAAACTCGTCCTTAGATTCTGAACTATCCTCGGTGGTTGAAGAATGGAGCGCTGGGGACGCCTCTGGTTTCTTTGGAATGCCGTCAAGAATGGCTGTGGTTGCGAGAGTCTCCCCTGGGATTGGGCCGGGAAGCAGAAATCCGGGCGCGGCTACGCTGATTTGCCGAAGACGGGGGTCCCGGGCCTTGATAACGCACTTCGGCGCCTGGAACGCAGTCGAGATGGGGGTGTACTGAAGGATGAGATGCGCCGCTCTCAGCTGGCCGTCCGAGTGCACGAACACCTCGAACCTTAATATTTTGTCGAGGCTTTTTTGGTTAACCAAGCCGAGGTTAGGGACGCTCGAATTTTTCTAGTTCATTTAACACAGGAAACTCATTAGTAACCAAAGACAAAAAAATAAGGTAACGGCAGTAGTAACAAATAAACGAATAATGCAAATATCAAACTATGAAATAGGCCATTTCACAAACAGGTGAGATCCATAAGCCTAGACTCGGTAATCCCACCTAGCTTCCCCTCTCTCGTTGGGCAATGGAGGCCATCATGCCAGTCACTTGATACGATCAAGAAATCCTTGTTCAACCCTTTATTGGAATCGGGAAGGCACTGGATGAGTCGGACCTCGTTGTACCTAGACTTAAGGTAATAACCTTGACCCCTAAGATGGTGGAGATTGTAGACCCAGTTCACGTCGTGATGGGTCAATCCTAGCCCTAATTTCTCGTTCAGGGCATCCACACAGCCAAGGATCCTGAACATGTTAGGGGCACATTGAGTAGGCGCTAACCTATGGGCGATGAGGTAGTCCCTAGTGACCGGCCTCGTGGGAATCCTCATTCCCCCCTCTACGAAGGCAATCATTGGGATTACCACTTCCCCCTCATGCCTATTCTCATGCCACTCGCCCTCTTCGCAGTATCTAATCTCAACTCCCGCTGGAATCCTATACTGAACCTTGAAATTTTCTATAGCCTCCCTGGATTCTACCAAATACTTAAATCTACCCATTTCTAAGGAAACCTCACACGAATATCAAAGAACTGGGGGAAAGGAACAGAGCCGAGGAGGAAAGAAGTGTGAAGAACAAAAGAATATATAACAAAAGAAGAAATTTAAAGACTCAAATGACTTACGCGAATGAAATAGGTCTCCTCGGACTGGCTTCTAGGATTTGTAAGGAAGCAAGTGAAAGGATAGTTGGCAGGTTCAATGAAGGCGCACTATAACACAATGCAGGTTAAGGTGAAGTAAATGATTAAGACAAGAGGGAATTTATATCAAAGAACCGTCAGGAAGCAGGAAAAGGCCCGCCCATATCCACAAAAATGCCCAGCCGTACGATATCCATCTCACCGTAGAACGTGAGAGGGCAAGAAGCCGTCAGAATTAAACAAACGCGCGTCTCGAGGGTTACGTCATCAGGAGCGCACTCTGGGAAGTCAAAAAGACCCGCTGGCGGACAAGACAAGTCCGAGGTAGACTATGTCAACAACAAGGGTATCGAAATCCTCCTTTCTGTCCGAGGACCCAGAAAAAGAATCTCGAGGGGCTATTGTGGGGACAATGGGCTGCTAGCCAAGATGGACCGAAACAGGCGTTGGGCCAACAAGGATAATGGGCTCAGAGGTTCCTACCCACTCGCACAGCACGCCTACTGGCCCAAGCCGAGAACTGGGGAACGTCCGAGGATGGTTCACCTCGGAATATTATTGCCGAGGTGATGCTCGAAGCTTTGCCAATCAGGAGAACCTCCTGGGGAACCCCACTGGGTGGGAACGATTCTGGGGAGACGTACACTAGAAGAAAGCCCCCAAAAATATCAAGGAAGGCTGCCAACACCGCATTGAATGTCCCACAACTAATCTCCTGGCCGCATTGATGTGGAGGGGACATCTGAACAGTGGTAAATAGTCTCATCGTTTCTACAAAGCAGGTTCTGGGAAAAGGTGGGAGGACAGGTGTCCAAAAGACAAAGGAGAAAATCCACACGTGGATGGCCAAGAAAGGACGAAAGGAAGTATAAAGGGGGAGGAAGAAGGAAGAGTGGGGGATCTTTTGGAAAAACAAAAGGAAAGGGACGTAGAAAAAGAGAGAGAGAGTTGTCCTCGGACGTAGAACAAAAATAACACTTAGAGTGAAAAACTAGAATCCCATCATGGTGGATGATCTAGTCCCAACCAGTTGATAATCTAAATCATTCCTAGCCCAGTCCTTCTCAACCTACTCTCTACAAATTCATTGCTTAGGGGCCCTTTGGGCAAATCCAACCCTCTTTGGGCCGGAACCACGAAATTGTGTCCCTACAATATATATATTGTATCATGTGTTATATTTTATTGAGTCAAATCCTAATTACCAACCCAATAATAATAATAATAATTTTCCATCCCCTTCGCATATACTTCAGGGAGTTCACATAAACACTCCAACTTGCAAATATATAAATATATATATTGAACACCCTGAATTAAACATTCTAAGAATTTTGGTCAAACAAAAATAATATTGGCCCATAATCCTTAACCCCTTAAACAAAAGAACCAAAATAAAACTAAAATAAAAACACTAAAATTTAGGAAAAATCAATGGGCACAATAAAAATCTCACAACATTTTTACAATACCATAATTGTTATTGTGATAGGTCATGCATAGTCTAATATTTTATTATTGTGATAGGTTATAGTCTAATCTTGAGGAACTAGCATCTCAATTTTTGTGGAAGTGATGTGACAATTTGTTGTGTCCTTAACACAAACAACAAGAAGAACAAGAAGATAGCTCAAACAACAATAATATTAGGCCAAACAATAACAAATGAACAAAATATTCAACAAAAAATCCATTGAAAAATAAACAATAAAACCACTGATTATTCGGATTCACGTTCAACCTATTCCATAAAACTAATCTCGAATATTATTTTTCCTAAAAAAGGGTATCAAGATAGATACAATGGCTATGAGTTCTTCTTGGTGGCATTGACAACTTTGCTCTACTTAACTTTGCAATTGCAATAGTTATGCTTTCCTCAAGCGGCTCAACTAGCAATCGCAGCAAGTATCATCCATCACTTTCTCTCACCAGGGGCGGCTCCAGGATTTTTGCCCAAAGGGGTCAATTAGAAACATAAATTATAAAAAATCTAAAACAAAAGAGACTTGAATATATCAATATCACCACAAAAAAAAAAAAAAAAACATGAAATTCTACAATTGTCTTCTATGAGGTTTCATATTTTGAAACCGTTGCATGATAGATTCATTATCAATCCTACGAGCTATATCTTTTTCAATATACACAGTCAAACAATTATTCAACCACTGATCCCCCATTCGATTATGCAATTCATTCTTGGCATATTTTGTTGCTGAAAAACTTCTTTCTACTGTTGCAGTCGCAACAGAAAGGGTCAAAACTAACTTCACAAGCAAATATACCAATGGATATATAACATCCTTATTTGTCTCCACCATCTTTCTAACAAGGTCCCCAATTCCTTTAAGCTCTAAAAACTCGTCATTAGAGCACATATCAACAATGTAAGTCTGAACCTGATTATCAAGTGCCAATACATCTATCTCAGAAAAATCAGATGGATAGAACTTTGCAAGATGGGTCAATTTTTGTATATCAAAAGCCGAAAATGAATCACTTGGATTCAAGCAAGCCATACAAAGTTGCAACTCAGTAGTCACCTCTGAAAAACGATTATTAAGCTCTTGAAGTTGCAGATCTATGACTTCAAAGAATAGATCAGCACGATAGTGATGTACATTTGTAATTTGTGGGGCGTTGCATCGTGGCCTCACACCAACTACAAATAGTTCTTCCATGTTCAAGATAAGAATATCATGCTTGTTACAAAATGTGGATACTTCAGTCAATAGAGCTTCCCATTTGCCATCTCTCATCATCTGCAATTGTTACTTGGACACTTTGACAAGTGCCATAGCATTTACAATATCTTGATTTTTCTTTTGCAATGCTATTGACAACTCATTTGGGATCTCCAAAATATTTTTCATCAAGTGTAAAGCAAAGGAAAATTCAAAAGATATAATTAACCTTAAAATAGATCGAGTTTCAACTCTTTGCTCAGAGAGTAGGCTATCCTTTTCAATTATCTCAAGTACATCAACTGTGGAAGAGAACATCAAAATCAAGTTGAGGATTGTCCTACAATGTGATCCCCAATGTGTATCACTAGCACGTTTAAGACTTGTCTCTTAGTTCAAACCTTGCCCACTTTCAAGTTCACCCAAGTTTAATGCTTCTGTAATTTTGGCAAGTTGTGCATTTCGTAAAAATTCTCATCTTTTATAAGAAGCTCCAACAATAATTACTATTTTACTAACCAAGCTAAAAAAATTCAGCAATATTAGTATGCTTGTTAGCAACAGCTACAAGAGTCAACTGAAGTTGATGAGCAAAGCAATGGACATAAAATGCTGATTTATTCTCCTTTAGAATTAAAGTTTTAAGACCATTGAATTCACCTTGCATGTTACCGGCCCCATCATAACCTTGCCCACGTAGTCTTGATAAACTCAATAAATATTTACATAATAAAAATTCAATTGCAGCTTTTAGAGACAAGGAAAAAGTACTTGCTACATGTACAATACCAAGAAATCGCTCTGTAACAATTTCCTTTTTGTCCACATAACGCAAAACAACAACCATTTGTTCTTTTATTAAGATATCACGGGACTCATCAACTAAAATTTAAAAGAACCCACTGCCAAGATCTTCAATGATGGCATTGGTAGTGTTATATGCAACTGCATTTACAATGTCTTTTTAAATATCAGAATAGGTTAGCTTGCTATTTTTTGGAGTTTTCTGCAACACTTCATTAATAACATCATTATGATTTGCCAAAAATTGTAGAAGCTCAAGGAAATTTCCTTTATCACTTGAATCATCAAATTCATCATGACCACGAAAAGCTAACCCTCGATACAAAAGGAATCTTATGCAATCAACTATTGCATTTAATTGAGTCCGATATTCAATTTTATCTTGATTTGACTACTTAACAAAAATATTTTGAATGTGTTGATTTTGCTTCATTAGATTTTCATCATTCTTAAGAGCTTGGTATGGGCACTATTAACACCTCCAACATGTAGGTCTAGCTTTTCTTTCTTATTCCAACTATTGAATCCCTTTGTCACAAAACTATCACCTCCAGATTGCATACCAACATCTTGTCTAAATAGGTAACAATATAAACAATATGCAGTATCCTTTTCAATACTATATTCCAACCAACTTTCATACTCTTTAAACTATTTAGGATTAAATCGACGCATAAGTCCACCAATTTTTGTTTGAGGAAAATCGTGTTCATAAGGTTGACATGGTTTTTTTTGTAAATAATATCTTCTTATTTCATCTCGATCATTAGGATGGTAAAATGAAATCTTTTTTCGTAGCCGAGGGTCCGAAGGAAGATTGTTCACATCAACACGACCATGCTTAGAAAATGAATCTTGAGTAAGATATGAATCTTGGGTAGAAGATGAATCTTGCGGCCTACAAGGTTTCCTTATTACAAATTTATTCATAGTACTAGCAAAAGAACAAAAAATAAACTATAAGTTCATTTGACATATTTTTTTCTAATACAATAAATATATTAATTATTGTTGTTAAGTGATTTTTTTGCAATTCTTTAATTTATAAGTTTACAATTCTTTAAATGTTTTATATTTTATTGTCTTTAGTGTTAATGTATTGACCAAGACACATAGCCAACAACCACTCACAACTCACAAGTTACATTCAACAAAATTAAAAAACTACTCACAAGTCACAAATTAGTCTAATAGTTAAAGTGACAAGTCATATTTGTAACTCAACTTTATAGTCTTTATATCAAATCAATAAAACACTTACAACAACTTTGCAACACGCCAACACCCAACAGTAAAGAAACTCAAACTCAAGTACTCAACAACAATAAAACACTATAAACTAATAAAAGTAATAAGTCCTATAAGTATGTAACCCATTAACTCCCACAGGCCCACACAATCATACACATGGTCAGACTTTTCACTTTAGAGGCTCAAAACTGGCCAAAATTGGAAATTGGCACTGTTTGTCAAACTATATAATTAGTAGACACTGTTTTCAAACTATATTTCATACTAACATCTCGAGTCTAAAAGACTCAATTTTGGGCTATAAATCAAGTCTTTGAGGGTCGGTTTTCATGCTCTGATCAGGTCTGAGTTAGCACTTCAAACACGTGGCTTCCACCTAGAAATCGAGTCTCTAAGACTTGATTTATAAGCCAAAAAAAATTTAAGTCTAAGTCAGATCAGATCAGAGAGAGAAAGAATTCGAGGTATTGTGAAATTGTTTTCTTCAATGGAGTCTATGATCTCAAACCCGGATTTCAACATAGAAGAAGAAGAGTTGAAGCAAACGAAGCGTAGAAAAATTGAGACGTGAGATCTGGAATCAGATCCAAAACCCGAGACGATCAGATGGAGATTCGAATTGAGGAAAAGAAACTACTCCACAAAGCTCGTCGAAGCTCTCCACCAAGTCCGCCGCAATTCCTCCTCCTTGCTGTCGTCAGCCAAGCTCTCCTCCTCCTCCTTAGGATGACACCGCGAGATCTGAGACGCGGCAAACCGAGTTCTCGCCGTATCGGCCAAAGTAAAAACCTGGTGGAGCCGGGTGATTTTAACGAGTCGACTCAGTTCGAAACTCGCCCACAACAACACGAAGCATAAGAAAGGAGTGAACAGAGCCGGCGCCAAGGTGAGGTGAGCTCTCTCTCCTATTTGATCTGAGTCTCTAGATTCTTTCTCTTCAATCTAATCTGGGTCTTCTCGAATTCTTTCTCTCTCTGATCTGATTTGGGTTTTCAAGTTCAATTTTTAGTCAAAATAGAAAAACCCAGAAAAATTGTTTCATTGTTGAATAAATAGCGAATGTGTTTCATTGTGTTGGGATTGTTGTGTTTCTGGAATTTCTTAAAAAAAATTTTGTTTATTTCTGGGAATGGCTTGTACATGACTTAGACTTAAATTTTTTTTAGCTTATAAATTGAGTCTTAGAGACTCGATTTCCAGGTAGACGCCACGTGAAAAATACACTAAATCAGACATGATCAGAACACTGAAACCGATTCTTTGAAACTCGATTTATAGGCCGAAAATCGAGTCTTTAAGACTCGAGATGTTAGTAAAATATATAGTTTTGTAACAGTACCTACTAATTATATTGTTTGGCAAACAAGGTTAATTCCCAATTTTGGCCCTCAAAACTTAGGTTGAGTTACTCAAATATCAGAAGTTCAGAACACAGTTCTAACGCCACAACTCTCACACTTACACGGTCCAAGATTCAAAAACTCAACAAAAAAAATAAAAAAAAAAATCGAATGATAACTCCACACACACATACGGTTATTCACTCACACAAATTTAGTGAAATAGCATATCAAAACACTACAAACACACTCTCACAGTGAAAGAAAGAGAGAAAGAGAGAGCTGAAAAATCAGATCAAGCAGCGGCAGAAGGCAGACTAGGCGGCGGCGGCGGCGGCGGCAGCAGATTTTGTGTGTCATGTAGAGGCAGCCTTTTTCCTTTGGGTTTGGAGAGTGAAGAATGATAATGAGAGATTTTGGAGGTTAGGCAGCTAGAAATTATTAGGTTTTATTTGACTCTTTTTTTTATTCATGATTTTTCAAAATTTGATTTATGGGCTTTTTATTTTTGAGATTAAAGACCAAAATTTTCTTTTGAACTTCTTTTTTTTCCAGAGTCTAAGTTGGGCTTTAAAAAATAAAGGGGTCAGGTTCATGGTGAGGGGGTGCAAATTTTAATTGCAGGGGGTTCAAAATAATTTTTTTTTTAAATATTATATATATAAAAAAAAATTTCGGAATGAACCCCCTGACTATAACGTACCGCCGCCCCTGTCTCTCACTTTATTACTCTCATCTCAGAATTATTAATTTTCACTTTATCTCTCATTGGTCCCTTTTTGCTTTGAGTAGTGCTACAAGTTTTAGTTTTCAAGGTTTTCAAACTCAGATCGGACCGGGCGGTCCGACCGAGTTAACCGAGAACCGGATTGAAATTCGGTTTTTTAGCATAAAAAACTGGGCATCCTTTCAAATTTCGTGAACCCCCTAAATCGGGGTTGGACCGCACGGTTCATGTAGAACCGGTGGCATGAACCATGCGGTCCAACCCCGATTCAAGCATGCCTGTTAAATAAGAAAAATATCAGAAAATGCGCTTACTAGGTTTAGAACCCAGGCACGGTCAAATATGCAGCTGGAGCCTAACCACTCAACCATGCTTGCAAGTTGATGTTCAACAATAACAAAAAAATACTTGAAGTAAACTTAATGCAATTTTTTTTTTATAAAAAAAAACTTAATACAATTATATTCTACTTAATTAAATTATCCATCTCTTATAAGAAATATAAAAAAATTATAATTAAAATCCTTCAAAAATAGTCAACTTCACTTCAAAAATTAATCATAAATTTTAATGTTTTCATGGTTATTATTTTATTTTATTAACTTTCTTATTTAATTATTAAATATATGCTTGAAAATCATTAAATTTTCCTCACATATATAGCTATATTAGTCAATTTTGCTAATTTTATAAATTTAATATTTATATTTAGGCTTTAATTAATTATTAAATTAATTATGACATCATCACGGTTCGACCCACCTTGAACCTCTTTCTTTTATAGTTCAATGAACGGTCCGGGTTTGAAAACCTTGAGTTTTACTACATTAAGTTACAAATTGATGTGTCACCAATTATAGGGAGACAATTCAAATATTCAGTAATGAGGTGGTTGAAGTCCACTAATCACATTCATTATCACATCATTTTGCAAGTTTGTGTAAAACTTGTATTGCCTTTAACATTTTTCATTTGCCTTTTCATTTTGTTAGTAAAAGTAAAATATAAAACTTCATTTTTTTTTTATTTTGATGTCGATATACCCAAGTTATATTTTATTAAATTTTATATAATTTAAATTTTGTAATGATCCAAAAAAAAAAAAAAAATCCTAATGCCACCATTATTGGCCATAGTAGCGTAGTACTAAGTAATTTAATTTTTAACCAGAATGGAACATGTCGATACTCGATACAACAAATACCTCCCATATTTGTATTGGTTAGTGTTTAAAATAAGAAAAGTATTGTTACGTCCATAAAATTTTTGCAACAAATCTTATGTAATAATTTATTATTAATTCTAATTTAAACTCACTATTAAAAATGTTGTATATATAATATTTCTCTTAAAATAAATAAATAGATGAAAAAAAATTAACGAATACCCTAAGAGTATTGGTTTAAAAAATATTTTTAGAAACATTTTATGAAAAAAAAAAAAAATTGACTACTTTTTATTTTTCTCATTAAATTAATATCAAAATTTTTCCTAAATTAACATTTGGTTTCTTATTTCCAATCAATTCAATTACCATTATTATTATTTATTCTTTCTTTAGTGGAAAAAAGGCCACAGTATTTACCAGTGAAACAACGCCCAAAGGGTGTTTGTTCTTTCTAGAAACTCAGAAGAGAGAGAGAGAGAGAGAGATATGGAGGAAGAGGAGCACGAGGTGTACGGCGGAGAAATCCCAGACGAGGGCGAGATGGAGGGAGACATGGACTCTCACGCCGCCGACGTCGATATGTCCGCCGCCGACGACGACGCCGTTAAGGTCTCCTCTTTTTTTTTTTTTTTTTTTTTTTTCTATTTATTGATAAGATCGAAAACCCTAGCGTTCGGCTTTCGATCACCGTTTGGTTGCATCAAAACCCAAAATTGATTAATCGGATTGATTGCAGGAGCTGGATGAGATGAAGAAGCGTTTGAAGGAAATGGAAGAAGAAGCTGCCGCTCTCCGTGAAATGCAAGCTAAGGTCGAGAAGGAAATGGGCGCTGTTCAAGGTTCTAAAATTCTCTACTTTACTTTTCCGATTTCTATGATTGTTTGCTGAGAAAATAATCCCTAGGAAAAATATAAACTTATACTTTGATTGTTCATATACTGCTTTCTTTGTTTTTTGTTTTTTGTTTTTTGTTTTTTGTTTTTTGTTTTTTGTTTTTTGTTTTTTGTTTTTTGTTTTTACCTGAATTGCTATGAATTTTATAGTTTATATTAGTGGCGGTGTTTGATATTGAGCTATATAGCTTGAAATGTTTCTGTTTAAGTTGTTTAGATAGAAGATTGATGAATTGTGTAAGTGATATATTTCAGTTTATAACAAAAAATAAATTTGCAGAGAGTGATCTCAGTCTAGAAGTTTTGGATTTGAAGCTAATCTGATACTATGTTTAGCTGTTGTTAAGATATAATATTAGTGTTAAGTGCTTATTTTTAGAGGTCGAGCCTTCGTGCGATAGCAAGTGCCTTCCACCCAAAGCAACAAGTTGCAAGTTCGAGTCCAAGAATCAGTCTCTACAATAAATTGGGGGGTAAGGCTGCTTACCATAACCCTCGGAAGCATGGACACTTCATTTAGGTTGCTGTACCCGTGTCATATCAGTGTCGTACTGGTTTTCAAAAATTTCTTGTGTCACCATGTCGTACACGTCTTTGTACCCGTTCTTGTGTCTGTGTCTGTGTTTCACAGCCATTACCCCTCCCAAACCTTGCAAAAGTGAGAGTTTTGTGCATTGAGTATGATCTTTTTTTTTTTTCTTTTTTTTTTTTAGTGCTTGTTTAGTTGGTATAACTCATTTTCATTGGTCTATTTCGCTTTAAAAAGCTGGGCAAAAATGTAGTTGTACCTAGAAAAGAAGGTGAAGGTGAAGGTGAAGCTTTAAAAGTTGTACATTAGAGTGTCAAACAGGCTTTTAAGATTAAGTGGTGATGTTCTAGTGTTGTTAAGATATAATGTTTTTTGACATGTCACCTTTTTCGTATAATTTTTGTTTTTTCTTTTAATGCTTGGATTGTATTTATGTGTGTATCATTTTCTGCAGACCCTGCCACTGCAGCTGCTTCTCAAGCAAACAAGGAGGAGGCAGATGCACGATCGGTGTTTGTTGGCAATGTGAGAAACACAATCTTCTTTTTATTTGAACTTAGCCTTTTCCAAGATTGCCATTCTTTTAGATTAGTCTGCTGACTCTGCTGGTTTATATGATGTGTTATCTTGGTTTTTCTCCTCCACAACTTTAAATACTCATTCTTGAAGTGCTTAGTCTTTTAAAGAACCATTTATATAGTTTAGTGGTGGTTGAGTTTTGTTTTTATTTATATATAGTTATTACTTCTTGTTATTATTTCATAGTAGTGCTTGTTCACATGCTCCTAAGCGTAAATGTATATGTTGAATCTTGTTTGGAGTTACCTTACACTATCATAAACAGTTAATTTCGAGGTAAATGTAGTATGATGATATTCTTGAATGCGGGATGGGCTTCTGGCTTATTTTTATCACCTGGGAGAGGTAGATCTTACAAATGATTTGGAGGAAGTCTTTTACTATTGCCAGCCAAGAGCCTTGTAGCTCAACTAGCACCTCTTGGTGTTTCCAACGGAGACATCTAGGGTTCAAATCCCCCCACCCGCAACTATTGACGTATCAAAAAAGAATATTTTACTACTGACATGTCTACTCCTATAAGACATAATAGGATTTGCAATTTGCCAAAAGAGAAAAGAAAAGAGAAAGGTATTTTCATTGATTTGGATAGGATCCATGTTTTGGTTTGAGTATGATATCAGGTCCAAAGAATCAATCTGACCCTGTCATCTTTATAAATGTGACAGAAAACATATACCCTGTTGTCCTGAATTGAATAAATCTTTATATTAATTCATTTTCAGTAAAAGGGTTGCATATTTCTGCGTAACAAGGGCAGGTTCGAATGTCAGTTGGATGTTTACCAATGAAACTAGTATGATGCTTCAACTTTTGCTACATTGCATTGCAATATGCAGATGAGGAGTTTAAATATAGTGATGGCTCATGTAGATATTTCTACGGAGCCCTTTTGTAACATATTTGAGATGTATAAAAACATAACTTAACAATAAAAAAATATTCAACCATAATTTATTAAGAATTGCTTGTGACTAAATAAATTAGTAATAGTATTAATCTAGCATGTGGGGGGTCCACTTTGTGGTATAATAGTAAAAGCCTCAAGCTATCAACTATCAAGTATCAAGTGCTGAAGTGCACATAATTGATTACTGGGAGTGGTCACTTCAACCAGCATTACTGAAAGGATAGCACTGTATTCTGAATAACCCTCCCTTGACTCCACCTTGATGGGGACCAAGACCAACTCTGGGTAATGGCCTTTTAATCATTGTCAATTTGGAACTGCTTCCCATATGCTTGTACAGGAAAAATAAAAATTTTAAAGTAGGTGATCCATTTTTAAGCTTATTGTCTTGTTAGTGATTTAGGATTTTAAGGATTGTAGACATCTACTTTCAACACATTTGATGAGGATTACATTCCTCTTGTTGTTGGATGTGGGTCTCAAGCTTGTACTAAATGGATTCATAAAGTCTTGGAAACCTTGTTTATAGTGAAAACTTATTCTTAGACATAAACTCTAGGATACTATTTGTTAAAATTAAACCTTGGAATATATCTCACTTTTCGGCCCCAAAGTCACATTCTATCTTTTGTTTCTGGAGACCTTGTTTATAATGGAAACCTCTACTTTATCTTTTGTTTTTGGTGTGGATGTGGATACTCCCCAATTTTGGAGACATGGTTTGACTTAATGTCTCGCTATGATCGCAGGGTCATTTTTACTCCTCAAGTTCTCTGTATATTAGCGCTGGATGGTTTCACTGTATTTTATGGGTGGGCCAAAGTTATTCTGGTGTGTGTTAGGCTTGCATTAGAGGGGAGAGTGAATGTCTTATGTATGCTTCAAAATATATAAGAAAATAACAAAAGAAAAATAAAGGTTGAAAAAATTGAAGAAAAAATCTCAAAAAGTATCTGAAAAAAAGTAGAAGGAATGGGAGAAAATGTTGGAGAAAAAAAAAAAAAAAGGAAGGAAAAGAATGTGAGGCAAGAAAAAAATGGAAGGAGAAAAAAGAAGGAAAAGAATGTGAGGCAAGAAAAAAGATGGAAGGAAAAGAAAGAAAATAAAAGAAAAGGTGAAATGATGAAAAAAGTATTAGTGAAGGTTCTATATGAACTGAATTCATTTAGAAAGGAAGAATTGGGTTGGAAGTATTTGATCTTTTCCCTGTGAAAGCTGGAATGAAGAAAGTAGATGAATGAATTAAAGAAGCTTCAACTTCAAACCACAAGGGGGCATCTTTTAATTCTTTGGAAGAGTGAAGGCAACTCACAAGGGGCATGCAGTCGTAGTTGCAGAGCCTTTACTGCTGCTGGTACTGATGGTCTGTGGTGCCTCATAAATGTGTCATTTGGAGATAGCGTGAGGGGTATAAGATTGCTGCTTCCCTGTGGCCTTATTTCATAATTGTTTTTGGTCAATGAAAAAGTATCTATATATATGATTTGCTTTTTTTTTTTTTCTTTTTTGTATGCGTGATGTTTCTGTAAATTCTCTGTTTGCAATCTCTTTCATGGCTACTAAGATTTATCTGTGGCCAAAGCATCTTTTATTTTTGAATCAAGTGCCCTACTTATTTAGGGCTTGCTATTTAAGTATTATCAAAGTAATATTTTCATCAGTTTGTTATGTACTGATGAGCGATATCTTGATCTTATTGTCAATTATGTTAACATGGGCATGTGAGTTTTTGAAATGATAATATATGTTTGTTCCTTAAAAATACGACCGGTTGCTTCTACAACTAATCCTGTTACAATCTAATGTAAAGATATTAAAATATTTATGTTGTGTTTAAAAGAAGTGGTTTCTTTCCTGAGTGGGTCAACTACCCAGTAAGAATGTTGATCAGCAAGAAACATTAAATAAAAAATGAAATTGCGTTTTTATTAGAGTTACTTGAGAGGAAACTTTTCATCAAATGAAATCTTATTAGATATTCTATGCAATGTTGACTGCATCAATTTTATCTATTGTGTTTTTCGTACATTGTTTTTTAGCGGTCTTTTGTATTCTTAATTTTTTTGTTTTATAGATGGGAGTTTTATTTAATGCTTATTATAACTTGTATCTACCTTCGTCTTCAATTTTGACTCCTTTTGGTATTGTTTCTTTTGTGTATGGAAAACTTTATTCCTTGAAATTGCATTCAACTTAGATAGGATGACTATGCTTATTTTGCAATAGTTTTGGCTGCCTAGCATTTTGGATAAACATGTTTACATGTTCATACTTGTTTCAAGGTGGCAACTGAATAGCATGTCTAGGTAACGAGATGTAATTCTTATTATGTATTTAGTTATTCTTATGGATGGAAGAATGTTGTCTTATTGCTTAGAGTGAAATTGATAGCAAACCAGTTTCTTTGTGGAATGGAAAGTTAAACATGTTTCTGAGATTATTACAAGAAAAGTGGCAAGTAAAAAACAATAAAAGGCTTCTTTGGAGACTGAAAGGATTCAACTGACCATGGACTTCGTCTTGCGAAGAAACTTGAGGGAAATAGTACATCTTTGTAGAGGGAGTTTCCCAGAAAAGAGAGATCAGGAGAAGTGGGTTTTTAAATCAGAGTGACCAGGGTTGGCTTTCAGGGGCTTGGGAACTTGATTGTGTGGCTGAGTGAAGGCCTCTTCAAATGGAGTTCTCAGGGATTTTCTCTATGGAATGCATGCTACTTTTGAAGTCAAAGAATTGGATTCATTCATGAGGGGTTACATTTGAGTAGTTATAGGAGTCACTTATCTAGGAAGCTCTCCCACTGGATCAGGATCAGTTTGGGGATCAATCTCTGTTGTTGCACCACTTCTGTCTTCTTCAAGGCAGTAGTGTCTAGTCGTAGTAGGTAGCCGTGGGTGGGCAGTGTGATAGTCAGGGAGTTAAGGGTAAGCTCATCTTCGGAAAGCAGTGTATGAGACATAGGCGGTCTTTTGCTTCTGTAATAGTATCTGCGCTTGTTCTTTCTTCCCCTGCCTTTGGTTGGGCAGTGCACTACATAAGCATTTGGGAGAATGGTTTGAGGGTTAATTTGCAATGAAGGTCTGAATTGGGTGGTTTGGTCACACCTATAGATCGTATGATGTTTGTGAGTGATCATGAGTTGGTTTTGGAAAGGGGGACATATAATACAACCAAATTGTTATGGGCTGAACTTGCAGGCATGGGTCTCGGCTGCCTACTGGGAAGTCTTTGGGAGAACTATTGTTTATTAACTTGGAAACAGCTTCAAGAGTGGCAAACATTCAGTTGGATGTTGAAATGTTTACTCGTTAATATCTTGGAAAATAAGAGGAGTAAAGGTCTTAATTGCTTTCTCTTTGTAATGAGGGTTCACAGAAATAGTTGTGAATACGTAAAGGAGGCCTGTTCTGCCAGTAATTTTAGAGCTTTTGTGGCCTAAAACCTTGATTTTGATTTTTTTGGGGTATTTAGAGCAGTTGATTAGCAGTCATGATATGTTAATTTTCATAATTTGTATTAGTGCTAAAGGTTGTTAACAGTCAAAAAGCATTTAAAATAACTGATTTCGAAAGAAAATATGAAGGCTATAGAAACAAAAGAATGATTCTGCAAAAAATTGTGTTCTTAATATAAATGAGAATAATTTATTGTGTGCAAACTGCATTAATTGTCCCTAGTCCAGTGGCTGTTTTCCTTTGTTGTGGCGTAATTTTTATTTATTTTGGAGGTAAAATTGATAGAAAACCTTTTGTTTTGTAACTAATGAGTAATAACTGAGATTTGCTTCTGTTTTCACTTTTTAATGCTTCCACTGGGTATAGTATATAGTGGTTCTGTCTCACTCAATCCCGCTATCGATATTCTTGGCATGAATGTTGTTTTGCAGGTAGATTATGCATGCACACCTGAAGAAGTGCAGCAACACTTTCAATCGTGTGGTACAGTAAACAGGGTGACCATCTTGACGGATAAATTTGGCCAGCCAAAGGGTTTTGCTTATGTTGAATTTCTTGAGACAGAAGCTGTTCAAGAGGCTCTCGTTTTGAATGAATCTGAATTACATGGTCGTCAATTGAAGGTAACTTTTGTTGTTGTTTAATGTGAACTTCATTGCATAAGCAGAGATTTAATTTTTGATGGCTTATAACATTGGCTTGTGACCATTTTGATTCTAAATCTCTGTTTCTTGATTGTTTGATATCTATTTTAGGTTTTACCAAAAAGGACAAACGTTCCTGGGATGAAGCAGTTCCGTCCGAGACGATTCAATTCTTACACAGGGGGGTTCCGGTTCAGGAGGCCGTATGTTCCTCCTTATTTCTACTCTCCCTATGGATATGGGTATGTGACTCAATAGTTTCTCATGTACTTTTTTGTGTTTGATTCCAAATGTGCTGATTGGTCTTTGCATGGTATATTTTCTCTCCTTTCCCACGTCAAATCTGCTGCAGGAAGGCTCCTAGATTCAGAAGGTCAATGCGGTACATGCCTTACTACTAGGAGTTCATTTACATATTTGGGCTATTTTGTTTGATGGGAATGAGCATTCAGGTTCAGAATTCGGCCCAAGTGATGCATGTCTTAGTACCAGGTCATTTGCATCTTATAGACCATTATGTTTAATGGATGGCATCCAGGAACGTCATTACATCTTTTTCATTTCTCTAGTTGACATAAAGCTCAGATGCTTTTATCTGGGCATAAATTCCGTTAATGTTATCGTGTGTTATTCAACTGTATGACATGGAAAAGAAAATTGAATTTCGGTGACATTGGACAGTATTCAGTCATCATTTTTATGTAGTTTCGTTTATGTTGTTTCGTTGCTAGTATATTGGTTGAACTCTATCAAGTGGATTGAGTTGTTAAATGTCAGTATATAATAACTAGTAGTAGTATTTTGGTTTTTAACTCCTATCCCACACTTCCTACTCTACTCTATACTTCACGAATAAAAATATGCAACATGTCTATTTATTTAAATTTTTTTTTTTTGTTTAGGAAAACCATTTATTTAATTAAAATGCTAGATTTATGCCATTTTCTTATTTCAATTTTCATTGGTTTGACAGTTTAATAAACGGGTCTATAACCGTTATGACAACCATGTTGAAAACAATTCAAGATTCCTTCCATGCATTTGTACAATGTCCTTGATGAGCAATACTTTAAACTAAATACAATGCATATGCACAATATCCTTGATGAGCAATAGTTTAAACTAAATAGAAGAGGGAAATTATACAATGCTTAGAAACAGTACCATAATAGAATTTTTTTTTCACTTACATGAATAGTGAGTCTCATTATGAATTTAATTAGTGGGGCATATTATTATGTGAGAGAACTGTCCTTATAAAATGTAAGGGTCTCGTAATTTAATAGGCACAAAGTTTAAGTTTTTTTTTTTTTTTTTTCATTGTAACTATCAAATTATTAAAAATAAAATTAAAACACTCTTAATGGGGATATGATGGTAAATAAAATAACAAGGAAGCGTGAATGCAACCATGATAAGTCATATCAAATGAAAATGTTATAGGATAAGTCGTATTAAATGAAAATACTATAGGAAAATGTTGAGAGTTTCACTTTGTAAGAATTAATAATTAATTCTTAATTTAAAAAAATAAAAATAAAAATAAAAAACAACTTGGGCAAAACATATTAGAAATTTAGAACATTACCTCAATATGCAATAGGTTTAAGTTCAACAATATTGTATTAATCATTCAGTTGTATTATACTCTCCCCAAAAATACCTACATCTCCCTCAAAAAAAAAAAAAAAAAAAAAAAAAAAAAAAAAACCTACATAACCCACCTGTAAATATTCAATTTACTTTTTTATTTAAATTGTAGGGGACAAAAATAATAGCTCTACCCAACTCGAATGAGGCTGAGCTAGGATGGAAGGCCAATACAACTAATTTATTGAGGTGGATGGTCAAGGTCAACCATTTAAGCTCTTGTAGCTAAGATTTGGTAATTAAAGAAAGAAAATTAGCAATGATGGCTGTGGGGACAGGGGCCTAAGATTGTGTATCTGACCGCGAAAAGGTTAAGACCCCAAGACCATGTATTGGGCCTTGTAAGGTTAAAGACCCAAATCCGTGCATTGGACCTCTAGCCCTATCCGAGGACGAGGACAAGTCTGAGGAGAAGTAAATGAATGCGTAGAATCCTAGATCGTAACCCATTACGTTTAGGACAGATAAGGATGGTCCGAGGAATGATCCTAATACTAAAGGATGTATCTACCCAAAATATCTAAGGAAAAGCTATCACCACCGCATTAAATGTGTCGCACCTACTCTTCTGATCGCATTTATGTGGAGAAGACCCCTGAACAGTGTAATATTGGCCACCGCAACTCACAGAAGGCCAAAGAAGATATATGATGGGACAGGTATCTAAGTAGAGACTTAAACAATCGACAAGTGTAGGGTGTAGATAATTTGAAAAGAGCTATATAATGTAAAGGAATCCTTCTTAAAAAGGGGGAGAAAATGAGAAGAATTGAGCTTGTATCTAAACTAAAAACAGTGAATACTAAAGTTAACCTCCTCGGACTATTGCAGAGGATAGTCTATTGCACTTAGATCTTTTGTTTTATCCTTTTTGTGCTCTTAGCTCGTCCTATTGATTGTCTAATCCAATTTAGCCCAGCTTTCTTTTCCCACTCTCTACAAATTCATTGTTGTTGGGCCTTTTGGGCTGGTCCATACACTTTTGAGCTGGAGCGCCAAATCGTGTCCTTACAATGGCAGTTAGAGTAAAGAATTATAGTAAGAAAAGAGAAATTCTTAGTTAAGTTCTTCCTCAGGTTGGTTGAGGAGCATAATTCTTTAGGAATACACTTCTCGGTTTTACAATGACCACTTTCTCTCTTTATTTCCCTATTTTTCTATCTCTGAACTTTTTTTGATCCTCCTTTAAGGAGGACCTTTCCTATTTTTCCTATATATAGCTACTTGTATTGCTTCACAGCCTTCCACTTGTAAGGCTGTTGATTTCCTCTTATATACTTGCCCCATCACTATTTTGCTGGTGGTGATAGAGTAGGTTGCAGGCTGTGAGGACACTATTTAGAAGTCCTGCCATCAATACGGCAAGTTGAGTCGGTATAATGTATTGAATATGGAGGCGATGGGTGTTTTATCTAGAAGTTTCCTCCTGCTCTCACTCATTCATCACTACGATCCTCCTTGGCCATCAACCTTATGGCCCTAGTGTCTTGTCTCCAATCTCCCAAGAAGTATCTCCTCCTCAAGCTGGTTGTCCTCCTTGGTTCCCTTGACCTAATGACCCTAACTGGGTTATGCATAATCTGACAAATAGTCATGCCTAGTTACACCTCGAGTGGATCCCTCTTGATAATTCCTTATCTTTGGGCTTCATCTCCCCACAAAAATAATTGCAAATTTTGTTGTAAGATAAATTCTATAATATTCACACTTTTATTTATGAGATGGGTTCAAGTTACACCTTTTTTAAACCATTGGATTTAAGTAGATCCAACTAGGGCTGTCCAAGCAGACCCGAAACCCGCCCAACCCGACCAATCCGGCCGACTCGGCCTGAAAACCGGCAGACCCGACGCCAGTGACGGTCGGTAGCGGGTCTCCTCCCATAAAACCCGAGACCGGTGGGTTGGTTAATGGGTTTGAGCATGAAAAACCGACTTTCAACCGACCCGACCGGGAACCACATTAAAAAACGTTCTTCGCCGATTTTACACGGAGATCTCGCCGGATCTCTTCGAGATTTGGCCTGATCTCGTTGAGATCTGCCGAGATCTCTTCAAGATCCGGCCTGATCTCGTTGAGATCTGCCAAGATCTTGAAGAGATCCGGTCAGATCTAGCAAAAACCAGAAATTTCGGCGAAATCCAGCGATGATTTCTGCAAACCGGTGACGATTTCTGCAAATCCGGTGATGATTTTTGCAAATCCGGCTACGATTTTAAGCATAAATAAAATCCGGAGACGATTTTTGCAAAATCCGAAACTGACCGATACCCGACCGGCGAACTGCTGATATCCGACCACCCAAACCGCTGCCGTCGGTGGTCGGCGGCGGGTCCAGGATTAGGAGACCTAATCTGGTCGGGTCGGTTCCGGGTTGGGCACAAACCCAACCCGGACCGACCTGTGGACAGGCCTAGATCCAACGGTTAAAAATAAACCCTCATTATTACAAATATTTTTAATAAAATCTCATTAATTGCTCTCATTTATTTCCTGCTAAACCTATCTCTAAATCCCAAAAAAAAAAAAAAAAAAAATACACGTCTGACTCTCACTCTCTCTACATTAGTCTCTCTCTTCGTTACTCTCTCTCCCTACGTTAGTCTCTCTCTCTATTTTCTAAACCTGCATTTCTCTCTCTCTATCTCCTCCTCCTCCATTGCTCCTCCACTTCCACCTCCACAGGTTGCTGGCAGAAAAAGAAGAAAGAAAATAAAAAACCAAGCCTAACACTGCATATATATATATATTAATTTTGATGAATAGATTGCAAATGTTTGATACCTTTGTACAACTATTATATCTGTGCACTAGTTGATCCGTTCAAAAAAATCCTTATCAGAAAACCAATATAAACGTAATTAATTAAATAAAATTGTCAGGCACTTCATGTTTTGGCTTATGGTTTCAGCAAGGCATGCACAGAGAACATCTTCCCTCGTATATTTGGATTTAATCTAGTAGTTGGTGCATAGGACTCATTATCAGTGGATGAAAATATAGAAAAAAATATATGTGAATGCGTTCTATGTGAATCCGAACTGTTGTGAGTGCTCTGTGTTTTTTTTTTTTTTTTTTTTAATTGTGATTGCTCTGTTTCTGTTTCTTTTCTGATTTGTGAGTGCTCTGTTTCATTTGCTACGTTTCTCTCTCTCTATCTCCTCCTCCTCCATTGCTCCCCCACTTCCACCTCCACAGGTTGCCGGTAGAAAAAGAAGAAAAATAATAGAGAGAGACTAACGTAGAGAGAGAGAGAGAGTAACGGAGAGAGAGACTAACGTAAAGAGAGTAAGAGTCATACGTGTATTTCTTTTTGGGATTTAGAGATAGGTTTAGCAGGTAATAAATGAGAGCAATTAATGAGATTTTATTAAAAATATTTGTAATAATGAGGGTTTATTTTTAACCGTTAGATCTACTTAAATCCAACGGTTTAAAAAAGGTGTAACTCTAAAGAGTTACACCAGGTGTAACTTGGGTGTAACTTGAACCCATCTCTTTATTTATATATATATATATTATAATATCTTGGTTAGAAACAGTAGTATACATTTTAGTAGCTTTGTCTCATTCATAATCATTGGTGACACATTATGTATTATTTTCTTCACGGGACATATTATTATGTGAGAGGAGTGTCTTTATTATACTCTCAAAAGCATTGGAGAAATCATAGATCTAGGACCATTCCCACATGGGAAACACATAAAATTCAAAGAAGTACTTACACACTCGGACATGGTGGCATGAATGATGAAACTGACATTGACTGATCTCACTGGAGCCTAAACCCCACTGAAAGCAACCCTCTTATTTGGCCCCGATGCAGGGAAAAATAAGAGTGGTTTTACAACAAATTATTTTACAATTTGTTTTTATCGTAATTTTAATGTGATAGACTATAATTAGTTGTTTATGATTTATACATAAATTTATTATTTATTTTTCAATCACTCACATTCTGTCACATAACAGTTGTGATAAGAAGATATATAATAATTTGTAATTTTACACTTTTTTTCTTAAAAATAATTCTAGAAAAAAAAAAAAAAAACACGAAAAACGTGGGACCTAACGATTTTCTTCAATAATTTTGTATTCTACTCCTGTTCCATGTATATATTGTATAAAAGGTTTTCCATGGAATGTGGATCTACCTATGGAATGATTCTGTGGTTCTGCTCCTAAGAAAATCTAATCCACCATTGATTAGTAGATGGCCACAGGCCACGTGCTTATAGGATCACCAAGAACTAAATGTCAACATAAGCAATTAGGGTAATATCTAGCTACCACTGCCTATAGAACTCGTTGCCAACTAACTTTGGTTGCTAACTAATCATGACAGTTACATTATCATGTCCACCTACATTTCTCACGTAAAACTCATTCTTGCCAAGAAAATTATGACAGTTGCGTGAAGGATCTTGTTAACGTTGCTTAAAGGTATACATAGTTACATGAAAGATTCTGTTAACAAGTCTCTTAAAGGTATAAGTTAAAGGTTAATAACTATTGTAGTGTATACTTTTCAAAAAATAAAAAATACATACATACATATATATATATATATATATATTAATGATTCATCAGTTTATATGCACAAAGTTATTATGGCTGTGCATACTACGGTTTGACTTTAATTTCTAAAATATGCATAGAAATATTATTTAATAAAATATTGAATGCATCTTAACCAATGTTCTTTGTGTATTTGTTAACAAAATCCATAAAATATGGTTGAATTAGTCTTTCATTTTCCTTCCCAAATGATATTAGAGATATTACAAACTTCACTATATAATTTCTATAAAATGATGTACACTAATCACCAAAAAAGAAAAGAAAAGAAAAACTAAAATTTATTTATTATGTTTCTAAAAATATCTACTAGTCATATTCATTGATTCAGATAGAATTTTCAAAGATACTTAGTCAAATGTTTTTTTATTATAATTATAATTCGAACAATATAGATACTTTACAAAATATCTATTGCTTATTTTGTTGAAAATTGAAAACTGAAAATAATAAAAAAATAATTTTTGGTTGCTGTTCATAATGGTGAAACACTGTTCATTGGCCTAAATGTTCATGTCCCATGAATAGTCAATAGGTGCTAGTCACCAAAAAAAATAAAAAATAAAAAAGAAAAGAGGGTGAAACGCAGATGCAATAAGTTTTTAGCTATCCAAACATATACTTATAATCAAATGTTTTTAGAAAGTTTAACGGTCCTTCTCTTTCTAACAAATAATTAACCAAAAAAATTCTTAAATTTATGTCTTAATTACACATATGCCTGTTTGCTTAGTTGAATTTTGGTTTGTGAATTGTGATTATAACATGAATTTGACTTTCACTTGAATGAAATTATTATTGCTATTTATTCCTGCTTTGAAAAGACACATACTTATATCATGATTTTTTACTTTGACTTTGATGGAAAGTATTGATTTTATTAGTATCATTAGTACTTCCCATAAAATGCAAGATTAACATAATTTGTTCATTAAATTTCCTTAAGAATTTATAAGGGAGTATGTTAAGCAACTAAACAAGTTCATATTATATTATATCAATCTTTCTATTAGTTATTAATTGATTTTGGTTGACCATGTCAATATCCTTTTTATTTCCTCAACTTATTTGATGTACAAATTTAGAAAGTTTAAATTAGTTTGTTTGATTTTGATTACTAGTGTCAAGGTCCAAACTACGTTTGTTTATAATAGTAAGAAAACTAGAGGGAAATTTAAAAAAAAAAAATTTATTGCCGTTTTGAGTGTTAGTGTTGGCAATACTAGTGAAGTTGATAATAGCTGCAGCCTGCAATTAGAAGATAAGAATTAGAATTGCTGATTATAGCTCAAAATTTTAAAATAAAAAATAAACATGTATTTGACACTTTAATTACCAAGAGGAAAAAAAACAAAAAAAAACAAAACAAAACAAAAGTGTTTCATTTGAAGATGGGTTGAAGACTACTATAATTAAAGAGTAACAAACAACAATGAAGTGGTTTGTGCATTTCGTCATTTTTTTTTAAGAGCTTTTAAAAAAGAGGGATTTGGATTGGTTATGAATATCCACGAGTAAGAGCATTCACATCAGTCTCACCAATTTAATATTTTAGCAAAAATTTATTTAAATTTAACAAAAACAAGCGTTCATCAACCTCACAAAATTAACTAAAGTTTTTGAAGTGGATAGTCTCATCTTTACATGTAGTGAGCCTCTATTCCCGCTACATTAAATTTCAATGTTGATAAAATATTGAGGCTAATGTATGTGTATGAAAATAATAGATAGCTAAATTTGTAAAAGTAGAGTTTTTTGGATTAGTTTAGCTAAATATTTGAGAAGACTAATGTAAATGCTCTAAGAAACTCAAGCGAGAATCAAGTGCATTTCTTCATTGTAGTGTTCTGGTACTAAAATTACTATAATTTAATTCCTATTTGTAGAGTGAAACCAAATATGACATAAATGAAAATAAAATTGATGTCATTTTTATTCACTTAAATGACCATTAAAATAAAATATAGGACAGTTTCTCTCTTAATGTATTTGTAACTTTGGGCTCCAACCACCAATAGGAAGATAACACGTGTTCGTTATATGTAATACACATGAATCAGTTTTTTTTTTTTTGGTATCTAATTAACTTCGGGCTCCAAGCCTCCAACCACCAATGGAAAGATGACATTTTCCCTCTTATGTGTAATGTACATAACTCACTTAAGCCAACTAATCAAGTGAGACACGTGCATTGCACATAACGAATACTTGTCATCTTCTTATTGGTGATTGAAGGCTTTTAGCCCATGACTTCAAACATAATTGGAGCCAAAATTTGTTTTAAAAAAACAATAGTCTTTTTGAATTCTTTCATTCCATTAGTTAAAAATCACTATTGTTTCTATCATTATTTTTATCATTGCCTTGTATATAAATTACAAGTCCTAATCTGAAAAGTTCAGGTATGCAAGAAAACCCACACAGCCACACCCAAAATAGCCAATACCCAAATTTCTTACCAGGTTAAGTCAGGTTAGATACACATTGTCCAATGGGTTTTGGCCATCCCTATCACTAATCACAAAAAAAAAAAAAAAAAAGTAATTGTAACAGTCATTCATCATGGTTATGAAATCCACCAATGACTTTATTTTTTTTTAGAGAGTTTCAACTTATAGTGTCCGCTCTTAATGATAATTCTTTATTATCAGACCAAAACATTAATCAGTTTTTGGTGGAGGTGGGGATTGAATCCCAGATCTCTTATACAACCATCAGTAACTTTACTAGTTAAACTAACTAAAACCCACCACCAATCCCTTTATTGTTATATCATTTTGTAAAGGTTATATGATAAATTTGTAATAGCTTATTATTTTCTTTTTAGTAAGTAATTAACTGTTTTATATATTATGTGGGTTTCAGTCAGCACGACTGGTAAAGTCTCTAATGGTTAAATAAGAGATCTAAGGTTTAATCTCTGCCTACATCAAAAATTGGTTAGTATCTTAGTCTGATGATAAAGAACTATTATCATGAGTAGACACCATAGGTTGAAACTCTCTATAAAAATTAAAAAAAAAAAAATTTAAATTTTAAAAAACTGTTTCGTATGTTATGATTTTTCAAGCTTCAACCAGGGTTGGTTGATATAATAAACATCCATGGCTAGCCCATGAATTTTATCTTCCACTAATACCGTTGATCTTGTGCCCTAATTGAATCCATTGCCTTTCCATGCATTATTTGGTATAGAATCTATAGATAGCCATTCAATTTGAGGTAATGAATTATTGCGCACGTACAATTCGGAAGATTTCTTCCATCTTTCAATTTGGAGGTCATGAATTATTGCACATGTAACACTTGGAAGGATTCATGCTAATCTTCCATCATTCAATTTGGAGGTCATTAATTATTGCACATGTACCATTTGGAAGAATTCATGCATAATGATAGTGACAAGGATGATAGGAAGAATTCGTGCATAAAGATAGTGACAAAGATAAATGGGAATGAATATAGCAAATTACGATTGGTGAAGCATAAAGTATGACACAAAAAGTGAAACCGATGATTTGTGTTCAATACATGACATATGTTCTAAATTTTGTAGCATTAAAGGTTTTTTTTTTTTTTTTTTTTCGGGAGTGCAATTATGGCATTAAAGTTCTAATTAATATTTTAAAAGATTTGATGGTCACTCCACAAGTATAAGTACTTGTAAAATTTAGGGGTAAGAGCCGGGGTTCAAGTCTCTAAGAAAGAGCTTCACACACATATATACTTAGATTAGGTTAGAGTAGAAATTCTATCTTATAAAAAAAAAATGATATCACTTTTATAAGAAATATAAAATGCTGTTAAAGGAATCATTTATTTTTTCCTTTTCAAATAAAAAGTTACTAAAAACATTTTCCAAACCAAGCACGTAAAACAGCCTTTAACTTTTCCATAATTCAAAACAATAAAGATCATACGTGTCCATTCATCTTCCATAATGCCGTTTGCTTTTATTTCTTTCTTTTGAAAATATTCATACTACATCCACTCATAAATACATAAATCAAACTCAAATAGAAGTACTCAATAACTTAGGAAATTCCTACAAGGTTGCTCCCCAACACCTTACTTTTGCAGGTTCCAATCAGAAAGGCCACCATGGTCCATATCTGCCAAGCATTTAATCAAATCCTTCACAACCAAAATCAACTTGTAATAATAATTTAGCTTCTTTGTGTAGTCCACAATTTCCCTGGATTAGAAAGCTGCTCTTAATTGTTGGGGACCATTAATTTGCTAGTATTGCAATATGTGGCACCTGCAACTCAAGGTTTGGTAAATGATGCATACCAAATTTATTCAATAACAAATACATCAAGATTGACAATCAATAAGAAACGATGAGGTACTGTCTAAAGGCTCAAAGAAAGTAGACGTTGAGTTCCAATTCTTCTCTTTCTAAGTCGCTCTGCAATGATAAATGATAGCTCAAGAGACTGAGAAGCATTGAGCCTTGGGTCACAATGTGTGTGATAACGTGAGCTCAGGTCGTCAAAAGTCACTGTCCGAGACCCTCCAATGCACTCTGTCACATTCTGGCCAGTCATCTCCAGATGAATTCCACCGGGGTGGCTCCCTTCTTGCTCATGCACATCAAAGAATGCTCGCACCTCAGCCTACCCACAAATAAGACAATATGACCATGATGTCAGAATTACTTTCTAGGCAAAGGAGAGGAATAAATGGCCAATTAACCAGAACTATGTACACCCACCCCGTTGATTTTACATAATAAGATGAAGACTAGCAGAAGACCACATGTTCACAACATCAACTTTCTTACTCACCGTCCTTGGTAATTGGTTGGTCTTGACTTAGACTGTTCACCAACCAGCATCAATTGGTTGGTGACATAATATTCAAGCAAGGGGTTAATCACTAGTCTTATGAAACATTTTTCACTTTAGTTCAAAGAATGATAATGACTTGGATTGTTCACCAAACTGTACTTATTGGTCAGAACTATGACAATCAAGCTATAGATTAGCTATTAGAAGTTAGCTAATGTTGATTTCTACAGATTTAACCACAGATATTCGATTGCATTCCTTCTAACTAAAGATGACTGTATTCTACTGCTCTGACATTAACCCCACTTCATAAGACATGCAATTCTCTAATCTCTAAACACCAAAATCAATCATTTTCATTTTTATGATTTCAAAAAGCCCAGCTGCCCCATTAAATTTTTTTTTTTTTTTTTTTAAATCAAGAACTATGTCTGATCAAGATGATGTACATATATTAAGTTGGGAGAAAATAGTACCAAAATTGCATCAAAGGGACGTGTTTTAAGTCCACATGGTGCCTTGATGGTGTTTCCATGCATTGGATCACAGACCCAAGTCACAATTTGCCCAGCCCTGCGGACAGCCCTGATCAAATGGGGAAGCTTAACTCTCTGGTTCTCAGCACCCATTCTGCAAATTATTGTTATCCTTCCTGGCTTGTTATTGGGATTCAGGATCTCAATGAGATTAACTAGATCGTTAGGATCCATTTTATTGCTCACCTGCATCCAAATGTTCGGCTTTAGTCATCAAATTTTGCTGGAAGAAATAAAATTACTTCAACTAGTGTCAGGCATCACAAAGAGAAGAATAGCATATTTTGTTTGCAACAAGTGCAACAAAATAAAGCCTCAAGAACTTCAGTTAAGGACATAACTGTCAGTCAAACAAGATTGGATGAGCATGCTCAACAACACAATTGTACATCAAGTCTGAGCATAAACATCTTCATAAATTAGCAAATACCAACTGATTTATTAAAGTTACCAAGTACTGGTACAAAATTTCTATATGTTATTGGAGCTGATCTTATAAAAGCGCTGCTAACAAAGTTGGTAGTGACCATGTGAAAGTACCTTTACTCGTTATTTACCATCAATTATGCCTTTTCCAAGAAATATGAGTGAAGATTAGGGAAATTGTAAGCACATAATTGAGTAAGAGATAATAAGAAAGAGTGAAAGAAACATACTCGGCATTGCAGAAATAATCAGAGTAATTATAGAACTTAGCAAATAATGCAATGTATTATTAAGAGATTTCCATGTTGTAAAAAATATGATATATAATTAATAATTTTATATTTGATGTGATAATATAGTAAGCAAAAAGCAATCAGATTTATCAAGAGAACAAGAAAGCATTCGTTTTAAAATACCTTGATGCCAAGGGGATTGGCAACTCCTCTAAGGAACTCTACGTGGGCACCATCTAGTTGCCGGGTACGCTCCCCAACCCAAAGCATGTGAGCAGAGCAATCATAGTACAGGCCAGAAGTCGAGTCCTTCCTAGTGAGTGCTTGCTCATAAGGCAAAAGCAAACACTCATGGGAGGTCCAGAATTCAGTTGTTCTCATCACAGGATGGTCAACTGTTAGTCCTGCAGCAGCCATGAAACCTAGGGCCTCATCAACACGGTGAGCCAATTCCTGGTACCTATTTGAACCATCCGAACAAACTTGTTTAAACCTTATAGGTTCTTAAACCACCAAAAAATTCCAATGAGCCCATCAACAAACAAAAGCAATATCAATAAGCTCAATTTGATTATATTAAGTGCATTCTCTATGCTATGGTTCAAATTGTCACACAATCAAGGCTGATTGAATAAAAACCAAATGCTAAACATTTCAAGTGAATTAACTAATGGTTAAACAAAACCATGGCAGGTTTAACATAGTCTACCTATCTCCCTGCTCACTGTGCTCCGCAAAATCAAGATTCCACTCACTAACCCTCTGCATTGCGGCATATCCTCCAGTGGCAAAGGCCCTAAGAAGATTGAGAGTTGCCGCGGATTGGCAATAAGCCCTTATCAACCTCTGGGGGTCTGGGATCCTTGATTTCTCATCAAAAGTATCACCATTTATGTTGTCTCCCTTGTAACTTGGGAGCTTCACACCATCCTTCTCCTCAAATGGGTCAGATCTCGGCTTTGCAAACTGACCAGCCATTCTTCCAACCTAAAACAGACCCAATTCCACAAATCTCAAATCACTATTCAATCCAATTCCAATTCATAACTTGTCAATTTGCAAAAACACTAAAAACCCAATACATATAATCTTGAAATGCAAAATCTCACCAAATTTAAGGAGCAGCAATGAGCAAAATTTTAAAAGATCCCATTTTTAAAATTATTAAATTCCCGCAATTCAAAACCAATCATTTCCTTATCAAAAAAAAAAAAAAAAAACCAATCATTTCAACAGTCGTATCTAACAATCACCAACACACACTTTAAAGATCACATTTTTTAAAATATCAAACACCCACAATTCAAAACCAATCATTTTCAACATCGTATACACTATGCACAACCATGAACCAACCAAAACACACACATACAAAATCATAGTAAAGCTCAAAAACCAACCTTAATGACAGGCACTTGACCACCAAACATAAGAACAGCACCCATCTGAAGAATAATTCTGAAGGTGTCCCTAATGTTATTAGCACTGAACTCCTTGAAACTCTCAGCACAGTCCCCACCTTGCAAGAGAAAAGCATTTCCCATTGCAGCATCAGCAAGCTTCTCTTCAAGGTGCCTAGCCTCGCCAGCAAACACAATCGGTGGGAAGTCCTCAATGGTCTTCAACACAGTCTCTAGGTCCTTCTTGTCAGGGTACTCTGGGAGCTGCAGAGCCTTCTTGGTCTTCCAGCTATCCACAGCCCATTTAGAACCTGAGGCAGGAACGGACGGTGATGATTGCTTTGTGGATGGCTCGGCTGCATGGACGGCTGAGATGCGGGTTTGGACAGGCTTGGTGTTGGCGGTGGGGACAAGGGAGAAACTGGGCTGTTGCTGGTGTGAGAAAGCGTGGGTGTTGCTGTACAAAGTTTTGGCTGAGAGGGTGGCTGTGTTTGAGAGTGCCATTGTGTTTTGTAAAAACCAGAAAGTGTTTTTTGTGTTTATAAAACTTGTTTTTATTTTTGTTTTTTTGGGTTTCTTCCTCCCCTCTCCCTCTTTTTTTTTTCTCTTTCCTTCCTTGTTTCTAGAGAGAGAAACAGGTTAAGAGAGAGAGAGACAGAGAGAGAGAGTTTTGGAGAGCTTGCTTGAGAAATATAGAGAACGTGGGGTTTTTATAGGGTTTTCATTTCTTTGAGAGGCAAAAAGGTTTGGTGGGCTTCCCAACTTCAACAGTCAAAACAAAAGGTGGTGGAGGGAGGGTAGTTAGGGAGAGTAGGGGCATTTTGGGAATTAAGATTGGGGTTGCATTCTCAGGGTTGTTTTTGTAAATAAGTGGAATCAGGGGAGCATTCATATTAAGGAGGAGGGGTATATTGGTGAATAAGGTAGAAATGCTTCTATATAAATTGGCACGAAATTTTACACCTACCCAATCGATGGCTCCCACTTATAAATTATCCATCACCGACCCCGACATAGCTCATGGGATTTGTTTTTCTCAATGTCGTACTCTTTTTTTTTTTAATAGATTTTCTCTTTTTTGATCGAGAATGTAATGGATTTAGGGTCGGTTTAAATACCGCTTATCGTTAAAAACTAAAAATTAAAAATATTATAGTAAAATAATTTTTAAATCTATAAATAGTACTGTGAGATTCAACTTTAAAGTTTTTTTTTTTTAAGTATTTGTGGGACTCGTGAACAGTGTACAAGATCCACTGTTTAAACGCCAGACACTAGACACTGGACACAATCCAAACAATCACTTAGTTAACTAGTGTCTTACCATGTTAAGGAACATTTAATATTTTTTTTAAAATAAATCAGGCTATGCAACGATTAATAATTTTGAATTGTTAAAAAAAAACATATGCATTACAACTCATCGTAAGAGAGTATTTATTACTCTTTAACCTATGACTAGTAGAATATTCATTACTTACACCATTTTGTTTATATTTTCCAAAAAAGAGGAAAAATATTCTCCAAAATCATTCTATTTCCCATGGTTCCAATCAACTTGTGGGGGCAAAAGGTCGATAAGAGAAATGGGCCTGCACTTTGGGCCCAAAACCCACGCCGAGAATCATAACAATCCGAGGACGGTCCAACTCAACCTATAATGTCCGAAGTGAATGGAAAGGAGTCCAAACACGAATTGGAGAATCCTATGAACAGTGCCGAGGATAATACCACCTCGGACAATCAAATTTGGAGTAAACCTTGGAGCTCTTCCAGTCAAAGAAAACATCCTAGGAGGTTCTACCGGCCTGGGCGAATGTAGTAGATACGTGCACCAGGAAAATATCCCAAAAATATTAAGGAAGAAAGCTGCCAACCCCGCATTGAATGACTCTGCAGCTAATCCCCTGGCCGCATTTATGTGGAGAAGACACCTGAACAGTGGTTCCCAACCTTACATCCACTACACCGAAATTTCTAGAAAAAGTGGGATGGGACAAGTATCTCCAGAGGCCGCTACAATGACAGGTGGAAGGCTCAAAGAAGAGGGGGAAGGAATATAAAAGGAGAGTGAGATACCAGAAGAAGGAGGACGGAAAAAAGAGAAAAAAAGAAAGAACATAAAATATCAGTGAGACGATCCTCGGATTAGGGCCGAGACTAATTTCTTGTGTTCAAGCTTTTTATAAGATTTCATCTTGTGGTCTTAACTTCTCATGTTGATTATCTAAGTCCAACCTGATCCAGTTTTCTCTTCCCACTTTCTAACAATTCATTGTTTCGGGCCCTTTGGGTTGGGCCATGCAATTTCGGGCTAGTACGTTGAAGCTGTGTCCTTACACAACTCAATTAAGAAGAAAAAAAATTGTCATCTAATAAAGGATTTAAAATCAAATTTTCATTTTAAAAGATAAGATTGAATTTTACTTACATTAAAAGAAATTCATTGGTATTTTGATCCAATAAGGAAAAGCAATCATAAAAGAGTGTTTTGTTTTTATCCAAAAGTCTTTCTTAAATAATTTAAATTTCTAAATTGTTGTCATTTGCGTCGTGAAAAATGTTGATGTAATTCACATTTTGGTGATATCTCATGCAATTATAATAAGATTTTGTTAAAATAATACTAAAAAAATCTACTTCAGCATTGAAATGGCAAAAAAATAACCATGTTTGCAGCCAATTGTATTTATTTTTTTCTCTAATTTTCTTTTTTTAGCCCCCTTTCCTCCTAATTTTATTTTCTTTCCCCTTTTCACCATTGTCTTCTTCCCATTATCATTTATGTGTGTCTTTTTCATTCAACCATCCCTAAAATAATCATAATAATAATAAAATAAATAAAAAAACAAAACAAAAAAAAACTTGCACTTACATTGGAATATATTTCTAGAGAAAGAACTCAAACTATTGGTAGTAGGGATTGCACTAATGCCCCATCTTATCTCGCTTGACCAACTTTGCCTTTCTTCAATAAACACGAATTTGTTCCCATGCCGAAGAGGTAATGAAACAAGGACATATTTTGCTCACCCTACCTACCCCTAAATGTTTATCTCCATATTTTTTCTAACATATAATTTAATTTTTTTTATATATACTAGTTATATATATATATATATATATATCTCCAACACCTTCGCTCTCTATCTCGCTTTGTTGTCATCCCTAATTAGTAGAGATAAAGAAGTTTTTAGAGAGAAAAAGACAAAAAAAAAAAAAAAACCTAGCAAATGCCTTTTTTTTTTAATTCCCATTTAAGTTCTTATGTAGTTATTTTAATATTAATATCATTTATATAATTTTTATTATAATTAAATGACACAAGATATAAGTCACCCATGTCGATCAGCATTTTTCTTGAGGTTGATTACAAGAAGAAAGAAATTGAAAATCGTCTTAAAAAAATTAAAAAAAAAATACTTACGGAATAAAATGAAACAAAAGAAAAAAAAATTAAGAACCAAAATGAAAACACCTATATATAAAAAATAAAAATAAAAATAAAAAAAAGTAGGAAAAGTGATGAATTCATGGTTTGAGTTAAAGGTAAAGGGCCCTCTTAAAAGTACGTACGTGACTTGTCTCAGAGATTTCCAAAAAACAGTACTCTTCCAAAAATGGCCCAGCCTAAATATTGGGAAGGGTACTTCGACCCCTTTTCTAGTAATTTCCAGTCCTGTTTTATTGGTTGCAATGGTTGGCAAGAAATAACTGTGAAACCACGCCATACTTTCCTATCATTTTACCAATATTTTACGATCAAAACTTCATTCTTTGACCAAGTTAGCATCAACTAAATCATGGCCTAAACATGAGCTTGCTAGGTTTTGATGCTTGATCATTCATGAATCAGGTTCTTAAAATATGGATGTAATATTTTAAAGTAGCCCCGAGAGGGGTGGCCTGGTGGTTGGGATCCGTGAATCAGATTTGTGGTCCCATGTTCGAGCCCGGGCGAGTACCTGATGAAGAATTTGGGTATCCCTGATGAGGAGATCCTGATTACCAGCTCTCTCGAAGTGCTAGAGTGAGGTTTATAGTCATTCCAGATCACAGTAATTATAACTCAATCTAACATTCCCTAACAGGAATGCCCCTATAGTTGCGCCCAAGAGGTGAGTCTCAATGGTCGCCTCTGTCTCTCCATTTTGTTCATAAATATATATATATATATATATATATATATGTATATATATGTATATATATATATTGAAGTAAATGGCAAAAAGTCAATCCAATTTATTTTGTTTTAAGATTTGCGAACTCTTGGGATTATAATAATGTAAATTAGATGGCGCAAATAATTTTTCTCTAGTCATCTCTCTTTCTCATTCATCTCCATAATCTCATCCTCGTTAATCTTTATTTTAATCTTGATAAATATGGTTGTAACTTATAACTTCTGACTGGTACAACAGTTATGCATTATTCTTGATAAATTTTTCTTCTTCACTATTACAAGATTTCTTGTTTGCCTCACCAAATGTTCTAAACGGATAGGTAAACATGTATAATATTCCAAATTCGCCAAGTCCTCTACAATCCTCGGGATTGTAAAAACTGACTTTCTTAAAACCTGAAGCTTGGGTGACCGTGGCTTTGTACTCTGCATGCATTTATTAGCTTGTCCTTTGTAGTAAAAAAAAAAAAAAAAAAAAAAAAAAATCGTATCTAGTACAAAACATCTTTAAAGTCCAAGAACAGTGGAAAGCACCAAGAGGTCCTATCACAGGACTCCTATCTTTTTTTGGTAAAAAGGAAGATGCATTAAACAGAAACTAAGGGGGAAGGGAGGGCTCATAGGACTCCTGTCAATTCTTAGGAGTGAGAGGCAAACTTGTTTCAACCCAATAATCTCAAGAGAAAGTATTTCTTTTCACAGTTATATGCCAATTACCAAGCCAATCATGTAATAATCCAATTAGTAAATACCAAGTTATTTAATTTTATAATCTTTTGTTAGAATTTGTCACTCTCCCTAATGCCATTTACTTAATTATTAGCTTGTTGCATGGTTGATTTGGTGTGAATCCCATTAAAGAAGACGTATACGCAATACTTTACATTGTTGTAATAATGTCCCAACTGAAAATTGCATTGCTATATTTCAACTCTTTCAAGGTTGTTCCATTGAAGGCTTGATGACTTGGTGGACTGGTGGGGTAGGTTTTTTCATTTTGAACCAGCAAATCACACGGGTTTGCATATTCCATAATATGCCCCATTGACTACACTAGTTTTTTTTGTTTCGTATGATAAGCAGCTACGTACAATATTTCCATTTCCTATCTCCTCCCAATAAACAACAGCTAGCTATACACTAGTTTGAATTTTGATTTGTTCAATCGTCAATGATCAAAAAATAAGTTGCGGTTCCAACTCCCCAGCCAACTATATTTCAACTACAACTAATTGCCTTTCTAGCTAGAGTCTGATAGACTTCATAGGAATCTCAAATCTGTTCTTCTTCTTCAATCATAGGCATGGAGATTTGCAGTTTAGGAAATCCCATCACCAAGTTGAGAAAAATCTTTTTTCATCCATAATCTCTGCTCTCTTTTTTTTCCCCCTTTGAAGACAGGTAGATAATGAAAGTGAGGAGGTCGGATTCGATTTACAAAAATGAAACACCTCAAAAAATGTTATTATTAATGAACTATCACTTTAAATCTCCCATAAATCATACTTTTGAAACTTTGAATTGTCTTAGCCACCCTACAGCTTTAGACCAATAAATCTGCGTAAAAAGCTAGAAAAGAAAAAGGATCCGTGATAAACTTTCATGCATTAATTAGTTGCAAAAGTAATGGTAAAAGTTGGCAATCTCATGGTATGCAATGATTAAGAAAACCTGACCCAACAAAATTAGCGTGGAATAATTAAGGAAATGATGCAAGGTTGGAATGTGCATGTGTGTGAATTGTAATTGACTTCCAACAAGATATCAACCCTCAAAGAGTATTGAATCTGATCCCCCATTCAACAATTTGATTGTCCGGCGCAGCCATGAAGTACCATTGTGAGTACCATTGTGAGTCTGTGACGCAAATGCCATAGAAATAATAGTGTAGTTGTTCACCATAAATCTTTTTTATTAATAATAATAATAATAATAATAATAAAACCTTCTTCGTAAAGAGCGTATCAGGGAGAAAGCATTATTATATGAATATATCCAATATATCTCTTTTATATATATATATATATATATATATTATGTATATATTCTGTGTTTAATATTAGTTAGGACATAATTTTTTTACAAAAATACTTAATGCTTTTTATTCAATAAATTACTCCAAACCGAACGCATTGGCAAATGTGCTAATAATTTCCATCGGCCCGGTCCAGTCCAGGTCCAAATCATCAACTGCCTCGACCAAAGTCCAAACTGCATGTGAAAAAAAAGAGAGATTCTTTTTTTGGTTGAATTTCTGTTCTAAAGTGTGTTTGCACCGAGTGAGCCTACGAAGGGGTAAAGTGTTGGTCCAAAATTTTTTTTCAAAATGCAAGTAGCAGGATTCAAACTGGGGAGCACATCTAATCAAGCCTAATATAAACACCTTGAGACCGAGAGCCCAAACCAAACCCCAGGATTAGAGAGATTCTTTTTGTACAGTATTATTTTTATTTTTTTTCTTTTTTATTTGAACACACAGTACTCTTTTTTATATATAAGGAAAGTACGGTACTCTTTTTTTAAGTAAAAAGATGAATTTTTTTTTTTACCAAAAATTAAAAGATAATTATTTTTTAGGGTAAAGTGAACGTATCTTGTAGCTATATATAATATATATGTATTTTGTTATTATTTTTTTACCGCTTTTTCAATTTTTAATAAAATGTTTTTAAAAATGAATAAACATACATTAATCAGACCCATTTTTTTATAAATACGATAAAAATTTAGCTTAAGTTGTCTATTCCATAATTATTTTTATTTATCATCAAACCAAAACATGAGTTAAAGCTAACTTGAATCCCACATATAAAATATGCATTATCATTATGTAGCTGTTGAGTACCACTGGGAACGATGCACCTGTACTAGCATTAATTCTAAAAAAAATGTTAAACACGTACGAAGAAAATCCATGTAAAATTGTAAACTACACGGTGAGTACCTATCAATACTTCTCGACTAATGCTTTTAACACTTTGATTGTCTAAACGAATATCTCGTTCTTGTTTCTTTTCTGTATTGGTCCTACACAAAACAAATAACAAAGGTCTACGTACTAGGTTGAAAGCATGCACAAGAAATGAACCGTTTTCATTTGTGGTTGAATATGAATGTCAAATTCACCGTTGACATGGACTTTATGTGGTTGAATATGAATGTCAATCCATGTCAGAAATGCACATTGTAAGGAAACTTTTACAATATATATTCATAGTTTTTTTTTTAGAAGTATGATATCTTTATTAGTAATAGGGTTGATAAATAGTAACTTTGTGACATTCATAAGTAACTTATGTCACTTTTTTATCTTTTAAATATTAACTCATGTCAAATTAACGTTACAATTTCTGGTGTTGCTTATTTTATCACGTTGTGATATACAGGTTATTAAAAGGGTAGTCTCTTTCATCAAATCTAAAGGTAAGTTTCGTCATGTCATATAATAACCCATATGTTATTTTATTCATTTTGGATCAATAGTAACATGAACACATATGATAATAACTTTGTCACATTTGCTAAAACTCGTGCTACATTGAACAGTAACTCCACGATGGATACCAAATTGAAGGTCCATAAAACTACCTGCTAAAAGATTTAATGTGGTCCACATAAAGATTTATCCTAATTAATAGTTATTTCATATTTACATTTATTTTTCTTTGTTTAATATTACTAGTGATAAATAAGTATCTCACTTCTTTTTGAGAAACCAAATATCTCACTTCTTAAGATTACAAATCTGAACGGTTAATTGTTAATAGGTGTTTAAAGGCCCTCAACTGGAATAAGGTCCAATAATTTTAGTCTTTTAGTATTTATTCCCTGTTTTGGATGAATTTATTTTGTTTATTTTTTATGAATCCATTTATTTTTTTTATGGTATAAAATTATTGTTATACCTTGAAAAATATAATATTTTAAAATTTTGTATATTCCCTTTTAAGATAAAAACATACTGAACAAAAAAGACCCTTGTCACAATCTAAAATAAAATATATTAATTGATTTTTTTTAAAAAGAAAGTGTTTGACACAAATTAAAGATCAGAATACTCTCTCTCTCTCTCTCTCTCTCTCTCTCTCTCTCTCTCTCTCTCTCTCTCATATAAATAAGTATTTTCATCATTTACCAAAAAAACAAAAGTATTTCCATCTTTATTATATCAAGCTCTTTTTCTCTCTCTGTTAACGTGTATAGTATTATGGGTTTTAGGCCCAACTAGATTACTTGTATAGCGCATATTCTTGTACTACACTCTTGCTTGTACTGCACTCATATGCTTTTTATATAAAAGCACTCATGTATATTCTTTCACTGAGAAATACAATACAATTATTCAGTATTTCTAACATGGTATCAGAGCCACTGCTTTGACCTTTTCTTAGCAGTCTTGTCTTTATTGGTGTTACTCCATTCTCAACATTGCTTTTGCCATCACAACAGTCGTTGCAGCTTCTTGCCATTGAACCTCCAACGTCTTCCAGCCGTTATCTTTAGGTTCCGAACCTGCAGCTGCTACTGTTGAGGAGTCCCACAACACAAAGTCCACTGCACATGTCATCATTACCGCGACCATTGCTCCGATTATATTTTTGCAGGCACCACTAAGATCGCCTCGCACTAATCTACACGTTGGTGGAAGCCTTGCATCCATCGGAGGTCACACGTGCCCTCACGCGCCGCCCAAAGTTTCTGCATAACAGCTCACGCGCAACACGTGTCTCCACACGCCGCTGCACATCTGGGTTATACTCCACGTGCCGCGTCTTAAGCCCACGCGCCTCACGCGCCTTCATCAACTCTTGCTGACGTCATCAATGATGTCATCTCTGCCACGTCATCTACGTCATCATCCATTCCTCTGCTGACGTCACCCATCCAGGTAGCTGACGTCATCTTAGATCGAGCCGTTGACCAGCGTTGACTGGACTGTTGACCAGGGTTGACTTTGACCGTTGACTTTGACTAAGGGTTGATCGTTAACTTTTCTCCAAGGTTGACTTTTTGCAGTCTTAGGTGCTCCTTACCCAGTTTTTCACGTAGATTTCATTTTTACAGTTCATTTTTGCATATTTTTCTTCTAAATGAAGAATAAGGACAAGTCTTCTTCCTTTTGCAACAATCGTCACCAACAATCCAACAAATGTTTTTGCAATTTTTGCAAACGTTTTGGCCATAATATTGAGACTTGTTATCAACGCAACAAATCAGTTGTTTCCATTTCTGCTGCTACAGTTGCTAACACTGAGAGTGTCCAACCTATGGCTCCCATCTTTGCACTCAGTCTTCTAGATCCACTTTCACCATTTCCAGAGATGATCTTATAAATATCATCGCTAATGTCATTCGTATGGTTGGTAATGCATCTTATTCCTCTTCTCTCTCAGCTTTATCTGGTATGTCTCCTTCCTCTTGGCTTATGGATTCTGCTTGTTGCAATTATATGACACCTCACTCGTCATTATTTTCTGAATTTCAACCTGCACCACACCCTCTTAATATTCGCACAGCAAATGGTTCCACAATGTCTGGTCATAATATAAGTTCCGTTTCGACCTCCAACCTCTCGGTTCCTGGGGTCTTTAATGTTCCTGACCTTTCTTACAATCTATTTTTTGTGGGATAATTAGCTGAGTTAGGTTATCGCATTATCTTTGATTATTCTGGGTGTATTGTGCAAGATCCGAGGATGGGACAGGAGCTTGGGACCGGTCCCAAAGTTGGGCGTATGTTTCCCGTGGACAACCTTTGTCTTCCACTTGTTGCTCCTATTTCTGTTGCTGTAGCTGCTGCTGTTTCTTCTATTCCTTCCTTTGCACTTTGGCATGCCCAACTTAGTCACTCATCTTCCTCTCGGGTTCAAGAATTGGCTTCTAGAGGTTTGTTAGGATTAGTGTTTATAGAAAATTTTAATTGTGTTTTATGTCAGTTAGGAAAACAACCAGCTCTGCCTTTCAATACTAGTGAATCAATATCCACTGATATCTTTGACCTTATTCATTCTGATGTTTGAAGGCCTTCCTCTGTCTCTAGTATTGGTGGATCTCGATATTTTGTTGTCTTTGTTGATGATTACTCTCGCTATAGCTGGATTTTTCATATGAAATATCGTTCTGAATTATTGGAAATATATTGTAATTTTGCAAAAATGGTTGAAACTCAGTTTTTCAAACGCATCAAAATTTCTCGATCTGATAATGCTCTTGAATACACTCAATATGCTTTCCAAGCTATTTTGCATTCCTATGGCACTGTTCATCAACTAACTTGTCCAGGTACCTCTCAGCAAAATGGTATAGCCAAATGAAAACTTCGTCATATTCTTGACACTGTTTGTATTCTCGTTCTCTCTACTAAAGTTCCTGCTCCTTTTTGGGGTGAAGCTGCACTTCATGCTCTTCATACTATTAATCGCATTCCTAGTCCTGTCATCCAAAATCAAACTCTATATGAGCGCCTTTTTGGATCATCTCCAGATTATCATCACCTTCGCTCCTTCAGTTCTGCCTGTTTCGTTCTTCTTCAGCCACATGAGCACAACAAACTTAAGCCTCGATCAAGGCTTTGTTGCTTTCTTGGCTATGGCGAAACTCAAAAGGGGTATCGATGTTATGATCTTGTTTCTCATCGACTTTGTATCTCCTGTAATGTTATCTTTTGGGAACATCGCCTTTTTATCGAGCTCTCTCACTTTCGTGCCTCTCTGTCTTCCTCCTCTATTTTAGATCTTTTTCCAGATGAGGCACATATTCCTTCTGTAGCTGCTCCTGATCCTCCTGTAGTTGCTCATGATTCTCCTGTAGACTTTTCTGTCCAACCACCAGATATCATTGATCCTTTTCCTAGTTCACCCTTTAATGAACAGGTGGAAGATGAATAGGTTGAAGACGAGCAACCCAACCCTAACCCTGAGCTTAGGTCTCTTGCTCTTGCTTTGCCTAAAGATCTTGCACAAGACATTCTACCTTGTTACTCAACTTGGGTAAGATTCATTCTTGCATATTTACTTGACTATCATTGTTATACTGCCCTTGCTACATTGCACGAGCCTCACACCTATCGTGAAGCTTCCATTGACCCTTTATGGCAAATTGCAATGAAGGAGGAACTTGATGCATTATCTAAAAACCATACTTGGGACTTGGTGACACTTCCTCCTAGAAAATCTATGGTTGGTTGTAAGTGGATCTACAAAATTAAGACTCGCTCTGATGGGTCTATTAAGCTCTAGAAAGCTCGTCTTGTTGCAAAAGATTTTACACAAGAGTATGGGATTGATTATGAAGAGACCTTTGCTCCGGTTACTCATATCTCATCTGTTTGTACCCTCTTAGCTGTTGCTGCTGCTAGTAAATAGGACATTTTTCAGATAGATATCAAAAATGCATTTCTTAATGGGCATTTAAGTGAAGAATTTTATATGCAACCTCCTCCTGGTCTCTCCGTTAAATCAAATAAGGTTTGTCACCTTCGACGTGCACTTTATGGCCTTAAACAAGCTCCACGAGCTTGGTTTGCCAAATTCAGCTCTACCATCTCTCGCTTGGGTTACATGGCCAGTCATTATGATTCTGCCTTATTTTTTTGTCGCACTAACAAAAGCACTATTTTACTTCTCTTATATGTGGATGATATGATCATAACTGGTGATGACCTCAGTGGCATTCAAGAACTCAAGGATTTTCTCAGTCAACAGTTTGAGATGAAAGATTTTGGACATCTTAGTTACTTTTTGGGTTTTGAAATCACTCATTTTACAGATGAACTTTATATTACTCAAGCCAAGTATGCCTCTGAACTCTTGTCTCGAGCTGGACTCATTAATAGCAAGACTGTTGATAGTCCAGTTGAGCTTAATGCGCATCTAACTCTTTTAGGGGGGAAACCGTTGTCTAATCCCTCTCTTTACAGACGCTTGGTTAGCAGCCTAGTTTATCTCACTGTCACTCGTCCAGACATTTCTTATGCTGTTCACCAGGTGAGCCAGTATTTGTCTGCTCCACGATCGACTTACTATGCTGCTGTTCTGCGCATTCTTCAATATCTAAAGGGCACTCTCTTCCATAGTCTTTTCTACTCTACTCAATCTCTTTTTATTCTCCGTGCATTTTCTGATGTTGAATGGGCAGGAGATCCCACTGATCGCAGGTCCATCACCGGTTATTGCTTTCTTCTTGGTTCTTCCCTGATTTCTTAGCAAAACAAGAAACAAACTCATGTGGCCCGCTCCAATACTGATATCGTGCCCTTACTGATACCACATCTGAGCTCCTTTGGTTACGATGGCTTCTTAAAGATTTAGGTGTGTCTACATCCTCTGCTACTCCTCTTTATTGTGACAACCAGAGTGCCATTCATATTGCTCACAATGATGTTTTCCATGAACGGACTAAACACATCGAGATTGACTGTCATTTTATCCGCTTTCATCTTGTCCATGGTGCTCTCAAGCTAATCTCAGTCTCCTCTAAAGATCAATTTGCAGATTTCTTCATCAAGTCACATCCTAAGGGACACTTTCGTACTTTGGTTGACAACCTCAAGTTGGTCTCACATTCACCTTGAGTTTGAGGGGGGCTGTTGACGTGTATAATATTATGGGTTTTAGGCCCAACTAGGTTACTTGTATAGCACACATTCTTGTACTACACTCTTACTTGTACTGCATTCATATGCCTTCTATATAAAGACACTCATGTATATTCTTTCACTAAGAAATACAATACAATTATTCAGTATTTCTAACACTCTCTAAAAATTATTATTATTATTATTTTTTATTTTTTATTTTTATTTTTTTTTTGTAATTGGTCACTCTAAAACATGAACGACACATATACACTTCTTCTCTATCTCAAAAAGCATATTTTGTCAATGCTTATAAAAAAAAAAAGAAAAAAGCATATCTTGTTGGTTATGCCCTTAAACCGAATTGCATGGTTAACATTTAAGATGAATAAGTTTATTTCATTTTTTGTATATTATGCTTTATATTATATATATATATATAAATGATGTAAAAAATATATTATTAAATTTTTTTTTTGAGAATGTATTAAAAAATATATTTCATTTTTTTATTATTAAAAAATAATTGTACTACACTCTTACTTATACTGCATTCATATGCCTTCTATATAAAGACCCTCATGTATATTCTTTCACTAAGAAATACAATACAATTATTCAGTATTTCTAACACTCTCTAAAAATTATTATTATTATTATTATTATTTATTTTTTTTTTTTGTAATTGGTCACTCTAAAACATGCACGACACATATACACTTCTTCTCTATCTCAAAAAGCATATTTTGTCAATGCTTATAAAAAAAAAAGAAAAAAGCATATCTTGTTGGTTATGCCCTTAAACCGAATTGCATGGTTAGCATTTAAGATGAATAAGTTTATTTCATTTTTTGTATATTATGTTTTATATAATATATATATATATATATATAAATGATGTAAAAAATATATTATTAAATTTTTTTTTTGAGAATGTATTAAATTGATTTTAAGTGCATCTGTCTTTTTTTTTTTTTTTTTTTGATAAATTGTGAAGATTGTTGCTATTGGTGATCTTATTTTTAAATTTTTTTACTGGTCATAAATAAAATATAACAGATAAAAAAATTGGCCCGCTTAAAAAATTTATTGTTTCAGGCCTAAAATTATATCAAGTCAGCCCTATTTGGCTAAAAGTCACATCTATATTTATGAGATATATAAACTGATGAGTTAAAATCAAATAAACCTTGAGGGGTTGGCCGAATGGTTGAGCATTTGGTCTCAGGATGCTTGTCCTTGGATTGACTGGGTGTGCTCCTCAGTTCGAGTCCTGCGACCTGCATTCTGAAAACATCTCTCGGGCCAGCGCTTTACCCCCTTGTGAGCTCACCCGGCGCGAGCAGTGATTAGTCTCTGATTTTCCGACTTGAGGATACACTGTGCGTCAAGCAAAAAAAAAAAAAAAATCAAATAACCCTTATATTTCTAAATATTATATCATAAGCAAATTGTTAATGCGGAAATTATGATCGGCTATGTAGTGGTAATTTAAAAAGCTAATAATGCACATTTATATATAAGCAAATTAAGGAGTCTCAAATAAATAAGCAATAAGCTTGATGTGTGTCAAATATGTATGACGTGTATCAATTATTATTTACCATGTAATATTGTTCATCGATCCTATATAATAAGTAATCAGCAACGTGTCATATATTGGAAACTTAACTTCAAAAGTAACAAATGGAACTTTAGGTTAGGCTTCTGTAACTATATAAGGTATTAGATTAAATTAGATTAGATGACAGGAAATTTTCTTCTTTTGTTTTTTTGTTTTTTGTTTTACGTACCTATAAATCTTGTTTTTTTTCTATAATTGATGTTAAATTTAAGGCTTTTTTTATTATTATTATCAGAGATTTCCTATTCAATAGAATTCTATCTAGCTATTTATTTTGGTATGCTACAAAAAAAAAAAAAAAAAAAAGAAAAAAAAAGAGAAGAAGATGAAGAAGGAGAGAGAGAGAGAAAGAAAGAAAGAAAGAAGAAACTACTTAGCTATTTGAGACTTGTTAGAAATGAGATGGTAATTATAGTTCACTCTTTGGGGGAGCATATCCCTTTGGCATAATGATAGTATGACCCATCAATTGATAGCATAATGATAGCATGACACGTGAATTGAAAATGACAACTAAATTTTTACCAAAAAAAAAAAAGAAAATGACAACTAAATCGCGGCCTTTCTCTTTGGTTGGATAAATGGTTAGACATGGGTACTCTCCGAAGTTGCATTTTTGGTCCGCTAAACAGAGGTGAAGAGGATATCATACTGAAGAATGTGGCAGGTTTCTTTGGTTGGAACTGGGAGGGGCTGTCCTTTGTTCTTCTCAAACCGGTTTTGTTAGAAATGAAAGCCACCCCTATGCCTTATTCTAGTCAAAGAGAGGACAAATTGTCGTGGGGTCCTTCTCCCATTGGAAAATTCAAGCTCAAAGATGCTTATCGCATAGCAAATGTCATTGATCCTAAGTCTATGAATCGGACTTACAGCAAGGATTGGGATTGGAAAGTTGATGTCATTCCTAAAATAAAGTTTTTCTTTTGGCAATGCAGTCATCATAGCACTCCGGTTCGTGTGATTCTAACCGAAAGAGGTATGAACATTTCTCCTGTGTGTCCTGTACGTAATGCAGCCCCTGAAACAATTATTCTCTTATAGCATGTTTGGGAGTTAAAAAAAGGAGGGGGAGTAGAGTAGAGGGAGGGAGAGTAATTCAATTACTTTGTTTGGAAGTTTTTTAAGAAAAGAGGGGGAGGGATTTGGAGGGGTTTCAACTCCTTCTAACCCCTCATTTTTAATTCCTCAAACTTGGAGAGATTTGGAGGGAGAGTAGAATAGATAAGTTATTGGCCAAATGAATTCCCTAATTTACCATTTCTAAATTAACAAAATTACCTTTTTTAAAGGGCTAATTACCTCCTTCCCCCTCCCTAATTTTAAAAACATCCAAACAATGTAGAGAGGAATCATTCTCCTCTACTCTCCTCCCCACTACTCTCCTTCCCTCTACTCCCCTCTACTCTCCTCCCTCTCTAAACTTCCAAACAAGCCATTAGAGATTGTCCTAAGGCCCAATTTTTCTGGAATCCTTTCTCTCCTCCATGCTCTTCTACTTCCTTTTTTGGTACTCGTTGATGGTGTGCCTAAAAATTAATTGCAAGTCGATGAGGCAGTGTGATGTTTCTGAATTAGACTGGGCTATTATCTTCCCCATTGCGGTCTGGGTGCTTTGGTTAAATGGGAACAACATAGTTTTTGGAAAGTCTTCCACTCCAAAAGACTTGAAGGCCGAGAATCTAGCTAAGGCTACTGAGATGGCATATCTAGGAATTGCCGAGAAACATAGGAAATCTAGAATAAGAATTCAGGTCCGGTGGCTGCCCCCTCCACTCAATTGGTTGAAGTTAAACTCGAACGGTTCGTCTATGGGAAACCCCAGGTTGGCTGGAGGAGGTGGGCTGATTTGCAACGAAATTGGGGTGTGGGTGAAAGGATACGCAAGAGCTATTGGCTGTACTACCAGTGTTGCAGTGAAGCTGTGGGCGTTAAGAGATGGCATTCGGCTCTGTATCTCTCTCAAAGTTCCAGCGCTTGTGATTGAACTCGATGCAAAATTGGTTGTTGAACTCTTGAAAAAAGATGTGGAAAACCCAAATAGTATTAGTGTCTTGGTTGCTGACTGCAGAGAAGGGCTGAAGGAGATTCCTATGGTCCGTATTCAACACTGTTACAGAGAGGCGAACAAATGTGTTGATGCATTAGCACGGAGGAGAGTCACTCTAAAGCAAGATTTTACCATTTTCATTGATCCTCCATCTAATGTAGCTTTTCTTTTAAATTTAGATTCTACTGGTACTTGTTTTTTCCATGATGTAGCCTCTGGTTTAGAGGTCTTTAGTTCTGTTAATAATGCATATCCTTTTCACCAAAAAAAGAAAAAAGAAAAAGAAAATGACAACTAAACAAATAAAAGGACAACTCACAAAACAGTAAGGAAGGGCGCAACTTAGCATTATTTCATGTTAATAATTGAGAAATACTGTCATCATAATATTTTTACAATATTTTCATAATAAATTATAAGCGATAAATTATTATTAGTTATTATGAATAGATAAAAAAATTCTTTAAGTTGTAAATTTAAATTAGAATTAATTACAATTTATTACTTAAGATTTTTTGTAAAAATATTATAAACGTAGCACTTTTTTTTATAATTTGTGAGGACTATATGCTTATTTTTAAGTTTTTGTTTATTTATTTTTTTTAACTAAGAAGTGTCAGACAATTGTACTTGAAATAGCTCAATGCTGTGTTCAGGTCTAATGGGTTCCTCGTCATGACCAATTTGGGCCTATCTCCATCCCGTTTCTCTTTTTATTTGAGGAAATGGGCTGGACCAAAAGTTTGTTATTTTGTTGAATAGATAGAATGATGCAAATAAAGAGCTTGTTGGAAGTTCGAAGAAGGCTCGTGACTATCCCAATTCCTGTAGGCACATCATGAAAGTTTTCAATCCTCCTCTGTTCGCTTAAATAGTTGACTCTGATGTAGTGCATTTGGAGCAAGTACGGTAATTTATAGGGCTATAGCCTATAAATGAAACAAGTAGTGTGTGGACAATTTAAGTCTAGCTTGAGAAAAAACTAGTTTATATTGTTTGTTTAGAAAACAAGCCAAATTCAAGTCTTAAGTTTAAATTTGATTATTAAAAAAGCCATGCTCAAACATAATAATGTATTTGTGAACAAACTCTTGAACATAAAAGTTCTTTGTATGTATATATTTACATAGATTTGAAATTTGATTGTATAAGCTTATCAATAGGTTCATTAGATATTGAATTATTATTTGCAAATTATTGATGATAAAAATTGTCTATTTGCAGAAAATTTCATATAATATTGAAGAGATAAAACATCTTAGTCATGATTTTATAATATATAGGAAAAAAATAATTTAATTAAGTAGTTTGTGAACAAACTTAAGCTTGCTCGACAAGAAAAATGACTAAAGTTTGAATATAAAATCTTGTTTGGTGATGAGTTTGAATTTGGCTTGTATTCGAAAAAAATATTAAATGAATAGACTTTTAATAGTTACCTCGGCTCATTTACAGTCTAATCATTTCAAGTAAAAACATGCATATATCTCTTACCTTCAATCAAAGCTATCTTTTAAAACATATGTTTAATTATTTTAGGCATGTGCTTAATTGATTTAGACGTGTGAGATTTGAGAATAAGCTTGAGTTATGATTATTTTAGCATCTGAAATCCATTTACACGTCCTCAAGTTCAAGGATCACGACTAGCTCGTTAATCCCTTTAATACTAAAACACGTGTAAATGGATTTCAGATTCTCTAAATAGCCTTGTAAAGGAGGCTTTTGATGATTAAAAATGAGAATTTATTCTTTTTATGTTTTGTATGTATTTTAAGGTAAAGAATAAAATCTTAATGCCAAATCAATTACTATTTTTTTTTTTGATTTATGGTGAACTAACCCCTCATATTTACTCTCACGCCCAAACCTGATACTTGAATTTGTAACCATGACCAGCATGCTAATATCAAGTTTAAACCTAATATTAACAAAAACCAACTTAACTTTTACAAAACTTTTACAAAACCTTCCCGCTTTTTTTACATTCTTGTTTCTTTACTTAAATGATATAACTTTTCACTTGACATTCAGAGCATCTACACTGTACTCAAAGAATAATGTAATCCACTAGTTACTTAAATTCTAAATTTCACATAATACATCTCTTAATGCTTTAAGGTACATAACTTTCATCAGATCCTAAAATACACAATACTACAAAGGTAAACATCAAATTGCTAATTTGGGATCTATACATTAAAATTAAAACTAGCTCCTTCCAAAACTCGACTAAGGCTCCCTCTGCTCCAAATTAAAACCTATTGACTGAAAGAATGGAAGGAATGAGCTACACAGCTCAGTAAGGATAAGATACATAAGAATTTAATAAAAATGCATGTAAATCAAATCATTTCGTTTTATAAATATTCAGATAGGAGAACATCTTTTCATGCATAGTATTTTATACTATTTATAATAATAATTTATACGTTTTTCGTAGGAAAATAATTGTTCTCCTTTTTCTTATCAGAATAGTATTACCAAAACTTTTCGGATTGAATTTCCTTCATTTCTTACAAAGTCACCCAATATAATATTAATCGTTTAAAATCATATACATACATACATACATATATATATATATATATATATATATATATTCTTGTTACAGAATAATCTTTTTAACTTAAATCAGATAATTAGTAACTTTGTTTTAAAACTATAAACATCTTGACAAATAAGAAAACTTTTATTTATAAACTTATTCTCATAAAATATTATAACATCCATAGTCATAAAACTTAACATATATCTGATAACTTTTTAACATAAACTTATACTTTCATTAGAAGTTTTATCTTTACAGAACACTAAAACCTTTTCATCAAATTCTTTATCTTTAAAGCACAACAAAACTTCAAAAAATTTTATCTTTAAAGAACAGCTTTTCTTTACATCAGAAACTTCTTATTTTCATGAGAGCTTTCAACTTTTCATAATGCATTTAAACAAAATTATTCTCTCATGATCAATAACATAATATAGCTGTTCATAACATATTGGTTAGTCCAAATCTGATAAGTCTGTACTTGGTGCATGTGCACAACAGAGAAGGCCTTATCACATTTGGGTGCCCTCGTGTGTATGATATTGTCCTCTTTAGGAGGCCTGATGGCATATCCCCTCAAGGTTTTATTCCTCCTCGCCGTCCGTACACATTGGGGAGAAGGCCTTGTTCAGATTAGAGTTACGGGCAGTCCCATTTCCTCTACTTTAAATGGCCAAATAGATAACATTTTTCATGGAAAACCAATAATTTAACCCTTACTGACCGAGTTCAAATTACCAGAGGACATAACCCGAAAACATTTCATACTTATATATCATACTGAAATTCATAGTTTGCATAACATTTCACGATAAAAGTATTTCCATTGTTTTCTTTAAACATCATGTTCGTGGAATTAGTAATAGCATCAATATGTTTAAATCATTACATAAGGTTTCAAGAACTCACGAACATACCTTTGTTTGAAACATGATTGTGGACGTTAGAGATGATGACAATAGGCCAACCCTCACTTGCGCTCACAATCTACTTGTAATGTAGGCTTTTGGATTTCCTATTCTGGGTGGTTCTTTACGCAGAGACTTCCATGAAACTGCCTTCCTCCCGAGTTATCTCACCCCCTTTCTTTTTATTACCACTATATTCCCCCTAGTTCAACTTCCTTCCTTTTTCCCCCAGTCTTTTCGTGAATTCTCTCAACCTCCATTTCTCCCTTAGCTTCTTATATTTATAGCCTAATATTTAGTGGGAAGTTATGATTACTCCTGGGGTTTGTGGTAGAGGAGGTCTAATGCCGTTATCGCGAAATGGGTGTTTTGTTGGAAATGTGGCATTGGAATTGGTTCCCCACTTCAGAAGGGACATTTGGCAGAGGCATCTCCTAAGGTGGTGTCGGAAAACCGGGAGGCAGTGTTCCCGGGCAACCATACTCTCGCCCGAGGTGTACTTTGGTGAACATATACTATGATGGTTCACTTAACAAGTTTCGGCCCAAGCGTAGTGTCACGAGGCCCGGGCCCATGGCCTTGGCAGGATTACAGCCCAGTCTTGGACAAAAAGGGTGGGTCCATAGGCCGTTCTGTAAAGTTGTAGTTTAAAGCCCAAGGCCTCAATAAGTCTGGAAGTCCCATGCCGTACATTAGCTCCCCCTTGATTTGTGCCCGGCCCTCGGGGACGAATCAAGGAAGCTTAGGTAAAGAAGTTGTTCCGAGGAGCTCAATAGGTAGGTACTAAACGTCTAAGAGGCCCATTAATACACCCTAAAAAGGTGAGCCATATCTGACTATTGGTTCAGCAGTCAAGATTGTCTGACGGTTCGCGTGCCAAAGCGGCACGCGTGTGCAGTTGAGGTAGGGATTTGTAAAGTTTCCCGCTCCTCATTTATTAAATGACCTTATCCTCCCATTTGGCCCCTATAAATAGTTCCTTCTGAACCATTTTCTCACTTTTGCATCTTTCGCTCTCCACACTCCTCTTTTGTTGTGCATTCATCTGCGCGTTCCTCCTCCAACCCAGAACACCCTTGTTTCCTAGAGCCCAAAGTAAGTCTCTCTTTCTTCTTCTCTTGTCTTAGTTTCCCTCTTCAATTTTAGAGTTTAGGATGAGTTTTGCTTACCTTCTAAACACTGAGGCATCCTTAGCCACCTTTAGGCAGACATTCAACATCCCTGAGGATATGAATGTGGCGTATTGCCATGAGAGTGAGATCGCTCTCTACAAACGTTCTAGGTCTAGTAACGCTTTCTTTCCCTTAATGACAGTTTTAGAGGGTAGGGTTAGGTTTCCCGTAGACCCTCTTTTACTTAACACCCTTAGATTCTATAGCCTGTGTCCTGACTAACTTCGTCCCAATTTTTATCGAGTAGTTAGTTGTGTCAGTAAGTTGAACTAGATATACGACCTACAGTTGAACCATCACGATATAAATTTCATGTACAGTCTGTGCGGAAGCAAAAAGACTAACTATTATTAAAAGTTAGGGATATGTGGGTACGACTAATTTCATGCCTACCTGATTCTAACAGAAACTCTGCTGGGGAGTATGTTCGGGTGAGTGGTAATTGGTTTGCCGATGAACTCCCCTGTGCACTCTCGCGCGCACGAAGTTGGTTCGTCCTGAACACTAATTCACTTCTCTTATTCTTCTTTCCTTTTCTCTTTTTTTTTTTCTTGTTTATTCATAACTGTTCTATTTTTTCGGGTATTAATTTATCATGCTCTTTCGTTGCAGACAGAAAAAGGTTCAACCCGGACCTTAGGGTGGTGCATGTAAGGGATCTGAATTTTGTGCTTAGATCCGAGATATTTATTCATACGGACGGGCAACTCCGGGCATTGCATCTTATACTCGGTTGCACCCCCATGTACAAGACTTGGCAACCCTTCAGTCAAGCCCTATTGGTGGACAGCCCTTTGCTATCTTACATGGACGAAACCATTCAGTCAATTTCTTCTCCCCTTCACTAACCACCGACGAAACTCGAGACCTCGACCCTCGCTATATAACTGCAGAAGATATCGCCCTGGTCAGGGACGAGTCAGCCAAACGGGTCTCCCCGGCATTTAGGGAGCAAGCATACATTCCCATCGAAGGGGACACAGGTCAAGCGTAAGCAGTCGAACAGGAAGCAATCGGAGGCGAACAAGAGGCAGAGATGGTGACAAGAAGGAAGTTAATCGCGAATCGTTTTTTATCCGACTCTTGATCGCTAGCTCAGCCTCAGCAAGTCCGTGCCAAGGACTGTGCTCCTCCTTCTCCTCCCCCCCATCCGGCTGGCAAAAGAAGAAGCAGCGCATAGATGACCAACCGTTCAGGGTCGCCAGTGATGCGCCCGACAAAATACCTCCTCACCCTTCGGGCGGGATTATGATCAGAGAACTCGTGAGCGTTCCACAACTGACAGCCCGAGGCGGCGCCGAAGTGGGTTCCTTTTCGCAGGCTGTGTAGAACTGGCAGTCCACATTCATGCTCGGTGGTAAGCCCCTACTGGCCACAGCGAGTGCAAGGATGTGGGCCTAAGGTAAGGGGCGCAGAGTGGCATAGAGCCTAGTGAGCGGTCTGCTGTTGCCCGAGGATGTTCACTTCTTCTCGGATGGCTCTGAGGACTCCATTATACGGCGGTTACAATGGCACACCATTACTGTAACCTCTTCATACTCAACTTCTTATTCACTTCGTTGTTTGAATGATTTTGTTTTTTGATTTTTGATGTTTGTGTGGTGTTCCCAGGCCGCCCAGATAACTCATGTGCTTGGTGAAAGGATGGGTGAGCTTGCCAAGGAGGTTGAGCAGGAGAGGGCACTGAAGGACGTCGCCGACGCTATAGCCTGGGACAAGGGAAAGGCTGCTGAGGTAGCTGAGAAGAAGACGCAATCCTTGGAGAAGGCTCGGCTGCTGGTTAAGAAGAGGTCGGCGGAAGTGGATATGAAGTTGGGGGAAACTGAACTTAAGTTGGCGCAAGCGGAAAGCCTGGTCCTGGCCCATGCCGAGGAGGTAGCAGAACTAAAGGCAGCCCTTAAGGTTTGTGAGAATAAGTGGTACAACGAAGGCTTCGCGAATGCCGAGAACTCGGTGGAGCCTCTTGTCCACCAAGCTCGGGCCCAGGGGTTCGAAGAGGGGTGGCTGGCTACCCTTCAAGCGTTAGGAGTGCCCGAGGATTCTCCGCTGAGGAACTTGGAGCAAATTCCCCGCCCAGTTCTTGCTGCTCCCGTTCAAAGCCAGGTTGAGGCCGCCTAAGATGAAGACACCCCTAGCATGAGGGAGTTGGTGAAGGCCATTGACATCCATGTAGAATTCGAGGACCTGGAAATCACCAGCAACTTCAACACTCCCGGGAACGAGGGGACCCAGCAACTGTCTACTGCGGATGCCCCAAATCAGCCTGCCGAAGACTTTTTCCAATTTTTCCCTACCGACCCAGCTGCCTGATGTTTTATTATTTGGTTCAGTCACCAAGATGTGGTGGCAAAACATTTAATTTACGTTTTTCTATTTTTAATTTAAAGTTTTATTTCCTATGATCACTAAGCTATGGTGATAAAACACTTGTTTAATTGTTTTGTTTTGCTTTAATTTGTTTCAATTTTCAGCTTTTGAGACCGAGCAATGTATGACCGCTTATTTCACATGGACAGGTGGAAACCTTATTTCACACTAAGGACAGAATCCTGTCCCCGGTTCAATTCCCATCATCGGACAGGTGGAAACCTTGCTTCGCACTACCTAAAGACAAAAATATGTTCTCAATAATGCTTCTGCGGTTAGCATTCCTCGCAGCGGGAAACTTTACGCATGGTCAATGTGCATTTAATTCGGCTTAGTTATCTAGTTCTCATTTTTCCTAAGGTAAAAAATGGTAATCCCAAATTGCAAGGAGTTCGGAGACAGGTTTCTGTCAGTGTGAAATATGGTTTCCACCTACCCAGTGATGGCAATCGAACCGGGAACAGGCTTCTGTCCTTAGTGTGAAATAAGGTTTCCACCTGTCTGGTGATTGCAATCGAACCGGAGATTGGCTTCTGTCCTTAACGTGAAATAAAATTTTCACCTGTCCGGTGATGGCAATCGAATTGGGGACAGGCTTCTGTCCTTATGTAATTTGAAATAAGACTTCAATTTGTCCGGTAATGGGAACTAAACCGAGGACAGGAGTCTTGTATTTGCTGGATGGAATTAATGGATTAAAAATAAGGTAATTAAATGCATCAACACGAATAAATATCACCCTCGTATTAGTTGATGAAACAGGCGTATGACATAACATTCATATTATACCCAAATACAAACAATGAGTGATAAAATTTCTTTAAGTTATGGACGTTCCACAGTCGGGGAAGCAGTCTTTCATCCAGTTCCTCTAAGTAGTATGCCCCTGCACCTGCGATAGCAGTTACCCTATAAGGTCCTTCCGAGGTCGGAGCCAACTTCCCAGCATTTGTATCCCGCATATTCCCTACTGCTTTCCGTAACACCAGGTCCCCTGCGCTGAACTCCCTTGCCTTTACATCCCGGTTGTATCGCTGGGCTAGTTTTTGCTAATACTCGGCTAACCGTATGGTCGCTGCTTCTCTGCATTCTTCCAACAAGTCTAAACACTCCACCATCAATCTATTATTAAGGGTGGGGGAAAATTCTCCAACTCGAGCATTGCATAGGTTTACCTCAACTGGTATCACAACCTTTGCCCCGTACGTTAAGGAGAACGAGGTTTCTCTCGTGGACCTCCTAGGTGTTATGCGATACGCCCACAAAATGTTGGGCAGTTCTTCAGCCCACCTACCCTTTGTGTTGTCCAACCTTTTCTTCAATCCATTCACAATTACCTTGTTAGTGGCCTCAGCCTGACCATTACTCTAAGGATATGCTGGGGAGGAGTATCTGTTCTTGATGCCAAGGTCACTGCAAAACTTGCGAAAGACTCTACTATCGAACTGCAATCTGTTTTCGGATATAAGAGAATCTGGTACCTTAAATCTTGTGACTATATTCTTTCATACAAACTTCTTAATGTCCAAGTCCCGAATATTAGCTAACGCTTCTACTTCTGCTTCTGCCTCCGCCCACTTGGTAAAGTAGAGACTTCCACGAAACTGCCTTCCTCCCTTGAGTTATCTCACCCCCTTTCTTTTTATTACCATTGTACTCTCCCTGGTTCAACTTCCTTCCTTTTTCCCCTAATCTCTTCATGAATTCTCTCGACCTTTATTTCTCCCTTAGCTTCTTATATTTATAGCCTAATATTTAGTGGGAAGTCATGATTACTCCTGGGGTTAGTGGTAGAGGAGGTCTAATGCCGTTATTGCGAAGTGGGTGTTTTGTTGGAAATGGGGTGTGGTGAGAGTGGCATCGGAATTGGTTCTCCACTTCAGAAGGGACGTTTGGCAGAGGCATCTCCCAAGGCAGTGTTCCCGGGCAACCATACTCCCGCCCGAGGTATACTTTGGTGAACATATACTATGATGGTTCACTTAACGAGTTCTGGACCAAGCGTAGTGTCATGAGGCCCGGGCCCATGGCCTTAGCAGGATTATAGCCCAGTCTTGGACAAAAAGGGTGGGTTCATACGTCGTTCTGTAAAGTTGTAGTTTAAAGCCCAAGGCCCCAATGAGTCTGGAAGTCCCATGCTGTACAATGATTATATGTCATATCTCTAATCTAAAACTTTTTAATGCATAATATAATTTAAAATAACCTCATGACTTACCAAATGCTCATATAACTTATCTCTTACCTAAAAGCAGAGGAACCGAGAGCCTAAAGTCGAATGAGCTCAGACCTGGGGGCTGGTAACACTCACAAAATTTGAAGCTGAAAAATTGGGGTTAATCGTTTAATTTCTTCTTTAGAGTGAGGTTTATTGTTTCGGTGAGATACTGAGAGGGGTGTTGCCGTGTAAGAGCAAAGAAAGAAGCAAAGGAAAGATGAACAAAGATGTTTCTGGTGCAGCAAAGAAAAGGTAAGGGAGAAGATTTTTGTGGGGCACGTGTAATGTAAGGCAAAAGGGTTGGTGAGTCAACCTTTACTTTAAAAAAAATTACTTCCCCCCCCTCCCTTATAAGCTTATATATCTAGAAAGGCCCAAATAACAATATAACTTTACATGTAAGCCCTTACCTTTATAAACTTTTTTCTATCATTAAAAGAGCATATATCTTTTATAATATCACAATATCAAAGCTTTATGCACTTAAAGTAATTAAGATAATAACAAGCATATAAACCTTTACCTTAAACACTTAATTAAACACCAATAACTATATATCTAATAACTCAACCACTTAATATAATTTTGTACATACTTAGTATATATTCATAATACAATTAGCCATTTCAATTATTTATAATCTTTACAATTCTTATTCAAAAGCATTATAAAATAATATGTTTATTAAATACTCTTCTATTAATTATAAAAAGAAAGTGGCTTAAAATAATAATTAACTATTCAAACACATAGTTTAACTATAAAGTTGGGTTAATTAGGGTGTTACATTTACTGTGGTGGAAGTTAAAACTTAAAACTATAGAATTCATTTTGAGATTTTAAAATGCAACAAATTTATATGGGTCTACTTAATAAGTATTTTTAGAGTATTTTTTATAGATCATTTTAGAAAGATTTTAATATTATTTTTATGAAAAAAAAAACTGTTTAAAAAAATCAATTACTCTTTCTTTTTTCTTTTTCTTTTTTTTTTTCATAAAAAGTTGATAAGTACTACGTTCACAATATTTTCATAATGAATTATAGGTGGTAAGTTATTTTTTGTTCTAATTTGAATCTATTATTTAATATTATGATTGGTTATGAAAACAGGAAAATACTTGGGTACTCCCAAAGTATAGTGAAATTGTGCTCCCTCATCCCACATTTATAGTGAACTTCAATGTAAATTTAATGAGTGGACCCTGTAGAGAGTACCTTTCACAAAGCACCTAAGAACTACTCAAATTGAAAGATACTATGTGTAAGGACACAAATTTTACGGTAGTTGGGCTGGCTAACAGGATGGCTGGAGGCCCAGAACATATTTAATACCCTAACAATGCATTTATAAAGAGAGTGGGTTGAAGATTATTAGATTGGACACGCATGGGTTGAAAGCCCAAATAGGGTAGTGAACAGATATGTATTAATAAGATAGTCGAGGGTTACAATACTCTTTTCAACACTGTCCGAGGAGAATATCAGTACAAGTATTGGTAGAACTTCTCTCTTCCCTCCTTTTCTCTCTTTCTCTCTTTCTCTCTATTTATATGCCCTCCCCCTTGCATGGGCGCTTTTTTCTTTATTCTTCTCCCATCCGTCCCTTTCTCGAGCCTTCCTGGGGCAGCTGTAAAGGAGGAGGTCACTGTTCAGGAGTCTTTTCTCATTAATGCGGCCATGATGTTAGCTGCAGGGTCATAAATGCGGGGGCAGCTGCCTTTTTGCTTACGTCTGATTTCCGCCATCTGTCTTTACGGTTAACACAGAGCGAGGGGTTCTCTGGAAGAGATAAGATTGAGACTGGTGCATTGATCTGGGACGCCTTTTTAATAGTCCGAGCAGAGGACCTCCTCGGACAAAGCTTTCCCCTACGGGATTTACACCTCGGAATCGGGTTAGGCCGGGCAAATGCTTCATGAGGTGCATTCTTCAAAGGTGTAGGTCTCCTCGGACAGGCCCACGGCCCAGGATCTGATGTTGGGCCCTTTGCCCCCACAATAGCCCCTCAAAGTTCCAGTGTTCTCCTTTTATCCGAGGAGAAAGGTGGGACTTTGATTACAACAAGGCTGAAACCCATCAAGCGCTCCAACAAAGCCACGTGGACGTGACGTTTCGCGAGACTTCCACTTTCCAAAGACGCTTTTGAAGTTGTAGCGCATCCTTTATTACTCTGGGTGGCGCTCTGTCCCCTCGATCAAAGGCTGGAGGTAGATCGTACGGCTGGGATTTTCCTATGAAAATTTGAGCAGGATAGATCCCACCACTTTCGCATGCTATATATATAAAAGGCCGTGAGAAGGTGGGTTTCTTCACTTTGCATTCGTTTAAGCGTCCAGCACTCCAATACATCCTACCGGCACTCGTTACATCATTTTAGTCATTCCGAGGAGACTTTTATAAAGATTCCTAGGTTTCTAAGAGATTTTTGAACTTACAATACTATCCTCCTTCGTAAGTATTCTCTTCTTTAGTCATTCCATCTTGGTTGAGTACCTCGGCCTCCTTCCTCCTTCTTTCCATCTTCGCCTTTAGGGGAGTTTCTTAACAAACTTTTGCCCTTAGATTTCGATATGGGTAGGTTCAAGAACTTAGTTGATACCCCCGTAGCCATAGAGCGTTTTAAGGCGAAGTATAATATTCCCGAGGGGGTTAGCCTCCGTTACTGTTCACCGGAGGACATTTTAGTTTCCAGGAGGACCGGGGAGGTGGTCATCCCTGTGATTGCCTTCCTAAAAGGGGGGATGTCCATTCCTATGGGCGACGTCACTAGGGAATACCTTAGGAACCATAGATTGTGTCCACACCAATGTGCTGCCAATGTGTTTAGGATTTTGGGGTGTGTGGACGCCCTTAATGAAATGATGGGCCTAAGACTCACCTGGCACGACGTTGTACACATGTACGAATGTCACTCCCTGAAGGAGGGGGGATACTACTTGAAGTCCCGATATCCGGTAGTAAAAATGATATCGTGCCTCCCAAAATCCAACAAAGGCATGAAGGACGATTACGTCATCGTCTCGGGGGCGTGGCATGACGGCCACCATTGTCCGACCACTGAGGGGGAGCCAGGTGGGGTATTTTGGGATTAGATTAAGACAATTATAGGGTTTGCAGTTCAGATTTGATTTTATTTTACTGTATATGCATTTAGCCCCGGAAGTGTGATGACTGAATTCGTGTTTTTTCCTTTTGATTGTCATTACAGACAGACGGTTCGTCTCTCCCAACCTCAATTTCGTGAACGTGCACGGGTTGAATTACTTGCTGCGCTCGGAAGTGTTCCCCCATACGGACGGCCAGCTACGTGCCGCTTACTTGATATTGGACTTCACTCCAATATCTGATAGCTTCCAAGACGTAGGGAACTCTATCCGAGCAGGGGACAAGAGAATTCATCGGATAGACGTGTCTCGGCCAGGATTTTTGGCAAGCAAAGATCTTCCCCCGGTCCCTTGGCCGCTTCAACAAGTCGCTCCCCAAGAAGTTGCACAGAGAGAAAGCTCCACTTCAACTCTACCATCGTTGGGGGCAGAGATAGACCAATTCCACTTCGAAGGGGAGGAAGAAGTACAAACCGAACCTCTTGACACTCAACATTCTGAAACCTCCGAAGACATAGAAGAGATGTCTTTACAGCCGAGGAGGGGATTGAAGGCCTTGATAGCTGGGCAGAACGAGGGGGCATCCTCCAAGGAGGCCCCTAAAGAGAAGGAGACTGGCAAGCTCCCTCCTCCGCCTCCACCCTCCACTACAACCGGTCTTCTTCCTATTCCTGATTTGAAGAGGAAGAAGAAAGTTGTAGATCTGGACGCCGAGGAAGGCGAGGTGTCTCCTCGGCAGCAAAGAGGGGGGAAGCAACAAAGGAAGGAAGATAAGAGGGCCTCACCGACAAGGCCCCGAAGTGAGTCCCATTCCCGGGAGGTTCAGCAGCCACAAGTCTGGTCTCCTCGGCTGCACCTGGACGGGGCTCCGATCACCGTTAACGCGTCCATACGGGAGTTCCAGAATGGCCACTAAGGATACATCGCTGAGGCCCTAGAGCGTCCCTTGCTTCTCCCTCGGGACATGGACACAGTGAGGGCCTGGAGGCAGGCCGACCTCTTTATGTCCATGAAGAGGGACTTAGCCATGGTAAGTCCATGATCTCTATTGTATATATAAGGTTTGTTCATGTCTAAGTTATACCTTTCCATTATCTTTGTGATGGTATAATTTGGTGTTTCTCGTTTCGCAGCTCACTCAGCAGGTCTATGTCGCTGAGGATTGGGTCAGGGACGCCCGCAATCTGGCCAGGGTCGAGACCCAATCCCGCAAGGAAATGGAGAAGACCTTGGGGGAGCTGGAGCATCAAAAACTCGAGCTGTCCAACAAGCTAATAAAGGAAGAAAGGGAAAGGAGGAGTGCTCAGGCTGGGCTGCAGAACGCCCAAGACCAGGCCGAGGACCAGCGGAAGAAGCTACACATGACCGAGATAGAGCTGGCCACTGCGAGGCAACTGGTTTTGGACCTTCGCACCCGAGTCGAAAAGGCCGAGAGAGCTGAGAAAGAGGTCAAGGCGGCGCTGAGGGCGGCAGAGGCCGAGAAAGAGGCTGCGTACCTCCGAGGCATTGAGGAAACTGAGCGGAGGCTTGCAGAGGAGGTAACTGAAGTTTGCAGGGACTACTGCCAATCCACATGGGAGGAGGCTTTAAACGTGGCTGGAGTCCCTGCCGACTCAGAACTTAGGCAGCCGAGGAGGACGTATTTCCACCCGGATCTCGCCTTGGTGCCGGCTTGCCCCTCCTCCTCGTCTCCTCATGCCTCGGAGCAAGTGAGCCAAGCGGTGATTCCACCTGGAGCGGCTCAGGAGGCACAAAAACAAACAGACGCTCCGGGTGCAATGCCGGTGTCCGTGGATCCTGACCGAACCGAGGACGCGGCTCCCTCAGCGACCCTGCCAAGCGATGACGGCCACCCCTCTTCCCAGGCCGGACAAGCTTAGAGTTAGGCCGCTAGGGCACTTTAATTGCTTTTGAGAATAGTTCCAAATTTGTACTTAGCGAGCAGATCATATATTTACCTATTGTATTTCAAATTGGTGAATTAATGAAAGACTTTTGCCAAACTTCATCTGTTTCCAATTTCTGTTTATTTACTTGCGCAAGGTTTATGTCTATGGATAGAAACCCAAAACCCTGGTTTTGACTTAACAAATAATAAGTAATTTAAGCAAGCATAACTAGCTGCCATAACATTGACTCGTTAACTTAAGTAAGAATAAGTGCTTTAAGCGCACAGCCTGAGTGAATATGGAGAACTGGCCATTTAAATGGTTCTAAGGGCATGATCTGAGAGGACGGATTCGTTTGAGATTTCATACCATCTTTAGAGAAAATGAGTGGAAAGTGACGATTCACCTGAGATGATTGATCCGAGAGCTCAGACCTGACAAGTATTGTGCTTCAACATTTAGGAGCGTTAATTTGCCCAAAGTGTGTGGTCTGAGGGACCAGGCACGACCAGGGTTCTGCTCAAGACTTAGTGGTGTTAATTTACCCAAGGTGTGTGGTCCGAGGGACCAGGCACAACCAAGGTTCTGTTTAACACTAAGTAGCATTAATTTACCCAAGGTAGGTGGTCCGAGGAGCCAGGCCTGACCAAGGTTCTGTTTAACACTTAATGGTGTTAATTTACCCAAGGTGTGTGGTCCGAGGGACCAGGCACAACCAAGGTTCTGTTTAACACTAAGTAGCATTAATTTACCCAAGGTAGGTGGTCCGAGGAGCCAGGCCTGACCAAGGTTCTGTTTAACACTTAGTGGTGTTAATTTACCCAAGGTGTGTGGTCCGAGGGACCAGGTACAACCAAGGTTCTGTTTAACACTAAGTAGCATTAATTTACCCAAGGTAGGTGGTCCGAGGAGCCAGGCCTGACCAAGGTTCTGTTTAACACTTAATGGTGTTAATTTACCCAAGGTGTGTGGTCCGAGGGACCAGGCACAACCAATGTTCTGTTTAACACTAAGTAGCATTAATTTACCCAAGGTAGGTGGTCCGAGGAGCCAGGCCTGACCAAGGTTCTGTTTAACACTTAGTGGTGTTAATTTACCCAAGGTGTGTGGTCCGAGGGACCAGGCACAACCAAGGTTCTGTTTAACACTAAGTAGCATTAATTTACCCAAGGTAGGTGGTCCGAGGATCCAGGCCTGACCAAGGTTCTGTTTAACACTTAGTGGTGTTAATTTACCCAAGGTGTGTGGTCCGAGGGACCAGGCACAACCAAGGTTCTGTTTAACACTAAGTAGCATTAATTTACCCAAGGTAGGTGGTCCGAGGATTCAGGCCTGACCAAGGTTCTGTTTAACACTTAGTAGCATGCAGCATAAGAAACTTTAATAAGAGAATTGAAACTTTCATTAGTAGTAATACCTTTTTAGGTTATTTACATTCCAGGGATGCGGTACAGCCCTTTCATCTAAATCTTCTAAATAAAAGGCTCCTATTCCAGCTACTGATAGAATACGGTAGGGGCCTTCCCAGTTAGGTCCCAACTTTCCCCAGGCCGGATTCTTTGCGGTACCCACGACTTTTCGTAAGACCAAATCCCCCGGCGCTAGTGGTCTCAGTCTGACGTTGGCATCATAACCTTGCTTGAGTTTGTGCTGGTAATAGGCTAGTTGAACTGCAGCGTTTTCCCTGCGCTCGGCGATTAGGTCGAGATTGCTCCTCAACTGCTCGTCATTGTGGGCCGAGGTGAATGAATTGGTTCTAAGCATGGGGAACCCAGTCTCTATGGGAATGACCGCTTCTGCACCATACGTCAGGGCAAATGGGGTTTCCCCGGTAGATCTCCGAGGAGTGGTCCTGTATGTCCAGAGCACATGCGGTAACTCTTCCACCCATTTTCCTTTGGCGTCGTCCAACCTCTTCTTGAGACCGCTTACTATGACTTTATTAACTGCCTCAGCTTGGCCATTTCCTTGGGGATATGCAGGGGTGGAGTATCTATTTGTAATGCCTAGTCCACTACAGAACTTTCTGAACGCTTTACTGTCGAATTGAAGGCCATTGTCCGAGATAAGGGTATGAGGCACCCCGAACCGAATAACGATACTCTTCCACACAAACTTCTGGACATCAACATCCCTGATGTTGGCTAACGGCTCGGCTTCAACCCATTTGGTAAAGTAGTCTGTTGCAACGACCAAATATTTCTTACTTCCGACTGCCTTAGGGAAAGGACCAACAATGTCTAGGCCCCACTGAGCGAAAGGCCAAGGACTTGACAGAGGATTCAAAACTCCTCCCGGTTGATGTATATTGGGGGCAAATCTCTGGCACTGATCGCACTTCTTCACGTACGCCTGTGATTCTCTTTGCATATTCGGCCACCAATACCCCTGAGTTAAGGCCCTGTGTGCTAGGGACCTTCCTCCAGTGTGACTGCCACAAATTCCCTCATGTAGCTCCTCAAGGAGCAACTCTGTGGCATCAGGGTGTACACATAACAGATAGGGTCTAGAAAAAGAACGCTTGTATAGCTTATTGTCCTCTGAGAGCCAGAACCGAGGGGCCTTTCTCCTCACTTTGTCGGCTTCAGTCTTGTCTGCCGGCAAGACATCTTCTCGGAGATAAGACACCATAGGGTCTATCCAACTCGTCCCTACACTGGCCTGACAGATACTGGGCCCTTCAACTAATTCCGAATGCCTCTGTATATCTTCCACCAAGATAAGCCGGGGTAGCCCCTGTGCCGAGGTGGTTGCGAGAGTCGCCAAAGAATCCGCGTGCGTGTTACCACTCCGAGGAACATGTCGCAAATTGAATGACTTGAACCGCGATTGCAGCTGTTTGACCTGCTTCAGGTATTTCTGCATTCTTTCGTCGCGAGCTTCTAATTCTCCTCGAACTTGGCCAACGACCAAAGCTGAGTCCGAGAACACTTCTAGGATGTTTCCCCCCATTCTCCTGACCATAGCCACTCCGATCAGCAATGCTTCGTACTCGGCCTCATTATTAGTTGCCGAGAAGTTTAATCTTAAAGATTTTTCGATGACAACGTCCGCGGGAGATATAAAAACTAGCCCCACTCCTGAACCTCGTTGATTGGCCGCACCGTCCACATATAGTTTCCATGACTCGGAGTCTTGCACAGCGACGAGACCAACTGAATTTTCATCCATGGGCATTGCTCCATTTGTCCCTTCTAACACAGGTTCAGCAAACTCGGCCAACAGGTCGGCTAGTACCTGCCCCTTGATCGAGGTGCGAGGCATGTACTTTATGTCGAAAGCCCCCAGTATGGTACCCCATTTAGCAATCCTTCCCATGTAATCTGCACTCCTGAGCAGCGACCTGAGCGGAAGCTGGGTAAGGACCACAACCGTATGTGATTGGAAATAATGTGGGAGCTTGCGAGTGGCATGAATTATCGCAAAGATTGCCTTCTCAAGTGGCAGGTAGCGGACCTCGGCCTCATGAAGAGATTTACTCACATAGTAGACAGGCTTCTGGACTCCATTGTCGATTCGGACAAGTACTAGGCTCACAGCATGTGTGGCTACCGCAATGTAGGCGAATAGGACCTCGTCCGTTGAAGGGCTAGACATGATTGGTGGCCGAGCTAGGTATTCTTTCAGCTGTTGAAAAGCTAGAATACACTCTTCATTCCACTCGAATCCCTTCCACTTATTAAGCAGCTGGAAGAAAGGCCGACATCTCTCCGCGGATCTGGAGATGAACCGGTTAAGAGCGGCAGTCATCCCAGTCAACTTCTGCACTTCCTTTGGGTTTCGAGGAGGTTGTAGACTGTTAATTGCCTTTATTTGATCGGGGTTCACCTCGATTCCCCGATGAGTGACCATATATCCCAGGAACTTCCCTGAAACAACGCCGAAAGAACACTTCGAAGCGTTGAGGCGCAATTTGTGTTTCCTTAAGATCTCAAAGATGCTCTCCAGGTCCCCAATGTGGTCGGGCTCAAGCTTACTTTTGACCACCATGTCATCAATGTAGATCTCAATGCATCTCCCTAGCAGTGGTTCAAACATTTTGGTCATCATTCGCTGGTAAGTGGAGCCCGCGTTCTTTAGACCAAACGGCATCACCTTGTAATGGTAGTTCCCTATGGGAGTCACAAAGGCTGTTTTCTCTTGATCATTTAGGGCCAGAGGGATTTGGTGGTATCCCTGGAAGGTGTCCAAGAAGCTCATTCGTGAATGCCCTACGGTTGCATCCACCAATTGATCGATCTGCGGCATAGGGAAAGGGTCCTTTGGACAGGCTCGGTTTAGATCAGTAAAGTCCACGCATACACGCCATTTCCCATTCTTCTTCTTCACCACCACTGTGTTAGCCAGCCACTCAGGGTAGAACACCTCCCTGATAGCCCCAGCCTGCTTGAGTTTATTCACCTCATCTTTGACAGCGTCAAAATGTTCTTTGGATGAGCGCCGAGGTGGCTGCCTTTTGGGTTGTGCAGCTGGGCTCACATTGAGATGATGACAGATGAACCCGGGATCTACCCCCGGGGCTTCGTAAGAAGTCCAGGCGAACACATCCACGTTACTCCTAAGGAAAGACAACAACTCTTCCCTTTCCCGAGAGGGTAGCTGACCCCCAATCTGGAAAAACTTGTCTGGATCTTGTCCGATAACGACTCTCTCCAACTTTTCACATTGCTCTTCGGGCGGCTCCTCGGCTCTGGGGGGAAACGGAAACGTTGATTGCTACGAATGCCCGACTGAGGTGGTCATCAGCTCGGCATCCTGCTGATGTGAAATGGCAGCTATAAGGCATTGCCTTGCCATAGGCCGGCTTCCTTTTATCTCCTCTACTCGTCCTTCAGACGGGAACTTGACCTTTAGGTGCAACGTCGAAGAAACGGCCCCCAAGGCATGGAGCCAAGGTCTGGTCACGATGGCCGTGTAGGGGGAATATGCATCCACGACGATGAAGTCAACTTCAACTATCTCGGATCCTGCTTGTACAGGCAGCCTAATTTGACCCTTAGGGATGACGGTCTTCCCATCAAAACTGACTAGGGGCGATTCATACGCAGTTAGGTCTTCAAGCCGTAGTCCCAACCCCCTATACAGATCTGGATACATAATCTCGGCTCCACTGCCTTGGTCGACCATTACCCTCTTCACATCGTACCCTCCTATTCTGAGGGTGATGACTAAGGCGTCGTCGTGGGGTTGTATTGTCCCCACCTTGTCCTCATCTGAGAAGCTTAGTGCTGGTCGGGCCTCCGTTCTTGCACGTTTTGCCTCTTGATTATCTGCCTCGGCGGACGTCCCTAAGATAGACATCACTCTGGAGGGGCAAGATCCAGTTCTGCCCGGGGCCACGAAGATAACGTTAATCGTGCCCAAAGGGGGCCTTGACGAGGCAGTCACCGAAGCCCCTGGCCTAACATGATCTCCTTGGTTGTCTGGCCGATAAACGAACTGCTGTAACTTTCCCTCTCTCGCAAGTTGTTCCAAATGGAATTTCAACGTTCTGCAGTCCTCAGTGGTGTGCCCACGCTCTTGATGATACTGGCAATGAAGGCTCTGGTTGCGCCTCAGGGGATCTCCTCCCATCTTGTTCGGCCATTTGAAGTATGACTCGTTCTGGATTTTCTCTAGAATCTGATGAATGGGCTCTCGGAATATGGTATGAACAGTTTGCAATACAGCAGACCCGGACTGCCCACTGTAATCTCTCCGCGGTTTGCTATTGTTGTATCGGTCCGTCCTGAAGTCCCTCCTCTCTTGAAGGACAGCCTTTGCCTTTCCCTTTCCAAATATTTGATCCTCTTCGACCCGTTTGTATTCGTCTATGCGATCCATCAGTCGGCGCACGCTCCTCACAGGTTTCTTGGTCAGAGACTTCCTCAGGTCGTGCTCGGCTGGCAAACCGACCTTGAATGTCCTTACAGCGACATCATCGAAACTTCCTTCGATCTCATTAAACATCTCCCAATACCTGTCTGAGTAGGTCTTTAGCGTCTCTTCTTCGCGCATGGACATGGATAGCAAGGAGTCTAAAGGCCGGGGGACCCTGGTGTTCGTCACGAACCGAGAGCAAAAGGCTTTAGTGAGCGCCTGATAGGATCCAATAGAATTTGCTGCGAGACCATCGAACCATCTCATAGCCGCAGGCCCCAGGCTGGAAGGGAACACTTTGCACATGAGAGTCTCGTTCCGAGAATGGACAGCCATTTTTTGATTAAAATGACTCACATGCTCCACGGGGTCTGTCCGTCCGTTGTATGCGGTGAAGGTAGGTTGAGTGAAGCGCCGAGGGAGGCTCCCTCCCTCGATACTGCGTGTAAAGGGCGACCTTGAAATTTGATTGAGCGCCCTTGTCATGGTATCACTCCCGGTGCCCCTCGAGTACGTATTTCTGCTCCTGCGGTCATGGTGATGCTCTTCCTCGTAGGAGAAAGACTCGCTTGGTGGTGTCCTGGAGCGGGGTCTGTAACTATCCTCCTCCTCATCACCGTAAGAATCATCCGTGTCAGATGGGCTGCTAGACGGACTGCGCCTCCTCTGCGCACGGCGCAACTTCCTCTCGAGATGATCAATTTTGCGTTGCATGGCCTTATAAGTCCGGCCACCACCATTCCGGCGTTGATTCCTTGGAGTATGGTTCGTATGCACGCTCCCTTCGCGATCCTTCTGGCGCTCGAGGTGCAAAAAGTGGTCGATATGCTGAGAATCAGCTGATTCCGCTCTGTCTGATCTAACCATAGTTCAAGCTATAACACACAGGTACAACCGTAATCTTCCCACAGACGGCGCCAATTGTAAGGACACAAATTTTACTGTAGTTGGGCTGGCTAACAGGATGGCTGGAGGCCCAGAACATATTTAATACCCCAACAATGCATTTGTAAAGAGAGTGGGTTGAAGATTATTAGATTGGACACGCATGGGTTGAAAGCCCAAATAGGGTAGTGAACAGATATGTATTAATAAGATAGTCGAGGGTTACAATACTCTTTTCAACACTGTTTGAGGAGAATATCAGTACAAGTATTGGTAGAACTTCTCTCTTCCCTCCTTTTCTCTCTTTCTCTCTTTCTCTCTATTTATATGCCCTCCCCCTTGCATGGGCCCTTTTTTCTTTATTCTTCTCCCATCCGTCCCTTTCTCGAGCCTTCCTGGGGCAGCTGTAAAGGAGGAAGTCACTGTTCAGGAGTCTTTTCTCATTAATGCGGCCATGATGTTAGCTGCAGGGTCATAAATGCGGGGGCAGCAGCCTTTTTGCTTACGTCTGATTTCCGCCATCTGTCTTTACGGTTAACACAGAGCGAGGGGTTCTCTGGAAGAGATAAGATTGAGACTGGTGCATTGATCTGGGACGCCTTTTTAATAGTCCGAGCAGAGGACCTCCTCGGACAAAGCTTTCCCCTACGGGATTTACACCTCGGAATCGGGTTAGGCCGGGCAAATGCTTCATGAGGTGCATTCTTCAAAGGTGAAGGTCTCCTCGGACAGGCCCACGGCCCAGGATCTGATGTTGGGCCCTTTGCCCCCACACTATGCATATAACATTTCTAAGAAGAGTTTCTAAAAATACTATACTTAGTAAATAATTACTAGGCTCATCATACGCGCTTTACATGTGCGATGAGGCTCTTTTTTATTTTGAGTTTAATGTAATTTTTTTAATTTGAATTTGTCTATTGTTAGTGAGGTTACATAAGAAAGAATTTTTAATAAACTAAAATTTAAAATTTGAAACGGAGTAAACTTCTGGGATTAGTATGTGCTAGTTTTTAGGAAAAAATTGTATCAAACGCGCATGAGATATATCTATATCTATATATTATTAAAAGCTGAAGCGTAATATTTATTGTTGCTATGCTCTTGTTAAGCCACATTAGCAACCACGTCATTCATTTATTTTTTATATTTTCTTTTCTCTATTTAAACTTTTCTTCCCCCTATTTTCAAAAAAAAAAAAAAAAAAAAAACTCTTCTTCTCCCTATTAGTTCACACACCTACTACAATTACATTTCTTCAAACCTTTCTCTTTCCTTTTTGTATCTTTATCTCCCCACTACTTTACCGTTATACTTTATTTTTCTTTTTTATATTTTGACTCTTTTTCTACTCATTTTATTTTGTATAAATTTGATATCGTTTTCTCATTCAATCATATTTTTCCCACACAAAAATGTGAGTACTCTCTCTCTCTCTCTCTACTTTTCTTTTGGTGAATTTTTATTCTTTCTTATAACTCTAATTAAGGTTGATGGTTTTTTTTTTTAATGTGTTTTGGTATTGTGTTTTTTTTTTAGTATCCCATCAGAAAGTCTTCTTTTTCTCTTTTAGGTTGAATTTTAGTTTGGGTTAATACTTAGTTTTTTTGGAAACATGAATTTGATGCCTACCAATTGTTTTTTTTTAATGCCTACCAATTTTAGTTTGGGTTAATACTTAGTTTTTTTTAATGCCTACCAATTGTTTGAGTAATAAATTATTATAAAGCCTATTATTTATTCCTTTAGTTTTATTTTAATTTTGGTTAAGATAACATTGTAATTTTGTAATGAGTTTTGATTATTACAATAATTTTCTTATTCCTTAAGAGATGAGAAATTTGAATAATAAATTTGAAACTTATAAAGTTTAGTTATATATTAAGCAAATATAATACACTACAATAGAAGCTAGAAGAATATGGTTCATCTTAAAAAAATATTAATCAAACATAAAAAAATAATAATAACAATAAAATGATATATTTGTAAAGATAAAAAAAGAAAAAAAATACTTGTAGAATTTTTTTTATATATAAAAAAATAGACAATACTTGACATATTAATTACTTTTTATATATTATACCTCATTATATAATATTTATATTTCCACACATAGGTCTGTGGCTAGTTTAAATAAAAAGTGTACTAATTTTTAAGAAAAAAGTTTCTTATATATATATATATTTTTTGAGTTTTGTTAAATTAAAAATTTAACCATATTTTTTTTAAGAATAAAAATTATCTAAGTAAATTAAATTTTTTTTATATTTTTTTGTAGAGTTCAATTAATAGAGCACACGTTAATAAATCAATTTAAAAAAAAATTTTATTAAGATTTTTAATAGGATTTTTCCAATCTACATTTCCCAATTTTTATACGATTATTAAAAGTGAATCTATATATGCAGCAGATAGATCCCCGCGCGCAAAGCCGTAAACCATCGAATCCATCGCCAAAGCCCCTCTCTCTCTCTCTCTCTCTCTCTCTAGTCTCTATATCTTACAGTAAGAAAAGTACCAGCACCGAAGCTCCAGCAAAAACCCTAACCATGGCCATGGTCATGGGCACTCAATCTCAGCTCTTCATCCCACCCTCCAAATCCAATTATTCTTCCCAACTGAAAAACTAACCCACTTATTATTATTATAGTTAGTTATATATTATAGCCACACTGCACACGCATACAACAGTTAGCCAAAAACAATGTCACTCACTCTCCAAAACCTCTTCACAAACTCCACCTCTCGTTTCACCCTCCATTTCACCACCACCACCACCACCACCGTCTCTCTCCCAATCACCTCTCGCCACGTCACTTCCCCTCTACATTCCCGCCATTATCAATTCCTCCCCCACCATCATCATCGTCCTCATCCAATACTCACACTCAGACTCAGAGCCACAAACAAAGACGACGTCGTCGTAGTAGGCGGCGGCGGCGGAAATTTTAATTTCAACTTCGATTCGTTCCTCTCCGTCGCCGAATTCCTCTGCCTCGCTTCTTCCTTGGTCGGTCTCGCGGCGAATCTCGCGGTGCTCTTGAGCTCGAAGAAGGCGGTGCTGGTGGAATTGGTTGGGAGCAAGGTTTGGGCGTGGTGGGGGATTGCGTTGTTGGCCGGTGGAGTCGCGATTGGGTCGTGGATTCGGAGGCGGCAGTGGCAGCGGTTGTGTAGGCAGACTTGGAATAACGGCGGTGGTGGAGTGGTGGAGGTGAATTTGCTGGAGAGGATTGAGAAGTTGGAGGAGGACTTGCGGAGCTCCGCTACCATAATTCGGGTCTTATCAAGACAGCTTGAGAAGTTGGGTATAAGGTTTCGGGTCACCCGCAAGACTCTCAAGGATCCCCTTGCTGAGGTAATACACACACAAAATAAATGTGTTATTTATGAGTTGCTCTTTTACTAGTTCTGGTTGAATTAACTATAAACTATGGGCATGTTTGTTACATTGAATGAGAGTTACAACAGGAATTGTAATCTTCATTATTGGAATAAAATGTGATGTAATGGAATAACTAAACCTATTCATAAGTTTGGTTGTAAGATATATCATTAGGATAAAACTTAAGATTTATTTTAGGAAATATCTTACTCATACAATTATATTTCCTTAAAAATAATATTTCTTAAATTTGAGAGAAAGATGAGTTATTTTTTATGATTTTTTACTTTTATAATTGTTACATATATATGGAAAATTTGTTTGTTTGGAAATACATTAACTTTAGAAATTATGAATAGCAATTACAATCTATTAGAGAGGAATAGTTATTCCTCATTTTATAGAATAGCTATTCATAAAGAATGACTATTCCTTGTAATAAAAATATTACCAAACTAAAGAATGACTAAATCATAGGAATAACTATTACATTACAATGCATATTACAGTTTACCAAACATGCCCTATGTGATTCAATGAAATGAAAGGCAAGAGAATCATGTAACCACTAATCACTTAGGAAAGCGTAACAAATTGTAAGCTCGAGATTGAAAAAGAAACCAAGGAAGAAAAGTGAATCAATAATTGAGGACACTTGGTTAATTCACAATGGAGTTTGACTGGTTTTGTTTACCTTTGGTCCCAAGTCTGGAAAAAGGAGGAGGGTTGTGATAGGTTGACGGGCAGAGTAAAATTCAGGAACTTTATTGTTATAAATGTGCAATGATTAGTTTGGGATTGCATATTTTGAGATTAGCGACTATTGTGATCGATACTGGTGTTGTGATTTGTGGTTGGTTATTTATCAGTTATAAGTTCTGATGCTTTTGTTTGTAGCATCTGGCTATGTCTAATTGAACTTGGCGCTGTTTAATACTTTAAAATAGTATTTATAGCCCCTTGGTCATACAAAGAGTGCGTTACTATATATATGACTACCTTACTTCAGTATTAGGATGGGGAATTGCTCTTAAAATTATGACCAAATACATTGATATTGGATCTTGTACAGTGTTTTGAACCTTGTGACCTATTTATATTTTAATACTCAGAATAACTCAGGCTTCCAATTGAGCAGCTTAAGTATTTATTATGTCCACATCACCCCTCCTAAGTCCCCTGATCTTACAGGCCAACACTAGGTAATAGTCTTTATACAAAATTCAACTCATGTCGAAGTCTATAAATTGCATAATTGTGGCTGAATGTCCAGTTAATACTTGTTCTTATCTTCAACCATTTAAATCTAAACCTCGCAGCAGCCAAAGTGGAACCTTAATTCATAAAATTACATTATGGATGACTTTGCCTTGTTGCAGTGCTTAGATGTGAACCTTCAATGACCAAGAACGCTTTAAGCTCCAACATGATTTTGATCATCACCTCAGTATCAGCATGTTGCAACTGTTAATGCACATGTGGCTCACCGTTTTAGATTGATGCTATCTGTTGATGTGGCTTGCATAAGATGCACGAAGTTCAATTGAGGTGCATCACATTACACCTACATAAAAGCCAGTCTTAGCCAATTTGACCAGATCAATAATACACCGACTTTGGAATTCTATTCTTCCATTGGATTCTGAGTTTATGCACCATGTCTAAAAGTAAGAAGCATTGCCGACTCTTAGTATACATATATACAGCAGCCTATTCTCTTACTTTCTCTTTGTCGCCACCCATGGACGTTGGCATATAGTCAAACCACGTTAATTCTGGTGTTCTTTGTGTTTTTGTTGATTGATTTCTTTTTTTTTTTTTTTTGGTCTTAACTGTTATTGGTTTGAATCCTGGGGGTGCTATTTGCACAACTTTATCTATGATTTTCCCTATGCTTGCTTGAAGTTCCGTTTATTGGCAGTGTTTGAAGCTTAAATTCTATTTTGATCCTTGTCCCTCTGAAGATTGAAGTAGAGATAAGTATAAATGTGTATCATGTAACTCATGTAGGGTGAAAATTGTTTCCGAACATAGCGAATGTTAGGCCCTACAACTTTTTGTGCTGAAGAAGGCAAGAATTATATATGCAAACCTGCAAAATTATATTTATAAACACGCAGGAATTTGATTATTTCAAAACAATTTCTTTTTTTGCATATCTTAAATATTTCGTATTCCAGGTATGCTGCTTTTGTGTAGGTTAGTTTTTATTATCCTGAATTGTGCATACATTATATAGTGGCCGATTTAAGATTGGGGATTTAGATACATGAGAATGTTGGCAATAAGTCTATCAGACTGGCGGTATAAGTCTAGTAAGATCAGACATACTTTCTTGGTGCATAATTTGACTACCAAAAAATAAATATTTCATAATATTAGTTCCATATAGAGGGGATATCGTGTAATATTATATGAGGCTTTAGTTGGTGTTTGTTCCCAGAGTTACACTGGGTATAGAACTTGGGGCACTAGAATTCATGTTCTCTGTTCACAGTACTAAACAACAAATTAGCATGGCATATTCCAGTTGGTGCCTAAACAACCGAGCATTGATTTAGTTGGTTTTGGAGTATTTAAAGAGGCAGTACTGAGCCTAGGAGGATGTGAGTCTTTATGAGTTGATGGTTGAAGTTAAACATGGGTGGAACTGAAATGGCATATAAGGGACCTGGCCTTTTGTACCAGGCATGGCTTTTCGACTGGTTGGCTTGTTGAGGATGCTAACCCATGTAATTGGTGTAAGGAACTGTGGGTAATGACAAAATATTATATTCCAAACTTGTTTGGTGGTAACTTATTTAACTAATTCAATTCTCCAGATTCTCATTTGCTGTAACTTCTGACTCAACTCAACTCAACTCAACTCATTTGTCATAACTTCTAACCATTTGTTTAAATCTTAAAGACTGCAGCTCTGGCTCAAAGGAATTCAGAGGCCACTCGAGCATTAGCAGTGCAAGAAGACATTCTAGAAAAGGAGCTTGGTGAAATTCAAAAGGTGCTTCTGGCTATGCAGGTATATGTAACAACACACACACACACACACACACACACACACACACACACACACACACACGTTAACGATGAGGATATGATATTTGCTTAATATTGTAATGAGTAAGGGGAATTTTACTAGTAGAGATTTGGGGTAGTAGAAAACTAGAAATTGTAAATGAACTAGAGATATGCAAGATTTGATATCAATATTGGTGGATTGTTTGTTTCTCTCCAAGTCCTTTGAATATTTGTTTGTAAGTTTATTCTTCTTGATTTGTGGATGTGTATGTTTTGGAGTCTGAAATTGCATATCAATATCATTGATGATTAGATCAATGGCTTGCAGCCATAATGTATGTTATTTCTTGAAGATAATTTAAGGTGCTGAAAATGCTTTTAATTTGACTTTAGTACTGTGTATGATCTGTAGGAGCAGCAGCAAAAACAACTTGAGCTGATTCTTGCAATTGGAAAGGCAGGGAAGCTATGGGAAAGCAAGCGGGAGCAAAATGAAGAACAAGATAGAATTGAAACAAGCAATTCGGCTGAAGAGGGGTTAAAATGGAAGGAAACCCAACAAATTTAAGCCTTAATACAAGCGAGTAATCAACTTATGATATTGAAGCAACAATTCCTAAAGGAAATTTTCCTAAGACGATTGGACGTGCTGGATATGATCATAGGTATGTCATAGGGGCATTGTTTTTTTCATCCCGGGAAATGTCCCTGGTCTTTTAAAACACCATTATGGAGGTTGTAGGAAAAACAACAAAGGAAGAATAAATTGGAGATGTACTTATATTTTTTGTTAACATGGCATAGCAATGAGATACAGATGGTTCTTCCTGCTGGCACTTGTATTTTGTTATTGGAGGTTGTAGATTGATATATTCTTTTCAAATTTTGGGTGGTGATGTTCGGTCTCGTAATCATATTGCGAGCTCGTTCCACTTCTAAAGCTTTGCTATAGAGTCCTTATTGTTCTTACTTTGTATTAGTTACTGAGTTGATAATTGTGATGACAGACTCGGATCCAATACACCTTAATCCATAATGCAAGAAAAATTCTTACAGGAAGGTTCTTCCCCAAGTGGTGTGAACATTTGAAAGGAAACAATTACAAAATTGGGCTGGTCCATCTCTCTTTGAGTCTGGCCCAGTACTACTAGTGGGGACAATGTGCAAACAACGGTCAGTCTCGGACGCTAGTACCATTTGATAACCGTTTACCACCACAACAGTGAGCGCCAAAAAAATACGAAAAGAGGAAGAACTTATTAGGAAGCTAGAACAAGAACAGAGAGAACGCTATCTAGAAATAATGGAATCTCGTCATCCAATCCCGACTCTAATCGCTTCGTCAACAATCTCATCCTCCTCTTCGACTGGACTTAGTAATCTCCTCAGTCACACTCCTACCATTACCAACTTCTAGGTTTCATTTTGTAAATAACACTGTAATTTACCATTCATAACGTTATGTATACTTGTATGGTGCTTCTCACTTTATTTCTATGATCAAGTATGTTGGAAAATTCAAGCACTAATCAGATTTTGAAAAACCATAATGTGCTTCCTTTTTAAGGCCTAATTTAATTATTCATTTTCGTGCGTGCTACCTCTACTTTCATTCTTTGGATATTGATTAATGTTCAAGAATCAAGATACAACCAACCGCGAGGAGGAGAACTTGACATAGCCAAGAAGTGCCCTTTGGTCTCTCAACTTACGCTAAAGGTGAGTTTTAGTTTGCTGAATATACTCTGTGATCACAATCATAGTTTATTTTTATTTTTTATTATTACTAGCCGTGTGGATCTCCAACACTCTATTCAACAATCTTTGAGTATTGCAATGGAGTTTAATAAATACTCAGGACAACCTGTATTTATTTGATTTGTTTAATCTACTGAAAGAATCTTAAAAAAAAAAACTTTCTAAACTGCCCTCTCCTCCCTTTCAAATTATCTTAAAATCCTAACATTAAAGCATTCGCCTGGGTTCCATTATTGCCTATGCTCTTTGCTTCCCATTCTTCTTCTTCTTCTTCAATGTTAAAAGTTGGGAGACTCTTTGGAGCTGCAATGGCTTCTATTGCAGGATCCAATGTCCTTCCTGTCAAATCTGTTGGGTCGGACCTCAATGCACATTGAAAAGCTTGTTTTCTTCATCTGGTAACCATTTTTTTTAATCAAAAATTAAAATTTTCAGCAAACATTAGCTTGAAAAAAAATATCAGAAAAATGTTGTAAATTGTAATGCCTCCTAAATTTTAGTAATTTTAAATTTCTAATAGTTTTTTTTAACTCAATTCTATACTTTTCCTCCAATTATTTAAAAAACAAAAAAATAAATGGAGCCTATCAACTTGTGACACTGTTGCAAACCCCATACCATTTTCTGATCTGACCTTGGGATATCAACTGAGATGTTTAAATGATAGTGATAAGTGTTAGAGGTTTATCTATGTCATTCTGCCTTTTTTTTTTCCCCTCCTCAAAAATAAAATATCTTTGTGACATTGGCTTCAAATAAATTTATATTTTGATTAAAGTTTCCACTGTCTTTGCAGGTCCTTATCAAAATTTTGTTGATAGTTCTTGGCAGCTTGAATGTGATAATGAGACATATGCTGGTTTGTTGCCAACTAATTTTGAAGGCGCGCCTATGGTTGGGCTGGATGCAATGAAACACGCAAATTCTACCCTTGAGGATTTTGTAAGTACATAGCACAACCTATCAGAGTAATTTTGCTGCTTTTTGAAATCTCAGGGTTTAATTTGTCGCTTCTAAAACTATAAGGTTTAATTTGTTACACCCCCTAAATTATAGGGTTTCCCAAAATTCTTTGATTGAATCAACTGTCACAAGTGCAGCCCTTGACTTTATCTATTTGTGATGTCCGACTTAATTAAAAACATTGTATTATATCATTGATTATCCTTATTGTTCAATGTTGTCTGTAATGTAGCTTTAACGCACAATCTTGTGCTGTCTCGTTCCTTTTATTTGTCAAATATATTTGTATGCCTGCTGGAAAAATTTATCTATATCTAATTGTTTCATGAGCTAATGCATATCCATGTAGCAGTGCAGTTCCTATTTTATGTTTCACGGAATGGACGTAAACAGACCACAGTCAATATTCAAATATTTACCTGTGCTTTATTTCACAGGAAGTTTTCTATATCAGGTAACAATCTTGAAGAAATATTATGCTCAGTTATTTTGACGTGGAGAAACAATAAAGAAATTTTGATTTTGTTGAAATGATAGATGGGACATCTAGGACGGTATATTTCTATTGAAATTACTTGCACAAGGAAACAGAAATTGCTGTGTTTTTACAAAGGAATGTGTCTTTCCCTTTGTGTTTCCTCCCATTTAATGCTTGCCTTGTGGAGTAATGAAATTACCTTGGAACATGTTCAAATGTGATTTGCATTACTATGATAACAACAACAACCAAGCCTTAGTCCCAAAATTTTGGGGTTGGCTATAGATCCTCAATAGACTAAATAGGGTCTGCCACACTTACTAGTTTCCACCTTCCTTCCTATTCTCCTTAATTGACATGTCATTTTTTACTACTTTCACAAATGTTATTAGTATTGTGGTAAGTTAATCTATATATTTAGCTATCATCTATTTGCTTTGTTTTCTTCCTCAACATTTATGGTTTGATTATGCAGCTGGATTGTTTAAATGAGAAGATACTGAATCTACACACCAGTGGAGTTTCTGTTTCAGAAAGAGGATGCAAGGTGATTATACATATAATTCTTTGGGACATAACTAAAAGTATCTTCTAACCTTCTAATTAACTTTCACTTCACTGATATAATTCCATTTGGGATACAGGAAGGACATCAGAGATTGATTACTAAGTTCACAGATGCACTTCAAAGCAACCCATTTAGACCACTTACGGGTCTACTTGAATTTCATGGTCTTTTGACAGATAGGGTACATTTCCTTGCCTACATTATTTTGTTTATACAAATGAAAAACTTTACCCTATGGATGGAGGGAGATGGGGAGAGAGGATAGGGTAAGGTGGCCAGAATGTGATAATTTTGCATTAGCCCCCTTCTCTTCTCTCTCCCTTCATCTCCCTCCCTTCAAAACATACCCTTGAAGTTTGAGTTGATATATATATATATATATATATATATAAATTTTTTTTTCTATTTTTGCTCAATGGGTTTAGGATAAGAGAAGAATTTAAGTCTGCAGAAGAGTATTGGCCTTTGGAAAGAAAGCTTTGTAGTGCAGTAATGAACAAAGAGGAGGTTTGTCTATCATTGGGGTCCTTTTTGTCCAAAATAAAATAGTTATTGTGGGGTCTTTTTCGTTGGTAAGTTAGACATGCACACAGTGAGTCTTAAACTCACGACCTCACCCTCCACCTAGCACTTGCAAGGGGAGGAAGTGACAATTGAGATGGAGTTCATTAGCAGTTATTGTGGTTAAAAAGTATTACTATTACTAGTACTAGAATATGATATTGCTTTGTATTATGCTAAAAATGTTTTTGGAAATTGGCAGACATTTTACCACAAAATTTCTGTATTTTAATAATTTGGGTAATTCATACCACAAGTTACTCATCATTTGAATCTATGAAGTCCATCAGTTCTGTGCTTAAGCAAATTGGTAAATGTATACGTTCTTGTATTTTGTATTATACTTTCAGGGTAAGGTGAGGTACAGATTACAGAAGTCAAGGGGGGAACTAGAGTGATAATAATGTCTAAGGCTCCTCTAGACACAAGGAGGTTTATGAGAACCCTGATCTACATAGTAGATTATACCCTTGACCCTAAGAAAATGGGCTCCATCGGAAAATTTAGTCTCTTGGTTGAATCAATTTGATTTTGTGCATATAAATGGTTTATGAACAAACATCTTTCAGTTTGCATTACATGCTTAATTCCGTTTTTACTCATCAAAACATGTACAAAAGTTGAGGAAAAATTATTCTAAAAAAAAAAAGTTAGGAAAAAAATGAAAGAATGAATGAAAAAAGAGGTTAATTTCTTCATCTTCATTTAGGATATTGGCGTGAGGGCTTTACCTTAAGTGTATGGAACTTGGATTATTTATTTTAAATCAATTGTTTAAATTTTGTGCATGCCCTACATGAGGAGTTCAAACGTTAAGGATAAGAGAACCGCAAGGGAATTTTTTTTCAAAGAAATCTTTGGACTTCCAAGATTTTTTTATAAAATTAAGACACACACACAAACAGAAGGGGGTAGATATCTTTGGCATTGACAATTAAAAATTCCATAAACAACTTTAAACATTTCATACTATTGCTAAGCTTTCAATCAGGTATTATATTTTAATTTTGCATTTTATCAATACTTCAATTTATTTCTGAATGCTTATAGAACAGAGGAGAGTTGATTGGGACACACAAAAGTGAATAGCAGGTTGCTATGCATATAATATCAATTCAAACATAATGTGCCTGCTGCTCAAAATTACATACCAATTATTTTAGAGAATGGATAAATTAAACTGGATGATATCTTGAGAAATTTGTGATTAGCGAACTGAGATCTTTCATGCAAAAAAGAGAGAGATAAATATGGTTTCAAATATATGTTTGTGTCAGTGACATTGAGACATGGTGCATTTAATGCAATGAGAAATTTTATCAATTAAAGAACCACCTTGAATATTGGCAAAATTACAACTATTGTTAACCATGGAAAAAGTTCTTAGTAAAAACAAGATACAGTTGGAGAGAGAGAGAGAGAGAGAGAGAGAGAGATTTTCGTTTTCTAGCACAGATTGTTTTTGATCCAATTGTATCTTGTATATATATATATATGTGTGTGTGTGTGTGTGTGTGCACGCGCGTGTGCCTGTGTGTGAAAATAGAGTCCATATATACTGAATTTGCCATTTCATTTTTTTTGTTTGAATTTATTATACCATAAATTAGTTCCCCATGGACTGAAATTGTTATGCTATTTCTCTTGTTGTCTCGTCACTTTAATATAAGGTATTGTGAATCTCATACTTCCAAATTTCTAAACTTGTGGAAATGCTTTCTTAGAATTCTTTACAGAGGGTAATAGGCATGGCCAAAATTTTTCATTTTAGATTTTGGTTGAATTTTTTCTACCCAGATCTCCATTGAAGATGTGATGAGGGCAATTCATCTAAAATCATCTGATTATCGAATTCTAAATCTTCTTCTATATCAGTTGAGAGGAGAAAAGGTGAATAACTATTATCTGTTCATTTACTTCTTTCTATATATATATATATATATATAGATATATTTTCTCAGGTTACGATCTCTCAATTGCTGAAATATTTTCCAAAATGCTTAAAGCAGTGTGGTAGCAGTTCTAATTTCTGTCCAACAAAATTGATATTATCCTGTATTTTCTAGTGTGATGCAGCTATTACACTTCTGATGTATATGTCTTCCATTGTTCTTCAAGTCTTTGGAGCAAGCATATTTTATAAATTAAATTGTGTTTTCTTTGAGTTGTTTTGAAGGTTAATGATTTGCATATGGAATTTCTATCAGTCGTAGAATTCCTGGTGGAGGTATCCGATGATCTGTAAGTACTTCTCTTTTCATTTCTTTCCATGCATTTTTTCTAATTCCTTGTGGAAAGTTTTAGTGGACAATATTTTACCCTATAATTGGTATCTGCTCTTTCTCTTTTCTATATGATCTCTATTTCTGTGTCAAAGAACAGTGCACCGCTTGAGATGACGGAACTATGCCCGGCTACTTCCCTACATCTGAATCTGCATTTGCTTTCAGTCTATTTAGGTTGCTCAAGTAGAGTAGATTACTAAAAATTTTGCTGCATTTTCAGGAAAATGCTTATTTGTTATGTTTTCAGTGAGATAACTAATGCTATTACTTTTCAATGTTGAAATATTGCGGCAAGTTTGATGCTAGTTTTACTCAATACTGAGGTGACACAAAATGTGTAGGATTGACTATAAGGTCAGATCTTTTATCATCGTCATGGTTTCTAACTATTTTGTTCTCATTTTAATTAATCCAAATCTTACTCCATAAACTATGGTTTTCCATGCAGGATGATTTACTAAAGAACAGTTTCAATGTTTTGCGTATGTTCGTCAAAATATATGGAGCTTCAAGAGCCCCAGCTATGCTGGTGAGTATGCCAAGCAGTTCAGCTAGGCACACTCCATTGCTACATGGAGCATCAACACACTTGTCTATAAATCACTTGGAATATTTATTTCCTCGCAATTTTGAAATTACAGTATATTGGGATTATATCTCTGCCATCAACTTTGATTTTTATTTACAGTACATTTTCTTGAAAACTTACTAGGTTGTCTTTAGGTGATCAACATACTCGGCTGCTCTTATTTCTTGAGTACTAAATTATGAATGTTACCTTGCTCATGTTGCTCTAGTTTTACTCAAAAAGTTTTTTCCTAGCAATCTTAAGTCTTAACTGATAGCAATCTTTTTGGTAAACTTTCATTTTCCCCCCTCAGGTGAAATACATTACTGAGGCTGAGCAGAAGTATGACAGTTTATTGAAAACCTTGGATCCCCAACTAGCTTTGAATTACCAGAAAAGACGTGATGAAGTCATTGAAGAAGGTGGTTTCCAAATCTGGACGCTTTGATAATATTAAATTAATTAAATTGACTATCTTTCTTCTCTTAACATAATTTATCTGTAATTTGAATTTTCCTTAGGTGGGAAGATATATGGACACGATCTTCGAACATGGAGCATGCCAAATGTGATTGTAGATGAGGAATTATATCGCTCTAATTTCACAAATTCTAAATGTACAGACATATCTGGGTAGAGATGGTTCATGGTTGAATAAAAAAGGGTGAAATTCTAGTCCATACCATCTGATTGATGTAATTTGCGATTTTAGCCCATGTTTTTGAATTATGTTCATTACCAACTGGTATTTACCTTACCGGTGCATAATTCGGTGCATTGTAACTCCCTGTTCCATATAGGCTCAAATACCCTACAACAGTTAAGAGTACCAGGGTGTTTTGGACATTTTGGCCTATTCCAACCATTCCATTTGAAAACTCTATTTTAGCAAATAAAGTTTTTCTCCAAACTAGTTTTTAGAGAGAAACTCTTCAAACTCATAATATATTTTTTATATTGAGTGTAAATTTTGAAAATCTAACCGTTAGATTGTATATTTATACTTTCAAAATGATTAAAGATCAATAGCTATGTCATTAAAAAAATGTTAAAAAAAATGTTTATTGATCAAATAATAAATAACATCCGACTTGAACGAAATTTGATATGCATGTTAAGAAATTAAGGAACATGAAATTTAACAGTTACATTTTCAAAAATTAGACCAAAAAAAAAAAATATATGAAAAGTTTAAAGAATTTTTCTCCAAACTATTTTAGTGAGAAACTTTGTTCTATTTTAGCCTAAAATAGAACATTGATTTAGTTGAATTTTTTTTTTTTTGAGACTTGGGTTTTGGTAATTTTCCCACCCCTAAATCAAAACCTAATCAGGGTGCATTTCAATTTTTAATTAGGCTAGTTCAAAATTTTGATTTATTCCAAAAAAAAACTCTGGTAGCAAATTATTATGGAGAAATTGCATTTTACCTACCTGTGGTTTGGCCCGTTTTAACAGTGCCCACCCATGGTTTAAAAGTTATCACTTAACCCAACTGAGGTGACCTCCGTTAAACCCCCGTTAACCACCTCTCCCTTTTCACCGTTAAAAATAGGGGTAAATGTGTCTTTTTCATTATATTTTATGTCTCTCTCCTCTTTTCTCTTCTTCTCCTTCTCCTTCTTCTTCTTCTTCACATAAAACATAAAGAAAAACCAATACACCTACGGTCACAAACAAAGTCACAAATCCATGTGAACATATACCCACATATTCACTAGCCTTCCACTGCTAAATCCAAAAATTGACTACTTAATTCTTCATAGAATAATTACAAAATAAAACTCTAACCCTCTTCTTTTGCTGGGTTCTCTAAAAAAAACCCAAATTTGCAAGTAAAAAAAAAAATCTGCAAAAAAATAACCTAGCAATCTGTTCAAATTGACTACTTAATTCTTCATAAAACATCACAAAATAAAAATCTAACCCTCTTTCTTTTGCTGGATTCTCTAAAAAAAATCCAGATTTGCAAGTAAAAAAAAAATTTGCAAAAAAAAAAAAAAAAACCCAGCAATCTATTCAAATTGACTACTTAATTCTTCATAGAACAATCACAAAATAAAACTCTATCCCTCTTTCTTTTGCTGGGTTCTCTAAAAAAAACCTAGATTTGCAAGTAAAAAAAAAAAAATCTGCAAAAAAAAAAAAAAAAAAAAACCCAGCAATTTGTTCAAATTAACTTTTAATTCTTTATAGAACAATCACAAAATAAAACTCTAATCCTCCTTCTTTTGCTGGGTTCTCTAAAAAAACCCAGATTTGCAAGTAAAAAAATAATCTGCAAAAAAAAAGAAGAAGAAAAAAACCAGCAATCTATTCAAATTGCTAGGTTCAAATTTTTTGGGTTTAATAGATTTGTGGGTTAATGGGTTAATATTGCTACAACCACAGATCCAGCAATGAACCTAACTTTGTTCAAAACGGCACCACTTTGAGCCGATCCAAGAGCTTTAGCAGGTGGAGTACTAATCGAAGATGAAGGACTCACCGGAGCCTCAGAAGAAGCTGGAGGAGGAGATGGTGGAGAGTTCACCACTGCCGGAGACGGAGCAGGCACTGGAGTCTTTCTAACTGTAGGCGACGGCGCTGAAGCTTTAGGAGCAGTGTTTGTGTTGGCGACTTTGATAGAGTGTGAAAGAGACTGGGCTAAAGTTGATATAGAGGAAAACCCAAGCTTCAATACACCTTCTTGCTTGCAAGTGTCAGATTTCACTTTGGCAATCTAAGTGAAGAGAGAAAGGGATTATGAGTTTGGATATTTTTAGGAATTCTAAGGTAGAGAGAGGGAGAGAGCTTGTTCTTCCTTTTAGGGTTCTATTTGGGTTCTAATTTTGGCTTATATAGTAAAGAAGATTTTCTAACGGAAAGGGTAGAGGTGGGTAACGGGGGTCTAACAAAGGCCACCTCAGTTGGGTTAAGTGATAACTTTTAAACCACGGGTGGGCACTGTTGAAACGGGCCAAACCACGGGTGGGCACTGTTGAAACGGGCCAAACCACAGGTGGTTAAAGTGTAATTTTCCCAATTATTATTTTAGTGATCAATCCAAAACAGTATTCAAAACTTTGATTAAACCCTTTCGTGTTAATCTATTTAATTTTTTCCCCCAATGTTTCCACTTTAATCTCTTTTAAGTCGACGGGAGGAGAGGATTTGCAAAAGCAAATTAAGGACAAACAAATTTTACAGAACAAAAACCTCATCAAATATTGGGCTAATGAACAACTGATTGCTATGACAATTAGCCCATTTTTTTACAACTCTAAATAAGAAAAGATTATCACTTTTGTTAGGGCATATGTGATTTAATGTTAGGAACATATGTCATATTAGAATTGGCTAATCCTTTGACAAAACGCATTTTACTTGTAATTTAGTAGATTTAGGATGTGTTTAATGCTTCAAGAAATAAGATTTCAAGTTCAAGTGTTAAAGCCATGCAAGTCTGTCCAAGAAACAAGTGAGAAAGTGCTAGATTTTAAAGCTCAACAGCTAGCATCTGTCAAGATTTATGAAATTCAGTTTTTCGGGAGCTGATTTCACTCCAATCCGTGAGTATGTGTTTAAACTTTCTTTTCTCACAACCCTAAATATATATAAGGATTATTTTAAGGGCCGTCAAAGGTTGCGCGAGTATAGAGCAAAGTTTTGTTCATGCAAATTGTGACCGGAGACAGAATTTGCTCTAGTTCATCTTTCTTCTAAAGAAGCTGCTGTGTTTATACACCATAGATTTTTGTGACCAAGAAGCTTCTTGATCTTCATCTTCTGGATGAACTGAAGAACTTTGCAACCAACATCTTTCTCAAATTGGTGATTAAGTTGTGTACTAGGATCCTCGCAATTGGTTAGTCACGTACTGGGAGTCGTGCATTAAAAGGAGAGATTGTCACTACAGAACAAGTCCAATTGGGTATTGGGGTAATGGTTCAACTGTAGGTTGGTATAAGGTACTGAGATTCATTTACTTGTAATCGCTTGTTGTGATAATAGTGAATTCTCGGAAGTGGTGATCTTAAAATCACCCGATGGGGTTTTTGCCGTATAGGTTTTCCTCATTTGTAAACAAATCACTATGTCAACTTTATTTTCCATTGCATTTTATTTTAATTGGTAATTTGTTTGTGCTGCCACGTACATTGCATGTTAATTTGATTAATTAATAAATTTAGCTAATTAATCAATTAATATATCACAAGGGGTCAATACATTCTTAGCCTATCAGCTTTATGTTTAAGGAGAAAAATCCAAACTCCAATGTGAGAATTTCACAAGCAAACTATCAAAATCATCCACTCCACCGCAGATACAAGTGGTTGGAGCTATAGAGAGCAGTGGCGGCTTCAGTAATTTTTTTCAGGGTGGTCATTAAGAAATTTAAATTATACAAAATCTAATAAAAATAAAACTTAATATATTGATAAAAAAAATGCAAATACATAAAATCTTACAATTTCCTTCTACGAATTTTCTTATCTTGATATCGTTGCATAATAATCTTATTATTAATGCTGCAAGCTATATCTCAATCAAAATTTTATTTAAATAAAAAAATTTGGGCTTTTTCTTTGTTTGCAATGATCTAATATATTGTTAAAGTGGCCAAAATTTAAGGACATAATTTGACTACAAACTTAGTTTTATCCTAAAACTACAATTCTCACTAAACAAATTAGCATGGTTACATATTTTGAAAATCTAATCGATGAAGTGCACGTTCTTTATATTCTTAAAAGTTAAAACACATGTCAAATTCCATGCCAATCGCTTGTTATTAACTATTCAATCCATAAACTTATTTTTGTGTATAATTTTAGACTAAAAAACTAGAAATTTAAAATTTTGATTGATGACATATTTATTGATCTTTAATCTTTTTAAAATTTTGCAAGTATGAAGGATATAAGAGAAAATGTAATCCAATGGTGCATTTGTCAAAATTCACATTTCAATAAAAAAAATTATGAGTGGAGTTGTAGCCTTAGTCTAAATTTTGTCCAAAATGTAATTATGTTGAGCTTAAAAATTTAGGTTGGTCACAAATTTTTTTTTTAAGGATAAAGAAATCATAATTTTTTTTAAAAAATTTATATATAATAATAATATTTTTTTTATAGGTCAGGGTGAGTCGTCCGTGAGAGAGAGGGAGGGAGACAAAAGAGAAGCTAAAGAGGCATGAAAAGTCTTGCGCTAAGGTCTGAAGAAAAAAAAAATGTGTTCATAGAAATGCGATTCGGCTAATTAACGTTAACATTTTGAAGAAAGGAAAGAGCATTTGTATCAGCTTGTGCAAAAATTTATATCTTTTTTTTTTTTTTGAGAGAGAGTTTTAAATTATGACGTCCGCTCTTGATAATGCTCTTTATTATCAGATTAAAACACCAATCGGTTTTTGATGTAGGCGGGGATTAAACCCTAGATTTCTTATTCAACCATCAGAGACTTTACTAGTTGAGCTAACTGGAACCCACAAATTCATATCTATTTTAGCATAAGAACATACTTTTTTTTTTTTTTTAATTTTACATAATTTTTAAAACACCCTACAATAAATTGTTTATTTTACAAAACATTTCATTAAGATATTAATTTTTTTAAAATTATTTCTCTTTTTTCATAGTTTACACACAATAACTACCATTTACTCTCTTCTTTAATCTCCAAGATACTAAAGAGATAACAATCTCCAAAACCATTCAATTAAAAATTGCAATTACCGTCCTAGAAGGCCACTCGAGTGACGTTGGTGGTGGCGGTTGCAATGGTAGTGGTTGTGATAATTGTTTATTGTAGTAGATATATTATATTATTGTAGTGGATATATTATTTTATTGTGTTGAAATTAAAAAAAAAAAACCACTAATACTGGATGTTTTATAAAATGAAAAGGTAGAATAGATAAAGTAACTTTTTATAGTATCAAATAGTTAAATTTAGGAGACCACCAATCTAGATGCTCTAATATATTCATAATGTTAAAGAATATCTATATTATTAAGAAAAAGAAAAAAGAAAAAGAAAGAGGATGAATCTTTTTTAGTAAAATGTTAAGGAATATATCTTTGTCACTTCCACGAGGAAAATGAGGATTAGCCTACCTTTTTAAGTATTGGTTCTTAAATCATTCTATATCTCATTCCCTCCTAAAGCACACAAAAATATGCCCATCCCAATAAGATATAGACTAACAATAAGAACACCTTTTGAGTTTTGTGTTCACATTTACTTTTTGGCCTACGTGCAAGGGAGTGGGGCCACCTTTTAAAAATCAAGGAGTCAAATTACTCAAAATATTACATATGATAAAAAAAAAAAAAAAAAACAAATAAGACAACATGTACACAGTCGAGGCAGATAAAACAAAAAATGGAAGAATAAAACATGATATTAAAAGCAGATAAACAAAAGGGATGAAATATAAGGCTGTTTGGTTCACTTGTTTCCATAACTCAATTCTCAGTTTCCATAACTCATAACTTTGCATATATAAAGAAAGAAACACTTTGCCTAGGAAAAAAAGAAACACTCCTGCCTATTTGTCAATCTATATATGATGTCATACACTTTGCCTATATAAAGAGCCACTAATTCTCTCCATAAGAACCAATCCTAAGCTCCCCCTATATTACTGGCATCTGCTACTAGTACTCCTCCTTGCTACTAGCTAAAGATGTGGTCAGTTTGGCTCCCAGTCGCTAGCTTACTTATAGTGATTGCCACACATTGGCTTTATAGGTGGAGGAACCCTAAATGCAGTGGAAAATTACCTCCTGGCTCTATGGGCTTTCCACTTATTGGGGAGACCCTTGGTCTTCTTGCGTCAAGCAAGTCGATAGACACACCACCTTTTATCAAGAACAGGATGAAGAAGTAAGCCCTTAATAACCCACATGCAATGTTTTTTGCATCTCATCTAATTAGTTTTTCACATTTCTGTTGCAAACTTTCTATTCTTGATATGGGTTATTATATTCCACAACCACATGCATTTTTTTGGTTTGCTTTTTGGTTATATTTACTCCATCTATAAATATGACATCTAAGTGTAACCACAGGGGCGGACCTACGTTAGGACAGAGGGGGGCCATTGCCCCCCCCCTCCCCCCCCCCCCCCAATATTAAAAAAAAACTAGTATAAAAAAAAATTTAAAATTTCCCTTAAATATATATATATATATATATATTTGTCTTTCTTCTCCTCAAATATTTAGATATTGACCTACAAAAAAAATAAATAAAATAAATAAAATTCATACCTCTTTAACTATAAAAACAAAATAAAAAAATAAATATGGACTAAACAAAAATTGCACACAAAATAAGAAATACTTATTTTGTATGTTATACTTTGTTGATGTGTTTTATAATATGAAATGTTTGAAAAATATTTATTTTATATATAGTATTTTGTTGAATATGAAATAGATGTTAGTTTTTATTTTCATAATTTTTTTTTTGGTTTTAAGCTTTGCCCCCCCTAAGTACGAATCCTGGTTCCGTCCCTGTGTAACCAACTTATTTTTCATCTCTTTTTTGGGGGGGTTCGTTTTAGATATGGTCCAATATTTCAAACAAGCTTGGCAGGACGGCCAGTTGTGGTATCATCTGATCCAGAATTCAATTATTATGTTTTTCAACAAGAAGGAAAATTGGTTGAAAGATGGTATATGGACTCCTTTGAAAAATTTTTCCACCAAGTTGCAGCAAGAATTAATGCTCATAAAAATGTTCATAAGTACCTTCGGAATGTAATCTTGAGTCATTTTGGTCCTGAGGCCCTCAAGGATAAGATGCTGCCACAGTTAGAGGATGCAATAAATAAAAGGTTACATGGTTGGTCTAAACTACCCATTTTGGAAGTGAAAAGTAGCACATTAGCGGTAAGCTTTTAATAACTAATTTCCATCATGATAATGCCTCAATGTGTGTGTATATAAATATATATATTTATTTATAATTGATCCCAGTAATTATTTTAGATGGAACTTATATTTTAAACTTCCAAGACATAACCATTTCAAGAGGTACAAAATAAATGAGAAAGAGGAGATAAAATTGTATATATGGACCTATGGTCTATATATAAATAATCTTAAAATTTTAGTTATTTTTTCATGAAACAATCGTAAATATGGGTTCCGTACTCTCAAAAAACTTGATGCCACATACATTAAAATGGCGTCTCACCCATTTTTAATTGCTAAAATGCTAATGAAGCTTGGAAACATTGTTTAAGGATCATTAGATGTTCCTTTCTTAGCATTTTGAGTAATTAAAGTTTAAGTAGCTACTGCAAAATACACATTTTTCTTTCTTTAACTACTTATTCGTTGATCATTTGCAGATGATCTTTGATTTTACAGCAAAGCAATTGTTCAGTTTTCAGGCAGACAAATCAAAGGAAGATATTTGTGAATCTTTTACTAACTTCTTGCAGGGACTTCTGTCATTCCCTATTAATATCCCCGGTACTGCTTATCATAGGTGTCTACAGGCAATTTCTCAAACTTAATCCTTATAAATTTCAAAATCTAAATCATTCTTCTCATATTATATGTGAATGTAATCTAATATATTTATTCAATTTTCATACAGAACCAGAAGAAAGCAATACGCATAATAACTAGCGAACTAGAAGAGAGAAAGAGTAATCCAGAAATTCGCAAAGGAGATTTCCTTGATCAGATTCTGGCTGACATGAAAACAGAGACGTTCTTGACAGATAAATTCGTCATCTACATGATGTTTGGGCTTCTCCTTGCTAGCTTTGAGACCATATTGTCAACTCTTACTTTAGCCATTATGTTAATTAATGAAAACCCAAAAGTGATACGAGAATTAACGGTTAGTGACAAAAAGAAGTTCCAAAATTTTACATAACATAGATTTAGAAGAAGCTTTTTTGGTGTTTAAATGTTAATATTACTTTATAAAAAATATTTATGTTATTCTTAGGAGGAGCATGAAGCAATTCTTAAGAACAAAGAAGACGTCAATTCTGGGCTTACATGGAAGGAATACAAATCCATGACTTTTACTCATAATGTGAGTAGATAAATACTCCCCTTCATTTTCAGGCGCACAATCTTTCATTTTAATTTTTAACAAAGAACTTCAAGCTATTGCCAACGATTCTTACAATCCAATGAATTGGAACATATAGGTTATCAATGAATCGCTTAGACTTGCTAGTGTTGCTCCAGGGATTTTGAGAAGAACCCTCCAAGACATTCAAGTAAATGGTAAGTTCAAAATCAAATTGGTTGACTTCTCAACATATTTTGTCCTTTTTCTTTCCTTTTTTTTTTTTTGGGGGGGGGGGGGGTTGTTGGAGATGGCTAAACCAATAAAAAGCTAATCATTTAATACAAAAACTATTTGTTTCACATGAATTTCTGAGTTTATGTTATACTATTTTGTTATTGGATCGGCTAATAGATGTTCTTAAAATATTTACTAATAAGCAACTTTAGAGAAGTTTTAGACTGCGTTTGTTTTAGCTGAAAATGATTTCAGGAAATCATTTTACACTAGCATATGTGTTTGGTAAGCATAGAAAATTGGGTCAAATGGAAATCAATTTCCGCGTTGACCATAAAATAACCATCCCCAGCCGGAAATGAATTTTAGTTTCTAGTTTACCATCAAATGAATTCCAGGACTCATAGACAAAGAGAGAGAGAGAGAGGGAGAGAGCAAGAAGAGAGCACAGGTGGCCGCCTAGCCAAGCTCTGGCTAGCCCAGAACATGCTGCCCCCACCACCACTCCCACCGCCCAGGTCACGCAGCCCCACCACCTAGATCATGCGCCGGCCAAACACCCAAGACCCACAAACACCGGTCCACCCAAATCTCCGCCCACCCCTCCCTCATCATCGATCCACCTCTCCGATCGCCAGCCATGCACTGATGAGCTCCAATCTTGACAATCGATCGCCAACCATGCACCGACGAGCTCCAATCTTGACAACCGCCACCACCGATTGCCGATCTGACCGCCACCGACCACCAGCCCACTCCACTCCACCCCCAAACCCACCCGATCTGGCCGCCGCCACCTTCATCCACTCCGATCCTCTCTTTCCCAATCTCTCTTTCCCTCAATCTCTTACTGTTTCTTCCTCCTCTTACCGAGTTTGTGAATAAAAGATATTTTTATTTTGATTTTTGGTTGTGTTAAGGCTATTTTTTGAAATTTTTTGTTATAAAATTTGTTTGGGAGTTGAGAAAACGGCTGAGAAAATGTGTAAAATTTGTAGAAAAATAGCATTTTTAGAATGTTACCAAATATCGAAAATCATTTTTTGGACTATTTTCCATTGCAAAACTAAACACCCGGATTTTATTTTCCTTATGGTAATTCACTTTTTCCTGCATTCATTTTACACTCGGAATTCGATTTACATTGACATAAACACACCCTTAATACCAATTTCATGAGAAATATAAAAGACTGTAAAAGAAATCCATTGATTTTTTCTTTTCTTTTTCCATAAAAATGCTTCTAAAAATGTTTGTTAAACTAATATTTTTAAAGCATCTGTTAACTTTTTCCCTTATTAAATAACTAGTTTTTATTGTTGCAAAGTAACAAGTTTGTTGTACTTCAAATGTGTTTAATAATTACTCTTGGAATGGGAGCTAGTATCATTGTAATTAGTTGTTGTCTTAATTATAATGCAAGTCAGAGAATATAAGACATGCACGTTCATTATGAAATAAGTTGAGAATAATAGGAGCTAGGCACGTTGACTGTAGGATATACAATTCCAAAAGGTTGGGCGCTTATGGTAGTTCCAGCCGCCGTTCAACTGAACCCAAGCACTTATGAGGATCCTCTTACCTTCAATCCATGGAGATGGCAGGTGGGTTGGTTTTTGTTTTGTTTATTTTCCAAGTTAAAATCTTGATATATATTCATCATGGACTAATTAGTTTTGGTGGGAATCCTTAATCTTTGTTCCAATATTTGATTAATCTTTCATTTCATTATGGGATTAAAGAACATCTCAGCAAATGTGTCAGCAAAGAATTTCATACCATTTGGGGCAGGCATGACTTCATGTGCAGGAGCCGAGTTCAGCAAGGTTCTAATGGGTGTTTTCTTTCATATCTTGGTCACCAAATACAGGTACTTTATTTCTTATTCTTACATGCATTTATGCAGCACTAAGAAAAGTTGAACAAAAACTGATTTTTATTTTGTTAATATATTGTATTTGAATTATGGCTGATTAAGGATGACTACAATCAAAGAAGGAGAGGTGATTCGATCCCCTGCTTTAGGATTTGGAGATGGTTTTCATATTCAGCTTTCAGCAAAGCATGGATGATTTATAGAGCTTAATACCGGATATCGACATTTACTATAGAATAATAAAGAAGATCCCTGGTCAAAATAATCATCGTTTCCATGTATTATTAAATGTTAATAAAGTTGACGATGTTGGTCGCACTTTGTATTTTTTTTCCAGTTTTAAAATTTGATTTGAACCAAGGGTATACAATAGAAAATACACTTCAAGATTCCATAGGCATGCATAATCGAAGAGTCTAGCACTTGGATCTCTACAAATATCTAGTATGAATAAAAAAAAAAAAAATCAAATCGATTTTCTTCTGGACACGTTTGAGATTTGAAGTCAACGTCACCAACATAGAATTTTCTTCTTGAACTAATTGATTTGTCAATATGTGTTATCCTTATGGAGACCAGCGCGCGTGAGGTTTTGATTTCGCGATGAGGTCTATGGCAGTTGTGCGTTGGTTGTTGGTATTGCAATGGAGGCCGACATGGAGGTTATGGTGAAAGGGATTTGGGTTGTCTGGGAATTGAGATAACTCTAATTTGTTAAAACTTTTTTTGACTAGTGTTGGATGCACTGCACCATGTCCAGCCCACTTGTAATAGTCTTTATCATGTACAAAAGTCAGCATGAGTTATTGGGGTTGGTTGGCATAGGCGTGTTGGCTGAAGCAAAGTCAAGGCAAGTGAATTGCATTTATTGTGAATTGATGTCAAGAGTGTGAAACGAAGAAAAGAAGAAAATGATGAAGAAATAAAAGGAGGCCATTCGGCCATTTGGTGGAGGGTGAAGAGTTGAACTCCCAGAGAAAGTGAGGACTAAGTGCAGAAGAACTGCGTGAGTGAGAGCTAGTCATGACAAAATAGGTTAGAATTTTCTTACCAAATCTAATTCAACTCAAAAAATACTTGACCCAAATTTGATTTTTTTGACCCAAAGTAAAAACGGGTTGACCTGTGACCCAACTCGTGTTTTTTGCGAGTCAACCCAACCCAACCCAACCCAATCCGCAACCCAACCAAATCCGAACAATTTTTTAAAACATTTTTTTTTGGTAAAAAAAATTAAAATTAAGACAATATTGATTTAATTGTTTGTTATGAGTTTTAAAGAAACAATTGAGACATTTACTAACTGCATGCAAATTAATTGAAAGATGAATGGTTAAGCATTTTGTAATGAGTAAAGATTTTTAGATATCAACTAACAAAGTACATGCCAAGATAATCTAGTTACAGTACAGTTAAAAACATAAATTTAAAATTGTAGACATGTGTGAGAAACATTCACAAGTGTGAAAATAGTGAAGCCAAAGTATCAAATTAACATATATTATGAATGCTTAAACCTATTTTTTAACAATTTATATCCAAAATAAAGGTTTTTCAAAATAAATTATGATATTTCCTAGTGTGTGTTGCTTAATAATGATATGATATTCATAAAAGAAATCATTTATAAATAAGTAAACAATCAAACTTTAATGTATATCTCAAATTGAAATAGAGTGACAACCACAATTGACAATAGATTATAAAATTAATTTTCAAGATTGTAAATTTCTTATATGTTTTTACTCTTTGTCAAGTAAATTATCCAATAAATCATTTGTAATTTTGTTTTATATTTTGAGATGTTGATATTGTGTAAAAATAAAACTTGTGTATTTGTTTTACTTATCTTTGTGTTAATTTGTTTTAGATAGCAATGTTAAGATTTGTATAATTTTGAAATTATTGAATAAGTAGTAATAAGTGTAGTTCATTCTTGATGTAAGTGGTGAATTCAAAATAATGCATTTTACATCAAGTAATTTGTTGCATGACTTTCCAAATGGCAAATACATGTTTTTTTTTTATTAAAAAAAATCATGTGAAAAATACAGGTCAACCCGACCCGACCCGACCCGCAACCCGATTAACCTAAACTCATTTTTAACCTACTTAAAATGACCCATTTTTTACCCGCAACCCGATTAACTCGACTCGACCTGCTTGTTTTGCCATGTCTGGTGAGAGCAAGCAAAAGAGAAGAGAAAAATAGAGAGAGTAAGAGAAAATTGTGAGAGATACACAGTGAGAAAGAGAACAATGAGTGAAAAGAAAAAGAGAGTTTTTTCTTTGCTCAAGTTGTATTTCTAAGTGTTGTAATCTCTATTTAATATAGTGAAATTATTCGGAATTTGTCCCGTAGTTTTTCCCTTTAAGGAGAAAGAGTTTTCCAGGTAAATTTTTGTGTTCTTATGTGGTTATGTTTTCGCTATACTTGCTAAAATTTATTCCCACTTATATAGAATTTTTCCCAACACTCAGATTGTGAACTGGCAGTCATGTGTAATTTTTCAATAAAAAAAAAATGCTACGTCATTATGCTGTTATATATACCCGACAAAAAAACTAACAAATGACTAATAATATATATATATATATATATTTTGAAAATCAAATGACTAATAATACTTATTTTTTAAAATTTGAGGAGCTTATATGACTCACTTGAAGCACAAGAGATTAATTGTAATTACAAGGTAAATTTCAAGATCTAATAATATAATTTTGCCTAAAATAAAGGCATAGAACAATACCTGGTGAGCTCTTATTGGAAGCGGCTTCTTTTGTTTAACTAAGGGTCCGTTCGGTTAGAGGAGTGGAAAAGTGGGAGGATGAAAAATTGTGGGAGGATGAAAAATATTTAGTTTTCCCTCTTGTGTGTTCGGTTGGAGGGGTGGAAAAGTGAGAGGGTGGAAAACTCTTTTGTTTGGTTGGAGAAGAAAAGGGAAGGATGGAAAATATAATTTATATAAATTGACTATTATACTTTTATTACATAATATGTAAGAAATAGATTTATTTATACTTATTAAATGATATGAAATTTATCACATCATATATATAAAATTTTATTATTATAATGTAAAAATTAGATCAGGTCACGTTGAAAAAGAAAAAGAAAAAGAAAAAAAGAGAACGTTCAGGTCACGTTGAAAAAGAAAAGAAAAAACGAGAACATTCAAGTCACATTGAAAAAAAGAAGAAGAAGAAAGAGAATGTTCAGGTCATGTTGCAAAAAAAAAAAAAAAAAAAACGTTGAAAAAAAATAGGTGGGGAATAGGGCATTTTTGTAAAAGTGCTACTATAGCACTTTTCTCCCTAGATTTTCTTCCCGATTTGGGAGAAAAAAAAATGTGGGCCCGGAGAGAAAATTTTCTCTCCTTCCTATTTTCCTTTCCCAAATAAACAGTGAAAAACAGTATTTTCCACTATATTTTTCTCTCTTTGTTTTCCATCCTTCCTATTTTCATCCTAAACGAACGGACCCTAACGTTGTATTCTTTTGAGAGAAAGCTGGATGGTGGGTAATTAACGTTGTATTCTTTTGAGAGGGTAGGTGACTTTTTTTTATAATTAATTATTATTATTACTTTTGGATTTATAAAAATGGTGGAGGGAGAAGTACTAAATTTTTTTTAAAAAAATAGAAACATAAAATAATATCTACATTTTAAATTTTAACTTTATAAGTCACTAGCATCTAATTTTGCATAATTTATTTTATAGAATAAGTCTCTACAAAAACTTATCAATTCATATTAAATTTTATTTGAGGAGAGTTCAATTAAATCCTTAATGTTCAATTATATAGTAAGGGATCACAGGGGAAAAATAGTTATAAAATAATTATTATTTTTGTAATGTTCATTTGATTGTTTATACTTATTCAATATAAGGTATGAAAAATATTTTAAATATTTTTATTTTTTAAAAAACATTTTTTTATTAAATACGATAAGTTACTAGTATTATACATTTTATTTTTAAATTTAAATTTACTAATTAAATTATTTATGATATCATTGGTTGAACCTTTAGTTTGATCCGATTGAACCAAATAACCAGGAACCACTCCTTTTTGTGGTTCTTTTTGACCGATTCTATTTTTAAAACCTTGTAAAATATATATTAGTACAGAGAAGAAAAGAAGACTAAACTCATTCAAGAACATTAGACAGCATTAGGCAACGCTTATTAGCTTAAATCTTATTGTATAAATTATAGATTAGAAAAAATATAATGGCGTCAACACTTTGGATTTGATAATTGATCATATGGACTAGTATCTGTTAAGACATATGTGATTTAATGTTAGGAACATATGTCAAATTAGAATTGGCTAATCCTTCGACAAAACGCACTTTTCTTATATTTGGGTAGATCTAGGATGTGTTCAATACTTCAAAGAACAAGAGTTCAAGTCTAGTATTGAAGCTATGCAAATCTATCTAAGAAACAAGTGAAGAAGTACTGATTCATTAATTCTCGATAGCTCTTGATAGCTCGAAACAAGTTAAGAAGTTCTGATTCATTAAAGCTCGATAGCTCTCAATAGCTCGCAACAAATAGCTTAACAGATAGCTATTTTTCAAGAATTACAAAATTCAAATTTTCAGATCTGATTTTCGGCCCATGCTTATGTATTTGTGTAGGGTTTCTTTTCTCACAACCTTAGACATATATAAGGCTTATTTTAAAGGCCATCACACAAGAGAATACAAGGAGAACACATGCAAAAGGTGACCGATGTTTTATTCTCTCTAAAAGAAGCTACTGCATTTTTGCGTCTTAGGGTTTTGTAAGCAAGTGCTTCTTGATCTTCATTGTTGATGAAGTGAAGAACTTTGCAGCCAACATTTTCTTCAAGTTGGTATGTTAGACACGTACTGGGAGCCGTGCATCATTGGTTAGTCACGTACTGGGATCTGTGCAAAAAGGGTGGCGTTCATTTATTGAAGAGTTCAGAGGCGGTAAAAGGTTTCTGCTGTAAATTCATCTACGGGGATTGTAAAGTCTAAGGACAAAAGTTTTGTACTAGATATGAAACTTTTCTTTACTATAGTGAATTGCTTTTCGGGAAGGTTTCCCCCCAGGTTTTTTACTGTGAAACTAGTTTGTTTCATTGGTTTTCCTAGGTCATCATATCTTGTCTTATTTATTTTTCCACTACTTGATATTGACATAATATTGATGTTTTTTTGTTTTAACAAGTTTTATACATAATAAATCTAGTTAACAACTTGGGGTTTAAAACTTGTTAATTTTATCAACCGGGGTTTGAATTTCCCAACAGTATCATTTTGTTAATGCTGGAAATCTGACTATAAATCTTTTAATTTATCTTACTAGTCCATATCAAATCCTAAATGTAATGAAAATTAACTCCTGGCTCTATGATCTTTCCAGTTATTGGGGAGACTTGTGATATTTTTGTCTCAAACAAGTAAACACTGCTATATGTGTATTATAGTTGTAGTTTTATGCTTACATGCACAATATCCTTCAAATGGCTTGATGGCAATTTGAAGATTAATTTGCCTCCTTGAAATGTTGGATGTTCTAATCCACGGATATTTTGCTTAAGTGTGAAGGGAATTGAGCGCGTTGGTGAATAAAAGATGTTGTGTGATATGCTATTGCTTGCTTGAATGTTGTGATTTGGTGAAGAAATTGATGTGCTTGGACGTAAGTAACTGAATGGTTTAAAGATCTTAGAGGAGTGATGTTACATGAACAACCAATTCTCTTGGTCCATCGTTCTGTATTATGCCATTTTAATCGTGGTGAGATTAGTTACATTTTAGAGAAGAATTCATGTTAATCAAATGATTCAAATGACATTTTTACTAAGCACCATACCCCCTAATTAGGGGGAGGTCCTACATCTTATATGTAATGTCTTGGGCTCTAATTGAGATAAAACATTTTAAAACTTTGACGGATGAGGTTATGTGGTGCTCCCAAAGATGATAATATCATGCCAATAATGAGTTGGGTGTGAGAACCCAAAAGGCCTTATGCTTTATATGGAGTGCCTTGGACTCTAATTGGTATAAGGCTTCTTAAAACCTTGACTCCTTGAGAGATGATGAGGTTATAATGTTTTAGAATTAAAATTTAACCCCTGATAGATTTCTTGGTTACAAAATGAGATATCTACAGTGATTCGCAACCTTCATTTGTGATTCCAATTTAGATGTATGTTTAGAATCCACTTATTTTGCTGACACTGAAAACTTTTTGCTGAAAGTACTGTAGATTAAGGTAAAAGTTAGTTGAAATAGTACAATAGGACCCATGAATGTACTAAAAAGTGCAGTGAGACCCATAAATAGTAGCAAAATAAGCTGAATAGTAAAATTAGTTGGCAAAATTAATCGTGCCAAATGGACACTAGGAGTTCACTATTTTGTCATGATTTTTCCATTTTTTTTGGGCTCAATTAGACATGGTAGTGTAGTGAAGGGTCTGTAAACTGTAAAGCCCATTGTCTTTTCTGTAACTGTGAAATGTAAAGCCCATGCTCTTGTTTAATGTTAAATTTGTATCCATGACTATTTTGTTTTGAAATGTACTATATTAGAATTTAATTATAGAGAGAATAGGGAGAAAGATCGAGGAAGTAGAAATTAACATGATGGCTAGTTAGAATGGAATCAAGCCTTGAGATCCTCGATATTTATAACAATATTTAATCTAAGTTTTGTTTTAGTAAATGTGCATAGTTTTGGTAGGTTATTGCCAATTTGACAATCAAAAGAATCAAAACCTAAATTGATTTTGAAACTGACATCATTCTTTGTGATGGTAAAAAATAGATAGATCGGGCTTTGGAAGGAAATCTTTCTCTGGATGATGCATATGAGGGAACCAAACCTGGGCACAGTGGGAATGACACTATAAGAAAAGAGTCTACTAGCGAGAGTAAAATGCCCTTGCAAAAATTCAAATATCATCACAAAAAGTTATTAGTGAGGGCATATAGCCCTCGAAGGCTGTCGTATTTGCTCTTGTTGTTAAAAGAGATTTTGCGATCATAGCTTCACAAATAAATAATTTACGAGGGCAATCCACTTGACAGGCCAAGAATGTATTGACTCCATATGATAAATTAACAAATTAATTAGCCAAGTTGATTAATTAATTAAATTAACATACAATTTGCGTGACAACACAAAAAAATCACCAATTATCTAAAGTATGTAGCAGAAAATAAATTAATATGGTGATTTATTTAGGAATGGGGAAAACCCCCCACCAGGTAATTTTAAGGTCATCACTCCCGAGAATCCACTATTATCAAAACAAACGGTTACAAGTAAAGGAATCCCAGTACCTTATACCAACCTACAGTTGAATCCTTACCCCAATACCCAATTGGACTTGTTCTGTAGTGACAATTGGTCGGGGGCCTTTTTCGGTTGCCCAGCCACATGTGATCCTTTGGAGGGGTGACCTTACTAGGCCCGGGTTCTTTTCGGGGAGTTGCCTCCGGAACTCAACATTAGGCCACAAGGTCTAACGGCTACCGGCGTACTTTTAAGCCTACAAAGCCATTAAAGCCAAAGTCTAAAAATACCGATAATGGTCGAATAAATATGTAATACACGTTTGGTATGATAGCTTTTATTAGTAGTTGTAATAATAGTTGAAATAAAGTAATATTTATTTAGAGGTAAAGTAATCATATACTTAATAACGTAAACTTAAGGATATGGAAGCAAAGTCACTTATCTATAATGGTTTATAGCTCCAGCTGTGTAGCATCAGTGAGCTGATGGGATCTCAGTAGAATGCCAGCAGTAGAGACTAGTTACGCTTGCCCCTCTTATCATGCATTTAAATGAGTTTAAGCCTTAGTTAATAGTTGTAATAGTAGTTGGAATGAAGTAATATGTATTTAAATGTGAAGTAATCATGTATTCAATAAAGTAAATTTAAAGATATAGAAGCAGAGTCACTTATCTCAGATGGTTTGCAGTCCCAGCGGTACAGCTTCTGTGAGTTGATAATATCCTAACAGAGTGACCCCAGCGGTAGAGGGACAGTTTGCCATGATAACTTCAAGATTAAGGGGGAAAAATGGGTACAACTGGAGGGAGAGAGAGTATGCCCAGCTGTGTGTAGGGGCTGGTTAAGCTTGCCCCTCTTATCATGCACTTAAATGAGTTTTCTCCTTGACAATGCTCTTTTAGTTGTTGTGAAGTTATGAGTAGTGTTGCCTTCCATGAGAAGGGCTTTGTATAGAGTATTTGTGCCTTCTAAGAGAAGGGTTTTATGTGAGAAGTAGTTATGCCTTCTAAGAAAAAGACTTTTGTAAGAAATAGTTGTGCCTTCTAAGAGAAGGGCTTTGATATGAGATCTTGGTGCCTTCTAAGAGAAAGGATTTAACATTAGAAGTTTATGCCTTCCATGAGAAGGGCTTTTAGTATGAATGTTTGACATCTCTTGAGAAATGTGGAGATGGTGAAAGATATAGATGTTTTATGGGATGTAGTGTTTGTAGTATGTATGATATATAATAGTATGTGAGATATGAAGGTTAAAGATAGTATACATGTGAAACTATAACTGCTGGAGAAGTTGTAGAGATTGCTTTCCAAGAGGATAGATTTTGTAAGAGGAAAGTATGGAGATGTGTTTAAGTATTTGGAGATAGGAGCAGTAAGATAGGTGTATTCTGAATATGGAGAATGAGAAAATGAGTATAAGAGAGGTAATGGTGCTGTAGTGTGTTTAGCAATGTTGCTGGAATTTACTGCTGGGGTTTTCTACTGGAGGATGTGTGAAGACTTATGAAGAGCATTTGTGAGCTAAGGGCTGAAGAGTTTAGTTCCTCCTTTGGAAGCTAAAAATTCAGAAGCTTAGAGCTTCATTAGAGGGAGAGGGAATAGGTAAGTTCATGAGAGAGTTGTTCCTCCATTGGTTCCCCCCTTGTGTGTTGATGAAGGGTTCCTTTTAGAGCTGAGTTTTAGGGGGTATTTTAGCAAAGAATCTCAGCCAAAATCTATCCTAAGTAGCAATAAAATTTCAGAGAATCCATCGTAAGATTTGGCCCAAAAATGGTATGTTTAGCTTTAAGGTATTCTTGCTATTTCGGGTAAGAGCTGCTGGGGAAAGAGTAGCTGAAAAGGAAAGTATTTTAGCAAGAGAAAGGTAGTTTCATTAGTTAGTTTTGGTTTTAGCCAAATAACACTACAACAAAATGTATTTTTAGTGACGAAAAAATTCGTCACTAAAAGTTCAGTTTTTCGTCACTAAGAACTTTTAGTGACGAAATCGGACATTTAGTGACGAAACTCATTTCGTCACTAAAGCCCCGTCACTAAAAGTCTTGGTGACGAAAAATTTCGTCACTAAAAGTCCGATTTGATTTAAAAAAAAAAACTTTTAGTGACGAAAACGTTTCGTCACTAAATGTTTTCCTCACTAAAAACACTATTCAGTGACAAAATATTTCGTCACTAAAAACACCATAGTTTATTAAATCATATTTAGTGACGAATAATTTTGTCACTAAAACTATGTTCGGGTACATATAGTGACGAAAAAGTTTGTCACTAAAACTATTTTTAAGAAAGTCTAGACACATACAGTGACGAAAATTTTCGTCACTAAAACCATTTCTTACAAAATTTTGTTACAACTAGTGAAGAAATATTTCGTCACTAAAACAATTTTTTGTTGCTATATTTGTGACGAAAAAAATCGTCCCTAAAACTTATTTTCTGTTTCTATTTTTTTCATGGCTTTGATATTAACTTATAACCTGTCATTACATTATTAAAACCTCACATTTCAATAACACATTTATTTCAACAACACATTTATAAAAATGGATCCATACATTCAACAAGTAAAAAATAAAACAAGAAACCAATTCAAACTCCTTCCATACAATAATTTTTTGCAGTACATACAATAACTCAAGATGTTTTATAACAATACAAAAAGGATAGCATAATATAAGTGTATCAAATCCCAAGCTACACAGTTCTTTTAACAAAAGTTTCATATCAGCTGTAATACCAAATCCCATTCTCATGTGAATTTTCCTCGTGTTGATTTTCCCCCATGTTGACTTTCCTCCTCAAGCTGACTTGCTAAGTTAGCAGACTCTTTAAGCTTAGCTAGCTCACTTAGTACACCTTTGAGGGGTTCACTAAGCTTGCTTCTCTTAGCCTGTGAGAAAATATGTAGTGTAGCATGTTCAAATGATTGAAATAAAAAATAGTTACAGCAAGTTGTCACCTCAAATAGTAGCTTTAAAACCACAACACAAAAGAACATAACCATAAATTAGATTAACAAAGAAAATTTTGGAACCTGAGTATATAACATGAGTATATAACATGTACACAGTATACTTAAATTGCTACCTGAATCATTATACAAATATTGGCTTTATTAATACAAAGTACCTGATTTCCTTGCACACTAAGCTACAAGCCTGTCATAACATATCCCTCTTAGGTGCAAATCCAAAATGGAATACACTTCAATTCAAAAACACTTGGCATCATACATTTTCTTTTCAAGCATAAAAATTAACATAAAAGGAAAGTGATTAAGATTGTTGAGGTTTTCTGACAACAAGAAGCCATCATAATAAATTTATAAGGATTTCAAATTGAAACTTCCTTATGGATTTTAGTGACTACCTGAGCAATTTATATGAGCTGCAAAGGCCTAACCCCAACATACCACATTCTCTGCAAGTGGGATAAAACATTCCCATTCAATTCCTGCATTCCACAATAATCCAGATTCTACGCAAGATGGATAGCAGTTAAAACTAAAAAACAGTTTTCCACGATTCCTTCCAAATGGACAGTTCTTTAGTGCAGCAAAAGCATCTTCTACTGTCAGTTAAAAGCAAATCTCATATTGCTATGAGGAGATAGGTTCAACAGAGAAATTTTCTGGCCAACCTACTGGTTACTGCCACCATATCAAGGGAAAGAAAACCAAATATGTTCAACCTTACCATAAGGTCAGAGTGCTGGTAGTGCTTGACCCATATCCAAATCATCAACTGGACGTTATTGCATGAATACATTACACGCTAACACAAACATTAAATAAAAAAAATTGTTCATAGGCCTATCTTTTTCACAATTTATATATCTTGTTAACCTATGTAAGAATATATAGCCTGCTAATTAAGGAAAAAGCCATCAAAGTGGGAAGGTTAAGTCTACCCTAGGCACTATAAGATAAAATAAAGTTGTCAAAACTCAGCAGGTTCTGAAGTCCTCAATGGGGATCCCCAAAATCATAACTTGTTTCTAGATTGTTTGGTGCATTCAAAAATGAAAAATAAAATAAAGGCAAAATGAAACAAATAAACCATAAAAAAGAAGAGTTTCATCTTTTTTCCCGGTACAAAGAGAAACAAGAAATCAATTTATCTCACAATTTTACAAACAAGCAAGAAAATAAAATTTTCAAGTAAGATTATGGTTTCATTGCGCCTTTGCATTAATTACACCTTAGCCTAAATTTTTTCAACTCACAAATATATCTCTACATCTAGTGGAACAAAATGTGGCGTTTTAATAAGTGGAAATTAACATGAGAGTCATGCTTTGATAGGGACACATGGTATTATTCATGGCAACTACAGAAAATTTAGAAATAATAATACAACTATTCCATGTGTTTCCATTCCATGTGCGTGCATTAGTAATATTCATCACATCTAATTAACAATACTCATTCACATTTACAAGAATTTAAAAAACACTTCCAATATGTATCTAAACCACCTTATAACACCATGCAAGCCACCCGCTTGCTCCAATACAGCATACCACCACAAATCCAATTTCCAACATCACAAGTATAAAGTTTTATAAGTTTTTAACTAAAATTTACTTACTTTGTTCAAGCTAACTTTCAGAACAAATCTAAAAGGACACAAGAAGCGAAGGCACCAGGCTAGGAGTGATCAATCACTAGTTTTTGCCAAAGGGACACTTACTGTTGAAATGCTTTCCTGCAGAAAGAGAAACAAAATTGAAAATTGAGGAACACAAACAATAATCTTAAATAACTAACTAAACCATAAAACAAAGAGAAATCAAAAAATAAATAAATAACTAACTAAACCACAAAATTTTCTTAGAAATCTAACACAAGCATCATAGCAAAAAATTCACAATTTTTTTCTCCTCTTATTCACAATGACAACTACCTATCATTTCTCAATCAACTTTCTCACCTAAACCAAACGAAAATTTCTCAGAATCTAAACACACACCAAATATTACCCATTTGAAGACCCAAAGCTCTAATAAGTTTAGAGTAAACATCTCTGACTTTATCAAAGTGAAGACCCAAAACTGAGACCCAAAAACATTTCACAACAATTTCAGCTAACCCAAAAAGGGTACCATCAAAGTCACCAAAATGCTATAACAATCACCATTCCATAACCACAACCACAAACAACAATAGCACAGCCCAAATCCAAAAAAATCTGTACAAAATTAGAATGGTTTCACAACTTAGACAAACCATCCAACATAGAGAACAAATCCCAAACAAGAAAAAAAAAAAAAAATTGGAGTTCTCACATGAACACCATAGACAAGGCAGAAAAATTAACATCAAGTATTTAGAATCATTAAACAAAAATCTGAACAATACATAGCACCAAAAAAAAAAAAAGATAGCACAAACCCAAGGGGAGGCGGAAGGGTCACCGATGCGAAAAGGAGCTGAAGCGTCGTCGTGAATCGTCGCAATCGGCGAGCTGAAGCGTCGCCGTTGCGATTGACGAGCTGAGGCGTTGCGTCGTCGTTGCGATCGGCGAGCTGAGGCGTCGCGTTGCGTCGCCGTTGCGATCGGCGAGCTGAGGCGTCGCATCGCCGTTGCGATCGGCAAACTGAATCATCGCGTCGCCGTTGTGATCGTCGCCGTGAATCGTCGCGTCGCCATGAATCGTTGCGAACGGCGACTTGAATCGTCGCGATCGGCGAGCTGAAGCGTCGCCGTTGAGCTCGATCGGCGAAGGTTGAGCTCAATCGGCGACGGTTGGCTTGATTGGCGACGTTGGCTTGCTCAAGCGGCGGCTTTTGAGCTGAAGCGTCGCCGTTGAGCTTGATCGTCGCCGTTGAGCTCGATCGGCGCCGGTTGAGCTCGATCGGCGACGTGGCTTGATCGGTGACGTTGGGAGCTGAAACGTCGCCGGTTTTTTTTTTTTTTTTTTTGATAGCAGATGGGAGCAAATGGTTTTATTTTTTGTTTGGGTGAAGTGCTGTGTAACTTAAAAGCAAATGGCTTTTAAGTTTTGTATGGGCTGGGTTAAGCTTTTTATGTCTTTAGTGACGAATTTTAATTTCGTCACAAAAGACCGAGCTTTGTTAAGATTTTTAGTGACGAAATTCATATTTCGTTAGTAAATCATACTTTTAGTGACGAATTGTGATTTCGTCACTAAAAATATAGAAGTGCAAAACTATTATTATTTTTAGTGACGAAATATTTCGTCACTAAAAATTTCAACTTTTAGTGACAAAATATTTCGTCACTATAGATTAATTATATTTGCGCCAAAATTTCCCTCCATTGGCACCCATTTTTCAAATCACAATAGTGACGAAATTTATTTTTCATCACTAAATGTTATAATTTTTTTCATTATTAGTGAGGAAATTCATATTTCGTCACTAAAATTGTATTTTTAGTGACGAAAAATATTTCCTCACTAATTTTCGTCACTAAAAATACATTTTGTTGTAGTGTAAGGAAAAAAAGGTAATGCTCAAGCTGCTGGGTCAGCTGTCACAGCTGTTCTGAAAAGGTTGTCCCAGCTGTTAGGAAAAGCTGTGACAGCTATCATAAGAAAGCTGTTTGCTTTGGGCAGAAGAAAATGAGGTTAGCTGGGTGATTTCTGACTGCTGGGGAGGTCATTCAGCATTTATTTCTTGGATTTGGCTGAAAAATGGTAAGATCTCTTTGAAGGGAATCTTGCTATTATTTGTATAACAGCTGGTTGCTGGGATTTTAGGATTAAATGGCTGATGATATCACTCCCAGCCAGGTGTCAAGTCCTGAATACATTGCTGGGGATAAATTGGAAATGTTTCCTTTCTTCGGTGTTTGTGTTTTTGGTGCAAAATTCCATTACAACACATTTCTAGTAAGTAATAGAAGGATTGGTTGATAGTCAATGAAGCTTTAGAGATTTAGTCAAGGTTTCATTGTGTTGTGACATAATCTTGGTGAGCAAAAAGAGTATTTGATGCTCTGCTCTAGCAGCTGGCAGAGAAATATATGTTCAGATTGTGGCAGACAGCAGCTGGGTATCAAAGATATCATGAATATTTTGTATATAAAGAGAGATAAAAGATAACCAATCAGATTAGGCCATGTGTTTAAGTTGGATTTTAGCTGAAAGTAGTAGTGAGACTTATATAATGAAGTTTCTAAATTTGTCTAGCAACAACTGGGGATTGAATGAACAGTAATTTTCCCAGTAGTTAGATGGCTGGGGATATTGAGCATTTATCATATGATGAATATCAAGCTTTAAGAAAAGAGCAATGGGGAATTATATCATTTTAAGTGCTACGTGATAAGAGATGCTTACCATATGTTACTCGCTACACACGAACTCATCAGAGTTCAGGGGGTTGTAGAAGACACGCTAAGTAACATGTTTCTTTTATCAACTTTGAACAGCTAGAGCTTTACTGAAAATACCTCTTGGCCATCCAAACCACGACTCCCAAAGTTTTTCCAAAGAGACTTATGAGCTTGGATCATAAACCGAAGATGAGATGACGTACCTCGGGTTTTGTTGTCATTTTGTGTAAATATAGGCTCTTGTCGAAGAAGTCGCTTGCCATGAGCGTAAGAGAGGTAATATGGGCCATAAACTTTGATTTATTGTTTAAGCCCAACCCATATGTAGATGTTGATGACGTCGTGGGGTTATGATCCCAATTGATGAAGAGGAAATGTGGACCATAAATCCGCTTCTTGAAGTAAGGATCTCACGGGCCATGTGAGCCCAATCCATGTAGTTAAATGAAATATGAGCTTATTTTGAGCTTCAAATAGATTTACCCAAAAAATCAATAATATGTTGATGTGGCATGGGTTGCCAATGAAATAGTGTCACGTGGGCCGAAAAAAGAGACCTCAACAACAATCTCTCATTTTGATGCACGACTCCTAGTACGTGACTAACCAATCTGATGTATGGACCCAGTACGCAGCTTACTCTTTTGCATGAATCCAAGTACTTGACTAACTCCACAACAACCCTTTGTTGTAGTTGATTTGTAGTAGCTTCACATAGAAACACTAATAAGATCCTCAATGTTGGTGCAAGAGAATTTGCTTGGTTACGGAACCCAAAGGCGTACAAGAAACACAACAAGAACTCATTCTTCTGTAGGAGGAGGTTAGGATTTCAAAAAGAAAATCTTGTGAAGCTCTCTAGGGTTAGATTTTTCTTTTTCTACCTCCTTTAAATAGGAGCTTAATGAGCTATCCTATTCCAAATAGGTTTACACAAACCTTGGGCTTTCCTAATCCAATAAGGATTATACAAACCCATAAATAAATAGTCTTTTAGAATAAAAACGTTACTGGCTATAGTCTGAATCCCGTAAGCTCGATAGATTGAGACATGTGTCGAGTTTTAATGAATCTCGACAGATCGAGCTTTTGTTGATGAGGTATTGAGACCTGTAGATTGCACTATTCTTGAGCAGTTCTTGAGTAATCTTCATGTCTTCAATTTAACCATTTGCAATGATTATCTTGAACCTTCTTAGATTTACCCAAATACAAGTAAAGTGCGTTTTGTCAAATGATATGCCAATTACATAAAAATATGGTCCTAAAAATCTCCCCATTTGGCAATCCATGACAAAACCACAAGTGTATATTGAATTTCTTAGAATACATTCTACTCAAGATTAAAGAATAAATAAGCCTAGTCTAAAAGATCTGAACCTTGGAAGTTGCTGCAAGAAGAAGGTTCGGAATCTTGACTTAGTTTTAACCTGTCTTTCCTGAAATACACTAAACAAAACACATCAAGGTACCATGTGGAAAATAATGACAGGTTAAATAAATAAGAAACATGTGTATAAAGAGAGAAAAGAAACAACACATGTGAGATAAAGAGTGAAACACATACATCATCATCAAATATAGAAACAACACATGATGCATGTAAATGGTTACAAAACCAAAAGATACACAACATAAAAAATATATCAATATCAAAGTTTATCAAACTAACTCTCCCCTTAAGTTAGTTACATCGAAAACTTTCTTTCCTTTAACATGAAGTTCTCCCCCTAAGTCTATTACTCCCCCTGAGGAAAGACATTCAATTTTCAAATTTCTCCCCCTTTTTGACATGATTGTCAAAGGGCATAAAAAGCCAAAAGACTTGACCTGAGATAGAAATAAAACTAAAATAGAGGGAACGAGGAGAATAAGGAACCATAGACCTACAAGAAAAAGAAAAACAAGATGCTATGGACACAAAGGAAAAAAAATGCGAGATAAAGAAAAAAGAAATGCATGCAAGGGTATCTCGATCGATCGAGGAGGTGTCGAGAATCTATCGAGAAGAAGCCACCCTCGATGGATCGAGAATCTGTCTAGGATCTATCGAGCAAACAGAAAGTTTCTCGATGGATTGAGAAGCTATCGAGGAACTATCGAGAATGCGATAAAAAGCAGCTAAAGGGTCTCGATAGATAGCATAGCTGTCGAGAGGTGTCGAGGAGCTATTGAGATTGTTTAAAAACAATTTTTCAAGAAGGGAAAAACACAATTATGAATGCAATCAAACATGCTACTCAACCAAAGATCCAACCAACATTTTAAGCTCTCAAATCATCTCTCAACGATAAAAATGTCAAGCACGTGGATCCCAAACAGACACTAAACAAGTCTAACCAATTTTATATTTCAAAAATAAGTTAAGACAGTTTAGTGATCATACATTAACACATGTATTCCTTGTGATGACCAAATCACATTGTACCTGCACATGTATCAAAAGTAGCAAAGAATATTGCGTGTTGTGTGTGAAAAACATCACAAGATTGCATGAGTGTCAATCATGTTATGAAGATTTGAGATATGAGAAAATCACTTGAACTCACACACAATTATAACTGTTTGATGGGGACTATCACCTTTGAGGTACATCCTATAACTCCCACATCTCTTAGAAACACGCTTGCAATCATATATAAAGCATTTTTATTCTTTTTGCTTTTATTTCTTTGCATATTTTCTTTTATTAAGCATATCATGCATGGACATATAAAAGAAAGAAAATAAATACCCAATTATGTTAAGCTTATGACATTGCATTTTTGCTATGCCGAAGCATATAGATGTCATTCATGATTGGCAGACAACAATGATGAGATGGTTATTTATGCCTTTCTCTTAGGATTTTCTAGTCATTCCCGTCAAAAAGAGTGATACTAGTGTTAAGTACAAGAGATAACTTAATCTTACTCATCACAAACACAAGCCACAAAGCTCACTTGTTTAATTTTGCATAAACATGCTCATCTAAGTTACAAAAGATACAAAGTTTAGAAAACTTTGTTTCAATGGCCATCCAAGGTACACAAGTACCAATGTACACATACACACACTGTTTTTATATTTTTCAATTTTTCAATTTTTTTTTTGAAAAACAAAATAAAACAAAATTGAAAATTAACCAAACAAAAACATGTTAAATAAAACAAAGCAATGCATAGAACTAGATGCAAATGCATAAGGAAGAAGGAGGAGAAGAAGATATCAATCCATGGAGATGACACCAATGTTTTGGCGAAGAAATTCATACCGTTTGCTGTCAAAAGGTTTGGTAAACAAATCAGTCTTTTGATCAACAGTGTGAATAAACTCAAGAGTAAGAGTATCATCTTCAACAAGCTCCCTAATGAAGTGATGTCGAATCTCTATGTGTTTAGTTCGAAAATGTTGAACCAGATTCTTAGAGATATTAATGGCACTGGTATTGTCACAGTAGATGGTAAGATGCTCTCGACAAATACCGTAATCATGGAGGAGTTTTTGCATCCATAGAAGTTGGTTGAACAGCTACTGGCAGTGATGTACTCAACTTCTTCAGTGGATAATGAGATGGAATTCTGCTTTTTGCTCATCCACGAAACAAGATTATTACCCACATAGAAACAACCCCCCGATGTACTCTTTTTATCATCAACATTCCCAGCCCAATCAGCGTCAGAATACTTAGCTAAGACATCATTTGTGTCCTTGCTGTACCATACACCAAAGTCAACAGTGGTTTTAACATAAATTATGATTCTTTTCAAAGAAATCATATGAGACTCTTTAGGATTAGCCTGATATCTAGCACGCACTCCTACACTATAACTAATGTCAGGTCTACTAGCAGTAAGGTAAAGAAGACTACCTATCATTCTTCTATAGAGAGATGAATCTACACTTTTACCTAACAAGTTAACAGTGACTGTAACATTTGGGCTCATAGGGGTTCTAACAGAACTAGCATATTCCAAACGAAACTTCTTCACAAGATTTTTAACATATTTAGATTGAGATAAGAATATACTTGAATCTTGTTGACGAATCTGTAATCCAAGGAAATGAGTTAGCTTTCCAATCATGCTCATCTCGAACTTGGCCTGCATGAGTTTTGAGAAGCTATGAGCAAGTTCATCCTTAGTTAACCCAAAGATGATATCATCAACATAGACTTGAGCAACTATCAACTTGCCGTCTTCCCTCACACACAATTATATATATACTGATGTGGATTTTTTTAAAACAAAACTGTATAAATTTTATACATTTTTTTTTATTATTATACAAACACTAATATAAGTGCTCTTTGTCAATAAAAGAGACGTTTGCAACGTTAAGAATAGAAAAAAAAAAAAAAATAGAGACACATATCTCAAAGAAAAAAGTTTCTCTCTAAATTAGTTTGAAGAGAAAATCTTCAAACTTCTCATATATTTCTTTTTAGAGTAAATTTTGAAAATCTAACTGTTGAATTTTATGTTCCTTATGTTCTTAACATGCATATCAAATTTCACTCAAATCGGATATTATTTACTATTTAATCAATTAACTTATTTTTTATATACAACTTTAGATTACAAAAACTTGAAATTATAACCTTTTTTTGATGACATAGCAATTGATCTTTGATTTTCTTGAAATTTTGTAAGCATTAAAGATGTAATAAAAACATGCAATCTAACGGTTAGATTTTCAAAATTCACACTCAATATAAATATATATGATGAGTTTGGAGAAAAATTTTGTTCTATCTCAAATTGAGTGGTGGTACATGATGCGTGTGCAATAGAGTTGTTGGGAGCGTGTTTGGTCATCCATTTTAAACATTAGTGTTCAGTGTTTAAACACTTGTCCAAAAACCAAAAAACGCGTTTGGTCATCCATTCTTGTTTAGGGTTGTTTGGAAAACATTGTTCAAAAACCCATTTTCAAAATGATGGTTTTGAAATCACCTCCAGCCTGTTTTTTAAACAACAAACACTAGTGTTCAGTGGCAATTGGATAATTATTTTGAACACTGTATGGGCCCACCTGGTCAGACATCTCTGTGTATTGTCTCCTCTCTTCCTCTCATCTCTTCACGCCAAATCCATCTGCACCTACCAAGATCTCACCTCACCCACATAGTCAGAGCTTAACCCAGCAGCATTAATCTCACCCACCCCTATAACTCCCCTCACCGATCCATCTGACCGTAGTCAAAGGTCTCTCCCTCACAACAGATCACCATGCCATTGATTACTCAACCCAGCGCCATTAAAAATCCTCATCGACCCATCCAAAAGTGCCTTCTACACACTCAGCTTACACCACATCACCAACCTCAATCAATCACATTGCCAAGTAAGGTGAAAGTCAGATTCGAACCTGGATCTTGGAGTGATGGGTTGGCGGCAACAAAAGCTCAATTCGTTGTTGGGTCTTGGAGTGCTAAAGGTGGAAAGGAGATCAGAGGAACGTGAAGCCCAACCGTGGATCAAGGGGCTGTGTCGATGGAGATGAAGAGCGTGGGTTTTGTTTTCTGCTCTCAGAGAAGAGAATGAAAAAAGAAGGAACAAGAAGAAACAAACACAGAGGAGCAACGAGAATATAAAATGTATTCTCTCTCCTGAATTAAAAAATGGTATTTTGTATAGGTGTAAGTTTTTAAAAAAAAAAAAAAAAATCAAACACACACATACCAAACACATTTTTATGGTTTTTGAACATTGAAACATGTTATTTAAACCATGATACCAAACACATTTTTTTGTTTTTTAAACACTAAAAACACATTTTTCAACAACACTTTTTAAACCACACTTTTCACATTTTTTTAAACAACAATTTTTGAACTCGATGACCAAAATCCGTAGGGCTAGTAATAAAATAAGGAATCTTTAATAATCACACGGAAAAGGAATCTTAATATGCGTCACAAGGAAAATAAGAGAAGGAATCTTACTATGTCATGTAATAGAATATCTCACAAGGAAAATAAAATAAGGAATATTAATAATTAATATTTGAGGAGGAAATGGACCTGTTGAAGAGAAACCTTTTCAGTTTTTTTTTTTTTTTTTTTTTTTTCTAAATAAAGACTTTTATTAAAAGAGCAAACTAAGAAGTAGAGAGAGCATCCTCCAACAAAACATTCACAATTACAGGAGGAGTGGAGTTAGAACCAAAAAATCCAAATATTCTATTACAAAGAGACGTCCAACGTTCAAGTTCATGAGTAGTTTTGTTGGCCCTATCTTTATTTTATTTGTTTAATCAACTGAAAGAATCTTCTTTTCTCAAAAAATAAAATTCTTTGAAAGAATCTTTTACAAATTCACTAAACTGTCCTTAAACCTACTTGACAATTTTAAAAGTAAAGCATTTGCCTGTTTCCAATACTTCTTCTTCTTCTTCAATGTTAAAAGTCGGAAATAGTCTAATACCATAAAAAAATTTACAACTTTTTGCCATATATATGACACTGATGATGAAAATATGGTGGGTCTATGTGTAAGTGATGGTTAACCACTCATAATCTGCCAATCAAATTTGTAGCAAAAAAATTGTGAAATAATTTGTACTCCTAAAACTACTTAAAAGTTGGGAGACTCTTTGGACCTGCAAATTGGCATCCACTACCATAGCCATTTACCGGTTAACACTATAAGTGAGTGCAAAAATAAAATTAAAAAAATTATATAAGGAAAAAAAAAAACCATTAAGAAAGCTAGGACAAGTATAGAGAAGGCTAGAATTAAGGGAATCTTGTCCAATCCCGGCTCTAAGGGTTCGTTTGGTTAAAAGGGTGGAAAAGTGGAATGATAGAAAATCAGAAATGATAGAAAAATGGAAGAATAGAAGATATTTAGTTTTCTCCTATTTGTATTTGGTTGGGAGGATTGGAAAGTGGAGAAATGAAAAACTTATTTGTTTGGTTGAGAAGAAATAATTTAGATTCCTCGCCAATTATATCCTCCTCTTGGTAATCTCTTCAATCACAGTACATGAGTACATACCATAAATTAATAAATAAATTCAAATCTATAATTTATAAGATAATAGTTTAGATAATAATATTTCAACTAAAGTTGTAGTCCACCATAAAATTAAAGAACAAGTTGAGAGATTATCTCGTTGGTGCTTCAACATATCCCGTGACATTATAAATAAATGAATACCGTTAATTCCATAAGTTTGTTTGTTTGTTTGTTTGCTTTTTTTTTTTTTTTTTTTTTTTTTGTTTTGTGGCAGAGATGAAGTGCAAACTAGGTTGTCTCTTGAGACAATACGCATCATCTATGGAATGCCAATAATTATATAGTTAATAGCTTTTTTTTTTTTTTTGTTGAGATAGTTACAAAATTATAATGTTTGGTTGAGAAGAAATAATTTAGATTCCTCACCAATTACATCCTCTCTTTTGGTAATCTCCTCAATCACAGTAGATGAGTACATACCATAAACCAATAAATAAATTACAATTAATAATTTATAATATTAGAATTCAGATAATAATATTTCACTAAAATTGTATTTCACCATAAAATTAAAGAACAAGTTGAGAGATTATCTCGTTGGTACTTCAACATATCTTGTAACATTATAAATAAATTAATAACGTTAATTTCACGAGTTTTTTGGTGGTAGTGAGGTGCGAACTAGGTCGCTTTCTTGAGACAATACATGTTATTTATGATATTTCTGGTTTAATAGATATTTCACTAAAATTGTATTTCACCATAAAATTAAAGAACAAGTTGAGAGATTATCTCGTTGGTACTTCAACATATCTTGTAACATTATAAATAAATTAATAACGTTAATTTCACGAGTTTTTTGGTGGTAGTGAGGTGCGAACTAGGTCGCTTTCTTGAGACAATACATGTTATTTATGATATTTCTGGTTTAATAGATATTTCACTAAAATTGTATTTCACCATAAAATTAAAGAACAAGTTGAGAGATTATCTCGTTGGTACTTCAACATATCTTGTAACATTATAAATAAATTAATAACGTTAATTTCATGAGTTTTTTGGTGGTAGTGAGGTGCGAACTAGGTCGCTTTCTTGAGACAATACATGTTATTTATGATATTTCTGGTTTAATAGACTTACAATATTGCATGCCGCCCCCATGATATAACAAGCCTAACCACCAAGCTATATATCCTAATAAGTCTACACGTAGATAAGAAGCTCTAATACTTTCTTTACCCAGGATAAAGTATATTGGAAGACATATTTTTTTTTCAAGAGGGGAGAGAAAATTGATTAAGCAAATTATTTAGACAAATTTTTCTATCTCCATGAGTTTAGAGCATTCATGTCAAAGGTGTCTAGTTTTTTTCTAGCCACGTGGATATATATCCAGCATGCTATTCAACAATTCTAGAGTTTAATAATACATCAAAGGTTTTTAGTTTATTATTTGATTTCTTTAAACAACCGAAAATGCATTCTGAATTGCAATGGAGTTTTGTAATATCCAGCCTGTGTTTTTTTGATGATTTGTTTAATCAACTGAAAGAATCTTTAAAAAATGCCCTCCCCTCCCCTCCCCTCAAACCTGTCTGAAAATCCTATAAGCAAAGCATTTGCTTGAGTTTCATCACAGTCTACACTCTTTGCTTCTCATTCTTCTTTTTCATCTTCAGTGTTAAAAGTTGGGAGAGCTCCAATGGCTTCTATTCCTGGATCCAATGTCGTGAACTTCGATTCCTTTGGGAAATTAGGACCTCAGTTTCGGCATTGGTCTCCACTTTGTGCTGGAGTTGCGTTGGGTCGGGCTTGGCCTCGTATTGGCCTCCAATGCACATTGAACAGCTCCTATACTATGTCTGGTAACCAATTTTTTGTTCTTTTTATATATTAGAAATAAAGATAAATAAAAAAAAATTTCTCAGCAAAAATTAGCTCTAAAAAATCATTATACTTTAATAAATTATAATGTGTCCCAAATATTAGTAATTTTAAATCTCAAATAGTTTCTAACCAAATTCTAGAGCCCACAAACTTGTGACACTGTTGGAGACCCCATTCCATTTTCTAATTTGACATTGGGATCTAAGAAGCATTGACAATTCATTTAAGATGTCGTACCTGTATTATATTTGTGTCATATCAGTGCCATATCGACTATTTTATGTTATAATTTTTTAAAAATTGTTTGTGTTGTTGTGTCACATCCATACCCATACATACTCGTGTCCGTACTTCCTAGCTTGTTGGAATATTAGTTGAGACTTGATATGTTTAAATTAGCTCCAAAAAATCAGAATACTTTTGTAAATTGTAATGTGTCCTAAAGGTTAGTAAATCTTTTTTCAAGTAGTTTCTAACTAGATTCTAGAGCCCATCAACTTGGGACACTGTTTAAGATCCCATTCCATTTTCTGATTAGACCTTTGGATATCAGTTGAGATGATTAAATATTAATAATAAAATTCAGTGGTTTATCTATGTCAATCTGCCTCTTCTTTTTTCCTCCTCAAGAGTAGATTAACGTTTTCATTGTCTTTGCAGGTCCTTATCAAAATATTGTTGATAGCACTTGGCAGTTTGATTGTGATGATAATAACTATGAAGCACGGGTGCGTTTTCGGACTCGGGTGCGGGTGCGGGTGCGGGACTCGGCAATTTTTGAAAAAGGTGGGTGCGGGTGCGGCGGGACTCGGTGATTAAAATATTATTAAAAAAATTATTATTTATATTTTCTATATATTTTTACTATTAAAATATTCTTAAAAAATTGAGGAATGACAGATTTAGGATGTTTGGGCTCCATTTAAATCCAATTTCGGAGGTTCCGGCGATATTTGGTGTGTATTTCGGCCGATTTCGGCCGTTTCGGTCCATTTCGGCCGTTTCGGTCGCCGGCCGATACGGACCGATACGGACGAAACGGCCGGTACAGTCCGATTCTGGCCGATGTTGGCCCGGTTCGGCCCGAATTGGCGCGAATCTAAGCCGATTCGGCGCGAATCGAGCCAAGTCGACGCGAATCGCGCTGAGGGAAAAAAAAAAAAAAAAAAAAAAAACGACGCGGCCTGACGCGCAGGCAGCGGTGTCGCCCACCGCACCCCGCGTTGGGCGGCGTCGGACGCGGATTCGCCGGCCAAAATGCCGCGTCCGTGCATTCCAGGATAATAAGTATGCTGATTTGTTGCAAACTAGTTTTGAAGGCACAGCTATGGTTGGGCTACATGCAATGCAAAAAGCAAATTCTAGCCTTGAGCATTTCGTAAATACATTAGTAATAAGTTTTAAGATAATAAAGAAACCGTTTCTACTTGTGTGCCAATGTTTCTCTAATTTATTTTACGCTTAGTGCATGAAGTTGCCTTTTGTTTATATTTTTGGTTGTAAACTATAGGTGCTACTATTTGTGTTTAAAATAACATATTAATAAGAATTTTTTTATTTTTTTTATTTTTCCCTTATAAGATTTAAAAGGTAATATAATAGGAATGGCATCTAGTGTATGACACCCAATTTTCAGAATCTCAATTTTACTATTATGATCTCTTTTCTTTTTTTATTTTTTTATTTTTTTAACTAATTATATAAATAGTCAAGTTGAGGTAATTAGTAAAAGTGCAGGATGAGTATGAGAGATTTGCTAAGAATGAAATTCTCATTTAACTTGCTTAATGATACACGGGATTAATACTTACATACAATCAGAGCTAACTTAACAACTATAACAGCTACTTAACTGAAAACAAAAAACTCACACATGCTTAGTCACGTGCATCACTAAACTATTTACGAGACTAACTAAACTACACACAGTTTAGGCTATATACAGAGCATAGACTAAAACTACAAGTAGCTTAGCCTTGTACATCTTCATTGACCCGTTCTGCCTCTTCTTGCTCTGAGTCTTGATGCCCTGTTGCTTGATGCTTTGATCTCTGATAGTCCCCCTCAAGATGGGCACCACTAGAATGAATATTCAAGATTCCCATCTTGGCAATTAAGGCTGAAAATTGATTCAAGTTCAAGGCCTTTGTTAACAGGTCTGCCAACTGAGATGGACTTCTAATATTCATCAATCTTATAGCTCCATCTTGCACCTTATCTCTCATAGTGTGACAATTTATTTCAATATGCTTTGTACGTTCATGGAACACAAGGTTAGACCCTACGTGGACTGCTGCCTCACTGTCACTGAACAATAGAGCAGCCTTGTCATGTGTAATACCCAAATCCTTTAGCAAATAGAGAATCCAAGTCACTTCACATACAGCCACAGCCATTGATCTATATTCAGCTTCAGCAGTGGATCTAGAAACAATATTCTGCTTCTTAGATTTCCAAGAAATCAAAGAGTCACATAGGAAGATGCAAAAACTTGTAATGGACCTTTTAGAATCAAGGCAAGCTGCCCAATCCGCATCTGCAAAGGCTTTTATGTGTAATGAAGTGTTTGATGGAAAGAATAACCCTTGACCTGTAGTCCCTTTAATGTATTGGGTGATCCTATATGCTGCCTTTAAATGAGGTTTTCTAGGCTTAGACATAAACTGACTTAGTCTATGCACAGAGTATGTGATGTCTGGCCTAATGATGGTTAAGAACAATAGTCTACCTATTAATTTCCTATACATCCCAGCATCATGTAACAACTCACCATCATCTTTGCTTGATTTCAAATTTACTTCCATGGGAGTTCTAGCAGGTTTGCAGCCAAGCATCCTAACATCATGAACAATTTCAAGGGCATACTTCCTTTGACACAAAGAAATACCCTTTTGTGATCTTGCAACTTCCAAATCCAAGAAATACTTCATATTACCCAAATCCTTCAACTTGAAATGCTTGTCCAAGGATAGCTTGAGATCTTCCACAGCTTTAGGATCATTACTAGCAATAAGTATGTCATCAACATAGCCTAGAAGTGCTATAAAACACTTACCATGCTGCTTAACAAACAAAGAGTAATCTGCCTTTGACTGTACAAAACCATGCTGCAGTAGGGTAGTTGAAAACTTTGAGAATCATTGCCTTAAAGCTTGCTTAAGTCCATACAAGGGCTTGTGCAATTTGCAAACCAGCCCCCCCTTGCTGTGCAAACCAGGAGGAAGAGACATGTGGACCTCTTCATTCAGATCACCATTAAGAAAAGCATTGTTAACATCTAGCTGTTGAAGAACCCAACCATGCACAACAACCAAAGACAAGAAAAGCTTGACTGTGACCATTTTAGCCACTAGGGAGAAGGTCTCAGTATAGTCTATCCCTTGTTGCTGAGTATACCCCTTTGCCACAAGTCTAGCCTTATACCTTTCTATACTACCATCAGCCTTGTACTTGATGCAAAAGACCCACTTACACCCAACAACCTTTTTGTTGGGAGGCAAAGAGGCAATAGACCAAGTGCGATTTTGTTTTAAAGCTTCAAGTTCAGCTGCCATGGCAACTTCCCAATTTGGATCACCAACAGCTTGATGGTAAAATTGAGGTTCTTTAAGAGCAGAAATACTATTGCAAAAATGAGAATAGCTAGGTGATAATTTGTGAGAAGAAACAAATTGTCTATAGGGTACCTAGTGGAAAAGGGTGTTACACTTATAAGATTGAAGATAGGCAGGGGGTTTAGACACTCCAGTGGACCTTCTAAGGGAGGAATTAGAAGGATTGGACAAAGGAGGAATAGGATCAGGATGTAGTTGAGGATTATCAACTATATCATTAGGTAAGTATACTAATAAGTCTTCTAGAAGATCAGAAGAATGATTTTCAAGAATCTGAGAAGTAGGATGATCAGTAGGAACAAATGGAAGATCATGAACAGGATCAGATGGAAGACCATCAACAAGAGGAACAAATTTAGAGTGTGGACCATCTAAAGGTAAGGATGGAGCATTGGGGGTACAAATTTGAGATAATGGACCAGAGGGAAAGTGAAATGTGGAGGAAGGAATGGACTGAAAAGGGAAAATAGACTCATGAAAAACAACGTCCCTTGATATAAAAAGTCTTTTAGAATGTAAATCAAGCAGCTTGTACCCCTTAACAGCAAAGGGATAGCCCAAGAAAACACATTTGATGGCTCTAGGATCAAATTTAGACCTATTATGAGCCAATGTGGAGGCAAAACACAAGCAGCCAAAGACTTTAAGAGAGCTGTAATCAGGAACTTTACCATAAAACAATTCAAAAGGTGTTTTGTCATGTAAAAGAGGTGAGGGAAGTCTATTGATGAGGTGCACTGCAGTGAGAATACAGTCACCCCAATAAGCAATAGGAATGTTAGATTGAATTCTTAAGGCTCTTGCAACACACAAAATATGTTGATGTTTTCTCTCTACAACTGAATTTTGTTGAGGAGTGGCAACAAAACTATGTTGGTGGATAATACCATGAGTCTTAAAGAAATCAGTCGTTTGAAATTCAAGGCCATTATCAGTTCTAAAAATTTTAATGGCTTTATTGAATTGAGTCAGAATCATAGTATAAATGGACTGCAAAAGGGACCTAGTATCAGACTTGGACTTCATGAGATAAACCTAAGTTGATCTAGTACAATCATTAACAATAGTAAGAAAATATTTATGGCCATCAACAGTAGGAACAATATAGGGACCCCAAATATCACAGTGAACAATGTCAAAAAAGGAATTCGATATGTGATTAAGAAAAGGGAAGGGATGTCTCTTGTGCTTTGCAAGGGGACAAATCTCACAATCTTTATTAAAAGTACAAACAGAATCATGAAGTACATTTTTTAAAGAAGAAAGTTTAGCATTTGAGGGATGACCTAATCTAAGATGCCATATAGAAGAAGGTACAACAGTATTATCGATTACATGAGAATGAGGTAGATCGAAAATAGACTTGAAAACAGAATTAAAGATGGATTGAAAAGATGAACCAAGAACCTTGGAGTTGACTGGAAAGGTACAAGAATTTGAGGGGCTGTGTTACAACAAATACAACCCATCATGAACTTCACCCACACCAATCGTCCTCCAACACATAAGATCCTGTATAAAACAAAAATTTGACAAAAAAACAAGACAATAAGAACAAGATTTGGTGAGTTGACTGACTTACAAAAGGTTAAAGGAAAATGAAGGAACACAAAGAACATTAGTAAGAGTTAGAGTGGTTGAAAGAGTAATGGAACCTATATGAGTTACCATAGCTGTTTCACCATTAGGAAGTGCAACCACACAACTGACAGTAGTGAATTCAGTAACTAAACAAAATGCACAATGTGGTCAATTGCCTTAGTGTCAATAACCCAAGTATCTCCATTAAAAACTGTACTTTTGACTATATGGTTAGAAAAAATAGAATGCCTCAAATCAGAATTCCCAAAATAAGGTATACTTGTCATGGTAAGAGCATTGTTAGACTTAGGAACAGTTGTAAAAGAAGCTGCTTGTGGATCTGAATGAGGCTTGATCACATTAATGGCTATATGAACTTCCTTATTGAGTTGAGCAGCAACTTGTATCTGATTGCCTAGCATAGTCAGAAATTGCTAGCATTATTCTTGAGTAAAAGGGAACTGTGTAGCACAATTTGATGATTGTCCTGTTTCTGCAATATCATCTTGAACACCCACTTGATTCACCATTGAAGTCTTTCCTTTAGGCTTAAAACCAGGAGGGAAGCCATGTAGTTTGAAGCACTTCTCCATGGTGTGACCAAGTCTCCCACAATGAGAGCAAATAGGCCTATCCTTGCCCTCGGAATTCTTTCCTCCAAAAAAGCCAGAATTGAAAGTAGAATTGGAATTAGATCCTTTCACAGCAAGTGCAGTGGACTCAATATGAGCATTGGAATTTCCCACATTCCTTTGCCTCTCTTCTTTAATCAACAATGAATAGACTTTGTTAATGGATGGAAGTGGCTCCATTAACAAAATATATCCCTTGATTTCAGAATAAGAATCATTGAGCCCCATCAAGAACTGCATCACTGAATCTTGAAAGTGAAGATTCTCAATTCTTTTGGACAGATTACAAGTGCATTTTCCACAAGTGCAAGTTGGATTAGGCCTGAAATTCTTGAGTTGACCCCAATACACCTTCAATTTAGTAAAAAAAGTAGTAATCAAATAATCACCTTGATTGATTGATGCAACATCCTTCTACAACTGAAAAACCCTAGGTCCATTGCCTTGAGAATGCGTAACCTTAAGATCATTCCAGATTTCCAATGTTGTGTCTCTGTAGGTGATGTTGATTCTGATCTGAGGTGAAACTGCCTTCATCAACCAAGAACCAACCATATTATCACAGTGAATCCAAGCATCAACTGCTGCTGGAGTTTTTATCAATGGAGAAGAAGAAGTGATAGTGCCATCAACAAAACCAAATTTATTCTTCGTAATCAAGGCCTTTTTCTTGGATCGAGCCCAAGCATGATAGTTTTCACCAATCAAAACTTCAGACACAAGCATAGCTCCAAGACTTTCAGCATGGTGAAGATATAAAGGATTCGAAATGTCTTCAACCAATTATGTATCTTACTCAGATGAAGTGGACGAAGAAGAATTTGTCGCAGAAGCCATTGAAGTAGCTTCAAGCTTTCAAGAACGAAACCCTAGAAATTTGGGAATTTTGAGAGAATCTTAGCAAACTAAGCTCTGATACCATATGAGAGATTTGCTAAGAATGAAATTCTCATTTAACTTGCTTAATGATAGATGGGATTGATCCTTATATACAATCAGAGATTAACTAACTTAACAACTATAACAGCTACTTCACAAAAAAAAAGAAAACTCACATGTGCTCAATCACGTGCATCACTAAACTATTTACAAGACTAACTAAACTACACACAGTTTAGGCTATATACAAAGCATAGACTAAAACTACAAGTAGCTTAGCCTTGTAAATCTTCATTGACCTGTTCTGCCTCTTCTTGCTTTGAGTCTTGATGCCCTGTTGCTTGATGCTTTGATCTCTGATAATGAGAGACGTAAAAAATTTCTATAAATTAGTATTATATCTATGCAATGCACCACTTTGAATTGAGAATCATAGGTAAATGAAACAAAAAAAAAAAAAAAAAACAAAAAAACAAAAAAAAATTAAGCGTTAAATATTGATTATAGAAATAAGAAAATTTTATTTTAAATATAAAAACCCTCAAAAACACCCTGGTGGTCAACCATGAGTGGAGCTTTAGAGAAATGAGGCTCGGGTCTAGAAGGGAAGGGGGGATTTGCTGATAAATGATATGTGGATCATATTTGATCCGACCCGTTTTAGTTGATACTCCACCAGCCTCTGTCAAGCCCATACCTGGTTGGAGCATGCTAGTCTTAAGTCCATCACACAAGCCCAACTAGCCCGTTTTCATTCAAAACCAACTCTCAAGCCCACTCACAATTAGCACCCAATTGGCCCAAATTTAATTCAACACTCAGGCTCAGCCCACTCTCTTAAAAAGGTCCAATTCGAAAATGCCTTAGCCCAAGCCTTTTTACAATCAAACCTCAATAAACATCTGGTCCAACTCACACATAAATATAAGCAAGCCACTTCAAACTAAGTAATCATTTGGGTACTGATTATATTGAGTGCGTCTGCGTTTTCCAGCATTTCATGCTTTTTTTTTTTTTTTTTATTGAGTAGCGCATTTCAGTGCTTTCCAGTGTGTCCCATGCACTGTTCATGGGACCCATAAACCTCTTTTTTTTTTTTTTTTTTTCCACTAAAACTTTGATTAAAAATAGGTCTCACAGCACTATTCACACATTTAAAAATTATTTTGCTACAGTGTTTTTAGTTTTTAGCAAAATAAGCGGTATCTAAACGGACCCTAAATCCCCAAAATACATAAATTCAAATAAAGGTCCACCCTTAGATCAAACCTAATTTTGTTCATTTCAATTTTTAATTCGAATAACCAAGTATTTCCCAACAAATCTTTTTTCTTTTCTTTTTTTCCAAAAAAAAGAGAGTTTTATCACGGAGGGGTGGGAGTCTATGGTAGGCGTCCCTTGAACCATTACCTTTACGAGTTTGAGGGTTGTAATTTGAATCCCTTGAACCATCACCCTTGCAAGTCCGAGTGTTGTGATTCAAGTCGTGGTGCTTCAGTTTAAGATACTATGCCCACATGAATAATCCCAAGCAGTTTCAGTGGTCCATGCCATAGAATTCGGGTTTAAGTGAGCAGGCAATGATACCCGTCATGCCCTTCGTTCGTTAAAAAAAATGGATAATTACAGATTACCGACATGTGGTTTAGCCCGAATTTAACTTACCCACTCGTAGTTCATTCCGTCTATGCTCCGTAACCCACCTCTAATTTTTCCGTTGCTCTCACACATTTCATCAAAAAATCAAATAAGAAATCAGATCAAACATTTCTCTCTCGCACACTCTCTGCGCTCGCTCACCCACACGTGGGTAATATGTAATTATCAAAAATAAATAAATAAATAATGATAGTTTTAACACTAAAATTTGAACCTGTCTACCAGTAAACGACACTCGCATTCGCAAGTAACAGTGTGCAACCAAACCACAAAAAATGGAAGAACTAAGGAAGCTAGAACAAGTACAGAGAACGCTCAAATTCATGGAGTCTCGTGCTATATCGACCTCTTCCGATCCCGACTCCAATCGCTTCCTCGCCAATCTCATTCTTCTCTTGGTAATCTCACACTCAACTTCTAGGCTTGTTTCGCTTCCCAAAATCGCAATCTTTTTCTTTCCCCGAACCTAACACAACACACTGTATAATAATATTCCTGATGATTCAAGGTACAACCGTGTGGAGAACTTGACATGGACAACAAGCGCACTTTGGTCTCCACACATATGCCAAAGGCGAGTCACTGTTCTGTTTGTTTGAGTTTCGATTACCTAAGCTTTTACTTTATTTATTTATGCACAAACTTCTTTTTCTAGTTACAATTCTACTTTTGTTAACTTTTCCACAATTTTTTTTTTAATCAAGAAAATGCTAATCCAAACGCACATTGCCAGATTTCGGTTGCGTTTCTTGAGGAAGCTTCGCTCTTGATTACTCAGGAAAGCATAACAGAAGCAGAAGATGAGCGTAATGGTTTGTTCATGTTGTGGATATACTTTATGTGAATGCTTAATTGCTTTCCACGCAGGGGTCTGTTTGATTAGGCGTTTTGGGGGGCTTAAAAGCACGTTTTTAAAACCCAAAACTCTGTTTTGCAACGGCAACTCCTCGTAGCTTTTTTTTACAGACGCTTATTTTACAGCTTATCCACAAAGGATCTATTCGACAATCTTTGAGTATTGCATTGGAGCACAATCTGTATTTGTTTGGCTTGTTATTATATTTCAAAAGGGTCTATTAAAACTTACAATGGGTTAAAAAAAATATTTGCATTACCCCTGCTTTTGGTTCTTAGGGATATGGAAAATTGATGCCATTTTCATTTTCATTTTCGAGCATGTTATTTCTTTAACTCAACCAAATGGAGACCATAAACTTGTGGCGCCATATCCTCACCCTTGCAAACTCTATATGATTTTCTGACCTTGGAATATCAGCTGAGATGTTTAATAACAATGATAATTTCAGTGGTTTATCTATGTCATTTTGTTTTTGTTTTTTGTTTTTTCTCGTGCTGAAAAAATGAATATCTTTGTGACATTGGTTTCATATAAATTCATATGTTGATGAAAGTTTCCACTGTCTTTGCAGGCCCTTGTCAAAATGTTGTTGATAATTCTATGCAGCTTGATTGTGAGAATGAGACGCATTCTGGTATGTTGCAAACTAATTTTGAAGGCATGGCTATGGTTGGGTTGGATGCAATGCAACGAGCAAATTCTACCCTTGAGGATTTTGTAAGTACTTGTTTATTACTTTGCAGGCTAAGGTTGTAGTTTACATTCAGCTTCAAATACTTTCTTGTTATGTTCTTATGCTACTCAATTAACTTTGTTTGAAATGCTTCCAAAAACATACATCATTTTTTCTCTCTTTATGGGCGCGATTTTATCGTGCCCCACGTCATATCTATCTTTTAGTTTAATTCTCCTACACTTAAAATTATGCTGGTGAACTTGAGTGTTTAAAGGTTCAAATAATATGGCCAAGTTTTTTAGTAGTTCATAATCTGTAAAGTTACTAGCTTGTGTAGACTCGTTGAAAGAGAAATTGAAAAAAAAAAAAAATTACCAAGTCATTGATAAAAGTTAAAAGAGAGGTGCTCTAGTGCTTTCCATGGTTATATTCATTTAATGAAACTTTTTTTTCACAAAATGCTTTTTTGTTGTTGCATCATTTCTTTGATTTAATTACCTATCACAGGTGGAAATCTTGACTTCATCAGTTTGTAATGTTAATGAAAGCATTGTTATTATATTATTTATCATCCTTATTGGTTATTATTGTCTGTAATGTAGACTTGAACACACAATCTTGTGGATAAATGTCCCGTGTCTCCCTTCTTTTATTTGACAAATATACTTGTATGCCTGCTGGAAAAATTAATACATATCTAATTTTTTTTTGAGGTAATGCATATCCATTTTGCAGTGCAGATCCTATTTTATGTTTCATGGGATGGATGTAAACAAGCCACAGTCATTATTCAAACATTTACCTGTGCTTTCATTCACAGAAAGTTTTATTTATCAGGTAACACTCTAGAAGTATGTTCAGTTATCTTTTGAAGAGGGGAAACATTAAAGAAATTTTGTTTAATTTTGTTGAACTGGTTAATGGGGCTTCTAAAACAATGTCTTTCTATTGAAATTACATGCACAAGGAAACAAAAATTGGGAATCAGTCTTTCCCCTTCTGTTTCTTCCCAGTCAATACTTGCTTTCAGAAAATAGTAACCTTTTGGAGTAATGAAATTACCATAGAACATGTTCAAATGCGATTGAATCACAGTGTGATCTGCATTATTATGATGAGTTAATCTTTAAACTTTAGCTATTGTCTATTTGCTTCCTTAACATTAATGGTTTTGATGATGCAGCTGGATAGTTTGAATGAAAAGATATTGCATCTACCAACCAGTGGAGCCTCTGTTTCAGAAAGAGGATGCAAGGTGATATGTCAACTAATTCTTAACCTCACTAAAAGCATCTTCTATCATTCGAATTAACTTTCACTTGGCCAATGTAATTCCATTTGAGATACAGGATGGACATCAGAGGTTGATTACTCAGTTCACAGATACATTTAAAAGCGACCCTTTCAGACCACTTGTGGGCCTACTTGAGTGTCTCAGTATTTTGACAGAGAGGTACACTTGCTTTCTTGCTACACAATTTTATTTAAACAAATGAAGAATGTTTCCCTTATGTTTGGATGGAGGGTGATGGGCAGAGAGCAGAGGAGAGGAGAGTGGAAGGTGGCTGGAATGTGCTAATTTTTAGTATATTTCGGCTACCTTCCCCTCTCCTCATCCACCTCCCTCGATTCCAAACATACCCCTGAAGTTTGATTTGAAATATTTTGTTTCAATTTCTGATTAATTTGTAGGATAAGAGATGAATTGAAGTGTGGAGAAGAGTATTGGGCTCTAGAAAGAAAGCTGTGTTGTGCACTAATGAGACAAGAGAAGGTTTGTCTATTGTCATGGTCCTTTTTGCCTAAATTAATATAGTCATTATTATTATTATTATTATTATTAACTAAGTAGTATGTTGCCTTTGTATGATCCTAAAAATGTTTTTGGAAATTGACAGACATTTTAATGAAAATGGAAAAAAAAAATTCTTAATTTAAATTTATTTTTATTTTAATAATAACTTGTGGTAAGCCATTTGCAAACATAAGATGGTGCCTCAAGTTACTCATTATTTGAGTTTATGAAGTCTATCAGTTCTGTACTTAAGCAAACCAGTAACTCTATTAATTCTTATTTTTTTTATTATACTTTTTGGATTATGTGGGGTATAGATTATAGAACTCAACAGGGAACAAGAGACATTATTTTCTAAGACTCCTCTAGACACAAGGAGCTTTTTAAGAACCTGGTCTCCATGGTAAATTATGCCCTTGGCCCTAAGAAAATGGGCTCCATCTGCAAATTTGGTCTCTGTGAAACTGCTAATTCTTGCATGAACATATAAGGTTTTCTGGCATAAGAAGCAGTTCAATCAATTTGCCTATTTTGTGCCGCTAGATGGTTTTATGACCAAACACCTTTTGGTTTGCTTTACTTATTTAATTCCATTTTTACTCATCAAAATATGAACGAACAACAACAACCAAGACTTGCCTTTTGTTTCTTTCTATTGTTCAAATCTCTGTATACTTCCTGTATACACTTTTCCAAATTTAATAAATTACAACTACTTTATATATATATATATATATATATTACCAAACCATTTCAAGTGACTAATGCGCTGTTTCACTTCATCTATCCCACTCTTAACCTATGATTTACATCCTCTCCAATCTCTCAATCTTTATGAAGTATTGATTCAAGATTTCAAAAGCTCTCTCTTTGGTATCTCTTGACCATCGAATCTTACAATCCTTTTATACTTTTTCTAAACTTACATTCCATGTGCTTTGTCTTAATCCTAGTTAATTAAAAGCCTTTAAGTTCTAGATCGTCTCACCAAATTTTTAACTTGGCATTAAGTCCACTACTAGTTTCATGACTTTCATCCATTAAAACTATATCACTTGCAAAAAACATACACCAAGGGAATTTCTCTTGAATCAATTTAGTGAACTTATCCATCACCAATGCAAAGAGATTAGGGCTTAATGCTAGTCCTTGATCAAACCTCTATAGACTATAGTGATAGGAAACTCACTTGTGATGCCTCCACTTGTTTTCACTCTAGTTACATATTTGTCATAAATATCCTTAATCAACTTAATGTTCTTTAGAAGGACTACTTTTTCCAAAACCCCCCACATAACCTCTCTAGGGACCCTATCATATGCTTTCTCTAGGTCAATAAAAATCATATGAAGGGAGGGAAGGGTTTGTGGGTGGGGGGGGGGGGGGGGGGGGGGGGGGGGGCAGTGTAGAAGGATAATTCCTTTATCCTCATTGAGCATATTGGTGTGAGGGAATTACCTTAAGTGTATGAAACTTGGATTGTCTGTTACCAATTAATTCTATATTTCCTTAGGAGTTTGAAGGTTAAGAATAAGAGAACAAGGAATTTTTTATAAGAAACCATTGGACTTCCAAGAAATTTATTAAAATTAACACACGCAATAATGCTTCAAATAAAGAAGGTTGGTGGGGGGAGAGTAGCTTGAAGAAGGTAATCATTGGAATGGAAAGAGACGAAAAAGATGACAATTATAATTCCATAAGTGGACAACTTTGAACATTGTATACTATTGCTAAGCTTTCAATCAAGTATTATATTCTAAATTCAATTATATCAACACCTCAATTTATAGTTGAAGACCTACAGAACAAAAGAGATTTGTTTGGGACACAAAAGTGAATAGCAGATTGCTATCCATATCAATTATATTTATTCAAACTATGTCTGCTGCTGAAATTTACTTACCAACAATTTTAGAGAATGTATAAATTAAATTGGACTCTGTTTTGAAAACTTTGTGAGTAATAATTGAGATCTTTGATGAAATAAAAGAAATATGGTTTTATATATGTATAAGCACCAATGACATTGAAATCTGGTGCATTTAATGCAAAGGGAAATTGTATCAATTAAGAAACCCCCTGAATATTGGCAAAACTACAATTATTGTTAACCAAGGAAAATAATTTGTAGTAAAAACAAGATACACTTGGACTAGAAAGAAATATCCATGCTCAAAAACCAAAAAAAATAACATAATATATTGTTTTTTCTGTGAGTTAATGGAGACTATATCTACTGTGAATTTGCAATTTCATTTATTTTGTTTGTATTTGTTATAGCTTTAGTTAGCTCCGCATGGAAGGAAATTGTGTTAGGAGTGTGTATGTGTATAAGGCTGCATGTGTGTGGTGTTGATGATGAGTGCATGTGGTGCTGATGAATGTGTGGTGCTGGTGATGAGTGCATGAGTTGCTGATGAGGGGGTGTGTGTGGTGCTGATGAGGCATGCGTGTGCAGCTGATGGGGGTGTGCGTGGTCAGTGCTGCCAGAGTGTACAATGTGACTGTGCTATAGATGATGTTGTAATTGCCTAGCTGGCATTGTATACTTATACTTTGGTGTAGATATACTTGTATTGGTGATGTGCCTACATCAGCCTTGTATTGCTTTAGAGTTAGTTAATATAGTTAGTTAGTTAGGATGTGTTGGATGGTTTAGCTGGCAAGGTAGTTGCACAGTTGGCTTGGAACAGTTAGGAAGTTGGTTACTGAGGGTATAAACTGGGGAAGATGGTTGTAGAAAGGGTGAACAGGATTGATATTTCTTTACCATAATTTCCCTCTCAATTCTCTCTATTTTTTCTATCTCTCTGTTCTACTCTTTCTCTGTTCTTGGAGGCCAGGTTGTCCTCGAATTCAACTATCAAACACCCTAATTCCTAGCAAATTGTTATGCAATTTCTCATGTTTTGTCTCCTCACATTAATATGAGGCATTGAGTAATAATTCCAAATTTCTAAACTCTTTAAATTTCTTTCTTAGAATTCTTTCTCTAATTCAAGGGAATTATTATGCAATAGATAATAGGCATGACCAGAATTTTCGTTTTAGAGTTTGATTGAATTTTTGCTACTCAGATCTCTGTTGAGGATGTGATAAGGGCGATTCACCTAAAATCATTTGATTATCGAGTTCTAAATCTTCTTCTATATCAGTTGAGAGGAGAAAAGGTAAATTATTGTTAACTTGTTCATATACTTCTGTCTTCCATTTTTCATCTACAATTTAGAAACCAAAATAATTGTACCTCTTCTCCTTCCTGAGATGTAAGTTACACTTTGTTATCCTTCCATGCTTACATAGGATAAAGTAACAACAATCTGATGTCAAGAAATAATACCAATATTTTCCTTCCTAAGGTGTAAGTTATTTTTGGTCCTCCTTTGTTTAGACTTTTGAAGTGACCATGTCATGATGTCAATATATAACAACCAAGTTTTTTTCAGGTCTTTTAGAATCTCTCAATTACTGAAATATTTGACAAAATGCTTAAGCAATGTGGTTACCCTTCAGTCTTCACCTTCAATTTTTGTGCACCAAAAATCAAACTCAAATTCTAAATTTAACAGTGATGATTTCCTGTAATTGTTGTTGTCTAACAGCATGATGCAGTTCTTGCACTTTTGACATAATGTCTTCCATTTTTCTTCTAGTCGTAGCAAGAATTATGGGTTAAATTGTGTTTTCTTTGAAGCTGTTTTGAAGGTCAATGATATGCATATGGAATTTCTCTCTGTGTCAGAATTCCTAGTGGAGGTATCTGATGATCTGTAAGTACTTCTCTTTTCATGTCTTTCCATGCATTTGTTCTAATTCTACACAGAATGTTTTAGTGGTCAATATTTCACCTAATAATGGTACCAGGTCTTTCTCTTTTCTAAATGATCTGTATTTCTGAGTCAAAGAACAGTACACTGCTTGAGGTGTGGGATGCAAGAACTGTGCCTAGCCAGGGGCAGAAATACGGGGGCAAAATAACAAAAAATATAGAACCTAACCAATTTAAAAGTGTCATACAAGAAATATGAAGAGTTTGGAGGGCCAGGGGAACCATATATATTTTGAAAATTCTAAGTAAATTCAAGGGTGAAAATCTAATTCTTGGGAAGTTTGGGAGGGGCGGGGGATGGCCCCCACAAGCTTTTATGTGGTTCTGCTAATGCGTGGCTACATGCCTAAATGTGAATCTGCATGTGCTTTTAATCTATTGAGATTGCTCAAGTAGTGCAGAGTACTCAAGGATTTACTGCTTTGTTGGGCAAATGCTTATTTATTTTGTTTTCATTGAGATGACTAATGCTATTACTTTTTGATGTTGAAATTATTGTGGCATGCAAGATGACTGTTTTACTCAATACTGAGGTGACACAAAATGTGTAGGTTTGACTATGAGGTCAGTTCATTTATCATCATCATGGTTCCCAACTATTACCTGATCTCATTTTAATTAATCCAAATCTTACTTGATAAACTATGGTTTTCCATGTAGGATGATGTTCTAGAGAATAGTTTCAATGTTTTGCGCATGTTTGTCAGAATATATGGAGCTTCAAGAGCCCCAATTATGTTGGTGAGTATGCCAGGAAATTCAGCTACGTACTTTGTTGCGACATGGAGCATCATGCTTGTCTATAATGTTCTTTTAATATTTTCCACACAAGTTATGAACTCACAGAACATAGAGATTATTTCTCAATCATCAACCTTGATTTTTATTTACAATGCATTATGTTGAAAATGAACTAGGTTCTCTAGAGGTGATCGACATACTTGGCTTTTCTTATTTGTTGAATAATAAATTTCCTATGATTCCTACCAAGAAAAGCAGTTATCATCTTGTTACAAGGAGGCCTTTTTTTTTTTTCCTCGTGGTTGATTGCTGATTTACTGCCTGGATGTTTCTGTAACTTTCTCATGTTGCTCTAGTTATCTTCAAAAACTTTTGTAGAATTGTGACCAGGAAGCTCTTAAACTCTTCACTGGAATTGAGCTGTTCCTTTCTCTTTTTTCTTTCCCCCCACCCTTCCTTTTCCCCCTTGTTCGTTTGAAAAGTAATTTTTTTGAAAACAAATTTGCATATCTTAATCAAAAAAACAACTAACAGAAGTTAGTGATGTGCTCTAATACATTTCTAAAATTTGCCGAAAGGGATGGCCCTAGTTCTGATTTTTCTTTCTTTCTTTTCCTATTCCTTTTATTTTTTATTTTTATAAATAAGTACAACTCAAGTATTCCTATGCCATTGGGTCCACATATCCTAAACACATCCATTACTTTTAAGTGGGTTTACCTAGAGGTGACACTAGATGCTTGATTAGACCGATCAGAGAATGTAGTTTTATCCTTTTAATATATGTGTGTGTGTATATATATATATATATATATTAGTGGTAATAATGTAACTGTCCTTCACTTGAATGATTCTACCAAGTGAATTTATGTTGTAACTCTTCAATGATAGCAATCTTTTGGGTAAACTTATATATATATATATATATATATATATATTCTCTCCACAGGCAACATACATTACTGAGGCTGAGCAGAAGTATGAGAGTTTACTGAAAACCTTGGATCCCCAACTGTCCTTGAATTACCAGAAAAGATGTGAAGAAGCCACTAAAGAAGGTGGTTTGCGACGCTGAAGGCTTTTTATAGTATAAAATTTATTAAATTGCCCCTCTTTGTGGACATGATTTATCTGCAACTTTAATCTTCTTTAGGTGGGAAGATATCTGGACATATACTTGGAACGTGGAGCATACCGCCTGTGATTGTAGATGAGGAATTATATCGATCTAACTTCCAAAATTCTAAATGAATAGAGGTATCTGGTTGACACTTGACATGTGGTTGAATAAAAAGAGGGTCGAAATCTATTGATTTTTACTATTTGATTGATGCAACGTGCAATTTTAACCCTTCTGTGTCCATATTATGTTATATTTTTTTCCACCTCTTATTTCTAATCTGATTTATGGATAGTTCTTGGAAAAACAATGTGCACATCACTGGCCCCCTTTTAATGCAATGGTTGTGTCTTGATTGAGAAATTATTGTGTACTTCTAAACTACCATAAATGCGTACTTTCTCATTTTACATGAATAGTTGATTCCTATTAATTAAATTCAGAGTGGAACCTACCATTCATGTTAGAGGAGGGATTATGCATTAATGGTATTTCGAAAGTACCTAATAATTTTCCGTTTGGATTTAGCCAAGTGGAAGTTCAGGATTAGATGAGGTAAAAAGAGAGTAAAATACCTATGAATTTCTTAATTTAGCTCCTCATAAATGACTGAATAAGCAGAGGACGACAATAAAATGATTGTCATCTGTAGGAGACATATAGAAGTTTGTGCTAATACTAAGTCTGGCGGTTCCTTGCCTTTTAACTGATTTGTAGTTCTTAAAAAAGAGAGAAAGGAAACCAATTTATGAAAGAGTATATTATGCCCAGGAAAAAAAAATGGTCCAGTTGGAAGAGGACTGAACAGACTTTAACTTTTACAATCTTTCTGGTTCTTTGAACTGTCATTTGCCTTTAGTCGGGTGTACCTTTGTCTTTTCTCTTCTTGACATGTCTTATATCAAGTAGAAGGACACACCCCCTTTATAAAAGGGCAGTGTTAATTACACGTCTGTACGGTTTAAAATCGCGTTTTAAAACGCGATTTCAGTTGTTACGTTAACGTTTGTGTATGGACGTGTATGAAAGTGTGTGCGCGCGCACAACATGTTTAAACCTTTATAAAATGGACCTGCTTGAGTTTATTACGACAACCAAACCGCTCTGGGTGTCTTATGCACTTGCTGTATCAATATGTAATGGGTGTCTCACAACATGAGCCCCACGTATTTGTGGGCATGCTGTGACTGTAAGACAACTGTTACATATTACAGGTCCAAAAGATAATTCTCAGCCCCCAAAAAAATAAATAAAAAAATAAGAGGAAAAAGGCAGAGCTAGAAACAAAACAATGCACAACTTAAATCATTTCACATTCTTCTCGGGTATGGGTGTATGATGTAGATGAGGAAGTGTCAAACCAAAAGTTAAAGCTATAGTTCCCTTTGTACAATGACTCACTGACTCCTATCCGAAAGGCATCTAATTTGGGACCCACATAAACCAAGAAACAAAAGTGTACAACAGGGAAGCTTCTCAGTGAGTGAAATTTCACACGTAGAAAAAGGAGAACTGAAATTCTGATTTCCATTTAATAATGAGAATAGTCATGAAACTATTAAGAAAATTAATCTATTTTGGAGACTGCAAAATCAGTGTACTTAATTGAAATTGACCATCTTAAAGTTCCACGATGTATGAAAAAGGCTGCAATTAGGCTTTAAAATTCTGGTGCAATTTGGAAAACATGTTGATATAATTGAACTAATTAAGTAATTATCCAAGTTTTAGAGCCAATCTGACAGCCCAATCCTCAAATAGTGTCAGAATGCATTACTATTAAGAGAACAAAATGAAAGTATATGATGTAAATCAAATTGCTCTAAAATTCTGGTGCAATTTGGGGATTTATCAAGTTAGTCCAATTTCAACATGCTGATATGATTTGAACTAGTTATCCAAGTTTTAGAGCCAACCTAGTAGCCCAATCCTCAATTAGTGTCAGAATGCATTGCTATTAAGAAAGCAAATAAGAGTATATGATGTAAGGAACAAATGTGGCGCCCCCTCTCATGAAGGGGGGTAGCTAGTGCATTGCAAGCCAATAGAATCTCTCAAGAATTAATCAAATACAAAACAACATAAAGCTCAACAAAGTATACTCGAATAGATGAATCAAATCAATAGTATGTTATAGAAAAAGTTGTCATTGTTTTGTAATGATATATTTTCTCTTCACTTAACATACTAGTTAAAACCATTTATAGAATCCACACACTCCATTCATCCTTTATGTCATACTCGGGTTTGTCATGTGTACGGGCGTATGCGTATGTGAGAGAGAGAGAGAGAGAGAGAGAGAGAGAGAGAGGTTTCATAATTTAGTGCTCCAGGTTCAAGTTAGGCAACCTAAGAGTGCGATAGTTGTAGCAGCAACGAGCATGCATAAGGGCATCCAAAATGTCTCCACATAATAACAGTTGCTTACTCGGTATTCAACCGAAAGAAAAAGACCTTACAATGTTTATAAACTAAGAGAAAAAAGCAATGAATAGAAGGCCTCACAGTTTCACTTGAATTATTATGCATACAAACCTTAGATGCACATAAAAGTTTCATACAGAATAAAAGTAGCAGCGAAGTGATAGTAACAGCAACAGTTCTTATAGCATAATCCAGAGTAATGGTAGAGCCTTTAAATGCCATAATAAAAATAAAATAAAAACACTCCATCAAGCACTTCCACACAAGCAAACCTCAAGGAGAATGTGGCCAATCAAACAAACCATTATTGAAATCGAAACCATCATAGAACCTCAATTCTACCTCTTCCATACTTTGGTCGTCTTCCCAAGCTGCGTCTGACATATCTTCATAATAATCATCATCTATTTCACCGGCCACAAAGTCCCACGACAAATAGCGAGAGGAACCTGAATTTGAACAATCATCCCAGCCAGTCATCTTACAACAGTCTATGGGAGGTGGTCCAATCACCTTTACCCCAGAGAATTTTTTGACAATCTTTTCATCAAGTATTACATTCCAACACCCACGTACATCCAAAAACTCAAGCACAGGACAGCTTGAGAGTATCTTGAGCACACTTTCGGTACTGATTAGCAGATAGGCCAGTTCAAGATGCCTGAGTTTTGGCATTGTGGCTGCTATTACAAGGGCCTCATCATCTTGACTGAGCTTGTCAATTAGCTCTAATGGGTGCATTGTTCTTCGCAACCTAGTAAGAGATTTACAGTGCTTTCCGATTGCCTCAAGGGCAGGGGCTCCAATGTTTCTGCAGTGGCTTATATCCAAGAAAGTGATGGTAGAGAGCCTCCAAGCAACCTGTTCCACTATCTCATTGCCTATTTCACTTCGTGGCAGCTGCAAAGTCTGAAGAGATTTGGCACTGTCAACCAAGAAAAAAAGAGGATTGAAACTATCAAAATGACCAAAGCATCAAATTCATGAGGGGAAAAAAAAAGCTACATGAACAGAAATATTATGAAAGTTGAGCTAATTATTCTATTTAAAATTCAATATAAAAAGTGGTTGCTAAATGAGAAACTTTGAATATCAGAACTGGTTTAACCTCACTAATTTGGGAGTTAATACCTCAAAATTCTTTAAGAAATCAAGGAACTTGATTAAGATTTAAGGCAGTTCAAATTTTTTCTTTTTTTTTTCTTTTTTTTAAAATCGCCACTAAAGGTGCAATTCTCTAGCAAACTTGTCCTGCCCGGTTCATCCTACATATTGCTCCAGAAAGCTTAGCCAGTTTTATCCTTGTGTATGTACCGGGAAAGAGTAAACCAAGATCACTAGATATAAACCAACATCAATAAATCCATGGGTCAATTTATCCGTAAAAGAAGTTGATATTGAATACATTCACTTCCTGACCTAATTGATTGCAACTACCATCACTGTAACACTAAAAAAATCATATTATATGATTAGGCCAACTTTATCTCCTCCTATGATCATGATGTAGTTGATGTCTCACTACCAGTGTCCCACCAATCATGGGATTCCCTCCTATTAACAACAGGACCGTTCTTTTATATATTCTCCTCACATAATTCAGACTTCACAAACCAAAATACCATTTCTTAAAAAGATTCTTCAAAAAGATTTAGCACAGTATTTCTAACTGGGGAAACTAATTATGACATGATATTGTTATACTAATTGATCTGCAATGAAGGAAAGACTACTCACTGATCTGCAATGAAGGAAAGACTCTGATCACAAGAGAGGCCGGAGACACATAGCTTGCGGAGTGAACCAGAACTCATTGTGATAAGCATCTGAAGCATTCGATCAAGGGTCTCAGGGCGGCGAAGTTTGCTCCATTGCTCAATGTCTATCTCCTGCCAGCAGTAAGGCCCTCTAACAGCTTTACCCCATGACTTGCAAACCCTTGGGATCACAGTAAGAATCTCTTGAAGCGAAAGATTTTTGAATATTAGCCCAAGTGCATCAGGGATTAGCTCATCCCAGTGTCGAAACTCACAGTCCTCCTCCATCTAGTTTCCCTTTGGTCCTGCCATTATAAAGATTGATCAGGAAATGGATTCCCAAATTGTGGTCTTCAGGAATTTTTGTTGGGATATATCAGGAAACATAGTAAAATATAAAATAAACCCACCATTGCTACTATAATCATCATTACAAGGTGAAAGAGAAATAATTTGAGAAAACAGGAAAAAGAATAGTGATGCAAATCAAGGAACTTCCTTTCCCTTCTTCCAGTCATTTCCATATAAGAAGACTGAAAGAAGGCAGGGAAGCAAATCAAGCAAATTCCTTCCCTCAAGCAACATGCTTAATGATCCATACCCAGAAAGGAAGCAAATTCTACAGAATTGACAAACTCCATTTCCAAATAACCAAGGCTGATTATGAATGAGTCAAAAGAAAAATGGTTAATTAAATTTAAAGCTATCCACCATAAAATATGGGTCATTTACAGTGTCAACTTTAAACTACAACATTTTGCGATCAACATCTTAATTCAAGATTAATTTACAGTGTCACTCCAGTATCCAAAATTATATTAAAATTATCACATAAGTGAGTTGGTTGGGTGGTCAGGTTCATTAATATGTCATAATTAATAGATTAATTCTTGTTAATTTGCAATTTCCACTCCAAGAAGTACAATAATTTGTTAATTTCAATATTGATTTTGGACTTTGGATAGTGGGGTTGCAGGTTAATCCCGTGTTTTTTGCAAAAAAAAATAAATAAATAAATAAATAAAAAATTAAAGCATACATAGCAAATGACTAGTTCAGGGTGGGATAGGTGCTTCTTTTAGAAAATATATACATAAATGTTGATAGGTACAATTAACCAAAGGAAAGTTACAGCTTAACTTTCAATAAGAGTCAAATAAAATAAATAAATAAATAACATGCCCAACTGTTCAATTATGCCAAAAACAAAATTTCTAAACAAATTAGTGAAGGAACTGTTAAGGTGAACCATTCTTAAATGAAAGCACGAGTTAATAAAAAAAGAAAAAGAAAAGAACGCCCAATTGGAAGTGGAGCACAACATAAAGGCAAAACATCCAAGCAAATCCAAAGATTAATAAAAGTAACACTGTTTCTGGGTCTGTGTTCATCAACAGCATGCATGTGTGCACGAACAGAGAAAGTAGTGCTAGAAAAAGGAAAATGAAAAAAGTTAAACACACAAATGAAAAAAAAAAAAAAAAAAAAAATTTGAAGACTTTGAAGGCTTACCGGTAATGGGTATTCTTAGAAACTTGAAAAGAGGCCGGTTTTTTAGAGGGGCATGAAAGCTATTAAAAAAAAAAAAGGAATAAAGAGGTGAGGTGTGAGAATAGAAGACAACAAAGGAAAGAACAAGAAGGAGAAGCCAATACGAGTCAGAAGTCAGGACGACAGAGAAGGAGAGAGAGAAAGAGAAGAAGAAGCGTAAAAGAAAAGTTAAATAATTGAATGGGAAAAGGAAATCATGTGAGTGTTGAGTGTTGTGGCGTGAGCGTGACTGGAAAAAAAACTGTGCGTACCGATTTGTGTGAGTGAAAACTGAAACCAGCTTGGAGAGTTGAGCCTTTCAGAGATTTTGCATGTACTTTTTGCGTCACTTTGTACTTGGCGCCGGGGGGATGGGGGGTAAATCATAAATGAAGCGTAGTATTTTACTATATATTTCACCATTTCTCTAGTGTTTTGAAGTTTTATCCCTACTTTTACTTCAGTGCACGGTCTGCACCCTTTAAAAGCAGGGGTATTATACCTTAAATTATATGCAGACTATGGAATCCACATTTTACCGCTTAAGCTATCACATTTATTATACTTTAGATTTTAACATTAAGTTTTGTAAGAATTATACTTAAAAAGTAATAAGTTAAGAAAAACAAATATAATATATTTATTAATTAACAATTATATAACGTGTGCATATGTAATAAAAATCAACAATAAGATGTGAAAAATTTACATACTAAATTATATTATTTAAGGACCTTACAAACAATTAGGATGCTCCCTCCAGCTGGTCAGAATTAATAAGAACATTCTTTCCTTTTTTAACACTCCTTGTAAATTTGGCTTTGACAATATTTATAATATTTAGAAAGGACATGACCAGTCACAAAATCCTTTCTATCGTAATAACAATTCACGTAACAAATATGTTACATTCATTAATAAATAACATCATTAATTAGATTCATTAATGAATAAGTTCATTAACGTGTCATTACTTTTGTAATTCCATACAAACGCATGGATTCATCTATTGTTCATATCCAAAATCACTATAATGATAGCACCTCTTATAGGAGGCCAAGTTACTGGCAATGACACGATAGATTTATTAAAGCCAACACTCAGCATGCATGAATCTCATTATGGAAGGACTTCCAAGATTATTATGCACTAACTATCGAAAGACTAACCCTTATTGTCTTCCATAGTCTGAGCAATTTTAACTTGCACCTCCTTTCCATCATGATCCAACAATGTACCTATCAAAATAAGCTACATCATGATGGATATGGTCAAGTCAAGGTCTATAATGAAATGATTCATAATCTTAGTCTACATTATCAAGTAAACATATTTTAATATTCTAATATTTTACATGATAAAAATATGCAAAATTTCACAAGAAATTTTGAATAATTAATTATTGATAATAAAATATCATGTTGGGTCACATTATTCTAATAGTCTACACTTGGCCTAACATGGCCTTATTTTTAATTCATGTGCTTTTAATAACACAAAAGACAAGCCTTTGGAAAAAAGGGTTAGCCAAATTTTGTTTTGCTGACTATTTCAAAAAAAAAAAAAAGGACTGAAAATTATGATAGGGAAACCTCCCACTTAAACAATCAACCATATAATTTATTCGTGTTGATATATTTTTCTTGGGAGAAACTAAAATTTTTATTCATCTAGTCTCGTTTAATTTTAATGCCCAGAATATATGATGCTTCATTGAGATCCTTCATTTCAAAATTTGAATAGCCATTGTTTGACTACAACAAGCATCTCAATATCAATTACCACCAAAAGAATATATCCACATTTGGGGTAGGAATATTAAGAATAGTAGAAACTTTCTTCATATATACACAAGATTCTTTCAGCCCATATAATATTCTAAGGTGCATACTCAATTCTCATCTCATTTTGGAATAAAATCCTTTGGTTTTTCTATATGAACATCTTCTTTAAGATCACCATTTAAAGATGAAGTCTTTATATCAATCTGATAAAGTTCAAAATCAAAGAACACAACAACAACAAAAATGGCAGAAATCACATTTTCGTCCCTACATTTTCAGGCGATTCCCATTTTGGTCCCTAGATTTTATTTTTACCGTTTTTAGTCTCTATCCTGAAAAATGCTTCCTGTTTTGGTCTCTGCTGTTACATCAAAGATGAAAAATGCACACGTGGCAAAGGACAGAATTAAAAAATATTAAAATAGTGTCCTAAATATTAAAGTAAGGTTGGCATTGGAATCAATAGGCTGATCGGACTTAGTGAGCCAGAGCTTCGCGTGCTCGATGCAATGCAACAATGCATTCTTATGCGACAAGCTCGAATCGATACGCCGAGACATCAACAAGCCGCCAAGCGACGAAATCGAATCGAAGTCCCACTCGTTGAGCAAATCGGTGGCGTCATCAGTGACGTAATTGTAGGTCAAGCAGCATCCACTCACGTGAGTCCTCGTCAACATCGTGGCAGTGAAATCTCCCTGAGACTTCACATCGAAGAGCGAGCCGAAGTAAAGCAGATTTAGAAGATCCTCCACAAGGCCGAGGTCAGATTTATCATTTCGATTCCGCTCGTTGAAAGAGGAGGCGGTGGATTTGTAATTGTTGTTGTTGTTGTCATCGTGATTGTAGTTGTTACTGGTTTCGGTGTTGTCGGTAGCAGAATCGAAGTGGGAGAGGTGGAGGCGCTGAGTGGTGAGAGAGAGAGCTCTTCAGCGACGGCTTGGGCGAGAAGCTGGTGGGGCTTGTTGAGCTCATCGATGAGAGCTAAGACTGTGGGTTTCGAGCGGAGGACTTCTTCTTGCTCCTTGTTGATTGGTTTGCCTTGTGCGATGGCTTCTTCCATCTGAGTTATGTAGTTGAGCTTTTTACGCAGCACGCAGAGACACTTGTTGATTAGGTTCTGGACATTATTTTAATATTTTTTAATTCTACCGTTTGTCACATGTGCATTTTCCATCCTAATGTAACGGTAAGGACCAAAATAGGAAGCGTTTTTCAAGATAGGGGCTAAAAGCGATAAAAATAAATCTGAAGACCAAAGTGGGAATCCCCTGAAAATGTAGAGACGAAAATGTGATTTCCGCCTTAAAGCACGAATCTTACTCTATATTCTTGAGTATAGGCCATTAATCTAGCTTTGAACCTTTCCACTCTTCCTGAAACATCTATCTTTCTTTTAAAATTGATTTATGCCCAACAACTTTCATCCCATTGTGTCTTTTCATGAGTGTCTAGGACACCATTTTTTTTTTTTTTTTTAAGATTAGTGTCTTCTAATAGTTTTCACTATTATAAAGATGATAATATTAGACACATCAAATCCCACAGAATTTCGAGTACTTCCTTTCAAAGGCGTTTGACCTATAGCTTTTACCATTATCAACTCTATATCTCTTCGTTCTTCCAAAAATTTCTTTTGAAAATCATCGATACCCTCAATTTCAAAATGATCCTCCAAGAATTTTACATTTCCAAAATAACTCGACTTTTAAGATCATATAAACCTAAATCCTCTAGACCTTTGTGAGTAATTTGCCATAACACTCCTTTTTGTTTCATATAACAATTTATCCTTTTTAGAATAAAAAATGAAACATAAGCAATACATTATCATATGAAAAAAGCTAGCCATCTTACCAATAAATAACTCATGAGATGTTTTCCCTGAGGCCTTAGTGAGACTTCTATTTAGGATATTCAAAACAAATAAATTCACCCCAAAATGAAGTTGGCAAATATGCTATTTCTATTATAGATCTATCCTTTTTTAGGGAGTATTTTAGACAAATTTTATTAGCACAATAAACTCAAAATCACTTGAGACATACTCACCACCTCTATTGAATTAATAGATTTATCACATTGTTTGTACATTTTTCAACATCAAATATTTTAGTAATAAACTTCTCTAAAGTCTCCAATTTTTGTTTTATCAAATAAGCAATTTTCATATCGAGAGAAATAATTAATAAAATTAATAATGATATCTTCCTCCAACACTTATATTCATAGCTCCATAAAAATTAGTATCAACCCGCTCCAAAAATTAAGAAGAGTGATCTCTTTTAGTCAATTTTCTTTCAATGCAACTTTCACATGTTGGATAATATTCTAATGTGACATCACTTAACAAAATCCAACTTAATCATTTTTCAACTTTCATTTACTAACATATCCCAATTTTAAGTGCCAAAAATAAGTTGTATTATTTTTCACAAAAACATAAACATTGCACTCTACTACCAGACAAATGGACTTGAAATTATTTCAAAATTCATATAGTACTACTACATCATTTTTCTTCATAAGAACCATTCATTTCCTAAATAAAAATCATAACCAAGTTTTTCTAGTTTTTCTAGTATATAAACCTATAATAAATTTATCCTAAAACTCTAATCAACTAACTTAAAATTAGATTCACTATTTAGATTTATTTTAAAAATAACTTCAATACCTTCAATCTTGTCTCATCCTTTCCAATATAAATTTAACTTATACAATCTATTTTTGGTGGCTCCTTAAACCTCTACAAGGTATATATAAGAAGTATGAGCAATAACTCTTGAATTGGCCCACCAAAATCTAAGCTTAATAATAGTGGTATTAATTTCCTTGAAAATTAGATTGCAAAAAACCTTTAGGTTGATTCTCACGAGATCTCTAAACAGAATTACATTTAGATCTTTTATGTTATGGTTTCTTGCAATGATAGCAAAAGATTTGTTTTGTTTTGACCTTAACATTAGGCTTAACATAGGTCCTCTTGTTACTTTTTCAATCACTTCTATGACTTTTGAATTTTCTTTTCTTCTTAAACCTTTTGCTTCCTTTAGAAACAAACTCCTTTTGTTCAACAATGTTAACAGAAAAATTGTTATCTCTCAATTTTGCATCTGCTTGAGTCATGACCTTAGATAAGAGGTCATCAAGTGTAGGAATTTTTGTTTTTATCATCTATCGGTCTTTCTTGAAGGGCTAATTCATCAGCTAAGGCAATCATATTAAACATATGTTGATGAGCATCTTAAATTTTGATAATTTAGATGTAATGAATTTTTCCTGAGCACTAGACTTCTTTCCAAACTTCACTTCTAGGCTATAATCTATGGATTTAGCACTAGAGTAATTCATATAGCTAACCATCACTTAATCAACCATATATCCCAACATCAAAATTTTCATTTTGTCATCTGCCTTAATCCATTTACTATAGGAGATTTTATCAGACTCAATAAATTCCTCATTATTGGGCTTAGGTGGACACTCTGATTTAAAAGAAGAACTATAATCATAAGAGCATTCTCATCAGGTGTGTTAAATGCCAAATATTTGGCATTTGACACACCAAACACTAAAAAACCCCTCTCATGAGATGTTCCAAATCTCATAATTTTTAACACATATGAACAGTACCGTTCCAAAGATGGAACGGTACAACCAACATTGCTAAAATAAAAAATAATTTTTTATTCCATTTCTCTCTCTTCATTTATGACTCTTTCTCCTCTCTCTTTCTTTTTCTTCTTTCTTTCTCCGCCTCACTTCATCTTCTCAGGTTCACCTTTCTTCCTTTTTTTTACTTCTTCTTTCTTTCTCCAGAACCTCCACCCCTCCCTTTCCCCCCCCCCCCCCCCTTTTTTCTTTTCTGTCACTTTCTCTCTACGCCTTCTCTATCTCTTTTTTTTTTCCCTGTCACCCTCCCTCTCTGTCTTTTTTTTTTTCAGCCTCCCTATCACTCTCACAGCCCGCTGCCGTGGAGTTCAGCCCCACCATTGAGGCCATCGTCGTGGAGCGATCTATTCTGATCTCCCTCTTCTTCTTCTTCTTTTTTTCTTTTTTTTTTTTTTCCTTCGGTTGTGGATTCCATGTGATTGTGATTATGGGCTGTGCTTGGGTATGGTGGTGGCCGGCTGTGCTGTGTATGGGGGGTATTGTTGAAGATTTTGAGTTTTTTTTTTTTTTTTTTTTCTCATTTGTTGTGGTTTTTGGATTTGGAATTTGTTGGAGGATCCGGTGATTGTGGTTGTAGTTTGTGGTGGTGGTTGTAGCGGTGGTTGTTGTTTCTTGGTTGGTGGCGACTGCCATTAGGCTCTGTGATTGTATATTGTGGGGTTTTAAGTAAATATTGAAAGTTCAAATAGCGTACAAAACACTATAAACGTTTAAACCCCCAAAATTACAAATTACCAATTCAAGCTTTATATCAAACGATGTACATGTGGAAAATGAACAAAAGCTTTAAAATAGAATTGATAAACAATCTAAGCCAAATAAAATCACATCCATAGCAGAAACTAAATGACAAAGATTAAGGGAAGAGAGATGCAAACACAAGGACAACACAACGATGTGTTATCGAAAAAAAAAACGAAGCCCTCGGCGTAAAACCTCTCCGCCGCCCTCCAAGTGGTCAAATAATCCACTAAAGAATGTAGTTGGGATACAAGGACAGCAATAGACCCTCTAAGCCTAATCTACCCAGTGTACCTAAGCCCTCCAAGCTCCTACTCCAATGAGGTTACGCCGAATCAATTTCTTCTTTAACTTCTCGGATTCCGCTATAGCCCATAGCATCAACCAATATGAAATTGGTCCCTTCCTAACTGCTTCCCAAAGCGCCATATAACCTTCTCATAGATATGGGTGAGGTGAAAAAAGGATTTAGGTAATGAACCTCTCAAGAATCTAACAATGGAGAGAGTGAGAGTAGAGGAATTTGAAGAGTCATAAGGTAAAGATTGTGGATGAGTCAATCTTGTTTTTCTCTAAGGTTTCTCTCTCAAAATTCTCTCTGGAAGCTCTACACATTTCGTGGGTATAAGAGGTATTCATACTAGCGTGAGAAAGGAATGCGAAGAGTCAGTTTTTCCAAAACAAAGCTGGCTAGCGGCTTGGCCTCGCGGCTTGACTGAGTCGCTAGTTCAAGCCACGAACTAACTGAACGGCCAGACTGGAATTTTTGTCCTGTAGTGCAACAGCTGGCACGACGGTTCAGCTTCTAGCGGCTTGCCAGTCGCGAGCTACTTGCGAGATCCAATCGCAAGTTCTTCTCTACATACTTCACTTATGTGCAACATCTGGCGGCTTGTTAGTCGCGAGACACCAGCGAGATCCAGTCACGAGTCCCTATTCTGCTGCACAGACTTGAGCATTTCTTCACATTCTCTCACATACTACCCTTACATGATTCCCACCTAAATACAGGGTTTCTAAGTGATGAAATACAAGCAAATTGGCACGGAATAAAGCCAATAAAATGGTTGATAAAATTCAACCTTACAAATATATTATTTTAATGTGTGGTAAATATTATTTTAATGTATAGAATTGAAGGATAAAACACCTAATGAATGAGATACTGTATAATGATGTGGTAAAATAATAAAGTAGGCTTTTAGTGTGTCAAAATGACATTTTTTATGAAACAGCTAATGAGAATGCTCTAAAATCGTATATACAAATCAAACTTATATTTCCAATCTGCATAATTGAGTCTCAAAAGTATACAGCTTTTCATAATATTATCTATATTCAAAGAACTAGTGGAGTTTACCATCTCTTTGTAAAATGCAACACATATAATATGTGCATTAAAACCCGATTCTTTTGGCCATTAATTCTTTTAATAACATTCAAGAATTTATAAATATAATTTTTATGATAAATCTTTTAATCAAATAAAATTCATCTCGTATCCGTTGGGGCGTAAGGAAGAACTTATTCAATTAGTATATATCACTTTGATTTCTTTATTAAAAACGGTGTCTATCCGTGGGAGGTGAACATGTAAAAAACATATGCTTTCAAAGTCCCATCTCATCCATGTGATTAACCAAAGGGGTATCAGCATGTTTGAGCTCTTGAACATAATTTTATTTTATTTTATTTTAAAAAAATCATATTCCTAATTCAAACATGTGATTAACCGATAGGGTGTCATTATGTTTGAGCATTGAAACATAATCCTTTTTTTATTATTATTATTATTATTATTATTATTATTATTATTATTATTAACTTGCTTTTCAAATCCTAACTCATCCATGTGATTAACCGAAGGGATGTCATCATGTTTGAGCTTCGGATTAATGAAAGCTATATTAACTTAAAATTTTAGATATTGAGAAATCTAATTCCCACTACAAAACTTAATAATAAATAAAAAAGATAAATGATACGTATCTAATACTATTAGCAATGCTAAACCATTTATCAATAACTATATTTATTATATTCTTAACATATAACACAACAATGTTACATATGATAACGGAGAAATATTTAACCATATATATATATATATATATATAAAGATGAAGGCAAGTCATCATAAATATAAGCAGAGCCTACATGCTTGTGACTGTAGGAATTATACTTAAAAAGTAATAATTCAAGAGAAACAAATATAGTACATTTATCAATTAACAATTATATCATGTGCATATGTAATAAAAATCAACAATAAGATGTGAGAAATTTACATACTAAATTATATTATTCAAAGACCTCACAAGCAATTAAGATGCTCTCCCCAGCTGGTCAGGATTAATAAGAGCTTTCTTTCCTCTTCTCAATATCCCTTGCAAATGTGACCTTAACAATATTTATAATATTCAGAAAGGACATGACCAGTTATAAAATCCTTTCTATCGTAACAACAATTCACGTAACAAATATGTTAGATCCATTAATAAATAACTTCATTAATTAGATTCATTAATGAAGAAATTCATTAACGTGTCATTTCTTTTGTAACTCCATACTAACACATAGATATATTTACCGTTCATATCCAGAATCACTATAATGATAGCACCGCTTATAGGAGGTCAAGTTACTGGCAATGACACGATAGATTTATTAAGGCTAACACTCAACATGCATGAATCTCATTATGGAAGGACTTTCGAGATTATAATGCACTAACCATCGAAAGACTAGCCCTTATTGCCTTCCATAGTCTGAGCAATTTTAACTTACACCTCCTTTCCATCATAGTCTAACAATGTAACTATTAGAATAGGCTACATCATGATGGATATGGTCAAGTTAAGAACAATAATGAAATGATTCATAATCTTAGTCTACAACATCAAGTAGACATATTTCAATATTCTAATATTTTACATGATAAAAATATAGCAAAATTTCACAAGAAATTTTGAATAATTAATTATTGATAATAAAGTATCATGTTGGGCCACATTATTCTAACAAGTTTGCCATTAACTTGAATGAAAAAGTATGACATTATGTGAAATGACCCAATTGCCCATTTTCTTAATCCATTAAAAATAAAGAAGAAATCATACTATATTATCCTAAACCATACTCTTGATTACACTTTGCATCTTAAAATTTATATTTCTATCCAAGTTAATAGTAAACTTAACGTCAAAGTGCAAAGTGTGATAATAGTTATAGTTTATGGTGTAAAATATACATTTAAAAAGTTTAGGGTGCAAAGTATAATCTAGCGTATAGTTTAGTGTAATTGCAAGGTGCGTACATACCCTTCTAATTTTATCATAAAAAATTTACCACAATCTTTTTTCTTTTTTTTCCATCTTTGCATTGGCCAATTCATCCTTACGTATGACAAAATATAGGGTTAATTTTTTTTTTTTTTTTTGATGAGAAATATAGGGTTAATTTTAGGAATTCCTTACAAATGACAAAATATAGGGTTAATTTTTCCTCAAATTGACCTTATATTTTGTAAGTTGGAGAAGATTTTTTCAAATTGGTTTAATATAGATTGAAGTAAATTTTTTCAAACTAGTTTGAAGGAAAATTTTATCTTGATTTTTATTGTTGGCTAATTTCTATATATATATATATATATAATTTTAAATTTAGACTTTAAAAAAAGAGAGACAAATTAGACCTATCATGATATTATATTAATTAGTATGTAAATTCTAGATAAGGATGGCAACAAGGTGGGACAGGATTAGATCAATGGTGCCTCATTCCCACTTTGTCCGTTCTTTTGAGTGAGAAAAACCTATACATGGCAAGAGAAATGTGCTCTTATGGTAGGGCAAGTTGGAGGTATTTTGTCATCTCTAGTAAGGTAACTTCAATATTAATCAGGTAGAGATGAAAGAATAAAAGAGGGACAATCATGAGAGTGCTGAGAGCGACAGATAAAAAAAATGCTTTAGAGCATTCACAGCAGTAAATGCATATTTTTAGCTATTTGCCTCATCTAAAAGTTATTTTATCTATAATTTTAACTATTAGCTCTTTGCACCCCACAGCAATGTATCTATAATTTTAGCTATTTGATTAAAATAATAATAAAAACCTCAACAACAATCACAATATCCTCTGCCTCTACCGTCAGCCCCCGGCACAACCACCTCCACCGTCAGCTCCAATCACACCCACAACCACCACCACCACCTCCACCACCACTAGTCCACAGCAGGGGGAAAAAAAAAACACCAACCCAAATCCCCAATCTTTTTCCTCAACCCAAACCAAACAAAATCACCAAATCACAACAAAATCCACCTCCACTACGGCACAACCAAACCACAACCACCATCAAAGTAGCCTCAAGCTCAACCAAAAAGCAACCAGTTGAAAAAAAAAAAAAAAAAAAAAAAAAAAAAAAACCCGGGAGCTTGGATCGGCGCTGAACTCAACCACGAACCCAGCAGCTCAACCAAAAAGCAACCAGTTGAAAAAAAAAAAAAAAAAAAAAAAAAAAAAAAAAAAAAAAAAACCCAGGAGCTTGGATCGGCGCCGAACTCAACCACGAACCCAGCAGCGGCTTGGATCGGCGCTGGGTAGAGCAGGGGCGAGTGGAGGAAGCAGGAACTTGGGTCAAGTCGGCGGCGAGTGGAGGAAGCAGGAACGAAGATTGCAACGGAAGAAATGAAGATAGACTGAGGGAGAGAGGAGCAACGGGTAGAAATGGGGGAGGAGGAAGAAAAAGAAAAGAAAAAAAGACTGATACGCGTGAACCCGTGAATAAAATATTTTTTTTTTTTAGATGTGAGCTACAGTGCACATCTATTTTTAGATGTGCACTGTAGCTGTGGAGCTATATTTTTTAAATATAGCTCCACTGCTGTAGTCTTTATTTTTGTTATAAGTGATGCTAAATAGCTATATTTTTAGCAATATAACTATTTAACACCACTGCTGTGAATGCTCTTAGAGATGGTAATAAAAGATATTTTTTAAAAATTATAATTAGGGTATGCATGAAAAAAATATATTAAATAAAAATATGTATACGTATTCATGGCTTGGCGATGCAAGACATGGCTAGGAAAGCAAAACTTGCCGCAATGAAAACTTGTGCAGGGCAAGGTAGATTAAATGGAACAAGGAATTCTTGTCATCCTTAACTTGTGGATTTAAGGAAATATAAGCGTTTGCTCATGATTGTGCAAAACTTCGTAATAACATCTCTTGGATCGAGTAATATTAAGAAAGCTTGGTTGTTGTTGATCAGTCATGGTTATCCATAGTGTTGCTTCTTTTTTGGCCAAATCCTAATTTTGTTTTACTTGTACTTGTCGTCAAGTTTGATTGATTTGACTCTAATTTTCCTTGCGCCTAATTAAGCTCTCACTTCGTTTCGTTCTTCTTTTTGTATTGCCACTTGAAATCTTGAATAAAACACCCAATTAGCCTGGCTTTATGAAGCGGAAACTGGAAAAGGTCTCTTTAGTAGCTAGTCTAGCAATAGCTTCTTTAATCTTTAGTAGTCTTTCTTTCTTCTGTCTTTTTCTCTTTTGTTGTTTTAATTTCGAAAAAAATAAAAGGAAAAAAGGGAAAAAAAAAGAATTATTATAGTTTCGTCAAAAAATTTTAACTCAAATTTTAATCTCTTCTTTATGGTATTTTATCTGATGGGGGTAATACCACTTGAAGGTGCCGTCGTCCTTGAAGGTGCCGTCGTCCTTGAGGGTGCCGTCGTCCTTGAAGGTGCTGTCGTCCTTGAGCGTGCCGTCGTCCTTGAGGGTGCTGTCGTCCTTGAAGGTGCTGTCGTCCTTGAGGGTGCCGTCGTCCTTGAAGGTGCCGTCGCCCTTCGAGTGGGTGACGGTACGGTAGGGGTGACGGCGTTGCTCCATTCATCATACCTGACCGTATCTCCAGCCGGCTCTGACGCCGTCGTCCATGGCGCCGACGGGGTGCACGGGTGACGGGGGAACGTTAAAAGGACTGACATGCCTTGTCAGGCACGCCAAACGCTGAGATAGATATCTTGCACCCCACGCCATAGGGAATGGCTCTAGAGAGGAAAGGTTCCGTAAAGAACACGCGTTAGGGCATGGCTCCGATCAGAGGTTATCTCCCCCGACACGCCAAAGTCTCAGCTCTACATTACTATAAATACCCCCGACACTCATGAAAAAAGGTATGCATGTTCTCTACCCCGACTCTAGCACTCTGGAGTTGTGAGCAATACTAACTTGACCGTCGGAGGGTCGTTGGCCGGTACCACACCGGTACTTCCCTTTGAGGTTCTTTCTAACCGTGCAGGTCCACCTGAGGCGCGCGAAGACCCTACGACTCACTGAGGGTGATTTTCGGCATCATCAGTTGGCGCCGTCTGTGGGAAGGAGCACGTACTTAGGCTGTGTTCTGTGCTTTCCGGACAAAGAGTTGTATGGTACTCACGCGTTCGAGGGTTACCACCATGAACGATCAAGACAACGGACAACGCACCACGGCCCTCAAGAGACAAGTCCAGACTCTGGCGGCCGCGGTGGAGCGCCTCACAAAGCGCAACAATGACTTGGAAGAACAACTATTGCGAAGGGATGCGACGGCAGGCAACCATGGAGAGAATGAGGAGGACAGCGCTCGGGAGAGGGATCATGGGGGCCCGGAGGGGAGCAACGCATTGACCCAACCTGAAGGGCAGGGGACAAGCCGTCCGTCGGCAGCTAACAATGATCCGCCCAGCACTACCGAGGAGCTACGGTTGATGAGGGAGCGTATGGATTTTATGATGAACGCCCTCAAGGGACGAGTGTCCAGTGACCTCGACGACCTCGTCCACCGTACAGACTCTCCCTTCACCACGCACGTCATCATGTTCCCAACACCGCCAAAGTTCCGCATGCCACAGATAGAAAGCTACGATGGATCCAAAGATCCACTAGACCACCTGGAATCCTTCAAGACGCTGATGCACCTGCATGGCGTGCCGGACGAAATTATGTGCCGGGCATTCCCGGCAATGCTAAAGGGGGCGGCAAGGACTTCGTTCGGCAGGCTGACACCCGGCTCTATCGGTACCTTCAGAGAGCTGAGTGCTCAGTTCACTACGCACTTCATCGGAGGACATAGGTACAAGAAATCCACCGCGTGCTTGATGAACATCAGACAGCGGGAGGACGAGACACTCAGGTCCTATATAGCCCGCTTCAACAAAGAGGCACTTTCGATCGATGAAGCGGACTATAAGATACAGGTCGCCGCGTTCACCAATGGTCTGAAGGAGGGCAAATTCTTGTTCTCTTTATACAAGAACGACCCGAAGACAATGTCGGAGGTATTTTACAGGGCAACGAAGTATATGAATGCGGAAGACGCATTACAAGCTCGGGGGGAGAGGCCTCCCAAAAGGCGGGAAAGGCACGAGGACGTCAAACAGGATAAGGGGCGAAAGAAACCACGGACAGAGGGCCGAGACAGCAAGCGACCGCAACCCCCTGCCGGTAAGTTCACAAGCTTCACCCCGCTGACGGCCCCGGTCGACCAAGTCCTGATGGAAATCAAAGACGAGGGGTCCCTGACGTTTCCGGAAAAAATGAAGGGGAATCCCGATAGACGACCCAAAGACAAGTACTGCCGCTTCCACCGAGACCACGGCCACGACACCGCCGATTGTTACGACTTGAAGCAGCAGATTGAGGCCCTGATCAGACAGGGAAAGTTGCAAAGGTTCGTCAGCCGAGAGAGGACAGAAGTGCCTCGCCAGGAACAGGTCCCCCGCCGGGACAATGAGCGCCCTCGACCGCTCATAGGAGATATAAGGATGATCCTCGGGAGTTCGGCAACCGTCGGATCGACAAAGAAAGCTCGGAAAGCCTATCTCAGGGCAGTACAGAACGTCCAGGCGGCGGGCGACGCTCGGAAGAAGCCGCGTGTCAGCAGCCCCACTATTGAGTTCACAGAAGAAGACGCCCAACGTCTTCATCATCCGCACGATGATGCCCTTGTCGTCAATATCCGGCTGGGAGACTATAACACATACAGGGTCTTGATCAACAATGGTAGTTCTGCGGACATCCTTTATTACCCAGCGTTCCAACAGATACGGATCGGCAAGGAACGCCTGGTCCCCACCAATGTTCCACTCATTGGGTTTGGAGGGATGAGAGTTCACCCCCTCGGTGCCATCACCTTGCCAGTCACGATTGGAGAATATCCTCGGCAGGTCACTAGAGACGTCACCTTCCTCGTCGTCGACTGTTCGTCTGCCTACAATGCTATTGTAGGACGGCCCACCCTTAACGCTTGGAAGGCCGTGACGTCGACCTACCACCTGATGGTCAAGTTCCCCACTGAGAACGGAGTGGGGGAAATATGGGGAGACCAGGTCGCCGCGCGAGAGTGCTACGTAGCGATGGTAGAGGCAGACAGCCACCTGCCGGCAATGAGCATAGAGCAACGGGTGGGGGCGGAACCCGCCGAAGAGCTCGAGGACATAGCACTCGATGAGTCCAGGCCAGAAAGAACCACCAGAGTCGGCGCTCTCGCTAGCCCGTCGGCTCGCCAGGCACTCGTGACTTTCCTCCGAGAAAACCAGGATGTGTTCGCCTGGAGTCACGAAGACATGCCCGGAATTGACCCTTCAGTCATGGTGCACAAGCTCAACGTGTCGCCCACTTTCCGGCCAGTCCGTCAGAAGAAGCGAGTGTTTGCCCCGGAACGAGACTGGGCGATAGCAGAAGAAGTCGGTAAGCTACGAGATGCGGATTTCATCCGAGAAGTGTACTATCCCGATTGGTTGGCCAACGTGGTGATGGTCACGAAGGCTAGCGAGAAGTGGCGCATGTGTGTGGACTTCACAGACCTGAACAAGGCATGCCCCAAAGATAGCTACCCCCTCCCACGAGTCGACACACTAGTGGACTCTACCGCCCGACACCAGCTATTGAGCTTCATGGATGCCTTTTCAGGGTACAATCAAATCCGGATGGACGTGGCTGATCAGGAGAAGACCTCGTTTGTCACCAGCCAAGGTCTCTTCTGTTACAAGGTAATGCCATTCGGACTGAAAAATGCGGGCGCCACATATCAGAGACTCATGAACAAAATGTTCGCCGACCAAATAGGAAGGAACGTTCAAGTATACGTCGACGACATGTTGGTAAAAAGCAGAAGGAAGGAAGACCACCTGGGGGACCTGAAAGAGACATTCGACACCCTCCATTCCTACAACATGAAGCTCAATCCGGCAAAGTGTGCATTTGGAGTGGCGGCGGGAAAGTTCCTAGGCTTCATGGTGTCCCAAAGGGGTATCGAGGCCAACCCTGACAAGATTCGAGCCATAGTGGAAATGGCGCCCCCAAAGAGTACAAAGGAGGTGCAAAGCTTGAATGGGAAAGTAGCCGCCCTGAACCGGTTTGTATCAAGGGCGACAGATAAGTGCCTACCCTTTTTCTGCACGCTGAAGAAGTCGTTCGAGTGGACGGGCGAATGCCAAAAGGCGTTCGAGGAACTGAAAGCCTACCTCTCCTCACCCCCGCTACTGAGCCCCTCGCAGCCGGGGGAGGAGCTCTTCCTTTACCTGGCCGTCTCCCCGGCGGCCGTCAGTGCGGCCTTGGTCAGAGAAGAAGACAAGGTTCAAAAGCCTGTATACTACGCCAGCCGGGCGTTCTGCGGGGCAGAAGAGAGGTACCCGCCAATGGAGAAGCTCGCCTTCGCCTTGATCACAGCGGCCCGCAAACTCAAGCCATACTTCCAAGCTCACACCATTGTGGTCTTAACCAACAAACCCCTGCGGCGAGCGATGCACAACCCCGAGGTGGCCGGTCGCCTGGCCTTATGGGCGATCGAATTAACTAAGTTCGACGTCAGGTACCGCCCGCGCACCGCCATAAAGGGACAGGCTGTCGCTGACTTTATTGCCGAATTCACGAGCGGCGAGGACCAGGGGGCAGACGAGCACCTATGGGCCTTACATTCGGATGGGTCGTCGACCAGACAAGCCGGGGGGATAGGTGTCGTACTTCGCTCCCCCGAGGGAGATCAGATCGAATGCATGATCCGCCTAGATTTCCCCACCACGAATAATGAGGCGGAATATGAAGCATTGATAGCTGGGATCGACCTCGCCAAAGCAGCAAGGGCCACCAAAGTGGTAGCTTACTGCGACTCCCAGGTCGTCGTTAACCAAGTAAGCGGAGAATACGAGTGTAGAGGCGACAGAATAAGAAGATATTTAGATCAAGCGAAGAAGAGAGTGGATGAGCTAAGGGCCGAAGTGATCCAAATACCCAGAGAAGAGAATGAGCAAGCCGACCGTCTTGCCAAAGCCGCTTCTTCTGAACACATGACCCCACCCGACAATGTGCTTTCCTTTGTACAAATGACGCCACTAATAGAGCTTATCAGTGTGCAGGAAATAGGCTCCGAAAGCAATTGGACCACGCCACTCGTCTCCTACCTAAAGGATGGCGCCTTGCCGGACGAAAGAGAAGCCGCCAGAAAGCTGAAGGTCAGGGCCGCAAGGTTCGTGTTAATGGAGGGCGTAATGTACAAAAGAGGCTTCTGCCGCCCGTACTTGAGGTGTTTGAGCCCCGAAGAAGCCGACTATGTCATGAGGGAAGTCCACGAGGGAGTTTGTGGAAACCACTCGGGATCTCGATCACTGGCGCATAAGTTGATCCGGGCTAGGTATTACTGGCCTACCATGCAGAAAGACGCCCAAGCCTACGTCAAAGCCTGCGACAAATGCCAAAGGTTCAGCAGCATTGTCCGACAGCCGCCCGCAGAGCTAACTCCCATGACAACCCCGTGGCCTTTTGCTCAATGGGGATTAGACATTATGGGTCCATTTCCGACGGCTATGCGGCAGCTGAAGTTCGTGGTAGTAGGCATTGACTACTTCACAAAGTGGGTAGAAGCCGAGGCTTTGGCCACCATCACGGAGAAGAACGTGCGGAGCTTTGTCTAGAAATCCATCATATGCAGATTCGGAATCCCTAGGGTCCTAGTCTCGGACAATGGCAGACAATTCGACAACGGCCCCTTCCGAGAGTTCTGCTCGCAGCTGGGGATAAAAAACCACTACTCTTCCCCCGCCCACCCTCAAGCCAACGGCCAAGTCGAAGTGACGAACTGATCCTTGCTGAAGATTATCAAGACTCGGCTCGAGGGGGCAAAGGGGATATGGCCTGAGGAATTACCCAGCGTACTTTGGGCATACAGGACGACGGCAAGGACCCCAACAGGAGAAACTCCATTCCGGCTAACCTACGGAAGCGAAGCAGTCATCCCGACCGAGGTAGGACTCTCGACCTACCGGGTAAACGCCCACGACGAAGGCAGGAATGATGAGGCATTGCGCCTACGGCTGGACCTAATTGACGAAGACAGAGCAGTAGCCGAACAAAGACTCGCGCGGTACCAAGATCGCATGGCCAAGCACTACAACTCCCGGGTCAAGCACAGGGACTTCCGAGTCGGAGACCTTGTTCTAAGAAGAGTTATGGGCGCTACCAGAGACCCTGCCCAAGGGAAGCTCGGCCCCAACTGGGAAGGACCCTACCGAGTCACGTCGTGGCATCGAAGAGGCACCTACCACTTGGAAATGCTGGAAGGACAGACACTACCCCATCCATGGAACGCCGAGCACCTACGAAAGTACTACCAATAAGAAAAGAGCGGCAGCTTCTACTTGTATTTGCCTAAATGTATCTCGAGGGCCCAATGGGCACCTTTGTCCTTTCTTAAAATTGATGCAAGGTTTAGAAGTTTATTCAATCTCTCTTGTACTGTGCTTGGATCTTCAAACAGGCATAAGAGCGTCCAGCGCCCAAGCTGACGGCTCAAAAGCCAACCTAAAATCTACAAGGCATAAGAGCGTCAGGCGCCCAAGCCGACGGCTTAGAAGCCAACCTATAATCTACAAGGAGTAAGAGCGTCAGGCACCCAAGCTGACGGCTCAAAAGCCAACCTAAAATCTACAAGGCATAAGAGCGTCCAGCGCCCAAGCTGACGGCTCAAAAGCCAACCTAAAATCTACAAGGCATAAGAGCGTCCAGCGCCCAAGCTGATGGCTCAAAAGCCAACCTAAAATCTACAAGGCATAAGAGCGTCAGGCGCCCAAGCCGACGGCTTAGAAGCCAACCTATAATCTACAAGGCGTAAGAGCATCCAGCGCCCAAGCTGACGGCTCAGAAGCCAACTTATAATCTACAAGGCGTAAGAGCGTCCAGCGCCCCAGCTGACGGCTCAAAAGCCAACCTAATATCTACGAGGCATAAGAGCGTCAGGCACCCAAGCTGACGGCTCAAAAGCCAATCTAAAATCTACGAGGCGTAAAAGCGTCAAGCACCAAAGCTGACGGCTTAGAAGCCCGTCAAGCGCAAAAATAAAAGGCCTCAAAACGACGGCACCACCCTAAAAGGTTAGGCCTATATTCCAAGTGCGAAAAACAGGTCAGGCCTTCAAGCTGACGGTTTATAAGGTGACGGCTCGAAAAGAATTCTACCCTAATCTAACAAGGCGCGAGCTCGTCATATGCAAAAATTAGCAATCACATCCTAAAATATTTTCAAGGCATGATTCAAAGCTAACGACCCCGTTGGAAGGTCGTGATGGCCAAAAAGCGTTAGGTCCCAAGTAGGGCCACCGCCAAACAACAAGAAGAAAGTCATGCATAGTTAATGAAAACAACATGTTGCAAATTATATAAATAAGATCAGTATTTTACAAGAATGTGTTCTTACAAAAAGCCCTCAAAACAATGGGGCACCAAATACAAATCAACTCTACAAGAATCATTCAAGTCAAGGAGCCGGGGCGTCTGGCGTGGCCTCGTCACCGTCGGGATCCCGGACCTCGTTGGCAGGAAACTCGTCAGGATTGGAAGGATCGGATGACAGGATCTTCAAGGCTACGGGCTTGTCCTGGGCAGGCTGGGCGAGGACGACGCCGTCACCCCTGGTGGGGATCTCGGACTCGCCGAGGTCGTCATCCTCCACGACGACGGTGTTGATCATGGGCATCGACGGCACAGGGTCATCCAACGAAACCCGTGACAAGTCGAGGTGCGGGAAAAGAGACTTCACCTGTTTAAGGCAGTCCTCAAACCCGTCACCATAGTACACGGCACAGGAATCGACGAATGCCTGGGACGTCTTGAATTCCGCCACGGCGTCACTTTTTGCCGTCTCCACTTGCCCTAAAAGAGAAGTCAACTCTTTCTCAGCCGTCACCCTAGCTTCCTGTTCCTGCTCGGCCTGACTGGTTCCCTCCTCCAGTTTCTCTTTCAGCTCCTTGATCTCCCCATTTAGGGTGCGGGATGCGTCCTTGTACTGTTCTAGCCCGTCCGTCAGATTGGCAATGCGCTTCTTCTAAGGGGCCAGCAGTTCCTTGTTCTTCGACCCCTTGACCTGAATGGCCCTCATGCGGACCACAGCCTGTGACACAGAATTCCCGTCAGCACAGTGATATAAAAAAGATGACGGCACAAACAATAAAGAAGGCACATACCCTGGCAAGATCAAAGAGGCCCGAGTCTCCCAGCTCCTGCACGGACTGACTGGCGCAGGAATCAGCCTCCTCCTTCCCAAGTATGGAGTCCAACCGCTCCAAGGCGTACCCCTTATGGGTAAGGATGCAGCGCCCCTCTTCTGGGATGACGGGACCTCGCACCGACATCAATCCCTTGCCGACCCCATGCTTGGGGGACGGGAGCTTCGAGGAGTGGTCCCCAGCGGCAACCGTCACTTTCTTTGACGGACGGTCTTCAGTCCCGTCGCTCTTTCTTTTCGACGCGCTCCTTTGAAGGGACGCAGACTCTCCCTCCTTGCTTTTTCCCTCCTCCTTCTTACGGGCGGCGGCAGCCCGGATTTGAGCCCTCAGCTTGGCTGATTCCATCTCTGCAAGACGAGGACACAATGTAAAAATGCAAGTGAGAGCGACGGAGAGGATGGGTCAGTCATACTTACGTTGACGGGACAAATTGCTCAAGCGGCGTGCCTCTTCCGTTGGCTCGGGTCCCCCACAGTAGGCGTAGAGGGCGTCAGGCGTAATCAAGTCACGACACTTCCTCTCCTCTAAGGGAATCCCCGTCACCTTGAAAATGAAGGCTTTCTGCTCCCCTGTGATTGCCGGACGAGAGAAAGCTGAAAAAGAAAAGGAGAACGAACGGGTTAGAACCTTGGCATAAGTAAACTTACATGCAAGGCTGACGGTGACGACCTGATTCCCTGACGTGAGCCCAGGTGTTGTCAAAGCCATGAGGAATTGACCCCCACTCTTCCTGACGGCATACCCAATTGGTCCCCTCTACAAAAAAGTACCTACCCTTCCATTTCCTGTTGGAGTCGGGCATGTCTGACACTAACCTCAACTCTTTCTTCCTCGCAGAAAAATGGTAAATCCCCTTAGACGAGGCAATTTGGTGTGGACGGTAACACCAAAAGAACTCGTCGAGGGTTAGCTGACGGTGCCCGCCACTTAGGCTCCCCCACAATATCTCGGAGCCAATGAACACCCTCCAGGCGTTGGGGGCAATCTGGCTGACGGATATCCCGAGATAGTTTGCCAGCTGACGGTGGTGCGCCGTCAGGGGCAACCTCAATCCTGCCGCGAACATGGCGTCATACATGCCAACGTCCGCGGTCTTCCCGGAGTAACACCTCTCCTTCTCCAAGGGAAGACGGATCGGAATATCGTCCGGAATTTGGTAACGGGCCCGTAGCAAGTTTAAAACCTTGTCCGTCATGGAAGGAAGAAAGTGATTAACCGTCCATTCTTTAGGAAGGATGAACGGACGGTCATCCCCTGAGCCTCCCGACGTGCTCTCCGAACTTTCATCTCCTGACGAGCCCTTATCACTCCCACTCTCCCTTGCGTCGTCATCTCCGCCTTTCCTTATTACTCCGTCGCCGCCCCCTCCCTCCTCGTCGCACGACTGAATCAACGATTCATCCTCTGACGACAAGGAAGAGTCATCTCCTGACTCGTGGCCCGGCTGGTAAACCTCGTCGTAGCCCGCCCCGTCGCGGACTGACGACTGTTCGCTCGACGTCTCCTCAGGCATCTTACTACCTACAAGCGACGAGGTCGATCTAAGAGCCTGAGTGACGGCCTTCCCAAAAACCTAAAAGCCCGGTATGTAGCTAGATCGAAGGAATTAAAAAAGAAAAAAGAGAGAATGGGGGGAGTAACTCACCAAGTAAAGGAGGAAGTGCAAGGGAAGCTGACGGTATCGGACAACAAGCGAGAACCAGAACGCAATTATAATCTCCTTGAGGTGACGGTTTCTCTCTCACCAGCAAAATCAGAATAAAAGAAGAGAAATGAGGGAAAACGGAGATGTATATATAGGAAGCTTGGAGCGCGGAAGACGAAGCGACCTTCTCGTCCAGCTGCCTTCCAGTCCCTCTACGACACGTGTTCCGACACTAGGTCTGCTCGAGATGACTAGCCATTAATGCCTTGTCCGCCACACGCTGTACTCCCCAATCCGTCAGACTTGACCGACGGGATTAAGGAGTAGGGGGCAACTGATGGGGGTAATACCACTTGAAGGTGCCGTCGTCCTTAAAGGTGCCGTCGTCCTTGAAGGTGCCGTCGTCCTTGAGGGTGCCGTCGTCCTTGAAGGTGCTGTCATCCTTGAGCATGCCGTCGTCCTTGAGGGTGCTGTCGTCCTTGAAGGTGCCGTCGTCCTTGAAGGTGCTGTCGTCCTTGAGGGTGCCGTCGTCCTTGAAGGTGCCGTCGCCCTTCGAGTGGGTGACGGTACGGTAGGGGTGACGGCGCTGCTCCATTCATCATACCTGACCGTATCTCCAGCCGACTCTGACGCCGTCGTCCATGCACCGACGGGGTGCACGGGTGACGGGGGAACGTTAAAAGGACTGACATGCCTTGTCAGGCACGCCAAACGCTGAGATAGATATCTTGCACCCCACGCCATAGGGAATGGCTCCAGAGAGGAAAGGTTCCGTAAAGAACACGCGTTAGGGCATGGCTCCGATCAGAGGTTATCTCCCCCGACATGCCAAAGTCCCAGCTCTACACTACTATAAATACCCCCGACCCTCATGAAAAAAGGTACGCATGTTCTCTACCCCGACTCTAGCACTCTGGAGTTGTGAGCAATACTAACTTGACCGTCGGAGGGTCGTTGGCCGGTACCACACCGGTACTTCCTTTTGAGGTTCTTTCTAACCGTGCAGGTCCACCTGAAGCGCGCGATGACCCTACGACTCACTGAGGGTGATTTTCGGCATCATCATTATCCATTATCCATATGTGCGTGTGTGAGGTCCCAAAAAAGTCCTAGAGTTTATTCTTTGTGATAAATTAAAACCCCAACTCTTTGTTAAATTAAAAGTTTGGTCCAAGCTTTATAAGTCATGACAACCAAACCTTCCGTCTATATTTATTAAAAGCCACTAATGGAGTAACTCATATGACGAAAGAAAAATTTTCATTAGCACCTATTATATGCAAACAACACTGTTTTTGACCATTTTGTTATGTTCACTCTCTATGTTTATTCTTCATACCTTTCTCTCTCTCTCTCTCTCTCTCTCTCTCTCTCTCTCTCTCTCTCTCTCTCTCCCATTTATTATATCCTTTTTTTGATAGATTATCTCTCTTTAATACGGAGAAAATAAGTGGGTTCTAGTTAGCTCAACTGGTAAAGTCTCTGATGTTGTATAAGCGATCAGGGATTCAATCCTTACCTACACCAAAAACTGATTGGTGTCTTGGTCTAATGATAAAGAGCTATTATCAGGAGCGGACACCATAAGTTGAAACTCTCTCAAAAATGCGGAGAAAATAATAAATCACCCAATGTTGTTTGGATGTAGTAGTCACTAATGAAAAATCTCTTCCCTTCGTATAAGTTGCTCTATTAGTGGCTTTTGACATACATGGGCGCACAAGGTTAGACTATCATAAATAATAAAATTAATAACTTAATGTTTAGTCTGTCAAAGGAGTGTTCCTTAAAAAAAAAAAAGAGTTTTACCCCCTTTTTTTTTCTCTCAAATTGAATTACGTAAAGTATAAAATTGGAATTTTTAGGTCAATTGGTTCTTTCTAGTGCTTTCAAGTTTCAACAGAGATATCTAAGTTCAGATTCTCCCTTCCTTACTCAAGATGTATATATGTGTGCGCACATGTTCTAAAATGAAATGAAATGCGTGATGATCCAAATGTAGGAATTATACTTAAAAAAGTAATTGTATGGTACTGTGATACCCAGGTCCAGTTGGGCCTTGTGTTAGGACATGTGCCCTTAAATCCTATTGTATGATATTATGTATGACATTATGTATGACTTAATGTTATGATTAATAAAGTTGTTTTATTATTATCTAAAATAATAGCAACATGAATATTTGGACATTATCATATGGTCCATGAGATGCATAATATATAATTTATGTGATTTAGTCATAGAAGATATAGATCACAAGTTCTTTGTAAACTTAAAATTATAGTTCGTAGTCGGTGATGAAATTGGGCATTTCATCTGCGAAGACTATAACATATTAACTAAGATATGATTTGTCTTAATCATGGAAGTGAAGACTTCTAGTTGATATGTTGATATGCTTTAAGAGTTAAGACATATTGAATTGGACTGCAATGAGATTTATTATTCTCCTAATGATTGTCAAATGAAAAATAAATCTCACGACTTCTATTTGCATAAACTCTTAATCCTGAGAGAATAATGGACTTGATCATGAAGTGTAGGTTGCTTTGATATATTAGGAGTAAGATCTAAAGTCACGATCAAAACCTCAGTATGTTGGACAGCCACATTTAGTGTTGATGGAATATATATTCTTAAGATGGAATTCATAATCTCTTAACAGAGATATAAAATATTCCCTTGAGGTAAGTTTAATGAATTTGGTAATTCAGAGTACTAGGCCTAACCACTTTAGTAAGAAGTTACTAAAGTATATATTTATGAAATTGGATTTCATAAATATATGATGAATAACTTAAAGAATTAAACCTGGTACTCAAGGATTAAGATGTAGTAATTTTCAAAGTGGCAGTCTATATTCATGACTTTGCATTACTACGAATATTTTATGAAAGGGTTGCATGTATAATAAAGTCTTGAGATATAATTTATTAATAAAGTCTAGAGTGCAATTATATTTATATAGTGGTATTAAATATAATTAACGGTAACTTTGGACTTGTAAAGAGTTGATAAAAAAGCCCAAGGTCCATTGGAGTTAATGTCTTATTGGTCCCTTTTGGTCCCACTCCAAGCCACAAACTAAAACCCAATTTAAAAGGTCAAATAGGCCAGCCCAATTAGATAATCAGTTAGTTATAAAGGAAAAAATATACAAAATTTTTTAATATAAGAAAGTGAGACATCATTGTGAAATAGTGTGTATATGTGAATGAAGTCACTCAATTGTTTTCCCTTAGAAACTGATTGAGAGACCACACTTTTTGGGCGTAAAATGGAATTGGAGTGAAGATTAAAAGTGTTCTCAAATATTTCTAATCTTTTGTTTTGAATTTCACTGCACCAAGGTACGCTATCTTGTTCTTAAATTCTGAAATTTACATAGTGCATATTATCAATCATGAATAAAATAAATCCATGTTTGTTGCTTCTGCTGTGTGTTTTGTATGAGATACAAAACCAGATTTTCCAACACCTTGGATCCTGACTCAACAGTGTGGCCCATAACACCAACCTTTGTCTACCCAAAACCCTAGCCCGAACCCACGAAAGCCACAGGCCCAAGCTTCGTATTGCTCAAAAGCCTGAGGAGTAGACAATCTATATTAGCATGCACCCTGTTTCGCTACCTGGTCCTTGCTCGGCGAGCCGTTCCCAAACAAGAAGAAAGGCATTCGGGTACACCATCCCTTGTATGCCCAACAATGCCTTAGGGAATATCGCTGCCGAACATATCTACTAGAGTGGGAACCAGTTCCAAAGCCACTCCCACCTAAACACCCACTAACAATTAACGATATTGAACCTCTTATTACACTAACCCAAGAGTAATCATGGTTCTTCCACTAATTTAAGGCTATAAATAAGAGAAACCAAAAGGGAAAAAGGGGTGGAAAAAGTGGAAGAAGGGGCTTATAGTCAGGAATAATAGAGGGAAAAAGGAGGATGGAGTGAACTTAAAAAGTTCAAGAGCTATAGTTGGGTCTCTAAGTTTGAATCGCCCAAAATAGGAAATCCATAATGCACATTACAAATAGATTCTGAGCCTAAGAGAGAGCCAGCCTATTGGTCTTGTTTGGAGCGCGCACAATAATAATTCAACAGAAACAAATATAATACATTTATCAATTATCAATTATATCATGTGCATGTGTAATAAAAATCAACAATAAAATGTGAGAAATTTACATACTAAATTATATTATTCAAGGATCTCGCAAGCAATTAGGATGCTCTCTCCAGCTGGTCAGGATTAATAAGAGCTTTCTTTCCTCTTCTCACAACCCTTGCAAGTGTGGCCTTGACAATATTTATAACATTTAGAAAGAACATGACCAGCCATAAAATCATTTCTATTATAATAACAGTTCATGTAACAGATATGTTTTATTCATTAATAAACAACTTCATTAATTAGATTCATTAATGAATAAGTTCATTAATGTGTCATTACTTTTGTAACTCCATACTAACACATGGATTCATCTATCATTCATATCTAGAATCACTATAATGACGGAGCCTCTTATAAGAGGCCAAGTTACTGGCAATGACATAATAGATTTATTAAGGCTAACACTTAACGTGCATGAATCTCATTATGGAAGGACTTCTGAGATTATGATGCACTAACCATTGAAAGACTAGCCCTTATTCTTTCATAGTCTGAGCAATTTTAACTTGCACCTCTTTTTCATCATGATCCAACAATGTACCTATTAAAATAGGCTACATCATGATGGATATGGACAAGTCAATGACTATAATGAAATGATTCATAATCTTAGTCTACAATATCAAGTAGACATATTCCAATATTTTTCATCATAAAAATATTGTAAAATTTCACAAGAAATTTTGAATAATTAATTATTGATAATAGAGACATCATAAAATATCATGTCTGGCCACATTATTCTAACACCAAATTCTTATGATAATTAAAAAAAAAAAAAAAAAAAAAAAACCAATAATATGAAGGACCTAGACGAGCTTACAAAACAGTTATGTTAAATCCCAATCAAACTAGACAGAATAACTCTTCAGTAACTGGACCACTCACCATGGATAAATTCACAAGTTTCTTCCTTTTTGCAATCTTATTGGCCTAGTACCGGTCCTATTATGGCTCCACCTCTTTAATTGTAAACGTAGCCCCCAATGAGGTTTCACGGCCACAGCTAATAATCCACGTGAACTTGGCGTGCTGGAATTTTCTCTTGTACAAGTTTACTTACTGGGCCAGACAATCATTCTATGGCACCTATGGCTTATCTGTAATGGTCCCAGCCTCCCAGGCTCACCCTATCTTTGGTTTTTTTTTTTTTTTTTTTTTTTTTTTTTTTGAGGGAGACTTTTAATCTGTTTCGTCTGTTCTTGATGATAGTTTTTTATTGTCAGACCAATCGATTTTTAGTATAGACCGAGATTGAATCTCAAATTTCTTATTCAACTATCAAAAACTTTTCTAATTGAACTAACTAAAACTCACTTTGAGTTTGGTCTTGCTACTCTTTGCTGAATCTGGTCCTTGATAATTTTGGTACTGGGACACTGCTTATAAAGTTATAAATGATGCAAATGTTGACAAGAAAAGTAGAAATACGTGGGGCATTGAAGATTCTTCACCTCCCATATCTACAAGAGCCGTATGTATCCATCTGATTAGCTCCAATAAGCTTAAATTATAAACCCATATCCTGAGTGCAACAAATTTGAAGAGATTCGTTCTCTAAGACTGTGACAAAACTTCTAACAGATCAGGGGCCCTAGATTTTACAATTTTTTAAAGAATATATACAATTTCTAAAGAATATATACTATTTTGTTCACTCACGATGATAGCTCTTTATTATCAAACCAAACGATTTTTAGTATAGACGGAGATTGAACCTCAGTTCTCTTATTTAACTATCAAAGACTTTACCAATTGATCTAACTAAAACCCACTTTGAGTTTGATCTAGCCACTCTTTGCTGAATCTGGTCCTTAATAATTTTGGTACTGGGACACTGCTAATAAAGTTATAAATGATGCAAATGTTGACAAGAAAAGTAGAAATACGTGGGGCATTGAAGATTCTTCACCTTCCATGTCTACAAGAGCCGTATGTATCCTTCCGATTAGCCCCAATAAGCTTAAATTATAAACCCATATCCTGAGTGCAACAAATTTGAAGAGTGCCCATGGACCTACTAAAAAAACCCATATCCCATGAACAGTTCCCATGGACCTACTAAAAAAAACACAACCGCTGGAAAATGCACAAAACACGCTTCCCAAACTCACACTAGTTGAGTTCAATTTTTATAGATGATCAATTTAAAATGTATTAAGATAAAAATATTTTGTATATTTTTCTTTTATTTAATACTAGATAAATGTTAGTTTTAATTTTAGGTATTAATTTAGTTTTAGATGTCAATGTATTTCTTTTTTCTTTTCCTTTTATAAAGAAGTGGTATCTAAGTCTTTGTCTAGATTATTTCACTATTGGCTCATAAGACATCCTAGAAATTCAATTGATTGATAGTTTAGTGTATAGAACTCAGGTCCTCCGATTTTACGGTACTTCCTTCAAGTTTATTAAACCCACTACTTAAGCATCCCCGAATGGATGTATATTTCTTATTCTTGAATTATACAATTTTTTAATTTATGCTTTGGTTGTGAGGCTTGCTCCTACTTTGAGATCTAAATTTCTCAAAACATACGGTTTTACATGGTTTTGGATACATATGGGGTCCGACTCCCCTTTTATTAAAAATCCTCCAATTTTCTTTTATTTTTAGTAGGATGAACCACATGCGGCTTATAAAAAATTTAATGATAAAAAAACAGAGCCACGTCCTAATATCATTTATTTCTCTTACCCACACCCTTTAGCAACAAATTTGCTACCCTTGGCGACTAATGGCATATTACGTTACATGGGATACCTCCTCCACAAAATGAGAATAAATCCATCTCAATCATGTTACTACGGGTCATATCCTTCCAAGGTTGTCTCACTTGTAATTAAGATCCCGTTTGCTACTCGAATTCAAATATATGTTTTCAGTTTTTAAACAACATTACACATATTTTCGCACACTTTTCACCCACACATATTTCAAAAAAAAAAAAAATTAAAAACTGTTATTTAAACACACCGACCCTAAAAATCTTAAAATATCAAGATTTTTTTTAATAAAAATGATAGACATCAAAAAAAGTTAAAGAAAATTTTAGGTATCACAAAATTTTTGCAGTGAGACTCACGCAAAGTGTGGTCCATTTCCTCAGCTGGTGGGCCTTGTGCTTTTACTTTCTCTTTTAAAAATGGGTGTCTTATCTGCACGGCCCAGGAAGAGGGATTATAAGAAAGACAACATGAAAAACTTTTATCAAGGAGAGTGGATACACTACAAGATAGGGAAAAATAAAAAATAAAAAAGGAAAGGAGTGAGAAATTTTTCTGGACTTGGGAAGATAACTGTTAAACTGAAACTGAGCCAAGGCGTGGGGCATTTATGCATAATATTTTTTTTTAATTGACAATTAGCCATAATGGATCAAAAGGGAAGCAATCTCGGTGGCCCATGTTCTAGCCAAGTTTTGCCACTTAGCAAAATCTTTGTTTTTGTTGTAATAGTTCTTCTCTCCCTCCTTCTATTAGAGATGCTTAGTTGAAAGATGTTCTTGTTTTTTCAGTTTTAATGAAATATTTCCATTCAGCTAAAAAATTTTTTCCATATAACAAGTTAATCAATGAATATTATGTGATTCAGTTTTATATTCTTTTGTTAAAGTTAGACATCTCATCAACTACCAATAAAAAAAAAAAGAATATTACTAAATTTAACAAAATTATGCAGCACTCGTGCAAAAATTATTGTTTATTTTATTATAAGAACCTATTTTTTCTATTTTACACAACCACTTTAAAAAACACTCACATCCGATTATCTATTCTACATTCTATTTTATTCAAATAATTATTTTCATATATATTTATATATATATATATATATAGAGAGAGAGAGAGAAAGAGAAAGAGAGAGAGAGAGAGGTGAGAGAAAAAAAATTTTAATAATGATATACAAAACTACAATAATTGGGTATATTTACAAAATTATTGTAGCAACTTAAAAAATTTACACATTTTTTACTTGAGTAATGTTGGTGATTTTGGGGCTAAATAAATGTGTAAAATTTTTTTTTTAATTTTAATTTTTTATTATTATTATTTTTTTATGAAATGCTCTAATCTGTGCTTTCCCCAGTTCGAAGAAGCCCTTAAAGGTTTGTTGGTCCACTTATTAAGTACAAAGTGGGATTGCCTGTCATCGGAGGGTATTTGTAGATTAACAAAGTGAGGGAAAAATGTATGATAAATTAACATACGTTAGAAAAGATATAGGAAACTAGTATCTCGAGTTTTAAAAACTCGAGATCGATGATGAAAATCGAGACTTTCAAACTCAAGTTCTACTGCTGCCGTGTACCAATATAGCCACATAGATCTCGAGTTTTTAAAACTCAAATTCTAAAAACCAAAACCGAGTCTTCCAAACTCAATTTTTGTCGGACTTGAAGAGAAACAAAACCTAAAGAACGCAACTCCGAAGAAGACGATGGTTGGAGATCTGCAGTGCCAAAGAAGACGATCTGGTGCTAGGTGGGCGATCTGGTTTGAGAAGAACAGAGTGAGGAAGAAGAAAAGAGCGATCTGGGTGGGCGATTTGGTGCTGGTAGACGATCTGATTTTCAGCGACTGGGTGGACGAAGAGACAAAGAACAGAGCAAGAATGCTGGAGCTCCGATTGGACGCGAGGAAGAAGAAGAACGCTAGGTCATTTGCATGAAGAAGAACACGCGAGGAAGAAGAAGTGAAACTCAAGTCTTATAAACTCGAGTTCCACGTGGATTTTTCTTCCACGTCATCTCCCACTACCTACAAATTGAGACTTAAAAACTAGAGTTTTAACTTAGAACTTGAGTTTTAGACACTCAAAATGTTAATTTTTAACATTGTTTTAAAACCTAATAACTAACTAAAATTTTTAATATTTAATGTTATATAGAAAAAAAATTCCCTGTCATCGCATCACCACCGCTAGAATCATCGATTTTCATCATGTGAAGATGTGTACCATCAGATTCGCAATCATAAAAGTGCTGTATGTATCTATGACACACTGACACTCAAAAGCACGACAATGTAAATTACAATCAAACACTTCTTAAAAAGAAAAGTCAGAGAGACATAGAAAACAATATTTTTATGGAGTAATAATAAAAGACAGAAAAATTTTGGAAGGTACATAAGTGTAAGTGATGTCCTTTGAAAACTTCAAAAGAAAAAAAAAAAAAAAAAAATCTCTCGTACCCCTTTTAATTCGTTTTGTTCATTTTTTTTTCAAGAAACTTTTTATGAATTTTTTATGAGAAATTAAAAAAATTATTAGAAAAGTGAACTTTTTTACTTTCTTATAAATTTTTTTTCTTAAATAGTTTACTAACTTATGTCCTAAAACTCTTTTTTTTTTTTGTTCATTTAAAAAAAAAAGTAAATTACTAATTTGTTATTTGATGCTATAACTATAAAACAAAGTTTAGTTCCACTCCCCCTGAACTATTAATTATTTCAATTTCATCCATTAACGTTTAATCATATCAACTATAACTTTGATTATCTTTTTGTTGAGCATATGCAGAGCAAATTCATAGATAAAATTAAATTAATTATGAAAATTTAGAATTAATTAATGGTTCAGGATCAACTAAAAAAAAAATAGTAGAATAATCAAATAAGTTGAAAAACAAAAATAATCAATAATTTAACGATTTGCTTTTGTTTTCCTATGAAGTTTGATGAGTATTGCTTAATTGAGTAATTGGACAGACTTCACTATTTTCTTATTAGTTGAATTAACAAATTTCTATGAATTATCATCTAAATTATTTGTGCCTTTTTTTTTATAACTGATCAATAACAAATAACAACTTATTATTTTTAATTTTTTTTAATTGTATGCCTTTGGACTTATTGTTACTTATGGCCCATGCAGAAATGATAAAACTATAAAAGATAAGAATTTTACTAATGTGTGCTTTTAAGTATATATTAATAAAAAATATATATATTAGTAAATTTTAAAAAAACTTTATAAAAAAATAATTAATTAATTTAACAACTTATTTTTTAATTTCGCATACAAACTTTATTGACTTTGTAGCGAGGTCTTTGTTTCTTGTTTTTTATACTTTTAATATTAATTTTTTACACTGGAAAAGCGTGTTACGTTGGGTCACTCACCACTGTCACTGGTACTCTCATTTTTCAATTTGTTGGCATTTGGCTGCTTTGACTAATTGCCATCTGTAAAAGTTCTCACCGCAACAAATCAGCAAACATGGAAAAGTGTAATAGCAACAAAGGAATGCTCTGAATACCCGGGTATTATATTTCTGGCAGACAAGTTTCTACGTATTAATTCTTCATCAGGCATCGCATGCTGCTTGGCCATCGTGATTATGAAACAGCTTTATTTATTTATTTTTCTTCTTCTTTTTTCTTTTTTTCTTTTTCGGAGAAAAAATGCAATGATTTTCTGTTGCCTTGTTTGTAAAATCGGTGACATAAAAAGTGTTTAAAGTATTAAAAAAAATATTTCCTTAAAATGATTTTTCCCTCACTTCTTAATCAATAAATAAGCTAGCATTTAATAGTGAGTTTGACATCGATTTATAAGCTTAGCTTTTATTTTTTAATGATTTTAATGTACAGTTTTTTAAAATTTCATTTCTTTTACATTTTTTTCATTTCATATTTTTTAAGGTATGAGTATACTTTCAGTAAAAAACTAAATAAATTGTTTCTAAATAAATACTAAATACGTGTTTTAGCAATTGATTAAAAACTAGATTTTTGCTTTAATTAATTTTTGTTTATAGGTCATGCACTACTTTTTATCTCAGTTTTATTTCAAATAATATAACTTTCAAGTATTTAACTTTTCATCTCACATCATGTAAATAAACTACTGAAAATAAGAAATTTTTAATTAGATTAAAATTACATAAAAATATGTGATGTCAAAGAGATAAATCAATTTTATTTACTTAAAAGTGAGACAAAAAGTAACTTTAACAAGATATCCACAGATTTCTTTTTTATTATAGACGAGATTCAATCTCAAATCCTTTATTCGATAATAGACTTTACTAATTGATTAAGTTTTCTTGTGTTAAGTATTGTACAAATTTATTGATTAATTGTTGATAATCATATCCATGCGGCTCTCCACATGAAAACCTTCACTTTTCTTGGTACAGGGCATCACTAAAGACAGCTCTAAAGGCGTTGACGATTTTTAGTGTTTGAGCTTTCCCTAGCATTCTTGTTCCATTAATTTGTCACGTATAGAAACATGGTACGTACGCATTGTGTATTGTAACTACTGTTAGAACTCCTCTTGTATTCTCAGTGCTAATAGCCATTGAAGTGATAAAATCCACATCTTGGGGAAGAAAGATTTCTTCCAACCTCTCTTGCTATCCCACTCTCCTAACTCGTCATTTGTTAGCTCACTCAACTGCAATGTAGATTGTAGGCATCATGCATGATTCTCCAACCTTGTTTTGTCAATAGTGCCATATTGAAAGCATGTAGGTCTTGAAAGCCCATTCCAACTTTAGATTCTGGTCGACACAAGTTGTCCCTCCTCACTCAATGTGTATCACTCCCCACCATTCCATGCTTTCACCATAATTGACTTTTCATCCTCATTAGCTCATTGCACACAAGTAATGGGAAACTTTTTTTTTTTGGGAAACTTGAAACTACTTATTGCATGCATGGGAATAGCTTGAATAACTGCCTTGATTAGACCTTACTTTGGAGAGTAGATTTTGCTTTCATCCTTGCATCTTCTTCTAGACCCTTTCCTTTATCTTAGCAAAATCTTTTTCCTCGAGGAGTCAATCAAAGAGGGTAATTCAAGATATTTATCGTGTTGACGTATCACCTCAACTTGTAAATTGGCTTTAATTTGCTCCTTCACCTCTTGATATGTATTCTTACTAAAGAATAGCGAAAGTCTTGTCTCAATTTGATTATTGTCCTAAGGCCTTTTTGTACTCTTTGAGAATGTCTTGGATCATTTCCCCTTCCATTATTGTTACCCTAGAAAATAACAGGGAATCATATGCAAAAAAAAAAAAAAAAAAAAAAAAAAAAAAGATAGGTGGGTTAGTTTTGGTCCCCCTATCGATAGAAACCTCACGTAAGTGCCCATTCCTCTTAGCCTATCGTATAAGACTAGACAAGACCTCCAAACATATTAAATAAGAGAAAATTGGTTCCTTTAATTTGCATCAAACACTAAGATAGGGTAATGTAGCCTTTGGTCCCCGTTAGTTATTATAGAGCACTTAATTGTTGTTGTCCCCATTATGAACTTTACCAACTTGCTACAAAGCACCATCTTTCACATAATTTAATCAGTTAACCCCATTTCAACCTATCATATACCTTACTCATATCTAGCTTTAAAGCCGTATAGATTAACCTTCCCCTCATTTTTTTTTTAATGTAATTCTTGGTATTATATGCTAATTAATGCAACCACGATATTGTCAGAAACTAGCCTTCCAAAATAAAGACATTTTGAAAATTAGAAATAATTTTGAGACTTTGAATATCCTTCTAAAAAAAAACTTTTGGATATGATAAAAAAATTTTAATTTAAAAACCTTGATATAATTATTTAGCTGATGAATCCTAAGTTTATTAATTAAATCTATCTATACTGCTGCATTGATTAATAAATTACATGATTAAATTTAATGGTTCTTAAAAAACAAAACAAATAATACTTGATGTCTTCATATAAAAAAAATACTTGATGTCATCCAATTTTGAGACGAAAAGTATAGTGTAGCCAAGTTTTTCGTTCCATGGAGAGAAGGAAAACAATAACACGTCAAAAGTACCAATAATATATAGAAAAATATGACTGAAAGTTGTTTGGTAAAATTTAATATTTAAAATCACTAGGACGTTAGGGTTTTTTCACCAATATCATTAAGCATCCATTACCTACCAATCCAATTTTAGTGCAAAAATGAGCAAGTAAACTAATAAACTACCCGATTGAAAGATTTTTAAAAAAGCTTTATTATTAACACTCTCTTTGGTTGATTCTATCAATCAATTTTTCCAAAGAATTAGTCTAAAAAAGAATAATTTTGTTAGGAGAACTTAGGAACATCGTATATCTTAGAAGCAATGCTATGACAAAAGTAATATCCAAAAAAATTACAATATTTTGCTAGAGAGATTATAAAACTCTATTCTAAAAATAAGAAGATTCAAGAATAGATTTATGAAAGAATTATGAACTAAACATCAATCTAACAAAATAATTATGAAAAATAGAAAAAATTGACTTCAATTATTAAAACATTAAAAACATGTTTGGATTGATAAATGAACAACTTACAATATTAAGGATTCACCCTTAACCCTAACTTAAGTTTTTAAACTTCCATAGAAAATAAAATTTCTAAATAATAATATGTAAAAAAGGTTTTCTAGGAGCCAAAAAACATGTTTGCTCTTGTATCCTCTTAATATTTATAACCTCCAAAACTATAAAACACATGCTCCCAAAAAAAAAAAAAAAAAAAAATTAAATCATGTTTTTCAACGATGAGTTAACTTCCAAATTAGCTACAAAGTTGTGGTAATAAGAATCAGGTTATGGTAATAAATTTGAAGTTATGGTAAACTACAAAGTTGTAGATCTATGAATTTTATTTATGTGGCAATAAGAATCAAGTCAATCCAACGTCGGAGTAAAGAGATATGGCCAAAATACTAAAATTGCTCATAATATTTTCATATTAAGATTTTTTCCAACTTTTTAAAAATTTATCTCTTACCTTTTGTATTTCACATATCTTTGACATGTTAAATGCTTCAAAAACCACTTTTCAATTGATTTTGACCATTGAATTCTCTTGCCTGCATATCTGTTATAAGAGCAGAGGATTTTTTTTTTTTTAATTTACAAATTCTCATATTTACATGTAAGCGTTAGGAATAAACACAAGTAAATGTGATAACTAAAATAATAATATAATTTTAAGCAATTACCAATACTTATTTTACCCTGTTGACTGTATTTAATCCAAAAAACCTATTAAAAGAACATAAGAAAAGGTATTTTTAAAGCAAAGTAAATTAAAAGCTAGACACACTAAACACACACCGTTTGACTGTGATAAAATTTCTCATCGTAGTTCTCGCTCTATATTTGTTAGATCAGTCGCAGTCAAACCCAAATGAAAATGTTCTGAATTCTGAACACTGAAACAAACAAAAGTGAGCCTGCCATAATAAATGCCCATTTTAACTACTACCATGCCTTTTTTCAATTTTACCCATACTGACGATTAATACAATCCTTTAGCTTTCTTACCCAGCTACCGAAAAAGAAGAAGAAGAAGCCAGGCTTGATAGGATTGTTAGTCAGGGGCCCTTGTTTCTGATGTGGATTCTCACAATTCGTTTCTCTTTCGCATTGTGACTGTCCGCTGCAATTAATCTGTACCTTTGTCATGTCAGTGTCCCTTCTGTTTACACACACCACCCACCCCACCCCCTAATTTATGCACCGTCCCTTGCTTGATACAATGATATTTCATATTCTCACTTATTCAGTTCAGTCCCATTGAAAAGAGAGAGAAAAAAAAAAAAAATTTTGAAAAGTCATAACTTCATATCTCACTCGATCTGGGTCTGGTTGCTTCTGGTAGTGGTGGTTTCTGCAGGACAAGCACTTTGGGCTTTTATTGTAGTTTCTAGTTTTCTTGCTTTGGTTAGGCATGCATGACTTCATGGTGACATGATATTCTTTCATGACCATGATGAATTCACTTAATTCTTATCTTCTTTGCACCACTACTTCATTAGTTATTATTATTATGGTTCTATATAATAATCTCTCTCCAGTCTCTTGCTTTAATCAGCAACAACAGCCTCCAAGTTCTCGTAAGGTAAGTCATGAAAAGTTGGTGTTAGTTTTTTGTGCCAGCTATGATTTTATGGGGTCAACATGTTTCTTTGTTTGATTATAATTAGAATGAAATTGGGTGCTGTGTAGGACTTGTTCTTTGAGGAGAAAAACAGGCTGGGTTCGACCCCTCCGAGCTGCCACAACAAGTGTAACAAGTGCCATCCATGCATGGCGGTCCAAGTGCCTACCATGCCAAGCAGACTCCCGGTCCAACCAGGTTTGACTCGTTTGGCTCGAACCACTCCCATGGAGTTCTTTGACCCATCACGTCAAACCAATTACAAGCCCTTGGGTTGGAAATGCAGCTGCAAACACCGCTTTTTCAACCCCTAGCTAGACAAAGTCGCAAAGCCAAAGTTTAATGGTGTTAGGTTTAATTATAACATGTCATTGATCCTCATCTTTTTGGGTTTTTCTTATGAATTTTTCATTTTGTTAAGAGGATCCCCGAAATTCCATTTATTTAGAAATTAATAGGCTAGCTATGTCAATATGGTGTCAGCATTAATTGTATACACTGAAATTTTATACATTGTACAGAAATCGCTACAGACCTTAATCTGACTAAATATTGTTTACTTTAATTTGTTTTCTCCCTCCTTCCTCCTACTCTTCTTCTTCTTCTTCTTTTTTCCCCCTCTTCTTGTTGTTGTTGTGTTTTTATATTTTTTAAATTTATTTTTACGAGTGACCTTTTTTGAGGAAATTTTTTATTATTATGAGTGTTACAAACTTACAAATTACAAAAAAAGAAGAAGAAAGAGATCAAGTATTTATTTGTTATATATGTTTTAAAGTCTTTTAAGTCAAATTTTACCATCTCAATTTGTAGTAAAATTTGTAATAATTTTAGTAATTTAATTTTTTACAAATTTGTCAAGAAGTTAGCATGTTATAATGGTAGGAAATCCTTCAAATTTTATTAAATAACTTTTACAAATTGACATCATGACAATGATTAATTGTAATGGGTAGATTTCAAATATAAATTAAATCAATGTGAATTGATTTTTTTAATTGGAAAGGTATTAGTTTGTAAAGCTTATGGAATAAAATTTGTAATATCTATGAAATCCTCTTTCACTTTGTATGTACTATTAATTCTATTTAACAAATTTTAAAGAATATGAAACAAAATTTAAACCTTAGTGTTTTTGGTGTGTTTTATTTAAACTTCAAACTTTTCAAAATGTTTTATTTAAACCTCCATGTTTCTAAAATTTTTCATCTAAATCTTATAGTTTTATATAACTTTATTTAAGCATTATAATTTTGGGTAAGTTTCCTTTCAATATCATTATAAAATATTTTTATTAATTTTATAGAAATTTTTCACGTAAAAAATAATATTTTATTAATGGCAATTTTTTTTATAAAAAATGTGTCACTTTTTAAAATTTTATTCAAGCATCTCTTTATTTATTTATTTATTTATTTTTGGATTTATTATTTCTTTTACAAGGAGATCTTATGGTTGCTATTGCTGGTAAGTGAGAATTTTTTGCTTTTGTTACTTGCCTTGCTGTCCCTAGCTAGATTCCAAACGTTTTTGTTGTTATTCTCTTCCTCTATCTTCTAGGGATTTTACATGGCCCATCATCTATGTATTTTTTATTTTTTATATTTATTTTTTGTTATTAGTCTTCACCTATGTCAGTGTATCAGTATCCTCTCTCATAAAGCCAGATCTTCCGCTTACTGTAGCAATCCCAATTGAAATGACGAAAATACCTCAGCATCTAAGTGGTGATGTCAAACTGTTGAAGGTTATTCGTGATAATATTAATTTTTTTGTTTTTCTTTTTGGGTTTGGTAATAATGATTCCAGACATGGTTAAATAAATTCTTTCCTTATTAAGAATCTCCAACTTGCACTGTACTGTTACCAACTGGTGACACTGCTGCTCTAGTTTGAAGTTGAACTATCTGGTTTTGATCCCTAAAACTAGACTTGGGTGTGAGTTTGGACTTGACAGATTCCAACCTTAACGTATGTAATAGCAATCCTGCAAAACGTGTTAGTTATCTAAGCTGTGTGTCTTTACGGTTTTGAGCCATTAAACAGATTTTTAGTTTTTTGGTCTTCGTGTATTTATTGGGATCAAAGAGGGTGAGGAAATGAAAAGTAACTCTCCAGTTGAGGAATCTAGCATTCTAGTTTCACCTAGACGCTAGAGCACCAAAGTTTTAGGTGTAGAGAAATTAAATACAGAGAATGTTAATCAGCACCGCTTGTCACCTGGTGGAGAAATTATAATGGTGGAGAAATTATAAGGTTCACGTAGCGAACAAGTAATATGGTCCACTATTTCATTAAAATACTCACATTTATTTAAAATTGTTGAGTTGAAAATTTTTTTAAAACATTGACTCAGTAATTTTAAACAAGTGAAAGTTTTTTAGTGAAATAATGAATAGATGACGTGGTCCTATATAATTTCTCCACCTGGTGCTGGTTAAAATGCAAAAGAGATAAAAAAAATTTTGTCAAAAAAAAATCATAAATAAGTAATTACAAAACTGAAAAAATGACATAAATGGAAAGAAAAGACAAATTTTGTCAAAAAAAAGTAAAAAATTTTGGGGCCCGTTAACACATCCCAATTAATATATATTTCCAGGACTAAACTCGATTCCAAGATGAAAGCAACTAGACCTTCGATTCTGGCTGGCCGATTCTTAAAAAAAAATGTATTTTATTAACAAAAGAGAAGAGAAGGACAACCTTCTCTATCTAAAAGGCTTTGTATAAAAACTAGAGGAACAGTGCCAAAAAAAAAAAAAAAAAAACAAAACGCCTCACGAAACCAAAAAATCACTGTAACTACAGTGATTTTGCACATTTGCGCTTTTATATATACTAGTGTTGGTTGCACGTGCAAGGCACGTGCTGCTTCAGTAGTGAAATAATTAATAGATTTTGTGTGTAAAATCGTAAATTTTGGCTCACCCAATTTGACTATATTAAAAAAGAAGTCTAAGAATACAACAAAATATCACAATATTTTCATAATATCTTTATTTTTAGGGTTCGAATAGATTTTTTTTTATTTTATTTGAGAGAAATGCTACATTCATAAAATTTTTTAGAACAAATTCTAAATGACAAGTTGTTGTTGGTTTTAAACTGATAACATTGTTATTGTTATTTTCAAAACATTTATTTTCAGTTGTGGTTAGTCACAATCTCATATTTTACTATTTTATTTCGATTTGTAAGAAATTGATACTTCAATATTTGTAAAAATATTATAAAATTTGTTGTGTCAGTATAACAATATATATGTCAGCTTACATAGATATTTAAAAGAAGAAAAAAAAAACACAAACTGATTACTAGGAAAAAAAAAGTTTAGGCATTATAGAAATTAATGTTAAAATGTTGTGGACTTAGCATTTTTTCATTTGATCTATAAGAAACTGAGATCTCAAAAATTGTAAAAATATTGTGATAATAATAAGTGTTATAACATTTTCTCAAAACATTTATTTTCAGTTGTAGTTGATCACAGTCTCATATTTTATTGTTTTATTTCGATTTGTAAGAAATTGACAGGTCAATAATTGTGAAAATATTGTGAAATTTGTTGTGTCAGTATAAAAATATATATGTCAGCTTACATAAACATTTCAAAGAAAAAAAAACACAAACCGATTACTGGGAAAAAAAAAAATCTTTAGGCACTATAGCTACAGTGCCAATTGAATAAATTAAAAGCACTATAGCTCTAGTGCTATCCATCAATAATAGCTTACCTATGATTTGTTATGAAATTAATGTTAAAATGTTGTGGACTTAGCATTTTTTTATTTGATATATAAGAAACTGAGATCTCAACAATTTTATTTGATATATAAGAAACTGAGATCTCAACAATTGTGAAAATATTGTGATAATAATAAGTGTTGTAACATTTTCTCAAAACATTTATTTTCAATTGTGGTTGGTCATAGTCTCATATTTTATTTTTTTTATTTCGACTTGTAAGAAATTTATACATTAATAATTGTGAAAATATTGTGAAATTTTTTGTGTCCGTATAACAATATATATGTTAGCTTATATAAATATTTAAAAGGAAAAAAAACATAAACCGATTACGGGAAAAAAAAAAAAACTTTAGGCACTATAGAAATTAATGTTAAAATGTTGTGGACTTAGCATTTTTTTTATTTGATCTGTAAGAAACTGGGATATCAACAATTGTAATAATATTGTGATAACAATAAGTGTTGTAACATTTTTTCAAAACATTTTTTTCCAGTTGTAGTTGGCTACAGTCTCGTATTTTATTATTTTATTTGGACTTGTAAGAAATTGATATGTCAATAATTGTGAAAATATTGTGAAATTTGTTGTGTCAAGATAATAATATAAATGTCAGCTTACATCAATATTTAAAAGAAAAAAAAAAACACAAACCGATTACTGAAAAAAAAAAGTGACTAACTAAACCATAATTGTGAAAATATTGTGAAATTTATTGTGTCAGTATAACAATATAAATGTCAGCTTATATCAATATTTAAAAGAAAAAAAAAAACACAAACCGATTACTGGAAAAAAAAAAAGTGACTCACAAAAATGAGACTGTAGATGAACAGTGCCAAAACACTGGATGTACAGTGCGAAAGCACCATAGCGGCATTGTCAAAACATTTATTTTCAGTTATGGTTGGCTACAGTCTCATATTTTATTATTTTATTTCGACTTGTAAGAAATTGACACGTCAATAATTGTGAAAATATTGTGAAATTTGTTGTGTCAGTATAATAATAGAAACGTTAGTTTACATCAATATTTAAAAGAAAAAAAAACACAAACCGATTACTGAAAAAAAAAAGACTAAGTAAATTATAATTGTAAAAATATTGTGAAATTTATTGTGTTAGTATAACTGTATAAAGTCAGCTTACATCAATATTTAAAAGAAAAAAAAAACACAAACCGATTAATAATGAAAAAAAAAACAACTGACCAAAATGGCACTGTAAATGAATAGTGCAAAGGCACTGAATGCACAGTGCCAAAGCACTGCGGTGGCATAGCCGCTTTTATATATATAAGAAATTTGTTGTGTCAGTATAACAATATAAATGTCAGCTTACATCAATATTAAAAAAAATAAAAAAATACAAACCGATTACTGGAAAAAAAAATGACTAACTAAACCATAATTGTGAAAATATTGTGAAATTTGTTGTGTCAGTAAAACAATATAAATGTCAGCTTACATCAATATTTAAAAGAAAAAAAAAGCATAAACCGATTACAAAAAAAAAAAAAAAAAAGTGACTCACGAAAATAGCACTAAAAATGAACAGTGAATAACATTGCATGAACAGTACAAAAACATTGTTATATAAAAATTTGTTGTGTCAATATAACAATATAAATGTCAGCTTACATCAATATTTAAAAAAAAAACACAAACCGATTACTGGAAAAAAAAATGTGACTAACGAAACTATAAAAGCATAAACTGATTACAAAAAAAAAAAAAAAAAAAAAAGTGACTCACGAAAATAGCACTAAAAATGAACAGTGAATAACATTGCATGAACAGTACAAAAACATTGTTATATAAAAATTTGTTATGTCAATATAGCAATATAAATGTCAGCTTACATCAATATTTAAAAAAAAAAAAAAACACAAACCGATTACTGGAAAAAAAAAATGTGACTAACGAAACTATAATTGTGAAAATATTGTGAAATTTGTTGTGTCAGTATAACAATATAAATGTAAGCGCACAATAACATTTAAAAGAAAAAAAACACACAAACGGAATACTGAAAAAAAAAAAAGGGACTCATGAAACGAAGGCATTGTTGCCGCTACAGTGCTGCAAAGTGATTTACACTGGATGAACAGTGCCGAAGCACTGTAGCGGCAATAAAAATTTGTTGTGTTAGTATAACAATATAAATGCCAGCTTACATCAATATTAAAAAAAAAAAACACAAACCGATTACTGGAAAAAAAAAATGACTAACGAAACTATAATTGTGAAAATATTGTGAAATTTGTTGTGTCAGTATAACAATATAAATGTCAACTCACAACAACATTTAAAGAAAAAAAAAAACACAAACAGAATACTCTGAAAAAAAAAAAAAAAAACGGGACTCATGAAATGCTGCATAGTGATTTACACTGGAGGAACAGTGACGAAGCAAAAAAAAAAAAAAAGGGACAAAACGCCTCACGAAACCAAAATATCACTGTAGCTACAGTGATTTTGCGCATTCGCGCTTTTATATATATAGATATACAGTAATTATTTATACGAAGGGAAGGGTAAGGTGCAGTCTCTTGCCACACTGAGAGGTAGGATGTAAAAGTTAGAAGTGCCATAAATGAGCTAAACCAATCATGAATAACTTAGGCTCGACTTGATAAAAAACTTGTTCATGTTAGTTTGTTTATAAATAAGTTAAATTTGAGTCTTAGTTTTTTAGGTTTTTTTAATAAAGAAATAAAGTAGAAGCAAAAAAAATTGTTTACGAACAAGCTTGTGAGTTATTAGGTTGGATACAACACAATTCAAGTATAGACTTATTTATAAGCTTACATGTATTAACTAAATATACTCATTACATATATCTTAATAATGACATAGCTAACATGAAACCACTACTCATTACCTTAATATTTTCCTTCCCTCTAAATTGATCAATAACCACTTTAGATTATAGTTACATTTAAAAAAAAAAAATTAATTAATTAAGTTGGCCACATATTATCATTCTCTATTAATCATCTAAAGTAAAGTTATGAAACATATTAGCATTTTTTTATTCATAATAGTTACAAACAAGTATTTTCCCGATTCTTCACCTTCTAACGTGAATGTAAAAATTGTATTTTGAACAATTGTTGAAACTATAGACAGGGAATGATGAACGAATGAATTTAATTATGTAAATTTTAATTTGAGTAATGACTGATCATAAGTAGGACTAGATGCATGATAAAATGAGTATATTATTTTTTTTCTTAATTTTAGAGATTTAAGCATTTGATAATGTAATTTTTTTAGATCTCAAGCTCAAAAGCTTGACCTGAGCTTGAGTTTGAGTTTGATATTAAGTTTGACCTTGGCTTGACTAATTAATTAAGCCAAGTTAAACTCGAGCTTTTTAGCTATCCCACGAGCTCAATCTCAAACACTATTCTTAGGCTTGTCATGAGTTCAAGCCAAGTTTGAACATGTACTACTTGACAAAGTCCAACTCATTTATAGCCCTAAAGTTGAGAGAGAGAGAGAGAGAGAGAGAACACTTGTAAATTTTAATTAATGTCAATACTTTGATTTTACTATTTTTTTTAATACATAACTGGTAATCAAACCCAATGAGTATCAGTAAGTTATTTAGAAACACATAAAACATCTGCATAAAGCCGGAGCTCTCTCTCTCTCTCTCTCTCTCTCTCTCTCTCTCTCTCTCTCAAATTTGTATTGGCAAAAATACATTTTTTGTCCTTGTATTATGGGGTGCTTTCAGTTTGATCCTCACATCTTCTCAGCGTTCAAGTTGGTCCTTTTTAAAAAAAAACTTACAGCCAATTTAGTTTTTATCAGCATCTCACTTACATCAAATGTTTTTATGGTAAATAGTGTGCACTATTGGCAAGTATTTTATTAAAATATTAAAGATCTGTTTGGATACTGCTTATTGTTGAAAACTAAAAACTTATTTCTAAAAATATTGTAGCAAAATAATTTTTAAATATGTGAATAGTGTCGTAGGATCCAGTTTTAAAATAAAATTTGCATTTTTCAGTATTTGCAGGTCTGTGAATAGTGCATAGAACCTAGGAAAAAAAAGCCAAACACCAAACGCAAATGTGCAATCCAAACTTAGCTTAATTTGACGTATCTAAATTATTATTTCTACATAACCTACCTGCAAAAATGAGACCCATATGACCAATTGACCTACTTGTTTGATGGTTTTTTTTTTTTTTTTTGTGCGTATATAAATGTTGTATTTAGACTTTTTTCAAATCACCCATGCCCATGGAATTCTCAAAACACTGCCAACTGCGGATTAAGGATATAAATGTTGCATTAGGCTCTCTTCAAATTAGTCACCCATGCCCATGGAATTCTTATAATACCGCCAACAAATTATGTTTCATTATGTCCCAAAATTCAGGAAAAAGGTTGAAGGAAAACCATCCGGTCCTAGGGCTCTATCACCATTTGTAGCGTCCTTTACCACATTTAGAATTATATCCTCCTTGAATGGTTTATCTAACGAAGTGTATTTGCATCAGTTGATGCAAAATTTTTGTAAATTTACACATCTAAAACCTACTTTTTCTATTTAACGCACTCATTTTTACAAAACACCCACGTCAGTTTATCTATTCAATACATTTATGTAATAAAATATTCATTTTTTCCCACTTCATCTCTCTCACAGACCCAAGACAAATCACACAGCCACCATCATCCAACCACCCAACCACCATCAGCAAGCCACACAACAACCCAGCCACCATCCCATTCAACCAAGCTACCATCAATGAAATTCACATACCCATTCAACCGAGTCACCATCATTAACCTACCCAAATCCAAAAACCCATTTATCAGAAAGAGTGAGGGACAACGGTAAAGGTTAGAGAGAGTGAGGGACGGCGATGACCTAAGCAACAATGAGCGACGACCTGAGCAACAACGAGATCGAGCGACGCTGGCTTGAGCAACAACGAGATCGAGCGACGGCCTAAGCAATAAGATTGAGCGACGCCGGCCTGAGCACTAAGCACTGATCAACGCCTCCGGCCTAAAGCTTGAGTTAGAGAAGAGACAAGGAAAAAGGAGAGACAAGAGAGAGAAAAAAAAATGAGAAAACGGTTGGCAACCAGAGACAAGAGAAAGAAAAAATTAATAAAATAATAAATACAAGTGCTACAATAACTATGCATATATGCACGGTTACTGTAGCAATTGTGTATTTATGCATATTTTTAGAAGAACTGATGTGGAGCATTTTTTGGTTAAAATGTGTAAAATTGGTATATTTTTCTATTTTAGAAGACTATACACAAACTGATTTGGTTGCTCTAACAAGCATCCTCAGCAGTGATAAAAGAAAAATGTAACCCATCTAGAAGAGATGTCACCTATAAGCATCCTCTTTGAATAAATTTGCATAGAACTAAACAATATGGTCCTTAATAGTATCATGGTTAGCAATGATTACCCTATCAATAAGCATATGACTAACATTATCATTCTTACAATGTGAATTTGCTAATATATGAAAGAATTTAGTGTTCTTGTCCCCTTCTTGCAACCATAGGGCTCTTGATTTTTGCCTCCTACTAATTTCCTACATAAGAATATATTTTTTCAAGCTCAACCCGCATCTGAACCTGTTTTTGCATCTCCTCATCACTAAGATGCCTAATTTCCTCCATAGAGTCCAATTCATTGTGTTCAATAGTCAATTGATTCTTTTTAAAAATCACATTGCCAAATTTATCCTCATTCCATTTCGTTAATCCTCTTTCAAGGCTTCCAATTTGTTGAATAAGATAAAATTTGGAGTACATTGGAATTGATAAGAAATCCACCATGCCTTGACCCTTTCCTTAAATCCTTCTACCTTTAGCCACGTATTTTCAAATTTGAAAGGTCTTCTACACCTCTGAATGCTACCACATTCCAATAGGATAAGGAAGTCGTCTAAGCATATTCTAAACAATCTTTATTGAACTAGATAGGAGTGACACTGTTCTCAATCAAGTTTGAACAAAAATCTATCAATTTTAGACATGGAGACTAACTCATGAGAATTTGACCAAGTGAAGTTGCCTCATTCTAACAGAATATCTATCAATCCATGAGTAGAAATAAAATGGAAAAAATTATGAATTGCTGAAGTAAAGGAATCAGCCCCTACCCGTTCGGTAGGAAATCAAAGTACATTGAAGTCCCCACCTACACACCAAGGCACATCCCACCTGCCAATAAGACTAAATAACTTTGTCTACAACTTATTCCTTTTGCCATAAAACTTTTCTCCCATAAATTCAAGTGAATGCCTATTCAAATTGATCCGACAAATTCTTAAATTTGCAAGAAACATGATAATTGCCCACTACCTCATCCACCTTCTTAACCAACCTCCAATCTTACATTAATAAAACCTCCCAAAGCCCTAATGGTTCGTTAGGATTGAGAGGGAGAGAGGTGAAGTAAAGAAGAGTAAAATAAAGTTGGTCGAAAATTAGTCTATTGTTGACCAACTCTATTTTACTTTCCTTCACCCCCTCCCTCCTCTATCCAAATAGGCCATAGCAGACCCCAAATATAACCAATCAATGTGATGACAACCTTATAAACTTCTTATCATTGGTCATGAAATATAAATTCAATTTCGTCTTCCATCATTTAAAACCCTGACATTCCACAACAGAATTTTCAAGCTCATTGAGATAACAACACCACCCTCTCCCTAATATTACCACTTTGCTTGAGAGCTTTAGCCTCATAATTAATGGAACTTATTCAATCCTTTCAACTCATAATTAATGGGCTTCAATTGTTTTTTTTTTGGGGTAATATTGGAGTGGGCTGAACATCAACTGAAGTGAATGGGCCAGTTTTATTCAACTCATCAGATAGCCCAGCCCATTTAATATATCAAAGCAGTCACCAGCGGCTTTCCTTTCCTCCGACAACGCTGTTTTCTCGGCAGCAATTAAGAGACATTGCGTAGGTTTTGTCTTAAAAGTCAAAGACAGATAAAAATGGCATTAAGGGTTTCAAGGAAAATATATAGAGAAATTTTGAACAAAAGGGTATTCTCAACTCCTCTTTTAACTGCCAGACATTACTCTTCTTCTGCACAAACTGCTCCAAACATCCCTCACTCTGCTAAGAAAGTATGCTCTCTCTCTCTCTCTCTCTCTCTCTCTCTCTTCTGTATCTGTTTGGTTGCTGAGGAGGTAATGGAAACTTAGTTCACTGCTGCAAGATCATTGTTTTGTGTTCCCAGCTAAATGCAGCCTTTGTTTGTTTTCTGGGAAATTGCATTATCTTTGGTTGATTCTATCCTTTATAGTCATTTGGAGCAGATTCACTATCCCAACATTTTCTATCTGGGTGACAATATTTTCAGGGAAATTTTTTTTTTTGTGGAATGGTCTTTTGAGTTTTGAGGGTTGCTTTTGCGTGTGTATATGTATATATATTCGATTTCTCCATACATGGAAATGTCTTGCTTTAGTAGCATCTGTTCAGATTTATCCAATACTATCATGTACCTTTTTAGTTATGAGAGTAGCTGCTATCACTTAAGTCTTCACTATAATTGCTCTTGCAGCCTAGCTCCTTCCTCCATATACCTCTTTATCTTAATAATCCCTTGGTCTCCTTGTCTAGTTTCTTTTTCTGGCAGAGAGTTTATTATCTTGTTTGAAGCTCTGACAAAGTTTGATCGAACCAGTTTCTTTTAAGTCATTGATAAATTCTTTGTTTATACAAAAGGGTTGGAAATGTGTAATATTTTCTTTCATAATCACCTTGGAAAGGATTGAAATTTATATGACTGGAACTGCATTGTTGTGTATCACACAAGCATTTCTTTAAAATTTAGTTTCTTAGTTACTCCCCTCCCTCCCTTTTCTTATTGATCTTGAGCAACCTACTCCACATTGTTAAATAGTTTGCATAAAAATTTGAAGTTTTATAGGTTGAGCAAGAAATCTGTTTTAAATTGATTTATTAATTTTTTATAACATCCACATAAGGTATGTCGACAGTAAAATAAAATCAAGTTTTTCATCTGAAGCATATGCCCATTTTTAAACCCATGAGATAATTTGAATTGCATGGGTATTGTAAGTGTCTTGTTTTGTTTTGTTTTGTTTTTATTTTTTATTTTTTTATATAAAATATATAATTTTCCATTGGATCACTGTTATTTTAGTTTTATAAATGGATGACATTTTTGTCTGATTCTGAAGTGTAGCCTATGATTATTTGAATTGTAGGGAAGGCTATTGACAGGAGCCACAATTGGCTTAGTTATAGCTGGAGGAGCTTATGTGTGTACTGTGGATGAAGCAACTTTCTGGTACTTCACTCAGATATCTGGATGATACTTTTGCTTAGTTCACATTTAAACTTTGCTCTGTTTCTCATTTTTTTTGGGATAATTGTTTCAATAAGTGTTGGGGGGGGTGTTTACCGCTAGCTCTCCTTATAATGGAGACCAGACGGTGCTACTGAGCTATAAGGCTCTTGCCCTTAGTAGCATTTATATGTTTCAATCAGACCAACTCTTGGCTATCATTTGAATGAAAATTAACTTAACACATTTTCTGTCTTTTTAATGTTCTTCAAAAAGAAACCTTATATTTGCTTGTGTCTAGGTTTGAATATGACCTTTTCTTACTCTTACGTACATCTACATTTTGATCTTTCTTCATATTTTGGGAAAGCTTGTTGATACTTCCTGTGTATGAGTTTTCTCCTATTCTAATATAATATAATTATGGCCTCCATAGAAGAAAACAGTTCATTTAATGGTTGAATTTTGTAGCTAACTTGAATTTTAAACATTAGTAACTTAATCTGTTCATTTTTGGTGATTAAATTTTTGCAGTGGTTGATTTATCATTTTTTATTTTATTTTATTTTTTTTGCAGTGGTTGGCTGTTTTCAGCAACGAAACTTGTAAATCCTTTCTTTGCCCTTTTAGACCCGGAGGTTGCTCACAGGCTAGCTGTCTCAGCAGCAGCTCGTGGTTGGATTCCAAGGGAGAAGAGGCCTGATCCATCAAATATAGGGCTAGAAGTTTGGGGAAGGAATTTCTCCAACCCCATAGGTCTTGCTGCTGGCTTTGATAAGAATGCTGAGGCTGTTGATGGGTTGCTGGGTTTAGGCTTTGGCTTTGTAGAGGTCGGCTCTGTAACCCCTGTTCCGCAAGAGGGTAATCCAAAGCCTCGTATCTTTAGATTGCCGGAAGGGTAAGAATGTGCATCTTATCTTATTTTCTCAAATTCTGATTGCATATCTTGTTTGTAGACTTCATTGTTTTGAATTGATACTTTGCTTTGGTATGTGTGTGTGTGTGTGGGGGGGGGGGGGGGTGGTTCTTATTGAGTCAAATTGATCATGCATTTTTGGAAAGTTGGTGAAGGTGGAATTGTAAAAAATTTGGATTTCTGTACCTTAAACCTTTAGTTCTTCTCCGATTGATTTGCCCCCACACTGCTTGATTTGTGACCAGTGCTATCATCAATCGGTGTGGCTTCAATGGTGAAGGAGTCGTTGCTGTCGCAAAGCGGTTGGATGCCCAGCATGGTAAGAGGAAGTTGGATGAAACTTCAAGAAATCCATCTTCCTCCACTGATGAAGCAAAACATAGAGGCAAAGCTGGACCTGGCATTCTTGGGGTCAATCTTGGAAAGAATAAGACAAGTGAAGATGCTGCTGCAGATTATGTACAAGGGGTTCATACATTGTCCCAGTATGCTGATTACTTGGTAAAAATGATTTTCTAATTTATTGTGGTTTATCTATATCTTTGTTCTATGATAGATTTTAATATTTTACTTGTACAGAATGTATAATGGAGTTCTTTATATTTTTGTGTCAACATAGGTACTTACTGCATTTGATAGAAAAAAAGGGTACTTACTTCATCTTGCCGTGTTCAAGTGGCTATATGCTTTCACTCTATTTGACAATTACATCTTGATTTGATAGGGGTAAAATGTGTATAATAAATTCATTAAAAAATGTGGTTTTTCCTGTTATAGTTTGATATATTTCGAGAAAATATTACACAGCACCATACACTTAAAAGAATACATAGGTGCCTAGGGTGGGGGGGGGGGGGGGGTTGCCTTGATGCAGGGTATTTTTGATAAATTCATCATTAAGTTAGTTTGCAGGTTGGCAACATCTTTTCTTATCTGTCATCATTTGCCTGTGTTGTATGAAATTACATCCTTTTTCTTTTTGGAGGAGCCTGATCTTTGAAGTGTTCAATATCGAATTTTAAGAGGATTATTTTATCATAAATCATGTTGGGAGCATCTATGATGTTTATACTTCAATTACTTTTCAAGGATATATGAATGTTGAGAAACTGTATCTAGAAGTGATCTGGATCCAATAAGAAGGAAGCTGTTAATTTAAGGTAGTTAAAACTGAATTACAGAGCACATAGGGATGGTTATCTGAGTTTTACAGCCATACAGCATGCTCAGAACCAATTTCTTTACACTAGAATTTTGTCTTGTTTTTTATTTTTATTGTTATTCCTCAGGAAAAATTTTCAATTAACACTTCATGTCTACACATGATGAGTCTATTGTGTCTTCCGATATTTAAGATTTAAGTTCTGTTTCTTTAATCTGACAATGCATGTGTATTTTGCTCTGTAGGTGATTAATGTTTCTTCACCAAATACCCCAGGATTGCGTATGCTTCAGGGAAGAAAGCAATTGGAGGACCTTGTGAAGAAGGTATAGCTGTCATGGCATGACTTTCTCTTTCTTTATATGATTAACACAACGTGTGATCAGAAGTTAGATCTTGTAATTTCGTCAAGGTTCAAGCTGCTCGTGATGAAATGCAATGGGGAAAGGAGGGCCCACCCCCTTTGCTTGTGAAAATCGCTCCAGACCTGTCTAAAGAAGACCTTGAAGATATTGCTGCAGTATGTATATGTGCAAGATTTAAAATAGCCCATGTATTTCCTAATATGATGTTCTCATAGTTCCTTCTTTATTGTTATAGGTTGCCCTTGCTCTTTGCTTGGATGGATTGGTATCTTCTCTCCCCTCCCTGTTACAAAGTTTTGCTTGTTTTCCTAAATGTCACTCTCTTGCCTGTTACTTCTGCTTGACTAGACTTTGATGGTATCTTTAGAAGTCCCAACTTTGTGGAGCAACATAGGAGTTCCATAGATGATATTGTGAGTTGTAACTACATTGCAATTAGATCAAATCATCCTTCTTAATTTGATCAGCATCAAACTTGTAGTCTGCCATGATTTTGTACAAACTTCATCCATTTGTTGGAAACATCATCCCCTCCCCCCCTTTCCATTTGTCAGAAAAAGGTACCTAAATCCCTCATTCCATAATGGAAATGTGACCTTTAAGGTGTTCTTATTTGTAACAATGTATCTTTTTAGTAATTTTTTATTTGGCTGGGATTTCAATGCGGTTTATGAGCTGATGATTCTAGGATCCACCATTCCTTCAATTTTTTATGTTAGTATTGCAGGGTGAAAACTACCCTGTAATGCTTCCAATATATATTGTTACTTTGATATTATTATCGGGTTTGTTTTTTTTTTTTTTTTTTTTTATAATTTTTTTTTAAATTTAATTTTATTATTATTTTTTTTTATGTTTTATCATTTTTCTTTTGGTTCAGATAATATCAAATACAACTGTTTCAAGACCAGATCCTGTAAGTAAAAACCCAGTGTCTAGGGAAGTTGGTGGCTTAAGTGGGAAGCCTCTCTTTAATCTCTCTACAAAAATATTGAAGGAAATGTACGTTCTAACTAAGGTATGTTGGCTACTTCAGTAATTCATGTTACTTGTTTTTCATTAATCTGTCCTACCATAATAGGATTACATAGATAAACACAAAGCGTACCCTGTTTGTTTGTGTCTCTGTTTTTCTCTCTCTAATGTTCACCACAAGCACATAAACACTGAAGATTGATAATAGCTACTTGGGTCCTCCTGGACTCCAACAGATAAGCCTAAAGAATCAATTGCAAGTGCACTGTTGAAAAATATCCAACACTATATTGTATTCCTAGACATGGATATGGATCTATGTGTTTGAAATTTGCTGTTGGACATGTCATACTGTGTTAAAGAAGGGGATTCAGCCATGGTTCTATAAGACACTTTACATATAATGTTCGCCTATTACTAGGATTTTTCAGAAAGTACCTTCCCCCTTAGGCCCTTACCTTGGGCCAAAATTCACTTATAAAGAAAAAAAGGATTTTTCAGAAAGCGTGAAATATTGATGTTGGTGATTTTATACTATGAGTTTGCTGTCCCATAATTTTCCATGGGGCCATCAGAAGAAAGTTGAAAAGTAGGATGTTTTTTGCCTGTGTTATATGAACATAGAATGAGATGAATATGACATTGAGATACACACTGATATACAAGTTCCTGTGTCCATGTATCTTAGTTCATCATGGTTTCTTGCTGAATTTCTTATGTTAGTCTCCTATAGGAGCAGCAGGTTCATATTTATAGAATTTTTAGTCTTTTCCATGAAGCATTGGGACTAAGGTTTTGTTGTTGTTGTTGTTTCATAAAGCATTGGACACTTTTTTTGGATACTGTACCTTCTATATTTGAGTCTGGATTCCTTCCCCCCCCCCCCCCCCCCCAACCCTTCTTTGTTGTTCTTCATGTTTGTGCTGTCATACATGAGAGCTTGACATTCTGTTTATTTGTCTGTATCAGGGAAAGATCCCTTTAATAGGCTGTGGGGGTGTTAGCAGGTAAAAGCAGAACACCCATTCAACATTTTCATCATGATACTCATCTGTTGTCATCATGTTACTTTTAGAACCTTATAGTATACATTTGATTCAGTGGTGGGGATGCATACCAAAAAATTCGAGCTGGTGCAACTCTTGTTCAGCTTTATACAGCATTTGGTTATGGGGGACCAGCTCTTATTCCTCAGATCAAGGTATTTTTTTGTAATGCCTTTTTGATATTTTGGAGCTTATGGAGAAACTGAAAGAATTAAATAAAATATGTGGATGTACCACGATGGTGCATTTAAGGTGAAAAAAAGATTGTTTCAGGAAGATAGAGTGGGAGTGGGGGTGGGGTGGGGGGGGGGGGGGGGGACGGGGGGTGGCCGGGGGAGAGAAGATTATTGTAATCTCCCTGTATGGTTCATGTTTAAATGTGTCTAGCGATAGGGCTTGGGGAAACACCAAAGGGTTACTTTTATGGGCCCAAAAAAGGAGGAAATGAAAAATATGTTATGAAAAGTATACCAGATCAGTAAGAAATTCAGTATTGGTGAGAATAGCTGGAAAACTTATTTCCTTAATAGGAGAGGCCCAAAATATACATTTTGTTTTGCATGTTATACTCACTGTTTCTAGGTAGTTTTAGTGAAATGATGCTTGAAATGATAATACAATTATTATTGAAATAATAATACATTTGACTAAAGATTAGAAATGTAGGCTCTCTTTTGGGATTTTGTTCTGAGCTCTTTGGTCTAAAGTTTATGTATTTAATGGAGTTAAAATATAGTTTTTCCATCTGTAGATGGAAACCTGTTGAACAATATCGGTAGGATTTGGATATAAATTTGTGTTATCTTTTTCTGGTAGCTCTACTCAACTTAGTTTTGGGGCACTGTTGGAGATCGTTTGAATTGAATAATCTTGTTCTTTTTTGATTTTACCCCAATAACTTAGCTTGGTTAATTTTGTCAGATCAGAAGTGTTATGTGGTTTTTTTTATTTTTTTATTTTAATTAATTGATAAATTTTGGTAGAATGAAAATTTTGAGACTACATTACATATACAAAAAGTTCACCTTAAGAATATATGCAAAATTCAGTTGATCTATGAAATCTAAAAGATAAGAAAACTAGATGCACTCCAAAGCAACCATCAACTTTTTTTGATAAGTAAAAGCAACCATCAACTCATACGAAGTTCTCAAAAATTAAGACTTTACAATGTGTTGTGGAAACTTCAACAATATTATGATTATTCCTAAACTAGAGATGCTTTAGTCGGTTCCTTGTTGGGGAGACAGAGTCACTGGAAATAGAGGAGTTGGGATGTAAGCTTTGTGCAAGACTTTAATGATTAGGAGGTAGAGGTGGTAACTTAATCTTTATTCTATTATCCCTCATTGGGAGGGTGGTGACATATTGATATGAAGATTAAAAGGGAACAAAGATTTTGATGTTTGCTCCTTTATGATGTGTTAAGGGGTACTTGTGTTATGATTTTCCATTGTTAGAGTATTTGGTGTGTCAAGGCCCCAAGGATTGTCTCTTTATTTGTATGGACGACAGCATGGGGAAGATCCTCACTTGCGATAATCTCTTCAGGAGTACACATTAGTAGGGTGGCGTTGTATGTGCCACCGTAGCAGGGAGAAGGTGGAGCATCTTTTATTACTCTATAGTACTGCGTTTGAGTTGTGATCTTCGATTTTGTTCAGATTTTGGGTTTCAGTGGGTGCTACTGAAAAAGGTCACTGACCCTTTGTTTGGTTGGTGGAATTGGATAGGCAAGCATTCTTTGGATATTTAGAATTTGGTCCCGTTATGTTTGATGTAATATTGTGGGATTGAGGTCACTGACCTTTGTTTGATGGAATGAGGTTCTAACATGAAATTTTTTGTGGGAATTACTCATTGAAATAGTTATGTTAAAACTTGTACTCAATTGCAGTAAACAAAGATGATTCACTACGCTCTTGTTTAGGACTCTTGTTTAGGACCTTCGGGTTCATGGAATATCAAATTTGTACAAATTGATTCTATGTTAGACGTCCTATAGTTGAACAATATGCTCAGATCGTTTGTGTCAGGCTGAATGATAATGATAAGTTTGATGTATTCTCATTTTATGAGTATCTAAAAGGTTACAATGATACGTGCTTTTCTTGGAAGAGTTTTTAGTGTAACAAGGCTCAAAAGAATGTTGCTTTCCAATTTTTGGGTAGCAGCATGGGGATATTTTTTTGGCAGGGAACAATCTTATTAAAAGAGGTATTATTTGTGGGTAGTAGAATGTTTTTTTTTTTTTTTTTTTCCCTCTTCTATTTTAAGTTAATGCGTTTTGAGGATTCACAAAAATCTTTTTTCCCTTTTTTCTTATCTAATGTTGTGACTTTTATTTCTTAGGCTGAACTGGCCGAATGCTTAGAAAGGGATGGTTTTAAGTCTATCACTGAAGCAGTTGGTGTAGATTGCAGATAACCATACAAGTCTCAAGGGCCACAACTATGAACGTATTCTGGAGTTGTATTCATGTTATTTACAGAGCATTATTCTGACATTAAATGGTTGGTTATCCTTTTTCATTTTTCCTCTCCTTCAAGGGGGGTGGGGGTTATTGGCTTGTATGATGTGAGAAGTTTTGAAGTGACTTCTTAGGCATCTTTCCGAAGTTATGTTTCTTTATCCAGTAGTCCCACCTCACAACACCACCCCCACCACCACCACCAACACCCCCCCCCCCCCCCCCCCCCCCCCCAAAAAAAAAAAAAGTCACTGCCATGAAAATCAAGCGAAATGTAACAAACCTGTCATGTTATTCAGGGGGCATGTGGTGTCTTGTCATACATGTTATATCACAGCAAATTGTTGCAGATAATATTAATTTGCTTCCTTCTTCCTTTGGGAGTGACAAATTTTCTTCCAATTAGATCACCAGCCTAACCTAGTTAGTTATGAATTGAATTGCATATCAAAGAATTTGATGTGCCAAGGCAAACTAGCCTAAGCAATTTTTGTAATAGGGCATCCTATGATAGGTGTTCTAGGGTTTCTTCCTCAGCTCACACAACATGCACAACTTTTACCCAGTATTTAATCTTCTCTTAATCATTGACCTTGTTGGGATCATCTACCAGGCTATTCTCTACAAAAATAGTTTAAGTCTTCTGAATTTTCAATTTTCATATAAAATTTTCTTCCTAACCGTTCAATGGGTTGTTCTCTAGTCCTTAAGAATCCTGTAGTGCTTGATAAGTAGATTTTGTTGAGAACTTACTTGATGAGTTAGGGACCCAAGTTAATGAATCTACTTGGTCATATTAGGGTAATTATGTTTGAATGGCTTTTCTTGCTGATTCTCTGTAAAAAAAAAATCGCCCTAATTTTGTCTTTGTCCCACCTTGTTGGTTATTGCAAGATAAGCTAAGAAATCAAATTGGGTTGTTTGGGGAATCATTTCTAGGTTTTGGCTTGAATTTTTCCAAATGTGGCACCCATGGAGCATATCAAATATCTAGTGCTATGTCATTTCCAATCTTCCATCGAGCACCTTTCTCCACTAATCCCCTTGAGGTTTGGATGGTATTCCACATTGAGGATCCATTTTTAGTCTTGGGAACTTGCCATAACTCTCGTCCTTCATGTACTTGATAGACAACAATTTCATCCATAATTTATCCTCTCTTGTTAGTATGCTAGGCCCTAGTTTAATAAAAGGGCCATATTCATGTCTTACCTAGATATCCAAAACATTATGGTATGCAAATATCATCCCAAGCTTTGAGATATAATGATTATTTGTTTTCTTTCTGTTCCTACCAAAAGTTTTTCTACAGAAAGTTGATTCCTTTTTAAAATCTTATTTAATATACATTTTATAATAATTATATAGATAGATATCAATTAATTATGGTATATACTTATTTGTTTTCTTAGCAATTTCCCAATAGGTTTTCCTAAAATAGCATAAGAGACCGATTGGAGGAATGAATAGTTACAAAAAAAACCCACACATAGGATTTCCTATACATTCCCTAAAATACCATTTGGCTACAGTGTTTCCTTGCATTTAGAGAATATTGTTCATTCTACAAACACTTAGTTTATTCTTAAAAAAAAAAATGGATGAGCGATTTAAAAAGTTGATGTTTTAAAAAGTGGAGGAAATAATAAAAAATAATGGATAAAGAATATTTAAAGGAGAATTGAGGTTTTCTATTACTCACCACTCCTCTAGTTTGGAAAAAGATAGTCGCCTTTCAAAAAAGTGAAGTATGTATTGAAAAAAAGACTTTAAAAAAAATACCAAAAATAAATGGGTGTGTAGTGAAAAGTTTATATGGAGGCAAAATAGAAAATTTAAGATTTTTAAAACTTTTATTATTCACAAATGGGAGGTTAGTATAAATAGTTTGCATTTTAATAAAGGCAAGTGTTATTTTAATTAGAAAGGAAGTGAGTGTAATAACAGAAAACCTACTAAAAGTAGAATGTTAGTGCAATTTACCAAACATATAAGTGAAATAGAATTTAGAATGTATATTTGAGAATTTAGAATAGATAATCGAACTTGAGTGTTTTGGGAAATAACTAACTAAAATAGAATAACTAAAAGCATTTTTTAATTATCAATTTTAAGAAACTAGAAATATTGAAGAAGTTGTATAAAAAAAAGAAAAAGAAAAAAAAAAAAGAGAGAGAAGGAGTCAATTTTCCATATTTTCCAATGAAAAGTGTTTTTTTTAAAATGCATTAAGTTTAGACTCCATAGAGCTATCGAGTCATCCATAATTTGAAAGGTCCATAACGGTCGTTAAATCCGTTAGAAAATAGTGCCCGAAGATCCAAAGCCACAGAGAACACAGTCACAAACTCAACAGTACTGAGTACACACACACAGCCATGGCGTGCACCAGCATGATAACGCTCTCTCGCCCCACTCTCTCTTCCTCTTCTTCTTCTTCTTCTTCTACTGCCCCTAGTTTTCTTCCTCCTAATCATCTCTGCCACGTTACCACTCTTCGCCGCTTCCGAACCTTCAGATCAAAATCTCTCAGCTCCTCCAAGAAACGGCTCTCAGTTTCGGCTTCCGCTTCTCTACAAGCTCTGGTATTCGACTGCGACGGCGTGATCCTCGAGTCCGAGCACTTGCACCGCCAGGCCTACAACGATGCCTTCGCTCATTTCAATGTCCGCTGCCCTTCTTCTTCTGATGAAGCACAACAGCCTCTCAATTGGGGGATCGATTTCTACGACCAGCTCCAGAATCGCGTCGGAGGCGGCAAACCTAAAATGCGATGGTTCTCTCTTCTCTTTTCTTATTTATTTTACTTTTTTTTTTTTTTTGGATTGTTGATTGGTTAGGGTTTGCGATTGTGAGTGAAGGTACTTTGGGGAGCACGGTTGGCCGATTTCGACGATATTCGAGAAGCCTCCCGAGGCCGATGAGGACAGAGTCAAGTTGATCGACACTCTTCAGGTATTAATATCATTGTTTGTGTTTGTTTGTTTGGCTGCTGAGAAAATGTGAGAATGTATTAATGATTACGAAGTTTCTATTGTTTAGGGAGCTGAGACGAAGTAACAAGTTGAATCCATGAAAATTAACGCATCTGTTGGCTTTAATTGAGTTCTGTATTAATGTCTTGAGTTCTGTATTAATGTCTTAATCAAGTAACAGATTTAGCTATTGTAGTTCTTCGAGGGAACTAGGCCTCCTAGAGTAAAATAGAATAGAGAATAGAATAGAGAGAGCAAAAAGAAGGAAATTGCATATCATTCTTCAGTGTCCTCTGTTACAATCCAGATCACCCTCTTACAGTTGAGCTATCTGCTATACATTGGTACAGTTATTAATTCTGTTATACAATCAGTTACAATTTCTTGACTAACTAACTAACCAACCAAAAACTGTAAAACTCATTACTAACTAACCTTAAAGCTACTGGGTACAGTAGTAAAACCCCTATCATTATTTCGCTCGCTACTGCAGGACCTTGAATCTCATTTCTAGAGGTTCCATAATACACACACACACACACACACACACACACACAATTAAGACTAGATTACCTTGGTCCAACCTCAAAACGTTCAACCTCTCGGTCCTCTCCCTTTTCTGGTTTTTTAAACCAACAAAAGCATTAATTTTCATGGATTAGGAAATACAATAATAGACCTCCCCTGAGTTCCCAACTAAGCATTCCTAAATTTGGTAAATTGGGTGAATCAAATCAGTTAAGGATAAAATAAGGACTTCATTGATAAGCCAAGGGTAGATTAGGAATATTTTTTCTTAGCCAATGATAAGTTAGTCTACGAATATGAGGAGGGGATTGTCTCTTGCAAAACTTTGGGCTCATTGTCATTTCCTTATACCTCAAGGGAGGTTGATGTAATTTTCCCTATTTTTTTTAAGGTATGTGTAGAGAGATTTTTGTGTCCTTTATTCTATTGTTTCAATTTCTCTAAGAACTAAATGGAGAAATTGGAACTTTAGAAATTCTTGAATGCTGGGTTTGTCACTATGGAATACCTTAGAATTGGATCTGGTTGTTTGTCTCAATTCCACGTTTTTGAGAAGAGATGTCAATTGATTTCGAAGCAATTAAATATTTTTTGATGAAATGGTATTCTTTATTTTGAGTGGTATGTGAAATACATATTGAAGAGTTTAAGATTTTATCCATTGGTTCTCATGTGTATATATACATGTACAAGCATTCAAACTTGTGGTAAAAGGTTACAATTCTGAAGAATTATTTTGTATCCATTATGTGAATTTTTATTTTGGCCAGACTTGTAATGTATAGATCCTTTTATGGTGTTGCAGGATTGGAAGACTGAAAGGTACAAAGAAATCATCAAATCTGGAACTGTAAGAACAACTTTACATCTCATTTACTTCAATTTTCTTGTTGATTTTGTTTTCATTATCAGTTATGTTAATGGGCATTAAGAATTAATGACTAATACTGTTTCACCAGGTGGAACCTAGACCTGGGGTTTTGAGATTGATGGATGAGGCCAAGGCTGCTGTAGATAAAATTTACCATTCAAATGCAATTATATTTTCATGTATATTGAGCTCACTTTATTCCATATAGATTTTCTTGATGCTAATTGGGATTGAAGATCATTTTGTTGCATTGGATTCATAGAGATTAATAACTCTATTCCTCTATCACTAGTTTATTCTTTGCCTTTGCTTCACCTTCAATATCGGAAGTGTCTATGCTTAGGAATACAAATATGTGCTAATTGATAGTGATACCCTTTTTTTCCTGCTGTTGTAGGGTAAAAACTAGCTGTTTGCTCTGCAGCGACTAAAAGCTCAGTTATACTCTGTCTTGAAAACCTTATAGGAATTGTAAGTTGTGTCTTTGGAATTGTTTTACTACATTTTTAAGTATTCTGCTTCTACAACATATTTTAAATCACATATTGTATTTTCCTTGTCTTAGGAGCGCTTTCAAAGTCTTGATTGTTTCCTGGCAGGTATGTTGATCATTTTGAAATGAGATATTCTACATGTTTTTTGGTCATGTCATGTATGAGAGGCTGTTTACTATTTGTACAATTTATCCTTATTTGCATCTGCCATGCGTGTATAAGATCATCTATGTAATGTGCACGGGACTCACACAATTTTGTTATTCTCGTTGTTATATTGTAAGTTACTCTACTTATCAAAAAATATTGTAAGTTCTCTCTGTCCGTGCTTGAAAATTCTTTTAGATCCATTCTTTTCAAGTCTAGGACTCTAGCTGCAAATGCTGTCATTTTCCCTACATATGTTAAGGTCAAAATTTAGTCCATTCAAATAGATTTGGTAACATTGAGGTTGTTGCTGTCAGCGCCCATTCCATTCCATTTATTTATTTTATTTTTAAATTTTATAGAATACCCCTGTAAATGCATGTATGATGTATGTGTCAATTGTTTGAATGTATGTATATTAATTATAAAAAAAAAAGCATGTATGTATGCATTATATTTTTGTAACTCAACACTCAAATCTAATTCTGTTTTTTCTATTTGGCTTGTAGGTGATGATGTGAAGGAAAAGAAGCCTGATCCATCAATTTATCTGACAGCTTGCCAATGTAATATTAACCATCGCGCTCTCTATTACTTGAATACATATCACGATCAGAAATATAAAATGATATTCCTTGCAGAGGCTGGGCGTGTCACCAAGAGATTGTTTGGTAGTGGAAGATAGCGTTATTGGACTAGAGGTATTGTGATTTGTAATAATCAGTTACTGTACATGCTTAAAAAACGAGGAGTTTTGAGAGAATTGTTTAAAATTATCTTGAACTCTTATGTTAATAGGGTAGGAATTCTATCCGTTCCATTGATTTACCACAAATTTGAGTTATTGTTCCACATTTTTTCTCTTATTTGGCGTACACATTGAATCAAGCCTTTTCAACTATGATGAATCCTAAAGAAAACTAAATTTGTAGGCTGCAACAAGAGCAGGGATGTCATGTGTGATTACCTACACATCTTCAACAGCTGAACAGGTCAAGCCTTTCCCTCTTTCTTTCTTAAACACACAAAATTACTGATAATTTTTTACGTATGTTGGCAATTGATTGCCAACAGTTGCTTCATGAGAGTACTGAACTATTTTTTGATTTAATATTTTAATGTAGGATTTTAAAGATGCAATAGCCATCTATCCAGATTTGAGTAATTTGAGGTATGGTTACCAGTTCCCCTATAAAAATGCTTGCAAGTTTGATTTTATTATTTTATATTGCCTGACATCTTACATATAGGTTTTGCACCATCCATGCAGATTGAAAGACCTGGAGTTATTACTTCAAAAAGTGGTCCCTGCCAGTTAAAAACTGCGTCGATTTTTTCTAAACTTCCAGAAGAGCCTGTGTAGGTTTTGTAGAATTTTGGTTGTGATTGAAGTTTACCCATTCATCTAATGGCATTTTCATTGCAGTTGAAAAATCACCCTTTTGATTTACTCTGGAAAAAAAAAGGTTGGGGGGGGGGGGGGGGGGGTGGGGATGTGTTTCTATAGATGGTCCTTATACTGAATTACCAAAAATGTAAAGTTTGTGAAATGATTTGATTGGAAGGCATTCCACCAATAGAGCTCATTCTCTCTCTTTAAAATGATCATTAAATATAGAATGACACCATTTTATTCTTGGGCTGTTTTCTATTCTTGGGCTGTACGAACAAGTTCAAAGTGCCACACAAAAGAATGGCCAATAAGTCTAGAGACAATTTTTGCCACAACTTCTTTCTACCGTTGTAAATAAGCTGAGTTTTATCGAATAGTGAATATTCTTGCCGACTTTTCAACAAATATAAAATGTTCAAGCTTTGCTCGATTTTAAACCAAGCCTACAAATAATGTTTGAGTTGCTTTATTCATTAGTCAAGTTTAGCTTGAGCTCATATCAAGCCTATTTAGTTTGGGCTAGTGATTCTAACTCCTAATTAATTATATAGTCTTAGTAAATTATGAGTTTATTTGTCAAGCTCCTATCAAACTTATTACAAAGCCCATAAATGAGTTTAAGTTTAACATTTTTTTTTTTGGGTATTGAGCTTGTTCATGAACATTTTTTTTGGCTTACCGTTTATTAAACAAGCCTAAAACTAATGGCTTGTTTGGAAGTTAGAGAGAGAGGAGAGTAGAGGGGAGGAGAGTAGTGGGGAGGAGAGTAGAGGGGAATGGTTGTCCTCTACTTTGTTAGGATGTTTTTAAAATTAGTAAGGAGGAATGGAGTAATTAGCCATTCCCTCTTGTTTGGATGTTTTAAAAATTAGGATGGAAAGGAAAGAAAATGATTAAATATTTTTAAATAGACAAATTTACCCCTATTTGAAAATAGACTTGCAACATTGGTCTATAATTAATTTGTTAGATTAAATAATTATGACTATAGCATGCAATATTTTTTTTTGATAATTTTTTTATGTGAATTAAATAATCAACATTGGACTATGATTAAATATTTTTTTATCATTTTTTATTATACTAAAAAAAAAACCCATCCTTAATTGATAATAATTAAAATAAGAAAAAAATGTTTGGTTTGTTTGTTTACTGAAAAAATCCACAAAATATTGAATTTCGAGTGTTTCTTTCATTTATTATTATTATTTTAAATATTTTTTTATTTTGTTTAGTACGTGAATTTAATTGATTGAGGATTCGGAGAAGAATTGAGACCCAAAAAAACAAAAAAGTTTGGGAGAGTGACTCTATGAATTAACTCAAAAAATAAGATCCTACTATGTAATTTAAATTCAAGTGTTTGCCCACTTACTATTCAGAAAAGAAAGCAACTCAAAATTCTCAAGAGAATATCCCTGCTAAATACTAAGCAATAGCACACAAATTTCAACCAAAACAAATGACAATAATTTCTCAAAAAAATACAGAATTTCACACCTTGAAACATTTTTTTTTCATGAACATACTTATCCATTTAGGAACCAATGCCACTATGAATCATGACGTGAGATACTAGAATTTCCCAAACATAGAGCCCACTGAGAATGCCTTGTCCATCTTATTAATAAAAATATGATAAAAACTTTCATATCTGACTGATATGGCAAATTGTTAAAAAAAAAAAAAAATGATGTTAGTAATGAATATAAATAAGAATCCAAGCCTCGTAAAAGCTTGGATTTGAGTTTTTTGTTGTTGAACTTTGTGTATTTGTTACTTTGCTCAGTCCCTAAGCAACAAATTCTCTTACCTGCCGACAACTTCAATCAGCTAGGTGCCCCTAAACATTGGGACACAATCCTTTTATCTCACAATTCCCACTTTTCAACAGAAAATTGGACAGATAACTTTAAAGTTTAAACTTTTCTTTTTAGCTTATCATCACACCATCACTCATCAAGGTCAAACCCCATTTTCTATTCCCATTTTCCACTAATCCAACGGCAAATAAACACACAAACAATTCATATTTCATTAAATACCATTAACTTTAACACACAATTGGTGCAAATGACAGCATTTTATAATACACCTCATACAGCTCCACTTGTCTAAATAGTAACTGACACATCTATTTAGAAAAATTAGTCCAAGAGTTTAAAGTTCAATGATCAATTGAAAAGGTTTTTAGAAGTTGAAATTGTCTTGGAACATTTACTTGTCTAATTGTTAGAGAAATTTAAGGATCAGACATCATTGTGAACAATAGCTCCTTGCGCTCCTCCATTGGATAGCTAATAAAAGCTCTCAATATATCTTGATTCTTAATAAGAAGGAGATAAGCCCTCATTCGCAATCTTGAATCAATTTCTATTTCATCCAAGAGATGGAACACGTCTTGCTCAAGAATGGGAAGACGTGCCAAGCTCCTCTCAAAAATTAAATTTCCTTCTTCACCCACATTATCACAGCTCTCTAAAGTAACTTCATTTTGAGCAACTAAATGATCAATATCTTTGACGTTCTCCATAGGGCCCTCTCTGGTTGAAGTAGCCCACCGTTGCCTCATCTCCGACGCAGTTTCAGATTGTTCCCTAGTTGCTCTATCTTTTACGTAAAGCTCAACCAATTTGTCGTAGTTTGGAATTGGTTTGTTCTTAAGCTCTTTTGCTTTAGGTTTAGCTTGTTAAAAAATTGACAACAAAATAAGGTCAGATAACAACTCTCATCAGGCCCCATGTTGGACCCGTGACTAAACTCCTTTCTTGAAAGGAAAATTGATATATAGGAACGAACACCTGCTCTTTGTACTCAAGATTGAGAATGTTAGAGTTAGCCACAAAATGAAGTAGGGGGTTAGAGACCTCTATATGGAGATTTAGAGAACTTTATGTCAAAATAATACTTTAAGATACTCTAGATATTTTTATGTTATTATCTACTCTGGATGTGGACTTGTGTTTCAAAGTCGGTCAAAGGATGCTTTTCATGAAAATATGTGCTCCTATGTGATTAGCTATCATTTGAATCCCCAGAGGCAGAGCAAGATTACTCTTTTCTATTCCTGACAACGTAGTCCAACCAATTTGATAGCTAGGATGAATTGCAATAAAACATCCAAGAGAAACCTCACCAGCAATGGAGGGGAACACTTCTCTGACAAGAATATAACAAAGGCAGCAAAAAGCCAAATGCTACTTTCAACAATATTAGCTGCACATATAAACCACGTTGCCTAGCCAATAATTGAATCCATCCTACCCACTATGAAAATTATTTTTCCTAAAAGTCACCACATAGGCACATACAGAACAAAAAATTGCAGGAATCATGTTGCACCTTCACATATGCACATACAGTACAAACATTGCAGGCATCATGTTTCACCTTCAAATACAATCCAAAATCTTCTAACTCCACCCACACGCACCAAATAAAACACACTCCATACGTTCTTTTTATTTTTATTTTTTTGAGTAATGCTCCATATAGTACAAATTTTACTCAAATTGGTAGTTTTAGTTTTAAAATACAAGTACACAAGTCGATGTTAGTAGATCTGTTACTGAAGCAAATATATACGTACTATAAATGACAAACTTGGATTAGACTTTCCCAAACTTTTGGTTCAGCACTCCACATTTTGGTGATTGGACTCCAAGCAAAACCACTCAATCCATTCTTAAACACATTAGCATTTTGACCAATTATACTTGATGGTTTTAATGCGATTTTTCACCTTTTGCTTGTCTATTGGTTTTTCAAAATTTTCTTGCAAATCCTTCACAATATTGTCATAGGCATGTGTGGTGAAGACTGAACCATCTCTATTACCTAGACGATGTTGATGCAAGAGTGCATCAATAAGTACATCATCCATAACAGCTGTCCAATATTCTCTATCTTTCTTAACCACATTATCAATAGTCCTTTTTTCTGACATATTTGAACTCATGGTTGTCAAAATCGCGATCTAGATCGTAGGATCGCACGATTTTATGATTCTACCTCACCAAAATGTTTAGGATCGCATTAGGATCGTAAAAATGGTAGGATTGTATGTAGGATCGTATGGGATCCTACCGATCCTACCAAAAACAAAAAAAATTTGGTTTTTTATTTTATGGGATAAATTTTTTGTTTTGATGAAACTTTAAGGTTTTTTATTTTTTCATGTTGTGATGGTATGGCTTTTTATTTTATTTTTATAAAATTATGTTAACCTAAACAAATGTTTTCTAGTTTCTAGTTTACTTGTAATCAAAATGAATGAATGCTTCATCATTTCTAAATGAAAATTTTGATGTTGGCTTTGCTGCCTTTTAAGCTATAATGTTGTTAAATTTGTTTGATCAATATTATAATTTGTGTTATAATATTTCTATAATATTTTTTTTATATATAATGTTATCTGTTATGCTTATATTTGTATATTAATTGATTGATTTTTTTGAGCATACTCTTTAATTGTTGCTAAGTGGTATAACTTGAATAGTTGAATGTGAAATTGTATCTTGATGTATTTTGCAGCTCTAGTATACAAATATATAATGTCTATATAAATGATGAAATGGATGATGATGATTAGGAATTTAGGACGGTGGTTATAAGAGTCTTAGAACGTGAATAATTAAATGTTTACTTCATCTTAATATTCATCTTGCTTTTGGATTTTATATTGTAGTTAGCTAGTTTCTATTTGCTAACTTATTTTGGATTTCAAACTTAGAACTTAGAATTTGGTAAATATTTTCCATATGTTTTGATAAATATTTTGGTATTTGGTTGCTAATTAAACATTTATTGAACTTTTTAGATACATTGGGTCAAAACTTAAATATATTTGTTTTGTTAGTATAGACGTAGCGATGTATGACATGCAAATTACACCATATAATGAAAATCTTAGTTTTCTTTTTGTTATTTATAAATTTTTTATGCATGAATTTATAATTTACATGATTATTCAACATACAAAGTCATTATCAGTGTGTTTTTTGCTTTAAATCTAATAATATGTATGATTTTATGATTTACGATCTGATCCTACGATCTACGATCCCACCTACCTTCAATGATCCTACGTATCCTACGTAGGATCCCGATTTTGACAACCTTGTTTGAACCTATAAAAAAATATTTCAGCAAATAAGTATATATAACAAAACCATTAGATTTAGCTTGTTGTCATGTGCTAGCCCATTGAATGAAAAAACTTAACAAACAAACTAGACAAGCTGTTTTGGAAACAGAAATAATTTAATTTTTATGTTTCAAAAGTAAAGAACTATCAACAAGAGAACGGGAGAAAAGGCAAAGCAAGACCTTTTTTGCAGGTAGTCCACTCCCACCCAAAGTTTGTATGCCCTTATGAAAAATGTATTCACTATCAACAACTCCCGCTTTCCAAGTGCGGTCTCCTTGTAAAATGCCATATTTGCACAATATCCATGGTTGAAATAATAAGATTGAAATGTATTTAGCAAAAATGCATTACTTAATAAGGAAGATAGCATGGTGGAGCAACACATAATGACAAGCAAAAATGCAAAAGTATAGTGAGAAATTATGATCATAATTGAGTGCTAACAGCTCAAATATGCTTATGACCTTACTTGCCAAAGAAAACTAAGCAGGCAAATGTAAGCAAGTCAAAAGCAAAAGGTTGCCAACACAACTTAAAGGATAGAGACATAATGTAAAACAATAGAAAAAGAAAGATTACCTGAATTGCCACTGTTACAGTGAATGAAGTTTATTAAAATTATACTAAAAAAACTAGAACTTGCTGTGGTAGTGCTGCTTTTACACAATATAGAGGAATAATTTATTTTGCATACTAAAGAGGAAAGTCTCACACAAACCTCACAAGAAGAAACACGTTCTCAAGTCATAATCAAAACTCATTCAATAGTTTATCCCAAGCAAATTAAATGTATCATATACAAAATGAGAAGTCCATAAAAGAAAATTAAATAATAAAACAATTCTAATGAGAATCAGCCCATTAAAATAAAGACATAGTTCTAAATCCACTAGAAGCATTTGTCTCCAATTATTAAATTTAGAATAACATCAAGTTGGGTTGGATGTATAATCCCTCCACATATCAGTTGCTATTGAGTTTCTTACAATCTCTCCTTGGGCAGAATCATCATTATTTCTCTCTCTTTGCGCACCAAGCTGTTCGTTCAGGATTGTTTAAAATTTCTTCGTCCACCTCATGAAGAATTCTATCATCCGGATCTACACCAATCAAGTAATTGTGCTAAATGCAACATGCTAAAATTATTTTTTTCAAGGTTGGAACTCCGTAAGACGGCTCATTTGAGCTTGCTATTATAGGAAACCTTTTCTTCAAGACTCCAAATGCTCTTTCAATCGCATTGCGTAAGGATGCATGTCAAAGGTTGAATTACTCTTTAGGATTTGTGGTAGATTTCTTGAATACTCTTTTAAGTGATAACGAACTCTTCTATAAGGTGCAAGAAGTGTGCTCCTTAACATGAATCCAGCATCAACAAGGTAATATTTACCTATAGGAATGACATCCATCATTATGTTGTTATACACTAATGGCTAATTTTTTTTTCTTCTAACAAAATTACCTTGGGAGACTTTTAGCTTATCGCGTCTACTTAATACATTTTTTAAAATTCTTGAGTTTGACGCAGTTCCTTCCCATCCAGGCAAAACATATGTAAATTTTAAATCAAATGTACATGCCGCTAGCACATTTTGTGTTGGGTAGTCCTTTCTACCACGATATCGTGGTGCATCTTCAATAGGAACTTTTGCCCGAATGTGCGTTCCATCAATTGCCCCAATGCAATCCTGACATTGGAAGAACTAAAACTGTTTAGTACTTACTTTTATATGTATTGAAATCTTTATATATACCACAATTAAGCTATTAGAGTACAATAATATTTTTTTTTAACCTTAAAATATGGGAAGAACCTAGAACTGTTGAGTATTTCTACTGAAGTTTGAGATCCATCAGGTTGTATCAGAAACTTCCCTTCTAGTTGTATCATAGATCTTAATACTTGATGGAAATGATGGTTTATAGTCTCACCAGAGCGACAAGAAAAAAAAAAAAGATATTTCCCGATGCTTTACACCATGTGATAATATGTAAAGAAATTTGGCAACTTGTTCTTCAATCTTTGCTCGTTGTGTTGGTTGGAGGCCACCTTCTTTATGTAGTATGTCACACAAATCTAAAAAAGCTCCAGGCCCCATGCGTATAATATCACGACACTTTTTATTTCCAATTATTTCTCTCATTAGTTCATCGTTAACGTTTCGTCTTTCTAAACTCAAACTACTAATTGAGTAAGTTACTTGTCTCCTTTGAGGCCTCCTTCGAAGTATTAACCAATAGGCAACAAGACAAACTACATAAGTAACTGCCATTTGACATAAGGATCAAACTTGGCTTGTTTATAAATTAGCAAATATGAACAAGCATGAATAAGCTTAAAACACAAACATGTTTGAGCTCTAAGTTGTCAAAAAGTCTAAAAGCTTGAGCTTAGTTTAACTAATGATCTTGATTTGATTTATTAGTCAAGCTAAGCTCAAATTTAATATCAAGGTTTTGAGTTTAAGATCCAACACAAGAATTATCATGCTCATATCAAGCTTATTATCAAGCCTATTTGGTTTGGACCAGTGGTCCCAACTCTCTATTAATTGAAGTATTAGTAAGATATGAGTTTATTTGTCAATCTCATATCAAGTTTATTACCAAGTTCATAAATGAGCCTAAGCCCAACTTCTTTTGTATAGAGCCTAAATGTCCATGAACCTATTCATGAACAAATATTTTTCTTTTTGGGCTAAGCGCATTATTTAAACAAGCCTTAAATCTAAGCCTTAGCTTGGCTTGTGTATGAATAAATAAAAATGAACAAATATTTTATTGAGTTAAGCTCGAGTTATTTATAAATAGTTTGGTTCATTTACAACCCCACTCCTTCCACAACTTATTAAAGTGGTTGACTGCCTCTGAGTTGTAGAAAAAAAAGTGGTGAGTTGATAAAAAAGTGGATGGTTTATTACTCAAAAGATACAATAAAAAAAAACAAGAGAATCTCATATCTAATTAGAAAGACTATTTTGAAGTAACTTTTGAGCTTTTCAGGTATCAAAAAAACCAAATTCAGCTCAAATTTACGCCATTGGAAGGTATGGTTTTCAAGCTGGAACACGACCCAAGCCAAGTCCTTAAAAAAAAAAAAAAAAAAAAAAAAAAAAAAAACAATCCTGGTAAAGCATGGACTAATAAGTCGACAATCTTATCATGATATATTTTGAGCCAAATTAAGAGGAAAGAAATAGAAAGATAATTGCGTCTCATACTTTGCCCCAGCCCCACCATGGAAGCTTAATAATAATCTGAAAATGGAAATTTCATTACTATAGCAGATGACTAGATGTAGAAGGTGACCTCTTTTTTTTTTTTTTTTTTTTTTTTTTTTGTGTTAGATATATATTGGCCTATTAGCATAGGTCCAAGCCTAATTCTACTTTGTGTGCAAGCCAAGTCTCCTACTTGTACTAGAAGTCTATTAGTCTAGGGTTTAGTCTACTATATATACACATGTTTTGATTCATTATAACACAGGATTTGTACTACACTCTAATATATTATTGATGTAGCACTTTAGAGTTTCCTCCGTGGATGTAGGCCATTAGGCTGAACCACGTAACCCTCATGTGTTATTGTGTTCTATACTTTATGCTTTCGCTTTCGCATCCATACTAGCATATTCAATATGGTGTATCAATGTTAATATTTAATATGGTATCAGAGTCACCTTCTTGTGGCCATAGTTTTCTGTTCTTACTGTGTATTTAAGAGCAATCTCTGTCTTCCTCGGTGTTTATTCACTGTGTTCATCTTCTTTGGCTTCCCATTGTTGCCGTCAAAACTCTCCAATACAATCATGCCACCGTTAGAAGTCGCATCAAACCTGTAAGACCATTGCCTTTCTCAAACTACCGTCATAGAGCCAAATTACCGTCACAGAGCCAAACTTCATTCAAGGGATCTTTTCAACCTTATCAAATCTCACGATTTCATCAAGCTTCCATCTTGAGTTTGAGAGGAGGTGTTAGAGATATATTGGCCCATTAGTATAGGTCCAAGCCTAATTTTACTTTGTGTGCAAGCCAAGTCTCCTACTTGTATTATAAGTCTATTAGTCTAGGGTTTAGTCTACTATATATATACATGTTTTGATTCATTATAAGTTATAACACAGGAATTGTACTACACTCTAATATATTATTGATGTAGCACTTTAGGGTTTCCTCCGTGGATATAGGCCGTTAGGCTGAACCATGTAACCCTCATGTGTTATTGTATTCTATACTTTATGCTTTCACTTCCGCATCCATACTAGTATACCTAATATGGTGTATCAATGCTAATATTTAATACCCTGAATTTTTTATTTTCGTTTCTACTACTGATAGGAAAGCGACACCTCGTGCCCACTTGTTGCTGACTTGCTGGTCCAAGTTTACGGTAACGATACTAATTAAATTGACCTGCAAGTTCCAACAAACAAATTTAAGAACAAGTAGTTGGATACTTGGATCTTATCTCCTAGTCCACCACGGCTCCTAATAACAATGTGCCTTATTAGGTACGACAGCAATTTTTTTTTTTTTTTTGGTTTGAGGAGATAACAAAAATGATGTAATCCTATACCTACCAAAATGGGCGGAAAAACTACGTTGTACTTTTTATATAAAAGGTTACTAAACCCTACAAGTTCGGCCGACCAATAAAGCCTATTAATTTTCATATTTTCTTTCATGAGTAATACTCAAGACATAGAAAAGTCTACAATTATGTGTCACCACGTGGCGAGTTGTGATTGGTGTAGGTGTGTCTTCACATGGCTCACTATCACACTTACATCAATCACAACTCGCCACGTGGTCAGTTGTGGCACAAAATTATACATTTTTTTTGTGTTTTGAGCATTACTCTTTCTTTCCAGGCAACTTTCTCATTGCAAGATAATGAAATCTCTTATATAATTCTTGTCCTTTATCTCATTACATTTTCTTTTTAATATTTGTAAACACATATTTATACACACAAAATTTTATTATGTTTTATTTTTCTTTTTAATCAATAGTGCAATGATGTTTGTGCAACCTCTTCTGGATATGTGTAATTATGATAAGTATGATAAGGTAATGATAGTAAATTACTAAATTGATCTCTAACAAAGCATATAATGGGTACTAACTTCTTGCTTAATCACTCTGGAGTTCTAGGCTTGGGGTGGTGAATTCAACCCACTAACCCAACTCAACCAAACCGAAATTGACATCTTATGCTAATTTTTCATAGATGATGGGTTGGGTTGAGTTGTAAAATTCTTTTAAGCTTGGGTTAGGTTGGGTTTGGGTTGGAAAAATTTTCAATCCATATAACCTGACTCAACCCACAATCCACGGTGTTAGTAGTATAAAAAAAAGTGCAATTCAAATTTTAGTTTGATTTATCTTGAATCTTGATTTTGTTTAAATTTGTTAATTTGGATTATTTCAAGATTTTGCGTATTACTTTTAATAAATTATAAATATCACGCTCGATTGTATACATTGTGATAATTTATTGAATAATGGGCTTAAAAAGTTGAATAAAAATCCAATTATTTATTTATTTATTAAACTTGCTAAAATGGAAACAACCTGGGTAGGGTTGGATATTTATCAACCCAAAAAAGTTGAAAAATATCTCAAACTCAACCCCATGCATACCCCTAATTAGGGGGAAATTATCTTATACATTAGTTGCATGCAATCGATGTCTCACAATTGGTGGGGAGCATACATCCAATATTGATCCCACATGTTGTGAGACATTTGTTGCATGTAACTCTCATGCAATATATACTTCTCATCCATAGGAATTCTACATGTCCATGTTCATGGAAACCTTGTGCGCATGTTCCAAGTACACGCACATTGTCCCTACTCTAGTGGCAAAAAGGACCTTGAAAACCTTGTAACCTTGTTGCACACTGCCTTGGCTCTGATACCACTTGTTGAGAAAAGAACGCCTTAGGAATATTGAGTAGTTAATATAACATGTAAGGACACTACGTACTTAACCCAAAAGTTTAAGACATTGAGTTTAAGTCCAACTATGTTAATCTCTCTCTCTCTCTCTCTCTCTCTCTCTCTATATATATATATATATGTGTTATATCAACTACTTACTATTATCATTATTATTAAATAGTTGTGCAAAAGTTGTGCCATAAATAGTACTAGAATTAACTCATGTTTCCGATGTTTACCAAGAGTAAGTTTCAAAGCACAAAAAATCACACTTTTTTCACCAAAATGCTTTGCATTTATGTTTATGGTGGGACCCAAATGAGTTGAATATGTGGGCACTTGTAAAGTAAGTCATCAGATGCTCTTGTTTAAGAAATATTTTTAGAAGTTTTCTATAGAAAAAAAAAAAAAAAAAAAAAAAGAGACTTTTTTAACACATTTTTATATTTCCCAAGAAAATTGGTATCAAATTTTCCTAAAATTGTCAATTAACAAATTCTCTAAGAATACTCGTTAATAGGACCCAAAGTTATTCTAGGATTATTTATAATACCATTTTTTTTTATAATTATCTTATGTAATAGACTATAATTGATCGCATGTTACTTTAACATGCACTTGCTACTTTTTCTTTATTATTCACAATTTACCATATCAAAATTATAGTACAAAAAGGTGTGGTCCTAAATTTTTTCCATGCATAAGCCAATGAGCTAAACGATTGAGATGGAGATGCAAAATTTTGAATCTCTGATTCAATTATTTATTTTTTGTTTGATGCAGGGAAGTTGAAATCCAATGCGTACAAAAAGCATGGAGCCAAAAATGAGAGTTTGGAATGATTAATGATTGAATGAGAGTTTGAATGATTTTATATTTATGAGTCATTTTTTTGTGTAACTAAAAATAATTCAAATTTATAAGTTATTTATATAATATACCAAGACTATATATATGGTCCATTACTATATATTATACCATGACTAGGTAATATATATATATATATATATATATATAAGCTTAGAGAAAATTTAATTAGAATTAAAATTGAATTTTGTTTTTGTTAGCTTTCCATACAAATTAAATTGTTTAGATTTTTACTATTATTTTTTCTCTGAACTAATAAGCATATTTTTTATACTATTTCTATTTAGATATTCTCATGTGCCTATCCTCATTCAATTTAGGAGACATTATTTGAAAAATTTATTCTTTTATTTTGTGTTGTATTTAGTAGAATTTTATGGACAATGATTATGAATTGATATGTAGTATTCAATAATGATTTTCAAAATTATATACGTACAGCAATGTAACGAGAAATTTGGCGTAACCAATATCATGAAAATTGCAAGAAGTACTTCCAAATGTCTTGGTCAAACTAAACTCATATATATTTAATAATTCAAACTAACATCAATAACACTACTATAATTCATCATTCCCTGTGTGTAAGTACGAGTTACATATTAGTTTTGTTAAATGATAATAAGGATTTAATTTCGAGAAATGTTATGTCCATAATTTTTTCACAACAAATCATATGTGGTATGTTGTTATTGAAAAACAGAAAAAGTAATTTTAGTGGTAGATTTAATTTAGAATCAATAACAACTTAACACGTATGATTTATTATGAAAGTATTGTAAAAATGTTATGAATGTAGCACTTCTTAATTACATGATTTGCACATGGTAGAATGGTAGTAAATAAGAACATTTCAAAATTAACATCAAGTGGTTAAATTTTCAAATAAAAAATTTAAATATTACCGTCTTATTGGTTTTGTAAAAACTGTGTTCTACATTTTTCATTGGTATGGTAATTGGTATAACTGAAAACACAAGTCAAACTAAATTTTTTTCCTTAGTCAACAAAGAGCAAGCATAATAGGGTCGAAAAGTTTTTTTGGGAACTTACATTAACCTATTCAACAAACCACCACAAATAAATTTCATTACAAAAAAATCTGCTAATAATAACTTCTCTCTTTGCCCCCTCTCTCTCCATATACAAACTGTTGACCAAAGGTTGATTTTTTCCAAAAGACATTTTTTACTCAAATCAATTGCTTTTTCACTTAGTAGTAATATTTCAGTCCGTTTTAGGTAATACAAGTTTTTGTTTATATAATTTTTTGGAAGGGTTCGGCTTACCTCCAATACTTTTTAAATTAGAATCTCATTTTATTTTAATGAGAAACTGTCACATTACCCACTAACTAAATAAAAAGGTAGAGATTAAAACCCACTACTACCACTTGCCATTGTGTATTTAAAACAACAGGAGATGTTCAATTAAAAAAGTACTGGAGATAAACCAAATCATTTTTGAAATTACAAGAGACATTAATGATTTTTGTAGGAGTTAACTAATAGGGAGAGGAGAGAGTAGGAGAATTTCATAATTTGACAATTGTGACCTATTTTATTAATTTTAAAGAAATAAACATAAATCTGGGGATGTCAATTTTGTCCTGCCCCTCTTGCCCGGCCCCTCCCCGCACCACGAGGCAGGGCGGAGATGGGCTTAGACTTTTTAGACCCACCCTGTCCCCGCCCCACCCTACCCTGCGTTGCTAAGGATTATAATTGTAAATTTTTCATACCCTAAAACCCTGCTATTTAAACATATCAATATTAATTTATTTTATTCTACCCAACGTAGTTCTTTTCCTTTATTTTGTTATGTGTTATACTATGGGATTTTTTGTTTTGTTTTGTTTGGTTTTGTTTTGTTTTGTGTGTGTGCGATTGTCTTGTTAAACACTTGGATATATTATTCAATTTTTTCTAAAAATTGATTTGATTTGATGGGATAAATTTAGTTATAATTTTAAGTATATTTGTATTAATGAAATAGGTTTCATTAAAAAAATTGTACTAGTTGTAGGGCAAATTAACAAAACATAGAGTTTTACAGGGTGGGGCGGGTCTTCGTGGGGCCTCGAGGAGCGGGGATGAGGTGAGAAAGTTTTCCCCATCATTTGGGGCAGGGTGGGGATGGGGCAAGACAAAATAATGCGGGGCGAGGGACGAAGACCCCATCCTTCGGCCTTGCCTTGCCTCATTGCCATCCCTTTATAAATTGACATCTTAAAGGAAAAAAAATTGACATTTCAATTATTTTTTTAATGTCCTCCACTCCATTTCTCCTTCAAAATCTCTTTAATTTGAGGGAATTAAAAATGAAGGGTGAGGAGGGGAAGATACCCATCCAAAATTCCAAATCCCTTCAAATTCCTCACCTTCCTCTCTTTAAAAAAAAAAAAAAAAAAAAATCCAAACAAAGTCATTAAACCTCACATTTCCCATTCACTTGACTTTCCTTTCCTTTCCTCCCCTTCCATCTAAGCAAGTTATTACCAGATGCTAGTACTAGTGTACCACCACCGTCCAATTGCTAATATTTCCTTAAGAAACAAGTTTTGAGAATGGAACACAAGTTTAATTACTGGAATCTTTGTATAAATTAAATCCATTACAAATATGGTAGATCATCTATCCACGATTAGGGTTGTAAACAAGCTAAGTTTTGTCAAGTATTGAATGTTCAAGCTCGGGTGGACAAAAATTGTAAAATGTTCAAACTTGGTTTGAGCTTGAACCAAGCATACAAACTATGTTTGAGCTTGAACTTGTTAAAAAGTCCAAAAACTTGAGCTTGAGCTTGAGCTTGGCTTGGCTTTGTTTGATTCATTAGTCAAGCCGGGCTTAAGATCTAATTCAAGTATATTATCAAGTTCATATTATGCATGTTATCAAGTCTATTTGGTTTGAACATTTGGTCCTAACCCCCAATCAATCAAAGGCTTAGTAAGATATGAGTTTATTTTTTAAGATCATATATTATGAAGCCCATAAATGAACCTAAGCTTGTTTTGTTTTGTTTTTTTATTTTATTTTATGTTTTTTATTATCAAGCCCTATTGTTTACAACCTTGTTCATGAACATTTTTTTTTACTCGGAATGTTTATTAAACAAACCTAAAATGAAGGCTCAAGGTTGTCTAGCTTTTTATCAAATCAGGCCTAAACTATTTATGAATGACTTGGCTCATTTACAGCTTTATCCATAGTTTATTGGAAGTTTGGAACTTCGTTTTATCACTTGATTGTAGTACCAGTATACCACCACCAGGTGACCACAAATATTACTTCGAAGATTTAGGAGAAGAAAAATATTATCTCATAAGATTTTGGGACTTGGGAGCATCATTAGCAATTGTGTTGAAATGGAGTGGAGAGCTTGATTATTGTCAACATTAAAAGAGGGGGGGGGGGGGTAGAGAAAAAGTTAAGGCTATAGACACAATTTCATTAGTTCTCACATGAGTTTATTAGAGCACTAGCATCCGGAATGCCAAAAAAGTTTTATTTTACACTCTAAAAACCTACTTTATTTATTTTACCATCTCGTTTTACAACTCACCCAACATCCCAGTTTTTATTTTCAGATACAACTAATTAATATAATATAAACTATACCATTAAACAATATTTAAAAAGTACTCTTTCTCTCTCCTCTTCCATCTCTCTCTTTCCTCTCTTCCTCTGTCTTTATCTCTCCAGGAACCACCACATATGAGCTTAGCCACCCAACAGCAACCTAGCATTGAAGCTTAGCTACCACAACCACCATCCAATTACCAAAAGTTTATCCAACCAACCATCCCTACCCAAATCCCAACCCACTGCCCCCAAATCACAAACCCACTCCCCAAATCACAAACCAATGGTTGATTTGTGACGGCCCCCAAATCACAAGCATAAACCCATCGGATTCCACCACAAAACCATCAACTACCCACCACAAATTCAAAACAATGAACCCATCCACTACCCACACAAATCCATCGGAGCAAACCACCCCCACCTAAATCTAATTAAAAAAAAAAAACCCAGCCAACCACTGTTCCTCTCAAATCTCAGCCACCGTGGTCTATGGAAGGAAGATTGTTGTGAACGAAACCCACCACCAAACTCCAATCTTAGCCACCGAAACCCACCACCAAATTTCAATCCAGCCACCGACCATCACTAATCTAGCCACTGAACGACCAAGCAACCCATCACCAATCGAGCAACCATCACTAATCTAGGGGGAAATGTGCAAAATAACAACGTGAAGAAGGGTAATATAGTAAGTTAGCAATAAAAAAATTTAATTAAAGAAACTAGCATCTCGAGTTTTAGAAACTCGAGATCCAAATTAAAACTCGAGTATCAGAGACTCGCTTTGCGAGACTATAAGCTGATGAGTTGGACAGAAAATTCCACATAGATCTCGAGTCTTAAAGACTCGATTTCTAAAAGAACCGACACAGACTGAAGAACTGAAACTGAATTGGAAGAAGAACAAATGATGAAGAACTGAAGAAGAACAGATGATGAAGACCACGGAACCACAGATGATGAAGAGATCCAGATCGCGATCGACGATCGCGATCGGCGAACGCGATCGGCGATCGCGATCGGCGAACGCGATCGGCGAACGCGATCGCGATCGCGAACGCGAACGCGATCGGCGAACGCGATCGCGATCGCGATCGCGAACGCGAACGCGATCCGATCGTGAACTCGATCGGCGATCGCGAACGCCAACGCGATCGCGAACGCCAACGCGATCGGCGATCGCGATCGCCGATCCCGATCCCGATCGCGAAAGCGATCCGCGGTGTGGTTCCGTGGATCTCCGATCGGCGATCTTCTTCTTTCCTTCTTCTTCTTCTTCCTTTCTTTTTCTTACCCGTAGTCGTGTTCGTGTATTCTTCTTTCTTCTTCATTTCTTCTTGAACTCGAGTCTCTAATACTCGAGTTCCACGTGGAATTTCTCTCCACGTCAATCTGTCAGAATTTTGGAACTCGAGTTTCTAAAACTCGATTTGCAATGGAACTCGAGTTTTAAAAACTCGAGATGCTAGTTTTCCACATTCTTTTCCGTGTTGTCAAATAACAAAATTTTTTTAATAATAAAGTTAAATAGAAAAAAAATTCCTAATCTAGCCACTGACTGACCCAAACTCCGATCTATGCCATCACCAAAATCCACCACCTAAAATCGTGAGGATCACGAGGGAGGATTTATAGAGAAAAGAGTTTCAGAGATTGAGGAAGAAGTGCAGAGAGATGAGAGAGAAGAGTGTTTCAGAGATTGAGAGATTGGGGAGAAGCGTAGAGGAGAGAGAGAAAAAGAAATAAATTAATATTATTTGTGATTACAAACTCGTGAACAATGGGTTGTAAATATAAGTACCTACTGTTCATGGGTTTTAAAATTTTTAAGATTTGCATATCGGGTTGGAGCACTATTTTAGGGCCTTAGTTGCTAAAATAGCAACTGGGGGTGTTTAATTACCTCCCAATGCTAATGCTTACTGTGTCAACACAATTTTATTAAATCAAATTTTCATCTAATAATAACAATTTGCCACGTTTCGGAAGCTGTGGAATTCTGTTTTTTTTTTTTGGAGGGTGGGGATGGGATTTTTTTTTTGAAAATAGCTATAAAAGCTGAACTATTTTATTAGTTAGCCAAGGCTTGAAACTATTTTGGTATATAACAAATCGAGTGCAGAGAACTCAGTTTTGTTGTGCTAGTTTCTGCTATGGAACTCGAGTGTGAGACACTCGATTTTTAAGTGCAATTTCAAAAAGCAAAATTGAGTTTAATAGACTCGATTTGTTAGATTGCTAAATAGTTTCAAAACCTTGCTTACTAATGAAATTGTTGGAGGGATTTGGTTATTTTGAAAAAAATTTCGGAAGAAGGGGAAACTCTTTCACGTTCTGTGCACACAGTGATTGTACAGAACCAGCATTCATACTGGGCCAACTTGTGACATTGCAATAATTGCATAAGACATTAATGGCCTGTTTGGAAGTTTAAAATAGGAGGGGGAGTAGAGTAAAGGGAGGGGGAGTAATCTAATTACCTTGTTTGGGAGTTTTTTAAAGAAGGAGGGGGAGAGATTTGGAGGGGTTTGGAGGGGTTTCAATTCCCTCTAACCCCTCTTTTTTAATTCCTCCAAATTGGAGAGATTTGGAGGGAGAGTAGAGCACATAAATTATTGAGCAATTAAATTACCTAACTTACCCTTTTTATATTAACAAAATTACAACGCTTTGTAACGTTAAAAAAAAAAAAAAAAAAAAAATCTGAACCCATTTCTCTCAAGCTCTCTCAGCTCTCTCAAGCTCACGCTGGCTCTCTCGCTCTCTCACGACTTCTTTACTCTTGGATTGTCTCACTCTTCTCTCTCACGCCTAGCATCCTCTCACAAAGGTAACCTCTGTTTTAATTTCTTTTTCATGGGTTTCTTTTGAGTTGGATCAAATAACTATGTTCTTAAAATTGTGATTTTATTGGGTAATTTCTTATTAATTTTGATTTTATGGGGTAAGAACATGTTTTTTGTGGGTGGGTTTCGGATCTGAGGGCTTTTTTTCTTAATTTTATAGTTTCAAAGTAGAACCTAGGCTTTGTGATTGTTTATTCTGTGTAAGTTTGATTTTATGGTCTGGTTTTTGATTATTGGTTTGTGTTTGTGATTTTTATTGGGTAATTTCTTGTTTTTTTGTGAATGGGTTTCTGATTTGGGTTTTTTTTTTTTAACTAGAATTTTAAAGTTTCAAAGAGTTGCTCACAATGTGTTTGATAAATTGCTTGTTTGATTGTGTATGATCAAACTCACATGAGTTTGTGCAGCATCCCACTGTGTAGTTGTCTCTCTCTTTGCATTTTTTTTTTTATTTGTTTGAGCCATGGTGTAGGCTCTGATGGGTTTTTTGAATTTTAGTTTGTCATTGCTAATTGTTGTTTTTGTTATTTTATTAAATTAGTCCTCAGATTTGTTGTGATATTCTATGGAGGTTAATGGGTTTGTTTGGTTTTGAGTCATATACATATCGTTTTATGAGATTGGAAATGGAGTAATATGTTTTATTTTATCTGTGAAATTGTTTGAAAGATGGTCTCTCTTTGAGGTTTATTCTCTAGCCCAATAGAGGATACCACATGTTTGTGTGACTTCCTATGTCTGTATGTGTACGTATTTGCACGAAGGCTTTGAATTTCAGGTCCAGTAGTTTGGTCTGTTGATAATCAATTTATGGATCACTATGTTTCTATACTTATGTGCAGCTGTGCATATGATTTGCTTCTCTAAAATATTGGACTCATTCCCTGGTTTCAGACCTGATACCTATCCCAAATACTTCCCAATTACCAATATTGAGTATGAACAGAACAGCCAATATTGATTTCCAACCAATTTCTTCCTTTAAGAAGTGTTTAGATACAAAATTTGTGCCTCATCTGATTTGGACAGTTCTTGCTTTAGAGAGTTTTTTCCGTTTTAATTTTTTCTCATCTTTCCGCTATTTTACTTAATGAGTGTTTTTTTGAATCTCTACCACACTGTATCTAGGAGTATAGAGTCAGGTCTATTAACTTTTTTTTATCAGTAAATGTTGTGTTTCAGTGGAGTCAGGTCTATTGCTGAACCCTTTCATCTGCTCTTTCATGCATTAATGTACAAGAAGATGGACTGCTCTGATTGATTTCTGCATGCAGGGTGTTGCTGATTGTGTTTGTCTTGGTCTCATTCCAACAAGTGAGGGTAGCTGGGTCACTGCTGTAAGGAGCGCAAGGAGCTATTGTTCACAATGATGTCTAATCCTTAAATTTCTCTAACAGTTAGACAAGTAAATGTTCCAAGACAATTTCAACTTCTAAAAACCTTTTCAATTGATCATTGAACTGTAAACTCTTGGTATTAATTTTTCTAAATAGGTTTGTCAGTTACTATTTAGACAAGTGGAGCTATTTGAGGTGTATTATAAAATGCTGTCATTTGCACCAGTTATGGATTGTAGTGAGTCTTAAGTAAAGCTCCTCTCACAAGAATTATCCTAATTTGTCAGTTATGGAATGCTGTCATTTATTAGGCTTTTGAGGCATTGATCTTGTTGATAATTTGTTATTAATTATAATTAATCACCTTAATCATTTGGAGATTAGTTATTTACATTTGTGGTTCTCTGTTCGAATTTCGAACATGGTGTTGGTGCCTTATATAACTCATTCTGGTTGGTGTGCCAAGGTTCTTTTGTCTGAGTGCTTTATAGCATGCCGTCTGATGGTTGAAGAATTATCCTAATTTATTACAGCATTCCCAGTTGATTGCTATAACATCTAAGATATGGCTAGTGAGCTCAATTTGTAGGATATAGATATTTAATACCAATTGCCTCTTCCAAGCCTCGCAGAAGGGGGAGTTTTTGTACACCGATACGACCTTTGAACAGCCATTTCAATTAGTTTATCATTGCACTTCTAGTTTATAATTTCTGTAGAACAAGACATAAAAAAATCTGAGACTGTGAAAGTACTTGAGGCATACAAGATATAGATCAATGTATTCCAGTTGTAGATCTGCCAAACTCTTGCTCAAAGCCTTTGAGACGTCTTCTGGAGCATGAGAACTACACCTGCAGATATTGTAGTTCAGAGTCAGAAGACGTAACAAGAGTCTTTAACACATTGAAAGGCCATAATGGGTTCCAAACAAATCACTCAAGCTGAACTAATCTGTATATTCTGAATAATAATAATAAAAAAAAATCAGCATTATAGATCAAATTGAAAACAAGCATGAGGTGGAATAGATACCATAGCTTAGATGTGATAAACAACTCACTACGCTGCACTACCCGAGGAAAATAGTTCCTTCAGTGCCACTCATACAAAGTCAACTTCAAAAAGAAAAAACAAAAACAAAATTCATTAAAAATAAAGAAAATGAACGTCATCAACAACAACACAGGTAACATGTATAGATAATGTTAAAAAAAAATAATAAATGAAAAAAACACTCAAAATTCAATATTTAGTTGATTTTTTTCAGTAAATAAACAAACCATACATTTTTTTTCTTATTTTAATTATTATCAATTTAGGATGATTTTTTTTAGTATAATAAAAAAAGAGAAAAAAATATTTAATCATAGATCAATGTTGATTATTTAATTCACATAAGAAAAAAAAAATTATCAAAAAAAATATTGCATGCTATAGTCATAATTATTTAATCTAACAAATTAATCATAGATCAATATTGCAAGTCTATTTTCAAATAGGGGTAAATTTGTCCATTAAAAAATATTTAATCATTTCCTCTCCTCTCCATCCTAATTTTTAAAACATCCAAACAAGGGAGAAGGGTTAATTACTCTCTTCCCTCTTACTAATTTTAAAAACATCCAAACAAGGTGGAGGATTTCTATTCCCCTCTACTCTCCTCCCCACTACTCTCCTCCCCACTACTCCCCTCTACTCTTCTCCCTCTCTAAACTCTCAAACAGGCCATAAAGGAGACATGCTTACTAATGAAATTGTTGGAGGGATTTGGTTATTTTGAAAAAAATTTCGGAAGAAGGGGAAACTCTTTCACGTTCAGTGCACACAGTGATTGTACAGAACCAGCTTTCATACTGGGCCAACCTGTGACATTGCAATAATTGCATAAGACATTAAAGGAGACATGCTTACGTGTATTATTCAGTATTTCGAATAATTAATAGTAATACTATCTTTCATGTGATAGTGAATAATTTTCCCTGCAGATGAGTTTACTGAAAAAATCTCTAGGTCAATATAGCCTAATGCTACAGATTTTTCCTATAAAATGGCATAGAGCCTAAAGGTATCATCACAAGCCCTTTAAATTTGATTCCTTAAAAAAAAATATAGCTTAAACTTGCAAGTGATATGGGTTCAGTTCGAGCTAAAAAGCCCCATGCAGTATGTGTCCCATTCCCAGCACAAGGACATGTATCACCCATGATGCGATTAGCCAAGCTCCTTCACTCAAGGGGCTTCCATGTAACCTTTGTCAATACTGAGTTCAACCACAGACGCTTAATCCGATCCAAAGGACTTGAATACATAAAGGGGCTACCTGATTTCCAGTTTGAAACAATACCAGACGGGTTGCCACCGTCCGATCGTGATGCAACCCAAGATATCCCAGCACTATGTGATGCCACCAGAAAGAACTGTTTGGCCCCTTTCAAAGAGCTAGTGCTTAAGCTCAACTCATCCTCTGAAGTGCCTTTGGTTACTTGCATTGTTTCTGATGGCATCATGAGTTTTGCTATTAAAGCTGGAGAAGAATTAGGCATTCCAGAGGTTCAGTTTTGGACTGCCTCAGCTTGTGGCTTAATGGGATATCTCAACTTCACTGAACTCATCAAAAGAGGCATTCTTCCATTCAAAGGTACTTTGAACAATATTTTATTTTTATTAGAATAACTGCTGAAGATTAAATTCATATTTTTCTAATTACACCAGTGGTACTGATCAGATGACTATAAACAACTTTATTAATTGAACTGTAACTCAGATGGTAATTACTGAGTATATCTATCACTTACCACTCTAAGCTTAAATAGCTAAATGAGTATTTACTAAGTCCCCCTGTTCATAAGTTTCATTTACTCTCTTTGTCAAGTGCAAAATAAGTAGCCATCCAGCCTGAAGTTGTTCATAAGACTTTAATTAAAAATTTTAAACCAGGAAAATATTGGTGAGTTCGCAATAGCCAAGTGAGACTGAGATCTCATCAACCAATATTTTCCTATAATTAATTACTAATAAATTTTTATTATATTTTATAAGATTTCGTTTGGGTTTTTTTTTTTTTTTTTTAAATAAAAGGTGAATTATCCAAATTATCCACGGTCATTATATAAAATTATAACCTTTTCCGATTTAATTCTAATTTTTGAAAAAAAAAAATCTGCATTTAGTACTTTGTATACCATAATTAAATCCATAAAGTAAAATCTTAATTGTGAAATAAATGCTCTCAATTTTAAGTTAAAATTTTGAACCCTCACCGCGTCTTGATATTTCTCTTCGCTAAAAACAACTCCTTCCTTCTCTGAGTTCTCTCTCAATATCGAATATCGATTTGGTGCGGTGTCATTGCCGATCATCTCACAGAATAACAGTAGCTCTAAAGTGTAGCTTTGTAGTTTGTCAAATACTCTAAATGTGAAATTTCTTTTTAGTTAAAGTTTTTTATAATCCCAAAAGTTCTACAACAAAACCCTACAACTAAAACTCCACTTCCTACAACAAAATCAAACAAACTCATAATTTTTTTAGTGGATTGCTATATTTCATGAACGCAACTTCTTTTATAAGAGAAAAAATTATGTTATAAAATTGCCTTATGGAATGCTCATTTCATAAAAACATGAGGTCTTTTTTTTTTTTTTTTTTTTTTTTTTTTTTTTTTTTTTTTTTCGTTTCAATAATTAAATAACATGGGGTCTCATAAATGTGTAAAAGCATCCACAGCAGTGGAGCTAAATTTTTAGCAATTTAGCTCCACTAAAACTTACTTTATCTATTTTAACTACACATGTGCTGCAGCAGTGGATCTATTTTAACTTTTAACACAATAAAATAATATAAAAATCACAATAAAATAATATGTTTTTACAATAAAATAATATAAACATCACAATAAAATAATATATTTTTACAATAAAATAATATACCCACTACCAAAAAAATATACACCACTCCACCTCTATCAGCCACAGCCACAACCACCACCACCACCACCACCACCAGTGGTCCACAGCAGAAAAAAAAAAAAAAAGAATAGGTCGGCGATGACCACAACCACGCCCACAACCACCACCACCACCGGTGGTCCACAGCAGGAAAAAAAAAAGAGGACAGATCGGCGATCGAGTTGATCGGCGATGGGCTTGGGGTGGGTCGGCCGAACCGATCGGCGATGACCACAACCACGCCCACAACCACCACCACTACCACCGGTGGTCCATAGCAGGAAAAAAAAAAAAGAGAATAGATCGGTGAAACGAGCTGACCGGCGATGGGCTTGGGGTGGGTCGGCCGAACAGATCGGCGATGACCACAACCACGCCCACAACCACCACCAACACCGATGGTCCACAGCAGGAAAAAAAAAAAAGAAAAAAGAACAGATCGGCGATCGAGCTGACCGGTGATGGGGCATGGAGTGGGTCGGCGATGGGGTTGAGGGATGAGGTAGACGAGGGAGCTGGCCGGTGACCTTGAGAGAAAAAAAAAAATTTGAGGAAGAAAGAAGAAGGAAGAGAGAGAGAGAGAGAGAGAGAGAGAGAGAGAGAATAAGGGATTTTTTAATCTGGAAGAGAGAAAAGATTAATAAAAAAATATTTTTTTTTAGCTATGTGCTACAGTGCACATTTATTTATAAATGTGCACTGTAGCACTTTAGTTAAAATTTTTGAGTATGGCTCCATTGCTGTGTGTGGTTTTTGCTATATCAGTGGAGCTAAAATAATAATATAGCTATTTAGCTCTACTACTGCAAATGCTCTAAGATTCACCAAAGAGTCAGAGCGGTCTACTATTCCATAAGTGAGATATTTTCTCCTGTCAGAGTAATTTGTCCTACACTATGGATAGTAAATAATTCTCATTATTATTATTATTATTTTGCAAAATAACTTCACTGCTTGTTATGTCAAAGTCAAGTCCGCAAAATTAGAAATAATAACATGTCTATTTTACAAAGCAATCTTTTTATAGGAGGTGGTACTACATGTATAAAAAAATGTGTATCTACCCGAAAAGAATGGACTCAGGTGAGGGCCCAAGGGAGCTTGGGCCCCGGGTCCAAACTTTGTTTATTTTTTAGTTATAATATTTTTTATTTTTGTAGTTAGGCCCTTTCCAAAATTTTAGGATCTCTTTCTCCACAATAAGCTTAACTAACCTCAACTAAATAACAACTATCTAACCAAAAAACTTAATAAAAATAATAAAAATATTCACAATGGTGATTATATTTTAACAAAAAAAAAAAAAAAAACTATTTTACCACCAAAGAACCAAAAAATTATGTTATTAGAGAAACTAAAGCTATATTTTTTGCAACTACAGTAAACTGGTATAAATACCAGTTGACTGTAGCAAGTTGTTAAAAATAAAATACAATTTTATTAAGATTATATCTCTTTCTTAAAAAAAAAAAACTTAAATTCTCTCGCTTCTTTTATTATTTTAATGAATTTTTAATGCTAAAAGCTAAAATTTTTAGCACAATCAATGTGAATGCTCTAATTTCAAAAAAAAAAAAAAAAAAAAACCTTGACAGCCTAGTATTAAAAAAAGACATTATTTTGTTTTTGTTTCTTTGTTGGTAAATGATTGCATCTTAATGTATTTAGAAATAATGATTTTAAGTATTTATAATTTTTTAATATTATATGGATGCCTATTTGGATTTTTCTTCTTCTTTATACTCCGGCTTTTACTAGCTTAAAATCTTAAGTCCATTCCTAATCTACCCTCTCATATGGGATGGGTCCCACCCCATTTAAGAGAGTTGATACATACATGTGTGATGTATCGGATACATACGATACTCACACCATGTAAGAGGGTGGATACATACATATATCAAATACACGTGAGACTAACTCTTGCAGGATACATGATAGATTTTCTTTTGTTAATGGGATAAATAATGTATAAAATTACTTTTTTTTTTCTTTATTTACTTTAATATATAAAGTTACCAGTAATTGTTTATTGTCAATGTCATCATATCGCATTTGGTTTAATATTTCCTGGCGAATGTGGATTATAAGGGGAAAAAAAGGTTATGCTATGATCTGCTAGAGAAATCAAAGAAAGCGAGACGTAGCTGTAAAATATAGTAATTGCAAGGAAATTTTATATAAGAAATCTAGTTTTGGTCTAATTAATGAGAGTGAGGAATTGTATATACGGTTATGTGAAACTCTGTATAGCCAATCGCTGATCAATAAATTGAATCCTTTCATAAGCATTAACTAAATCAAGATGAAAAAAGAAAAAAGTAAAAAGAAAAAGCTTATTAATTAGATAAATCTATCCTCGTTGTAATGAAACCTAAGATCATATTTTGTTTTATCAAAGTTTAAAGAATGGGAGTGGGATACCACTGCACACCCTTAGTACGATAGTCACTTTACAAGTATAAGTGCTTGTAGGATGTGGGAGGCAAGGGACAGGGTTCAAGTCTCCAGGAGGGAGCTTCACACACATATACACTTAGATTAGGCTAGAGTAGAATTCTATCTTGTATCCAAAAAAAAAGAAAAAAGAAGAAGAAAGGAATGGGAGAGGGATACTTTGTTGTGTAGACCTGTAGCTTATAAAATCAGAATAATTTCTTAAGCGATCACAATTCCTAACTTTCCTAGCCATCATTTATATTATGAGAATGGGACTTGTAATTTCCAACTTTGTTTTTTTATCATAATTTTATTCTTTTCTACTACAATAATGAGTAGTAATGATCTTATGTCCCAAAAAAATGTTTACAAAGTTAAATTCTCGTTGACAAGATACAAGAAAAATGTTTAATATACTGAAAAATTACATATGGGACATGCAATCTTTTCATATCAAGATGATTTCGGTTTGTAAAAGTTGAAATATTAAGAATCACTCTAAAAATATTTTCTAAAAGCATATAATCTAGAGTCAAAGATAGAGCCAGGATTTTAGGTTTGCGGAGCCAAAACGTGGAAAAAAAAAAAATGAAGAATGAAAAAAATATAATGAAATTCATGACTAAGTATCCTAATATCCTATAAAAAAAAAAAAAAATAAAACTAGCACTCATTCAATATTAGAAAAATGCAAATTAAAAAATAGACATAAAATAATTGTTTCTCAAGAAATTTTAAATCAACCATTTGTCATAATAAAATTAGTTTTTTTTTTTAAATCCCAAAAATAATCTATAATTGTTTATAAATACAAAATTCAGAATAATTTTCCTTTTGAAGTACAAAACCAAATAGTAATTTAGATTATGAAACTTAGTTTTGGCAATATTTATTATTGTAAATGCTTTTTTTTTTTTTTTTTTGTAGTTGTTGTCAGTTCGTTTAGACCCCTTAAACCCAACAGATTAACCTAGAGAATTAGCCAAGTGATTAATTTAGGTAATTTAATTAAAACTAGGTTAACACAAATAAGCAAAAACAGTGAAGCAGCGGAAATTAAAGAACACAAAGATCTGATGACCCAGGAAAACCAAACCGGTAAAAAATCTGGGGAGGATTTAACCTAGCTATCCTCAAGATAAACTGAATTCACTATGAAAGAATCGAAGTTTACACAATAAGACTTAGACCACTAACATCCTATTGCTACCCAAGTATAGGAAACTTACTACCACGACCACGTGACAGCTCCGAGATCCACGGACTCCTTCTTTCTTAAATTCTTCAGCAATCCACAAGCGCACCTGCTTGTATTTCTTTAAGATCTTTGATTCTGCAACTGAATGATTTACTAAGCTCTAGACATGAGTCTTGAGTTTGTAAACCCTAAGTGTATGTGAAGGTAAACACCTCTAGATCTCACAATGAGATTCACAAACACAGCAAAACAGAACTCTAAAAACGTGGCTAGGGTTTTCCCTTATATACTTAGGGCAAAACATAAAACCCTATACATTAAATGGACTAGGGCTGAGTTGGAAAATTCTGCAGAAAAACAATCTGCACGACTTTCGATCGATCGAGTCTAATTTTCGATCGATCGAGTCAGGCAGAAAGTGCACAGTGAATTCTGCATAAAACTCGATTCCAACTTTACATGAAGAGCCATACTTTGAGCAAGTCTAACACAAGACTAAACATTGTTTTAATCATGGTTTGCCAACACTACAAATTGAAGTTCTAATACATTAGTTCCTAATTCCTAGAACCTAACAAACTCTCCTTTTAGCAATCCGTGACAAAACACAGACTTAACAAAAGCTCAAAGTTTACAAAATGAAACAGCCCATTACAAAATAAAAGTCACTTAAACAATTCAACCAAACTACTATCTAACAGTTGCAAAATAGACAACAGCACGACTGAATCAACCTGTATATTCCTGTAACACTTAACAAACACATAAACGCATGTGTGGAAAATAAAAGGAAATACATAAAAATATCTTCTTGATTTCACATGACACAAAATAAAGACATATATCATGAATAACATCATAAATATAAATCAATAAGCAGAGTAGCATAGTGAAACAAGAAACATACTAATAAAAATGTATCTCAACAAAAATATCTCCTAAACAAGAGCTAAAAATGAAATACACAGTGAAACGCCTAGATACAATCTAATAACTCCACAAGCTCCGCAGTATCACTACAAAATACAAAACTCCCCCTAAAATGAAAATCTCCACAAAAATCTCCTAGATACATATGAATTACACAATAGGAATGCACTCCCCCTTTTTGTGACGAATTGCCAAAGGGCACTCACTCATCATCAAAAGGTGGTGGAGGAGAATGACGAGAGCTCGCCAAATCTGCTCGCAATGCACGTAGCTCATCAAGGATGTCCACCAAAAGCTGACCATGAGCTGCCTGAACTGTCACGACAGTATCAAGAGTCCGACGAAGGTCAGAAACCTCATCAAACGGTGGAGGAACATCAGCAGCAGCAGCAACAGCAGGATCAGAAGACGTCCCAGTTGCAGGAGTATCTGTAGAAGAAGAAGGGGGTGGAGTGACACCGGAAGGCTCTACCCTAGGACGCTTAGAGCTAGCTCGAAGTTGAGCAGCCCTTTGCCTCGAAAAGGTAGCACCTATAGGAGCAATAACATGAACAGGCTCAGACGCAGGAAAAACACCTAAACCAAGAAAAAGGAGAATCCTATGAATAAAAACAGGAAAGAATAACGCATGAGCCGTAGAGCTAGACCGATGAACCTCGTTCAAAGAACGAAGGAACAAATGAGGAAAACTGATAGGAGCATCAGTAACAAGCGCGTACAAAAACACACATCGCTCAAGAGGGATGGTGTGGACATGAGAAATAGGCCACAAAGAATGACACGCTATCCTAAAGAAAAAATAATGAAGCTCGGAAAGCTCAGCAGAAGTGATCCGAGGATCAGAACCCCACTGGATAGAGGACCCAGTGATGTATGACAGCACGTCATCAAGAGGCGGAGACTCCTCATAAGGAAAAACAGGATGGTCAACAATGGGCACCCCAAGAGTATCAGACACAACCGTAGGGGTAATGCGATACTCTACACCTCATAACCAAACCTTAACCAAGGTGTTGGTATCATAGATGTGGATAGAGAGGTTCGAATAGAACTCTCTAATCAAGGTGGCAGGAGGAGGAGAATGCTCATACTCGAGTAAAGATAACCAACCCCGACGCTCAAAGTTACGCCTCACCTCAGGATCTACCTCATCTAGTACGACTCTACGCTCAGCCCAGATATGACGCCTAAGATTAAGGGTCTCATAGGTCTCTTGGTTCTTCTCACTAGGGAACCGCTCAGTATCGAAAGAAGGTGAAGGGTCAGAAGTCCTATGGGCTCTAGTTTTCCTAGGCATGATGCTAAGGAAAGAAAGGAGAGACACAAAAAGAGAAGAGCACAAACAAATACCAAGGGCAGACTGCAAGTTAGAACAACACAAAATATAGAAATATCAATTCTATATGATGCATGAACAAAATATGCAAATGATGCATGAACTAATGCAGTGACAAGTTCAGATATAATCCAAATTAACAAAATTGACTTGAGTATTAGGTTTAAATGAAAAATACCCAATTTTGAAAAACCAAAATTTTCAAAACACAATTAATTGATAAATTGATCAACATAATAGTTAAATAACACAATATAATGATCAAATTAATCAATCTAACAAGTCAATTTTATCAATTTCAATCAAATTGAACAAAAACCCCAAAATCCCCAATTTCAAGCCTTAGAAATTTAAAAATTTCACAAAGCATCAAATTAATCAAATTAAATCACATGTAGTGCTAGGATAAGGTGTCCCCACAAAAACCCATGATTCTTTTGAAAGAAAAAGAATCAAAATCACTCCCAAAAATACCAAAAATTAAAATGCCGAAAATACCCTAAAATGCATGAAAATAATGCATGAAACATAAAAATAAAAGCAAAAGAAAGGGCATAAAAGACTTACCAGTCTTGGGAGAGAGAGATTATGCAAAAAGATTTGAAGAAAACGACAAAATCTCCAAGAAAAAAGGCTTGACCGGTTGGTATGGAGAGAAAGGTTTTGAAAAAGATTTGAAAAGTGAAAAGTCACGTGAGAGAAAAACCTTTTAAAAAACATTCAGCCCGATTTTCGATCGATCGAAAAACAGATTCGATCGGTCGAAAATTCTTCGATTGATCCAAAACCAATCGAGAGCCGATCGAAACACACAGAGAGTTTATTGAGGTTTTAAAAACATTTTCGATCGATCGAAAAACAGACTCGATCGATCGAAAATCTGGAAAAATTGAATTTTTGAAAATTGAATCAAATTAGCTCAAAAACTCCTCAAAGCATTAACTTTATGAAAAAGATGCATGAGTATGAGATGAAATGTTTTCCAAAAACCCATATTTTCAACCCAGATCTCTCAGATTAAGCTTTTCTCATAATCTTCCTCAATCAATCAAGCAAGCAAACATGTTTTGCAACAATTTTCAGAAAATTTCAAACTTGGTTGGTCAGACCAAAGACACACACAATAACATGTACACAGTTTAGCAAAGAATAACTTGTGTAGTGTGTGCAACCAGCAGAAGCTTGAGAAATATGTGAGGTGATATGCATATATTGATCAATCACAATTTCTACAAAATCCATTACATGAAATTGAAAGAGACTATTACCTAAAGAGTTACATCATATAACTCTCACATCTCCTAGAATAAAAGTTTGCAACCATGTAAGTTTCTTGATTTGCCTCATTATTCAATTTAATTGATTAGAAACTTAATAAAAGCCGGGATAATGTACACACCAATTTTATGAATTGTGAAATTATTATAGCCCAATAATGTACACACCAATTTTAATAGAGGCTACACCTTATGTTCTTTTTGTGCATGTGCTACACTTTTTCGAGCACAAAATCTTACGATATGCACTAAGGTGTTCATAATTGGCTAGTAAACAGTGGTGAGATGGTTATTTATGCCTTTCTCAATAAGACCAAGTCCGACAATCAAAGACATAAGACTTCAAGATCAAGATCATGTGATCAACAAATATAGCATCTTCCCACACAACATGCACAACAAAACTTTAGCTAGTAAAGTGCAATAGAAATAAGTGCATCAAAGCTAAACAAGGTACATTCACATGATATGCAAAATTTGATTGACCAACCTTGTCTTCAGATTCAAGGAAAAATTGCAAAAACACAATTTGCAAAAATTTTTTTTTTTAAAAATAAAAAAATTCTAGAATGAAATGCATGAATGTTATGCAATGCAAATCCTAGAAACAGATGTCACCAAAGATAGAGCAATGAAGTACAAGGACCATGTCAGACAGACTCAATTAGGTTGAGCCTTTTGCATCCAAAATTTTTTAGATCCAACTCTTACATTGGAGTTATGATTCACATTAGAATTCTGAGCAACTCCAGGATTGGAATAAAGGTTTAACGCCTTTACCAATTCACCAATAAGTACCATGGGATCATGTGCTTGTGGCACATGTACTTTAGTTTTATTTGCTCGCTTCGCAGCTTGCAATTTAAAACAATTTGGACGAATGTGTCCAGGCTTTCCACAAAAATGACAAACCCATGCAGGCTTATCATGCAACTTGCCCTTAGTAGAAGTAGAAGCTCTAGAATGAGAAGCTTGAAGATCAACCCTAATCTTTCTAGGTGGAGTAACATCTATAGGTTTGACAGGTTCACTCACCAAAGGTTTGACAATCTCACTCTTTGGAGGTTCAGAAGAGGGAACAAATTTAGTGGAAGACGGTTTAGGCACAGAGATGATATCCACAAAACCTAAACCAGTTTTATCAAAAGGAGACTTTTGAACACTCAGCATGTGATCAAGTTTGGAGCTTGCAGACCTATTAGTTTGTTCTCTAGCAACAGATAAATCAAGTTCCAAACATTTAACTTTATCAAGTAAAAGCATGTTCTCAATTTTCACATTATTCAAAAGCTCATTTGCATCAAACAATTTCACAAGTAAATTTTTCTTTTCAAGTTCCAAAGATGCAATTTTCTTCAAGCCTAAATCAACATTCATAGCATCCTTTGCAGCAACTTTGCAAAGTTTATTATAGGCTTCTTGTAAATCTGCATCCTCAGAGAGTTCCCCATCAGAAGGGTTCTCTTCAACAGACATGCTTTCATTAACTACAGTAGTAGCAGTGAAAGCAATGAAGTTTCCATCCTCATCACTAGCGGATTCATTGTCAGAAACTTCATCATCACTAAGGGTTACAGCCATAGCCTTACCCTTAGACCTCAAATATGTAGGACATTCAGATTTCAAATGACCATACCCTTGACAACCATAACATTGTTGTCCCAAAGAATTATTAGAAGGCTGACCTACTTTCTCCTTAGGTTTTTCAGTGTTATTAACCTTAGTGGGATCATTCCTCCTAAAATTTCTAGGTTCAACAGTGTTCTTGCCTCTTGCCCTTCTGTTATTGTTCCTAAGAAAGTTTCTAAAGTTCTTGGCAAGATAGGCAATCTCTGTAGCAGAGAGTTTATCATCAAATCCACCATCCTCAACATCATCAACAGACTTAAGAGCCATTGATTTGGATTTGTTAGTCTTAGGGAGGTCTAACTCATAGGACTGAAGAGATCCTACAAGTTCATCAACAGGGATGGAGTCCACATCCTTGCTCTCAGTTATGACAGTCACTTTGGGTCTAAAATCCTCAGTTAAAGATCTAAGAATCTTCCTAACAATTTTAGGTTGATCATAGATTTCACCCAAATTATATGCAGAATTAACAATGTCATTTAGTTTAGCATAGAACTCATCAAAAGATTCATCATCATTCATTCTAATGCTTTCAAATCTAGAGGTTAATTGCTGCAACTTATTAATCTTAACTGCCTTTGTGCCTTCATGCACAGTTTGGAGGATTTTCCAAGCAGTATGAGCAACCTCAACATTAGAGATTCTCTTAAATTCCTCCATGAAAAGAGCATTAAAAATAGCATTCATAGCTTTGCTATTGAAAGCGGCTGCCTCCTTTTGAGAAGTTTGCCACTCACTCACAGGAGTAGTGGGCTTCTCCCATCCGTACTTAACGGAATTCCAAACTCTCTCATCAATGGATTTCAGGAATGCTTTCATCCTTACTTTCCAATAAGCATAGTTGTTTCCATCAAAGTGAGGTGAAACAACAAGAGAGTGTCCGTGTTCCATGACAACAGGGGTCAAGGATCAGCTAAAAGATCAAAAGATCAAAACAAAAGCTACCCGCTTTGATACCACTTGTCAGTTCGTTTAGACCCCTTAAACCCAACAGATTAACCTAGAGAATTAGCCAAGTGATTAACTTAGGTAATTTAATTAAAACTAGGTTAACACAAATAAGCAAAAACAGTGAAGCAGTGGAAATTAAAGAACACAAAGATCTGATGACCCAGAAAAACCAAACCGGTAAAAAACCTGGGGAGGATTTAACCTAGCTATCCTCAAGGTAAATTGAATCCACTATAAAAGAATCGAAGTTTACACAATAAGACTTAGACCACTAACATCCTATTGCTACCCAAGTGTAGGAAACTTACTACTACAACCACGTGACAGCTCCGAGATCCACGGACTCCTTCTTTCTTGAATTCTTCAGCAATCCACAAGCGCACCTGCTTGTATTTCTTTAAGATCTTTGATTCTGCAACTGAATGATTTACCAAGCTCTAGACATGAGTCTTGAGTTTGTAAACCCTAAGTGTATGTGAAGGTAAATACCTCTAGATCTCACAATGAGATTCACAAACACAGCAAAACAGAACTCTAAAAACGTGGCTAGAGTTTTCCCTTATATACTTAGGGCAAAACATAAAACCCTATACATTAAATGGATTAGGGCCGAGTTGGAAAATTCTGCAGAAAAACAATCTGCACGACTTTCGATCGATTGAGTCTACTTTTCGATCGATCGAGTCAGGCAGAAAGTGCACAGTGAATTCTGCATAAAACTCGATTCCAACTTTACATGAAGAGCCATACTTTGAGCAAGTCTAACACAAGACTAAACATTGTTTTGATCATGGTTTGCTAACACTACAAATTGAAGTTCTAATACATTAGTTCCTAATTCCTAGAACCTAACAGTTGTGGTAAAAACAAAATGAGTAATTATAAGAACAATCACTCTATAAACAAGTTAGTATGTAAATTATATTTTAATTCTTACAAACCTTTTGATATAACTCAAAAAGAAATCATAAGTAAAAAAAAAATATGCAAACCTTATAATTTTCAATTGATTAAGAAGGAGAATCTTCATTACAAATACTAAAAGGATGAAAAATGATTTTTAAAAATGTTTTACGTTAATTTTATTTATTTATTTATTTTTAAATTTAGAGGATGGCCACACATTAGACTATAACATTTTTTTAAAACCTATTTGGACTAATTTATTTTTTACGATGAAATGTGTGATATCTCAAATTTTGCATATTTGATTGGATTTGATTGTTTAAGCATGAGTTGTAAAAGCATGCGCTGAGTAACACATCAAGCCTATACGGATCATTATGAAGATTCCTAATCGTAACTTGAATAGTGATCCTTTTGGGGTGTAAACGAAGAAGTGACTAGTGCTCTTTTGAAGTCATTACAAATTCTATATATCAGAACAAACATGGTATAACACCATGTGTGTGTTGTGTGGGCAGGTACAGAGTCCCACATTAGATATTTACTAGGTGGATTTTAGGTTTATAAGTGATTAAGAGAAGTGCCAATTGCAACTCAACTAGTCATTTTGGGGTATTAAGTACAAACATAGCTAGTGCTTTCATTGGATCATCACAGCAAATGTAAAACATTTTCTATATATACTATATAAATTTGGGGGAAAAAAAGTAAAAGGAAGGGAGGGTTTGGTGTAGGGGTGAAGGGGTCAAGGGAGGATGATGACAAATTTTAAATATGCATTATTAACAATAATTAAAATATTGAAATGGGGAGGATGGTTTGGCGTTGGGCTAGGGGTTGGCCTCCCTTAGTCTAAGCGTGAATCTGTCCCTGTCTAGAGTAATGCTATAAACTACATTTTTCAATATTACTTAAATAACATTCTCAATATTGCTGAGTTGAGAAGTGATTATTAATTTTCATATAGACTCACTATTGACACCATTTTATTATTAATAGTTAACAACTTATTGCATCAACAATTTATGAGAAAAGTTGTGATTCTAAACTTATTGTTTTATATTTCTTTTGTTACAGATGAAAGCTTCAAAGATGATGGAACACTTGACAAACCAATAAATTGGATCCCGGGATTGAAAAACATCCGGCTCAAGGACCTCCCTACCTTTATTAGAACCACTGACATTACTGAAACAATGTTTGATTTTCTGGGATCAGAAGCACAAAATTGCTTAAATTCTTCCGCGATCATCTTCAACACATTCGAGGAGTTTGAACATGAAGTCCTAGAAGTACTTTTAGCCAAATTCCCTCATGTTTACAATATAGGCCCGCTTCACTTACTAGATCGGCATGTACCTGAGAGCCATTTCATGTCTCAAGGTTCAAGCTTATGGAAAGAAGACTCCAAATGTCTCCAATGGCTTGATAAAAGGGAACCCAACTCAGTTGTGTACGTAAATTATGGAAGCATAACTGTGATGTCAGACCAACATTTGAAAGAGTTTGCATGGGGCCTTGCAAATAGCAAGCACACATTTTTGTGGATAGTTAGGCCTGATGTGGTAATGGGAGATTCGGCAATCTTGCCTGAAGAATTTTTTGAGGAGACTAAGGATAGGGGATTGCTAACAAGTTGGTGCTCCCAAGATAAAGTGCTAGCACACCCATCCATAGGGGTTTTCCTAACACATTGTGGTTGGAATTCTACGTTAGAAAGTGTATCTGCTGGTGTGCCTATTATTTGTTGGCCCTTCTTTGCCGAGCAACAGACAAATTGTCGGTATGCTTGTACCACTTGGGAGATTGGTGTGGAGGTTAACGAGGATGTTAATCGTCATGAGATTGAAGCACTTGTTAAGGAAATGATGGAAGGGGAAAAGGGAAAGGCCATGAGGCAAAAAGCTAGGGAATGGAAGAAGAAGGCAATGGAAGCAACTGATTTTGAAGGATCATCATTTAAGAATTTTGAAAGATTAATTAAGGAGGCTCTCCTCGTTGGTGAGTGAAGAGTTAAACTATCTTGTGAGAAAGCTATACTCTTATGTTTACATCTATATTCATACCATCAGATCATATTTCCCTTTTGGTGTGGTAGAATAAAACATGGGTTCAGCCTGTTAATTTTTATTATGTAATTTTTTGAAGATTATAATTTAAGGTTTTATTTCCTTGATTTTAGATGTTTTCATAAATATTTTATGGTATTGTTAATAAAAATATTTTATAAAATTAAATAAATAAATTCTATAATGTTTAAAATGTAAATCCAAACTTCAAATATATTAGTGAAGTTGGTAATTAAGTAAATATACAATGAATGTTATAGCCAAAACTAAAACAACTAGTGATCTTTTTATGGGAAAAATGGGCATTTGCCCCTAATTTACAAACTACGCAGCCAAAAGCTGCCGTTCTGAAACTATTTAGCAAATTGCCCCAGTTTTTGAAACTTAATTTTAACAAAATTGAGGTATATGTATATTTTTAAGTGGAAGTTTCACTTCAATTTTCAAAAAAATTTAAGTGGCAAAATATGCATAGCTAATGTTGAGTTTCAAAAACATGGGCATTTTGCTAAATAGTTTTAAAATAGTAGCATTTTGCTGCATAGTTTATAATTAGGGCCAAATGCCCATTTTTCCCCTTTTTATGTATCAAGTACTATTGGAAACAACTCGTGTAGCTCTAGAGATCATAAAATATTTGCATCTATATGTGCAAAAATTTCTATCTATTTTTGTAAAAGAACTTTCTTTTTCTATTTTACATAACCACTTTTCAAAAACACCAACATTAGATTAGTTATTCTACAGTCTTTTTTATTCAAATACTATTTCTTTATCTAATATTTTTGTCAAATTATCTCTTTCACTCTAATCTCTACTCTAAAGTCACAACACCACTACCAACCCACAACTCCTATCCTATCTCTTTCTCAACCATAAACCCACCCATATGCAAATTCAAAATTTCAAGCCAAACAGAAAACACCACAGAAAAAATTCCAACTGCCGTCACCACCCTTAACCACCTTGCCACCACCACAAACCCCTATACTACATCACAACACAAAACCAATTTCATCCCAACCATCACCAAAAACCACTATAGTTGCCACTTGACAAAACCCCACTACCAAATACCCAAGCCACCAGAAATACCCATCCATATGCCCCCAGATCTCAACTCGATAGAAAAGAACCCAAGATCTAGTGAATCTGAGACCCAAACCACCATGCCACCAGCACCACACCAAAATCTAGCTCATTTGTTATGGCAGACGTCACATTAGAGATCCCTAAATCGCACTGCTGCGAGGACCGATATGACGCCAATCTCTTAGTATCGCATGTCATTGTTGCATCTGATTCATGTGTGTTGGTTGAGAAAATTTTTTACCAGAGCTGTAACAGCCTTGCCATGTCTCGTTGGAGTTACCTCTGCGTTGTGGTGAAAAGTGAATCACTGAAGACACAAGTAGTGAGAGAGGGGAATCGATACTGAGAGAGAACTAGAGGAGAAGGTTTAAGAAATAGAAACTAGGAGATGTTGATATTGTATTTTGTTTAACCTTGATTTCCATGCCAAAATGTCAATTTAAGCTTTGAAATCCAAAAAAAAATAATAATTACATTTCTAGCATGGAAATATAAGGAATATTACATGAAATAAATTGATTTTTCCAAATTAGTTTTTGGATAAATTATTTCAATGGTTCGAGAGCTCAAAATCCAAAAATTTCCTCATTTTAACCAAGTTTGATTGAGTTCGACTAAGTTGTTCGACATTAAAATTAGCTCCAAATTAACTAAGTTTGACCAACCCTAATTGAGGTTTAGTCAAGATTTGACCAAAATTTCAACCATCCAATCCTAATGAATTTGTAATAATGTTAAGGATCATGAAGTTTTCTTTAAAATGATAGTTCATAGGCCTAGATTGTAGTTGAAACGAGAAAGATATTATGAAAACATTGAATCTTTGATAATAAAAAAACAGCCATTTTTGTAATGTTTGATTATAGTTTAATCTTGGTTAAAGTGTAATCAAACGACCACAAATTGGTTCAAGTGAGGAGTCATTGAAAATGTCTTATGGTGAACTTCAATTTAGCATGGATGGCAAAAACCCCACTTGAATTAAAAGAATAATAATAATTAAAAAAAAAAGTGGAAGCTTTATACAAAATCATGATTTTATTACCATTTTCCGAAGCCTCCAGCTTGCTAAATCAGAGTATTGGGACAATAAAACAAAAATATTTAAAAAATAGGCATAAAATCAAGGGAGTCAATCTTGTACTGGAGGCTGTACCGGTATGACTAGTGAAACGATATATTTCGGTACCGGTCAAAATCGGTGCACCGTTTCAGGTTTACCGCTATTATATAAATATATATATATATATGTGTGTGTGTGTGTGTGTGTGTGTGTGTGTGTGTGTGTGTGTGTGTGCGCGCGCGCGTGTGTGTGTATGTGTATTATAATAAATATAAAAGCTTATCATAAAATATTACTTTAATTCAGAACAAATTATTCATAGTTTTAGACTTTAGCATCAATTAAAAGGGAAAAAAAAAAAACACAATATAAAAATAGAAAGATTAATTGTTTATTGCATACTAAGAAAACAAATAATACTAATAAGTTAATGCAAATAAGCTACCATTTTTCCCTTACAAAAATTCAAAAATTACAAAACTTAAAAAAAAAGGTTTTTTTTTTTTGGTACCGGCCGGTATTGCCCAAAATCGGCCGGTGTTTAAACTGGTATGAAATATTGACGTTTCGATACCGGTATATGTACCAGTACGGTACATACCAGCCGGTATGGCTGGTACCGGTACAGTATTGATTACTTTGATCAAAATCCTTCCAATGACACTTTTTTTTCTCTTTTTTTTGGGGACAAAAAGTTGTTTTTTGGGGCGTCTTCACACAAACAACTATTTTGTTTCAGCCATAATTTATGCAAAATCCTGAATATCATTGAATTAGGATCAATTATGTATGTCAAAGGAAAAATGGCTCGACAATAGTGTTTTTGGATTAAGAGATATCGCATGCACAATATAGGGAAAAATTGGCTTTGCAAATTTCTATGCTGAAACACCCTTCTTCCAACTGGATTATCTTCGTGACCGCTGCTCTAAATTGAATAAAGCTGGAACCTTTTAGAAAGTGGACTGAAAGAACTTTTAAAGGATTGCAAGAACACAAATATCCCAGTTCTAGAAGACCTCCAGACAGCTGCTCAAAGATAAGATCCGATAGAGTAGAAAATGGGACTGAAAAGGCCTAGACGCTTGTTGAAAAATGAGATGGCCAGCAGACCCAGCCCAGCCCTGCCATATGCCTGGCTCATGGTAGGGTTGAGCCTAATGGCCAACACATTTTCCTTTAAATATTTCCCCCATTCCCCATTTATTTGATCATCAATCTTCACCCATCATCTTTTTTCCTAAGATATCAAATCCTCTTTTCCTAAAATTTCCAGCACTAAATTAAGGCCTCTTTAGCCTTCTAATCACCCCTAAAATAAGCCTCTTACCCCCTTTTATTGCTTTATTAGTCTAGATTTCCATTTAAGTAAGGAAATTTCATATTTTTCTTTACTTTATGTATTTTATTTTTGTTGAGAAAATACCTTATGTATGCTATGTGAGTAGTATATTATCTCTAAGCTTCTAAGCTTACATTAATGTATTAACTATGCTCTTATATTATTGCTTCCATATATGACTATATTCTCATATACACCTTGATGTACACAATCATATATTGATAGATCCATGGGTATAGAGTTTTAACCAAGGTGTGGATCTATGCTTGTTGTGAATAAATTTATCTATATTGATCTTTGTATACTTTTAGTTTTTATATATATATATATATATATATATATATATTCATGCTCTATGTGTTTAAATATCTAGATCTTGATATTGAGATATATGCACCTATGGTTTATTTATTTAAGTCCTTTGATCTTGATATTCATATGTATATAGCTATATGGATATTGAACTAATGTTACATAGTAGATGAATGTGTGACTTTCATCTCCTTTCCATATATATATATATATATATATATATATATATATTTATTTATTTATTTATTTTGAACTTTTGTAATCCTTGAATGATTTCTCATGGGTGGAAGTGTTAATATGGTAGCTTTTTAGTTATCATCACAAACACAATCCCACCAAAAAAATAAAAGGCTTGGTGCAAAGGAACTCTCTAAAAAAAGTGTTTTCAAAAGGTTATTATTAAATTGTTTTACAAAATGCTTTCCAAAAAGCTTCCTAAAGCTTTGCCTTAAAATTTGTTATCAAAAAGGTTGTTCAAGTTGATTTCTAAATAAAACTCTAAAAAAATATTTTAAAACTAAATCATTTTATAGATATATTTTCTAAATGAAGTCTCAAGAGCCCTAAAATTTGGATCTCTTGAAAAATACGTTAAAAAGCCATGAAATTTGGCCATCAAAAGAATTTTTACTACAAAAATCCATGGAAATGTATTCTTTAAAAAAAAAAAAAAAACCATTTCCAAAATGCTATAGATTTAATCTTGAAAATGATTGTCTAAAGTAAATAAAACAAGTGGGTTTTAGTTAGTTTAATTGGTAAAATCTTTAATGATTGAATAAGAGATTTGAGGTTCAATTTTTGTCTACACAACAAAACTGATTGTTGTCTCGGTTTGATGATAGCTAACGGATGCCATAAGTTGAAACAAATAATAATAATAATAATAATAATAATAATAATAAAGTAAATGAAACCTTACCAAAAAAAAAAAAAAAAGTAAATGAAACATTACCTTTCCAATTGCTCACTATTGTGATTAAGAATTAAATGCAACATATGACCAAAAACCACGCAAACAATACTAAAGCAAAGCTAAGGTGTTGTTTGGTTATTAATATCATTTTTTTTTTGTTTGGCTGCTAAGAAAATGTGAGAATGTGTTAATTAATGATTACAAAGTTTTTATTGTTTAGGGGGGAGAGGCCTTTGTCTAGTGGCCAATTCTACTAGACACGCTAGGATATGGGCACATGTCCAAAACTGGATACATGTCTGCATCTCAACGTATCCAATGGAATTGGTCACTAGATACAAGTCTAACCCTATTTAAGGAGCTTAGTGAGAACAAAATAACAAGTTGAATCAATGAAAATTAATGCTTCTATTGGCTTTAATTGAGTTTTGTATTAATTTCTTTGAAAAAAAAAAAACCTTTTGGAAAATATTTACTCCAATCTTACCATTTCACTTTATGTTCCACTTCCACCAATCACCTCTTTGTTTAATAAAAAGTAGTTACAATTTCGCTTGCTATTGGCAGGACTTGAAAAGTAGTTAGAATTTCGCTGTTGGCAGGGCTAGAATCTCAGTTCTAGAGGTTCCATAATATGTCCTGGTTAATTTATTTATATACAATTAAGACTAGATTACCTCGATCTAACTACAAAAACCTTACCTCTCCACTTTTCGGTTCTTTGAATAGTCCGGATTTCAAAATCAACAGAAGTGTTAATTTTTTGGGATTAAGAAATACCATAAAAGACCTATTTTTCCCCTTAGTTGCCCATTAAGCATTCCTAAATTTTGGTAAATTGGGAGAATCAAATCACTTAAGGGTAAAATAAATGAGTCTAGGTTCAACCTATTTGTATTTTGTTTGTTTATGAACAATTTATTTTTTGGGGCTTAACTTGTTTATTAAATAAGCCTAAAACTAATGCTTAAATTTGGCTTGTTTATAAATAAACAAACATGAACTAGCTTTTGTATTAATTAACAACTATGAAAGAGCATGAATGGGCCTAAAACACAAACATGTTTGAATTCTAGCTTGTCAAACAGTCTAAAGTTTGAGCTCGGCTTAGATTTATTAGTCAAGCTGAGCGTGAATTCAATATCAAGGTTTTGAGCTTGAGATCTAACACAAGAATTATCATACTCATATGAAACTTATTACCATGCTCATAAATGAGCCTAGACTCAACTTATTTTGTATCGAGTCCAAATGTCCACGAGCCTGTTTATTAACAATTTTTTTTTTCCTTTATGGGCTCAACTCATTTATTAAACTAGCTTATAACTAAGGCTCAAGTTTGGCTTATGTATAAATAAATAAACATGAATGGGTTTTTTTATTGAGTTAAGCCTAAGCTGTTTATGAATAACTTGGTTCATTTACAACTCCACTTCTTCCAAGACTTATTGAAATAGTTGATTGTGAGTGGTAGAAAAAAAATGATGAGTTAATGTAAAAGTGACTTTTTATTACTCACTAGTTAACCACTTTATCAAGTTGTGAGAAAAGTTATAGTCTTAGATTTATTGAAAGGATGGCTATATGAACACCTTTTGTTATCTGCTGTGAAATCCTCACCGTGGCAAAGATCGGGTTGGCAGAAAATTGGAAAAGAAGAAAAGAGGGACGTGGTGGAGAAAATAAGAGAGTGAAAGAGATAAAATCTTAGTTTTTCTTTAAAAAAACAAGAAATTTTTTGGGATCAAAAATTGTAAAATGAGACAAAACAATGTTGTTAGAGAGGGGTTAACAACTTTTGATAAGATTGGACATAAGGATAACATTGAAAACAAATATAAACTAGCCCACCTGGTATACCTTGGGAACGAGGCGGAGTAAGAAGTGATGGGCTTTCGATCCACTTGTGGCAATCGCGTTAAGGCCCCATATATAACAAGGCCCAGCTACTAATCAATAAGCAATAAGGATGTATCATTACTTGTAAGAGTATTAATTAAACATCTATATACATAAAAAAATAATATTTTTTAAAAATAAAAATGCTAAAATTACTACAACTTTTTTTTTTGAGAAAATTACTACAAATTTTATCAACCACCTAATAATTAAATTATTGGCAATGAATATGATTGGACCTCCTAATAAATATTTTAATTTTTTTGTGATTGATGAAACATATCACTCATATAAAAAAGAAAAGTGCTATATTTATAATATTTTCACAATATTTTTACAATAAATTATAGATGGTAAATTTTCATTAGTTTTAATTTAAACTTACCGTTAAAATCACTTTTTTTGTTCCTATTAATAACAACTCATAACGACCTGTTACTTATAATTTATTGTGAAAGTGTTGTAAAAATATTGTGAATAACTGAATATAGTATTTCTCTGTATAAAAAAAAAACATAAAAAAATTATCTTCATTTAATGTATAACCAATGGTTGGTTTTCTCTACGTGGGAGTTCCAGAGTGTAGAACTTATAGTCTTCCACACATAGAGGCTAGAAAATCACTTACCCTCTCTTTCTCTTTACAACAAAACAAACTGAAATAAACAGATAAAAACAAAAAAATCTCAAACCTTATTTTTTGGAAAGTATTGCTGGAAATTTTGCCACAAACCATATTTAAAGCATTAAAAGTAATTTTTTAAAGCTTCTTCTTTATAATTGTTTTGGACTTGCTTCTCCGTTCCTTTTGAGTTGTGTTAAAAAAAAAAAAACCCTCTCTCTCTCTCACTTTGCTAGTTTTTATAGGTGAAAACTAACTTTACTTTGTGTTTGTTTTATGTACCCTTGGTAGTGGTAGGAGACAAAGAAAAAAATCAGTGTTTTATCCTGATAAAATAGAGTTACTCAGTTACTTTTGTTTAGCTTAGCTTTAAGCTTTTACACGGTCCATATTTATTTTAATTATCATTAGTTTAGGGGTGGAAAGGAAAAAAATTATAATATAGGTGGTCACGTTTTTTATTAGATAGAACTTCGCTTTTTATTTTATTTTATTGATAGTAGTATAGGTGTTGCTTTATTGATATATAATATAATAGTTGTTAACAAATTAAAAAATAATTTTTGTGAAAAAAAATCATATATATAATTACTAGTTAATAAATAACATTTTAAAAAATATTAAATGAATTAACTATATTATCAATTTAAAAAGAAATGTCAGATAAGTAATTAGTAGTTTTGCATCTAACCAAGCAATTATATAAATATTATTATTATTATTTAATTAATATTTAAATAGATTGAGAGTCTCATGATTTGCCCCAGCCCCATGGAAACCTGATAATAATCCAAAAATTCAATTTTCATTAGTAGAATTCAGAACGTAGAAGGTGATTTCTCTTGACTTTCGTTTCTGGAGTTCAATAGGGACACCTGAGCTCGTGTCCTGTCCACATATTGCTGGTCCAAGGGTTTTTTTTTTTTTTTTTTTTTTTTTTTGACAACTTCATAATTGCAAGATAATGAAATCTCTTATACGATTCCTATCCTTATTCTAATCTATTTTTTCTTTTAATAATTGTAGTGTGTAAACACAACATGTTTATACACACATAAAATGTAAACACTGACATGAAATATTAAGCTTTTTTTTTTTTCCTTTCTTCTTTTCAATCAGTGTTGAAATGATGTTCTTTCTCAAAAAAAAAAAAAAAAAAAGTGTTGAAATAATGTTTGTGCAACCTCTTCTGCATATGTATAATTATGATGAGGTAATGATAATAAATTGACCTCTAACAAAGCATATAATGGGTACTAACAGCTTGTTGAATCACTTCGGAATTCTAGAGATGGTGCATTCAACCCAAATCAATATTTTATGCTTAATTTTCATGGGTTGATGGGTTGGGTTGGGTTAGGTAGGGTTGTAAAATTCTTTTAAGCCTAGGTTAGGTTGGGTTTGGGTAGGTAAAATTTTGAATCCATATAATCTAACTGAACTCATAGTCCACGCTATTAATAGTAAAAAAAATACGTGCATTTCAAATTTTTAGTTTGATTTATCTTGGATTTTGATTTTGATTAAATTTTTTATTTGAATTATTTTGAGATTTCTAGTCTTAGTTTTGATAAAATATAAATTTTGCGCTCATTTGTATACATTGTAATATTTTATTGAATAATGGGCTTAAATAGCTGAATAAAAATCCATTTTTTCATTAAACTTGATGAAATGGAAATAAATTGGGTTGGATTGGGTTGTGTTGGATATTTATCAACCCCAAAAAGTTAAAAAATATCTCAAACCTTACCCATGCACACCCTTACTTAGGGGAAAATTATTTTATACATTACTTGCATGCAATCGATGCCTCACAATGTGGGGAGCACACATCCATTGTTCTCACATGTTGTGAGACATTGGTTGCATGCAATAGTTATGCAATATACTTTTCATCCATTGGAACCCTGCATGTCCATGTTTAGGGAACCTTGTGCACACACTTCAAGTACACGCACCCTATTCCTATTCTAGTGGCAAAAGGACCCTCAAAACCTTGTAACCTTGCTGCATACCGTCTTGGCTCTGATACCACTTGTTGAGGAAAGAACACCTCAAGAGACTTTGCAATTGAGTAATTAGTATAGCATATATGGACATCACGTATTTAACCCAAAAGCTTAAGTCAATGAGTTTAAAAGCCAATAACAGGTGATAAATGATCCTACAAACTTTGAGTCCTGTTAACGGGTGCTCTTAGAAAAATTTTTAATTGAAAATTTTAGGAAAATTTAGATACCATTTTCATGGGAAATATAAAAATGTTTCAAAAAAGTCAATTATTTTTAACTTTTCCCATAAAAAGTTTATAAAAATATTTCATAATCAAGGACATCTGTTAACTTTCTCAATAACTTTTTTCATGTGAATTCCGCTACCTACACAAAAAAATTCACAAAATTTTTTACACGTGCCCACATTTTCAACTCATTTGGATCCCATTATAAAAATTAATGCAAAGCATTTTGGTGAAAAAGTGTGTAATTTTTTTGTGCGTTGAAACTTACTCTTGGTAAAAGGGTGTGGTCCTAAATTATAGAACAAAAGCAGGGCTGGCCCGAATGATTTGGAGGTCTTCAAATGGGGCATTTACTTTATCACTTAAATAATATTAAACAAGTGTTTTATATAATAATTTTTTTAAATTCATTATTTTTAATTTTTAATATGAATTTCTTGTTTTTGTTTTTGGGGAAAATGCTAAAGTTATAATAAATTTTACTATAAAAAAATTAAAAATTAATGTAACAGCAAATGTGATAAGTGACATAAGGCTTACAAAGATGATAGGGATATTATTAACTTTACAACATGAGACTTATAAAGATATATCATTAATCACAAAAAAAAAAAAAAATTCAAAAATGCATTTAATAGGTTGTTGAAGTGCACAAATTATATTCATTATTACATAAAATTATAAAGGTTATATAGTAAAATTTATAGTACTTTTAATATTATCCTATTTGAATTTCTTGTGATTAGTGTTATATCTATTTGTAAGACTTATGTATTTAAATTTGTAAGACTTATGTATTATCCTATTTGAATTTCTTGTGATTAGTGTATATCTATTTAAATTTGTCTTATTTCTAGCAATACTCAGTTTTTTGGGCATTTTGTGAAAAAAAAAAACTAATTATATATATATATATATATATTTATTGGAGGTATTAAAAAAAATTAGGGGCTTAAGTGGCTTAGGCCTAGGGCAGACCCTACACGATAGAAAGTGGTCATAATTTTTTTTTTTTTTTTTTTTGCCACCTTGGTCATAAATTTGTTTCAGTATAAAAGTCAAGAGCTAAACGACGGAGATGCAGAATTCTGAAACTAATGATTTTTTGTTTGATGCGGGAAGCTGGAATCCAATGCGTACAAAAAGCAAAGAGCCAAAAAAAAAAAAAAAAAAAAAAAATAGAGACCCATGATTCAATGAATCAATCCATTCTTGTCTTTAATTCTTGACTCGGATGCTCAGCGCAATTTGGAAGCAACAAAAATGTCATTTTGTGGTTAAGAAAAAATCATTGACAAAAAGGGAGAAAAAAAAATTGCATTAAGTTTTCATAAAATCGTGTGTGGAATGTTTCAAAAAATTGCATTGCGGTGGTCATTCTACATGTATAAGTGCTTATAGGGTGTATAGAGATAGATGTTCAAATCTACCTCAAAATAGTTACACCTTTTTTAGACCAGTGAATTTAAGTAGATCCAACGGTAAAAAAGAGATACTCATTAATGCTAATATTTTAATTGATCTCATTTATTATCTCTTATTTAATATATTTTATACTTATTTTTAAACCCAATACTTATTTCTAAACTCAAAAAAATTTATACATCTTTTTTTCCATATAAGATTGGCGTGGAATGTAAAGATGCTGTGATTTCTTTGAAATTACATGTGGAGGAGAGCAATTATGCTGAGAAATTAGGTCTGAAGAAGTGGATGGATGAGAATGACACCTGTTCATTATTTGATTTACAATTGAAAATAATGATTTACCATTGAAAATGCTGAACATCACAGGCATCTTTGTCATAGCAAACAAAGGCAATTTTTAAAGGTAGAATGGAAACAGTTTTTCTTCTTAAAACTAATTGAAACACATCCAAACATCTTTGACGTCATAGAAAAAGTAGCAGTTTCATAGGCAACAAAGTTATGGCTAATCCTTAGGCTTAAAGATCTCTCAGTATAAGGCGAAGACTCAACCAAAGACGTTGAATTCAAATTCACAGAATCATTAACCGGTGTCTTTATCACAAAATACTTAATCCCAGTGACAAGCTCAGTCATATTATACTGCTTTGCTATGTGATCCAAGAGTTTCGTAACACTTGGTAGTGTACCTATCCACCATTCCAGCCACATCATTCTCATCCATCCACTTTCTCAGACCTAATTTCTCAGCATAATTGCTCTCCTCCCCGTGTGATTTCAAAGAAATCACAGCATCGTTACAATATTCCACGCCAATCTTATAAGAAAAAAAGATGTCACCCGCTAAAAACTGAACAGCCATACCAACAATCAGAGAGAAAAACGTGCTAGAGAGAGAGAGAGAGAGAGAGAGAGTCAGACCTATAAATTTTTTGGAGTTTAGAAATAAGCATGAAATTAAATAAGAGATAATAAATGAGATCAATTAGAATATAAGTATTAATGATAGTATTTTTTTTTATCGTTGAATCTACTTAAATTTAATAATTTAAAAAATGTGTAACTATTTATAGTTACACTATGTGCGACTTAAACCCATCTTATATATATATATATATATATATATATATATAGAGGTCTTGTTAATGGGTGCCACCCTTGAATGTGGTATAAAATTACAATAAAATACTCATGTTTTATGGGGAGTAGGAAGAAGCTGAAGGCGTGTGTCAGCTTTCATTGAAAAATCAAGTTATTTTGCAACTAGATCAAAGTGCCCTTTTATTTTTTCCAAGACATTCATCTAACTAGCTTTATGCCTTATCTCTAGAGTCACTAACTTTTATTTTTTTTGTTCTTATATAGGAGCAGAGATTCCCGTTTTTTTTTTTTCTTTTTTTTTTTAAAAGGATAATGCTTAGCTTCCATTATTTTTAAAACAAAAATATAATGAAAATAGTTTTTTCATAACAAATTTTATAATATTTTTAAAGTGGTCAATTAGATGTGACAAATTCAATTATTCATGAAATTGAAAAGAAAAAAAAAGGAATACACACACACACACACACACACACACACACACACACACACACACACACACATATATATATAAAGTATATTACAAAACAAAAATGAAAAACTTTTGTTATATGTTGAGAAAAGTAAATATTAAAAGCAAAAAAATGAGATTTTTTGTATAATTTTTTATAAGATAAAATGCAAAACTCCTCCTTTAAATTTCTCTAGAATTCATTTCATTCTTCTAACTTTCTTTTCTTTTATTTCAATTCTCTAAATTTCAAATTTATTTAATTGAAAACTTTCCATCAAATTTTGTTAATTTTTTTTAAATCTAGAAAATATTCTTCATCATTAATTCAATTGAATTTTTTTAATTTAAAAAATTTGAACAAAAAATCAAAAAAAAAAAAAAGGAAAATTAACCATAACATATAACAAAAGTTGATGGAAAATTCATAATTGAATAAACTTGAAAGTTAAAGGACTAAAATGAGAGAAAGCAAAATTAAAGGATTGAAATGAATTCCGGTGAAACATAGAAGGTAAGTTTTAAATTTTAGCCTTTTTTTTTAATATGAAGAGGGGCAATTCTATCGAAGTTATCAAAATAAGTGGAGAAATTAAAAAAGTTAAGGAGTTCACCCTTAGACAAAGCAAATATTCAATTCACATTCAAATTAGTATAACAAATTCAAGTAGTATTTTATTTTTTTTTTTTTTTCTTTTTATGAATATAGGCGTGCAAAGTTTTTAAGTACTTGACTATTCCCTCAAATATGGGTTAAGTAGGCTAAAGGGTTAAGGGGGAAGATTCCTAACCCTACATCTAAGGGTCTGTTTGGTTGGAGGGATGGAAAAGTGGGAAAATATAAAATGGGGAGAGAATAAAAAAGTAAGAGGATAGAAAAAATTTTGTTTTCTTTCATATATGTTTGGTTGGGAGGATGAAAAAGTGGAGAGGTGTAAAACTATGAAAAATGAAGTTGATATAAATTTACAATTATATCCCTATTGAATATAACAAAAGAAAACACAATTTTTTATACACTTATTTATTTAAAAAATTATATATGGACACTTCACTTTTTTTTTTCTTTCCATCCTCCCTGTTTCACCTCCAACCAAACGAGGCCTAAAAGCCTTTTTTTCAACCAAAAATCCGATCACAAGCATCTTCCAAACTTAGAATAAATACTCGCCATTAGCCCACAAAAAGGGGATCACGTTTTTCTCTTAGACTTGAAACTTTGACACAAAATCTCATTTAACTAACAAGAATATTTACGATTCCAAAGCCTAGGGGTGAAAGTACTAGTACAGAAGAACTTTCCCTCTTTTCCTCATTACCTCTCTTAGTTTGCTTTTCTTAGTATCAGTGGGTCGAAATTTTGGACCTGTGTATATTTTCTAAACTTTCTTGTATTTTAGTTTATTCTGATTTCTCTTTCCACAAAGCACCACTAGCCTTTGTTTGCTATACATTGTGAATTTCGGGCTTGACTCTCCACAAAGATTAAGCGCCCATTTGGGGTGCAATTATAAACCATTTTATTGCTTATTTTCCCTGCTATTTTATGGATCCCATGTGAGTCACAATAGGGGAGAGGGGATTTAAACTCCAAATGTCATGGACATAATAGGAAATGTTGTCAAAGTCGGAATCCTATATAGTATTATGGGAGGTTGGTGGACTCATGGTTAATAAGATCATACATTTTTTAGAAAAAAAAAAAAAAAAACACACTAGTAATGACTTTGTTTGTTAAATAATCACATAAATTATGAGTTCATTCATTAAAAAAAAAAAAGATTTGCATAAAAAAGATTTAATTCCTATTCCATCAATTGATGCATCTATCCTAACGAAACAAATAGTAAATTTGAATGCTTATTTTATAGTGACACACAATAGCTAAGTTCAAAAGAATACAATTATCTCATTTCTAACAACTATAGGGAATAAATTTGTAATTTAAAGTGAAATTTTTTTTTGATATTTTTAGTTTGCATAGAGGTATTTTCAACACTTCAACATTGTTTAAGGCCCAATGGATTATTTTCAACATAACATTTTTAGTTTACATAGAGGTATTTTACTCCTTCACAAATCAATGAATTTTACTACGAATAGAATTATTAATTATAATTAACTATAAATCTTTTATCATGTTTTTTGAGCTCGTTCATAGACATATTATTATGTTTGAGCTTAGCTCGTTTAATAGTCAAGCTTAAATTTGGCTTAATTTTGGTTTATTTGTTAAACAAATAAGCATAAATAAGAGAAAATGCAAGATTCTTTTTCCTAGTTACAATTTAAAAACAAAGTAAAAGAAATATATAGGAAGGATGTAATCTAAGTCTTAGGTTGTGTCAAGTTTGAATTGATAATTTTTTCAATTTGTCTGATCCAAAGCAACCCACCATATTTTTAAGTTTATTTTGTTACCCTTATTTTAGTTTTAAGTTTGATTTATTTTTTAGAATTGGTTTTGATGAATCTAGAAATTTGGAATATATTTAGGCATATTATGTGAATTATAATAATATAAATTGAAAAAAAGAGTGCTTAAATAGTTAATAGAATTCCAAACTTTACAAGAGATTAAACATATATAAGTATAACCACTTGACCTAATCCAACCAGAGCCATGTATGTTAATAAGAGATTAAATATATAAGTTTATTTAAATTTTTTTTACTATACCGCTAATTTTATCTGTGTATTCATATTTTTTTCTAGATAATTTTTTTTAATGTTCCATTTCATGAATATTTGAATTTAGGAGTCCCATCTCTTTTTTAAAAAGTTATTTTTGGAGGCTAAAGCATAATAATAATAGTAATAAATAAATAAATGAAATAACAAATGGTTGACATTCATTACCTTCGTATTTGCACCTGACACACATGTTGTAGCTGTGTAGGAAAGGGGGAAAAAATCTAAAGATAAGGATGAATGAAGAAACCAAAAGATGGGGGAGAGATAAAGAGAAAGATGGTAAAAATGGTTGAAAGGGTATTTAAGTAAAAGCATGCAACATTTATTGTTTTCTATGCCGGCTGACACACATCATTAAGGTGGTGGTGTTTTTCTTGATTTCCCAATTAAAATAGGGTTATTTTAGTAAAATCATGCTGACTAAATAGTGACCATGCATATTTAACGGGTGCTGAACAGCACCAGTTAATAAAAGCCTATATGTATATATGAGATGGGTTTAAGTTACAATCAATGTAACTCTTATAAACTTAAACCTTTTTTACACCATAAATTTCTAAGAGATCTAACGGTAAAAAAAAATCATTAAATACTATTATTTTTCAACTTATTACCTAATATGCTAGCATTCTTACTCTCATTATTTATTACTTTCTACCAAATAATATTTTCTTCAACACAATCAAACAAAAAAAAAAAAAAAAATGAAAAACATTCACATTTTCATTTGATTTCACAAAACTACGGTAACTACCCAAAACAAAAGTCAATAAATAGCTTTTAACTTGCTTCGTTAAAATAAATAAATAAAGGAGCTTAACAAAAAAAAAAAAAAACTTCAAATAGCCTATCATACACTAAACAATCAAACGTCCCATTTCATCGAAAGCAATTTTTCAAATAGGCTAGGAGCCTAGGATGAGAGATCAATGAATACTTGTTGATATTGTTGTCAGTTTAACAGCTGTTGATAAGATGTCTTGCATGACGACAAAAGAGATGATAGTGATGTTTATGGCTTTATGCTGATATATTGTTGGTCAAGAGTTATGTCCTCCCTAAGGGTCAGTTTTTGAGGCATACTCTAAGAAGGAATTAATTAATGCTGTTAATGACATAATTCAACATCTAGGATTTATCTTATGATTTTTGCAATCTTGCTTTTGTAAATTCCTAAATCACTAGCTATAGCAATACAAGGTGAATAATAATACATATAATTTTCCAGTAGTAACTTTGATCTTCAGGAAAAAATAAAAAGAAGATAAAATAAAAAAAAAACCTTGAAGATTCTCCTGGAGAAGTCAATTTAGTGAAGGAAGCAGGAACACGACACCCCCCTCCTCCCATGCCAAAAAATACAAGAAGTCAATTAAGTGAAGGAAGCAGGAACACGACACCACCCCTCCTCCTATGCCAAAAACACAACTGGTTCATTAGTGCTGAATTTTGACATATTCCGTGATGCAATCCATTTGTTATTTTTGGGGAAATCCTTTGTATAATTTCTGTATACTGGGGTTTCTATTTTCTAGTAAAATATTCATATTACTTAATAAAAAAAGGAAGAATAATTAAATACAGAGTTCTCTAATACTGTGTCGTATATATATGTGTCTTTGGATTTTTGTGCTGGAGCTGTCTCTTATTCGAAGAATGTTACTAATAATATGAATGCTTACTTTCTGTCTCTTATAATGCAGATATCAGATAAAGGGCCTCGAGAGGGTCGAGAGTGACCCTTATTGAGGAAAAAGTATACCATGTTTCGGTAATACCAACTCAGCATCTGTTTTGGTATTTCCTACCTAATAAATGAGTGACACCTATTTTAAAAAATCACATCAGACTATTCCAATAAATGATTAATTTATCTTCCCGATAGTATAGAAGATTGTGATTAATTTATTAAAGTAGTCTGATGTGGTTTTTTGAAACAGGTGTTACTCATTTATTGAGTAGGAAATATCAAAACAAATGTTGAGTTGATATTACCGAAACATAGTATACTTTCTCCATATTGAGGGTTGCAGAGATTTGCTTCTTAAATTATGTGCTTTATAAGATACTTGTGATGGTAGTTTTAACACTGAATACACTTGTGTATAGGTTGGTCCACGATTCTGCTTGAACCCTATCAAGATATTTGGTGGCAGCTTTGGAGGCCCAACCCTGTATGAGAATGAGAATCCATTTTTGGTATCACCAAATCAGGTATTCATTAATCTCCCATTTCATCAAAAATCAATTGTTTTTTTTTTTACTGAAAGAGGTAGATCAAAAAAACAATTGTGAAATCAATGAAAACGGGATTATTCTTCAATTTTTTTTTTCTTAGACTGTGCTGAAGAAAATATTATTTGGTGGAAAGAAATAAATAAGGAGAGAGAGAATGCTAGTATTGATTAAGTAATAAATTGGAAAACAATAGCATTTAATTGTATTTTTTTAATCGTTAGATCTCTTAGAAATCTATGGTGTAAAAAAGGTGTAAGTTTATAAGAGTTACAAATATGGTAGATCATTTATCCACGGTTAGGGTTGTAAACGAGCTAAGATTTGCTTAGTACTGAATGTTCAAGCTCGGGTGGACAACAAATATAAAATGTTCAAGTTTGGTTTGAGCTTGAACCAAGGGTACAAACTATGTTTGAGCTTGAACTTGTCAAAAGTTCTAAAGTTTGAATTTGGCTTGACTTTGATTGATTCATTAGTCAAGCCTAGCTTAAGATCTAATACAAGTATATTATCAAGTCCATATTAAGCATGTTATCAAGCCCATTTGGTTAGACATTTGGTCCCAACCTCCAATTTTTATCAAAGGTTTAGTAGGATATGAGTTTATTATTTAAGATCATATTAAAGTTATTACGAAGCCCATGAATTAGCCTAAGCTCGTTTTGTTTTTTATTTTATTTTATCAAACCCTATTATTTACGAGCTTGTTCATGAACATTTCTTTTTTTGCAAACTCAACTGATTTAATAAACAAGCCTAAAATGAAGGCTCAAGTTTGACTTGTTTATAACCAAATAAACATGAACGAGTTTTTTTTATCTAATCAAGCCTAAGCTATTTATGAATAGCATGGTTCATTTACAACCCTATGGACCACGGTTTATTGGAAGTTTGGAACTTTGTTGCATCACCCAATCGTAGTAGCAGTACTACCACCAGGTAACCACTAATATTACTTTAAACATTTGAGAGAAGAAAAAGATTATCTCATAAGATTTTGGGACTTGGGAGCATCATTAGCAACTGTGTTAAGATGGAGTGGAGAACTTGATTATTGTCAACATGTAACAGTGTGTTTGGTTGTAAATGAGGGGAAGAGAAAAGAAGAGGAGAGAAAGGAAAAAGATAAGAAAAGAAAATGCTTCCTTTTTACATGTTTGGAAAGAGTGAGGGAAGATAAAAGAAAAGAAAAGAATGTATTTAATTTAGATATATGTTTTTACCTAAATACCCAAAATAAAAACCAAAGTGTTTGTTTTGGTAATGGAAAAAATTGAGATTTTAGAAGTCATTAATAGTGGAGCCCCAAAAATTGCAAGCTTTTTACTTGTCTTTTTTCTCATTTCCACCCAATTTGGGTGGGTGAGAAAACTAGGCCCGGATGGATGCTCACTCCTTCCACTTTATCTTCATTTCTTTCCTACAATACCAACCAAGCAAGGGAAATTGTCATATTAGCCCAATTTCCTCTCTTTTTTCTTCTCATCCTCCTCCGTTTCCAAACAAAGCGGGGAGAGAAAAAAGTAATGCTATAGACACAATTTTTACAAGGTTGAATTGACACAATTTTATTAGTTCTCTAAGTTCATTATTGTTTCAACAAAATTTAATTAGATCAAATTTTCACATAATAATAACTGATGATGCTCAAAATATCCTCAGTAAGCTACATGGTTCTCTTGTTCGCGCTCGATGCAACCTGCAAGACACAAAGCAAGAAATACCTTAAAAGGGTACCGGTGTGGTACCGGCCAAGGACCTTTCGAAAGTTAAGTTAGAAGATGCTCGCAACCCTAGAGTGCCAGAGTTGGGGAATAGTATGCGTACCTTTTGTGTGAAAGCCTTTGGGGGGTTTTTATAGTAGTGTAGAACCGACCTTCCTTCCTTGTAGTAGAAGTCTTTTCCATATAGGACTTATCTTTGATTGGGCGGATATTACGGAATCCTCTTTATATTTGGATTCTATTCCCATTGGGATTCTACATACCTTAGTAATGCATGAGGTACAAGTTATTTATAAAATGGTGACACGTGTACCCGTCCACAAAGTTTCCGTTCACCATGGATCCGTCCACCCCAAGTATAAACATTAATATCCGTCAATAAAATTTAGGTCTGTTACCATAACGAATTTTACCCTCTTCAGCTGCCCCCTCGCCCTATGAGTCCGTGACCTCTCAGGAGACGGACTAATAGGGTGACAGTTTTATTTTTACATTGATATAGACCTGACCTAACACGCTAGCATACGGTAATTAACTTTGGGTAATTAATAATATAGGACACGTGTCATCTATTAATGGTTGTGTGCCAAGAACGAGGCGTCCCTTCGCCTTCCATGCTGTTCCCCTATATAAACTTAATTTCACCTTCCTCATTTCTCACCTTTCTCACAAATCATTCGATCAGAGTGCATCCGTTCACCTCGTCGAATATTCGATCTGTCACCCTTGCTTACCGGTCACAACTTCCTAGCTGCATATCTCCGAACGGTAAGTTTTTTTTTTTTTTTTTTTTTTTTTTTGTCCGTCAAATTTCTTTAGATTCGTCTGTCCGTCACGTGTAGGTGACAGATGTCTAGTGCATCAAGTAACCAATCGTTTTTCCGTGACGGAGCGGGCTACGACGAAGCACGACCGTCAGGTCAAAAAGAACTTGACATTCCAAGTGAAGAGAGGAGTTCATCTACTATTTCTTCTTCCTTTAGTAGTGAGGATAGGTCTGAGAGCAACCTTAGTGACGGCTTAGGTGGAAAGGCACCTCGGATTGAGTCCGTCATCGGTCTTGATGGGATGAGGAAGTTTTTATTACTTCCGATATGGACGGTGAATGATTTTACATCTTCAATTAAGGAGGCACATTTTAAAACCTTAAGGGATAAGTATCAGATACCCGACAATATACCCATCCGTCTACCTTTCAAATTTGAGAAGTGCTACTACGACGGGGTCACTGGTGTTGGGGTCTATGAACAAATGCTCAAAGCTGGACTAAGATTCTCCTTGAGCCCTCTTCACCGTCGACTCCTCTAATACCTAGGTTTGTCCGTCAACCAAGTTTCCCCAAATGTATGGAGAGTGTTTCTAGGTGTAGAGGTCCTATACAGGGTTATGTCTAAAGGGAAGAAAAAGTTGACGGTAGAGGAGTTCTTTCACTGTTACCATCCTGTAGAGATCACAGAGTCTAGAGGAATTTATAGCTTCGTGACGAGGAGTCTGTTGCTGCGTCTTATTTGTGATACCCCAGATTCCAACAGAGATTGGAAATTTAGGTATTTTTTTTATAGACGGTAATGAATGGATGTGTCAACCTGGTGACACAGATTTTATGCTAGTTAATACAACATGGGGCATATTGCCCCCGTCTGATAAGTGTCCGTTCATTTTTTGTTTTCTTATTATCTGCGTCATCGATTTCTAACCGTTTACTTCTTGCAGCTCAAGACCGTTCACAAGTTACTCTAGAAGAGTGGAGTTTTTTGGAGAAAATTTTTCAAAAAACGAAGTTAGAAGAACGGACTTGGGCCAAGTTGGTGAGTCTTGAAACCATTCATTGGCATTGTGACGGACCAGAGCCAACGGAAGCTGCCATTCAATACGAGAAGCAAGTCCGTCGACGTAAGTATACTAAAATTGTACTTAAGATAAACTTTGCTTCCACGCTTTAACTTTTATACCGTCCTCTTTTGTAGAAATGGACGAGGCCAAGAGGAGAGCATTCATCAAGCAGCAGGCTACTGCGAGAAAGAAAATTGGCCAGACGGGTAGGACGGATGTCTTAAAGCCGTCTGGAACAAAGAGAAAGCCTGCCTTAGAGACTGACCGTCAGTCAAAGAAGGCCAAAGTCGCAATTGAGACTGTCGTGGGTCTCCAGGCCGAAGCAAAGAAGACGATTCCTCACAAGCATGGGAAAGGAAAAGGTTTGATGACGGGTGGCCAGGTGCCTCCGGCAGAGAAGCCACTCGTCCTCCTTCGCGAGGACTCCAGTTACGCCCTGGAGAAGTTTTCGTCTCTATTGACGGCTGAAGATTACGAGGACCTGGGCAACCATGCCACGGAGGCTATGGGAAAGAAGGGTCTCTTCAACCTCGCATAGGTGAAAATTTTGTCCGTCGTCATTTAAATTCTTTTTGTATCATCATCTTTTGTTTAACTTTTTCTCTTCTAGGTCGTGGTCATGATGAAAGGTCTGATGGACCGTTGTGTTCATCATGAGACGACTTTGGGCCGTATAAGGGCTAAAGTTGCAGAGATGGAGGATGAGTTAGCTCAATTTCAAGCTTGGAAAGTAGTCATAGAGAAGAAGCTAGCCTTGTCGGAGCAAGAAAGGGGTGAGTTGGAAAAACAAACGGGGGTGCTACAAAAAGTTCTTAAAGATAAGGAGAACGAAATTGAATCTGTCAAGGATCAACTCCGTCAAGCCAAGGAGGATGCTGTGAAAGAGTATCGTGACTCCGAGGCATATTTGAAGGAGTTGGGCGACACCTTTGCTAACGGGTTTGATGACGCTCTCCGTCAGGTGAAAGCTTTGCATCCTGAGCTAGACCTGTCTCAAGTAAGCATTGATGAAGCTCAAGCCCAAACATCTGTCCTTCCTGCTGCTTCAGAGAGCACCAAACGTTTATTTGCTGAGGATCGTGATGTTGTGGGTGACAAGATTCATGATGATGAAGCTGAGACTGCTGGTCAGGTTCAAGCCCGTGCAGAGGATACTGAAGTTGACGTGAAATCTAAAGATCCCCCCGTCTAGTAGTTTTAATCCTTTATTTTTGACTTGTAAAAGTTTAATTTTGTACCGTCATGAACAATATGCCTTTGGTGGCATTTTTATTCAAGTACTTTGATTGTTTCAACTTTATTCTGAATTCGTTTATATATATTTTTAGACGGTATTTGAGCTCGTTCTTTTAGTTGTACCTGTTATGCATTCTTAATGTATCCGTCTTTGTAGGTACTTGACAATATTTTTGAATTTAATTGACGTATCCGTCTTCTTGAGGATTTTTTGATGTTTACAACCTCGTGGGATGTATCCGTCCTCTTAAGGATATTAATTATTATATCGTCTTGATATATCCGTCCTTTAAAGGATTGGTAACTTTTATTTTCTCTTGGGATGTATCCGTCCTCTTAAGGACTTAGTAATTTTTACATCCTCTTGGGATGTTTCCATCCTCTTAAGGACTTGATAATTTTTACATCCTCTTAGGATGATTCCGTCCTCTTAAGGACTTGGTAATTTTTACATCCTCTAGGGATGTTTCCGTCCTTTTAAGAACGATAACTTTAACATCCTCTTGGGATGTATCCATCCTCTTAAGGACTAATTTTTACATCCTCTTGGGATGTATCCGTCCTCTTAAGGACTAATTTTTACATCCTCTTGGGATGTATCCATCCTTTTATGGAATATAATATTTACAGCTGAAGGGATGTATCCGTCCTTTTAAGGACTCAACGGTTTTACACCTCCTGAGGTGCATCCGTACATTATAAAGGCATTGTAATCAAAGTAGAAATATATGTCTAAATAAACTCCTCATGCATAAGTAGAAACCTTACTTTTGGGCTTAAAAAGTATTGTAGCAAAAAATTAAATAATTCTTAAATGACTGTTGAATTAAAAAACTATGAAAAACTAGGAAAAAATGGAACCTCGTTCTCCGCTTTCTCTTCTACTGGTAGTACTTCTTGAGGTGTTCAGTGTTCCATGGGTGAAGCAATCTTTGTCTGTCCAGGGTCTCCAAGTGGTAGGTGCCTTTTCTCACCCATGAGGTAACACTGTAGGGGCCTTCCCAATTTGGACCAAGCTTACCTTGAGTTGGATCCCTAGTATTACCTATCACCTTTCTTAAGACGAGGTCCCCAACCTTGAAGTCTTTGTGTTTGATTTTGGAGTTGTAGTACTTGGCCATGAGATCCTGATATCTTGCAAGCCTTTGTTCAGCTGTTGCTCTGGCTTCGTCTATTAGGTCGAGCTGGAGACGAATCGCCTCGTTGTTACTTCCTTCATCGTAGTTATTCACTCTATAACTAGTGAGTCCGGTTTTTGCTGGGAATACTGCTTCGCTTCCATATGCCAAATGGAACGGTGTTTCGCCTGTAGGTATCCTCGCTGTCGTCCTGTACGCCCATAGCACGCTAGGAAGTTCCTCTGGCCATATACCCTTTGCCCCCTTGAGCCGAGTTTTGATGATCTTCAGCAAGGATTGGTTTGTGACTTCAACTTGACCATTGGCTTGAGGGTGTGCGGGAGTTGAATAATGGTTCTTGATCCTAAGTTTCGAACAAAAGTTTCTAAGAGAGTTATTGTCGAACTGCTTCCCGTTATCTGAGACCAGAACTCTAGGTATGTCGTACCTGCAAATGATATTCTTCCATACAAAGTTGCGCACATTTGTTTCTGTGATCGTAGCCAGTGTTTCTACTTCTACCCACTTAGTGAAGTAGTCGATGCTGACAACTAGAAACTTCAACTGTCTGGCTGCAGTGGGAAAAGGGCCCATTATATCTAAACCCCATTGGGCGAACGGCCACGGGGCCGTCATTGGTGTGAGCTCCTCCGTTGGTTGTCTTATGGAATTGTCAAATCTCTAGCATTTGTCGCAAGTCCTGACGTATGCTTGGGCATCCTTTTGCATGGTAGGCCAGTAGTACCCAGCTCGGATTAACTTGTGAACCAACAACCGCGACCCTGAGTGGTTCCCGCAGACTCCTTCATGTACTTCTCTCATTACGTAATCTGTTTCCTCGGGACTTAGGCATCTTAAGTACTGGCGTGAAAATCCTCTTTTGTATAAGACACCGTTAATCAATATGAACCGGGCCGCTTGAACCTTCAGCTTCCTAGCGGCTTCTTTGACATCAGGTAGCATGCATTCCTTCAAGTAGGCAACTATTGATGTGGTCCAATTTCTTTTAGAGCCTACTTCCTGCACGTCGATGTTATCAATAATAGGTGAAAGTTGAACAAAAGAAAGTACCTTATCTGGGACGATCATGTAATCTGTCGACACGGCCTTAGTTAGTCGATCGGCCTGTTCATTTTCCCTTCTTTCACGTTCTGTATCTTACCCATTGTACACAGTGACCGCAAATCAGTGTCTTATTTTGACTGACTGAACTAGCTTCCAGACTGGGCCAACCGGTGACTTGCAATAATTGCACAAGATAAGACATTAAAGGAGATATTATTTTCTCACATGTGACAGCAAATAGATTTCCCCGCTGATGAGGTTACTAAAAAAATCTATATACTAATATCATAATGTAGTAATGCTACTCATATTTCCTATAAAATGGCATGGAGCCTAAAGGTATCATCACAACTCACAAGCCCTTTAAATTTGATTCCAAAAGTTCTCTGCAAAAAAAAAAAAAATTTGATTCCATATAAAAAATACATAGATTAACTTGCAAGTGATATGGGTTCAGTTCGAGCTACAAAGCCCCATGCAGTATGTGTTCCATTCCCAGCACAAGGCCATGTAACACCCTTGATGCGATTAGCCAAGCTCCTACACTCAAGGGGCTTCCATATAACCTTTGTAAACACTGAGTTCAACCACAGACGCTTAATCCGATCCAAAGGGCTTGACTACATAAAGGGGCTACCTGATTTCCAGTTTGAAACAATACCAGATGGGTTGCCACCATCGGACCGTGATGCAACTCAACATGTTCCAAGCATAATGGATGCTACCAGAAAGAACTGTTTGGCCCCTTTCAAAGAGCTAGTGCTTAAGCTCAACTCATCCTCTGAAGTGCCTTTGGTTACTTGCATAGTTTCTGATGGCATCATGAGTTTTGCTATTAAAGCTGGAAAAGAATTAGGCATCCCAGAGGTTCAGTTTTGGACTGCCTCAGCTTGTGGCTTCATGGCATATCTCAACTTCACTGAACTCATCAAGAGAGGCATTCTTCCATTCAAAGGTACTTTGAGCAATTTTTTTTTGTTTTTGTTAGAATAACTGTTAAAGGTTAGATTCATATTTTTCTAACCACACCAATAGTATTCAGATGATTATAAGAAACTTTATTAATTGAACTGTAACTCAGATGGTATTATGGGGTTGCTGAGTATATCTACCACTTACCACTCTAAGCTTAAATGGCTAAATGAGTATATACTAAGTCCCCCTATTCATAAGTTTCTCAATTACTCTGTTTTTGTCAAGTGCAAAGTAAGTAGCCATCCAGCTTGAAGTTGTTCATAAGACTTTAATTAAGAATTTTAATCATGGAAAATATTGGTGAGTTTGCAATTGCCAATCGAGACTGAGATCTCAACCAATATTTTCCCATAATTAATTAATAATAATTTTTTATTATATTTTAAAAAATAAGACTTAGATATAATATTTAAATGCTCTTACTTTGGTTCTCATTATAATATTTAATTGAATGTTATTTACCATTTGATCAATAAACTCATATTTTATACATTATTTTAAATTAAAAAAAAATTCAATTTAAACAATTGATTGATGACATGACTATTAATTTTTAATCATCTTGAAATTTTACAAGCATAAAAAATATATGAAGATAGCTTAATCTAACAGTAAATTTGTCAAAATTCACATTCAATTAAAAAATATTGAGTGCTGTAATATTATTATCCATTTTATAATTAAGATTAATAGTATGGATCTAAAAATATAACCAATTCAACGTCTTTTTGACAATTTTAAATGACATACCATCGCGCACCTTTAGTGCGGTGATCACTCTACAAGTATAAGTGCTTGTGGGATGTGGAGGGTAAGGGCTGAGGTTCAAGTCTTTAGGAGGAAATTTCACACACACATATACACTTAGATTAAGTCTTTAGGAGGAAATTTCACACACACATATACACTTAGATTAAGTTAGAGTAAAAATTCTATTTTATATAAAATAAAAAATAAAAAATTTAAATGACATAACACTATATACGTTATTAAATCCATAAAGTATAATGTTAATGGGGGAAATAAACACTCTCAATTTTAAGTTGAATTTTTGAACCCTCATCACATGTCGATTGATATTTCTCTTTGCCAAAAACAACTAAGTCCCTTTTCTCTCAATCTCGAATCTTGATTTGGCGGGGTGTCATTGCCGATCATCTCACGAAATCAATAGATCTAAAACGTGTAGCTTTGTGGTTTGTCAAATACTTAAGTTTTAAATTTCTTTCTAGTTAAAGTTCTTTATCTCAAAAGTTCTACAACAAAATCCTACGACTAAAACTCGACTTCCTACAACAAAATCAAACAAACTTATGATTTTTTTTAATGGAATTTTAAATGCCGACAAAGTTTCACGTGGGGATTGATATATTTCATGAACATATATAACTCCTTTTATAAGTGGAAAAATTATCTTATAAAATTGCTTTTTTTGTTTTGTTTTAATAATTAAATAACATGGGGTCTCGTAAGAGCATTCCCATCAAAGTTTTTAAAAATTTTAGCATTTAACATCCCAAAAAACCATTTTATCAATTTTAACAACTCATTTTACAATACACTCAATATCAAAAGTTCTATTTTTTTACCTTTTCCTTTAAAATTATATAAACTACTCATTATAATAATAAAACACAACTACACAAACCACCTTTTCCATTATAAGCATTAAAATAATAATATTTTTTTTAAGATTGGAGCTACAATGAACTTTCAAAGATGAAAGCTCATTGTAGCCCAGTTGCTATTTATTTATTTATTTATTTTTTTAAGTTTAGCATGTTTGTTGTAACTTGCTTTTTGGTACTTTTTACAAACTTGATATTAAAATTTAGTATTTATAACATTTAACATTCTTAATGAGAATGCTCCAAAGGTGTGAAATCAATCAAATATAGGAGTGGTGTACTGTTCCATAAGAGAGATATTTTCTCCTATCCAAGGGTCGGAGTAATTTTTCCTTGTATGGATACTAAATACTTCTCATAACTTTTTTTTTTTGGCAAAATATCTACACAAGTTTTTTTTTTTTTTTGATAAAACTTCACTACTTGTTAGGTCAAAGTCAAGTTGGCAAAATTGGAAATAATATCATGTTGGCAATCTGGTGGTGATATTACATATATTGGATATTTATATCTACCCTTTCATATGGGGTGAGTTCCGCCCCATATAAGAGAGTGTATACATGCATATATCGGAAAGATGTGAGACTCCCCCCATATAAGAGGGTGGATGTACGCATGAATCAGATACGTGTGGCATCCACCCCATGTAGGATACATGATGCTATATTTTCTTCTATTCATGGGATAAATAATGTATAAAGTTACTCTATTTTCTCTTTATTTACTAGAACTGTCGGCCCTAGACATTTTGGGGGCCTTAGGCGAGAAAATGGGGCCTTTTTTATATTTATATATTAATTAAATTAATATTTTCATATTATAATATATTTCATTTAAAATCTATTGTTCTTACCTTTTTTCGATGCAAATTAACTAATTAAATTTTTGTATTCAAGTTCTTTTAACATTTCCTTTTTAATCGATAAAATAACTAATCCACTTAATTTTTCTTGAGACATTGTTAATGTTAGATATGATTTTATTAATTTTAATTTTGAAAACTTCTTTTTACAGAAGCAACTATAACATGTATTGTTAGGAAAATTCTATAAGCAATGCATGTATTTGAAAAATGAATCTAATCTTTTTATATAATTTAGTATGTCAATTAGAGTATATTCTTTTATTTGTAGATTTCTTTTAAAACTTTTAACTCTAAAAATAAATCCAAACCATCAATATCATAATAAACATCATGTTTGAGAAAAGATTTAAGATTAAGACAGTATTTTTACAAACTATCATCATCTAGTGATTTCAATTTAGTGAAGTTAAACTAAATGCATATTTTTTAGTAGACATATCTAATCAAACAATATATTTATAATGATTGGAATAAAAAATAATTTTCAAGTGTAAAGCAATAGAACTTGATATATATAAAAATACTATTATAGTTTCACCGAAAATAACAAGTATCTAGTAATTTCAATATGCATAAATACATATTCATCATATTACCTATAACACAATATATATATATATATATATATATATATATATTTATACATCCCGGCCAGAAGTACAAGTGTACAACTCTACCCACAGCCACACAAGTCTTATTAGATAAGACTCCACCCACAAAAGAAACAAAATGGATCCTATTACCTATAACCAAAAAAAAAAAAAAAAAACCCGCAAGATTAAAAAAAAAAAAAACTTCAATGCCCAGCGGGCCCCCGTTAGAACTCAAGTAGGCTTATTATAATTTATTTTTTAAGATGAAAAATTAAGATGAAATTGTAATACCTCAAATTGTGCTTATTTGATTGGATTTGATTGTTTAAGCGTGAGTTATACAAGCATGGGTTGAGTTCCACATCAAGTGTACACTAGGTGGATCTTAGGTTTATAAGTGATTACAAAGATTTCCAATCATAATTTGAATAGTCCTTTTGGGGTGTAAACAAAGAAATAATTAGCACTTTTTTCGAGTCGTTTACAAACTATATTAGAACAAACTTGATATAACACTATGTGTGTGTGTTGTGTGGGCATGTACAAAGTCCCACATTAGATGTTTACTAAAGTGAATTTTAGGTTTATAAGTGATTATGAGGAGTGCCAATTGCAACTTGACTAATTATTTTGGAGTATAAGCACAGACATAACTAGTGCTTTCTTTGGGTCATTACAAAAAATTTAAAACGTTTATTGTATATAAACTATATAAATTTGGAAGAAAAAAATATGTAAAAGAGAGGGAGGGTTTGGAGTACGGGTTAAGGAGCCAAGGGAGGATGATGACAAATTTTAAATATGCATTATTAAAAAAATTTAAAATATTCAAATAAGGAGGAGGGTCTGGCGTTAGGCTTAGCAATTGGCCCCCCTTGGTCCAAGCGTTGATCTGTCCTTGTCTAGAGTAATGCTATAGACAACATTTTTCAATACTACATAAACAACATTTTCAATATTGCTAAGTTGAGAAGTGATTTTTGATTTTCATATAGGCTCACTGTTGTCATCATTTTATTATCAATCGTTAACAACTTATTACAGATGAAAGCTTCAAAAGTGATGGAACACTTGACAAAGCAATCAATTGGATCCCGGGAATGAAAAACATCCGGCTCAAGGACCTCCCTAGCTTTATGAGAGTCACTGACATAACTGAAACAATGTTTGATTTTATGGGATCAGAAGCACAAAATTGCCTAAATTCTTCCACGATCATCTTCAACACATTTGAGGAGTTTGAACATGAAGTCTTAGAAGTCATTTCAGCCAAATTCCCTCATGTTTACACTGTAGGCCCGCTTCACTTGCTAGATCGGCATGTACCTGAGAGCCAATTCATGTCTGAAGGTTCAAGCTTATGGAAAGAAGACTCTAAATGTCTCCAATGGCTTGATAAAAGGGAACTCAACTCAGTTGTGTACGTAAATTATGGAAGCATAACTGTGATGTCAGACCAACACTTGAAAGAGTTTGCATGGGGTCTTGCGAATAGCAAGCACACATTTTTGTGGATAATTAGGCCTGATGTGGTAATGGGAGATTCGGCAATCTTGCCTGAAGAATTTTTTGAGGAGACTAAGGACAGGGGATTGCTAACAAGTTGGTGCCCCCAGGATAAAGTGCTAGCACACCCATCCATAGGGGTTTTCCTAACACATTGTGGTTGGAATTCTACATTAGAAAGTGTATCTGCTGGCGTGCCTATTATTTGTTGGCCCTTCTTTGCCGAGCAACAAACAAATTGTCGGTATGCTTATACCACTTGGGAGATTGGTGTGGAGGTTAACGAGGATGTTAAACGTCATGAGATTGAAGCACTTGTTAAGGAAATGATGGAAGGGGAAAAGGGTAAGGCCATGAGGCAAAAAGCTAGGGAATGGAAGAAGAAAGCAATGGAAGCAACTGATTTTGAAGGATCATCATATAAGAATTTTGAAAGATTTATTAAGGAGGCTCTCCTCGTTGGTGAGTGAAGAGTCAAACTGTCTTGTGAGAAAGCTATACTATTGTGCTAACATCTCTATTCATATCATCATATCATATTTCCCCATTAGTGTGGTAGAATAAAACATGAGTTCAGCTTGTTAATATTTTACTAGTAAATTGCCTATGTGATACATAGATAATGTTTTAATATTTTATGTAAGATGGTTCTAAAGAACATTGTATATGTATTATAACATAATTGTTATAGAACTTTGTTAGTAATGAGTTCATCATAAGAAGTAACAATTATAAATTGCACACATATCCATTATAATTATTCAATTCAAGTAATGAGAAATTTAAAGCAAATATTTTAGAGAAATATTGTAGAATAAAAGTTGATATGAAAAATGTCTTTCTTTTTCTCCTTAATTCTAAAATAAAATACACATGTCAAACACACACAATCAATCATATCTTTTATAAAACCCACAAGCTCACAACATTACCTTAACATCAAAATCCTTATTGCCGCTATCACTAAATATAAAATGTAAGTCCCCTTTCTTGGTTGTAGCTAACTCATACAGAATAGGATTAGACGAGACAATATTGTTGGAGTTAGGTAGATGTCATTGAAAAATTGAAAGTAAATGACATCGTTTTTGGTTTGCGTATTTTTGACATGGGATAACATGAAAAGCTATATATATATATATATATATATATATATAGATATATATAAAGGAGTAGAAGTGCAAAAGGTAAAAATGGTAAATTGAAATGCAAAGAATTTTGTGTATGTGTGAAGGAGGAAAAATCTTAAAACGTTGAATCAAAAGAAATAAAGATTATTTATTTTTTAATATGAAAGTCTTGAAATATTGAACGAAATAAAATAAAAAGTTAATATTTAATTTTTTTTTATCTCTTATGTGGCACTTAAGAATATTTCAATTCTTTTTGCAAAGAATGCGCTACTTAACAGAGCCTCATGCTCTCTCACTTGAGGTCTCTACTTATATATATGTATATATATATATATATATATATATAAATATTGATTATGTAATTTTTTAAAGATTATAATTTAAGGTTTTATTTCCTTGATTTTAGATGTTTTCATAAATCTTTTATGGTATTGTTAATCACAATTGTTTAGTAATAAAATTAAATAAATAAATTCTATAGTGTTTAAAAAGTAAATCCAAACTTCAAATATATAGTAAATAAAATTGCAATTAGTTTATTTACTTTCGCCTATTGATTTAAAATTCTTGTAGATAAGAAGGTTTATATATAAATATAAATATAAATATAAATATATATATATATATATATTATTTTATGGATTTAAGAATATGTGACTAGTTACAATAATTTATGACTTGTCTTCACCAAAAACTTCCTATAAAGAGTGGGATTGAATATCCACGCATAGGAGAAAAGAGATGAAAAAACAAATCCCTCAAAAATAAAAATAAGAACAGAATTATTTGTCAATCGATATTAGTGAAGTTGGTAAGTAAATATAGAATGAATGTCATAGCCTTTATTTGTCAATCGATATTAGTGAAGTTGTTATAATTTGGGGTCTTCCTTAGGCTGGGCTTTGTTTATTTGTTTTTTTTTTTTTTTTGTTTATTTGTTTATTTGTTTATTTGTTTTTTTTTTTGTTTTTTGTTTTTTTTTTTAAGTTTAATCCATGTTAGGTGGCATTTGAATTGACAAAAAAATTATTTTTTATTTTTGCACTTAGCCACATTAGCATTTTTATCATTCACTTAATGGTTATGAGTAATTTGACACAATACCAAAAGATTGTGGATTAAATTGACACATTTGAAATGTTAAAAACTAGATTAAAAAACACAGAAAAGGTCAAAGACTAAATTCATAGTTTACCCTATCGTTTATGTATCAAGTACTATTGGAAACAACTCCTGTAGCTCTAGAGATGGTAAAGTATTTGCATCAATGCTTGCAAAAAATTTCTATCTATTTTAACATGAAAACCTATGTTTTCTATTTTACATAACCAATTTTCAAAAACATTTGTATATTCCATTGTCTATTTTATTCAAATACTATTTCTTCATCTAATAATTTACTAATTGTGGGGACTAGGGCCCAAAATAGTATATTGGGCCTTGAGCCTTGGCCGAGGACGTTGGTTGGTCCAAGAGCGAATAAGCGAATGAGGACGTACTCAACTCAGAAACCTATGAGTAGGTTGCGAACGGAAAGGTTGAGGAAGGTGGTCCGAGGATGAGTGTATTCTCGGATGAAAAAGCACAGATCGAATGCATGTCCTATCGATCAAAGTGACCTTCCAAAAAATTCCATTGATAAGGAAGTGCATCATGAACGTTCAAAAGGGGTGGAAGTTAGGAAATATCAAGAGAAAAGCTGTTACTATCGCATTGAATGCTCTGTAGCTAACTTTTTTGCTGCATTTATGTGGAGAAGACCCTTGAACAATACTACCTTGGCTACCCCAACTCACAGAAGACTAAGAAGGGTGTTTGATGGGACAAGTACTCAAGTTATACTCCAGATGATCAACAAGTGAAAGGCAGAGATCAATTAAGGGGAGGTATATAATGTAAAGAACCCCTGGGGAGAAGAGGAGGGAGAACCATTGTAGCTATCTGGAACTCAATTTTTAATCAATTTGTGAATCAATATACATGAACTAGTCTTCTCGGATTGAGCCGAGGATGATTTTCTTTGAATAAACCCACTACACTTGCACTCTAACTCATTAAAGCCTAATTTTCTTACCCACTCTCTATAAATTCATTGTTTTGGGCTTTTTGGGCCTAAGTCCATCCCTCTCGTGGCCTAGGAATTCAAATTGTGTCCTTACACTAATATTTTGACAAATCATTTCTTTCACTCTTATCTCTATTCTAAAATCAGAACACCACCACCAACCACGATTCCTATCCTCTGAACAATGTTTCTCTTCAAAATTTTCATACAAATCTTTTTTGGGTGTGAATTTTGAAAATCTAACTATTGAATTTAAAGTTCTTTATGCTCTTAGCATGCATATCAAATTTTGTTCAAATCGGACGCTATTTACAATTCGATCAATAAACTTATTTTTTATACACAATTTTAGATCACAAAAACTTGAAAGTTTAACATTTTTTTGAGATAAAGCAATTAATCTTTGATCTTCTTAAAATTTTGCAAGCATGAATGATATTATAAGAAAATGCAATCAAACGATTAGATTTTTAAAATTCACATTTGATATAGAGATATATGAGGAGCTTGTAGGGTTTCTTTTCAAACTAATTTGAAGAGAAACTTTGTTCCTCTTCCTCAACCATAAACCCCACCCATATACTCAAATTTTCAAGCCAAACAGAAAATGCCACAAACAAAATCCCAACTGCTACCACCACCCTCAACCACCTTGGTGCCACCACAAACCCCTCATACCACGTCACATCACAACACCAATTTCATCCTAACCACCACCGAAAACCATTATAGTTGTCACCTAACAAAACCCCACTACCCAGAACCTAAGCCACCAAAAAAATCCATCCATAAGCCCACAAATCTTAACTCGACAGAAAAGAACCCAAGATCTGGTGAATCTAAGACCCAAATCGCCATGCCATTGCTAGCACTACCCCAGAATCTAGCTAATCTGTCTTGGTCGAGATCACGTTAGAGATCCCCAAATCGTGTTGTTGCAAGGATCTCAAGTGAGAACTAGAGGAAAAGATTGAAGAAATAGAAACTTGAAGATGTCGTATTTTGTTTGACCCCGCTTTGCTTTCCGAAATGTCAATTTGAGCTTTAAGATCCAAGAAATTACGTTTCTAACATGGAAAAAGAATGAATTACATGAAATAAATTTATTTTTCCCAATTAGATGTTGGATAAATTATTTCAATGGTTCGAGAGCCCAAAATCCCAAAATTACCTCATCATTTCAACTAAGTTTTATTGAGTTTGACTAAGCTATTCGACATTCAAATTAGCTAGAAATTCATCCAACCTCCAAATTCCACTTTACTTCGACCTAATCAACATTTCAAACCATTTGGGCAATTTTAACTGAGTTTAACCAACCCTAATCAAGGTTTAATCAAGATTTGATCAAAATTCCAACCATCCAATTGTAATAAATTTGTGCTCATGTTAAAGATCATGAAATTCTCTTTGAAATGATAGTTCAAGGGCCTAGATTGTAGTTGAAACAAAAAAAAGATATTGCAAAAACATTCAATCTTTGATATTAAAAACAAACAATCATTTTCATAACGTTTGATTAAAATTTAATCTTAGTTAAATTATAATCAAATGACCACAAATTGGCTCAAGTGAGGAGTCATTGGTAAGATCTCATGGTGTACTTCAATTTAGCATGGATTGCAAAACCCCCCCCACTTGAATAAAGAAAATTTACAAAAACTGGAAACTTTATGCAAAATCAAGATTTTATCACTATTTTCCAAAGCCACCAACTTGCAAAATTAGAGGAATGGGACAGCAAAACAAACATCTTTAGAAGATAGGCATCATAATTCTTCCAACTACACCTTAATTGGCGAAAAAGGAGGTCAGCAAGACCATAAAGTATGTTCACAAGTTTTTTTTTTTCCTTGAGTCAAAAACTATATATTTTTTGGGGCATCTTTGCACAAATAACTATATCGTTTCAGCCATAATTTCAGCCATAATTTATGCAAAAAGCCCTAACTTTATTGAATTAGGATCAATTATGTATGTCATAGAACAAATGGCTTGACAATATCATTTTTGGATTGAGAGATATCGTAAGCACAAGATAGGCCAAAAATTAGCTTTGCAAATTTTTGCACTGAAACCACCCTTCTTCCAAGTGGAATATCTTTGTGACTGCTGCTCTGAATTGAAAAAAGCCGGAACATTTAGAAAGTAGAGTGCAAGAACTTTCTAAGGACAGTAAGAGCACAAAAATCCAAGCTCTAGAATACCTCCAAACAGTTGCTCAAAGATAGGATCCGAAAGAGGAGAAAAATGTAGAAGCTTGCAGAAAAATGAAATGACCAGCAGACCAAGCCCTACCACACGGCTGGCTCATGGTAGGGTTGAGCCTAATGACCATCCCATTTCCCTTTAAAGATTTCCCCCATTTATTTGATCATCAATCTTTACCCATCATTAAATATCATCTTTTTTTTTTTTTTTTTACCAGTTTGAACCAAGTCCTAGGAGTCCAAATCCTTTTTCCTAAAATTTCCAGCAATAAATTAAGGAGACTTTAGCCTTCTAATCACCCCTAAAGTAACCCTCTTAACCCCTCTTATTGCTTTATTAGTCTAGATTTCCATTTAAGCAAATAAATTTCATATTTTGCTTTATGTATGTTATGTTTATATATTAATGCTTATATAATTTATGTGAGTAATATATTATCTCTATGCTTTTAAGCTTACATTAATGTTGTTAGGTTCTAAGACTTTAGGAACTAAATATATTAGAACTACAATTTATAATGTGTTGGTAAACCATGATCAAAACATAGAGTCTAAGTTTAGGCTGCTCAAAGTGTGTTTGTTTGTAAAATTGGAATCGAGTGATTGCAGAATTTATTGGACTAAATCTGTAAGGCTCGATCGATCGAAAATTAGACTCGATCGATTGAATCTCGTGTAGATTTATTTTTTTGCAGAATTTCCAATTCAGCCCAAGCTCATATGACGTGTAGGGTTTTTTGTTTTACTCCATGTATAAAAGGAAAAATCCTAGCTATGTTTTAGAAGTCTTTGATATGCTGTGTGTTGAATCTTTTATGAGATCTAAAGGTGTTTACCTTCATACACACTTAGGGTTATCAAGATTAAGATTCATGTCAAGAACTTGGTGATCGCTTCAGTTGCTGCATAAAGAATTTAAAGAAGACCTGAAACCTTTAAGTGGAGTCTCAAAGTCACAAGTGGGAGTACTTGTGGTTGTTGTAGATCAAGAAAAGAAGTAGTCCGTGAACTCGGAGTTATCATGTGATCATGGTAGTAAGTTTTCTACTCGAGGTAGTAATAGGATGTTAGTGGTTTAAGTTCTATTGTAAAAACTTCAATTCTTTCATAGTAGATCTATTTTATCTTGAGGATGGTTAGGTTAAATCCTCCCTAGGTTTTTTACCGGTTTGGCTTTCTTGGGTTATCATATCATTGTGTTTTTTATATTTTTGCATCATTTACATGATATGATTTTCTTGTGTTAACCTAAATCTGAATAATTTATCTAAATAATCACTTGGCTAAATAACTAGGTTAAACAACTTGTGTTTTAAGGGGTCTAAAAATGTACAAATGTATAGTAACTACATGATTTGCTCTTATATTATTGCTTTCATATGGCTATATTCTCACATACACCTTTATCGCATCAAAAGAAAAAGGAGGATTCAACTCCATCAAAACAGCAAAGCTAAGAACATTTATCACATGCCTAGCTAGACAATGAGCTAACTTATTACTTTCTCTTCTAGTATGAGAGTAAAGTAATTTAATAAAAGATCTAGAAAAAAACTTAACATCACCTTGATGTACACAATCATATATTGATAGATCCATGGGTATAAAGTTTTAATCAAGTTGTGGATCTACGCTTTTTTGAATAACTTTATCCATATTGATATTTATATACTTTTAGTTTATATATCCATGTTTTATGTGTTTAAATATCGAAATCACCTATGATTTATGTATTTGAGTCCTTTGATCTTGATATTCATATGTTTATAGCTATATGGATATTGAACTAATGTTACAAAGTAAATGAATGTATGATTTTTATCTCCTTTCCACACATATATATATATATATATATATTTTTTTTTTTTTGTTTGAACTTCTATAATCCTTAAATGATTTCTCATGGGTGGAAGTGTTAATGATGCTAGCTTTTTAACTACCAAAGAATAAAAGGCTTGATCCAAAGAAGCTCTCTAAAAAAAAAACAGTGTTTTCAAAAGGCTTTTATTAAATTTTTTTACAAAATGCTTTCCAAAATAGCTTCCTAAATCTTTGCTTTAATTATTTTTTTTCAAAAAGGTTGTTCAAGTTGATTTCTAAAACTTAAAAAAATTATTTTAAAAACTAAATCATTTGATAGGTGTACTTTCTAAATTAAGTCTCAAGAGCCCTTAATTTTGGATTTCTTAAAAAAAAAAAAGACTTTAAAAAGCCATGAAATTTAATCATCAAAAGAATTTTTACAACAAAAACCCATGGAAATGTATGTTTTTTTAAAACCCATTTTTCAAAAAGTCTTCAGATTTAATAATGACAACGATTCTCTTAAGTAAATGAAACATTACCTTCCAAAAAATATTAGTCCTCCTTTAAGGTTTTAAGTTTTTCCACCAAAATCCGTTTTCTTCAAAAACTCATGAGAGAGTCCCTTTTCAAAATATCCTTTTCCTCAAAAACTCATGAGTGTTCTATGACGCAATCTGCTTGAGATAATATGTACCATCTTCCAGCCAGTTCGGCATAGATTTTTCATAGATAAAAGCCATCAATATAACAATGTAAGCAATATATGCATATTATAAGGTGTTCACTGCACTCAACAAGCTACGGTAAAAAAGGTTGACTGAAATTTTAGCATCGGTGCAGTGAACACTTGAACAATGATTCTGTCACACGTGGTACTTACGCTGAAGTAGCATGTATATGTGAAGAACACGTGTGTTGCAAGCACCAATATAAAATAGCGATTAATATTCCAATTTCCAAACTAGAACGATTTTGTCTGACTGTTTTAGCTTCTTGGAAGATGGAACCAGGGCGGCTCATGATAGTTTGAGGCCTAATGCGAAAATTTTAAAGGAGCTTTTTTATATTTCACTTAAATAATATTTAGTTTATTTTTTATTATGTGTATTTTATTTCAAATTATTATTAATTCTTACTTATTATATAGGTTTTACAAACTGGCATATTACCAATAAAAAAAAGTTATTCAAATATTCATTTATTATATTGTTTAAGTGACACCGATCATATTCATGTCACATCAGTTTGTAAGTTTTTTGTCGTAAAGTTTGTATTAGCTTTAGCATTTTTCATTCACTTAATGATGATTGGGTTGTATTTCTATTAATTTTTTTGTTAAAAAAATGCTAAACTTACTACAAATTTAACTACAAAAAGCTTACAAATTGATGTGACAATGAGTTGACATTTCAACAACAAAATTGACTGAGTATCAAATTACTCGCACATCAATTTATAGGACCTATGTAATCAAATTAGTAATATACTAGCATATCTCTAATATTTTAGGGCTTCTTACGAGTGAAAAAAAAAAAAAAAAAAAACACATAACTCACATTTTTTATTTTTTTCCTTAAGTACCAAAAAAAAAAAAAAAAAAAAAAAAACCTTGCTGCCCCCATACTTTGCTTGGGGGCCTTCTATGTTAGGGGGCCTTAGGCCATGGCCTAAATGGCCTAGGCCTAGGGCCGGCCCTGGTTGGAACCTGGAATCTCGGTGGCTCCATCCAATGCGTACAAAAAGCAAACAGCTAAATGATAGAGACAGGGAATTCAATCTAATTTTCTTTGTAATTCTAGACCATTAATATTGTAGCCAAGTTGCATCTTTCTCATTTGTTACGCAATCTCCATCAATGGAATAAATCAATATATTGACAAAAAGAAAAAAGGGGCATTGAGCTTTCATACAAATGTCTCGGTGTGACTTGATTTGTAGGCAATTTAAAATTTAAAGAGATTGTGATTTGTTCCCTAACGCAGCCGACCATATCTATTGACTAATAATGTAAACTTTTTTCTCCTATCGATATAGCCAAATCACCCACTTATCATGAGGTATGTTATTTTAATCTAATATGAATAGTGTTTTGACCAATCTAAACTGGCAAAGCTGACGTTGATTTGAATTTCTTTCAAATTGTAAGCTATCATAATGGCATTTTCTGAAAAATCAAATAATTAGAGAAGGGTAGATTAAACGTCAATTTTCATATTATTAATTTATGAAATAATTGATTGTATAGTTGATCAATACTCAATTGCATTTTTTTTTTTTTGGGGTGTTTAAAAAGTTAGTTTTAAGAACAACTAACTTATCAGTTGCATGCAGTTTTGGTGTTGGCATGTGAATGTATTCCCTTATCTCATCCCCCTTCCCCTGTATGTGTGTGTGTGTGTGTGTGTTTCTCAAAAAAAAAAAAAACTTATCAGTTCTTCTTCTTAATAAAAATTTCTGTCTTGTTTCTCAAAAAAAAAAAAAAAAAAAATATATATATATATATATATATATATATATCTCAGTTAGGTGTGTGCAATAAGTGGCCGCAAAGTATTGGTAGAAAGTCTAGTCTAAGATCTCATAGGATCACATGAATCCTTAGAATTACCGCACAAACTTCTTGGGATTATATTAATGATTAAGGAGATAAAACGGTGAGAAACAACTTATACAATTATGTAAATATTATATTAAAATTATTAATTAAAAAAAATCATGTAACTTATTCTATTAAGAATGACAAAGCAAATACAGTAGAAGATTTGGATTTTTACTTGTAAAATATGGGGTTTTATTGTACATACAAATGAAAAAATAAATAAATAAACCAAACCAATTGCTCCCCCTGAAGTTTTAATAAGCTTGCCATGAGTATATGTTTGCAATGAGTTTCAAGTTATAAGGATGATCAACTCTAGATAAAGGCTAATCTAATTGAACTAACCCCAAGCATCTAATGTGTAAATGATTCATACTGATTCTACCTTCTTTTTATTTTAAAAATATAATGTGTAGACTAAAAATAAAATGGTAAAACTTAAGGTTGTGTAAGAATCCTTATATTATTTTAGTGTGCTTTTGGAATTGTTGAAAAAATTTAGCTTTTTTTCCTCAAATAATCTATCTTTCTTTTTTTTTTTTTTTTTGCGTATTGAAATAAAATAGCTTTTAAGTTTTTGTAACACATTTAAAATAAAAGTTACCAAAAATCATATCTTTTAATAAACACTATATAAATAAGCTGCCAAAAATAAGTAATTCCTAAATGGACACTAAATCCATTATAGAAATGGTAGACCATTTGACCCACTTTTTTGGTCCGTTTATTTTGGCATAAAATAGTTTTTGTTGGAAATTATTTTCAATTGAAAATATTTTAAGGAAAATGGATTGCTTTCTAGTGTGGTTTGTATTTTTGGAAATATTTTAGAAAAATATTCTAGCATTTGGCTCATACAAAAATCTCAAGTTTTCCAATATTTTTTTTTGGTATTAAATAAAACTTTAATTCATCACTTTAAAATATTTCTACAAAAAAAAAAAAAAAACCAAATCAACCTAAAAAAATACATTCAAAATAAATTGATAAAAACTACATTAATAAGCATGTAAGGATGCAGATTTGGCGTTCTAGCCCAAAGATGGATGGATCGGCCCAAAAGGCCCAAGAACAATGAATTTATAGAGAGTGGGGAAAGAAAACTGGGTTAGATTAAATTAGTCAATTCAACAAGATAAGTTAAGATCACAAGAAGATATAAGTAAAGAGCTTAAATTCAAGAAACTGTCCTCGGCAAGAGTCTGAGGAGGTCAATTTTGATATTTACTGTTCTTAGTTTAGATACAGGCTCCACTCTTAATGTATACAGTCTTTTTGCTTTTTGTTTTTTCTCCCACCTGCTATGAAGGATTTCTTCACATTATATAGTTCCTTCCAAATCATCTTGATCCTACACTTGTTGATCATCTGAGTCTTCACTTGAATGCCCGTCCCATCATGCACCTTTTTTAACCTTCTGTGAGTTGCAGTAGCCAAGGTCGTATTGTTCAAGGGTCTTCTCCACATAAATGCGGACAGAAGAGTTGGTAAAGCATATTTAATACGGTGGTAACAGCTTTTCTTTAGATATTTTCGGGGGCTACCTTTCCTTCAGTCACGATATACTTCTCCATAGTTAGGGTTATGCGAGGATCACTCCTCGGACCACCTCACCCATCTCAAGCGTACTAAATTCCGTTTTGGGATTCTTCATATTCATTTACCTCTCCTCGGACACTACATCGTCCTCGGATAAAACTTAAGGCCCAATACACGATTTTAAGCCTTTATCCCCACAATAGCCCCTCAAAACTCTGGTTTTCCCTCTTATCTGAAGAGAAAGTGGGGTTTTGAATTTCATGAGATATGCACATTTATTTTCTTGTTCACACGTGTCAGCTCACCGTTTTGTACGCTTCATGAGCGCTACTGACGCTTCGGAGTTCGCGAAGCGTTATTGATTGCTCTAGGCGATGTTATGTCCCCCACACCTAACGGTGAGGCGTTGATCTAACGGTGGACATCATTCCTTGAGTTTTAAGTGGGATAACTCCCACTCATTCTCGCTCTCTATTTAAAGCACCCGGAGAACTTATTCCCTTCATTTCTCAATTCTTCAAATCCTTCAGAGAGTTCAGAGAATTCAAGCACTCAAAAATCAAAAAGCTTTCCATATTATTAACTCTCCATCACTTCCTCCTTAAGAAATCCTTGAAAATACCCTTAAGGATCTCAGAGTTACACATATACATTAGCTTTCGTAAGTTTATGAATCCTTAGATTTCTCTTTTTCTCTTCGGCCCATCTCCTCGGCCTTTCAAAAAAAATTTTATCTCAATTTCGATTATTTTTCTCTAGTTTGTCTCCATGGGTAGGTTTAAGTATCTAGCGGACATTCCAGCAAAAATAGAGCTCTTTAAGGATAAATACCTCATTCCGCAGGGAGTAGCCTTGCGGTATTGTGAACCAGATTGAATAGATTTTGATAGAGAGGAAGGAGAGGTTGTCATTCCTATGATAGCTTTTATAAAAGGAGGAATGACACTTCCAATAGGTAAAATGACCTGATACTACCTCTTTAACCATAGGTTATGCCCCCACTAGTGCGCACCCAATGTTTTTAGGATCCTAGGTTGTGTCGATGCTCTAAATAAGCATCTGGGTCTGGGGCTCACTTGGCATGATGTGATGCATATGTACGAGTGCCACTCGCAAGCCAATGGGGGGTATTACCTTCAGTACCGCTTGCCTGTTGTTAGGCTTATTTCATGCTTTCCCAAATCAAATAAAGGCAAGAAGGACGACTACCTAATAACTTCAAGAGCGTGACATGACGACGTTCACTGCCCCGTCCGAAAGGGAGAGCCAGGTGGGAAACCTTAGAGTTGGGCATCTTAGAAAGAGTTTTAGAGAGATTTTTTTTTTTACCCTAACTATATCACTTTTTCCCTTTACCTCTGTTTCCTTCTTGATGATGGATTCTCGTTTTTCTAACTGTGTTTTGTTTCTTGGATGTGTTTACAGATAAGAACCAAGAGGCTCCTTGGCTCAGTCTAACCAACGTCGCAGCCCTTAATTACCTACTTAGGTCTGAGATCTTTGTGAACAAGGACGACCAGTTGCGAGCGGTCCACCACATCCTCGGTTTCGAGCCTATTTCAAAGGTGTTTCAAGAGATCGGCCATACTATTAGGTCGGGTGACCCTCGGATAAACCGGATAGACGTATCGAGACCGGATTTTCTTGGCTAGGATGATCTTCCTCCGGTCATGCTACCAGCCCTTCAAAACAGCCTGCCGCTCGCGATACCACTACAACAAGTCCCTGCAGTAGTAGCCGCGGCCACCGAGGAGGAAATTGCCTCGTCACGTCTATCTCTAGAAGAGGAGATAGACCGATTCCGGTTCAAGGAGGAAGAAAATCCGGTACCTTTGCCAGCTCACACTTCCAACCCCGAGGACAAGATCGATAATCACTCAAGTGTTCACGCTCCCGCGGTGGTGATAACTTGCCTCGACAGTACTTCCGAGGAGGAGATGGCTTCAAATCAGAAAGGTAAGGGCTTGAAAGAGCTCCTGGCCTCAAGAAATAAATGGGCAACTTTGAAAGAAGTCCCCAAGTCTAAGGTCCCTCTTTCACTCCCTCCTCCTCCTTTTCCCCCCACTGACCTTGGCTTAAAGGGTATACCGAACCTAAAGAAGAAAAGGCCAGTTCTAGACCTTGAAGACGGGGAGGTCATCCCTCACAAGGGGGCTAAACAACAAAAAACAGCTAGGGAACCTTGGGATAGAAGGTCTACTTATGTGGACAGCCGGGAAGACCCAAACAGGGCCGAGGTGCGCCTACCATCACGTGTTTGGTCCCCTCGGCTAGAGGTGGACGGGGCGGCTATAGCTTAGGACGCCTTGGTCCGTGACTTTCGAAGAGGTCAAGCTGCTCACGTAGCCGAGGCTTTGGAATAGCCACTCCTTCTGTCGCAGGACATAGAGGCTGTGAGAAATTTGAAGCAACAGGACCTCTTCCTGTCCCTGAAAAGGGACCTCGCGATGGTGAGCTTCAAGTTGTATGTCCTTCGTCTATTTGTTTCTTAATGAATTTTCTCTCTACCCTTTACTCACGCGGCCATATTGTTTTTGCGCAGATCACTCATGAGGTCTTTGTGACCGAGGAGTGGGTGAAGGGGCTCGGAGTGAAGAAAAGAATGAAATGTTCCTCCGCCTTGAAGTAGAGAAGGCTTTAAGGGCTGCGAAGGCCGAGACAAAGAACTCCTCTCCAAGATGGTTATTGAAGAGAGAGAGAGAAAGAGTGCTGAAGCAGGACTGAGAAACGCCGAGTCGTAGGCAGAGGATCGGCACAAATTGCTATATCAGACGGAGCTAGAGCTGGCTACTTCTAGACAATTTGTGCTAGATTTGAAGGCCCAGCTATAGAGGGCCAAAGAGGCAGCTCAACTAGCCAAGGAAGCATCTGAGGCAGAGAAGCAAGCATCCTACCAGCTTAGTGTTGAAGAAACGCAAGCCAGGCTTATTGAGGAGTTGGTCGAGGCATGTAGGGAGTTTTGCAGCGTGACATGGGAAGAAGCCCTCAACGCTGCAGGAGTCCCCATGGACTTGGCCTTGAGGTAGTCTGGGAGTGTGTACTACCACCCACACATCCACAAAGTCCCAGATGCCTCTCCCTCAGAAGCCCTTGATGTTGCTATAGCCAAAGAAGCTGAGGCTAAGGGTGCTGACTCTAAGATCCAGGATGCTACTGCAGAGGCAAAAGAAACAGAGGCCAAAGCAAAAGAAGATGATCCCAAGGCTAAGGAAGTTTCCACTGCCCAGCCGAGCTAGAAAGAAGACCCTCCTGCTCCCAAGGCCAAGGCTTAGTTCTTAGAAATTTCCCTTTTTTTTTTTTTTTTAGACCTTTTGTTGTTTAATTTTCTATTTTTGTTTATGTAGTGGTTGTATGCTTTTACAAAACAGAAATGTAACCTTTATTTCCATTAATGAAATTATCTTCGTTTCTGTCTTTTGCATGTTTACTTGTTATGCTTTGTGTTTTATTATTTCTAGCCGTTTCAAGTGATTGATAATAGGATTCATCAAGTTTTTGTAGCCTAAAAAAGGAGGATTTACCATACATTCAAAAATAACCACCCGAAGAGTTAGGCATATTTCATTATATGACATATGATCTAAGTAACCAAGTATGACTTAGGTTATAATGAAATAAAAGATTAGTTCACCCAAGAGATGCGGCTTGAGGAATTAGGCTTGATCAAGGGTTTGGTTGACACTTAGAGAAATTTCATGCAGTATTAATTTTTTCCAAAACAGATGGTCCGAAGAATGCAGGACAACTTTGTCGTCTAAATTTTCATTAATAATAATGGAAATTTTCATTAATAATAATATCTTTTCAGGTTGTTTACATTCTAAGGATGCAGGACAACTTTGTCGTCTAAATCTTCCAGATAGTATGCACCTATTCCTGCCACAGACGTAATATGATATGGTCCTTCCCAATTGGATCCTAATTTTCCCCAGGTCGGGTTCCTTGTAGAACCAACCACTTTTCTCAGCACCAAATCTCCAAGTGCTAATGGCCTTAATTTCACGTTAGCATCATACCCTTGTTTAAGCTTATGCTAATAGTAGGTCAATTGGACCATGACAGTTTCTCTTCGTTCTTCAATCAAGTCCAAACTTTTCTCTAGTAAGCCATCGTTGCTGCTTGGAGTGAAAGAGCTCGTTCTTGTTGTAGGGAATCCTGTTTCTAATGGAATAACAGCCTCGGCCCCATAAGTTAATAAAAAAAGGGTTTCTCCAGTAGACCGCCAAGGTGTAGTTCGATATGTCCATAGAACATGTGGTAGTTCCTCTACCCATCTTCCCTTAGAATCATCTAGTCTCTTTTTGAGCCCATTTACTATGACCTTGTTTACTGCCTCGGCCTACCCATTCCCTTGTGGATAAGCTAGAGTGGAATACCTGTTAGTTATTCCCAACCCGCAGCAGTGCCTCCTGAAAGATTTGCTGTTAAATTGAAGTCCATTATCCGAAACCAGAGTGTGAGGGACTTCAAATCGTGTGACAATGTTTTTCCAAATGAACTTCTTTACATCTACATCCTGGATGTTGGCCAGTAGTTCTGCTTCAACCCATTTAATGAAATAGTCTGTGCCAACCACCAGATACTTCTTGTTTCCAGCCGCTTTGGGGAAATGCCCTACAATGTTCAAACCCCACTGAGCAAAAGGCCAAGGGCTAGACAGAGGATTGAGGACCCCTCCTGGCTGATGGATACTTGGCGCAAATCTTTGGCATTGATCACATTTCTTCACATACTCCTGGGCCTCTCTCTGCATATTGGGCCACCAATATCCTTGAGTGAGAGCTCGATGGGATAAATATCTCCCTCCTGTGTGGCTTCCACAAATTCCCTCGTGTAACTCTTCCAAAAGAATTTCAACTACTTCAGGATATATGCACAACAGATATGGTCCGGAAAAAGATCATTTACATAATTTCTGGTCCTCGAACAGCCAGAACTGAGGAGCCTTTCTTCGTATCTTATCAGCCTGCAATTTGTTCTCGGGTAGAACATCATCTTTGAGAAATTGTAGGATAGGATCCATCCAGCTAGGACCTACCCTGATTTGATGAACGAACAACACTTCTTTTCTTGACCCGAAGGGTTTAATGAGGTCTTTAACGAGAATTAATCTCGGTAGACTCTGTGCCGAGGAGGTTGCTAACGTTGCAAGCTAGTCTGCATGTGTATTTCTACTTCTAGGAATTTGTAGTAAATTAAAAGATTCAAACCCAGATTGTAAATGTCTAACCTGGCTTAGATATTCCTGCATTCTAAGATCCCGAGCCTCTAATTCCCCTTGGACTTGACTGACCACCAGTCTTGAATCTAAGAAAACGTTCACGGTCTTTCCTCCCATCTTCTGAACCATGGTCATCCCCACTAGTAGAGTTTCATATTCCGTTTCATTATTCCTGGCTGAGAAACCAAGTCTTATCGATTTTTCAATTGTGATTTTCTCGGGAGAGATCAGAACTAGCCCCATTCCAGATCCTTTGAGGTTTGAAGCGCCATCAACATAAACTTTCCATGATAATGCTCCTTGTATGGAGATTTCTCCAATTGAATTTTCATCCATGTTGTGCTTCTTCACATCTTCTTCTATCGGGGTCTTAGCAAACTCAGCCACAAAATCGGCCAGGATCTAACCTTTCACAGAGGTACGAGGCATGTATTTAATGTCATAAGCTCCCAGCTTTGTTCCTAACATTGCAATCCTCCCCATGTAATCAGTGCTTCGAAGTAGAGCCTTGAGTAGCAATTGAGTTAGGACAACAACAGTGTGTGACTGAAAATAATGGAGAAGCTTGCGTGTGGCATGCACCACAGCCAGAATAGCCTTCTCCAGTGGCAAATATCGGATCTCGGCCTCATGCAAGGACTTGCTCACATAATACACAGGCTTTTGTACACCATTATCAACTCTTATCAGCACCAAGCTTATCGTATGGGCGGCCACAGCAACATAAGCAAACAAGACCTCGTCTGCCTCAAGTCTGGACATGATCGGTGGCTGAGAAAGATATTCCTTCAACTGCTAGAATGCTAAGGCACATTCCTCGGTCCACTCAAAATCCTTCCATTTGTTCAATAATTGGTAAAAAAGCCTGCACTTATTTGCCGGTAGGGATATAAATCGATTCAGGGCAGCGGTCATCTTTGTCAATCTATGTACCTCCTTGGGATTTCGAGGCGGTTGCAAGTTATTGATTGCCTTGACTTGATTTGGATAGACCTCAATTCCACGGTGAGTAACCATGTAGCCAAGAAATTTCCTCGACCCTACTCCGAAGGAACACTTGGAAGCATTAAGTTGTAACTTGTGACCTCTCAGGACTTCAAAGATGTTTCTGAGGTCGTCGATATGCTCGGCTTCCTTCTTTCTCTTGACCACCATATCATCAATATAGATTTCGATACTCTTCCCCAGATGTGGTTCAAACATCCGTGTCATCATCCTTTGATAAGTAGAACCCGCATTCTTAAGTCCAAATGGCATCACCTTGTAATGGTAGTTCCCAATAGGGGTGACAAAAGCTGTTTTCTCTTGGTCTTCCAAGGCCAGAGGTATCTGGTGATAACCCTGGAAAGCATCCAGAAAGCTCATCCGAGGATGTCCCACAGTTGCATCTACCAACTGATCGATCCGAGGCATAGGGAAAGGGTCCTTTGGGCAGGCCTTGTTCAAGTCTGTGTAATTCACACATACCCGCCACTTGTTGTTCTTCTTTTTCACCACCACACTATTAGCCAGCCAGCTAGTCAGGGTAAAACCCACCTGACCCATGCCCACTCGCCGATTTCCACTGCCAGATTCCACAAAAAATACCCAAAAATCGATGAAGAAAATACCCAGAAAATGATCCACCTAAAGATTATCATGCCGATGAGAATAAAAGTAAGAGAGGGTTGAGAGGGTAGATGAGAAAACAATGAGGAAAGATAGAGTTGAGAAAGATAGAGTGCATTCCGGAGTTGAGAGAGAGAGTTAAGAATAAAATATAATTTAAATTTATACAATAGTGCTACAGTGCCATTCTACATGTAGAATGTCACTGTAGCACAATTCTAAAAACTTTTACAATTCTTCAATTTTACAATCTCAAATGCTGACTCTTTTAGGCTTGAAATGCCAAAATCTCTTTAGATTTGACATTTGCAATTCCCACTGCAAATGCTCTAATATTGTAGCCAAGTTGCTTCTTTCTCATCTATCAATGGAATAAATCAATATATTGACAAAAAGAAAAAAAAAGGGGCATTGAGCTTTCAGACATTAAAAAGGGCATTGAGCTTAGACATTAAAAGGGGCATTGCGCTTTCAGACATTAACGCAGCCATGAGCCAACCATATCTATTGACTAATAATGTAAACTTTTTACTCCCATCAATATAGCCAAATCACCCACTTATCATGAGGTATGTTATTTTAATCTAATATGAATACTTTTTTTGACCATTCTAAATTGACAAAGCTGATGTTGATTTGAATTTCTTTCAAATTGTAAGCTATCATTATGGCATTTTCTGAAAAATCAAATAATTAGAGAAGGGTAGATTAAACGTCAATTTTCATATTATTAATTTATGAAATAATTGATTGTATAGTTGATCAATGCTCAATTGCTTCTTTTTTTTTTTGTGGTTTTCAAAAAGTTAGTTTTAAGAACAGCTAACTTACTGTTTCTCAAAAAAAAAAAAAAAAAAAAAAGAACAGCTAACTTATCAGTCCCTCTTAATAAAAATTACCGTCTTGTTTTCTCAAAAAAAAAAAAAAAAAAAAACCCTTACCAGTCGGGTATGTGCAACAAGGGGTCGCAAAGTATTGGTAGAAAGTCTAGTCTAAGATCTCATAGGATCACATGAATCCTTAGAATTACTACACAAACTCCTTGGGATTATATTAATGATTAAGGAGATAAAAATGTGGGAGACAACTTACAAAATTATGTAAATAATATATTAAAATTATTAATTAAAAAACAAAAATCATGTAACATATTTGATTAAGAATGACAAAGCAAATAGAAGATTTGGATTTTTACTTATAAAATATGGGGCTTTATTGTACATACAAATGAATAAATAAATTAATAAACCAAAGAGAAACTAAAGAAATAGAACTAACCGAACTTACCCAGACGCCAATATAGATCTCAAGCATCCATATATAGAGATCTCAAGCATATTTGGATGATTGAAACCAATTGCTCCCCCTAAAGTTTTAATAATCTTGCCATGAGTATATGTTTGCAATGAATTTCAAGTTATAAGGATAATCAACCCTGGATAAAGGCTAATCTAATTGAGCTAACCCCAATAAGCATCTAATGTATAAATGATTCAAACTGATTCTACCTTCTTTTTATTTTAAAAATATAATGTGTAGACTAAAAATTGGATGGTAAAACTTAAGGTTGTGTAAGAATCCTTATATTATTTAAGTGTGCTTTTGGAATTGAAAAAATTTAGCTTTTTTTTTTCCCAAATAATCTATCTTTTATCTTTTTTTTGCTCTTTTTTTTTTCTTATGTGTTGAAATAAACTAGCTTTTAAGTTTTTGTGACACATTTAAAATAAAAGTTACTAAAAATCATATCTTTTAACAAAGCACTATATAAATAAGCTACCAAAAATAAGTAATTTCTAAATGGACACTAAATCCATTATAGAAATGGTAGACCATTTGTCCCACTTTTTTGGTCCGTTTAGTTTGGCAAAAAATAGTTTTTGTTGGAAATTATTTTCAAATGAAAATATTTTAAGGAAAATGGATTGCTTTCTAGTGTGGTTTGTATTTTTGGAAATACTTTAGAAAAATATTCTAGTATTTGGCTCATACAAAAATCACTAGTTTTCCTATATTTTTTTTGATATTAAATAAAAACTTTAATTCATCACTTTAAAATGTTTCTACAAAAAAAAAAAACAAATCAACCTAAAAGAATACATTCAAAATAAATTGATAAAAACTACACTAATAAGCACAATCAAAATACTAGTGTAACAAAACAAAACTCTTTAAAACAATTAACAAAAACTATCAACTAAACTAGCTTACATATTCACACACATAATTACAAACTCTCAAAAGTTGTTTTATGTGATTCCTAAAAGTTTGGGGACGATTCCCACAGTTTTGAAGTATATTGTGCTCATTTAGGAGCTTTCAAGGTGTATTGTTGTCATTTTGATGATTTGGGGGGCAATTTTTGTCATTTTAATGGCTTTAGAGGTGTTTTGAAAATATTGAAAGTTTTGAATAGTGTTTTAGTCATTATAGAGGTTTTAGAGGTTTTCAAGAGGAATTTTATCATTTTAAAAGATTTGAGGGTATTTCTGCTATTTCAAAGGTTTCGATAGCATTGTAAAAATTTTGAGAGTATTTTAGGTCATTTTGAAAATTTTATGTGTATTTTTGTCATTTTAGAGTATTCAAAAGTATTTTGGTTTTTATTTTTGTTGGTGAACAAGTATTTTGGTTATTTTAGAGGCCTCAAATGGTGTTTTTATCATTTTAGAATTTTTATGGAATTTTAGTCATTTTGAAGCTTTCAATGGAATTTTGGAGGTTGAGGGTATTTTACTAATGTTGAAAATTTTAGTTAAATTTATGTCATTTTAAAGGCATCTATTTCTTTGGGGTGTAAGGGGCTTAAAATAATTTCAACTCCAAAAAGGGTGTTTTTCTTAGTCAATGAAAAATTATTTCAATTTGACCAATTTTTTCAACTGCCTCAAACACCCAAAAACGAGGAAAATGTTTTATGAAAAATCTTTGTTGGGTCGATTTTTAGAAAGGGAGATAAATTAAGCCTGTCGAACTCAAATTTGAAATAAAACAAAGTCAAGCCCATAACTCAAACACACTTTAGAGTATTAAATAGACACTAGTGGTGTCTAGAAAAAAAAAAAGAAAAGAAAAAAAAAAGATGCAAATTAAAGGCCCTAACTCACAAAAGGGAAAAATAGACAAAAGAATACTTTGAATCTTTATTAGTCATAAATTCAAAGGGATGAGAGAGAGAGAGAGAGAGAGAGAGCACTACTGTGCTGCAATGATTTGCTACTTCTTATGGCTCAAAAGATTAAGATAGAGTAAGTATTTACCATCCATATCACACTTCTTTGATTTCCCATAAAAAAAAAATACATAAATTTGGGTAATACATGCATGAAAAATAAAACATTACAGATAGAGATAGTGGAGCCAAAAGGATTTAGCCATTGTTTTATGTGGGCTTGTAGGGCTTTTAGCAAAAGTAGCCATCAACAATCTTTTACACTGAAACAAAGTCTTATTAGAACTCTTTCTCTAAAAGTTAAACTCTTTGCATTCCTTTGATGAATTTTTTGAAATAATTAATGTGAAGGAGAAAAGAACAAACACCAAGCTAAGTGAGTAATGAAATTCAAAATTATTCATTTAATTTTATTTCAAAAATATGTCGAGCTTAAGCTCATCGTAAAATTAAATTGCATGTTCAAGTTTCATTCATTTTCATATTGATTTAGTTCAAGTTTATTCACGAGCTGTTTGATTATTATATATATATATATATATATATATGTATATACAGTAAATACTACTAATAAAAAAAATAACCATTCAAAAATCTATACTAAAAATTTAAAATTGAATGATAGTTAAAAATATTTTTTTTTCTGATGAGATTTGAAATTTGAAATTTTACTATTTAAATTAATTAGATATAATGATTTGGGTTTCTAAATTAATAAATATTAGATTCACTAATTTTATATTGTTAAATTTTATTATGTACAAAATGAATAATTTATATTATTTATATCAACTTATTTACAAATTTACAAAATCTAATCTCAAGTCTATATAAGTATATTTGTAATACTAAAATAAAACATACACACACATATACTTAAATCAACTCTTATATTCATGAACTTGGTTATAAATATATTATAATATTTGAGCCCTACTAATTTAGTAGTCAAAATCGAATATTTAAGCATTCTTAACACAAAAAAAAAAAAAAAACAAAACAAAAAAAAACAAAAACAAAAAAGAAGAAAGAAAGAAAGAGTTTAATAACCTTAAACTTAACTCATTTGTTAAATGTTAAATAAACTGACATGAACTGTTCATTAGCAGCAGTTTAGCAATTGAATATTGGAGGGGAGAGCGGGTAGTGGCCGTTCATTTTAAGATTCTCGATCTGAAAGAGAAACTGACAGCTGCATAGGTAATCTGTTAGGATTGTGAGTATTAGTTAAGTCATTGAATTGTTGGGTTCATTAGTTCATTCATGAGAGGGCTGTTGTAGCTATTATTGTATTAGAGTGAGTTGGTAATTGGCCAACTGTGTAAATAGTAAACACGGGTTGGGAGGGTCAATTAGTAAAGTTAGAATTGAAGGGTTAGTTAGAGAGTTAGTTACAGATTGTATAAAGTGTATAAAGGGTGTCATTGGAAACACAAGGAATCTATCAGAACTTTAATAACAAATTGTCCTATTATCCTCTCTTGAATCTTCCTCTCTTATCTCTCTCTAACTTCTGGAGGCCTAGCTATCCTACAATTCAGCTACAACACAACACGTTCACACACAGAACTCTAACATCAACACGTTCACACACAAAACTCTAACACTTGGTATTAGAACTTAGCAATCCCTTGGCCATGGCTGAGACGCTTGCCACTGTTGCCACAAATGAAGCTCTGGCTTCTCTTCGACACACTGTAGACGACTAAATTTCTAGTTCGAAATAAATCAAACAAGTAAAATAGTTTCACAAATGCGAATTTGTATTGATGAATGTGTGGTACAATTCTCTGTGATTACAAAAGAGTGATCCTCTGATTCGATCTCCTTGAAAGATTTGTTGATTGGAATTGTGGTAATATGATTTTGATTCGAACACCAAATATACTTTGATTTGACTGAAGCATGGATCGAAGATCTTTGAAACAGAATTACAAGGAATCTCTGGCTATGAGCTTGTTAGAAATCCTTTGTTCTTCATGTTCTTCGTGTTCTTCGTGTTCTTCGTGTGTTCTTCGTCTTCGAAGGTTTGTGGTGGAAGGTCTTCGGTGCTTTAGAGGCTTGAATCCGTAGAGCTTCGTTGATTTATGGTTTGTTGAGGTTTCTGGAGGCTTTTGAGCTTGAGTCCAGTGAATTTGAAGATCTAGGAATATGATTTGGATGATTCTACTTTGAATGTTCCTTGCATTTGAGTTTGAAACTCTTGAAGTTCCTAGAGGCTTCAGGGCTTGATTCTAGCAGAGCTTCAATATTTCTGAATCTTCTTTGATGCTGCTTGTGCTCTAAATGGCTTCCTCTTCCTCTTAAGATGTCTTCCTCTCCCTTAATGCCTTAGGAAGGCTTCTATTTATAGGAGTTTAGAGGTAGGTGAGTGACATATGGCAGAATTTGATTGGTGACACATGTCACAGCCTGATTGGTCTGCTTGTGTCATTGCTTACACGTGCTGGACTGCTTGTGTCATCGCTTACACGTGCTGGACTGCTTGTGTCATCGCTTACATGTGCTGATATGTGATTGGTTTACTTCAATGACTTCAATAACACTTGGCAAATTTCTATTGGTTTCTGAGTATTGATAACAAAACCTAGTTGCCATGCGTGATACTTTATAATTAACTGTATTTTGTGGATTTGATAGCATGACGTGTCAGCTTGTGATAGGTCGGGAATTTTCCCTCTCTACAAATGCCCCTTCGAGACTCGTTCATGCACACAGTTTCGGAGTGTGGTGCGGGAATGAGTTTCGAAAACAAATTTTTACATTTGACTTTTTAAGTGAAGTACCTGAAGGTGGTGAAGCTTTCAACAGGATGAGATAATTTCTGAAGAGTAAACCCACCCAGATGAAAGGCTTTGATGAAACCGAAAAGGGGTCTGCCTGTATTTGAATGCATTTGCGTGACTGAGCCTTCTCAACAGAGGTTAAGTCGAAGTAATTTCACAAGAGTGTTCCATGGTACTTGGAGTGGTTGGTGAGGCTGAAAATTATTTGCAAGAAGTTGGATATGCTTGCAAAATTGAATCATTTCAACAGAGGTTAAGCTGAGGTAATTTCAGAAGAGTATTTTGGATCGTTGGTGGCGATCACAGGGTGTAGAAGATGGGGAAGAGGCGAGGATGTTGGCTGGGTACAGCATGCAGAGCTAGGGGGCTGGCCTCGCGTTTTTAAGAACTCCTGGTGAAGTTATCTCGAAGGAGTCTATTTTGGATTACGGCGAGGACATGTGGAAAAGTGGTCGAATGTGCGTGTGTAATTGTATCACTTAGGTTAAGTTGAAGTAATTTCACAAGCATATGATTCTGTGTTGGGGGAGATTGTGAAAAGAAGACGACAATGAAGACGGAAAGGAGATGGTGACTGTGTGAAACATTCAAAACCATGGAGCTGACCTTGTATGTCAAGGAGTAGGTGTTTTTGGGGAGTACACCTTGAGATATGGGACCGACTGCATGCTGGGTGGTGAAGAAGACGGGGATGAAGCTAAGTGAATGGGTGAAACACACAATTCCATGGTGCTGGTCCTGTATGTTGAGGACTCTCTAGTGCAGATGCTTCTAGGGAGTATACCTTGGGATATGGGACCGACTGCATGCTGGGTGAGGTCCGGTGGCCGGTCATATAATGCGCCTGTGTGATGGGACCATGCCAACGGACGTTAAGTTGAAGTAATTTCAGAAAAGTACTTTCTGAAATACTTCAAGCAGAATTTAAGTTGGAGTAATTTCAGAAAAGTGGGTTCTGCGGTACCAGCAACGATGATCTTTGGGTCCCACACTGGTGGGGACATGGAACAAGGCTTTGGTGATCATTTACCGGCCCCAAAGGCTGATCTTTGATGAGCTGGTACCTTGGTGGTCATCGTAAGCGTTGGATGGAGGATAATCTGTGGGATACCCCAACACTTTTTACCATCTTCATCTATTGTCGCTTGTTGGAAAAGCACAAAAAAATGAAAGATGGAGCTAACTTGTGATTCTGGTCTTAGAAACCAGCCAAGTTGCTGTTTGTTCCGAACCACTGCTTCTGCTGGAAGACCAGGCAATTGGAGAGAGACTACGAGAGCCATGAGTTTAGGAACAGGTGTCTTTGCTGGACTTAGATGCCCTGGTCAAACAAATCCGAGGAAGCATGGAAGGTCGATGCAGGCCTTGTTATGAATAATTTTATGAACAAATGTGGTCGTTAAGGGGAGAAACAAAATTTGTTTGGATCTCAAAACTACAATGATGTTGTGAAGAGGATTTCTACTGAGCCATGAGAGGGTTAATTTCAAACTGATTATGAAGCAATGTTGGTTGCTCGGTGTTGAGAATGATGAGGCTATAACGAGAAATGGCTGTGAGAATGAGGGTTTGAAAATTTGAAGGAAGCGAATCTTCATTTCATGATTCAGTGTGTTTTTCTTGATGAGCTTTAATGAATCCGAACCTTTTATTTATAGCAAAGAGACGAAGAATGGTAGATAGGTAGTTGAGAATGGCGGATGAGAAATTTTTGGTGAGAATGGCGGATGAGGAATTTTCGGTGAGAACGACAGATGAGAATGGTAGGCACCGAATGGGAATGGTAGGTTGGAGATTGGTAGGCACCGAACAGGAGTGGTTGAATTGGTGACCCGAAGTAATTCCCAGTTTAGGATAAACTTATGAGAGTTCATCTACTCTTTGAAAGAGAAGTCTTGATGAAGTATGGAGGATAGCCCTGAAGGAATCCGGACCAAATGGATGAATCTCCAATTTTGATTTTGGGTGCTTAAGTTTCGGACACTGCTAGTACTTCAGAGAAGTGGGTCAGTTTGGTGGTTTCCAAGTCCGAAACAAATAAGTGAATTTCAAAATCAGAATCTTTGTGAAAATCTGAATAGGACAAGCCTTGCTCGGTCATCATGATTCTCGATCATAGTTCACATTAAAGCCAACAGTTGCAGAATCACACCATTTGAGCAATTTTAGATTCTCAAATGAAGAAATAGACCCCAAAATCGGAATCTACGTGAAAAATTGGACAAGACAGGCCCTTCTTGAAAATTCTGACTTTTGGTCAAGATTTGTGCAAAAGTCAATCTTTTGGAAATTGGACTGTTTGCACGATTTCCGAGTCTTGAATGAAGAAACGGATCCTAAAAACGGAATGTACTCGAAAAACTGAGTGGGACAGGTCCGTCTTGAAAATTTTGACTTTTTGGTCGAAGTCAAAGTTCAATTTGGTCAAAGCTCTTTTTTTTTTTTTTTTTTTTTTTTTTTTTTTTTTTTTTTTTTAGTTCAGGCGGTTCGGACCGGGTCAGGATGAGCGGGTCAAACCGGGTCAGCCTGGTCAAACGGGTCAACCCGTGGAGGATGACGTCATTCATGACGTCAAAGGCCTGTACGCGCGTGTCAGTGCTTGGCGCGTGGACTTGGCGCGTGTGAGGAATGCCGGCGCGTGAGGGTGCTGGAGTGGCGCGTGTTGATGAAGCAACCATTACCGGACCATCTGGCGGCGCGTGGCGGCGCGTGGCTTTATTTCTGGGCCTGAAATTTTCAGGTTTTGTAGTTTTTAGGCCGTAAAAGACCCCTATGGTATCTGTTTTGTGAATTTGTTAACAGATTTGCACAGATTTGAAGAACTAGGTCGCCGGTCATCGTTAGATTGTGGCGGCGAGTGGTGGCGCGTGGGACATCCATTGGTGATGATCTTTCTGGGTTTTGTAGATCGAAGGCCGATGAGTCTAGTGGTGGCATCGGTTTTGTAAAATATTCCTCAGATTTGCACAAATTTGAATGAGAAATCCCGGGGAGGTTGGGATTTTATGGCTGCGCGTGGCAGCTCGTTATGACTCCACCGTGGATGATTTTTCTGGGTTCTGAAGCTTGAAGTCTTTAGAAGATTTCGGTGGGTTGATTTTTGTGAAATCTTGTCAGAAGTTGCTAGAAATCCGGAAGAGAAAATGGCAAGCATTGTTGATCTTGTTGCCATTTTAATCTACTTTGACGGTAGCCGTATTGACAAGGTGGGTGCCTGTGTTTAGACGTGAGAGTCAGAAGGTGGGTGGTGAGCCACCATTTTTTGTTTCTCTTCATTGAATGCCATCTTTTATCTTCAAAATACGGTGCATGCAGACTTCCTTGACTTTGAGTGCTGTGAATGTGCAAAATTTGACTTTTAAACTTTAGATGTTTTCACATTGGCTGGTTGGTGGAACCATTTGATAGTCTGGCTGCCTTCTCTATATAAAGAGTACGTGAATCTCTCAGTTCATCACTTAAGCATTCTCAACCTTCAACTTTATTGTCCTGCTTTCAATCAATATATATATATATATATATATTTTATGTGCTATGAGATCTTTTCCCTGACAAAATTTTTTTGTTGCTTGTTTCTGTTTTGCAGCTCCTTGATTTTTGGATTTTGACATCAAACTTTACACTGACGTTCTCAAGGAAGCATTTGCCTTCATTTGCTGGCTTTGTATTTCATTGATAGCAATGTTTTTGAAGTGACGTATACCTTTATGTAATTACATTTTTTTTTTCTGCAACAACAATCTATTAGTGGTACTTGTCTTTGCAATGACATTTCCATAAGGATATTCAACTGCGCAACAATACTATCGCCAGTACTTGTCTTTGAAGTAGTATTGGCCCTGGTATTGGCAACGAAGCAATATTAGCACTAGTCCTTACTGGCACTTTTTCTTGCAGTGCAACCACACCAATTGTTCTTATCATGAAGCTGCACAAAGTTTGCATTTGCATCAAAGCTGCATCTATATTTTCCTCTGCATCGAAGTCACTTCACCACTTATCTTTGTCATGAAGCAACATTTACACTTGCATCTGCTATGAAGTTGCACCATCATTTGCACTGAAGCCATGTCAACATTCATCTTTGCCAAGAAGCTACATCAACATTCATCTTTGCTAAGAAGCTACGTCAACACTTCATCCTTGCCATGAAGCAACATTTACACTTGCATCTGCTACGAAGTTGCACCATCATTTGCACTGAAGCCATGAAGCTATGTCGACACTTCATCCTTGCCATGCAGCAACATTAGCACTTGCATCTACTATGAAGTCGCATCATCATTTGCACTGAAGTCGCATCAACATTCACCTTTGCCATGAAGCTATGTCAACACTTCATCTTTGCTAAGAAGCTACGTCAACACTTCATCCTTGCCATGAAGCAACATTTACACTTGCATCTGCTATGAAGTTGCACCATCATTTGCACTGAAGCCATGAAGCTATGTCAACACTTCATCCTTGCCATGCAGCAACATTAGCACTTGCATCTACTATGAAGTCGCATCATCATTTGCACTGAAGTCGCATCAACATTCACCTTTGCCATGAAGCTATGTCAACACTTCATCCTTGCCATGAAGCAACATTAGCACTTGCATTCGTATTGAAGTTGCATCAATTTTTAGAGGCAATATAGCTCGGACATCAAGATTTCAGAGATGCCAACAAGACGTTGAAGATGCAAGGAAATGCCAACAAAACCCTGAAGATGTCAGAACATGCCAGCAAAAAATTTGACATTGCACAAATTGCCCAGAGAAGCGAGGTAATGCAACATCAACTCCAGATACATGATCTATTATCATTCCGGTGGAAGTTGACGTTGTCCAGATTTCAGAGATATAATGTGAAATGACACCATTCAGAAAGAAGATGAAGTAGTTCAAATTTCAAGGCTATGACGTGGCATAACCTGGAAGAGAGACGATGTAGCTTAGACTTGCAAGGTACAAGAAGATGCCACCAAGAGATAAGTGATCCAAAGTATACTTCAGAAATGTGGGAGAATGTCCATAGAAGATAGGCAATGCCGTGCAGATTTCATTTAGTCTTTATCTTCAGCTACAACGATCTTTGATCATCCTATTGAACAGTTGATTGTCTTTAAGCAATGTCTTACCAACCAAAGGGACCTTAAAAGCATATTGATGACCGTTGGAAACTCTTCAAGCTAGACTGGCAATCCTTCTTTTTTTTTTTTCATGTGACTGAACTTAGTGACAAGTACTAAGCTGCCTACGTACCCCGGAGAGGGATCAAGTCATCACGTAGTTCAACAGATTTTTTTTTTTTGGAATGATTTTTTTGATGATTTTTTTTCTTTGTTTTTTTTTTTTTTTTTTTTTTTTTTTTGCAAAAAGGGGGGCTCAGTGTGTAATAGTGGGTATCACCACTAATCGAACCCGAGACCTCTCAAGGGCGACATGGGCATCCAACCACTACGCCACACTAGCAATTGGTGACATAGAGTGGGATTATTTTCTCCTTATTGGTACGCTTTCAAAGGCAATGGGAAGACATCATGTACCCTTGCAGCGTTGCAGTGGGTAGTTTAAGCTCTTACCGGGGAGCAATCTTGGATTTTCAAGCATAGAAGCGTTTGAGGAACTTCCCATTGATGGGACCGATCCTTACACCCTCATGATCAATCAACTTGTAGGCTCCATTGGTGTAGACTTCTTGCACAACATAAGGTCCATCCCATTTTGAAGTGAACTTATTGCCTGTACGATGAGTTGTGATGATAGGTCTTCGAACGGCAAGGACTAAGTCACCTACTTGGAATGATCGTGGTTTAACTCTTTTATTGAATGCGCTTGAAAGACGAGCTTGGTAACACTCAAGGCGTTGTTGGGCCTCAAGCCTTTTCTCATCAAGTGCCTCTAATTCTTGCAATCTGAGCTTGGCATTTTCTTCTCCAGTCAACCCTTCTTGGATGGCAATCCGTAATGATGGGATTTGGCGTTCTAAAGGAAGGACAGCTTCCACTCCATAAACAAGAGAATATGGCGTTGCTTGAGTAGGCGTTCGAAATGTTGTTCGATATGCCCATAATGCCTCTCCGATTCTTTCGTGCCAATCTCGCTTTGTTTTGGATATCACCTTTTTTAACAAACTGCCAAGCGTTTTGTTAAAGGCTTCAGCTAATCCATTTGCCGGGGCATTGTACATGGAGGAGTTGTATTGTTTAAATCCAAACTTCTCACATAGTTCCGTCATTAGCCTGTTGTAGAACGGCTTGCCATTATCAATTATGATATACCGAGGGACACCATACCGATAGATCAAGTGAGTTCGAATGAAATTGACCACCGTTTCCTTCTTCACTTCCCTAAGAGGCATAGCTTCCACCCACTTTGAGAAGTAATCGGTTGCAGCCAAGATGTACAAGTGGCCACCGGATGATTTTGGTAATGGCCCTATTGCATCAAGGCCCCATGCATCAAAAGGCCAAGAGGCTACAGTCGGGTGTAAAGGTTCTGGCGGCTGATGGATGAAGTTTGCGTGATACTGACAAGCTTCGCACTTCTTAGCATACTCCAAGGAATCTTGCACCATCGTAGGCCAATAGTAACCCATTCGTTTGATCCTGTAGTGTAACTTGGGACCTGATTGGTGTGCACCGCATATTCCAGAATGAGCCTCTTCTAAGGCTTGTTTAGCCTCTTCCTCTCCTAAGCATCGGAGAAACAAACCATCAAAGGAACGGCGGAAGAGAGTGTCTTTGTAGTAAATGAATCGAGCAGCCCTTCGCCGTACTTCAGTCTTATGGCGTATATCATCCGGGAGTCTTCCATGTTGAAGGTACCCAATGATCGCTTGTCGCCAATCTTCCTTTTCAACAAGGCATACAGAAATGATGTTGGCTTGCTCTTCTTCTCCTTCTTCTTCTACTAAGAGAGGTATCACCCACCTCTGGGAAACAGCAACTTTGGCTGTCTCATCTTGGGATAATGCTAAGGCAGTAGCCAAATTAGCTAATGCATCAGCCTGCCTATTCTCATTCCTTGGTATATGCTCCAATGTGATGGCCACAAAATTTGCTAGCAACTTCTTCGCATATTTGCAATAAGGGATAAGGTTTTCTTTCTTGACGTCATACTGCTCCAAGATTTGGTTGATAACTAATTTGGAATCCCCAAAGATCTCAAGTTGCGATATGCCCATCTCAATGGCCATTTGTAGACCAATAATCAACGCTTGATATTCAGCTACGTTGTTAGAGCAAAGTTCGCTTAATGAGAACGAGTATAGAAGTATTTGCCGTTGTGGAGAAACAAACACTACACCTGCCCCTGCTCCTTCTCGACGTGCAGCCCTGTCGAAAAACATCATCCATGGTGGTATCACTTCAATGAAAAATACATCTTCATCCGGGAAATCATCGGAGAACTCCCAATTAGATGGAACTGGGTGATCAGCTAAGAAATCTGCCAATGCTTGTCCTTTGACAGCTTTCTGTGGGATGTATGCAAGGTCATATTGTTGTAGCAAGACTGCCCATCGAGCTATACGACCCGAAATCACTGGCCTGGAGAGGACATATTTAATTGGGTCTGCTTTTGCAATTAAACGGACCGTATATGCTTGCATGTAATGCTCCAGTTTGTCTATGGCAAAGAAAAGAGCGAGACACATCTTTTCAATAGGAGAATAATTTAATTCAGCCCCATTGAGAGTTCGACTTAGATAATAAAGGGCTCTTTCCTTCCCCTCTTTATTTTCTTGTGCCATAAGAGCACCTAGAGACTTTTCTTGTGCCGCGATGTACAGCACCAAAGGCTTTCCTGGGATAGGAGCACCTAAGACTGGAGGATTAAGCAGGTATTTTTTGATGCGTGCAAAAGCATTGCTACAAGCCTCATCCCATTCAAAGTGCACATCCTTCTTCATCAATCTATGGAAAGGTTGACATCGACCAGCCAAGTTCGAAATAAATCGTCGTATGTAGGCTAGTTTTCCCTGCAAGCCTCTAAGTTCTCGTAGATTCTTGGGCTCTGGCATTTTCTGGATAGCTTCTATTTTAGACTGGTCAATTTCAACACCGCGGTGCCTCACAATGAAACCAAGAAATTTCCCAGATGTTACGCCAAAAGCGCATTTGCGGGGATTCATTTTAAGCTGATACTTTCTTAGGCGTTTGAACACAGATTGAAGATCTGCCAGATGGTCTTCCCTCCTTTTTGTTTTAACCACCAGATCATCGACATAACACTCCACATTTTTATGAAGTACATTATCAAATATCTTTTGCATAGCCCGTTGATAAGTAGCACCAGCATTCTTTAATCCAAAAGGCATCACTTTGTAACAGTAAATGCCCTTAGGAGTACGAAAAGCTGTAAGCTCTTCATCCTTAGGATTCATTCGAATTTGGTTGTAACCTGAAGAACCATCCATGAAAGATAAAGCTTCATGACCAGTAGTGGCATCAACCATGACTTCAGTGATGGGTAATGGGAAATCATCCTTGGGACATGCATTGTTCAAATCACGGAAGTCAACGCATACCCGAATTTGTCCATTCTTCTTTTTGACAGGGACAATGTTAGCAATCCATTCTGGGTATTGTACTTCACGAATGAAGCCTGCCTCAATTAGCTTATTGACCTCAGTTTCTATTTGAGGGATAAGCTCCGGCCGAAAACGTCTTTGGGTTTGTTTGACTGGGCGCATGCCCTTCTTTACTGCCAAATGGTGTAGGGCAATACCTGGATTGAGCCCAGGCATTTCTTTGTAAGTCCAAGCAAACACATCTTTATATTCTCCCAGGAGCTTGAGGTATCCTTCTTCTTCTTCTTCATGAGTGAGAAGCGCACTAATGAAAGTGGGTCGAGGTTCTTCAATAGTTCCTAAATTGATCTCTTTAAGTTCATCAACTGTAGCCTTTACTCCATCTTCCAAGGCTGGAGGAGCTTCATCGACCTCTTCATTGGTTGCTTCGGCATCTGAAAGTGTACCCTCTTCTATTGTAATATGAAACGAGGATGATACTTCCTCAATTTGTTCATTGTGTACAAATGATTGTCCAGTGTGTACAATCGTTCGCCTTTTGACTTTGAGCGATCCTTCAGTGCTAATGTCTAGAGTAAAGTTACGCTTCATGCGTGAAGGAATGCTACTACGGATCTCATCATTAGCTTTCTTCTCCTTTTGAACCTCAGAGTTTATTAAATTCTGAGGATGACTATCAACAGGCCTTCTTGTTGCCCCCAATCGATCAAAGATTGATTTACAAGCAAGAGTGTCTCGATTTTGTGTTAAGCAAGTTGTACTTAACCTATCAAACACTGTGATTCGTGATGATGAAGCCTCGATGCGATCGAATACTGAGACGCGCGATGAAGAATGATCTTCTCTTCGTTTTGAACCTTCGCCGACCTCCACTGTTATGTATTGGGAACTTGAAGCATTGCTTCTTCTTTTGATCCATATTTGAGCTGGTTGTTCTGGAGTATAACCTAATCCGGTCTTTGGGATAGGAATTCTATGCCCTTCAAGCCGCATTTTCCTTTGTGTTTTGCTAAGGCCATGCATCTCTTCTCCGGTGACTTCTGGAATTAGTTTCCCTAGGCCCCCCTGTTTTGAGAAGTCGTAGCCTGCTCTGGCTAACAACCTATATGCCTTTGGGTCGAACCATTCTTTCGTCCGTTCATTTGGTAGAATACCATCCTCTATCAAACTTTGTGAAGACCTCACGAATCCATTTAATGACTTCGAGGGCAAAGGATTTGTGGATGAAGTTAAAGGCATGACATGATTTTCTTTCAATACGGCTACATCCTCCGTCGTGAGCTTTGTAGGAGCCCTTCCTATGTATTATGTGGATTGAAGGCATTCTGCGAATGGTGATTGTCCATTCTTACGGCGTGATAATGGTACATAACGGAGAAATGGAAGGCTATTGGAAGGATTTGGCATTTCCGCTCTCACCGAATTATTGGTAGATTCACTAGAACGATCATTCCCATATTCTAGACCTTCCTTTGGGGAAGGAATATCCTTTTTGGTGATGAATTTAACATGCTTATTTTCATCCTGCTTGCTTTTCATGGATGGAATCTCAACTGGGAGGACTTCACTAGGAATGTCATCTTCTACATAAAATTTCGCATCAGCAAAGTGAGCTTCAGTCTCAGTGAAGGGCTTTAAATTGGCATTGACCTTTTTTATTCCTTTTTGAAAGAACTTGAAACATTGATGCAAAGTTGATGGCACTATTCCGTTTCCATGGATCCATGGACGTCCTAACAACATGTTGTAGGTTGTTTTGGCATCGATGACATGGAACAAAATGTTGCTTGTTAATTCTCCAATGATTAATTCCAAGTGTATCATGCCGATTGTGCGTTGTCCTTCTTGGTTAAAACCTTGAATGACTAAACGACTATGCGATAATTCCTCCATAGTAAGACCGAGTCGCCTCATTGTCATTTTTGGTAAGATATTAACAGCTGAACCTCCATCAATGAGGATACGATCGATCTTTTGTTCACGAGCGTAACCGGAGACATAAAGTGGACGATTGTGGGGCTTAGAGCCTAACAACAGATCCTCATCAGTGAAAGTTAAGTCCGGAGAGCATGCGTAACATCCCTGTGCTTGTTGAAGCGTATTGGTAGAAGAGGTGTACATCTCTGGCTTTTCAAGAGCTTGGGTGAGTACCTCTTTTGTTGAGGTGGAGGATTGCGAGGATTCGACTTCATTAACCTGAGATTGGAGTTCCTTTAAGGGTGACGAAGTCTCATTCGGACCACTATGATTTACATCCTTCTTTTCGTCATGAATTTCATGATGAGAGACCGTGTGAACGGCCTCTGCCGAGTCATTTTGAAAGAACTTTCTGGGGAAGAATTCTGCCAATGTGATGAGCTTTCGAGGTTTCTGGGTTTGTGGCGAATCGTCATACATTTTTGTTCCTGGTCTCTTTTGCCTCTTATTACTCCTTCTTCTTGACCAAGGCTGAATTTGGCTTTGTGCTCTTCTGGACTCTTGGGTGATCAGATGAAGAGGGAATGCCCGTTTCTTCTTCCATCTCTTATGAGTAACCATCGTCCAGCCTTCTTCCTCATCCATTGTTGACCCTATATCCTCATTTGAGTTATAATCAGATGCTTTTTGTGAGAGTTGAACTTGAACAGGTTCTAGAGAACCAAACTGGATGAGCATGGCATTTGCACCATGCTCAGTAGTTGGAGACATGCAGCTAGGCAACACGCAAGCAAATGTAGCAAGGTTTGACTGAGCAACATCATTAAAATCCAGGTCAATTTTCCTTTCCTTGGCTAGCTTCATGATGAGCTCTTTAAGAACAAAGCATTTTTGGATTGGATGGCTTATGATGCGATGATACTTGCAATAGTTCGGGTCATCGACTTTTCCTATCTCTCCTGGTCGTTTGCATTCTGGCAAATCAATTAATTTCAACTTGAGCAGTTGTTCTAGCATTTCGGGCATATCGGCATCTAGGAAAGGATACACCTTTTGTTCCCATTCCTTAAGTGATGAGCGACGCATTTCACGCCGTTGGCCTTCCTCAGGCCTTTTCTCATTGGCTTTTACATTTGTTGAAATTTTAACTGGGGCTGAGTTGATATTCATTGAGTCTTTGATATTACCTTTTGCATGCTTGTCAGTTTTCCTTATTTCCCGTCTTTCTTTTCTTTCCTCAGGTATGGGAGGCTTTGTATTTCCATGGCTAGAGATACTCAATTCCATGTCATGTGCACGAGTTGCTAATTCTTCAAACGTTCGGGGCTTTATCCCTTGAAGGATGTACAGAAGTCCCCAATGCATGCCTTGGATGCACATTTCTACGGCAGATATTTCAGAAAGTCTATCCTTGCAATCTAGACTCAAAGAACGCCACCGATTGATGTAATCAACGACAGGCTCATCTTTCCATTGCTTGGTATTGGTAAGCTCCCTCATGCTTACCGTGCGACGTGTGCTGTAGAATCGGTTGAGAAACTCTCTTTCAAGTTGTTCCCAACTATCGATTGACTCAGGTTCTAAGTCTGTATACCAATCAAAGGCATTCCCTTTTAGCGAGCGGACAAACTGCTTTACAAAGAGGCCTCCTTGTGTCCCTGCATTCTCACAAGTTTCGACGAAGTGAGCAACGTGTTGCTTAGGGTTTCCTTTGCCATCAAATTGCAAGAATTTGGGGGGTTGATACCCATTCGGCATTCTCATACTGTCAATGCGCTTGGTATAGGGTTTCGAATATATGAGAGAACTTGTAGAAGAACCTCCATATTGTGCTCGAATGGTGTTTGTTATCATGTCCTGCAGTTGTTGGACAGATATTGAGGCCATTGAGGTGGAATGTCCGTGTTGTGAAGTGCCTTCAACTCCTTTTCCCTTATCTACCCTAGCGTTATCTCCTTTCAAGGTAAAGCCGGGTGGGTGCTCAAGGTTAAGATCTGATTCACCAGAATCTTGTACCTCCAGTTTGTTCATCAGGGTTGCAATTTGGACATCCTTATCTTCAAGTGCTTTTGTGAGAAGGGTGACCCTTTGCTCCATTTCAGCCATCTTTTCTTCCATAGTAGAAGTGTTGGTCATCATCACTGGCATGACCTCTAGATATGATGGAGAAAGTGATGAAACAGGATGAGTCAAAGGTACTTCATTCCTTAAGATTCTTATTATAGGTGAAGAGCCAATAGAAAAGGTCTTTGTTGTGGATGATTCATTATCAATCTCCAAATCTTCCAAGACAAATGAATCCTTGGGGGTAGTTTCCCTATTTGCAAGAAAGTCTAGAGAGATGACAGTATGAGGTTCGCTTTCTTTGGTTGCTTGGGGTTGGTGTCGGTCAAGTGCCTTGGATCGACTGCGAGTGATTGGGCCGACATAATCGTCGGCACTGGAAGCATCAACCACTGACTTTCGGACATTCTTGCTAGAGGCCATTGAAGCTGGTAGCAAATTGAATTTCTTTTCTTTTGAAAGAGAAAGAGATGAGAGGCAGAGATGTCCCACTGGGCGTGCCAGAATATGTAGACGACTAAATTTCTAGTTCGAAATAAATCAAACAAGTAAAATAGTTTCACAAATGCGAATTTGTATTGATGAATGTGTGGTACAATTCTCTGTGATTACAAAAGAGTGATCCTCTGATTCGATCTCCTTGAAAGATTTGTTTATTGGAATTGTGGTAATGTGATTTTGATTCGAACACCAAATATACTTTGATTTGACTGAAGCATGGATCGAAGATCTTTGAAACAGAATTACAAGGAATCTCTGGCTGTGAGCTTGTTAGAAATCCTTTGTTCTTCATGTTCTTCGTGTTCTTCGTGTTCTTCGTGTGTTCTTCGTCTTCGAAGGTTTGTGGTGGAAGGTCTTCGGTGCTTTAGAGGCTTGAATCCGTAGAGCTTCGTTGATTTATGGTTTGTTGAGGTTTCTGGAGGCTTTTGAGCTTGAGTCCAGTGAATTTGAAGATCTAGGAATATGATTTGGATGATTCTACTTTGAATGTTCCTTGCATTTGAGTTTGAAACTCTTGAAGTTCCTAGAGGCTTCAGGGCTTGATTCTAGCAGAGCTTCAATATTTCTGAATCTTCTTTGATGCTGCTTGTGCTCTAAATGGCTTCCTCTTCCTCTTAAGATGTCTTCCTCTCCCTTAATGCCTTAGGAAGGCTTCTATTTTTAGGAGTTTAGAGGTAGGTGAGTGACATGTGGCAGAATTTGATTGGTGACACATGTCACAGCCTGATTGGTCTGCTTGTGTCATTGCTTACACGTGCTGGACTGCTTGTGTCATCGCTTACACGTGCTGGACTGCTTGTGTCATCGCTTACATGTGCTGATGTGTGATTGGTTTACTTCAATGACTTCAATAACACTTGGCAAATTTCTATTGGTTTCTGAGTATTGATAACAAAACCTAGTTGCCATGCGTGATACTTTATAATTAACTGTATTTTGTGGACTTGATAGCATGACGTGTCAGCTTGTGATAGGTCGGGAATTTTCCCTCTCTACACACACATCTGATCATAACGCCAAGAATATTCCAGAGATGCGAATCATCCAGGAAATCCACACTTGCACCTTGAATGAGATGAACTAGCAATTAGCTTCGTTGCTACAAAGAGTAGGGATTCTGATCAAGGAGTAGTTCCAAACAGTGGGCTGAATCGTGGTTCGGGTTCTTCAGTGATCACTCTGTCTCGTCCAATGAGGCTGCAATTTCTATTTTTTGGTGAGGATCCAGCAAATTGGGTTTACGAGGCTAATCAGTACTTTAAGTACTTCAATACCCCAGTGAAGGAGAAATTGATGTTGGCTTTGTTTCACATGGATGGGGAGGCATTGATTTGGTTCCAAGACAGTGAGGAAACAGGGGATTTCACTGATTGGGAATCTCTGGTACAAGCTTTGCATGTAAGGTTTGGCTCCAATTCATACGATGACCCTATAGAGACACTTACAAGATTAAGACAGACATCTTTAGTAGCCATGTATAAAGCTCAGTTTAAACTCTTATCCAAGGATTAAAGGGTTGTCTTCATCCCACAAATTGAGCTGCTTCCTTAGTGGATTGAAGGATGAGATCAAACTTCCTGTGAGAATGCTTACTCCTCAGTCTCTAAATGAAGCTTTTGGGTTGTCCAAGATCCAAAAAGAATATAATCTGAGTTGCAAGAAGAATTCCAGACTGCAATTGGAGCAAGGTAAGCCTTCAATCTTGGGTCTACCTAAATTCCCTCCCTTATTAGATCCAAAGTCTAGGCTACCTATTAAGAGAATATCCGCTGCCCAAATGGAGGAAAGGAAGAAGCAGGGGTTGTGTTATAATTGTGACGAGAAATGGATCCCTGGTCATAGGTGTGGAAGTGCTAAATTTTTCCTTCTTGATTTTATTGATGAAGTGCATGAGCCAAATTCAGGTGTGCAAATTACTAAGTTGGAGGAGGTTACTAGAAATTCTGAGCCTGGTATGCAGCATCAAGAAGATGCTGAGATCACCCTTTATACTCTAAGTGGTACTCCCACCTTAGGCACTATGAGGGCGATGGGTAGGATTAAACAAAAGTCTTTTGTAATCCTTATAGATTTGGAAGCACACACAATTTCATTGATGCAAATCTAGTTTCACACTTACATATTCCAGTGGATACCTCACAGATTTTGGAGGTTAAGGTAGCTAATGGAGAGGTGATAAAAACTCAGGGAGTGTGTAGAGAAGTTCTAGTGTGATTACAGGGGCATGATTTCTTGGTGCAATTGCATATGTTGCAGATGGAAGGATGTGATTTGGTGTTGGGTACACATTGGCTAGTTACATTAGGGGTTATTCAATGGGACTTTAAGCTGTTGACCATGAGTTTTACTCATGCTCAAAGGTAGGTGCTTTTACAGGGTTTGAGGAGTACAAAATCACAGTTGCAAGAAGGCACTCAGTTCTTGAAGTGCACAGTAAGGAAAGGGTTGGTTTTGCACATCTCAGTGCAGTCAAAATTGACTTCTACCGATTGTTTAACTCATTTGCCTAAGCAAGTTTCTAATCTGTTAGTTGAATTTGAGTCTGTTTTTGCTACCCCTATGGATCTGCCTCCCTTGAGAGGTCATGAGCATCAAATTACCTTGAAGGAAGGAGCTCAGGCTATCAATTAGAGACCTTACAGGTATGCATACTATCAAAAAAATGAAATTGAAAAGATTGTGTAGGAGTTATATCTATTGGTTTCATTAAAGATAGTTGTAGTCCTTTTACTGCTCCTGATCTTTTGGTGAGGAAAGCCGATGGTTCATGAAGGATGTGTATAGATTATAGGACTTTAAATCAAGAAACCATTAAGGATAATTACCCTATTCCTGTAATTGATGAATTGTTGGATGAATTGTTTGGAGCTTATGTATTTTCCAAATTGGACTTGAGGTCTGGATATCACCAGATTAGGATGAAGGAGCAAGATATTCCTAAAACTACATTTCGTACACATGAAGGTCATTATGAGTTTTTGGTGATGCCTTTTGGCTTAACCAATGCTCCATCCACCTTCCAATCTTTGATGAATACTGCTTTTAGGCCATTCTTGAGGAAATTTGTGCTTGTTTTCTTTGATGACATCCTTGTGTATAGTAAGACCTTAGAGGATCATGTCTGTCATCTTAGATCAGTATTGGAGGCTTTAGCTAAACACCAACTGTATGCCAAAAAGTCTAAGTGTGTGTTTGCTTGTAAGGAGGTGGAGTACTTAGGGCATCTTATTTCAAGGGAAGGAGTGAAGACAGACCCTAGGAAGACTGCTGCCATGCAACAATGGCCTATCCCTAAGGATGTTAAAGCATTGAGAGGATTTTTGGGTTTTTTGGGTCTCACAGGGTATTATAGGAAGTTTGTGAAAGGGTATGGTCAAATGGCAGCTCATTTGACTGTTTTACTTAAAAAATATTCTTTTTCTTGGACTCTAGCAGCTTCTTAAGCATTTTAGCTACCCAAGGATGCTATGTCCAACCCACCTGTGTTGGCTTTACCAAATTTTACCAAACCTTTCACTGTGGAGTGTGATGCTTCAGGTTTGGAGTTAGGGGCTGTTTTAATGCAATCTCTAGGAGCTATTGCCTTCCATAGTCAAGCATTGAAAGGTAAGAATCTTGCTCTCTCTACTTATGAAAAGGAGTTGTTGGCTTTGGTGGTTGCTGTGAAGAAGTGGAGACCTTATCTACTTGGGAGGCCATTTATGATAAAAATTGATCACCAAAGTTTGAAATACTTGCTTGAATAGAGAGTAGGTACTCTTGCACAGCAGAAATGGATTACTAAACTACTTGGTTATATGTTTATTATGGAGTACAGGCATGGTAAGGAGAATGTGGTGGCTGATGCTCTATCTAGAAAGGATGAAAATCTACCTGGAGCTTCCATAGAACCTTCTGCTTCTGCTGTGGGTACCTTGTGCATGATTTCTTTTCCTACTCCAACTTGGCTTGCTGATCTTAAGTATAGTTATGCATCTGAGTTTTGGTTTAACACCAACTTCCATACATCCATTAAACTAACTCCATTTGAGGCTCTATATGGATATCCTTCATCCAGAGTTATGGATTATGTGCCTGGCACCACTTAGGTAGGTGCTGTGGACTTGTTGTTGAAGGATAGGCAGCAGCTCTTATCCTTGCTCAAACACAGCCTCATTGTTGCTCAAGAAAGGATGAAATGGTATGCTGATAAGAAGAGGGTGGACCGGTCATTTAATGTGGGAGATTGGGTTTACCTCAGATTGCAACCCTACAAACAAGCCTCTATGCATCATCAAAAGCTAGGAAAGTTAGCTCCTCGGTTCTATGGCCCATTTCAGATTTTGCAAAAGATTGAGCAGGTTTCTTACAAGTTAGATTTGCCAGCTGGTTCCCTCATTCACCCTGTTTTCCATGTGTCCAATCTCAAAGCCAAAGTAGGCCAACATGTGCAGCCTAGATCTACACTACGAGCTATGTCTGCTGATTTGGTTCTTTCCCCTGATCCTGTGTCTATTTTGGCTGACAAATCACATCAGTTGAGTAATAGAGTCATTACTCAAGTATTGGTTCAGTGGCAAGGTGAGAGCAAGGAGGATGCTGCCTGGGGGAATTTATTTGATCTCCAGCAGAAATTTCCACACCTTGTGGGCAAGGTGCTCTAAGGGAGGGGAAATTGTTAGGATTGTGAGTATTAGTTAATTCATTGAATTGTTGGGTTCATTAGTTCATTCATGAGAGGGCTGTTGTAGCTATTGTTGTATTAGAGTGAGTTGGTAATTGGCCAACTATGTAAACATTAAACACGGGTTGGGAGGGTCAGTTAGTAAAGTTTGAATGGAAGAGTTAGTTAAAGAGTCAGTTACAGATTGTATAAAGGGTGTAATTGGAAACACAAGGAATCTATCAAAACTTTAATAACAATTAAATATACTTTTTTGAATCTTCCTCTTTTATCTCTCTCTAACTTCTGGAGGCCTAGCTATCCTACAATTCAGCTACAACACAACACGTTCACACACAGAACTTAACATCAACACGTTCACACACACAACTCTAACATAATCCTTTATTTGTGCATGTGACCAAAAATTTAATATTATTCAACTCATCTAATCTATCGGCTAATGTTGAAGCATTTTCCCTATAAATTCGAGTATGCAGCTCCGAAAGCTATCACAATTCTCAAACCCCTTCATATTTGATTCTAAAATAGGCTTAAACTTTTCTTCAATTATGAGCTCTGCAGAAACTTGAAAACCCCAAGCAGTTTGTCCCATACCCATCACAAGGCCATGTAACGCCCATGATGCGACTAGCCAAGCTCCTTCACTCAAGGGGCTTTCATATAACCTTTGCTAACACTGAGTACAACCACAGACGCTTAATCAGGTCCAAAGGACTTGACTACCTAAAGCGTTTACCTGATTTCCGGTTTGAAACAATACCAGATGGGTTGCCACATTCTGATCGTGATGCAACCCAAGATGTTCCAGCACTATGTGATTCCACAAGAAAGAATTGTTTAGCCCCTTTTAAAGAGCTACTGCTTAAGCTTAACTCATCCTCTGAAGTGCCTTTGGTTTCTTGCATAGTTTCTGATGGGGTTATGAGTTTTGCAATCAAAGCTGGAGAAGAATTAGGCATCCTAGAGGTTCAATTTTGGACTGCCTCAGCTTGTGGCTTCGTGGGATATGTATACTGCATTGAACTCGTCAAAAGTGGCATTCTTCCATTCGAAGGTACTTGACTACTTTGTCTACTTTTGTTTTCCATGCTTCTTTATTGTGGTGGTGATGACTATATATATATATATATATGTGTGTGTGTGTGTGCGCGCGCGCGTGTGTGTGATGATTCTAACCTTTTTTTGATTTTTTTTCCTTTTTATCCTATAAGGTAGGGATGGCCAAAGAAGATATATTAACTTTCTCATATTCATAAATTTCACATTTACTATCTTTGTCAAGTGAAATGGAGAGAGTTCATTTTAATTTTCTCCATCAATATTTTATTTTTTTAACTTGATAGTGTATGAGATGTCATGACATTTAAAATTTTAAATGACACAATATTTGATGTACTTGGCAAACAGGTTAGATCAAATCAGGTTAATTGAGTTTGGATAAAAACTAGATGACCTAAACAGGTTGCAAGTCGAACAGGTTATGGGCTGGGTTGATCAAGTAACTAGTCAACGCATCTTTTTTTTCACATACAAAAAAAAAAAAAATAATAATAATAATAATAAAAATAAAAATAATATATGATCATATTATCTTCTTTTTTTTTCCCTTCTTATCAATACAAATAAGAGAAAAAAATAACAAAATACTAAAAAATAAAAATTAAAGAATGCATAAATTCTTAAATTTACTTTACACAATCCAAAATTCATTAATGACATCATTACCATAACAGAACAAAAGAAATTACTGGTAATTTTCATATTTGAGAATTGAGATATGAGAGTGAGGCTGAGAAACAAAGACAAAAAAAAAAAAAAAAACAATTACATTCTAAACATTTAGGTTAAGGCTTAAGTTTTTTTTTTTTTTTAAATAATGACGTGATGTACTAAACTATTAGACTAGTGTGTGAGAAATAACACTTTTTTTAGTGTGATGTATAGTGAATTTTCAATCGTGAATTGTTCTATTTAATATTATATATATATATATAGAGAGAGAGAGAGAGAGAGAGAGAGAGAGAGAGAGAGAGAGTTTAAAAGCGGGTCAATCCATTTGGCTAGTAGGCGTGTTGACCCGATCCGGCCTACAATTAAATGGGTCGGGTTGGTCAACATGTTTTTGCTTTGAGCAAAAACTCTAGTTAGGCTAGGTATTTTTCTTTGGGTTGTCGGGTTCGGGTCCAATTTTGCCAGGTCTAGTATTTGATACACCATTAGACTTGTAATATTCTAAACCATTAAAAGAATCAATTTCAATCCTATAGCTCAAACCCCTTCACGTTGGACCTCATGCACTCAAACATGGGGAGGTACCATTACGCCTACAAGTATGGTGGTAAATGGAGATAATCCTTAATCCAAAGTAACTTAAGTAACCTGCCTAAAGTTGATTGCAATTTAAAACACATGATGTCTCTATTCTTTTCTTTTCTTTTTAAAAACTTTTTTTATTGTTCTATTTTGGTTGCAAGTCTGTTTAGGGAATGAAATAGGAGTAGGTTCCAATTAAGCTCAGTTAGTAAGTCTCATGTTTTTACATTAATAGTCAATTGGTGTATTAGCTTGATGGTAAGAGCAATATCAAGGAGTAGATGTCTAAGATTAAAATATTGTAGTAATCAAAATAAATTAAAAAGAAGAAAGATACGTGACTCAATTCGTAAAGTTTCTTGTTGCTGAACAAGAGACTTGAATTCGAATTTCGCTTATACAAAAAACTATTTAGTATCTTGGTCTAATGGTAAAAACAATTATTATAAAGCAAATGCTTATGTTTCAAATCCTAAAGTAATTATAAATTAAAGAAATAAGCTTACTCTTATAAAGATATTCAAGTATAGAAAAAATCACTGTTTTCGCAATACCCAAACAAGAGTGAGATCTCAATCAAGTTTTTCCTATAAATTTATTTATTAATTAATTGGATACTTTGGTTATATTCTAATATGTTAGTTGATATAAAAACTAAGATCTCTGTCAATATATTTTAATTTTTTTTCCTTAAATTATTTATAATTTTGTAATTATTTATATGTTTTAGCTATTATTTTGATATTTCTAACATTTCCGGTATTTTTCATTAATATCTTGGTTAATATTTGTGGGTATTTATAGATTTCAACTAAAACATATTTTATTAACATTTATTCTCTTTTTAACTAAAAAATCAATATTTATTCTTTTTTAAAATTAAAATCATGATTTTTGTTATTTTAGATGCATAAATTTGAACTTATGTGTCCACTCTATAATTAATTTTCTTTATCGTCATACTAAGACACCAATTAAACATAATTCATTGGGTTAATTAACAATTAAAAAATAGATTTGATGGACAAATTCTAAATCTTTTTATAAAAAAATAAATTACAAAATGTATATCAATGCTCTAGTATTAAGAAACAAGAAAATTAATACTTCTGTTGGGAAGTGTCTTTCCCCTCTCACATGAGGATTGACCCTATGAGGAATGAGAAAATATCTATATGTAGCATGCAGATACTTCATATATCAACTATGAAAGGTATATTATAGGAGTAATGTTATATACACAATATTTTTTTACAACAATTAAATTAGTAAGATTTTATTGATTTTCATTTGGACTCATCAGTAACATCATCTGTTTTTCTCTTCCATTATCAACTCACCACCTTGATAGTTGTGATTTTTATTTTGGGTCCTGGACTAATTGATATAATAGATGTCTAATGAATACCATAATTATTGCCCGCAAATGCAACCCTTCATGTGAGGGTCTAGGACAAAACCTGTTAAACGGAATAATTTTAATTTGTTGTTGTATTCATAATTCATTACTATCAAAGACAACAAATTTCAAAGATATTGATAAGATAGACTGTTGTAAGAAGTTTAGACCTCTTAAACCCAAACAGATTAACTTAGATAATTAACCAAGTGATTAACTTAGGTAAATTAAACAAATCTAGGTTAACACAAATATATCATATCATGCAAAAGTGCGGAATAATAAAGAACACATGATATGATGACCCAGGAAACCAATCTGGTAAAAACTTGGGGAGGATTTAACTTAGCTATCCTCAAGGTAAAACGAATTTACTATGAAAGAATTGAAGTTTACACAATAGAGACTTAGACCACTAACATCCTATTGCTACCTGCTTGTAGGAAACTTACTACCACGACCACATGACAGCTCTGAGACCACATACTCCTTCTTTCCTTGAATTCTCAGCAAAGCACAAGCACGCCTGCTTGTATATCTTGAAACTCTTTGATTCTGCAACTGTATGATTTACCAATCTCTTGACATGAATCTAGAGTTTGGAAACCCTAAGTGTATGTGAAGGTAAACACCTCTAGATCTAACAATTAGATTCACAAACACAGCAATCAGAACACTAAAAACGTGGCTAGGGTTTTCCCTTATATACTTAGGGCAAAATATAAAACCCTACACGTTAAATGGGCTAGGGCTGAGTTGGAAAATTCTGCAGAAAAACGATCTGCACGACTTTCGATCGATCGAGTCTAATTTTCGATCGATCGAGCCTGACAGATCTGCACAGTGACTTCTGCAATAACTCAATTCCAACTTTACATAATAAGACATACTTTGAGCAAGTCTAAAAGCAAGACTAAAGATTGTTTTGATCATGGTTTGCCAATATTACAAATTGAAGTTCTAATACATTAGTTCCTAATTCCTTAGAACCTAAATTGTGATTATTAAAATATCATTTTTCATGGAACTACAATATATATTATTTTTTTTGTATATCAATCACAATCTACCATCTTAACAATTGTAAAATTTGTTGTGGCTTTAGATTTACAGTAAATTATTCTCATATTACCAAGAGTCTTGTAGCGCAATTAACACTTTCTAATATTTTCAAGATTCAAATCCCCCACACCTAGTGTAATTATGAAATCATCCCAAAAAATAAAATAAAATCTTCTCATACTTGAGCATTCCCATCTGGTGTGATCTTAGCCATTTTGCATTTTACTTTAGCATCAATTGCCTAAAAAAAACTCCACATAGATGTTCACTGTAGCAACATCTATATCTTAAACTCTATTATTTTATTGTACCCTCAATTATTATAATCTCACAAAAAGAATAGAGTATGGGATTTGGGTGTATTGTTAAAATCATAATGTAAAATAGAAAAAAATATATTTAAATTGAGTAGTAGGAGAATAGAGTATGAGATGTAAGGTAAAGTTAATTTATTGTTAAAGTAATAATGTAAAATAGATAAAATAAATTTTTGATGATGCAAAATACTCATTTTATATATATATGTGTGTGTGTGTGTGTGTGTGAGAGAGAGAGAGAGAGAGAGAGAGACCGCACATTTTTTGGATGTGAATGCTTATCAGCTTATGCCTTTAAGTTCATGTCACTAGACATTAGCAATAAAAAAAGTCGTGTGAAAATACTTTTACCTAAGTTAACACCAATGGATAATGGTATGTTTGGAATGGAGGAAGAGGATAGGGGATGTCCATCCAAACAAAAGCAATCAATTATTATTTAATGAGGAAAAGAAAAAAGTCCAAAAATCCAACTTTATTGACCATCGACACGGCCCGTATCTGGTAAAGTTACTCGTCAATGCCATATCCATTTTTCTTTTTTGAATGGAAAGAGAAAGAGGCAATGTTAATTGACTATATTCATAGCCCTTTTTTTATTTTATTTTATTTTTTTTGAAAAAGCATATGTTGTGTCGGGTACTACAGTAATTGCCTTTTTTTTTTTCCAGAAACAAACACATACACAAGTAAAAAAAAAAAAAAAGATTCTAACATAAAAGCATATCATAACTCCACTAAAAAAAGAAATCTAGTTTTGGCCTAAAGATAGAACGAGGAATTGTAAAAAAAAGTTATAAGACTTTTTTGTTGGGCATCAGCCTCAATTTTTAACTTTGTTTTTATGTGTAACTTTTTTAAAAAACTAAATAGATTCATCCATTTGTCAATGCTTTCTATGTTGGCGCTTTTTAGCATCGGTTTGGAAGTGACACAACAGACCTAGGTGGGAGAGGCATATTTTGTTTTTGTTTATATATATATATATATATATATATATATATTTTGGTAAGGGGCATATTTTGTTGAGTAACATTGTAGCTCATACATTTGGATAATCTCTAAAAGGATCACATGTACACCTAGTCTTGTCCCATTAGCTAGTCACTTAATATAAGCCTCATAATTTTTACCTCTGAATGTGATCATAATTTTATTATTTTCCCCTAGAGTGATGAGTAATGATCTTATGTCCCAAAAAATATTTACAAGATAAATTTGTGTTTACAAGACACATAAAAAAAATGTTTAATATTGTGAAATTGGATCAAGGACACGCAATTCGGTAATATCAACATGATCTCAGTTTTCATTTTAAAAAAATGGTTTCAATTTGTAAATATTGAAATATTTAGCTTGAACTATGACATTTCCTAAAATTAAAGCAACTGTAATTTCAATGTATTACAGATGAAAGCTTTAAATATGATAGCACTCTTGAGACACCAATCAACTGGATACCAGGAATGAAAAATATAAGGCTTATGGACCTCCCTAGCTTCATTAGAACCACAGACATTACTGAAACAATGTTCGACTTTATGGGATCAGAAGCACGAAATTGCTTCAATTCTCTGGCAATCATCTTCAACACATTTGAAGAGTTTGAACATGATGTCCTAGAAGCAATCGCAGCCAAATTCCCTCGAATTTACAATATAGGTCCACTTCCCTTACTAGAACAACATTTGCATGAGAGTCAATTCATGTCTCTAAGTGCAAGCTTATGGAAAGAAGACTCAAAATGTCTCCAATGGCTTGATAAAAGGGGATCCAACTCAGTTGTGTATGTAAATTATGGCAGCATGACCACGATGACAGAACAACATTTTAATGAATTTGCATGGCTTGCAAATAGCAAGCACGCATTTTTGTGGGTAGTTAGGCCTGATGTGGTAACGGGAGATTCAACAATTTTTCCTGAAGAATTTTTTGAGGAAACTAAGGATAGGGGATTGCTAGCAAGTTGGTGCCCCCAAGATAAAATGCTAGCTCACCCATCTATAGGGGTTTACCTAACACATTGTGGTTGGAATTCAACGTTAGAAAGTGTAAGTGCTGGTGTGCCTGTTATTTGCTGGCCTTTCTTTGCTGAGCAACAAACAAATTGTCGGTATGCTTGTGCCACTTGGGAGATTGGTGTGGAGGTTAATGAGGATGTTAAACGTGATGAAATTGAAGCTCTTGTTAAGGAAATGGTGGAAGGGGATAAGGGTAAAGCTATGAGACAAAAGGCTAGGGAATGGAAGAAGAAAGCAATGGAAGCAACCAGAGGCGGAGCCAAGAAGGGGCGAGAGGGGGCAAGTGCCCCCCCCTCACTCCTCCTAAAATATTCCATATGTACTACTATTAGAAATTCTTTTAAATGCTTTACCCTCCTTGATGCAGAAATTAAACACAAATCAGGAAAAAAGAGCTTCCTAGCCTGCTGAAATAAAGGGAAAATGACAAGCTTACCTAATGCCTAATAAGTCAATGACACCGTGTAACGGGAAAAAAAAAAAACAAAAACAAGGAAAAAGTTTTCTGACACAACAAAAATAAATGGAAGAATTTCCCTTAGGCACAATAACACACTCCAAGGGCTTTGATGTGTCAGCTGTTAGCTTTTAATTATCAATCACTTAATCTTAGCATAATAATAATAATAATCATGCATTTTATTTTCTTTCTTATGACACTTTAATTGATAGTCCTATATTTTACACAAATTTTTTTTTTTGTCCTCAATTTCTTGACATTTCAGTTTTAAATTGTGGGTTTATGTTATGAACAAAAATTTTAATTATTTTGAAAAATAAATAGAAAGTCTAATTTCACCTATAGTTTCAAAAACAATTAAGAAAAGATAGTGAGACGTATATACAACTTTGCAAATAAATTGCTATACTTTTAATATTTTTTAAATAAATTTATTTCCGCAATTTATTTTATAGTATTAACTTAAATGTCTAAATATAGTTTATGTTTAATTAGTTTTTGTATGACACTTATAGTTGTTATTGATTTTTTTTTTTGTTAATATAGATTTTTTATTTATTTTTAATATTGACTTCTAATCTTGCCCCCCATGAATTGAAATCCTGGCTCTGCCATTGAAAGCAACTGATATTGAAGGATCATCGTACAAGAATTTTGAAAGATTAATTAAGGAGACTCTTCTCATTGGTGAATGAATAGTACAACTATGTTGCGAGAAACTTAAGCTATTGTGTTTACATCTATATTCTATGTTATCATGTCATGTTCTACTTGTGGTAAAATGTCATCTGCATTTGAAATAGAATCATTTCATGATTCTGGTTATCTAAAAGAGAATAAGCTACCATATTATTTAAACTTTTAAATGATATGACAGTTTGTACACTATTAGATCCAATAAATAAAATTTGAACTATGAAATGGATTCTCTTCGTTTCAAAGATCATGTTCCCTATTGGTGAGGTGGGACAAAATAAGGTTTTAGTTTGTTAATATTTATTATAAAATTTTTAGAAGTTTAAGATTTAAGATTTTATTTCCTTAAATTTAGATGTTTTCATAAGTTTACAAGTTAAATTGTAATCCTTTATGTTATTGTTTTAATCACAATTGTTCAGTAATTAAAAATAATAATTTTCATAGAGTGTTTAATTGGTAGACCAAATTCAAATATATGATATAAAAAATTGCAATTAATTTATTTTCTTTCATCTAGTTAATTTTGAAATTCTTTCTTATGGATTCAAGAAGTTCCTTTTGAATTTTAGAGTTTGCAACTGGTTAAAATAATGAGAAATGATATGTCCACAACATTTTCACAATATTTTTACAACAAATCTTAAGTGGCAGGTTGTTACTGGTTGTTATTGTTAGGGCAAAAAAGTAATTTTAGTGTTAGTTTCAAATTTAAACCAATAACAACTAACCATCTATGATTTGTTGTGAAAATATTGTAAAAATGTTGTGGATGTAACACCTCTCATAAATAATATATTGCCCTTTCAAACTTTTTATATATGTCAAGTTTTTAGTATCCTGCTATCCTTTTTTTTTTTTTTTTTTTTTTTTTTTTTTTTGTGTGGAGAAAGTAGTATCCTGCTATCCTAAAAGTTGAATATAAAGCGATTTTATTTTGAAAACATGGTTTTTAAAAACACAATTTGTTGTTTGGTTAAATATTTGAAAAATGTTGTTGCTAGGGGAAAAACTTTGTGAATACGCAATTTTCTAGCGATTTAAAAAAAGCACCACCAAGGATTACGATTTGAAAAGGAAAAAAAAAAAAAAAAAGTAAAGTAAAGCTAATTTTTTTTTTTTTTTTTTTTTTTTTTTTACATTTTCATTTCAAATTAATTTGGATAACAAGTTAATTTGACATCTCCTGTTATGGATTTGATACACTCTTTTACTTAAGAAAAATTCTAGGATTACAACCTATTTCACACCTATTTTCATAAAAATTTAATGCAGCTGATTGTAAATGGGCGAGGAAAAAAAAATAGTGAATCCGTGTCAAAGTTAAAGCTCTTTAAAGATTTGTCAATCCACGTTAATTTTGCAATAGCCCGCTCGTGGGGCTTGCCACTATATTTTTTGTCCCTAAAGATCTGATAGCGATACCTTTTAAGCAATGATAAAAACAATTCAGTCAATAATAAAGTTGATAGGATGTGTTTGATGGAACAAAAGTTGTAATTAAAAAACAGTAGTAAAAGCTATCATCAAAAAGTAGTCTTGATAGCAGAGTTTCAAGCTAAACTCCATCATAAAAACCCATCTAATTATTCCTTCTGATGATCTGATCTAATGACCTAAGGACAAAATGGACAAATGCCCTTTTCCCACAAACTAAGCAGCATTTTGTCCTCTTTCCCAAACTAATTAGGAAAATGGCCCTCTTTTGAAACTCGATTTTCTCAAAATCGAGTTTTAAAAAAAAAAATTTTGGAGCCCTATAGCGGCGTTTTAAGGAGTCTATAGTGACGCTTTCAAGACCTATAGCGGCGTTTTATAACTCGACCTTCATGAAATCGAGTTATATGCAATTTTTTTCATTTTTTTTTGCCTATAACTCGACTTTGTAAAGATCGAGTTATAAAACGCCGCTATAGGTCCTGAAAACGTCACTATAGGCTCCTTAAAAACGCTGCTATAGGGCCTAACTCGATTTTTAGAAAATCGATTTTCAAAAGAGGGACATTTTTCTGATTAGTTTGGAAAAGATGGCAAAATGCTACTTAGTTTGTGTGAAAGGGGTATAGGCCAATTTTGTCCAATGACCTAATCTAAAGTTGCACTTATATTTGGAGATAAGTAGGAAAACAAAAAATTGTGGATAATTCATAAATGAAACAAAAATAAATAGAAAAAGCTGAACATTGTTAGTGATAAAAATTGTAAAGAAAAAAAAAAATTTTATATTTTTCAAGGATTTCAATTGTGCATGGGTGGCAAGGATGAGATTAGTATTAGAGTAAACTTGAAGAGATTATGCGATTGGATTTGTCTAAACTTTATACGGGCTGTGGGTTTTTTGCTTTTTTATTTATTTATTTATTTTTGGCTGTCTTGGGCGTGATACATGTTGTGGTTTTTTTTTTTTTTTTTTTTTTGGAGGTGGGTGAGGGGCCGGGGACGTGAATTGCGGGATATAGGTTGTGGATGTTTCTTTTGTTTTGCTCTTTTTCTTTTCTTATTCTTTTTTTTTTTTTACTTTTTTTTTTCTAGGCATGATTGGTGATTGCCTTTTTTTTTTTTTTTGCCACTTTTTGTTTTAATTGGCCATCATTTTTTAATAAATGCATATAAGTAAATTTATACAAACTCATTTTTTTCCATACTTTCACTTTCCACCCTCAACCAAATACAAATGAGAGAAACTAAAATTTCTTCTCTCCTCTCACTTTTTCATCTCCCCAATCAAACGGTAGGATGTAGGAGAGATAAAGGATAATACAATAGACGTAATAATTTTCACAATAATTGAATTGTTAAATTTTTACCAATTCTCATCGAATCCACGTAATAATATTAACTTGTTAGTTTTAAGAACCTTACATTGTTAAATTTCCCTTGCTCCCAACGAGTTTGTGGGTGCAATTTTTTGAGGTCTAGACTATTTTCTAGTTATTCTTTTCTTTATGATCATTTTTAAGTTTATTCTTGTAACTCTACTACACCCTTAATTATGAGAAACCCACTGAGAGGTGACAGCACGCATAAGAACACGGCCCACTTGATCTAGGAGGGGGAAAACTGATAAAGATATATACAATGGGGCTTTTTTGGGTAGGCCCAAACCAACCACCCCCCACCCTCCCTAATAGAATGTCTGTTGGACATCCGGGTACTGCTGTATTGGACCATTCTAAGGTGGATCGGTTCAAGACTCTGTCTTCTGGACATGTGACGCTTTGGGGTGGTCAGGCGAGTACGGGTCAGAATGCTGTTAAGAAGGAGGTCACGCTTAAGCGGTATCTTCATTTTAGGGTTTGGACGGACTATAGAGAGGGCATCGACGGTGTTGTGTCTAATATACAGCGCGGTGCCATATACATGTATATAATTCCAAAGGACATTACTGTCCAGGCCTTGTTGCAATGGAAAGTGTACTTTAGAAACAGAAATTATTAAAGTTTGAATTTTATATCATAAAATGTGTTTACAATTTCTATTACATAAGATGCGCGATCTGCAAAGTAATTGATAGCTCGAATTACGTTATTCAAACTGATGATGACTCCTAAATTACAAAGATAATCATAAAAATAAAACCTAAATCTACTGTCGAATGATCTCATAGATGTCGAAGTCAATGTCGTCAAGACCGTGAATTGAAGGAACGCTTTGTGGAGTCCTAGGACTTTCCTGAAGTTGTGGTTGAACCGAATCTCCACTCGAAAGGACTGACGATACGGCGGGAGACTGCCGTGGTAGATTGCCTTGACTCTTATGTATATGGGGTTGATCAACTCCCAGGAGTAAATTAAACGCCAATGTTTGCTTCCGATGCCGTAAGTAATTCCCCTGTGCGTGAATCCATGTTTGACGCACTCGAGACAGCAGTAGATGGCACTCTCCGCGCTGCAGAGAACATGGGGACATTGAAGGACAGAGGATCCCATTTGGATTGGAACGGCTCCTCTACTGGAACGAAAATGCGATCTAAATTCGCGTTGATGTTGTGGAACTGCAAGACATAATTCTTAGGGTCTCTCTCTTTTATCACCCTAAGCGCAGCTTCTTTGTTTGTAGAGTTCAATGCCTCTGCGTAAGCATCTCCAATAGCAGTCGTGCACCCTCTAGCACTTCTTCCGTCGATTTGGAAATTTCCCCATTCTATGAAGTCTCCGTGTTTTGAGATGTAGGTGTTGACGTCTGTGCTGGAACGAGCTCCCTGGATGTTGGGATGAAAGTGACCAGATCTGGATGTGGATAATAGGTTGAAGAATCGATTATTCGTGCACTGGTATTTCCCTTCGAACTGGACAAGACAGTGGAGATGCAGGTTCCCATCCTGATGGGTTTCTTGTGCGACTCTTTTGTATTTTGGTGGAACTGTGTATGGTAGAGACTGTAGTTGTTGGATGGCTTCTTCTTTAGAAATGGTGCATTGTGGGAATGTTAAGAAATAGTTCTTCGCGTTTATTCTGAATCTATTTGGTGCCCGTGGCATTTTTGCAATTCTAATCGGTGTACACCACTTCAACTTGGCTCTATGTATTGGTGTAATGGTGTACAATATATAGTGCTGGTGTTATTAAACAATAACAACTTGTAGGTATCAAGAGCTTTATAATTCAATTAATACTTTCTCTGCATAAACGATGATCTCTGTCCAATGATCTTTGGACAGATAAATCTGGACCAGAAAAGAACATCTATCAGCCAACTGAGTACAGGATAACTAAAGGAAGAAGCAAAAGGAAAGATCAACTAACCACTTGAGGATGCATGGGTTGAATTACACGAAATGCTGCATTGGCATGTAGTGCTGCCACATCTACCACATTTGCGTGCAATCGGGCTCAATGGAGACTTGGCATTGACAGATTTATAAGAATGTCTGCTACCATTGTCAGTGCCTATAAGACAAATTGCCAATTAGCTCCTATAAAGAGCCACAAAGCAAAAATACACTCTACAAAAATTAATAATGCAGAAAGTACACTCCGGCAGTTCATACCTTCGACAAATTCTTTTCCTGACAACTTCTGCGTGCACTTCTGGGCTGTCTTGGCGAGCTGTGACAATTAATAGAACAAACACAACTCAGGAAAAATAGAAAACATCTATGATTCAGGGGAATACATATACATGAAAAGATCCCTACCAATTACTAACAGAATTTATCAAAGATTCAAGTGTGAAGGCTTCAAAAATGAAAAATACACATCAAATAGAAGAAAGGAAATATAAAGCATCCTACTAAACATCTTCAACTAATAGCAAAATGAAACACCAAAGGTCCATGTATTTTATGATAAACATTTGAGCAGGGCAATCATATCATAAGAAGTCAACCAATGTAATATAAATAAATACAATATAAACCAAAAGAAACAAGTTATTGCAGTTTCCTAGGACACTATATCTATTGAATGAATCTCAACAACAAGAGAGCCCAATTAATCACAAATCTAAAACCAAAATCAATCCTAGCTTGGCCAAGCCAATTTTATTATTTCCTTTCATCCCTTTTAGAAAATTAAGCTCATACAATGTCTAATGCCATATTCCAACTAAAGATTAGTTTGAAACCAACAACCAGCCAATATTGGTGAAACCAAAACCTCTGGGACATGGTCCCATAAACACACCAGGGAATGTAATCCCAAAAAATCAATACAATTCCCTTTTTTTTTTAAAATAGTCATGGTTTCACTACAATATTTCACAAAGAAACTATAAAATCAGAGTAACTTATTATGAATGCAATGGCTACAGTTTAAAAAAAAAAAAAATTAAAACAGTGAGGAACAAAATAGGAACCTAAAACTTTGAATACTAAGTTGTAAGAGCATTCTCATCAAGAATGCTAAATATTTTAGCATTTACCATTTAAAAATCCTACTTTATCAATTTTAACATACCACTTTACAATTTACCAAACATCAAACATTCTATTTTTTTTACAACTTCATTTAAATATTCTTTCTTATTCTTTGTTTATGTTTTCAAATAACTACCATTAACTACCATGTTTTGTACCCAGCAACAACCCTCAAAATAAAGTCTCTACATATGCATGTCACTCAAATGGAAGCTTGGCTCTTTGTACAGAATGACTTGGGAATAAACCAGGGAGACCAGCCATTCAAAAAAAAGAAATGGATATATTCGAACATATTTGTGAAAATTTTGAAGTATTATTAGGACCCAAAAAAAAAAAAAAACTAGTTTATGATTTAGAAAAAGAGGGCTTTAAAAAAAACTTCTTGCATATAAGATACAGTATCTAAATTTAGAAGCCACACAAGGTCACGGATACATTTTGTTTAGAGTGCATATAAGTTTAGATTGGTGCCACATTCAATTCATCAGCCTCAGAGCAACAATGAAATGCATGCGGAGAGTGTATTTTCTTCAAGAGGTGCAATGGGATCACAGGAACCTTCTTTTGGAGTCTTCATCCTCATGATAAAATGCCAGCTGGATTACAATAAACAAATTCAATAACCATATCTTGGGGGATGACAAGGGGGAAGACAAGGGAAAAAAAACACTAATGGATAGCTGTTGTAACAAAATTGAACTAGGCTATCAATATCCATTGTCCACAACTCCAAACAATGGCAGTTAAATTAAGCAGCACAGACGCACAATGGCAGTTAAATTAAGTAGCACAGCCACAAAATGTTCGGAACAAAGGAGCACAGCTGCACTATGGCAGTTTTAAGATTCAGGCACTAAATAAAAAAACCTTAAGAGGAAAGGTGCATCCCTCCCAACTTTATTGACATTGCCGACCTCACACATATCCATGAGTGCCCAAAAATTCTTTGACAATATGCACAAACTGGTATTGGAATTTCAACCAAGCTCCAACTTATTTATGGTATACTAAAGAAGGAATAACCTCAAGCTACAGTAATCACTCTTGCTAAGAAATGTAGATAACATAGTTCATAATAAGATAAAGATTACTATGCCAAAGAAGGGCAGCTCCTCAAAAGTACATTGCCTTCATTTCATCTAAGATGTACATCACAAGAAAAGGGAACCAACTCAAAGTCACTAATCTCAAAAACTAAGCTTATAAAGAAGAAAACCTGAATAAAGGAAAGTGATGGAAGAATGGGAATCTTTATCACTATTTATGCTTGTTTTAACCAAACAAACAAAAAGAAAAAGGCAAACCCTACAGAGGTTTATAACTAAAAACACTATAAAGAATAAACACAGTCCACTAAAACCAGAATTGCATGAAAACAGATCAAAATTCACATAAAGAAATACCAAAAATTAGAGCTTGAGCAGTTGAACATGCACAATAAAGCAAAGAAGTCTGTATTAATTGAATAGAAAGCAGGCAACAACCAAGATAAGATTAGAAACCAAAGCAATTCAATTCAATCAAAACCACTTGTGGAACCCACTTGCCCACCAACAACTTTGCTAAAGTTTCATTTGCTAAAGTTTCCAGTTATACATATGCATGTTTAGACAATGCTTTGAACTTGAAGCTGGCTGTCCTGAACCTGCCCTTGCTTTCAAATTTGAAGGGTACTTTTAAGGTGTCTTTAGCAGCAAATGCTTCACCAAGTTATCTACAAAAAATTATTTACAGTTAAAGATAAAACTAGAGTTGTTCATAGATATAAAAAAACAAGCACAAGTCTCATATGAATATACAATAAAAACTCACACTTGAAGTTCCTACAAAAAAAGTAAATAACTACAACTAGAGTAAATATTAGTTCTCAACAACCAAGGAAATGAAGCCAAATGCCTAAAGGTACAATGCCCTGCTTCTCAATAACCTTTTTAAAATTTTCTATAAACATCATGTGTATAAGTGTATATGCCACTGAATTCAAACATGATGTATTTGAACTTGAGGCATGAGGCAAAAGTACTAAAACATCATTTGAGAGACAAAACTACAGGCAGCACAGGTAAACAATTTTTGCAATAATCATATATGTGCATCATGATATGATATATAATGTGAATACCCTGAATAACTTTCACACAAGGTCAAGCAGCCAGCACACTTGTCCAATATAATATTTTAATTGTTAAATACACACTCTTTCAACTTCAGCCTACCATAAGCTCCATATGCCTTAACTCAATTGTCTATTCTGAAAAGATGTTTGATAGAATTTTCATAAGCTCAATCTAGGAAACAAACCCAAATTGTAAATAATTACAACTAGAGTAAATATTAGTTCTCAACAACCAAGGAAATGAAAATGAATGGGAAATAAGGATTGCAACAAATCCTATTATGGTTTATATGTTGAGCAAAGTTTAATTTCATGTGCAGAGAAAAATGCAAATCTGTCTAAAATCTGTTCAACATATAAAACTCTAAAGATGATACTAGAATTTGAAGGAGGAATTTCAGCAAACACAAACCTGTGCTTCAAGTTCAATGCTGTTATCCTGAGGAGTGAGGCAAGATTGCTGCTATTGCTCTAGTGTTTTGGTTCTACTGCAAAAAAAGAATTGAATTCGATAAAATTATACGAACAGAATTAGAAACTAAAAAAAAAAAAAAAAAAGGTGTACCTCACAAGAGAGAATTATAGCTTGTTTGGGAGTTAAAAAAATGAGGGGGAGTAGAGCAAAGGGAGGGAGAGTAATTCAATTACCTTGTTTAGAAGTTTTTTAAGGAAGGAGGAGGAGGGATTTGGAGGGGTTTCAACTACCTCTAACCCTTCATTTTTAATTCCTTCAAATTGGAGAGATTTGGAGGGAGAGTAGAATAAATAAGTTATTGACCAAATGAATTCTCTAATTTACCCATTCTAAATTAACAAAATTACCATTTCTAAAGGGCTAATTACCCTCTTTTCCCTCTCTAATTTTAAAAACATCCAAAGAATGTAGAGGGGAATCGTTCTCCTCTACTCTCCTCCCCACAACTCTCCTTCCCTCTACTCCCCTCTACTCTTCTCCCTCTCTAAACTTCCAAACAAGCCATTAGAGATGAGCTGAGGATTTGTCCGCCAAAGCTCAAATCGAGGCCGTGCACTGGTCAACGGTGGTTTTGGAGTGCGAAATTTGGGTAAAGCTTTTAGCTCTAAGATCAGATCGGGAAGAACTGAGAAGCAAATACAAGACCCACAAAATCCCTAACCCAAAACAAAACCTAAATGGAAGCCTGACCCATGGAGCCCCTCCCTTGAATCTTTGGTTTTAAGATGAGAATATGGGTATCAAGACTGGGTTTTTGGGTTTGGTCAGGGAGAGAAAAGTGGGTTCGGTATGGGTTCACTCAGAGGAAGAAGAGCAGAGGCTGTGTTTGTGATGGTGGTTCGGTCAGAGGGAGTAGTGAAGCGGAGATGAATTGGCGGCGTGGGTTGAGGGAAGGGAAGAGTGGCTTGGGTTGAGGGAGAACGAAGAAAAAAAAGAAAAAGAGAGGAGTCTGAGGCGTAGGCTTGGGAGATATAGAGAACTAGAAACAAAAGGAGGGAAAAACAGAGTAGATTGGTGTGGAAAGAACGAGGAAAACCAAAGAAGATAGGCGCGAAAGAGGGAAGTGTGTTTTATTAAACAAGTTTTTTTTTTTTTTTTACAATCTAGCTACAGTGGACTGCTAAAAATAGCAGTCTACTGTAGCTGAATTGCAAAATAAATAAAATTTGAGAGTATTGATGGAGTGTGTTTTTTAGTGTTTATAGCATTTAGTATGCTAAATTTTAGCATTTATAACATTTGCCCTTCTTAATGAGAATGCTCTAAATCAGAGTATTGGGACAATAAAACAAACATATTTAAAAAATAGGCATCAAAATCAAGAGAGTCAATCGCATACCGAAAACTGTACCAGTTTGACCAGTGGAACGATATATTTCGGTACCGGACAATATCGGTGTACCGTTTCGGGTTTACCGCTATTTTATATAATATATATATATATATATATCTCTGTGTGTGTGTGTGTGTGTGTGTGTGTGTGTGTGTGTGTGTGTGTGTGTGTGTATTATAATAAATATAAAAGCTTATCATAAAATATTACCTTAAATCAGAATAAATTATTTATAGTTTTAAACTTTAGAATCAATTAAAAAGGAAAAAAACACACAATATAAAAATAGAAAGCTTAATTGTTTATTGCATACTAAGAAAACAAATAATACTAATAAGTTAATGTAAATAAGTTACCATTTTGCATTTACAAAAATTCAAAAATTACAAAACTAAAAAAAAAAAAAAAAGCTTTTTTTTTTTTTTTTGTACCGGCTGGTATGCTAGGTACTGGCCGATATTGCCCGAAATCGGCCGGTGTTTAAACTGGTACGAAATGTTGACGTTTCGATACCGGTACATGTACCGGTATGATACATACTAGCCGGTATGGCTAGTACCGGTACAGTATTGACTACATTGATCGAAATCCTTCCAATGACACTTTTTTTTTTTCTTTTTCTTTTTTTTGGGGACAAAAAGTTGTTTTTTGGGGCGTCTTCACACAAACAACTATTTTGTTTCAGCCATAATTTATGCAAAAATCCAGAATATCCTTGAATTAGGATCAATTATGCATGTCAAAGGAAAAATGGCTCGACAATAGTGTTTTTGGATTAAGACATATCGCATGCACAATATAGGCAAAAATTGGCTTTGCAAATTTCTATGCTGAAACACCCTTCTTCCAACTGGATTATCTTCGTGACCGATGCTCTAAATTGAATAAAGCTGGAACCTTTTAGAAAGTGGACTGAAAGAACTTTTAAAGGATTGCAAGAACACAAATATCCTAGTTCTAGAAAACCTCCAGACAACTGCTCAAAGATAAGATCCGAAAGAGTAGAAAATGGGACCTAAAAGGCCTAGACGCTTGTAGAAAAATGAGATGGCCAATAGACCCAGCCCAGCCCTGCCATATGCCTGGCTCATGGGAGGGTTGAGCCTAATGGCCAACCCATTTTCCTTTAAAATATTTCCCCCATTCCCCATTTATTTGATCATCAATCTTTACCCATCATCTTTTTTCCTAAGATATCAAATCCTCTTTTCCTAAAATTTCCAGCACTAAATTAAGGCCTCTTTAGCCTTCTAATCACCCCTAAAATAAGCCTCTTACCCCCTTTTATTGCTATATTAGTCTAGATGTCCATTTAAGTAAAGAAATTTCATATTTTTCTTTACTTTTTTTTTTTTTTTGGTTGAGAAAATACCTTATGTATGCTATGTGAGTAGTATATTATCTCTAAGCTTCTAAGCTTACATTAATGTATTAACTATGCTCTTATATTATTGCTTCCATATATGCCTATATTCTCATATACACCTTGATGTACACAATCATATATTGATAGATCCATGGGTATAGAGTTTTAACCAAGGTGTGGATCTATGCTTGTTGTGAATAAATTTATCTATATTGATCTTTGTATACTTTTAGTTTATATATTCATGCTCTATGTGTTTAAATATCTAGGTCTTGATATTGAGATATATGCACCTATGGTTTATTTATTTAAGTCATTTGATCTTGATATTCATATGTATATAGCTATATGGATATTGAACTAATGTTACAGAGTAGATGAATGTGTGACTTTTATCTCCTTTCCATATATATATATATATATATATATATATATATATATATATATATATTATATTTATTTATATTTATATTTATTTTGAACTTTTGTAATCCTTGAATGATTTCTCATGGGTGGAAGTGTTGATATGCTAGCTTTTTAGTTATCATCACAAACACAATCCCACCAAAAAAATAAAAGGCTTGGTGCAAAGGAACTCTCTAAAAAAAAGTGTTTTCAAAAGGTTATTATTAAATTGTTTTACAAAATGCTTTCCAAAAAGCTTCCTAAAGCTTTGCCTTAAAATTTGTTATCAAAAAGGTTGTTCAAGTTGATTTCTAAATAAAACTCTAAAAAATTATTTTAAAACTAAATCATTTTATAGATATATTTTCTAAATGAAGTCTCGAGAGCCCTAAAATTTGGATCTCTTGAAAAATACGTTAAAAAGCCATGAAATTTGGCCATCAAAAGAATTTTTACTACAAAAATCCATGGAAATGTATTCTTTAAAAAAAAAAAAAAAAAACCATTTCCAAAATGCTATAGATTTAATCTTGAAAATGATTGTCTAAAGTAAATAAAACAAGTGGATTTTAGTTAGTTCAATTGGTAAAGTCTTTAATGATTGAATAAGAGATTTGATGTTCAATTTTTGCCTACACAACAAAACTGATTGGTGTCTTGGTTTGATGATAGCTAACGGATGCCATAAGTTGAAACAAATAATAATAATAATAATAATAATAATAATAATAAAGTAAATGAAACCTTACAAAAAAAAAAAAAAAGTTAATGAAACATTACCTTTCCAATTGCTCACTATTGTGATTAAGAATTAAATGCAACATATGACCAAAAACCACGCAAACAATACTAAAGCAAAGCTAAGGTGTTGTTTGGTTATTAATATCATTTTTTTTTTTTTTTGTTTGGCTGCTAAGAAAATGTGAGAATGTATTAATTAATGATTACAAAGTTTCTATTGTTTAGGGGGGAGAGGCCTTTGTCTAGTGGCCAATTCCACTAGACACGCTAGGATATGGGCACATGTCCAAAACTGGATACATGTCTGCATCTCAACATATCCAATGGAATTGGTCACTGGATACAAGTCTAACCCTGTTTAAGGAGTTGAGTGAGAACAAAATAACAAGTTGAATCAATGAAAATTAATGCTTCTTGGCTTTAATTGAGTTCTGTATTAATTTCTATGAAAAAAAAAATACCTTTTGGAAAATATTTACTCCAATCTTACCATTTCACTTTATGTTCCACTTCCACCAATCACCTCTTTGTTTAATAAAAAGTAGTTATAATTTCGCTCGCTATTGGCAGGACTTGAAAAGTAGTTAGAATTTCGCTGTTGGCAGGGCTAGAATCACAGTTCTAGAGGTTCCATAATATGTCTTGGTTAATTTATTTATATACAATTAAGACTCGATTACCTCGATCTAACTACAAAAACCTTACCTCTCCACTTTTCGGTTCTTTGAATAGTCCGGATTTCAAAATCAACAGAAGTGTTAATTTTTCGAGATTAAGAAATACCATAAAAGACCTATTTTTTCCTTTAGTTCCCCATTAAGCATTCCTAAATTTTGGTAAATTGGGAGAATCAAATCACTTAAGGGTAAAATAAATGAGTCTAGGTTTAACCTATTTTGTATTTTGTTTGTTTTTGAACAATTTATTTTTTGGGGCTTAACTTGTTTATTAAATAAGCCTAAAACTAAAGCTTAAATTTGGCTTGTTTATAAATAAACAAACATGAACTAGCTTTTGTATTAATTAACAATTATGAAAGAGCATGAATGGGCCTAAAACACAAACATGTTTGAATTCTAGCTTGTCAAACAGTCTATAGTTTGAGCTCGGCTTAGATTTATTAGTCAAGCTGAGCTTGAATTCAATATCAAGGTTTTGAGCTTGAGATCTAACACAAGAATTATCATACTCATATGAAGCTTATTACCATGCTCATAAATGAGCCTAGGCTCAACTTATTTTGTATCGAGTCCAAATGTCCACGAGCCTGTTTATTAACAATTTTTTTTTTTTTCCTTTATGGGCTCAACTCATTTATTAAACTAGCTTATAACTAAGGCTCAAGTTTGGCTTATGTATAAATAAATAAACATGAATGGGTTTTTTTATTGAGTTAAGCCTAAGCTGTTTATGAATGACTTGGTTCATTTACAACCCTACTTCTTTCAAGACTTATTGAAGTAGTAGACTGTGAGTGGTAGAAAAAAAGTGATGAGTTAATGTAAAAGTAACTTTTTATCCCTTACAGTTAACCGCTTTATCAAGTTGTGAGAAAAGTTATAGTCTTCGATTTATTGAAATGATGGCTATATGAACACCTTTTGTTATCTGCTGTGACATCCTCACCGTGGCAAAGATCGGATTGGCAGAAAATTGGAAAAGAAGAAGAGAGGGACGTGGCGAAGAAAATAAGAGAGTGAAAGAGATAAAATCTTAATTTTTCTTTAAAAAAACAAGAAATTTTTTGGTATTAAAAATTGTAAAATGAGACAAAACAATGTTGTTAGAGAGGGGTTAACAACTTCTGATAAGATTGGACATAAGGATACCATTGAAAACAAATATAAACTAGCCCACCTGGTATACCTTGGGAACGAGGCGGAGTCAGAAGTGATGGGCTTTCGATCCACTTGTGGCAATCGCGTTAAGGCCCCCATATGTAACAAGGCCCAGCTACTAATACTTGAAAGAGTATTAATTAAACATCTATATACATAAAAAAAATAATATTTTTTAAAAATAAAAATGCTAAAATTACTACAACTTTTTTTTTTGAGAAAATTACTACAAATTTTATCAACCACCTAATAATTAAATTATTGGCAATGAATATGATTGGACCTCCTAATAAATATTTTAATTTTTTTGTGATTGATGAAACATATCACTCATATAAAAAAGAAAAGTGCTACATTCATAATATTTTCACAATATTTTTACAATAAATTATAGATAGTAAATTTTCATTAGTTTTAATTTAAACTCACCGTTAAAATCACTTTTTTTGTTCCTACTAATAACAACTCATAACGACCTGTTAATTATAATTTATTGTGAAAGTATTGTAACAATATTGTGAATAACTGAATATATTTCTCTGTATAAAAAAAAAAAAACATAAAAAAATTATCTTCATTTAATGTATAACCAATGGTTGGTTTTCTCTACGTGGGAGTTCCAGAATGTAGAACTTATAGTCTTCCACACATAGAGGCTAGAAAATCACTTACCCTCTCTTTCTCTTTACAACAAAACAAACTGAAATAAACAGATAAAAACAAAAAAATCTCAAACCCTATTTTTTGGAAAGTATTGCTGAATATTTTGCCACAAACCATATTTAAAGCATTAAAAGTAATTTTTTAAAGCTTCTTCTTTATAATTGTTTTGGACTTTCTTCTCCGTTCCTTTTAGAGTTGTGTTTAAAAAAAAAAAAAAAAAAAAAACCCCTCTCTCTCTCTCTCTCTCTCACTTTGCTAGTTTTTATAGGTGAAAACTAGCTTTACTTTGTGTTTGTTTTATGTACCCTTGGTAGTGGTAGGAGACAAAGAAAAAAATCAGTGTTTTATCCTGATAAAATAGAGTTAGTCAGTTACTTTTGTTTAGCTTAGCTTTAAGTTTTTACACGGTCCATATTTATTTTAATTATCATTAGTTTAGGGGTGGAAAGGAAAAAAATTATAATATAGGTGGTCACGTTTTTTATTAGATAGAACTTCGCTTTTTATTTTATTTTAATGATAGTAGTATAGGTGTTGCTTTATTGATATATAATATAATAGTTGTTAACAAATTAAAAAATAATTTTTGTGAAAAAAAATCATATATGTATAATTACTAGTTCATAAATAACATTTTAAAAAATATTAAGTAAATTAACTATATTATCAATTTAAAAAGAGATGTCAGATAAGTAATTAGTAGTTTTGCATCTAAACAAGCAATTATATAAAAATTATTATTATTTAATTAATATTTAAATAAATTGAGAGTCTCATGATTTGCCCCAGCCCCATGGAAACCTGATAATAATCCAAAAATTCAATTTTCATTAGTAGAATCCAGAATGTAGAAGGTGATTTCTCTTGACTTTCGTTTCTGGAGTTCAATAGGGACACCTGAGCTCGTGTCCTGTCCACATATTGCTGGTCCAAGGTTTTTTTTTTTTTTTTTTTTTTTTTTTTTTTTTTTTTTTTCAGACAACTTCATCATTGCAAGATAATGAAATCTCTTATACGATTCCTATCCTTTATCTAATCTATTTTTTCTTTTAATAATTGTAATGTGTAAACACAAAATGTTTATACACACACATAAAATGTAAACACTGACATGAAATATTAAGTTTTTTTTTTTTTTTTCCTTTCTTCTTTTCAATCAGTGTTGAAATGATGTTCTTTCTCAAAAAAAAAAAAAAAAAAAGTGTTGAAATAATGTTTGTGCAACCTCTTCTGCATATGTATAATTATGATGAGGTAATGATAATAAATTGACCTCTAACAAAGCATATAATGGGTATTAACACCTTGTTGAATCACTTCGGAATTCTAGAGATGGTACATTCAACCCAAATCAATATTTTATGCTTAATTTTCATGGGTTGATGGGTTGGGTTGGGTAGGGTTGTAAAATTCTTTTAAGCCTAGGTTAGGTTGGGTTTGGGTAGGTAAAATTTCGAATCCATATAACCTAACTCAACCCATAGTCCACGCTATTAATAGTGAAAAAAATATGTGCATTTCAAATTTTTAGTTTGATTTATCTTGGATTTTGATTTTGATTAAATTTTTTATTTGAATTATTTTGAGATTTCTAGTCTTAGTTTTGATAAAATATAAATTTTACGCTCATTTGTATACATTGTAATATTTTATTGAATAATGGGCTTAAATAGCTGAATAAAAATCCATTTTTTCATTAAACTTGATGAAATGGAAACAAATTGGGTTCGATTGGGTTGTGTTGGATAATTATCAACCCCAAAAAGTTGAAAAATATCTCAAACTTTACCCATGCACGCCTCTACTTAGAGGAAAATTATTTTATACATTACTTGCATGCAATCGATGCCTCACAATTGGTGGGGAGCACACATCCATTGTTCTCACATGTTGTGAGACATTGGTTGCATGCAATACTTATGCAATATACTTTTCATCCATTGGAACCCGGCATGTCCATGTTTAGGGAACCTTGTGCACACGCTCCAAGTACACGCACCCTATTCCTATTCTAGTGGCAAAAGGACCCTCAAAACCTTGTAACCTTGCCGTATACCATCTTGGCTTTGATACCACTTGTTGAGGAAACAACACCTCAAGAGACTTTGCAATTGAGTAATTAGTATAGCATATATGGACATCATGTATTTAACTCAAAAGCTTAAATCAATGAGTTTAAAAGCCGATAACAGGTGATAAATGATCCTACAAACTTTTATTCCTATTAATGGGTGCTCTTAGAAAAATTTTTAATTGAAAACTTTAGGAAAATCTAGATACCATTTTCATGGGAAATATAAAAATGTGTCAAAAAAGTCAATTATTTTTCACTTTTCCCATAAAAAGTTTATAAAAATATTTCATAATCAAGGACATCTGTTCACTTTCTCAATAACTTTTTTCATGTGAATTCTGCTACCTACATAAAAAAATTCACAAAATTTTTTACACGTGCCCACATTTTCAACTCATTTGGATCCCACCATAAAAATTAATGCAAAGCATTTTGGTGAAAAAGTGTGTAATTTTTTTGTGCTTTGAAACTTACTCTTGGTAAAAGGGTGTGGTCCTAAATTATAGCACAAAAGCGGGGCTGGCCCGAGTGATTTGGAGGTGTAAGGCAAAATCTTCAAATGAGGCATTTACTTTATCACTTAAATAATATTTAACAAGTGTTTTATGTAATAATTTTTTTAAATTCATTATTTTTAATTTTATAATATGAATTTCTTGTTTTTGTTTTTGGGGAAAATGCTAAAGTTATAATAAATTTTACTATAAAAAAATTACAGCTTAATGCAACAGCAATTGTGATTAGTGACATAAGGCTTACAAAGATGCTAGGGATATTATTAATTTTACAACATAGACTTATAAAGATATATCATCAATCACAAAAAAAAAATTAAAAATTAAAAATTAAAAATGCATTTAATAGGTTGTTGAAGTACACAAATTATATTCATTATTACATAAAATTATAAAGGTTATATAGTAAAACTTATAGTATTTTTAATATTATCTTATTTGAATTTCTTGTGATTAGTGTTATATCTATTTGTAAGACTTATGTATTTAAATTTATCTTATCTCTAGCAATACTCAATTTTTTGGGCATTTTGTGAAAAAAAAAAAAAAAAAAACTAATTATATATATATATATATATATATATTTATCGGAGGTATTAAAAAAAATTAGGGCTTAAGTGGCCTAGGCCTAGGGCAGACCCTACATGATAGAAAGTGGTCATAAATTTTTTTTTTTTTTTTTTTTTTTTTTTTTGCCATCTTGGTCATAAATTTGTTTCAGTATAAAAGTCAAGAGCTAAACGATGGAGATGCAGAATTCTGAAATTAATGATTTTTTGTTTGATGCAGGAAGCTGGAATCCAATGCGTACAAAAAGCAAAGAGCCAAAAAAAAAAAAAAATAGAGACCCATGATTCAATGAATCAATCCATTCTTGTCTTTAATTCTTGACTCGGATGCTCAGCGCAATTTGGAAGCAACAAAAATGACATTTTGTGGTTAAGAAAAAATCATTGACAAAAAGGGAGAAAAAAATATTGCATTGAGTTTTCATAAAATAGTGTCTCCGATAGTAGCATCTTCAATATCTATAAGAAATTGAACAAGGTCCTCAGCTGCTCATGAACTAAAGAAGATATTGTAAATTATTTAAGCTCGTCCATGTATAGCCAAATCACCATGTTTGGTATGGGTGGATTTAAGGTAGAAGATATATTAAAAAATTGAGGGTGTGATTCATTATAAAAAGTAAATATTCTGTTATTAGTTTACCACGTTACATCTTTAATGCGGTGGTCATTCTATATGTATAAGTACTTATAGGGTGTATAGAGGTAGAGGTTCAAGTCTCCAAAATGGAGTTTCTATCTTGTATTCTAATTGTTTCTGCCTGGTGTAACTCTAAATAGTTACACATTTTTTAGTCAAGTGGATTTAAGTAGATCCAACGGTAAAAAAGAGACCCTCATTAATGCTAATATTCTAATTAATCTCATTTATTATCTCTTATTTAATACATTTCATACTTATTTTTAAACCCAATACTTATTTTTAAACTCAAAAAAAAATTTTACATCTTTTTTTTATATAAGATTGGCGTGGAATGTAAAGATGCTGTGATTTCTTTGAAATTACATGCGGAGGAGAGTAATTATGCTGAGAAATTAGGTCTGAAGAAGTGGATGGATGAGAATGACAACCGTTCATTGTTTGATTTACAATTGAAAATAATGATTTACCATTGAAAATGCTGAATATCACAGGCATCTTTGTCATAGCAAACAAATGCAATTTTTAAAGGTAGAATGGAAACGGTTTTTCTTCTTAAAACTAATTGAAACACATCCAAACATCTTTGTCATAGAAAAACTAGCAGTTTCATAGGCAACAAAGTTATGGCTAATCCTTAGGCTTAAAGATCTCTCAGTATAAGGCGAAGACTCAACCAAAGACAAGCTCAGTCATTAACCGGTGTCTCTATCACAAAATACTTAATCCCAGTAACAAGCTCAGTCATATTATACTGCTTTGCTATGTGATCCAAGAGTTTCGTAACACTTAGTAGTGTACTTATCCACCATTCCAGCCATATCATTCTCATCCATCCACTTTCTCAGACCTAATTTCTCAGCGTAATTGCTCTCTGTTAGAAATACTGAGTAACTGTATTGTATTTCTCAATGGGAATATACATGAGTATGCTTTTATATAGGAGGCATATGAGTGCAGTACAAGTAGGAGTGTAGTAAAAGATGTGTGCTGTACATGTAATATAATGTGCTCTACAAGTAAACTAGGTTGGGCCTAAAGCCCATAACACTATACACATTAACAGCCCCCCTCAAACTCAAGGTGGATGTGAGACCAGCTTGAGGTTGTCAACTAAATCACGAAGGCGTCCTTTAGGATGTGACTTGGTGAAAATATCTGCAAGTTGATCTTTGGAGGAGACGGAGAAGAGCTGGAGAGCACCATAGACAAGATGAAAACGGATAAAATGACAATCAATCTCGATGTGTTTAGTCCGTTCATGGAAAACATCATTATGAGCAATATGAATGGCACTCTGGTTGTCACAATAAAGAGGAGTAGCAGAGGATGTGGACACACCTAAGTCCTTAAGAAGCCATCGCAGCCAAAGGAGCTCAGATGTGGTATCAGCAAGGACACGATATTCTGCTTTAGTACTGGAGCGGGCCATAACGGTTTGCTTCTTACTTCGCCAAGAAATTAAAGAAGAGCCAAGGAAGAAGCAATAACCAGTGGTAGACCTGCGATCAGTAGGATCTCCTGCCCAATCAGCATCAGAGAATGCACGAAGTACAAGTGGAGATTGAGCTGAGTAGAAAAGGCCATGGAAGAGAGTGCCCTTCAAGTATCGAAGAATGTGCAGAACAGCAGCATAGTGAGTCGATCGTGGAGCAGACAGATACTGGCTTACTTGATGAACAGCATAGGAAATGTCTGGACGAGTGACTGTGAGATAAACTAAGCTGCCAACCAATCGTCTGTAAAGAGAAGGATTAGACAATGGTTTCCCCCCCGAGGGAGTCAGATGCGCATTAAATTCAACTGGAGTGTCAACAGTCTTGCTGTCAGTGAGTCCTGCACGAGACAAAAGATCAGAAGCATATTTAGCCTGAGTAATATAAAGACCATCTGTGGAATGAGTGATTTCAAGACCCAAGAAGTAGCTGAGATGTCCAAGATCTTTCATCTCAAATTGCTGACTGAGAAAATCCTTGAGTTCTTGAATACCACTGAGGTCATCACCAGTTATGATCATATCATCCACATACAAGAAAAGTAGAATAGTGCCTTTGTCAGTGCGACGAAGAAATAAGGCAGAATCATAATGACTGGCCATGTAACCCAAATGAGAGATGGTAGAGCTAAATTTGGCAAACCAAGCTCGTGGAGCTTATTTAAGGCCATAAAGTGCACGTCGAAGGTGACAAACCTTGTTTGATTCAACAAAGAGACCAGGAGGAGGTTGCATATAAACTTCTTCACTTAAATCCCCATTAAGGAATGCTTTTTTAACATCCATCTGGAAAAGGTCCCATTTACTGGCAGCAGCAACAGCTAAGAGGGCACGAACAGATGAGATACGTGCAACCGGAGCAAAGGTCTCTTCATAATCAATCCCATACTCCTGTGTAAAGCCTTTTGCAACAAGACGAGCCTTGTAGCGCTCAATGGACCCATCAGAGCGAGTCTTAATCTTGTAGATCCACTTACAACCAACCACAGATTTCCCAGGGGGGGAGAGTCACCAAATCCCAAGTATGGTTTTTAGATAATGCATCAAGTTCCTCTTTCATTGCAATCTGCCATAAAGGGTCAGTGGAAGCCTCACGATAGGTGTGAGGCTTGTGCAGTGTAGCAAGGGTAGTGTAACAATGATAGTCAAGTAAATGTGTAGGAATGGATCTTACCCGAGTTGAGTGACGAGGTGGAATGTCTTGTGCAAGATCTTCAGGCGGAGCAGGAGCAGGGGACCCAAGCTCAAGGTTGGGGTTGGGTTGCTCGTCTTCAACCTGTTCATCTTCCACCTGTTCATTAAAGGGTGAACTAGGAAAGGGATCAATGATATCTGGTGGTTGGACAGAGATGTCTACATGAGAATCCAGAGCAACTACAGGAGGATCAGGAGCAGCGACAGAAGGAATATGAGCCTCATCTGGAAAATGATCTAAGACAGAGGAGGAAGATAGGGAGGCACGGAAGTGAGAGAGCTCGACAAAGAGGCGATGTTCCCAAAAGACAACATTGCGGGAGACACGAAGACGATGAGAAACAGGGTCATAACACCGATACCCCTTTTGAGTTTCGCCATAGCCAAGAAAACAACAAAGCCTTGACCGAGGTTCAAGTTTGTTATGCTCATGTGGCTGAAGAAGAACGAAACAGGCAGAACCGAAGGAGCAAAGTTGATGATAATCTGGAGATGACCCAAAAAGGCGTTCATATGAAGTTTGATTTTGGATGACAGGACTGGGAATACGATTAATAGCATGAACAACGTGAAGTGCAGCTTCGCCCCAAAAAGGAGCAGGAACTTTGGCAGAGAGAAGGAGAGCACAAACAGTGTCAAGAATATGACGAAGTTTTCGTTTGGCTCTACCATTTTGCTGAGAGGTACCTGGACAAGTTAGTTGATGAACAGTGCCATAGGAATGCAAAACAGCTTGAAAAGCATATTGAGTGTATTCAAGAGCATTATCAGATCGAAAAATTTTGATACATTTGGAAAATTGAGTTTCAACCATTTTTGTAAAATTAGAATATACTTGCAATAATTCAGAACGATGTTTCATATGAAAAATCCAGCTATAACGGGAATAATCATCAACAAAGACAACAAAATATCGAGACCCACCAATACTAGAAACAGAGGAAGGTCCCCAAACATCTGAATGAATTAGGTCAAAGATATCAGTGGACACTGATTCACTAGTATTGAAAGGCAAAGCTAGTTGTTTTCTTAATTGACATGAAACACAATCAAAATTTTCTGTAGACACTGAGCCTAACAAACCTCTAGAAGCCAAGTGTTGTACCCGAGAGGAAGATGCGTGACCAAGTTGGGTATGCCAAAGTGCAAGGGAAGGAGTAGAAGAAATTGCAGCAGTTGCAGCAACAGAAATAGGAGCAACAAGTGGAAGACGAAGGTTGTCCACGGGAAACATACGTCCAACTCTGGGACTGGTCCCAAGCTCCTGTCCCGTCCTCGGATCCTGCACAATACATCCAGAATAATAAAAAATAATGCGATAACCCAACTCAGCTAATTGTCCCACAGAAACTAAATTGTAAGAAAGGTCAGGAACATTAAAGACCCCAAGAACTGAGAGGTTGGAGGTCGAAACAGAACCTATATTATGACCAGACATTATGGAACCATTGGCTGTGCGAATATTAAGAGGGTGTGGTGTAGGTTGAAGTTCAGAAAATAAGGATGAGTGAGGTGTCATGTGATTGCAACAAGCAGAATCCATAAGCCAATAGGAAGGAGACATACCAAATAAAGCTGAGAGAGAAGAGGAATAAGATGCATTACCAACCATACGAATGACATTGGCGATGATGTTTATAAGGTCATCTCTGGAAATGGTGAAAGTTGATCCAGAAGATTGAGATTGTGTAGTGATGGGAGCCATTGGTTGGACACTCTCAGTGGTAGCAACAGTAGCAGCAGAAAACGAAACAGCTGATTTGTTACGATGATAGCAAGTCTCAATATTATGGCCAAAACATTTGTTGGATTTTCGGCGATGATTGTTGCAAAAGGAAGAAGACCTGTCCTTATTCTTCATTTAGAAGCAAAATATGCAAAAATGGACTGCAAAAATGAAATCTACGCGAAAAACTGGGTAAGGAGCACCTGGACTACAAAAAGTCAACTCTGGTCAAAAGTCAACGGTCAAACTGGTCAAAGTAAAAGTCAACCCTAGTCAACGCGGGTCAATGGTCTAGTCAACGATGACATCAGCAGATGCGTGGACGATAACGTCAACAGATGACGTGGCGTGATGACGTCACCAAGGGCTGACGTCAGTAGGAGACTTGAGGCGCGTGTGGCACGTGAAGGTGCGTGGAGTTTCAGACGCGGCGCGTGGGAGCGCGTGGTGCACCAACCGAGCTGTGCAGTGGCGCGTGGAGGCGCGTGAGGTGGGTGCCCTGCGGAGCAGAACCTTTGGGTGGCGCGTGGGGGCGCGTGATATCTCCGATGGCTTCGAGGCTTCCACGGATTTGTAGATCGGGGCAAGACGATCTCAGTGGTGCCTTGATAAAATAAATCGGATCAATATTCACGGCGGTGAAGCAAAGGGTAGTGGTCTTTGTGGTGTGAAACTCCTCAACGGCAGCTGCTGCAGGTCCGGAACCTAAGACGATGGCTGGAAGATGTCGGAGGTTCGACGGCGAAAGGCTGCGACAGTTGTTGTGACAGCGGAAGCGATGTTAAAAAAATGGAGCAACACCAATATGGACAAGACTGCTAAGAAAAGGGTCAGAGCAGTGGCTCTGATACCATGTTAGAAATACTGAATAACTGTATTGTATTTCTCAATGGGAATATACATGAGTATGCCTTTATATAGGAGGCATATGAGTGCAGTACAAGTAGAAGTGTAGTAAAAGATGTGTGCTGTACAAGTAATATAATGTACTCTACAAGTAAACTAGGTTGGGCCTAAAGCCCATAACACTATACACATTAACACTCTCCTCCACGTGTGATTTCAAAGAAATCATAGCATCGTTACAATATTCCATGCCAATCTTATAAGAAAAAAAGATGTCACCCACTAAAAACTGAACAGCCATACCAACAGTCAGAGAGAAATACATGCGAGAGAGAGAGAGAGACGTGTAGTGAAGAGAGAGAGTCACACCTATAAATTTTTTTTAGGTTTAGAAATAAGTATGGAATGGATTAAATAAGAGATAATAAATGAGATCAAATAGAATATAAGCATTAATGAGGGTCTTTTTTATTATCGTTGGATCTACTTAAATCCAATAATTTAAAAAATGTGTAACTATTTATAGTTACACTAGGTGTGACTTGAACCCATCTCATATATATATATATATATATATATATATGAGATGAGTTCAAGTTACACTCAGTGTAACTCTTATAAACTTAAACCTTTTTTACACCATAAATTTCTAAGAGATTTAACAGTAAAAAAAAAAAAAAAAACCATTAAATGTTATTGTTTTTCAACTTATTACTTAATTAATACTAGCATTCTCTCTCTCCTTATTTATTGCTTTCTACCAAATAATATTTTCTTCAACACAATCAAACAAAAAAAAATTGACAAATATTCACATTTTCATTTGATTTCACAAAACTACCCAAAATAAGAGTCAGCAAATGGCTTTTAACTTGCTTCTTAAAATAAATAAATAAATAAAGGAGCTTCAAAAAAAAAAAAAAAAACTTCAAATAGCCTGTCATACACTAAACAATCAAACGTCCCATTTCATCAAAAGCAATTTTTCAAATAGGCTAGGAGCCTAGGATGAGAGATCAATGAATACCTGTTGATATTGTTGTTAGTTTAACAGATGTTGATAAGATGTCTTGCATGATGACACAAGAGATCATAGTGATGTTTATGGCTTTATGCTGATATATTGTTGGTCAGTAGTTATGTCCTCCCTAAGGGTCAGTTTTTGAGGCATACTCTAAGAAGGAATTAATTAATGTTGTTAATGACATAATTCAACATCTAAGATTTATCTTGTGATTTTTGCAATCTTGCTTTTGTAAATTCCTAAATCACTAGCTATAGCAATACAAGGTGAATAATAGTACATATAATTTTCCAGTAGTAACTTTGATCTTCAGGAAAAAAATAAAAAGAAGATAAAATAAAATAAAAACCTTGAAGATTCTCCTGGAGAAGTCAATTTAGTGAAGGAAGCAGGAGCACGACACCCCCCTCCTCCCATGCCAAAAAATACAAGAAGTCAATTAAGTGAAGGAAGCAGGAACACGACACCCCCCCCTCCTCCCATGCCAAAAAACACAACTGGTTCATTAGTGCTGAATTTTGACATATTCCGTGATGCAATCCATTTGTTATTTTTGGGGAAATCCTTTGTATTATTTCTGTATACTAGGGTTTCTATTTTCTAGTAAAATATTCATATTACTTATTAAAAAAAGGAAGAATAATTAAATACAGAGTTCTCTAATACTGTGTTGTATATATATGTGTCTTTGGATTATTGTGCTGGAGCTGTCTCTTACTCGAAGATTGTTACTAATAATATTAATGCATACTTTCTGCGTCTTATAATGCAGATATCAGATAAAGGGCCTTGAGAGGGTCGAGAGAAAATTACCCTTATTAAGGAGAAAGTATATCATGTTTTGGTAATACCAACTCAACATCTGTTTTGGTATTTTTTTACCTAATAAATGAGTGACACATGTTTCAAAAAATCACATCAGATTACTCCAATAAATGATTAATTTATCTTCCCGATAGTATAGAAGATTGTGATTAATTTATTAAAGTAGTCTGATGTAGTTTTTTGAAACAGGTGTTACTCATTTATTGAGTAGGAAATATCAAAACAGATGTTGAGTTGATATTACCGAAACATAGTATACTTTCTCCTTGTTGAGGATTGCAGAGATTTGCTTCTTAAATTATGTGATTCTGCTTGAACCCTACCAAGATATTTGGTGGCAGCTTTGGAGGCCCTACCCTGTATGAGAATGAGAATCCATTTTTGGTATCACCAAATCAGGTATTCATTAATCTCCCATTTTATCAAAAAGCAATTGTTTTTTTTTTTTATTGAAAGAGGTAGATCAAAAAAGCAATTGTGAAATCAATGAAAATGGGATTATTTTTCAATTTTTTTTGTTAGACTGTATTGAAGAAAATATTATTTGGTGGAAAGAAATAAATAAGGAGAGAGAGAATGCTAGTATTGATTAAGTAATAAATTGGAAAACAATAGCATTTAATGGAATTTTTTTAATCCTTGGATCTCTTAGAAATCTATGGTGTAAAAAAGGTGTAAGTTTATAAGAGTTACACTAGCTGTAACTTGAACTTATCTATATATGTAAGTTTGTAAGTTTATAAATTATTTCCTTAGATATTAGGTTTGTGAATAATGCTCTTAAAAAAAATGTGCATAATGAAATCTTCTGTTGGCAAATTTCGTTGAAGGCTAAGGATTATATATATATATATATATATATATATATATATGTAGGGGTAAAGGCCCTAATACCAAATATTGGGGTAAAAGGCCCACTACCAAACAACGAGCCACGGGCCTGTCCGAGGAGGCCATCCGTCCGAGAACGTCCCGTCATGAGGAATATACTTGGCCTAATTCCCTTCTGTCATATAAACTACGTGAAGGAAAAAAAGGACTTGTCCGAGGATGGCTTATTGCTCGGATCATCAAAGGAACGACCCAGATGGAGGTTCCAGCACCAGTCCTGGTACTGCCAAGGACTCCCCTAACGTCCATAAACCATAAGGGACAGGTGGCAACAAGGAGATATTTTACAGAGGGCTACTGCAACCGCATTTATGACCCTGCAGCTAACATCATGGCCGCATTAATGACAAATAGATATCTGAACAGTGACCCTGGTCCTATACAGCTACTACATGAAGGCCTTAGTGGAGGCTGATGGGACAAGTATCTGAAGGGAACCGCCTACTGGCACGTGAGAAGAAATGACATATAAATAGAGCCCGAAGCAAGGAAAGTGGGGGAGATTGAACATTTTCTAGAGAAACTAAGGAGAAGAGAACAGAAAGAGAAGAAAGAACTAAGAGAAACCTTCAAGAATCAGCTAAGTCTTACTGCTCGGACGGGTCCGAGCAGACCTCGGCACTTCCTCAGCACTTCGTCTACATTAGATTGGTCACAACCATACTTAAGCCAGAAGCAAGCCCATTCTCAACCTTGTTAGTTCAGCCCACTCTCTTACAAATTCTATTGTGATGGTACTTTTTACTTACTGGGCCAGAATCCATCTCCCCTGTAGGCCCCATCTGTAATTTGTGCCCCTACAATATATATATATATATATATATATATGTATGTATTTATAGGAATTAAAGGATAAGGATTAAATTACATGATTTGCATATGGTAGAATGGTAGTAAATAAGAACAATTCAAAATTAATATCAAGTGGTTAAATTTTCAAGCTAAAAGCTAGTCTGATTGGTTTTGTTAAAACACACTACATTTTTTTGGTATTTGGTAATTGGTATAGCTGAAAACACAAGTCAACTGAAATTATTTTCCGTGGCCAACAAAAAACAAGCAAAATAGGGCAAAAAAGATTTTTTTGGAACTTATATATACATATTCAACAAACCATTCCCAAATAAATTTCATTACAAAAAACTCTCCTAATGATAACTTCTCTCTTTGCCCCCTCCCTCTTCGTATACAAACTGTTGACCAACGGATTATTCCCAAAGGACATTTTTTTTTTTTTATTTTTTTTTTTTATTTTAACTCAAATCAATTGCTTTTGCACTTGAAATTTATATTTCAGTCTATTTTAGGTAATAAAAGTTTCTCATATAATTTTTTTTTTTTTTGAAATTACAAGAAATATTAATGATTTTTGTAAGAGTCAACTAATAGGGAGAGGAGAGTTTCATAATTTGACAATTATGACCTATTTTATTAAAGGTTGGGTTCAAGTTATACTTGGTGTAACTATAAGCAACGTTACACCGCTCAATATTTTTTAATTGGATGTAAATTTTGACAAATCTATTATTAACATTATTTTTGTATATTCTTCATACTTGCAAAATTTTAATGTAATAAAAAATTAATAATCATGTCATCAATCAATTTTTTAAATTCAAGTTTTTCTAGTTTAAAATAATGTATAAAAGATGAATTTACAAATCAAATGGTAAATAACATCTAATTAACATAAAAATTGGCATGATTATTAAGAACATATAATTTAATTTGTGGGATTTTCAAAATATAAATTTTATAACAAGTTATTGGGTGGTATAACATTGCATTAAGTGTGACTTGAACTCAACCATTTTAAAATTTTAAAGAAATAAATATAATTTGACATCTTAAAGGAAAAATTGACATTTCAATTGTTTTTTAATCTCCTCCACTTCACTTCTCCTCCAAATCTCTCTAATTTAAGGGAACTAAAAATGAAGGGTTAGGAGAGGTAAGATACCCTTCCAAAATTCCAAATCCCTTCAAACCCTTCCCCTTCCTCTCTTTTAAAAAAGATCCAAGCAAAGTCATTAAACCATACACTTCCCATTCACTCTCCTCTTCTCTCCTCCCCTCCATCTATGCAAGTTGTTACAAGATGCTAGTACCAGTGTACCATTACTAGTGAATTGCTAATATTGCCTTAAAAAAACAAGCTTTGAGAATTGAACGCAAGTTTAATTACTAGAATCTTTGTATAAATTAAATCCATTACAAATATGGTAAATCTTTTATCCACGGTTAGGGTTGTAAATGAGCTAAGATTTGCTTAGTACTGAATGTTCAAGCTCGGGTGGACAACAAATATAAAATGTTCAAGTTTGGTTTGAACTTGAACCAAGGGTACAAACTATGTTTGAGCTTGAACTTGTCAAAAGTCCTAAAATTTGAACTTGGCTTGACTTTGATTGATTCATTAGTCAAGCCTAGCTTAAGATCTAATACAAGGATATTATCAAGTCCATATTAAGCATGTTATCAAGCCCATTTGGTTGGACTTTTGGTCCCAACCTCCAATTTTTATCAAAGGTTTAGTAGGATATGAGTTTATTATTTAAGATCATATTAAAGTTATTACAAAGCCCATAAATGAGCCTAAGCTCGTTTTGTTTTGTTTTTTTTTTTTTTTTATTATCAAACCCTATTATTTACAAGCTTGTTCATGAACATTTCTTTTTTTGCTTGGACTCAACTGATTTAATAAATAAGCCTAAAATGAAGGCTCAAGTTTGACTTGTTTATAACCAAATAAACATGAACGAGTTTTTTTTTTATCTAATCAAGCCTAAGTTATTTATGAATAGCATGGTTCATTTACAACCCCATGGACCACGGTTTATTGGAAGTTTGGAACTTTGTTGCATCACCCGATCGTAATAGCAGTACTACCACCAGGTAACCACTAATATTACTTTAAACATTTGAGAGAAGAAAAAGATTATCTCATAAGATTTGGGGACTTGGGAGCATCTTTAGCAACTGTGTTAAGATGGAGTGGAGAACTTGATTATTGGTTGTAAATGAGGGGAAGAGAAAAGAAGAGGAGAGAGAGGAAATAGATAAGAAAAGAAAATGCTTCTAAATTACATGTTTGGAAAGAGTGAGGGAAGATAAAAGAAAAGAATGTATTTAATTTAGATATATGTTTTTACCTAAATACCCAAAATAAAAACCAAAGTGTTTGTTTTGGTAATGGACAAAATTGAGATTTTAGAAGTCATTAATAGTGGAGCCCCAAAAATTGCAAGCTTTTTACTTATCTTTTTTTCTCATTTCCACCCAATTTGGGCGGATGAGAAAACTAGGCCCGGATGGATGCTCACTCCTTCCACTTTATCTTCATTTCTTTCCAACAATACCAACCAAGCAAGAGAAATTGTCATATTAGCCCAATTTCCTCTCTTTTTTCTTCTCATCCTCCTCCGTTTCCAAACAAAGCACGTGGAGAGAAAAAAGTAATGCTATAGACACAATTTTTACAAGGTTGAATTGACACAATTTTATTAGTTCTCTGAGTTCATTATTGTGTCAACAAAATTTAATTAGATCAAATTTTCACATAAGAATAACAATTTGCCACATTCGCAAGCCGTGAAATTCTTTTTTTTAAGGAAAAACTCTTTCACGTTCTGTATCTTACCCACTGTAAACAGTGACCGCGAATCAGTGTCTTATTTTGACTGACTGAACTAGCTTCCACACTGGGACAAATGGTGACTTGCAATAATTGCACAGGATAAGACATTAAAGGAGACTTTTAAGGAGATATTATTTTCTCTCATGTGACAGCGAATGGTTTTCCCCGCTGATGAGTTTACTAAAAAAATCTAATACTAATATCATAATGTAGTAATGCTACTCATATTTCCTATAAAATGGCATGGAGCCTAAAGGTATCATCACAACTCACAAGCCCTTTAAATTTGATTCCATAAGATCTCTCCAAAAAAAAAAAAATTGATTCCATATAAAAAATATATAGATTAACTTGCAAGTGATATGGGTTCAGTTCGAGCTACAAAGCCCCATGCAGTATGTGTTCCATTCCCAGCACAAGGCCATGTAACACCCTTGATGCGATTAGCCAAGCTCCTACACTCAAGGGGCTTCCATATAACCTTTGTAAACACTGAGTTCAACCACAGACGCTTAATCCGATCCAAAGGGCTTGACTACATAAAGGGGCTACCTGATTTCCAGTTTGAAACAATACCAGATGGGTTGCCACCATCGGACCGTGATGCAACTCAACATGTTCCAAGCATAGTGGATGCCACCAGAAAGAACTGTTTGGCCCCTTTCAAAGAGCTAGTGCTTAAGCTCAACTCATCCTCTGAAGTGCCTTTGGTTACTTGCATAGTTTCTGATGGCACCATGAGTTTTGCTATTAAAGCTGGAGAAGAATTAGGCATCCCAGAGGTTCAGTTTTGGACTGCCTCAGCTTGTGGCTTCATGGGATATCTCAACTTCACTGAACTCATCAAGAGAGGCATTCTTCCCTTCAAAGGTACTTTGAGCAATTTTTTTTGTTTTTGTTAGAATAACTGTTAAAGGTCAGATTCATATTTTTCTAACCACGCCAATAGTATTCAGATGATTATAAGCAACTTTATTAATTGAACTGTAACTCAGATGGTATTATGGGGTTGCTGAGTATATCTACCACTTTCCACTCTAAGCTTAAATGGCTAAATGAGTATATACTATGTCCCCCTATTCATAAGTTTCTCATTTACTCTGTTTTTGTCAAGTGCATAGTAAGTAGCCATCCAGCTTGAAGTTGTTCATAAGACTTTAATTAAAAATTTTAATCATGGAAAATATTGGTGAGTTTGCAATAGCCAATCGAGACTGAGATCTCAACCAATATTTTCCCATAATTAATTAATAATAATTTTTTATTATATTTTAAAGAACAAGACTTAGATACAAAATTTTAGTGCTCTTACTTAGGTTTTCATTATAAAATTCTTTCATGTGGATATTTTCTCATGAGAAGGAAGTGTATTTTTGAGTTAAGTAGCTACAAGACTGAATCTTAGGAGGGAACTTAAGAAACAACATTTAAGTTATTGTACATAAATTTTATTCTATTTTAAAAGATTTTGTTTGGGGCATTTGTAAAAATAAAAGGTAAATTTTATCCACAATCATTTTATAAAATTATAACCTTTTCCAATTTAATTCTAAATTTTGAAATATATATATATATATATATATATATATATATAAATTTAAGTTACATCTAGTATAACTCTAAGTAATGTTACACTAATCAATAACTTGTTATATAATTTATATTTGGAAAATCCTGATTACATGTTCTATATGTTCTTAACATTCATACCAATTTTCATGTTAATTGAATGTTATTTACCATTTGATCAATAAACTCATATTTTATACATTATTTTAAATTACAAAAAATTCAATTTAAACAATTGATTGATGATATGACTATTAATTTTTAATCATCTTGAAATTTTGCAAGTATAAAAAATATATGAAGATAGCTTAATCTAACAGTAAATTTGCCAAAATTCACATTCAATTAAAAAATATTGAGTAGTGTAACATTATTATCCATTTTATAATTAAGATTAAATAGTATGGATCTAAAAATATAACCAATTCAACATCTTTTGCAATTTTAAATGGCATACCACCGCGCACCTTTAGTGCGGTGGTCACTCCACAAGTATAAGTGCTTGTGGGATGTGGAGGGTAAGGGCTGAGGTTCAAGTCTTTAGGAGAAAGTTTCACATATATATACAATTAGATTAAATTAGAGTAAAAATTCTACCTTATATAAAATAAAAAATAAAAAATTTAAATGACATAACACTTTATACGTTATTAAATCCATAAAGTATAATGTTAATGGGGGAAATAAACACTCTCAATTTTAAGTTGAATTTTTGAACCCTCATCACATGTCGATTGATATTTCTCTTTGCCAAAAACAACTCTTCCCTTTTCTCTCAATCTCGAATCTTAATTTGGCGGGGTGTCATTGCCGATCATCTCACAAAATCAATAGATCTAAAACGTGTAGCTTTGTGGTTTGTCAAATACTTAAGTTTCAAATTTCTTTCTAGTTAAAGTTCTTTATCTCAAAAGTATCCTATGACTAAAACTCGACTTCCTACAACAAAATCAAACAAACTTATGATTTTTTTTAATGGAATTTTAAATGCCGACAAAGTTTCACATGGGGATTGATATATTTCATGAACATATATAACTCCTTTTATAAGAGGAAAAATTATCCTATAAAATTGCTTTTTTGTTTTGTTTTAATAATTAAATAACATGGGGTCTCATAAGAGCATTCCCATCAAAGTTTTTAAAAATTTTAGCATTTAACATCCAAAAAAACCACTTTATCAATTTTAACAACTCATTTTACAATACACTCAATATTAAAGGTTCTATTTTTTTACCTTTTCGTTTAAAATAATATAAACTACTCATTATAATAATAAAACACAACTACACAAACCACCATTTCCACTATAAGCATTAAAATAATAATATTTTTTTAAGATTGGAGCTACAATAAGCTTTCAAAGATGAAAGCTCACTGAAGCACAGTTGCTATTTTTTTTTTTTTTTTTTGAAGTTTAGCATGTTTGTTGTAACTTGCTTTTTGGTGCTTTTTACAAACTTGATATTAAAATTTAGCATTTATAGCATTTAACATTCTCAACGAGAATGCTCCAAAGGTGTGAAATCAATCAAATATATGAGTGGTGTACTGTTTCATAAGAGAGATATTTTCTCCTATCCAAGGGTCGGAGTAATTTGTCCTTGTATGGATACTAAATACTTCTCATAACTTTTTTTTTTTTTTTTTTTGGCAAAATATCTACACTAGTATTTTTTTTTTTTTTTCATAAAACTTCACTACTTGTTAGGTCAAAGTCAAGTCGGCAAAATTGGAAATAATATCATGTTGGCAATCTGGTGGTGATATTACATATATCGGATATTTATATCTTCCCTTTCACATGGGGTGAGTTCCGCCCCATATAAGAGAGTGTATACATGCATATATCGGAAAGATGTGAGACTTCCCCCATATAAGAGGGTGGATGTACGCATGAATCAGATACATGTGGCCTCCACCCCATGTAGGATACATGATGATATATTTTCTTCTATTCATGGGATAAATAATGTATAAAGTTACTCTATTTTCTCTTTATTTACTAGAACTGTCAGCCTTAGACATTTTGGGGGCCTTAGGCGAGAAAATGGGGCCTTTTTTTATATTTATGTATTAATTAAATTAATATTTATTTAATATTTTTATATTATAATATATTTCATTTAAGATCTATTGTTCTTACCTTTTTTCGAAGCAAATTGACTAATTAAATTTTTGTATTCAAGTTCTTTTAACATTTCCTTTTTAATTGATAAAATAACTAATCCACTTAATTTTTCTTGAGACATTGTCAATGTTAGATATGATTTTATTAATTTTAATTTTGAAAAACTTCTTTTTGCAAAAGCAACTATAACATATATTGTTAGTAAAATTCTATAAGCAATGCATGTATTTGAAAATGAATCTAATCTTTTTATATAATTTAGTATGTCAATTGGAGTATATTTTTTATTTGTAAAATTTCTTTTAAAACTTTTAACTCTAAAAATAAATCCAAACCATCAATATCATAATATACATCATGTTTGAGAAAAGATTTAAGATTAAGATAGTATTTTTACAAACTATCATCATCTAGTGATTTCAATTTGGTGAAGTTAAACTAGATGCATATTTTTTAATAAACATATCTAATTAAACAATATATTTATAATGATTGGAATAAAAAATAATTTTCAAGTGTAAAGCAATAGAACCTGATGTATATAAAAAATACTATTATAGTTTCACCGAAAATAACAAATATCTAGCAATTTCAATATGCATAAACACAATATATATATATATATATATATATATATATATATCCCGGCCAGAAGTACAAGTGTACAACTCTACCCACAGCCACACAAGTCTTATTAAGATAAGACTCCATCCACAAAAGAAACAAAATGGATCCTATTACCTATAACCAAAAAAAAAAAAAAAAAAAAAAAACCCGCAAGATTAAAAAAAAAAAAAAACTTCAATGCCCAGCGGGCCCCCGTTAGAACTCAAGTAGGCCCACGGCCCCAGCTAGAAGTCTTTATTAGACATTTAGACAACACTCCACCCATAAAAACCACGGCATCTGCAGAAAAATTCATATAAATAAGAGAAACTCAGAGAAAACTACACCTAGGAGAGTATTAGAGCTCAGAGTCTCAGACGTGATCTGATCGGAGGAAGCCTGAGCCAGCTATAGAAGGATTTGAGAGTAGGACTAGTGGAGAGAAAGAATAAGAGAGGCGGAGAGCAAGAGTTGAGAGAGAGAAAGAGAGAGACGGAGAGCAAAAGTGAGAGAGAGCAACGGTAATATGAGTAAATTTTAGGGATTTGAGATTTTTGATTTGTTTTGATTTATTATTGTTTTGTGGTTAATTAATTTTTTAGCCTAGTGAAAGAGCTGGCCTGACTAGAACATATAAAGTTACTTTTAATTGTTGATTGTCAATGACATCAGATCGCATTTGGTTTAATTTTTCCTGTTGTAAGTGGATTATAAGGGGAAAAAAATAGGTTATGCTATTATCTGCTTGAGAAATCAAAGAAAAGCGAGACGTAGGCGTAAAATCTAGTTTTGGTCTAATTAATGAGAGTGAGGAATTGTATACACGGTTATGAAACTTTGTCTAACCAATCGCTGATCAATAAATTGAATCCTTTCAGTAGTATTAGCTAAATTAGGATGATTCTCCAAAAAGGAAAGAAAGAAAAAGAAAAAACAAGACACAATTCAAAATAACTGTTTCTCAAGAAATTTTAAACCAATTATTTGTCATAATAGAATTTTTTTTTTTTAAATCCCAAAAAAATCTAAAATTGTTTATACTAAATTCATAATAATTTTCCTTTTTGAAGAACGATTGTTATTATCGAAACTTAGTTTTGACAATATTTATTATTATTTCTAAAAAAAAAGACAATATTTATTATTGAAAATGCTCTTTTTGTAGTTATGTTAAAAAAAGAGTAATTATAAATATAATCCCTAAATAAAAAAAGTAAGTAAGTAAATGCTATTTTAATTCTTACCAATCTTTTGATAGAATTAAAACAGAAATGATAACTAAAAAATATATGGGTGTTTCGGATCAACAATCATCCCTAACAAATAACTGAAGATGAAGAGAATCTTCTTTACAAATACTAAAAGATGAAAAACGATTTTTTAAAAATTTTTTACGTTAAAAATTTGTTTTCTTTAGAGGATGGCCACACATTAGATTATACCATTTTTTTGCAAAACCTATTTGGACTAATTTATTTTTTAAGATGAAAATTGTGATACCTCAAATTGTGCCTATTTGATTGGATTTGATTGTTCAAGCGTGAGTTATGCAAGCATGGGTTGAGTTCCACATCAAGTGTACACTAGGTGGATCTTAGGTTTATAAGTGATTACAAAGATTTCCAATCATAATTTGAATGGTCCTTTTGGGGTGTAAACAAAGAAATGATTAGCACTTTTTTCTAGTCGTTTACAAATTGTATTAGAACAAACTTGGTATAACACTGTGTGTGTGTGTGTGTGTGGGCATGTACAAAGTTCCACATTAGATGTTTACTAAAGTGAATTTTAGGTTTATAAGTGATTATGAGGAGTGCCAATTGCAACTTGACTAATCATTTTGGAGTATAAGCACAGACATAACTAGTGCTTTCTTTGGGTCATTACAAAAAATTTAAAACATTTATTATATATAAACTATATAAATTTGGAAGAAAAAAAAAACATAAAAGAGAGGGAGGGTTTGGAGTATGGGTTAAGGAGCCAGGGGAGGATGATGTCAAATTTTAAATATGCATTATTAAAAAAAATTAAAATATTCAAATAGGGAGGAGGGTTTGGCATTAGGCTAGCGGTTGGCCCCCCTTGGTCCAAGCGTTGATTTGTCCTTGTCTAGAGTAATGCTATAAACAACATTTTTCAATACTACATAAACAACATTTTCAATATTGCTGAGTTGAGAAGTGATTTTTTATTTTCATATAGACTCACTATTGCCCTCATTTTATTATCAATCGTTAACAACTTATTACAGATGAAAGCTTCAAAAGTGATGGAACACTTGACAAAGCAATCAATTGGATCCCGGGAATGAAAAACATCCGGCTCAAGGACCTCCCTAGCTTTATAAGAGTCACTGACATAACTGAAACAGTGTTTGATTTTATGGGATCAGAAGCACAAAATTGTCTAAATTCTTCCACGATCATCTTCAACACATTTGAGGAGTTTGAACATGAAGTCTTAGAAGTCATTTCAACCAAATTCCCTCATGTTTACACTATAGGCCCGCTTCACTTGCTAGGTCGGCATGTACCTGAGAGCCATTTCATGTCTCAAGGTTCAAGCTTATGGAAAGAAGACTCCAAATGTCTCCAATGGCTTGATAAAAGGGAACCCAACTCAGTTGTGTACGTAAATTATGGAAGCGTAACTGTGATGTCAGACCAACACTTGAAAGAGTTTGCATGGGGTCTTGCGAATAGCAAGCACACATTTCTGTGGATAATTAGGCCTGATGTGGTAATGGGAGATTCGGCAATCTTGCCTGAAGAATTTTTTGAGGAGACTAAGGACAGGGGATTGCTAACAAGTTGGTGCCCCCAGGATAAAGTGCTAGCACACCCATCCATAGGGGTTTTCCTAACACATTGTGGTTGGAATTCTACATTAGAAAGTGTATCTGCTGGCGTGCCTATTATTTGTTGGCCCTTCTTTGCCGAGCAACAAACAAATTGTCGGTATGCTTGTACCACTTGGGAGATTGGTGTGGAGGTTAACGAGGATGTTAAACGTCATGAGATTGAAGCACTTGTTAAGGAAATGATGGAAGGGGAAAAGGGTAAGGCCATGAGGCAAAAAGCTAGGGAATGGAAGAAGAAAGCAATGGAAGCAACTGATTTTGAAGGATCATCATATAAGAATTTTGAAAGATTTATTAAGGAGGCTCTCCTCGTTGGTGAGTGAAGAGTCAAACTGTCTTGTGAGAAAGCTATACTATTGTGCTAACATCTCTATTCATATCATCATATCATATTTCCCCATTAGTGTGGTAGAATAGAACATGAGTTCAGCTTGTTAATACTTTACTAGTAAATTGCCTATGCAATACACAAATAATGTTTTAATATTTTATGTAAGATGGTTTTAAAGAATATTGTATATGTATCATAGCATAATTGTTATAGAACTTTGTTAGTAATGAGTTCGTTAAAAGAAGCAGCAATTATAAATTGTACATACATATCCATTATAATTATTCAATTCAAAATGAGAAATTTAAAGCAAATATTTTAGAGAAATATTGTAGAATAAAAGTTGATATGAAATATGTCTTTCTTTTTCTCCTTAATTCTAAAATAAAATACACATGTCAAATACACACAGTCAATCAAATCTTTTATAAAACCCACAAGCTCACAACGTTACCTTAATATGAAAATCCTTATTGCCGCTATCACTTAATATAAAATGCAAGTCCCCTTTCTTGGTTGTAGCTAACTCATACAGAATAGGATTAGATGAGACAATAATGTTGGAGTTAGGTAGGTGTCATTGAAAAATTGAAAGCAAATGATATCGTTTTTAGTTTGCGTATATTTGACATGGGATGACATAAAAAGCTAAAGGAGTAGAAGTGCAAGAGGTAAAAATGGTGAATTGAAATGCAAAGAATTTTGTGTGTATGTGTGAAGGAGGAAAAATCTTAAAAAATTGAATCAAATTAAATAAATATTATTTATTTTTTAATATGAAAGTCTTGATATATTGAACCAAATGAAATAAAAAGTTAATATTTAATATTCAATTCTCTTTGCAAGGAATGCGCTACTTAACAGAGCCTCATGCTCTCTCACTTGAAGTCTCTACTTATAGATATATATATATATATATATATATATATTTGTGGGCACAGGGGCCCAGGATCATGTACTAGGCCACGCAACACTTGGAATCCCAAGATCTCACGTTGGGCCTTACAAGGGTAAAGGCCCAAAGACGCCCATTAGGCCCAATTATATCCGAGGATGGAGCCAGATCCGAGGAAACGAAAAGTAAATGCACGGACTCCCCGAACGTATTAGTACGTTCTGGAACGAATAAGGACGTCCGAGGAGTAGACCTAGCCCCTAATGAGTGGGACTCCCTAAAATATCTAAGGAAAAGGCTGTCACCACCGCATTAAATGTGCTGCACCTACTCTCCTGGCCGCATTTATGTGGAAAAGACCCATGAGCAGTGTAATCTCGGTCACCGTAACTCTCAGGAGACCAAAAAACATGATGGGACAGGTACTCAAGTGAAGGCTTAAACAATCGACAAATGTAAGGTGTAGATGATTTAGAAAGAGCTATATAATGTAGAGGTCTCCTTCAGGGAAGGAGAGAGAGAAAAAAGACAAAAAAAAAAAAAAAGCTTGTGTAAAAACTAAGGATAACTATATCGAACATAATCTCCTCGGACCATAGCCGAGGACGTTTTATTAAATTAAACCCTGCATTCTACCCTTTCTTGGGCCCAAAATCTACCTGGTTGTCTGTTTATTCCATTCTAGCCCAGTTCTTGATTCCCATTTTTTCTCTACAAATTCATTATTGTTGGGCCTTTGGGCTGGTCCATTCTCCTTTGGGCTGGTACGCCGAAGTCGTGTCCTTACAATTGGCGCCGTCTGTGGAAAACTGGTGGTTTAGAGTGTTGGACAGTCAGTCATGGTAAGGTCAGGTCCACACCAATCCGAATCTATGGCATCACGTGGGCAACGCCATTCTCGAGAGGGTCAAGAAGGAAGTGTGCATACCATCCACTCCGATGAAAGTCATTCCAAGGGTGATAGCCACATTTCCCAGGAGGAGCGTGCCAGGACCATGCAGAAAGAGATTGATTACTTAAAGAAGAAGTTACGCCAAGAACGTAGGAAGCGAAGTCCCTCAGTCTCTGACCTTTCTACAAGTGGCGAGGATAGTAATGAATACAAGTGCAGATCAAGGACACCCCCAAGCGAGACCTTCTCGTACGAGTCGGGTGATCACCGAGAGCACAGAAGGGAAGGTACGTCTTCTAGGGGCATGGGAAATGACGCCATGAGTAAAGCACTCAACAGAATATCTAAATCTCCTTTTACGCGCAAGATTGACGGGGGACGACTCCCCAAGCGATTCACTCAGCCTACGTTCACTCTCTACAACGGCCGTACTGACCCAGTTGAACATGTTAGTTACTTCAACCAGAGAATGGCGGTGTACTCCAGTAACGAGACCCTTATGTGCAAAGTCTTCCCCTCTAGTTTGGGACTGGTAGCGATGAAATGGTTCGACGGTCTGAAAGCAGGTACTATTAACTCTTTCAAGGAGCTCACACAGGCATTTGGATCCCGCTTCATCACCTGCAGCAGAGTCCCTTGGCCACTGGATTCCTTGCTGTCCTTATCCATGAGGGAGGGGGAAACTTTGAAAACGTACTCGGACCGATATTGGGAGATGTTCAACGAGATAGAGGGCGATTTTGATGACGTGGCTGTCAAGACCTTTAAGGTCGGCCTGCCAGCCGAGCACGGCCTGAGAAGATCTCTGACTGGAAAACCAGTCACCAGCGTGCGCCAACTCATGGACCGAATTAACAAGTATAAAAGGGTCGAAGAGGACCAACAACAGGAAAATGGCAAAGGTAAGGTTATCCCTTACGAGAGGAGGGATTTCAGGTTGGATCGTTTCAACAACAATCGCCTTAGGAGAGATTCTGGAGCCCCAGCTGCTCAGGCTGTTAATACTCTATTCCGGGAACCGATACATCAAATCCTGGAAAAAATTAAAGATGAGCCATATTTCCGATGGTCGAGCAAAATGATTGGAGACCCGGCAAAGCGCAATCAAAGTCTTCATTGCCAGTACCACAAGGAGCGCGGTCATACGACCGAGGATTGCAGAACCTTATGGAGTCATTTACAGCAATTGATCCGAGAGGGCAGGCTCAAGTAGTTTCTGACCCAGCCCGACGGGCAGGCCAATCAGAAAACTCCCGGGGCTCAAAGTGGTGCATATTCCAGGCCCTCTTTAGGAGTCATCCACGTCATTCTGGCCGCGCCAGGCAGAACAGGATCTTGCCCCTCTCGGGTAATGTCAATCACAGGTTCACAGGCCGAAACCTACGAACCCGAACCCAAAAGGACCAAAACAGAAGCTCACCCAACATTAAGCTTCTCGGACGAGGATAAGGTCGAAACCATACAGCCACACGATGACGCCCTAGTCGTAACTCTCAAAATCGGTGGATTCGACGTTAGAAGAGTATTGGTGGACCAAGGCAGCGGAGCCAAGATCATGTATCCAGATCTTTACAAGGGGCTTAATCTCAGGCAAGAGGACTTGGCAAGCTATGATTCGCCTTTGGTCGGCTTTGACGGAAAGGTCGTTGTTCCGCGTGGACAGATCAGATTGCCAGTTCAAGCTGGCTCCAAGGTAGTGGAGGTGGACTTTATCATGGTGGATGCCTACTCCCCCTACACCGCCATCGTGGCACGGCCTTGGCTCCACGCTCACGGGGCTGTCTCGTCTACCCTTCACCTTAAGGTGAATACCCTTCTGGGGATCAGGTTGAGAAGCTGGTCGGAAGTCAATCTGTGGCCAGGCAGTGTCTGGTGGCCGCTATAACACGCCGATTGGAGCCAGACTCCTTGGCCTCTCCCATTAAAACATTATAGCAATTAGAGATCATGGCCTCCTTCCCTAAGGTGAAAGCCAAGGAGGCAGAGTGCGAGGAATTGGAGAAGGTCGTCATTGACGATGACCCGGAAAGGTTCTTTCAGGTCGGCACTTAATTGCCTCCCCAAGAGAAAGTAGAGTTAGTGCACTTCCTGAAGCAAAACATAGACGTATTTGCGTGGAGCACCTATGAAGCTCCTAGAATAGATTCGAGCTTCATTTGCCATCACCTTAACATCAACCCATCTGTTATCCCCAAAAGGCAGCCTCATCGGCACTCGTCAAAAGATCACTCTGACGCCGTCAAAGAGGAGGTCGCAAAACTTAAAAAGGCAGGAGCAATTAAGGAAATTTTCTATCCGGACTGGCTAGCCAACACGGTGGTAGTGAAGAAGAAGAATGGCAAATGGCGGGTGTGCGTAGACTACACAGACTTGAACAAGGCCTGCCCAAAGGATCCTTTCCCCGTACCCCGAATTGATCAGCTGGTAGATGCGACTGTAGGGCACCCCAGGATGAGTTTCCTGGACGCTTTCCAAGGATATCATCAGATACCTTTGGCCCTGGAGGACCAGGAGAAAACGGCTTTCGTCACCCCCATCGGAAACTACCATTACAAGGTAATGCCGTTCGGACTGAAAAACGCAGGTTCCACTTACCAGCGAATGATGACGCGGATGTTTGAGCCGCATCTGGACAAATGCGTCGAAGTCTATATCGACAACATGGTAGTCAAGAGCAAGAAAGAAGTCGAGCATATCGAGGACCTCGGGAATGTCTTCGAAATCCTAAGAAGCCACAAACTACGACTTAACGCTTCCAAATGTTCCTTCGGAGTGGGATCTAGAAAATTTTTGGGCTATATGATCACTCACCGCGGAATTGAGGTGAACCCAAGTCAGGTCAAAGCAATTAACAGCCTGTAACCTCCTCGGAATCCCAAGAAAGTATAGAGACCACGGGAATGATTGCTACCCTCAACCGATTTATATCACGGTCAGCAAATAGGTGCTGACCCTTCTATCGACTATTGAACAAGTGGAAGGACTATGAGTGGACCAAGGAGTGTGCCCTGGCCGTCCAGCAATTGAAGGAATATCTTTCTCGGCCACTTATTATGTCGAGACCTGAGGCAGATGAGGTTTTATTTGCTTACATCACGATTGCTGCCCATGCCGTGAGCCTAGTGCTGGTAAGAGTTGATAATGGCATACAGAGGTCTGTATATTATGTCAGCAAGTCCCTACATGATTCCGAGATCAGATATTTGCCACTAGAAAAGGCTATTCTAGCCGTGGTCCATGCCACACGCAAGTTGCCTCATTATTTCCAATCCCACACTGTCGTTGTCCTAACACAGCTACCACTTAAAGCCTTACTTCGAAGCGCTGATTATACGAGAAGGGTTGCTAAATGGGGGACGAAGCTGGGAGCGTATGACATCAAGTACATGCCCCGCACCTTTGTGAAGGGGCAAGTCTTAACCGATTTTGTCGCCGAATTCACTGAAACACCAGTGGAGACGAACATGGAGATGCTGCACATGGATGAAAATTCAGTTGGGGTAACCTCTATACTAGGAACCCCATCTTGGAAGGTTTATGTCGACGGCGCCTTAAACTTTAAAGGAGCTGGAGTGGGGCTAGCCCTGATCTCCCCCGAAAACGTCACAATCGAAAAGTCGTTGAGACTCAGGTTCTCGGCCACCAACAACGAAACCGAATATGAAGCCCTCCTGGTTGGAATGACCATGGCCCAGAAGCTTGGTGGAAAGGTCGTGGACATATTCTCAGACTCCAGACTAGTCGTGGGTCAAGTCCGAGGAGATATGGAGGCTCGTGACCCCAGAATGCAGGAATATCTGGACCAAGTAAGGCACTTACAGATCATTTCGACTCTTTCAACCTATTGCATATCCCCAGAAGCAAGAACACACATGCGGATTCCCTCGCTACGCTGGCAACCTCGTCGACGCAGGGTCTGCCGAAGACAATCCTAGTCGAAGACCTTGTGAAGCCCCACAGGTCGAGGACAAAGGTATCCACCATCCATCAAATAACGGTAAGCCCTAGCTGGATGGACCCCATTGTTCGGTTCCTTAAAGACGACACCCTACCTGAAAGCAAGCTAGAAGCAGACAAGATAATGAGGAAGGCCCCTCGTTTCTGGCTATTCGAGGATCATAAACTATACAAAAGGTCCTTCTCGGGCCCCTACCTGCTATGTATTCATCCCGAAGCAGTGGAAATTCTCCTAGAAGAATTGCACGAAGGAATTTGTGGCAGCCACACAGGGGGAAGATCTTTATCTCATCGTGCCCTCACTTAAGGATATTGGTGGCCCAACATGCAAAGGGAAGCCCAAGATTACGTAAAGAGATGTAATCAATGCCAGAGGTTCGCCCCGAACATACACCAACCCGGAGGGAAACTTAACCCCTTATCCAGCCCCTGGCCTTTCGCCCAGTGGGGCTTGGACATTGTCGGCCCTTTCCCCAAGGCTGCAGGGAACAGGAGATACCTAGTGGTCGGCACGGACTACTTCACCAAATGGGTCGAAGCTGAGCCATTGGCCAACATCTGAGATGCCGACATGAAGAAGTTCATCTGGAAAAACATCATCACTCGATTTGGAGTTCCCCATACTCTCATCTCAGACAATGGTCTTCAATTTGACAGCAAATATTTCCGAAGATATTGCTGCGGGCTAGGAATAACCAACCGCTACTCTACCCCGGCCTACCCTCAAGGGAACGGGCAAGCCGAGGCCACTAATAAGGTCATTGTGGGCGGACTCAAAAAGAGGTTAGAAGATGCCAAAGGAAAATGGGTCGAGGAATTGCCACACGTGTTGTGGACGTATCGGACCACCTCGTGAAAATCCACTAGAGAGACCCCTTTTTCGCTAACTTACGAGGCCGAGGCGGTCATTCTGTTAGAAACTGGATTCCCTACACTAAGAACGAGTTCTTTCACTCCTGATCATAACAACAATCTACTGGAAAGAGATCTGGATTTAATTGACAAACGAAGGGAAACCGCAGCGGTCCGACTAGCCTATTATCAGCACAAACTAAAAAGAGGGTACAACACCAACGTGAAGCTAAGGCCTTTGGCGTCAGGAAATCTGGTACTGAGGAAGGTGGTTGGAACTTCAAAGAATCCCGCTTGGGGCAAACTAGGACCAAACTGGGAAGGGCCATACCGAATCACATCTGTAGTTGGAATAGGAGCATATTACTTGGAGGATCTGGAAAATCAAGCAATGCTCCATCCATGGAATGTAAATAACCTAAAAAGGTATTATTATTAATAAAAATGTACTTCATTACGAATTTCGCATTTCCTTACATTATGAATAATTTTTAACTGCTCCGAATTAGAAGAACCAATGGAGCCTTGGTCATACCTGGTCCCTCGGACCATATGCCTTGCGCTACCAAGTGTTAAACAGATCATAAGCTAAGCCTGGCCCCTCGGACCACCTGCTTTGAAAAAATTAACACGCTACTAAATTTTTCTAAGTGTTAAATAGATCCTAAGCTATGCCTGGCTCCTCAGACCACCTGCTTTGGAAAAATTAGCACGCTGCTAAATTTTTCTAAGTGTTAAACAGATCCTAAGCTATGCCTGGCCCCTCGGACCACCTGCTTTGGAAAAATTAACACGCTGCTAAGTTTTTCTAAGTGTTAAACAGATCCTAAGCTACGCCTGGCCCCTCGGACCACCTGCTTTGGAAAAATTAACACGCTGCTAAATTTTTCTAAGTGTTAAACATATCCTAAGCTATGCCTGGCCCCTTGGACCACCTGCTTTGGAAAAATTAACACGCTACTAAATTTTCCTAAGGAAGTCAAGTCAACACCTACTTGTGATTCAAAAACCATACGTTGAAATTGCATGATTAACCCTATGAATTGACACGCCATGTTGGTACGGATTTGTTTAGAATAATTAGAAGAATCATAGCATGAAGTGCAATAAACAAACACGTAGTACATAAAAAAAAAAAAAAAGAGGACCTCTTCATTAATAAAGTCAAAGATACACCGAGAGCTTGCAACGATACGCGTACATTAAAAAAAAAAAAAACAACAACAACAACAAAGAGATGAAAGTCCTAAGTCCTAAGCCTCGGGAGCGGGAGGATTATCTGTTTGGCTCGGCTCACCCTTGTCCGTCGTTTCATCGCCTTCAACCACGGCTGCGCTTGGAACCTCAGAGACTGCCTCCTTGGCCTCGGCTTCCTTAGCTGCAGCAGCACCTGGAGCATCCAAGAAGGAATCATCTGGAATCTCGCGAATGTTGGGATGATAATACACCTTCTCGGATCCCCTTAAGGCCGAGTCTGCAGGAACCCCGGCCGCATTAAGGGCTTCGGCCCATGTCGCGTCACAGAATTCCCTGCAGGCCTCAGCCAGTTCTTCAGTGAGCCTGGCTTCTGTTTCTTCCACGCCCAGCTGATAAGATGCCTGCTTCTCAGCTTCGAAGGCCTCCTTGGCCAGTTGAGCAGCCTCCTTGGCTCGTTGAAGCTCGGCCTTCAGATCTAACACAAGCTGCCTCGACGTTGCCAACTCCAGCTCAGTCTTGTACAGCAACTTGCGCTGGTCCTCGGCCTGGGCTTCAGCAGACTTCAGCCCAGCTTCAACGCTTTTTCGCTCCCGCTCAGCGACCACTAGCTTTTCCTGGAACTCTTGGCTTTCGGCCTTCGCAGCCCCAGTGGCCTTCTCGGCTTCGCGACGGAGGAGTATTTCATTCTTCGTTTCCCCCCAGGCCTCTTTAACCCATTCCTCCGCCACAAAGACTTCTTGCGTTATCTGATCAAAATATTATAATTATGTAAGTAGAAGAAAAACAAAGAATATAAACGCGAGCGTAATACAAGGAGCTCGGGGCTCACCATAGCAAGATCCTTCTTCAAGCATAGGAAGAGGTCCTGCTGCTTCAGATTCCTCACTGCCTCCATGTCTTTGGGCAGGAGGAGTGGCTGCTCCAAAGCCTCAGCCACGTATGCAGCTTGGCCTCTTCGGTACTCCCTAACCGAGGAGTCCCACAGAATGGAAGTGCCGTCCACCTCAAGCCGAGGAGACCAGGAACGTGGCGGCACGCGCACATCCGCCCTATTCTGGTCACCCTGGCTTTCGATGGAGGTTGATCTTTTATCCCGGGGCTCTATGGCCGTCTTTTGCTGCTTGGCCCCCTTTCTCTGTATGATCTCCCCATCCTCCTGCTCTGCGATCGGCCTCTTTTTCTTCAAATCAGGAATGGGCTTCAGGCCCAAGTCAGTTGGAGGGGGAGAGAGCGGAGGGAGCACAGAAGGAACCTGAGATTTTTGGCTCTCCTTTGAAGTTCCCCCTTTTTCCTTCCCAGCCAACAGCTCTTTCAAACCCTTGCCTTTCTGGTTCGGAGCCATCTCCTCGTCAGACGAGCTGTCCAGGCAGGTTACCACAGCAACAGGGGCCTATGTACTCAAGCGGTCACCAGTCTCCCCGCCGAGGTTAGAAGGGCAAGCTGTGCCGGGCGCCGGGTCACTCTCCTCCTCGAACCGAAACCAGTCTATCTCCTCCTCCAGAGACAGACGTGATGATGCGGTCCCTTCCTCGGCCGCTTCGGCTGCTCCTATCGGGACTTGTTGTAGAGGAGCTATAGGAAGCGGAACACCCTGGGGTATCGGGAGCGAAACAGAAGGGAGATCACGATTGGCAAGAAAGCCCGGCTTTGACACGTCAATCCTGCGAAGCCGAGGATCACCAGCTCTTATACTGCTACCGATCTCCTAGAACGACCTCGAAATCGATTCAAAATCCAAGATCTTGTGGACGGCCCGCAGCTGCCCGTCCTCGTTCACGAAAATCTCTGCTCGGAGCAGGAAATTCAAGGCAGGGACGTTTGTGTGGCTCTGTCGAGGAGCTACTATGTTTTTGTCTGCAAAACCAAAGCGAAACGAATTGTTAGGAAATCCAAGCATAGCACCAAGAGACAACAAAAATGACAAGGAAACAATGGTATAGTTAGCACCGAAGAATCTACAATCTAAAAAAAGGAAAACTGACTTAAAGGTTTCCCACCTGGGTCCCCCTCTTTAACGGGGCAGTGGACGCCATCATGCCACGCTCCGGAGGCTATAAGGTAATCGTTCTTCATGTTCTTATTGGACCTAGGGAGGCAGGAGATGGGTCTAACGACGGGCGAGCAGGATTTAAGGTAAAATCCCCCGTCAGATTGCGTGTGACCCTCATACAAGTGCACCACGTCATACCAGGTGAGCCCTAGTCCGAGGTGCCTATTCAGCGCATCAATGCTACCTAGAATCCTGAAGACGTTCGGCGCACACTGCTAAGGGCACAATCTATGGTGGAAAAGGTAGTCGCGGGTGATCCTACCCATGGGAAGCGTCATCCCTCCTTCCAAAAAGGCTATCACTGGGATAACGACCTCCCCCTCTCTCCTATACAAGTCTATTCGGTCTGGATGACAATATCGCAAACCTACCTCTTCGGGAATATGGTATTTACTCTTAAAAACCTCTATTTTTACAGGGGAGTCCACTAACTCCATGAACTTGCCCATATTGACTAACTAAAGGAAGGGTGGTGTAATTGACTTCCTATAAATTGAGATCTACAAGGCCGAGAGGTTTGGCCGAGGAGGAAATTAACTACAGAAGGCAAACCCACACTTTGGCGTTTGTGATAACAAAATAAAAAGGAACACTAACCTTCAGAATGTTAAAAGGGTAAACTGGGTTTTGTTGCAGAGAATAAGGAGAGCTTGAGGAGTTTGTGTTAGTAGGAGATCTCAGGGAATGCGAGTTGGAGAAGTTGAAAATACGAAATGTGAGGAAATGATTTCCCCTGGGTGACTATTTATAGAAGGAGCGGAAGTTATCTTGCTCAAATCTTTAAATAAAATGTCCATCGTTGGATCCATCCCTTACCGTTCGATGGACACGACATAACGCCGCCTAGAGCAATCAATGCTGGTTCGCAATTTTCGAAGCGTCGACATTACTCACGAAGCGCACGAAGTGGCAATCTGGTACAAGCAAGCCCACGATTAAACTGGTGCACCTTCAGCAAATCAAAACTCTCCTTTTCTACTCGAACAGGAGGGAAAAAGTCAGAGTTTTGAGGGGCTATTGTGGGCACAGGGGCCCAGGATCATGTACTAGGTCACGCAACACTTGGAATCCCAAGATCTCACGTTGGGCCTTACAAGGGTAAAGGCCCAAAGACGCCCCATTAGGCCCAATTATGTCCGAGGATGGAGCCAGATCCGAGGAGACGAAAAGTAAATGCACGGACTCCCCAAAAGTATTAGTACGTTCTGGAACGAATAAGGACGTCCGAAGAGTAGATCTAACCCCTAATGAGTGGGACTCCCTAAAATATCTAAGGAAAAGGCTGCCACCACCGCATTAAATGTGCTGCACCTACTCTCCTGGCCGCATTTATGTGGAGAAGACTGAGCAGTGTAATCTCGGTCACCGTAACTCTCAGGAGACCAAAAAAGATACATGATGGGACAGGTACTCAAGTGGAGGCTTAAACAATCGACAAGTGTAAGGTGTAGATGATTTAGAAAGAGCTATATAATGTAGAGGTCTCCTTCAAGGAAGGAGAGAGAGAAAAAAGACTAAAAAAAAAAGCTTGTGTAAAAACTAAGGATAACTATATCGAACATAGTCTCCTCGGACCATAGCCGAGGAAGTTTTATTGAATTAAACCCTGCATTCTACCCTTTCTTGGGCCCAAAATCTACCTGGTTGTCTGTTTATTCCATTCTAGCCCAGTTCTTGATTCCCATTTTTTCTCTACAAATTCATTATTGTTGGGCCTTTGGCCTGGTCCATTCTCCTTTGGGCTGGTACGCCGAAGTCGTGTCCTTACAATATTGATTATGTAATTTTTTAAAGATTATAATTTAAGGTTTTATTTCCTTGATTTTAGATGTTTTCATAAATCTTTTATGGTATTGTTAATCACAATTGTTTAGTAATAAAATTAAATAAATAAATTCTATAGTGTTTAAAAAGTAAATCGAAACTTCAAATATATAGTAAATAAAATTGCAATTAGTTTATTTACTTTCGCCCATTGATTTAAAATTCTTGTAGATAAGAAGGTTTATATATATATATATATATATATATTATTTTATGGATTTAAGAATATGTGACTAGTTACAATAATTTATGACTTGTCTTCACCAAAAACTTCCTATAAAGAGTGGGATTGAATAATGAATATCCACGCGTAGGAGAAAAGAGATGAAAAAACAAATCCCTCAAAAATAAAATAAAGAACAGAATTATTTGTCAATCGATATTAGTGAAGTCGGTAAGTAAATATAGAATGAATGTCATAGCCTTTATTTGTCAATCGATATTAGTGAAGTTGTTATAATTTGGGGTCTTCCTTAGGGGCTTTTTTTGTTTGTTTGTTGGTTTTTTTTTTTTTTTTTTAATTTAATCCATGTTAGGTGGCGTTTGAATTGACAAAAAAATATTTTTTATTTTTGCACTTAGCCACATTAGCATTTTTATCGTTCACTTAACGGTTATGACTAATTTGACATAAGACCAAAAGATTATGAATTAAATTGACACATTTGAAATGTTAAAAACTAGATTGAAAAACACAGAAAAGGTCAAGGACTAAATTCATAGTTTACCCTATCGTTTAAGTGTCAAGTACTATTGGAAACAACTCCTGTAGCTCTAGAGATAGTAAAGTATTCACATCAATACTTGCAAAAAATTTATTTCTATTTTAACATAAGAACCTATGTTTTCTATTTTACATAACCAATTTTCAAAAACATTTGTATATTCCATTGTCTATTTTATTCAAATACTATTTCTTCATCTAATAATTTACTAATTGTGGGGACTAGGGCCTAAAATGGTATATTGGGCCTTGGGCCTTGGCCGAGGACGTTGGTTGGTCCAAGAGCGAATAAGCGAATGTGGACGTACTCAACTCAGAAACCTATAAGCAGGTTGCGAACGGAAAGGTTGAGGAAGGTAGTCCGAGGATGAGTGTATTCTCGGATGAAAAAAGCACAGATCGAATGCATGTCCTATCGATCAAAGTGACCTTCTAGGAAGTTCCATTGATAAGGAAGTGCATCATGAATGTACAAAAGGGGTGGAAGTTAGGAAATATCAAGAGAAAAGCTGCTACCATCGCATTAAATACTCTACAGTTAACTTTCTGGCCGCATTTATGTGGAGAAGACCCTTGAAAAGTACTGCCTTGGCTACCCCAACTCACAGAAGACTAGGAAGGGTGTTTGATGGGATAAGTACTCAAGTAGTACTCTAGATGATCAACAAGTGAAAGGTAGAGATCAATTAAGGGGAGGTATATAATGTAAAGAACCCCTGGGGGAAAAGAGGAGGGAGAACCATTGTAGCTATCTAGAATTAAATTTTTAATCAATTTGTGAATCAATATACATGAACTAGTCTTCTCGGATTGAGCCGAGGACGATTTTCTTTGAATAAACCCACTACACTTGCACTCTAACTTATTAAAACCCAATTTTCTTACCCACTCTCTATAAATTCATTGTTTTGGGCTTTTTAGGCCTAAGTCCATCCCTCTCGTGGCCTAGGAATTCAAATTCTGTCCTTACACTAATATTTTGACAAATCATCTCTTTCACTCTTATCTCTATTCTAAAATCACAACGCCACCACCAACCACGACTCCTATCCTCTGAACAATGTTTTTCTCTTCAAATTTTTCATACAAATCTTTTTTGGGTGTGAATTTTGGAAATCTAACTATTGAATTTAAAGTTCTTTATGCTCTTAGCATGCATATCAAATTTTGTTCAAATCGGACGCTATTTACTATTCGATCAATAAACTTATTTTTTATACACAATTTTAGATCACAAAAACTTGAAATTTTGACATTTGTTTGATGACGGAGCAATTAATCCTTGATCTTTTTAAAATTTTGCAAGCATGAATGATATTATAAGAAAATGCAATCAAACGATTAGATTTTTGAAATTCACATTTGATATAAAAATATATAAAAATGCAATCAAATGAAATTCACATTCGAAATTCACATTAGATTTTTGAAATTCACATTCGATATATTCAATATAAAAATATAGTAGGGTTGAGCCTAATGACCATCCCATTTCCCTTTAAAGATTTCCCCTAATTCCCCCATTTATTTGATCATCAATCTTTACCCGTCATTAAATATCATCTTCTTTTTTTTTTTTTTTTGACACCTTTTTGAACCAAGTCCTAGGATTCCAAATCCTTTTTCCTAAAATTTCCAGCAATAAATTAAGGAGACTTTAGCCTTCTAATCACCCCTAAAGTAACCCTCTTACCCCCTCTTATTGCTTTATTAGTCTAGATTTCCATTTAAGCAAATAAATTTCATATTTTGCTTTATGTATGTTATGTTTATATATTAATGCTTATATAATTTATGTGAGTAATATATTATCTCTATGCTTTTAAGCTTACATTAATGTTGTTAGGTTCTAAGACTTTAGGAACTAAATATATTAGAACTACAATTTGTAATGTGTTAGTAAACCATGATCAAAACATAGAGTCTAGGTTTATGCTGCTAAAAGTGTGTTTATTTGTAAAATTGGAATCAAGTGATTGCAGAATTTATTGGACTAAATCTGCAAGGCTCGATCGATCGAAAATTAGACTCGATCGATTGAATCTCGTGTAGATTTATTTTTCTGCAAAATTTCCAATTCAGCCCAAGCTCATATGATGTGTAGGGTTTTATGTTTTACTCCAAGTATAAAAGGAAAAATCCTAGCTATGTTTTAGAAGTCTTTGATGTGCTGTGTGTTGAATCTCTTGTGAGATATAAAGGTGTGTACCTTCATACACACTTAGGGTTATTAAGATCAAGATTTATGTCAAGAACTTAGTGATCGCTTCAGTTGCTACATAGAGAATTTAAAGAAGATCTGAAACCTTTAAGTGGAGTTTCGAAGTCACAAGTGGGAGTACTTGTGGTTGCTGTAGATCAAGGAAAGAAGTAGTCCGTAGACTCGGAGCTATCATGTGGTCGTGGTAGTAAGTTTTCTACTCGAGGTAGCAATAGGATATTAGTGGTCTAAGTTCTATTGTACAAATTTCAATTCTTTTGTAGTGGATCTGTTTTATCTTGAGGATAGCTAAGTTAAATCCTCTCTAGGTTTTTTTCAGGTTTGGCTTTCCTAGGTTATCATATCGTTGTGTTCTTTAATTATATTTCTGCATTATTTAACATGATATGATTTTCTTGTGTTAACCTAGATCTGAATAATTTATCTAAGTAATCACTTGGCTAAAAATCTAGGTTAAACCACTTGTGTTTTAAGGGGTCTAAAAATGTACAAATGTACAGTAACTACATGATTTGCTCTTATATTATTGCTTTCATATGGCTATATTCTCACATACACCTTTATCGCATCAAAAGAAAAAGGAGGATTCAACTCCATCTAAACAGCAAAGCTAAGAACATTTATCACATGCCTAGCTAGACAATGAGCTAACTTATTACCTTCTCTCTTAGTACGAGAGTAAAGTAATTTAATAAAAGATCTAGAAAAAAAACTTAACATCACCTTGATGTGCACAATCATGTGTTGATAGATCCATGGGTATAAAGTTTTTAACCAAGTTGTGGATCTACGCTTTTGCGAATAAATTTATCCATATTGATATTTATATACGTTTAGTTTATATATCCATGTTCTATGTGTTTAAATATCGAGATCACCTATGATTTATGTATTTGAGTCCTTTGATCTTGATATTCATATGTTTATAGCTATATGGATATTGAACTAATGTTACAAAGTAAATGAATGTGTGATTTTTATCTCCTTTCCACATATATATATATATATATATATATGTCTATATATATATATTTATTTATTTATTTGTTTGAACTTCTATAATCCTTAAATGATTTCTTATGGGTGGAAGTGTTAATGATGCTAGCTTTTTAGCTACCAAAGAATAAAAGGCTTGATCCAAAGAAGCTCTCTAAAAAAAAAAAAGTGTTGTCAAAAGGCTTTTATTAAATTTTTTTACAAAATGCTTTCCAAAATAGCTTCCTAAATCTTTCATTTAATTATTTTTTTCAAAAGGTTGTTCAAGTTGATTTCTAAAACTTTAAAAAAATTATTTTAAAAACTAAATCATTTGATAGATGTACTTTCTAAATTAAGTCTCAAGAGCCCTAAATTTTGGATTTCTTAAAAAAAAAAAAAGACTTTAAAAAGCCATGAAATTTAATCATCAAAAGAATTTTTACAACAAAAACCCATGGAAATGTATCTTTTTTTTAAACCCATTTTTCAGAAAGTCTTCAGATTTAATAATGACAACGATTCTCTTAAGTAAATGAAACATTACCTTCCAAAAAAGATTAGTCCTCCTTTAAGGTTTTAAGTTTTTCCACCAAAATCTGTTTTCTTCAAAAACTCACGAGAGAGTCCCTTTTCAAAATATCCTTTTCCTCAAAAACTCATGAGTGTTCTATGACGCAATCTGCTTGAGATAATATGTACCATCTTCCAGCCAATTCGGCATAGATTTTTCATAGATAAAAGCCATCAATATAACAATGTAAGCAATATATCCATATTATAAGGTGTTCACTGCACTCAACAAGCTACGGTAAAAAAGGTTGACTGAAATTGTAGCATCGGTGCAGTGAACACTTGAACAGTGATTCTGTCACAGGTGGTACTTACGCTGAAGTAGCATGTATATGTGAAGAACACGTGTGTTGCAGGCACCAATATAAAATGACGATTAATATTCCAATTTCCAAACTAGAACGATTTTATCTGACTGTTTTAGGTTCTTGGAAGTTTGAACCAGGGCGGCCTAAGATAGTTTGAGGCCTAATGTGAAAATTTTAAAGAAGCTTTTCTATATTTCACTTAAATAATATTTAGTTTATTTTTTATTATGTATATTTTGTTTCAAATTATTATTAATTCTTACTTTTTATTATGTATATTTTATTATGTATTTCTATTAACTTTTTTGTTAAAAAAATGCTAAACTTACTACAAATTTGACTACAAAAGGCTTACAAATTGATGTGACAATGAGCTGATATTTCAACAACAAAATCAACTGAGTATCGAATTACTCACACATCAATTTATAAGACCTATGTAATCAAATTAGTAATATACTAGCATAACTCTAATATTTTAGGACTTCTTAAGAGTGGAAAAAAAAAATACACATAACTCACATTTTTTATTTTTTCCTTAATTACCCAAAAAAAAAAAAAAAAAACCTCACCGCCCCCATACTTGGCTTGGGGGCCTTCTATGTTAGGGGCCTTAGGCCATGGCCTAGGCCTCGGGCCGGCCCTGGTTGGAACCTGGAATCTCGGTGGCTCCATCCAATGCGTACAAAAAGCAAACAGCTAAATGATAGAGACGGAGAATTCAATCTAATTTTCTTTGTAATTCTAGACCATTAATATTGTAGCCAAGTTGCATCTTTCTCATTTGTGTCGCAATCTATCAATGGAATAAATCAATATATTGACAAAAAGAAAAAAGGGGCATTGAGCTTTTATACAAATGTCTCGGTGTGATTTGATTTGTAGGCAATTTAAAATTTAAAGAGATTGTGATTTGTTCCCTAACGCAGCCGACCATATCAATTGACTAATAATGTAAACTTTTTACTCCTATTGATATAGCCAAATCACCCACTTATCATGAAGTATGTTATTTTAATCTAATATGAATAGTGTTTTGACCATTCTAAACTGGCAAAGCTGACGTTGATTTGAATTTCTTTCAAATTGTAAGCTATCATTATGGCATTTTCTGAAAAATCAAATAATTAGAGAAGGGTAGATTAAACGTCAGTTTTCATATTATTAATTTATTAAATAATTGATTGTATAGTTTTTTTTTTTTTTTTTTTTTTTGAGAAACTAATTGATTGTACAGTTGATCAATGCTCAATTGCATTTTTTTTTTTTTTGGGTGTTTAAAAAGTTAGTTTTAAGAACAACTAACTTATCCATCTTTCTTCTTAATAAAAATTACCGTCTTGTTTCTCAAAAAAAAAATATATATATATATATATATATATATCAGTCAGGTGTGTGCAATGAGTGGTCGCAAAGTATTGGTAGAAAGTCTAGTCTAAGATCTCATAGGATCACATGAATCCTTAGAATTACCACACAAACTTCTTGGGATTATATTAATGATTAAGGAGATAAAACGGTGAGAAACAACTTATACAATTATGTAAATAATATATTAAAATTATTAATTAAAAAAAATCATGTAACGTATTCTATTAAGAATGACAAAAGCAAATACAGTAGAAGATTTGGATTTTTACTTATAAAATATGGGGTTTTATTGTACATACAAATGAAAAAAAATAAATAAGTAAACCAATCCAATTGCTCCCCCTGAAGTTCTAATAATCTTGCCATGAGTATATGTTTGCAATGAGTTTCAAGTTATAAGGATAATCAACTCTAGATAAAGGCTAATCTATTTGAACTAACCCCAAGCATCTAATGTGTTAATGATTCATACTGATTCTACCTTATTTTTATTTTAAAAATATAATGTGTAGACTAAAAATAAAATGGTAAAACTTAAGGTTGTGTAAGAATCCTTATATTATTTTAGTGTGCTTTTGGAATTGTTGAAAAAATTTAGCTTTTTTTCCTCAAATAATCTATCTTTTTTTGTTTTGTTTTGTTTTTTTTTTTTTTTTGTTTTTTTTTTTTTTTTTTGCGTATTGAAATAAAATAGCTTTTAAGTTTTTGTAACACATTTAAAATAAAAGTTACCAAAAATCATATCTTTTAATAAACACTATATAAATAAGCTACCAAAAATAAGTAATTCCTAAATGGACACTAAATCTATTATAGAAATGGTAGACCATTTGACCCACTTTTTTGGTCCGTTTATTTTGGCATAAAATAGTTTTTGTTGGAAATTATTTTTGTGCGGGCCGAACAAGAGGCTTCTGTACTGGGCCTTTACTTGGGCTCACAATTTATTTTTGAAAATGGGTTTAGGATTTCCTACGATGGGTTGCTCATCATATTGAGGCCCGACGGCGTTTCCTCCTCTTCCTAGCTATTCCACCCTTTTTGCCTTGTTACTCACGTATCCCTATCTTACTTTCAGCCCCTCTCCCCTCCCAAAAAACCTTCCCCTTTTTCCTCTTAGTTCTCTCTTATTTATAGCCTCAACCTAATGGAGGGATCATGATTGCTCTGAGGGATAATGGAAAAGGGGGTCCAATGTCATCGTTGCTAAGTGGGAGTTTGGTAGGTGTGTGGAAAGAGTGACATTGGAACTTGCTCATCGTTGTTGGAGGGATGTTCGGCAACGACTTCCTTAGTGCGGTGCCGGTCAAGTTCAACATGGTGCTCCTTTGCGAACAAACCTCCACGAAGATGCTCTCCACGGAACAATGGCTCATCCATCAACCAACCGTGTAAGGATGATGGGGGTTTGTGTAATGGGCCTTCTACCGGTCATGTCAATCAGCATGATTCCCGGACAGTTAATCGGGCCCGACCCGGCACAAGTTAAGGTGGAAAAGACCAGGCTTACGGATGTCTTGGCGAGACCTCTTTCCAGCATCCGAGGCCCAAAAAGGGGCCGACCTTGGGCCGTACAATAGCCCCCCCTTGATTAGTATCCGCTTGATGGTGACGAATCAAGGAAGCCCAAGGACATTAGCAACCCTAGGAGGCTAAGAAGTCTGATATTGAAAGGTTTTAAGGCAAACTTTAATGCGCCCTAAAAAGGCGCGTCACGCCAGTCCGTTGTTCCATTCGTCATTATTGCCTGACTGTTCGCAAACCGAGGCAGCGCCAGCGTGACAGTTGAAATGAGGGGTCGCGAATTTTCCCACTCTCCCCCCCCCCTTTTTTTTTTTTTTAAATAATGCTCATCTTTGCTCCTCTGGCACCTATAAATAGCTCATTTCAAGTCATTCCTATACTTTTGCTTCCCTCAGTCTCTAAATCCCCTCTCTGCCGTGCATTCATCTGTGTGGTTATTCCTCAGCCCAGAACACCCTTTTTCTAGAATCCAAAGTAAGTTTTCTGCCTCTTCCTCCTACTTTAATTTCTTCGTTTAAGCTTCCTCTCTCAATTTCCATAGTTTAGGATGGGTTTTGCTCACTTGTTAAATACTGAGGCGTCTTTAGCCTCCTTTAGGTAGACATTCAACATCCCAGAGGATGTGAATGTCGCATACTGTCATGAGAGCGAAATCACTCTCTATAGGGGGTCCAACATTGCTTTCTTTCCTCTAATGGCAATTTTGGAGGGTGGGGTTAGGTTTCCCGTGAATCCCCTTTTACTCAGCACCCTTAGGTTTTACGGGTTGTGCCCGGATCAACTTCCTCCCAACTTTTACCGGGTAGTTAGTTTTGTCACTAGGCTAAACCAAATATACGGTCTGCAATTGGACCATAATGATATAAACCACATGTACAGTTTGTGTGGGAATAAGAGAACCAACTATTATCTGAAAGTAAGAGATATGCGGGTACGGTTAATTTCCTGCCTACCTGACTCTATCAGAAACTCTGTCGGTGAGTTCGTCCAGGTGAGCGGCAACTAGTTTGCCGATGATGCCCCCTGCCCCCTCTCATGGCGCGAAGTCGGTTTGTACCGAATACTAACTTACTTCTTCTTTTTTTCTGCTAAAGTTCATTTTACTTTTTCTAAGGCTAATCCGTTGTCACTCTTTATTGTAGTGTTCACCCCGGACATCAGGGCGGTGCACGTAAGGGACCTCAACTTTGTGCTTAGGTCTAAAATCTTCGTACATACGGACGGGCAGCTTCGAGCATCGCATTTGATACTGGGCTGCATTCCCGTTTACAGGACCTAGCAACCCTTCACTCAAGCCCTTTTGGTGGATAGTCCGCTGCTATCCTACATAGACGTTCGGCACGCTAACTTCCTTCCACCCTCTTTGACTGTTGGTGAAGCCCGAGACATCGGCCTGCATTACACAACAGCCGACGATATAGCCCCAGTCCGGGACGAATTTGCCGAGCGTGTATCTCAGTTGTTGAGGGAGCGAGGATACGCTTCCATTGAAAGGAATAAGGAAGAGTCCCAAGCAACTCTAGCCCAAGCAGCTGAGCCAACAGCAGATATGGTGACGAGGAAAACGCTTACTGTCGACCGCTTTTTTCCTGGCTCACGCCCCCGGCTCAACCACAGCAAACTCGGGCAAGGGATCGCACTCCTCCCCCTCCGCCGGGCAGACAAAAGAAGAAGCAACGTGTCGGGGACCCCCCTTCCGGCAGACAAGGCGACGCGCCTTCTAGGACGCCTCCCCGTCCTTCGAGCGGGATCGTGATCCAAGAACCGGTGAGCGGCTCCCAACCGGTTGCTCGTGGGGGTACGAGGCCTGCTTCCTCTTCTCATCATCCGGCTAGCTGGCAGCCGACATTCATATTGGGAAGCGAGCCTTTACCGGCAACGGCAAGCCTGAGGCTATGGGCCCAAGGGGAAGGTGGCCGAGTGGCACAAAGCTTGGCCAGCGGCTTAATGCTGCCTGAAGATGTCCATTTCTTCAAGGATGGCGCCGAGGACTCTATAGTGCGGCGGCTTTAATGGCATACCATAGCGGTGAGCTTTTCAATTTATGCTCTTTACCAACTTAGTAGATGTGTGATACCTTACTTCAATTATTTCTGAGTTTGTCTTTTTTGCGTTGCAAGCCACACAGATTACGCACCTGCTCTGCGAGAGGATGGGTGAGCTTGCTGAGGATGTCGAGCAGGAGAAGACGCTAAGGGAGGTGGCTGCCGACACAGCTCGGGATAAGGCCGCTGCGGCCGAGAATGCCGAGAAGAAGGCTCAGTCTTCAGAGAAGGCCAAGCAGCTGGCAGAGAAGAGAGCGGCCAAGCTGGAGGCGAAGCTAAGTGAGACCGAGCTGAAGTTGGCACAAGCTGAAAGTCTAGCCATGGCCCATGCCGACGAAGTTGCCGACCTTAAGGCAACTCTGGAGGCATGTGAGGAGAAATGGTATAACGAAGGTTTCGCGGATGCCGAGAACTCCGTGGAGCCTGTCGTTTTCCAAGCTCGGGCGCATGGTTTTGACGAGGGCTGGCAGGCCGCTCTTCATGCTGCTGGTATGCCCGGGGACTCCACACTCTGGAACTCGGAAAATATCCCCCGGCCTATCCCTCCTAACCTGGTCCAGAGCCAGGCTGGAGCTGCTGAAGATGAGGACACCCCAAGCATGAAGGACCTGGTGAGGGCCATTGATACTCATGTCGAGGATCTCGATTTAGAGGTCACCAGCAACCTCAATGCTCCTGGCAACGAAGAGGCTCGTCAGTAGCCCGGCGAGGAGAACCCGGATCAATCTGCAGCTGACCTGGTTCCGCCTTTTCAGATCGGCTCGGCCGTTTGATTTTGCTACCTGATTTTATTTCCTTTCTTTTTAGTGCTCATGTTTTTAATTTTTGTTTGTTTAGTTTGCCTAGTCACCGGTCTGTGGTGTCCGAACAATTATTTGTTTTAAGATTATTTGTTTTAAGTTTTATGTCCCAAGTAATATTGGCCTTGTAGTGACAAAACTTCTTTAATCTATGCTCGTGCATTTAATTTACTTCTTTGATTTGATCTCGTTGCTTGAATGAAATGCTTTGTTTTGCATGCAGGGTAAATTGATTTATTTATTCTGTGAACTTGATCGTATCGACCAATCGAAAATTTGCGTAATGAGCACCTGGCCGGTGACTCAGATTGGACCGAGGACAGGCTTCTGTCCTTGGAAGTTTGGATTTTAGGTTTTCACTAGGCCGGCGATTAGGATCGAGCCGGGGACAGGCCTCTGTCCTTAGGAATTTGCACTTTAGGTTTCCGCCTGTCCGGTGATTAGGATCGAACCGAGGACAGGCTTCTGTCCTTAGAAATTTGAATTTTAGGTTTCCGCATGTCCAATGATTAAGATCGAACCGGGGACAGGCTTCTGTCCTTGGGAGTCTGCACTTTAGGTTTCCGCCTGTCCGATGATTAGGATCGAACCGGGGACAAGCTTCTGTCCTTAGAAATTTGCGTTTTAGGTTTTTGCCTATCCCGTGATTAGGATCGGACCGGGGATAGGCTTCTGTCCTTAGAAATATGCACTTTAGGTTTCCACCTGTCCGGTGATTAGGATCGAACCGGGGACAGGCTTCTGTCCTTAGGAATTTTCACTTTAGGTTTCCGCCTATCCAGTGATTGGGATCGAACCGAGGACAGGCTTTTGTCCTTAGATTGACCACAATTTTATTTGGAGATGACGATTAAACCGTGGGTCGGTAACATTAGTGCGTATCAGTCTTTCAAGCCTCACCTACTCTTCTTGGTCGGGTGAGAAAATTTGAAAACAAAATTCAGCACAAAGCATCCCCTTAACCATAGCCGGCGAAAAGTATATACAGGGCTATAGTGAGTTCATACTCTCGGCTACAAGCCCTTAATAATAAAACTTCTTCAAATTATGAATGTTCCATGGCCGTGGAAGAGGTTTTTCATCTAGGCTCTCCAAATAATAAGCTCCCGCCCCGGTAATTACAGTAACCCTGTACGGTCCTTCCTAGGCTGGGGCCAACTTCCCAGCGTTCGTATCCCTCATGCCCTAAAGGCTTTCCGAAGTACTAAATCTCCAGCACTGAACCCCCTCGTCTTTATCCCCCGATTGTAGCGAAGAGCCAGCTTTTGCTGGTACTCGGTTAGTTGTATCATCGCCGTGTCTTGGTATTCGTCGAGGAGGTCTAAGTGCTGTGTCAACATCTTTTCATTCTGGCCGGGATTAAACCCTTCGACCCGTGCACTGCACAGGTTTATCTTGGCTGGTATCACAGCTTCTGCCCTGTACGCCAGGGAAAAGGGAGTTTCCCCTGTAGATTTTCTTGGGGTTGTTCGGTATGCCCACAGAACGTTGGGTAGCTCCTCAGCCCACCGGCCTTTCGCACTGTCTAACCTCTTTCTTAATCCATTGGCGATTGTCTTGTTAACGGCCTCAGCCTGACCATTGCTTTGAGGATACGCGGGCGTTGAATACCTATTCTTGATGCCAAGATTACTGCAAAATTCGCGGAAAGCCTGGCTGTCAAACTGCAAACCGTTGTCAGACACCAGACAATACGGTACTCCGAACCTCGTGACTATGTTCTTCCAGATGAACTTCTTTACGTCCACATCACGAATATTTGCCAATGCTTCAGCCTCCGTCCACTTGGTAAAGTAGTTAACTGCTACTAGGATAAACCTCCGATTGCCCGTTGCCCGGGGGAATGGGCCAAGAATGTCTAGCCCCCATTGAACAAAAGGCCAAGGGCAACTGACTTGATTAAGGGGTCCTGCCGATTGGTGGATCAAGGGGGCATGTTTTTGGCACTTTTCACACTTTCGCACATAGTCGGCAGCATCCTTCTGCATCTGCGGCCACCAAAATCCCTGGGTTATTGCTCGATGTGTCAGTGAGCATCCTCCCACGTGACTGCCGCACACCCCGTCATGTAGCTCGGCTAAAAGTGACCCTACCTTTTCGGGGTGTAAGCACAAAAGGTACGGCCCCTCAAAAGATCTTCTGTACAACCTCCGATCTGCTGACAACCAATATCTAGCGGTAGTTCGGCGAATCTTGATAGCGTCCTCTTCGTTGTCGAGAACCCGGTCTTCGGCAAGGAACTAAATGATCGGGTCCATCCAACATGGGCTGGCCATGGAAACCGTGGCGACTCCAATTTTATGAGTATCGTCACCAGTTCTTTGGATGCTCGGCATCTTAATTAGTTCAACCTTGATCATCCGAGGCACATCCTCTGTTAATGTCGAGGCTAGCGTGGCAAGAGAGTTGGCATGCCTGTTCTGCCCCCGGGGAACCTGTGTTAGTTTAACCGTGCGGAATCTTCTCATAACTCTCCTTACCAACTGCAAGTACTCTCTCATTCTTGGGTCCTTGGCTTCAAAGCTTCCCTGTACCTAATTAACAACCAGCCATGAGTCCGAATATGCCTCTACATCCTGCGCCTCCAATCCCAGTACGGTCCTTAGACCGGCAAGTAAGGCCTCATACTCCGCCTCGTTGTTGGAAGCCGTAAACCCCAATCTGAGGGAATGTTCCAACCGTATTCCTTCCGGTGTGATTAAGACAATCCCAGCACCGACCCCCACGGTGCTCGATGCGTCGTCCACATAGACTTTCCACGGGTGAGAGTCCACATGACAAACGGTCTCCCCTTGTCTCTTAGGAGAAAATTTGGCCACAAAGTCGGCCAATACCTGACCCTTGATCGAATTCCTCGATCTATACCTTATGTCAAAGGCTCCGAGCCTGATTCCCCATTTAGCTATTCGCCCCGTGAAGTCTGATCTTCTCAATAGTGACTGCAAAGGCTACTCGGTCAATACGTACACGGTATGGGCTTGAAAATAATGAGGAAGTTTCCTGGTGGCGTGCACCAGGGCTAGCACCAACTTTTCTAATGGTAGATATCCGACTTCCGCGTCGATAGGGTCTTACTGATGTAGTATACGGGCTGTTGTGCTTCCTGGTCTATCAGGAGTACGGTGCTAGCAGCATGATCTGATACCGAGAGGTACATGAACAAGTCCTCCCCAGACAACGGGGCCGTTAACATAGGGGCTCGCACCAAATATGCCTTCAATTCCTGGAACGCTTCGTCACACCTTGTATCCCATTGGAATCCCTTTTCATTTCTTCAAGAGTTGGTAAAATGGACGGCAGCGATCTGCGAATTTGGAGATGAACCGGTTGAGGGCAGCCAACATCCCGGTCAGTACCTGCACCTCCTTCGGACTCCTTGGTGGACTTAAATTCTTCACGGCCTCGATCTGGTCGGGGTTGACTTCAATCCCCCGGCTAGTAACTAGATATCCCAAGAACTTGCCGGCTCCCACTCCGAAGTACTTCAAACACCCCCTGTAGATCCTTGATGTGCTCTGCTTCTTGCTTACTTTTGACCACCATTTCGTCTATGTATACTTCTACGATGCGTCCTATCTTATCGCGAAACATCCTTGTCATCATCCGTTGGTAAGTGGCTCTAGCATTTTTTAATCCAAAGGGCATTACCGTGTAATGATAGTTGGCCTCCGGGGAGATGAACGCCGTTTTTTCTTAATCCTTGATCGCCAGGGCTATTTGGTGATAGCCTTGGAAAGCGTCCAAGAAGCTCATTCTCGGATGTCCGTATGTGGCATCCACTAGTTAGTCTATCTTTGGCATTGGGAATGGATCCTTCAGACATGCTCGGTTTAAATCCGTGAAATCTACACAAACTCTCCACTTGCTGTTCTTCTTCTTCACCACTACAGTATTTGCCAACCATTCCGGGTAGAAGGTCTCCTTTATGGCCCCGGCTTCTTTCAGTCTCTTCACTTCCAGCTTCACGGCTTCAACATGTTCCCCAGCCGATCTTCTCGGCTTTTGCCTTTTAGGCGGAATTAAAGGATCTGCATTGAGCCGGTGGACAATGAACTCGGGGTCCACCCCAAGCACCTCATATGGGCTCCATGCGAATACGTCTACATTCTGTATAAGAAACAGCAGTATTCCCACCTTATCCTCATCTTTCATACTTGCCCCTATCTGAAAATACCTACACTCATCTGGAAATACTTTTACTTTGATCAGCTCTTCTGCGCGACTAACCCCCGTTTCCTCCAGGGGCTGCAGTAATTGCTATGAAGGGGCTTTTTCAGGCTGATCCTTCTGTTTGGTGCCCTGATTTTTCGGGCTCACTGCTGCAACGAGGCATCTTCTGGCCGTCTGCTGACTCCCTTTCACCACAGCGACGCCCTTCTCAGTTGGGAACTTAATTTTTACATGTAAACTGGACGGTACAGCCCCCATTGCATGAATCCACGGCCTTTCCAAAATCGCAGTGTAAGGGAAAAATGAGGCAACCACTATAAATGACATCACTACTTCTTTCCCTTCCATGTCTACAGGAAGGGAGATTTGTCCTTCAAGCACCACCACTTGGCCATTGAATCCAATCAGGGGCGTATTGTATCCGGTGAGGTTTTCAGCTTTGAGCCCGAGCCCATTGAATAGGTCCAGATACATCACCTCGGCTTCGCTTCCTTGGTCCACCATTATCCTCTTCACTAGGAAACTGCCTATCCGGGCAGTCACTACCAGCGCGTCATCGTGCGGCTGGATCGTCCCCACTAGATCTTCGTTGCAGAAAGCGATAGGCTCTCGAGTGGGCTTCATCTTCTTTCTGGTTGTATACTCGTCTGAGCAGTCTTCCACCGATGTCACCATCAACACCTCTCTTTTCCCGACCCCAACGATACCCCTTGGGACAGCGTGGATCACCTCGATCACTCCAATAGGGGGCGGGATGGGATTCACGGCCTGCCGTGCGCCTAGTCCAGCTTCACTATTTCCGGTACTTACTACAAACTCCTTCAAATGCCCCGCTTTCAGCAGCTGCCCCAGGTGATCTCTTAGCACCCGGCATTGCTCGGTTATGTGTCCTTGTCTTTGTGGTAAGTGTAGTACAAATTTTGGTTTCTTCGGGACGGGTCTCCTGCCATCTTATTTGGCCACCTAAAGTACGGCTCATTCTTCATTCGGTCTATGATTCTGTGTACCGGCTCTTTAAACGTCATGTTCACCTCCCCCAGTTGTAATCCTGGCTCTTGGTCCAATAAATTCTTTCGAGGTTTTGGTTGACAAGCATTTTGTCGTGGGCGATTGGCTAGCAAGGCTTTACCTTTACTTTATAGCTGGTCATCCTCCAGGCGCTTATACTCTTCAATGCGCCTTATGAGCTATCTCATATCTTTGGGAGGCCTCTTCGTCAATGATTCTCTTAGCTCGGAATCCTCGGGCAGCCCCATCCTGAAGGTGCTCGCTGTGATCTTCTCGTTGCCCCCGCCGATCTCGTTGTAGAGCTCCCAATATCGGCTCGCATAACTGCGTAGGGTCTCCTCGACCCGCATCTTCATAGACAACAATGCATCTACCGGCTGGGGTACCCGGCTACAGGTCACGAACCGGGCACCGAATTCTTGAATTAATTCTGCGAAACTGTGAATGGAACCCTTCGATAATCCATTGAACCATCTCAGCACGATGGACCCGAGACTGGACGGGAAGACCTTGCACATCAGCGCGTTGTCGTTTTTAGGCAAAGACATCATGTGGATGTAATGACTGATGTGCTCTACTGGGTCTGTTTTCCTGTCGTAGGAGTTGAACGACGGGCGCGTAAATCTGTTCGGCATTGGCGCCTGCTCTATATCATCCGAGAATGGGAACCAAGCGACTCTACGCAGCGCTCAGCTCATAGCGTCCATGGCCGCATTTCGTGGCCGTCGCTCTTCCGAGGAGTCAGAGCCCCGGTCGGCATAATCCCGTGAGCGGGAACAGTTTCGGTGTCTCTGCGACTCCCGCGAATGTGGACGATCTCGTGGGCGATATTGGCCGGATCGATTGGACCCTTCCCCCAAACGGTCCCTTGCACCCCCTAGCACCCCTTCCCAATGTCCTTGGTTATTTCTCCGCCGTGCTCCTTCTGCCTCCAACTCCAAATCTCTCACCAGCCTATGCAACCGCTCAAGTTCTTCACCTCTTTCGTCAAATTGCCTATGTTCCGTGGCACCAGACAGTGTTTGATGGGTTCTGCGCGACCCTTTGCCTTGGCCGGATTGCTCCTCGTCTCGCACACGATCTTTGTCCTCGCGCCTTTTGTGCCTCTGCTCTCTCCAAGTGGATCCCTGAGAGGATTCTGCTGAACCGCTTTCAGCGTACTGCCCGAGCGCCTGTCAGACATCCTGCTGGGTATGGGCCACAGCTTTGAACTACGGCTTGGTAGGAGATTCCCACAGATGGCGCCAATTGTGTGAGCCGAACAAAAGGCTTCTGTACTAGGCCTTTACTTGGGTTCACAATTTATTTTTGAAAATGGGTTTAGGATTTCCTACGATGGGTTGCTCATCATACTGAGGCCCAACAGCGTTTCCTCCTCTTCCCAGCTATTCCATCCTTTTTGCCTTGTTACTCTCGTATCCCTATCTTCCTTTCAGCCCCTCTCCCCTCCCAAAAAACCTTCCCCTTTTTCCTCTTAGTTCTCTCTTATTTATAGCCTCAACCTAATGGAGGGATCATGATTGCTCTGAGGGATAATGGAAAAGGGGGTCCAATGTCATCGTTGCTAAGTGGGAGTTTGGTAGGTGTGTGGCAAGAGTGGCATTGGAACTTGCTCATCGTTGTTGGAGGGATGTCCGGCAACGACTTCCTTAGTGTGGTGTCGGTCAAGTTGAACATGGTGCTCCTTTGCGAACATACCTCCACGAAGATGCTCTCCACCGAACGATAGCTCGTCCATCAGCCAACCGTGTAAGGATGATGGGGGTTTGTGTAATGGGCCTTCTACCGGTCATGTCAATCAGCATGATTCCCAGACTGTTAATCGGGCCCAACCCGGCACAGGTTAAGGTGGAAAAGACCGGGCTTACGGATCTCTTTGCGAGACCTATTTCCAGCATCTGAGGTCCAAAAAGGGGCCGACCTTGGGCTGTACAATTTTCAATTGAAAATATTTTTAGGAAAATGGATTGCTTTCTAGTGTGGTTTGTATTTTTGGAAATATTTTAGAAAAATATTCTAGCATTTGGCTCATACAAAAATCACAAGTTTTCCAATATATATATATATATATATATATTGGTATTAAATAAAACTTTAATTCATCACTTTAAAATATTTCTACAAAAAAAAAAAAAACCAAATCAACCTAAAAAAATACATTCAAAATAAATTGATAAAAACTACACTAACAAGCATATAAGGACGCAAATTTGGCCTTCCAGCCCAAAGATGGATGGATCAGCCCAAAAGGCCCAAGAACAATGAATTTATAGAGAGTGGGGAAAGAAAGTTGGGTTACATTAAATTAGACAATTCAACAAGATAAGTTAATATCACAAGAAGAAATAAGTAAAGGGCTTAAATTCAAGAAACTGTCTTCGGCAAGAGTCCGAGGAGGTCAATTTTGATATTTACTGTTCTTAGTTTAGATACAGGCTCCACTCTTAATGTATACAGTCTTTTTGCTTTTTGTTTTTTCTCCCACCTGCTATGAAGGATTTCTTCATATTATATAGTTCCTTCCAAATCATCTTGATCCTACACTTGTTGATCATCTGAGTCTTCACTTGAATGCTTGTTCCATCATGCACCTTCTTTAACCTTCTGTGAGTTGCGGTGGCCAAGGTCGTACTGTTCAGGGGTCTTCTCCACATAAATGCGGACAAAAGAGTTGGTACAGCATATTTGATACAGTGGTACTAGCTTTTCCTTAGATATTTTCGGGGGCTACCTTTCCTTCAATCATGATTCACGTCTTCATAGTTAGAGTTATGCGAGGATCACTCCTCGGACCACCCCACCCCTTTCAAGCGTACCAAATTCCGTTCTAGGATTCTTCATATTCATTTACCTCTCCTCGGATACTACACCATCCTCGGATAAAACTTAAAGCCCAATACACAATTTTGGGCCTTTATCCCCACAATAGCCCCTCAAAACTCCGGTTTTCCCTCTTATCCGAGGAGAAAAGTGGGGTTTTGACTTTCAAGAGATATGCACATTTATTTTCTTGTTCACACGTGTCAGTTCACCGTTTTGTACGCCTCATGAGCGCTACTGACGCTTTGGAGTTCGCGAAGCATTATTGATTGCTCTAGGCGGCGTTATGTCCCCCACATCTAACTGTAAGGCATTGATCTAACGGTGGACATCATTCCTTGGGTTTTGAGCGGGATAACTCCCACTCATTCTCGCTCTCTATTTAAAGCACCCGAAGAACTTATTCCCTTCATTTCTCAATTCTTCAAATCCTTTAGAGAGTTTAGAGAATTCAAGCACTCAAAAATCAAAAAGCTTTCCATATTATTAACTCTCCATCACTTCCTCCTTAAGAAATCCTTGAAAATACCCTTAAGGATCTCAGAGTTACACATATACATTAGCTTCTATAAGTTTCTGAATCCTTAGATTTCTCTTTTTCTCTTCGGTCCATCTCCTCGGCCTTCCAAAAAAATTTTTATCTCAATTTCGATTGTTTCCCTCTAGTTTGTCCCCATAGGTAGGTTTAAGTATCTAGCGGACATTCAAGCAAAAATAGAGCTCTTTAAGGATAAATACCTTATTCCGCAGGGAGTAGCCCTGCAGTATTGCAAACTAGATGGAATAGATTTTGACAGAGAGGAAGGAAAGGTTGTCATTCCTATGATAGATTTTATAGAAGGAGGAATGACACTTCCAATGGGTAAAATAACCTGAGACTACCTCTTTAACCATAGGTTATGCCCCCACCGATGCGCACCCAATGTCTTTAGGATCCTAGGTTGTGTCGATCCTCTAAATAAGCATCTGGGTCTGGGGCTCACTTGGCATGATGTGGTGCATATGTACGAGTGCCACTCGCAAGCCGATGAGGGGTATTAACTTAAGTCCCGCTCGCTTGTTGTTAGGCTTATTTCATGCCTTCCCAAATCAAATAAAGGTATGAAGGACGGCTACCTGATAACTTCAGGAGCGTGGCATGACGACGTTCACTGCCCCGTCCGAGAGGGAGAGCCAGGTGGGGAACCTTAAAGTTAGGCATCTTAGAAAGAGTTTTAGAGTTTTTTTTTTTTTTTTTACCCTTACTATATCACTTTTTCCCTTTACCTCTATTTCCTTCTTGATGATGGATTCTCGTTTTTCTAACTGTGTTTTGTTTCTTGGATGTGTTTACAAATAAGAACCAAGTGGCTCCTCGGCTTAGTCTAACCAAAGTCGCAGCCCTCAATTACCGACTTAGGTCCGAGATCTTTGTGAACGAGGACGGCCAGTTGAGAGCGGTCCACCGCATCCTCAATTTCGAGCCTATTTCAAAGGTGTTTCAAGATATCGGCCATAGTATTAGGTCGGGTGACCCTCGGATAAACCGGATAGACGTATTGAGACCGGATTTTATTGCCAGGGACGATCTTCCTCCTGTCGTGCTACCGGCCCTTCAAAACAGCCCGCCACTTGCGATACCACTACAACAAGTCCCTGCAGCAGTAGCCGCGGCCGCCGAGGAGGAAATTGCCTTGTCACGTCTATCTCCAGAAGAGGAGATAGACTGATTTCAGTTCCAGGAGGAAGAGAATCCAGTACTTGTGCTAGCTCACACTTCCAACCCCGAGGACGAGACCGATAATCACTTAAGTGTTCACGCTCCCACGGCAATGATAACTTGCCTCGACAGTACTTTCGAGGAGGAGATGACTTCAAATCAAAAAGGTAAGGGCTTAAGAGAGCTCTTGGCCTCAAGAAATAAAGGGGCAACTTTGAAAGAAGTCCCCAAGTCTAAGGTCCTTCCTTCACTCCCTCCTCCTCCTCTTCCCCCCACTGAGCTTGGGATGCCTCGGTCCGTGACTTTCGAAGAGGTCAAGCTATTCATGCAGCCGAGACTTTGGAACAGCCACTCCTTCTGCCCAAGGACATGAAGGCTGTGAGAAATTTGAAACAACAGGACCTCTTCCTGTCCCTGAAAAGGGACCTCGTGATGGTGAGTTTCAAGTTGTATGTCCTTCGTCTATTCGTTTCTTAATGAATTTTCTCTCTACCCTTTACTCACGCGGCCATATTGTTTTTTGCGCAGATCACCCAGGAGGTCTTTGTGGCAGAGGAGTGGGTGAAGGGGGCTCAGAGTGAAGCAAAGAATGAAATGTTCCTCCGCCTTGAAGCAGAGAAGGCTTTAAGGGCTGCGAAGGCCGAGAACAAAGAACTCCTCTCCTAGCTGGTTATTGAAGAGAAAGAGAGAAAGAATGCTGAAGCAGGACTGAGAAATGCCGAGTCGCAGGAAGAGGATCAGCGCAAATTGCTATATCATACGGAGCTAGAGCTAGCTACTTCTAGAAAATTTGTGCAAGATCTGAAGGCGCAGTTACAGAGGGCCAAAGAGGCAGCTCAACTAGCCAAGGAAGCATCCGAGGCAGAGAAGCAAGCATCCTAACAGCTTAGCATTGAAGAAACGCAAGCCAGGCTTACTGAGGAGTTGGCCGAGGCATGTAGGGAGTTTTGCAGCGTGACATGGGAAGAAGCCCTCAACACTGCAGGAGTCCACATGGACTTGGCCTTGAGACAGTCTGGGAATATGTACTACCACCCACATATCCGCGAAGTCCCAGATGCCTCTCCCTCAGAAGCCCCTGATGTTGCTATAGCCAAAGAAGCTGAGGCTAAGGGTGCTGACTCTAAGATCCAGGATGCTGCTGTAGAGGCAAAAGAAACGGAGGCCAAAGCAAAAGAAGATGATCCCAACGCTAAGGAAGTTTCCACTGCCTAGCCGAGCCAGAAAGAAGACCCTCCTACTCCCAAGGCCAAGCTTAGCACTTAGAAATTTCCTTGCTTTTTTTTTTTTTTTTTTTGAGACCTTTTGTTGTTTCATTTTCTATTTTTGGCTATGTAGTGGTTGCATGCTTTTGCAAAACAGAATTGTAACCTTTATTTCCATTAATGAAATTATCTTTGTTTCTGTCTTTTGCATGTTTACTTGTTATGCTTTGTGTTTTATTATTTCTAGCCGTTTCAAGTGATTGATAATAGGATTCATCAAGTTTTTGTATCCTAAAAAAGGGGGATTTACCATACATTCAAAAATAACCACTTGAGGAATTAGGCATAATTCATTATATGACATATGATCTAAGTAACAAAGTATGACTTAGGTTATAATGAAATGAAAGATTTGTTCACCCAAGAGATGCGGTCTAAGGAATTAGGCTTGATCAAGGGTTTGGTTAACACTTAGAGAAATTCCATGCAGTATTAATTTTTTCCAAAGCAGATGGTCCAAGGAACCAGGCGCAGTTAAGTATCTGTTTAATACTTAGGAAAATGGTAGGAAGATATCAATTTTCCCAAGGTAAGTGGTCCGAGGAGACAGGCATGACCAAGGTTCTATTTGATACTTAGAAAATTTTCATAGAGTATTAATTTTTCCAAAGTAGATAGTCCAGAGGAACCAGGCGCAGCTAAGGATCTGTTTAATACTTAGAGTAATTTCAAGCAGTATTAATTTTTCCAAAACAGATGGTCCGAGGAACCAGGCACAGTTAAGGATCTGTTTAATACTTAGAGTAATTTCATGCAGTATTAATTTTTCCAAAGCAGATGGTTCGAGGAACCAGTCGCAGCTAAGGATCTGTTTAATACTTAGAGTAATTTCATGCAGTATTAATTTTTTCAAAGTAGATGGTCCGAGGAACCAGGCGTAGCTAAGGATCTGTTTAATACTTAGAGTAATTCCATGCAGTATTAATCTTTCCAAAACAGATGGTTCGAGGAACCAGGCACAGCTAAGGATCTGTTTAATACTTAGAGTAATTATAAAAAGGTATCAATTTTCCCAAGGTATGTGGTCCGAGGGGCCAGGCATGACCAAGGGTCTATTTAACACTTAGAGTTAAAAGTAATTACACATCATACGTAATGCAATGAATACAAATATAATAATGGACATTCTCATTAATAATAATATCTTCTCAGGTTGTTTACATTCCAAGGATGTAGGAGAACCTTGTCGTCCAAATCTTCCAGATAGTAGGCACCTATTCCTGTCACATACGTAATACGATATGGTCCTTCCCAATTGGGTTCTAATTTTCCCCAGGTCGGGTTCCAAGTGCTAATGGCGTTAATTTCACGTTAGCATCATATCCTAGCTTAAGCTTATGCTAATAGTAGGCCAATTGGACCATGGCAATTTCTCTTCGTTCTTCAATCAAGTCCAAACTTTTCTCCAGTAAGCCATCGTTGCTGTTCAGAGTGAAAGAGCTCGTTCTTATTGTAGGGAATCCAGTTTCCAACGGAATAACAGCCTCGGCCCAATAAGTTAATGAAAAAGGGGTTTCTCCAGTAGACCGCCGAGGTGTAGTCCGATATGTCAACAGAATATGTGGTAGTTCCTCTACCCATCTTCCCATAGAATCATCTAGTCTCTTTTTGAGCCCATTTACTATGACCTTGTTTACAGCCTCGGCCTGCCTATTCCCTTGCGGATAAGCTAGAGTGGAATACCTGTTAGTTATTCCCAACCCACAGCAGTACCTCCTGAAAGATTTTCTTTTAAATTGAAGTCCATTATCCGAAACTAGAGTGTGAGGGACTCCGAATCGTGTGACAATGTTTTTCCAAATGAACTTCTCTACATCTACATCCTGGATGTTGGCCAGTGGTATTGCTTCAACCCATTTAGTGAAATAGTTTATGCCGACCACCAGATACTTCTTGTTTCCTGCCGCTTTAGGGAAAGGCTCTACAATCTTCAAACCCCACTGAGTAAAAGGCCAAGGGCTGGACAGAGGATTGAGGACCCCTCTTAGCTGATGGATACTTGGCGTAAATCTTTGGCACTGATCATACTTCTTCACATACACCTGGGTCTCTCTCTGTATATTGGGCCACCAATATCCTTGAGTGAGAGCTCGATGGGATAAAGATCTCCCTCCTATGTGGCTTCCACAAATTCTCTCGTGTAGCGCTTCCAATAGAATTTCAACTGCTTCAGGATGTATGCACAACAAATATGGTCCCGAAAAAGATCTTTTATATAATTTTTGGTCCTCAGACAGCCAGAACCGAGGAGCCTTTCTTCGTATCTTATCAACCTCCAATTTGTTCTCGGGTAGAACATCATTTTTAAGGAATTGTAGGATAGATCCATCCAGCTAGGACCTACCCTGATTTAATGAACGAACAACACTTCTTTTCTCGACCCGAAGGGTTTAATGAGGTCTTTAACGAGAATTACTCTTGGTAGACTCTGTGTCGTGGAGGTTGCTAACATTGCAAGCGAGTCTGCATGTGTATTTCTACTTCTAGGAATTTGCAGTAAATTGAAAGATTCAAACCCAGATTGTAAATGTCTAACCTAGCTTAGGTATTCCTGCATTCTAGGATCCCGAGCCTCCAATTCCCCTCGGACTTGATCGACCACCAGTCTTGAATCTGAGAATACGTCCACAGTCTTTCCTCCCATCTTCTGAACCATGGTCATCCCCACTAGTAGAGCTTCGTATTCCGTTTCATTATTCGTGGCTGAGAAACCAAGTCTCAACGATTTTTCGATTGTGATTTTCTCGGGAGAGATCAGAACTAGCCCCACTCCAGATCCTTTGAGGTTTAAAGCGCAATTAACATAAACTTTCTATGATAATGCTCCTTGTACGGAGGTTACTCCAACTAAATTTTCATCCATGTTGTGCTTCTTCACATCTTCTTCTATCGGGGTCTCAGCAAACTTGGCCACAAAATCGGCCAAGATCTGACATTTCACAGAGGTACGAGGCATGTACTTAATGTCATAAGCCCCCAGCTTTGTTCCTTACATTGCAATCCTCCCCGTGTAATCAGCGCTTCGAAGAAGAGCCCTGAGTGGCAATTGAGTTAGGACAACAATAGTGTGTGATTGAAAATAATGAGGAAGCTTGTGTGTGGCATGCACCACAGCCAAAATAGCCTTCTCCAATGGCAAATATTGGATCTCGGTTTCATGCAAGGACTTGCTCACATAATACACAGGCTTTTGTACACCATTGTCAACTCTTATCAGTACCAAGCTTACAGCATGTGCGGCCACAACAACATAAGCAAACAAGACCTCGTTTGCCTCGGGTCTGGACATGATCGGTGGCCGAAAAAGATATTCCTTCAACTGCTGGAATGCTAAGGCACATTCCTCGGTCGACTTAAAATCCTTCCATTTGTTCAATAACTAGTAAAAGGTCTGCACCTATCTGCTGGTCGGGATATAAATCGGTTCAGGGCAGCGGTCATCCTTGTTAATCTCTGTACCTCCTTGGGTTTCCGAGGTGGTTGCAAGTTATTGATTGTCTTGACTTGATTTGGATTGACCTCAATTCCACGGTGAGTAACCATGTAGCCAAGAAATTTCCCAGACCTTACTCTGAAGGAACACTTGAAAGCATTAAGTCATAACTTGTGACCTCTCAGGACGTCAAAGATGTTTCTGAGGTCGTCGATATGCTCGGCTTCCTTCTTGCTCTTGACCACCATATCATCAATATAGATTTCGATACTCTTCCCCAAATATGGTTTGAACATTTGTGTCATCATCCTTTGATAAGTAGAACTCGCATTCTTAAGTCCAAACTGCATCACCTTGTAATAGTAGTTCCCAATAGGGGTGACAAAAGTTGTTTTCACTTGGTCTTCCAAGGCCAGAGGTATCTGGTGATAACCTTGGAAAGCATCCGAAAAGCTCATCTAAGGATGTCCCACAGTTGCATCTACCAACTGATCGATTCAAGGTATGGGGAAAGGGTCCTTTGGGCAGGCCTTGTTCAAGTCTGTGTAATCCACACATACTCGCCACTTGCTATTCTTCTTTTTCACCACCACAGTATTAGCCAGCCAGTCAAGGTAAAACACCTCTTTAATAGCCCCAGCCTTCTTAAGTTTCGCGACCTCCTCTTTGACGACATCCGAGTGATCTTTCGAGGAGCGTCGAGGTTGCTGCTTTCTAGGGATAGCAGACGGGTTAACATTTAAGTGGTGGCAAATAAAGCTCGAATCTACCCCAGGAGCTTCGTAGGCATTCCAAGCAAAAACATCAATGTTCTCTCCAAGAAACCTCAGCAACTCTTCCCTATCCCGAGGAGGCAGTTGAGTTCCGATTTGGAAGAACTTCTCCTGATCATTGCCTATAACTACCTTCTCTAAGTCTTCACACTTCTCATCCTCGGCTACAGTACTATGCTGTGGTGCCTTGGATTTTAACTGCTATAAACCTCTATCCACTTCCGCCGAGGATTCGATCCCAGGCTGGTGGTTGATGGCAGCCACCAGGCATTGTCTGGCCATGGATTGACTCCCAACAAGCTCCTCAACCTGATCCCCGGAGGGATATTTTACCTTGAGGTGAAAAGTAGATGAAACGGCCCCTAGGGCATGAAGGCAAAGGTGTGCCAGAATTGTAGTGTATGGAGAGAAAGCGTCCACTACTATAAAATCTACCTCCACCACCTCCAAGCCGGCCTAAACTGGCAGTCTAATTTGTCCCTTCGGTATGACAACCTTCCCGTCAAAACCTACCAGAGGTGAATCATAGACGGTCAAGTCTTCCGATCTCAGATTGAGGCCTCTGTAAAGATTTGGATACATGATCTCTGCTCCACTACCTTGGTCCACCATTACCCTTTCCACCTCAAACCCACCAATCCTAAGGGTTATTATTAATGCATCGTCATGTGGTTGTATGGTCCCAAGTTTATCCTCGTCCGAGAAGCTCAAAGTCGGTGTAACACTCATCCTAGCCCTCTTCTAACTATGTACAGAAGCCTCGGTGGACGACCCGGCTATTGTCATCACCCTGGACGGATAAGATCCTGTCCTTCCAAGCGCGGCAAGGATAACATGAATGGTGCCCAAAGGGGGCCTTGAATATGTACCGCCTTGAACCCCTGATCTTGCCTTACTCTCTTGCCCACTAGGTTGATTCAAAAACTGCTTTAACTTGCCATCCCAAATCAGTTGCTGAAGATGTCTCCAAAAGGTTCTACAATCCTCAGTTGTATGCCCCCTCTCTCGGTGGTACTGACAGTGAAGACTTTGATTGCGTTTCAAAGGACCCCCGTTCATCTTGCTCGGCCATCTAAAATATGGCTCATTCTTTATTTTTTCTAGGACTTGATGCACTGGTTCCCGAAACAAAGTGTTAACGGCCTGGGCAACCGTAGATCCGGATTGCGCTACAAAATCTCTCTGGGGCCGATTGTTGTTGTAACAGTCCGACCTGAAATCCCTCCTCTCTTGAATGATAACTTTACCTTTGCCCTTTCCTTGCTGCTGGTCTTCTTCAACCCTTTTGTATTTGTCAATCCTGTCCATGAGCTGGCGTACACCAGTAACGGGTTTTCCCGTTAGAGACCTCCTCAGGCCATGCTCGGCAGGCAAGCCGACCTTGAACGTCCTGATAGCTACGTTATCAAAATCACCGTCAATCTCGTTGAACATTTCCCAATATCTATCTAAATAGGTCTTCAAGATTTCTCCTTCTCACATGGACAGGGATAACAGAGAATCCAAAGGTCGAGGGACTCGCCTGCACGTGATAAAATGGGACCCAAAGGCCTAGGTGACCTCCTTAAAAGAGTCAACGAAGCCTGCTCCCAGACCATCAAACCACCTCATCGCCACAGGCCCCAAGCTAGACGGAAACACCTTCCACATTAGAGCCTCGTTCTTAGAATGTACCGCCATTCTCTAGTTGAAATGACTGACATGTTCAACAGGGTCTGTTCGGCCATTATAAATGGTGAAAGTGGGCTGGGTAAACCGCCAAGGAAGCTTTGCACTCTCAATTTTACGTGTAAAGGGAGACATAGAAATTCTATCGAGTGCTCTGCTCATCGCATCATTTCCTAGGCCCCTCGAAGATGAATCTCTGTTCTTGCACCCATGACAATAGTCCTCCTCATACGAGAAGGCTTCGCTGGGAGGCGTTCTTGACCTACGTCTATAGTCCTCATCCCTCTCACCATCGGAGGAAAGGTCAAAAACCGAAGGACTTCGCCTCTTCCACTCGCGGCGCAGCTTCTTCTTGAGGTTGTCAATCTCTTTCTGCATGGTCCTAGCACGCTCTTCATGGGAGAGGTGGCTACCACCTTTAGAATGACTCTCATTAGTATGAGTGGTATGCACACTTCCCTTCTGGCCCTCTCGAGGATGATCTTCCCGTTGAGACCCCATAGACTCCAATTAGTGCAGACCTGAACCTACCATGATTGAAGATCTAACACTCTAACCAATCAGCTTTCCCACAGACGGCGCCAATTGTAAGGACGCGGATTTGGCGTTCCAGCCCAAAGATGGATGGATCGGCCCAAAAGGCCCAAGAACAATGAATTTATAGAGTGTGGGAAAAGAAAGCTGGGCTAGATTAAATTAGAAAATTCAACAAGATAATTAAGATCACAAGAAGAAATAAGTAAAGAGTTTAAATTCAAGAAACTGTCTTCGGCAAGAGTCCGAGGAGGTCAATTTTGATATTTACAGTTCTTAGTTTAGATACAGGCTCCACTCTTAATGTATATAGTCTTTTTGCTTTTTGTTTTTTCTCCCCACCTACTATAAAGGATTTCTTCACATTATATAGTTCCTTCCAGATCATCTTGATCCTACACTTGTTGATCATATGAGTCTTCACTTGAATGCCCGTCCCATCATGCACCTTCTTTGACCTTCTGTAAGTTGCAGTGGCCAAGATCGTACTGTTCAGGGGTCTTCTCCACATAAATGTGGACAGAAGAGTTGGTACAACATATTTAATATGGTGGTAGCAACTTTTCCTTAGATATTTTCGGGGGCTACCTTTCCTTCAGTCATAATACACGTCTCCATAGTTAGGGTTATGCGAGGATCACTCCTCGGACCACCCCACCCATCTCAAGCGTACCAAATTCCGTTCGGAGATTCTTCATATCCATTTATCTTGCTTCAGACACTACACCGTCTTCGGATAAAGCTTAAGGCCCAATACACGATTTTGGACATTTATCCCCACAAAGCACAATCGAAATACTAGTGTAACAATAGAAGAATCTTTAAAACAATTAACAAAAACTATCAACTAAACTAGCTTTCATATTCACACACATAATTACAAACTCTTAAAAGTAGTTTTATGTGCTTCTTAAAAGTTTGGGGACGATTCCCAAAGTTTTGAAGTATATTGTGCTCATTTAGGAGCTTTCAAGGTGTATCGTTGTCATTCTAATGATTTGGGGGGCAATTTTTGTCATTTTAATGGCTTTAGAGGTGTTTTGATAATATTGGAAGTTTTCAATGGTGTTTTAGTCATTATAGAGGTTTTCGAGAGGAATTTTATCATTTTAAAAATATTTGATGGTATTGTTACTATTTCGAAGGTTTCAATAGCATTGTAAAAGTTTTGAGAGTATTTTAGGTCATTTTGAAAATTTTATGTGTATTTTTGTCATTTTAGAGTATTCAAAAGTATTTTGGTTTTTATTTTTGTTGGTGAACAAGTATTTTGGTTATTTTAGAGGCTTCAAAGGGCGTTTTTATCATTTTAGAATTTTTATAGAATTTTAGTCATTTTGAAGCTTTCAATGGAATTTTGGAGGTTGAGGGTATTTTACTAATGTTGGAAATTTTAGGTATATTTATATCACTTTGGAGGATTCTATTTCCTTAAGGTATAAGGGGCTTAAAATAATTTCAACTCCAAAAAGGGTGTTTTTCTTAGTCAATGAAAAATTATTTCAATTTGACCAATTTTTTCTACTGTCTCGAGCACCCAAAAACGAGGAAAATGTTTTATGAAAAATCTTTGTTGGGTCGATATTTAGAAAGGAAGATAAATTAAGCCTGTCAAAGTCAAGTTTGAAATAAAACAAAGTCAAGCCCATAGCACAAACACACTTTAGTATTAAATAGACACTATTGGTGTCTAGAAAAAAAAAAAAAAAAAGATGCAAATTAAAGGTACTAACTCACAAAAGGGAAAAATAGACAAAAGAATACTTTGAATCTTTATTAGTCATAAATTCAACGGGATGAGAGAGAGAGAGAGAGAGAGAGAGAGAGAGAGAGAGCACTACTTTGCTGCAATGATTTGCTACTTCTTATGGTTCAAAAGATTAAGATAAAGTATATACCAGCCATATCGTACTTCTTTGATTTCCCATAAATAAAATACATAAATTTGGGCAATACATGAAAAATAAAACATTACAAACAGAGATAGTGAAGCCAAAAGGATTTAGGCATTGTTTTATGTGGGCTTGTAGGGCTTTTAGCAAAAGTAGCCATCAACAATCTTTTACACTGTAACGAAGTCTTATTAGAACTCTTTCTCTAAAAGTTAAACTCTTTCCATTCCTTTGATGAATTTTTTTGAAATAATTAATGTGAAGGTGAAAAGAACAAACACCAAGCTAAGTGAGTAATGAAATTCAAAATTATTCATTTAATTTTATTTCAAAAATATGTCGAACTTAAGCTCATTGTCAAATTAAAATACATGTTCAAGTTTGGTTCATTTTCATATCGATCTAGTTTAAGTTTATTTACAAGCTTTTTGATTATTATTGTAGGGGTGTTAGGCCCAACAATATATATATATATATATATATATATGTACATATTAGGCCGAGGGCCCAATCCGAGGACATGAAGTAGTCCGAGGAGGGATGAACATTATCAAGGGAGTCCGTGTTCGTAAGTAAAAAGGTTAGTTTTGATCATAAGGGTCCCTGAGGGTGGTCTGAGGATGAATGCCTCCTCGGCTTAGCAAAGCCGAGGTCCGAGGGGGTAGTCCGCTATCCAGGGCAATATTCCAAGTGATTCTATTGATACGGATAAATATCACAGAAGTGCAGGATAGGGAGAAGCCCTAGAATATCTAAAGAGAAAGCTGCTACCACCGCATTAATGAAGAAGTGATACCTAAATAATAATTTTTAGCCTTACAGCTACTACCAGAGACTTCAGGAATGTGCTAATGGGATAAGGGTTAAGACCAGAAAATCTACTTTACACGCGGAGGGTAGAGACAAAGGGAGGAAGAAAGTATAAAACAGAGAAAATGACCCTTAAGGAAGGGGATCTAGAAATTAAGAGAAAAATACTGTAGCAATCAAGAATTGAATATGTAATCAAACTTGAGATAAATATATAAGAACTGATCTCCTCAGACTAAGCCGAGGACAATTTTCTTTAAATTTAACCTGTCTATCTTCATTTTCTTGTCATCTGGTTTATTAACTCATTAAAGCCCAGTTTTTCAACCCACTTTCTACAAATTTATTGTATTGAATTTTTTGGGCTTAAATTCATCTATCCTTTGAGCTTGGGAGGCTAATTGTGTCCTTAAAATTATATATATATATATATATATATAGAGAGAGAGAGAGAGAGAGAGAGAGAGAGAGAGAGAGAGAGAGAGAGAGAGAGTAAATACTACTAATAAAAAAAATTAACCATTCAAAAATCTAAACTAAAAATTTAAAATTGAATGATAGTTAAAAAGATTTTTTTTTCTTATGAAATATGAAATTTTATTATTTAAATTAATTAGAAATAATGATTTGGGTTTCTAAATTAATAAATATTAGATTCACTAATTTTATATTGTTAAATTTTATCATGTACAAAATGAATAATTTATATTATTTATATAAACCTATTCACAAATTTACACAATCTAATCTCGAGTCTATATAAGTATATTTGTAATAATAAAATAAAACATACACACATATATACTTAAATCAACTCTTATATTCACGAACTTGGTTATAAATATATTATAATATTTGAGCTCTACTAATTTAGTAGTCAAAATCTAACATTTAAGCATTCACAACACACAAAACAAAACAAAAAAACAAAAAAGAAGATAGAAAGAAAGAGTCTAATAACCTTAAACTTAACTCATTTGTTAAATGTTAAATAAACCAATACGAACTGTTCATTAGCAGCGGTTCAACAATAGAATATTGGAGGGGAGAGTGGGTAGCGGCCTTCCATTTTAAGATTCTCAATCTGAACGAGAAACTGACAGCTACATTGGTAATCCTTTATTTCTGCATGTGACCAAATTAAATATTATTCAACTCATCTAATCTATCGGCTAATATTGAAGCATTTTCCCTATAAATTCGAGTATGTAGCCCCGAAAGCTATCACAATTCTCAAACCCCATCATATTTGATTCTAAATTTGTGCTCATGTTAAAGATCATGAAATTCTCTTTGAAATGATAGTTCCATGGCCTAGATTGTAGTTGAAACAAAAAAAGATATTGCAAATATATTCAATCTTTGATATTAAAAACAGTCATTTTCATAACGTTTGATTATAATTTAATCTCAGTTAAATTATAATCAAATGACCACAAATTGGCTCAATTGAGGAGTCATTGGTAAGATCTCATGGTGTACTTCAATTTAGCATGGATTGCAAAAACCCCCCACTTGAATAAAGAAAATTTACAAAAACTGGAAATTTTATGCAAAATCAAGATTTTATCACCATTTTCCAAAGCCGCCAACTTGCAAAGTTAGAGGAATGGGACAGCAAAACAAACATCTTTAGAAAATAGGCATCATAATTCTTCCAACTACACCTTAATTGGCGAAAAAGGAGGTCAGCAAGACCATAAAGTATGTTCACAAGTTTTTTTTCCCCGAGTCAAAAACTATATATTTTTTGGGGCATCTTTGCACAAATAACTGTTTCGTTTCAGCCTTTGTAAAATAACAGAGAATAGAGAAAAACTGAAATTCTCATTAACTAAATGAATGGTACAAAAAATGAGTCAAGTAAGTATAATTAACAACTAGGCCTACTTATATACAATCAGAGGGCAGAGCACAGATCAAGGCCCGAAGAAAATAGCAAAACATAACTGAATTTTGCTTCCAACAGCACGTGTGACTCGTGTGTCTTCACTAAACAAAACTCCCCGTTTCTTTAATCAATACTCCCCGTTTTAATCTTCTTCTTTCCTTTGCCGTTTTGCCTTTTAATCTATCTTCACTTCTGTCGTTTTCAACCTGTAAGCTACAAGGTTTATTATCTTCAACATAATTTATGCAAAGAGCCCTAACTTTATTGCATTAGGATCAACTATGTATGCCATAGAACAAATGGCTTGACAATATCATTTTTGGATTGGGAGATATCGTAAGCACAAGATAGGCCAAAAATCAGCTTTGCAAATTTCTGTGCTGAAATCACCCTTCTTCCAATTGGAATATCTTTGTGACCGCTGCTCTGAATTGAAAAAAGCTGGAACATTTAGAAAGTAGAGTGCAAGAACTTTCTCAGGACAGCAAGAACACAAAAATCCAAGTTCTAGAATACCTCCGAACAGTTGCTCAAAGATAGGACCCGAAAGAGGAGAAAAATGAAATGACCAGCAGACCCAGCCCTACCATGCGCCTGGCTCATGATAGGGTTGAGCCTAATGACCATCCCATTTCCCTTTAAATATTTCCCCCGATTCCCCCATTTTTTTGATCATCAATCTTTACCCATCATTAAATATCATCTTTTTTTTACCTTTTTGAACCAAGTCCTAGGATTTCAAATCCTCTTTTCCTAAAATTTCCAGCAATAAATTAAGGAGTCTTTAGCCTTCTAATCACCCCTAAAGTAACCCCTCTTACCCCCTCTTATTGCTTTTTTAGTCTAGATTTCCATTTAAGCAAATAAATTTCATATTTTGCTCTATGTATGTTATGTTTATGTATTAATGCTTATATAATTTATGTGAGTAATATATTATCTCTATGCATTTAAGCTTACATTAATGTATAGTAACTACATGATTTGCTCTTATATTGTTGCTTTCATATGGCTATATTCTCACATTCTCCATCTAAACAGCAAAGCTAAGAACATTTATCAAATGCCTAGTTTGACAATAAGCTAACTTATTACCTTCTCTTCTAGTATGAGAGTAAAGTAATTTAATAAAAGATCTAGAAAAAAAAAAACTTAACATCACCCTGATGTATACAATCATATATTGATAGATCCATGGGTATAAAGTTTTTAACCAAGCTGTGGATCTATGCTTTTTTGAATAAATTTATCCATATTGATATTTATATACTTTTAGTTTATATATCACCTATGATTTATGTATTTAAGTCCTTTGATCTTGATATTCATATGTTTTTAGCTATATGGATATTGAACTAATGTTACAAAGTAAATGAATGTGTGATTTTTATCTCCTTTCCATATATATGTCTATATATATATATATATATATATATATTTATTTATTTATTTATTTATTTATTTGAACTTCTATAATCCTTAAATGATTTCTCATGGGTTGAAGCGTTAATGATGCTAGCTTTTAGCTACCAAAGAATAAAAGGCTTACCACCGGGCCTAGTAGCCCAAAGGGTACCCGGTCTTCTTAGTGACCTTCAGCTCAGGGGTTTTATCCCCTGAATAAAAAATTTCATAGCAAAAAAAAGAATAAAAGGCTTGGTCTAAAGAAGCTCTCAAAAAAATAAAAAGTGTTTTCAAAAGGCTTTTATTATATTTTTTTACAAAATGCTTTCCAAATAGCTTCCTAAATCTTTGCTTAAAAATTTTTTTTTTTTTTTCAAAAAGGTTGTTCAAGTTGATTTCTAATACTCTAAAAATTATTTTAAAAACTAAATCATTTGATAGATATACTTTCTAAATTAAGTCTCAAGAGCCCTAAATTTTGGATTTCTTAAAAAAAAAAGACTTTAAAAAGCCATGAAATTTAATCATCAAAAGAATTTTTACTACAAAACCCAAAGAAGTGTATGATTTTTTTAGAATGATACATTTAAAACATTTTCACAACATTTTTACAAAAAATCATAAGTGGTAAGTTATTATTGATTCAAATTTGAAACTACCACTAAGATTACTTTTTTGTCCCAACAATAACAACCAGTAACAACCTACTATTTAAGATTTGTTGTAAAAATTCTGTGCCTTTTTGGACGATCTGGCGGCTGCAGTGCCTCCTACAATCATCCTTATATCTCCTATCGTCGGCCTTGGGCGCTCATTCTCCCATCGGGGAATTTGTTCCTGTGGTGGGTCCGATCTTTCTTTGCTGATGAACCTTTGCAACTTTCCTTGCCTAATGAGCGATTCTATTTATTGCTTTAAGTCATAGTAGTCAGCCGTGTCGTGACCGTGGTCTCTGTGGACACGATAGTACTTATCCCTAGACCTTTTATTAGGGTCTCCTTTTAGTTTGCCTGGAAAATTGAGTGCTCCCTCATCTTTGATCTACATCAAGACTTGGTCTATTGAGGCTGTAAGCGGGGTGAAGTTTGTGAACCTCCCAGCGGGGGGCTTAGAGCGTTTATCTTCTCTCTTGTCTCCCGTCCTAGCGATCTTTCGCCCCCTATCTTGATGTACGTCTTCCTGCCTTTCCCTTTTCTTGGAGGGCTTTTCTTTTCGGGCCAATAATGCATCCTCCGTGTTCATGTACTTGGTCGCCCTGTAAAGCACATCGGACATGGTCTTCGAGTCATTCTTAAATAAAGAAAATAGAAACTTACCCTTCCGTAGTCCGTTCGTGAACGTGGTTACGAGTTTTTTGTCATCTACTTCATCGATTAAAAGTGCCTACTTGTTATAATGGGCGATGTATAACCTCAGCGTCTCGTCCTCCCATTGTCTAATGTTCATCAGGCATACAGTGGACTTCTTATACCTGTGTCCTCCAAAGAAATATGAAGCAAATTAAGCACTCAACTCCTTAAAGGTACTGATGGAGCCTGGTTTCAACCTGCTAAACCAGACCCTTGCGGAACCCCTCAATGTTGTAGGGAAGGCCTTACACATTATCTCATCCGCTATTCCTTGTAGGTGCATCAGCGTCTTAAAGGTCTCCAGATGATCCAACAGATCCTTAGATCCGTCATAGCTTTCAACTTGTGGCATACGGAATTTCGGTGGAAGGGGTATGAATTGAAGGACACGATGAATGGCGAGTCCGTTCAATGGACCAGGTCATCAAGGTCGTTGGACACTCGTCCTTTGAGAGCGTTCATCATAAAATCCATGCGTTCCTTCATCATCTGCATCTCTGCAACTACCTGAGACGGGATTTGGTCTGTAGTAGATGGACGGTTCGTGTCTTGCTGTTCAGGCCTGCTTTAGGCGTTGCTCCCTTCCGGCCCTTCCTGGTTTCTCTTCTCGGCGCTGCTGGCCTCCTGCTCTTCCTCCTAGGTGTTGAGTATTGCATCCTTCTAGCGCAATTGCTCCTCTAGGTCATGGTTACACTTCGTGAGGCATTCCACTACTGCTGCGAGGGTTTGAACCTGCCTTTCGAGAGCCGTGGTGTGTGTTTCGTCACCCTGATTATTTGTCGTGGTTGCCATTGAGCGTGTGAGTACCATGCAATTTTTCATCTAGGAAGCTCAAAATATGGCTTTTCCTTGCGCTTCCCACAGACGGCGCCAACTAATGATGCTCAAAATATCGTCAGTTAGCTACAAGGTCCTTTTACGTGCTCGAAACAACCTACACAACATAAAATAAGAAGACCTCAAGAGGGTACCGGTGTGGTACCGGCCAAAGACCCTCCGAAGGTTAAGTCAAAGAATGCTCGCAACCCTAGAGTGCCAGAGTTGGGGTAGTTATGCGTACCTTGATTTGTGAAAGCCTTTGGGTTTTTATAGTAGTGTAAACCAACCTTCTTTTCTTGTGTAAGAAGTCTTTTCCTTATAAGATTGTTATTAATGAGCGTATATCGCGAAATCCTTCTCACATTTGGATTCTAATTTCATTGGAATTCCACAAACCAGAGTTATGCGTGAGACGCAAGTTATTTCCATTCATAAAGCGATGACATGTGTCCCTCGAACCCATCCACCCCATGCCCGTGCACCCTTGATCCATCCACAACAGATCTGTTTGTTTCAATCCGTCATCTCAATTAGGTTGTACACGTCACATCAAATTTTACCCTCTTCAATGCAGTTGGAATGTGACACACCTTCATAATTCTCTTCCACCTTCCCCAATTTCATCCAGCCATCTTTATTGAATAATATTGATAATACTCTCTGTTGTGGAAAACCAACTCTCTCTCTCTCTCTTCTGCCTTGGATTTACAGTTTCAACTCAAAACAATCAGACACAGTAATCAAATCCAAAAAAAAACCAAACCAAACAATTTTAGAGGAAAAACCCGTAAAGTTGCGTTAAACAATGTTGATCTGTGCAAAAGTTGTTGCCTGAGTGTAAACATTTCTAGAAACTGTTTGATTGTGATTTGTGAGTAACATTTTTTAGAGAGAGTTTAAGATTTAGATTGGGAAACCGGTTGGTTGTGTGCTACGAATTATATGTGGGTTTCAAAATCTTTGGGATCGTGGGTGGTGAGGGGGAGTGAACGTGAGTGTACTAGGAGCATGTTCTTATTTTGTAGATAGTGTCATGGGAGTTAAAGAAGAATTTTTTATCAAGTTTTGCCCCTACTAAAACGTACGATGTAGGAATATTTTAGAACAAAAAAAAATCCGGTCCAAACAAGGGAAACTCCTTAAATAGTAGTATAAATATATGTATATATATATATATATATATTATTTCCATTCTTTAATAAAGACTCATTAATTAGAGAAAATATTAAACACTCATAAATAAATAATAAATAAAAAAAAGCAGGAATGCCAATGCAGTTCAACCTAATTTGATCTCTTTTAGTATTTATATTTATCTATCATTATCATTTTTTTTTTTTTTTGGGAGTTGATTATCATTATCATTAGATTATTCTATTAAGCGTGTCAGTATTAAACTCAAGGCCTAGGACCTTAGGTCATTGATAATTAAATTTATTGATCGTTTTGTCATATTGCATGATGCTTTGATGCTACGCAAGTTCTCAGTAATTGACCGCAGCCTAAGCTATGTCGTCATGGAGATATGAACCAAGTTACGTAATACTATTATTCTGATTATAAAATTTTTGGCAAAAAATTGAAACAAATTAAGTCAAGGGTCTAAGCCCTCACAGATCCAAGTCAAATTAAACTTTGCCTTCTTCCCCAAGTAAACAAATAAAAGAAAAGAGAAGATTAAAAATGAAAAGATAAGATAAGATATGATAAGATAAGATAACAAAGTAAGGAATCCAAATATATATAAACCATATTTAGGAAAGCAAATACTGAATGGAAACTCATAAAAGCAAACTTAATTTGCTATAATACAGAGAACCCAACACAAATGAGACATCTAAATAAAGATCATCAAAGATACTTACATTTTAGCCGTTGACTACACTTCAAGTCCAAAGTCCAAATGGTCTGTTGGAGTTTGTGGACAAAGCACACGAAAATCTTGAAAATCCACACCCCAGCGCATGTTCCTTGAAGTTTAGATACGAAAATCTTGAAGATAGACACCCTAGTGCACATTCCTTGAAAAAATATACCCCAGTGCGGGTTCCATGAAGAAATATGTGAAAGAAATTACCCAGTGCATGTTCCTTGAAGAAATATGTGAAAGAAATTAAAGATGAGGTTGAAATAGAAGGGCTATTTTACACAAATATTTTACTTGTTTCTACAATATAATAAGTGGTTTATGAATTAGAAAACCAAAATAGAAAAGACCAATGTACATTGACATACACATACCATGAGCAAGAGCAGGAGCAAATTTGAGCAAAGCAAATAGAAAAAATGATGATAATGGTGAAAAGAAAATAAGAATAACACAAAATTGAGAGAATTGGAAAACTGAAGAAGAAGTAATTTGAGTTTGAAAACCAATGTGAGTGTACTGGGAGTGTGGTCCTATTTTGTAGATAATGTTATATGTAAGAGTTAAAGAAACATTTTTACCAAATTTTGCCCCTACTTAAACATAGGCTATAGGGGTATTTTGGAATCAAAAGAATGTCCAATCCAAACAAGGGAAGCCTCTTAAATAGTAATATAGATAAATGCCAAATTGGATTCATTTGAGTGAGAGGCACTATTTCTTGATTGTACAACTTCAAAGACAATCATGTAGTTTTTATTAGAAATTAATTCCGTAAAACAAAGACCTTAATTGTGACAGTATTTGTCAATGTGTGTAATATTCATTTCCCTTAAGAAACAATTTGTAGATAATATGTTTCTTATAATAGTTATAGTGGTATTTTGGAGGGGGGAATTCCTTCGTATCACTCCTACATATAGTGGTAAAGTGGTACTAGCATCTAAGCACGCGCATTTTTTTAGGTAAAAGTTAATAATTTTCATCACTTATAATTAGGAACTACTATATTTTCCAATTACAAAAATACCTAGGGGGGTGATGAGTGTTATGTATTTGCGGGTGAAATATTTTTTTCATCACACCCCTAGATTTTTTTGTTATTGAAAAATGTAGTGCGTAATCGCATGCTCAGAGGCTAGTATAAATAACAATTTTAGTAATTAGAATAACCAGAAAATTAATGATTATGTGATATTGATTTGGCAATCTGGGTAAAAATTGTTTGAATGCCTAGCTAATACGAAGACAAATGGTATCAAAATATGTAACTTTGGAGCAGTTACAGGAAGTTATTAGCTAGTTACTTGCAACTATCCATTTTCTTGTTTATGTTGTGTGGAAGACTTTTTGAGAGCCATGCGTTGTGCAGGTTGTCCCAAGCTCGCTCAAAATGTCATCTAGAGATCAAGATTGCAGAACTCCGAAGATCCAATGATCAATAGAAGTTGTTGCATCCAGATGATGTCAAGCAGTCAAGCTACTGGAAGAAAGCTTCAAATGGGTACTTAGATTTTCCGTGCAACCAAGTTCTAAACAAGGTTTTCAGACCCGGACCGTTTATTGAACCGTAAAAGAGAGAGGTTCAAGGTTTTTGAGGTCCGACCGAGGTCGAATCGGGGTTGAACCGTAATGACGTCATAATTAATTTAATAATTATTTAAATATAAATAAATATATTAAATTTGTAAATATTAGCAAAATTTACTAAAAATATCTTAAAAATTGAAACAAAATACATAAAAAAGTACATTATAGGGTTAATAAAAATTAGTACAACATAAATAAGCATAAAAAGAAATTTTTATAATAATCCTTTAAGAGAAATCATTTCAATTAACTAAAAAAGACTTTTAAAATAAATTCATAAATTGCATAGGTATTATTCTTAAATAAAAAGTTAATTTAGTAATATTTAATATGTTGAGAAAGATTATATAGAAGTTTAGAAACTATAAATTATGTAAATTTAATATAAATTTAATAATATTGCATATTAGCTCTCAAGAAGAGCACTTGGTCTGTTGGTCATGGCTTCAGTCTTGCTTATAAGATGTGAGATTTCAAGCAATGTTATGAATACCGTTTCAGAACCCATTTCGGTTTGTTTATTGAAATGAAATATTTCGGTACTGGTCTATTTTGACGTACTGTTTTAGATCATTTCGGATTACCACAAATATATAAATATAAATATATAAAAATATAATATAATGAATTTAATATATTTACTTTTTAAGAAAAATTCTCAAATAAAGTTAGCATTTGATTATTAAAAAATTATTTGTTACATTTTTGTAAATAAAGTGAACATGTTAACTAGTTAATAGTTAAAGAACATTTTTGAAACTTAACTCTTCCCATTTCCCAAACCCACGTGAATCTCTCCATTTCTTTATTAACTTTTCCCATTTCCCAATCCAAAACCCACCTGTCTCCAACTCTTTATTAACTTTTCCCATTTCTTTTCCCATTTCCCAATCCCAAACCCACCAGAGTCTCCATCTCTTTATAAACTTTTTCCATTTCCCAAACCCACCAGGCACACGTGAATCTCTTCATCTCTTTATCACCAACTCCATTTTTTTCCTTTGTCTCACACGGATTGAGATGTTCTTATTCAAGTGTTTCAGATTTTAGAAGCTTGGAGGCTCACCACTCCCTAGAGCTCTGTCTCGGTCTCTCCTCTTTGTTCTATTTTTTGTTTCTTCTAATTCTTTCTTTCTCTGCTGTGTTTGTTTCATTTTGTTCTTCATTATTGTTTTTCATTTTTGTGTTTTTTCTTCTCCGTTTTAAACAGAGACAAAGGCAGTGGAGCTTTCTTTTTTTCTTTATTTTTTCTTTTTCTTTTTCTGGTAAGGCAATGGGTCGAACATCAATTTTAGGGGAAAAGACCAAAGTTCCATACCGGCCGAACATCACCGTACTCCGTTTATTTCCTTTTTCTTGAATTTTTCTTTATTTCCTGACCGGTTGAACCGGCCTACGGTTCGTCCGGTTTTTCCGATTGAACCCCGGTTCGTCCGGTTCTCTCACAACCCACTGATACCCGGTTCTGTAGGCTTAAAAAACCGAAATTTAGTCCGGTTTCCGATTTTCCCGGTCGGACCGTCCGGTCCGGTCCGGGTTTCAAAACCTTGGTTCTAAACAAAGCAATGTACTCGGCTTATTAATTGGTTAATTGGCACAACCAAGGTCTAAACAATCTAACAATTACTTTGACACCGTCAATCTCAACTTATTTACTACCTAATTATTTTTTTTAATGCAATATAGAAATTATATTCTAAACTAATCTAAGTGAATATGTGTGAAAAACTTTTTTTTTAGTGACTTGATCCCAAGTTCTTGCCTTCTCCCACCCCACAAAAACTTTGTACTAGTGAAATGGTCATCACGCAAAGGATACGGTAGTAATTTAACTCATTGATGAACAATCGAACTGTTTATGCAAACATATAAGGTGCATGTGACCAAATTAGATATTCATGTCATCTGATCTTATTATGCTACACCCATCTAACGGCTAATATTGAAGCATTTGGCCTATAAAATGGCAGTAAGGCACAAAGCTCGGAAAACTATCCCAATTCTGAAACCCAAGTATTTGATTCTAATAGCTTAAAAATTGGCTCCATGGGTTCAGAAGAAACCCCAAAACCCCATGCAGTTTTTCTCCCATACCCATCCCAAGGCCATGTAACACCCATGATGCGACTAGCCAAGCTCCTTCACTCATGGGGCTTTCATATAACCTTTGTTAACACTGAGTTCAACCACAGACGCTTAATCAGGTCCAAAGGACTTGACTACGTAAAGGGCCTGCCTGATTTCCGGTTTGAAACAATACCAGACGGGTTGCCACCGTCCGATCGTGATGCAACCCAAGATATCCCAGCACTATGTGATTCCACAAGAAAGAATTGTTTGGCCCCGTTTAAAGAGCTAGTGCTTAAGCTCAATTCATCCGAGTCTGAAGTGCCTTTGGTTACTTGCATAATCTCTGATGGCTTCATGAGTTTTGCTATTAAAGCTGGTGAGGAATTAGGCATCCCGGAGGTTCAATTTTGGACTGCCTCTGCCTGTGGTTTCTTGGGATATCTCTACTTCACTGAACTCATCAAAAGAGGCATTATTCCATTTAAAGGTACTTGACAAATTTGTCTACTTTTGTTTTTCCAAGCTTGGATGGTACTAAGAATACAAAATCATACAGCTTATGATTTTTACTCCACCAATTACAATTTATCTTATATTATTTTTTACATTTTTTTTTTTATAAAATAACTTAAGTTTAAACTTAGAAGAAAAAAAATAGATATATGACAAGTTGTAATTAGTGTAGTATAAAGTGGAATACAAAAAGCGGTACAAAGGTTTTTTGAATCCAATATAAATGGGTTATGATTCTAAGTTTTTTTTTTCACTTATTTTATAAGTATGAATGGCACAAATTAAGAATATACATGAGCTTTTTCATTTTCATAGACTTCACATTTCACGTTTAAATGGCTTGATATTAGATAGACTTGACAAATGGGTCGACTCGGGTCAGGTTTATCGAGTTCACGTAGAAAACAAATCATTCAAAACATATAGAAGATCAAGTCAAATGAGTTGTGGATTAGTTTGTTCAGGTATTGGTCAGCCCATATTTTTTCATATACAAAAATGATAATATTAATAATTACAAAATATGATCATATTGTTTTTTCTTTCTCTTCTTGTCAATACAAATAAGAGAACAACTAAAAAAAATACTCAAAAATAGAAGTTAAATAAGGCACAAATTCTTGAGTTTACTTTATACTATCTAAAGTTCAATAATGGTATCATCACCATAAAAGACCAAAAGAAAATACTAAATGTCATGGGCCACATCAAGTTATCACCTAATCAAATGCACCTATTCCTGTTGCATGTAAAATAACAGTAATAAGTTAAATTAGCTAGAATGATAATTTATTTTTTATTAAAAAATAACTTTATAAATAACATATAATATATTAGGTAAAAAAGAATGAGTAAATATTTAATATGAATTGCAACTCAATCAACTTAATGTTAGCAATAGATCTAATACTTGAAATCTTCATATATACTTAAGATTTGAGATGTGAGAGTGAGGCTCAAAAGTAGGGACAAAGATAATAACATTCCAAATGTTTAGGTTTAGGTTTAAGGTTTGTTTTTAATAATGATGCGGTGTACTAAACTATTAGGTTAGCCTATAAAAGAAATCACTCTCTATAAATGTGATGTGAATACAGTGAATTTTTAATTGTGAATTGTCCCATTTGGCGGCCAAATTGGGCAACTGTCCTTTTCGCACAAATTATACAGCCTTTTGTCCCCTTTCCCAAACTAATTAAAGAAATACCCCTCTTTTATAACTCAATTTTCTCAAAATCGAGTTAAACCCTATAGTGGCGTTTTCAAGGAGCCTATAGTGACGTTTTAAAAACCTATAGTGGCATTTTGGAACTCAAACTCCATGAACTCGAGTTATAGGTAAAAAAAATAAAAAATAAAAAAATTGCCTATAACTTGAGTTCAGGAGCTCGAGTTTCAAAACGCCACTATAGATCCTTAAAACGTCACTATAGGCTCATTAAAACGCCACTATAGAGCTTTAGAATTTTTTTTTTTTTAACTCAATTGTTAGAAAATCGAGTTACAAAAGAGAGGTATTTCCCTAATTAGTTTGGGAAATGAGACAAAACGCCACATTTTTTGCACGAAAAGGGCATTTGCCCATTTTGGCCCCCATTTGGCTATTTGATACATTTTTTTAAAAAGAAATGTTTTAAAAGTGGGTCAACCCATTTGACCTTAGGGTAAGTTGACTCAAACCCATTTTTACTTCAAATAAAAACTCAAAGTTAGGTTAGGTATTTTCCTTCAGATTGACGAGTCCTAGTTCACTTTTGCTAGGTCTAACGTTTGATATACCTTTAGACTTGTGTCATTTACTCTAAATCATTAAATGAATCTATTTCAAATGGAGATGATCCTCTTTTTTCTAGATGGTTAAAAATAATTTTGTTGCTAACTCTGCAACTCGAACTCCTTCTAGAAACTTCATGCACCCCAATGTGGGAAGACAGAAGTACAATTCTACCTACAAGTATGGTGGTAAATTGAGATGACACTAATAACAAACTAACTTGCTTAAAGTTGATTGCAAACTAAAACACATGGCGTCTCTATCCTTTTATTTTCTTTTCTTTTCTTTTTTATTTTTTTATTTTTCTATTTTGGTTGCAAGTCTGCATAGGAACTGAAATACAAGTTTGTTCCAATTAACTTTATTGGTAAAGTCTCATATCCTTGAATAATAGACTTGAATTCAAATCTCTCTAACATTAAAAGTCAATAGGTGTCATGGTCTAATGCTAGAAACAATTACCATGGATTGGATGCCTAAGATCAAAATCATATAGTAAAATTATTATTTAAAAAAAAACGTTTGATCAATTGGTAAAATCTCATGTTGTTGAACAGTGGACCTAAATTTGAACCTCACCTACACCAAAAACTAATTAGTATTTTAGCTTAATGGTAAGACCATAAAAGCAATTATTATGAAGTGGATGCTTATGTTTCAAATCCTAAAGTAATTCCTATAAAAAAAATAATCCTAAAGTAATTATAAATTAAAAATAAAAATAAACTTACTCTTATAAAAATCCTAAAGTAATTATCAATGTTTTCGTGATAGCGAAACAAGAGTGAAATCTCAATCAATATTTTCCTATAATTTTTTTTTTTCAATTAAAGATTAATTGGCTACTTTGATTATATTTTCTAATATGTTAGTTAATAAAACTAAGGTCTCGGTCAGTGTTAGAGACTATAAATTTCATAGGTATTGAGACTTGAGAGGGTAGACTGTAATTATTGCAATATCATTTTCACATATAACTACAATTAATATATATTATTTTTATGAATAATACTAGAGATACAAACTATTTTACAAAATAGTGTACAAACTGCTAATGTGGTGAGTAATTATTGGTAAATGAAAAAATAATATTAATGGTAAACCTAGATGAAAACCAATAAAAGGTTGGCCACATTAACATTTTGTAAAATATTACTCCCTCCGTCCAGTTTGTTTGTCCTCTATTCTATTTTGGGATGTCCCAAAATATTGTCCTGTTTCTAAAAATAAAAGTCATTAATTTACTAATGTTGCTATTATGCCCCTACTTTATTTTCAAAACTATTTGAAAAGAAAGCTAACAAATATTTAAAAAATCAATTTAATTAGAGCATTTTTTTAGTTGTCTTATTAAGAATAACTCTTTTAAAAAAAAAAAAAAAGTAGATAAATTTATTTAAGAGTAATTTTGTAAACTTATACCTTTTTATAAAGCAAACAAAATAATAAATGATATTCCCTAAAAAATATTTGACTTTTCAAACAGATTAAACAAATTAGGACAGAGAGAGTATAAAATAATTTGTGGTTGTAGCATTACTCTATTTTTACTATATATTAAGCACAATCTACCAATTTAATAATTATAAAATTTATTGTGCCTTTAGATTTACTGCTAATTCTTTTTATATTGTCAACAGCATTCTAGCTCAATGCCATAGGGTAAGTTTTAAAGAAAGACAGAAGCAATACTAGGGTAAAAAAAAAATGTCCAAAAAATCCAACTTTTGTTACTTATTAACTTGGCACATATCTGGTAAAGTTACTCTCCAATGTCATTATATCTTGTTGGCCCAATTTGTCCTGGTGATGTGAATTAAAGGGGGGAAAACCGGAAAAGTTTATCTTATAATTGGGCTGTATGAGTATTTGAAATCATATAATAGCGAGACAGCCGATAAATATATAGTGGCTGCCGAAAATAAAATAAAAGAAGTCTAGTTTTGGTCTAATAAAGAGGCCGAGGAATTGTAAAACTCAGTTATGAGACTCTTTCTGTCTAGCTAACATCTGATCATTGTTGTGTAGCACTGTAGCTCATACATCTGAAGGTATCACATGTACACCTAAATATGAGAATGAGCATTCTAATTTCTAACTTTGTATGTGATCATAAATTCATCTTTTTCTCCTAGAGTGATGAGTAATGATCTTATGTCCCAAAAAAATATACACAAGTTAAATTTGCGTTCACAAGGCACATGAAAAGTGATTACTATTGTGAAAATTTGTATTTGGAGTCCGGGACATGCAATATCAACATGATTTCTATTTGTAAAAATTGAAATATTTAACTTGCAAAACTGTGACAACTTTTCCTAAAATTTAAGCAAAATGTATTTTCAATGTTTACAGATGAAAGCTTTAAATATGATGGCACTCTTGAGACACCAATCAATTGGATACCAGGAATGAAAAACATCAGGCTTATGGATCTCCCTAGCTTCATTAGAACCACTGACATTTCTGAAATACTGTTCGACTATGCGGGATCAGAAACACGAAATTGCTTGAATTCTTCTGCGATCATCTTCAACACATTTGATGAGTTAGAACATGATGTCCTAGAAGAAATTACAGCGAAATTCCCTCAAATTTACAACATAGGTCCGCTTTCCTTGCTAGAACGGCATTTGCCAGAGAGCCAATTCATGTCTATAAGCTCAAGCTTATGGAAAGAAGACTCAAAATGTCTCCAATGGCTTGATAAAAGGGAACCCAACTCAGTTGTGTACGTAAATTATGGCAGCATGACCACGATTACAGAACAACAGTTTAATGAATTTGCCTGGGGGCTTGCAAATAGCAAGCACACTTTTTTGTGGATAGTTAGGCCTGATGTGGTAATGGGAGATTCAATAATTTTGCCTGAAGAATTTTTTGAGGAGACTAAGGATAGGGGATTGCTAACAACGTGGTGCCCCCAAGATAAAGTGCTAGCACACCCATCTATAGGGGTCTACCTAACACATTGTGGTTGGAATTCGATGTTAGAAAGTGTATGTGCTGGTGTGCCTATTATTTGCTGGCCTTTCTTTGCTGAGCAACAAACAAATTGCCGGTATGCTTGTACCACTTGGGAGATTGGTGTGGAGGTTAACGAGGACGTTAAACGTGATGAGATTGAAGCACTTGTTAAGGAAATGATGGAAGGGGAAAAGGGGAAGGACACGAGGCAAAAGGCTAGCGAATGGAAGAAAAAAGCAGTGGAAGCAACTGATATTGAAGGATCATCATACAAGAATTTTGAAAGATTAATTAAGGAGACTCTCCTCATTGGTGAGTAAATGGTAAAACAATCCTATGAAAATCTTAGGCTATTGTGTTTACATCTATATTAATGTCATCCTGTCATGTTTTATATGTGGGAAAGTGGTCGTCTCTATTTGAAATAAATTCATTTCATGTTTTAGATTAAATATCGATAATCTAAAAGTGTAAGTCTACCACCTCATTTAGATTTTTAAACGGCGTGACAATCTGTACATTATTAGATCCTAGAATTAAAATCTTAACCATGAAATGAGCTATCTTCATTTAAAAGATAATATTCCCCATTTGTGAGGTAGGACATATAGTTCAGTTTGTTCATTTTTATTAAGTAATGTTTAGAAGTTTAAGATTTTATTTGCTTAATTTTAGATGCTTTCGTAAGTTTACAAGTTAATGCATAATATTTTATGCTATTGTTTTAATTGCAATTTTTTGGAAATAAAAAAAGAAAGATTTATAGAGTGCATGTTTAAATAGTAGACCAAGATTCAAATAATGATAAATTGTAATCAGTTTATTTACTTTCATGAGTTTCATCTGGTTTATTTCAAAAAATTTTATTATATATTCAAGAATTTGCGACTAGTTAGAATAATATACAAACCCTTTCATGCTTTTGCTATACGTCGAGCTTGTTAGTATCCTGCAATGTTAAAAGGTGAAGATGAAACAATTGCATTATTTATGGGGTACAAGTCCTCAGGGTGGTTGTGAAGCTACATATCTGATTAACTTCATGTTGAGTATACACATATGAGTAAAGTCTCCCATTAAATAAGTCTAAGCTCGAAAGTCCAAATCCAGTTACTATTAATCTTGAATCTAAGACATACATCATGGACTTAATCCTAATTAACATTTTCCAGCATGACCGATGCCCCACTTGATGATGATTAACTAACTCAAGACTCAATGACATGAATCCGAGATCTGATTAGGTAAATATGGATGGAAATATTTCAAAGGATTTGGTCTGCATGTTGAGTGCAAAAAAGTATAGTGTACTAAACTTAAAAATTCAAATTGGGTTTCTTAACGCCACCGATCATCTACTGCTTCAAAGTGACAAATCCAGTTACTCCAACCAATCACCTTGACCATGTTTGTTTGTTGACAATAAAAAAGATTAAAAGTCAATTAGTTGGAAAATTTAAGAGGTTTTAGTCAGTTTTCTTGTCGTAGTATTTCAGGACAAGAGGCCTGGCTGGCCACAAGTGGATGTTTAACTGAATTTTGTCGGAATTGTAAAATCTAATTTGATGAGAATTTTCAATTTGAAGCTTCCATGAACTGCCAATAAAACTACTAGCTATAGATATATATATATATATATATATATATATATTAATTATGCTTAGGATTAGGATAAAGATATCGGTTGCACTCGTTTGTCGTAGACATAGACATTGACATCATGCATGCTTGAGCACAGAAAATGTGGTATAGCCTTATTAATTATTATTGGGTGTAGATGACTAGATGGTAGTTAGGGTGTCAAGTGTCAACATGCGTGAAAATTTGTTTCTATAAATAACTATGAATAAATCCTTTTTTTGAGAAACTACTAATCAATCATAAATCACTTTTTTTTTTTTTTTGAGAAACCAGTAATCATAAATCATGATCTCATAACCCACTATCATAGTTTTTTTTTTAATATTAATTATAATTCTTTGTTCGACAGCTGGTTTTAATATAGGTCCATTTAAAAACAGTTTTTATGAAAAATAAAAAAAAGTAATTAATATTTTGACAGTTTTTTTCATTTTCTATAAAAGTGGAATCAAAATTTTCTTTGGCGTCCGCTCCTGATGATAGCTCTTTATCATCAGACCAAGACATCAATTAATTTTTGGTGTAGGCGGGGATTGAACTCCAGATCTCTTATACAACCATCAAAGACTTTACCAGTTGAATTAACTGGAACCCACTTTCATTTGGGTGTTTAAAAATTATGTAATTGATATATTTTTTTAATTTTGGTTAAGTGCATATAATGACCCATAATAATGGTGATATTTATAACTTATGCCTAAAAGTTTGAGAATTTGCAATTAACACCTTATAAGAATTTGTGTTAATAACTTAATATGCAGTCAACCGTCCAAAATAAGAGGGTTAAAGGAAAATTTCTGTAGTTTTTAAAAAATACTTACACACACGCAGTTTTTTGAATTATGATGATTTTTGTGTAAAAGTGGTGAGTGTGTGTGTTGTATGTGTGAAATAGATATTTTTCTAAAGTTAATAGTCACATGATTTGTGAATGATCTTCAGCAGGCAAAAAGATGGATCCAAACAACAAATTATAACTTTTTTTTTCTTTTTTGAGAAGAACAACAAATTATAACATTTACCTATAAACCAAAGTCTCCCATCTCTCGTTCAAACACAGACTCATGATAGTTGGGTTTTGTTGTGAGTTGGAATTATGGTGTCGATTGGGATGGCTTCAAGGACTATATGGATGAGTTTTATTAATCTCTCTATATAATTCCAAAACTTATAATAGGCCAACTATAAGGATTATAACACCAGAAATTGGCTATGATATCCACTTTCTCCCTCACGAAAATAGTTACAAGTTAAATAAACATATTTATAAACTATATATCCTCAAACCCGAATGCTAAAATAAAAAAATTAGAAACTATAATCGCTAATTCTAATTCTACTCTTCATCTATGTCTCTAACATAAATGTTGATTTCTTTTTAAGGGCAACCCTATATATGTGAATTGCAGAGGCCACAACAGAACGTCTAACACAGCAATAAGTTTGCAATACTCTTAATTTGCTAAGTCTAGTTCTTCCTTAGCTATCTCAGAAAGCAAATGACAAAGCGAAAAATTCCGAATGCAGATAGAGCATTTTTGTTTTTTGCCCCCATATTAAGGAATATATAATGAGAATCCATTTGATTCAACCTGTGGGATGCGGGTATAAAGTTTTTTTTTTTTTTTTTTTTTCCTTTTTTGAGAAACCCTTACACCTGCTTCCCACAGGTTGAATCAAATGGATTCTCATTATATATGTTCTTTTTTGGGGCTAAACTAGAATCTCATCGTATAAAAGTAGGGGTGTTAATTCGGGTTAGCGTGTCGAGTTCGTGTCGTGTCGAGGTAGGGATATTCGACTAAATGGCTCAACCCGAACCCGACCCATTTAATAATCATGTCATGATCTTTCAACCCTAACCTAACCTGTTAATAAGGTGAATTAACCTGACCCAACCCACTTGACACGCTTAATAAATGGGTCGTGTTGGTTTGACATGAATGTAACACAACCCATTTCGACCTGCATAATATTAAATATAACATCCATCTAGAAATATTTTTTTTTTAACGTCCCAAAAGTAGTGCATATACTTTAAGTCTTCAACCCACATTTAAAATAATATAGTTCAACAAAAATATAACATCCATCTAAAAATAAGGTATTTACACTCTTAAAGAAGTGCATACACTTCAACCAAAAATCGAAATAACATAGTTCAATAAAAATATAATAACATAGTTCAACAAAAATATAATAACCTTAGAACTCGTCAATTGCTAAGTATCAATATTGATATAATAACCTTAGAACTCGTCAAATGCGAAGTATCAATATGGAAAGAGTTAGAGCAAATAGTAGACTAATACTAACTATGACTATGATTATCATCCATGAATTCTTTGTTGATGTCCAAATTCATAACATCTCCCACAAGCTCATCCAATTTCATTTGTGCAAGTTCTATGCCAAGAAAAAATATACAAGTATTAGTAGTTACAAAATATGATCATGCCTTAACAAATTTACAAGATCTAAATAATAATAATAATAATAATAATAATAATAATAATAATGATAATGTAAAAGTAATAATAACTAGTAAAACAAATAAGATTACCTTTCTCTCCATACAACCAATCTTTAGTGCGAACCAATTATAAGAAGGTTTAGAGATTTAGGGTTTGTAGGATTTCGAGATCTAGGGTTTGTAAAGTTTCAATTTCTAATTATATCTCTTGTAAGTTTTTGTAATTACTCACTTTTCTTTTTAAATTTAAAATATAGGTCGGATATAAAAAGTATTTGAAAAATCTTAAATAAAATGAATATTTATTTGTTATACGAGTTAAACAGGTTGTATTAAATAGGTTATTTCAGGTTAACACAAATAAATTAGCGTATCAAATGTGTTTATTGCAGGTTACGCAAGTTGACCCGCTTATGACACGTTTCTTATCGTGTCACTATCAGGTTGAACCATTTATGACCCAAACCTGCTAAGGCTCAACCCCAACCTACAAAAACCCGTGTCAAGTTCGTGTCATGTTCACGGGTTGGATTGAACATTGACACCCTTATATAAAAGCGAAGTAAATTGTCAACAAATATTGCAAACGACACATCATCAATACTACAATGGACCACCAACTTCAAGGTTTACTCAATATGACGAGGCTTTTATAGTTTTATTAGGACTATTCTTTCATTTTCATCAAGTTATTCTAAATGATTGTCTACACTTTTTTTTTACTATAAATACCAAATAATCCTTTTATTGATTCCTTAAATACACGTCTAGCATATAACTACTGCAAATTAAAGTCAAGTATTTTCTTTTAAAAAAGTGTTATTCTCTCTTTCTTCCATTTTTATATCTAGCTAGTTAGATATCTGATAAGGCGGAAGACAAAGTAACTAATTATGCACATTGCAATGCAAATGACTTTTGCAGCACTTAAGAAGTCACCTATTGTCCATTTTAGGAGAAATTATTATTTACACCGAGATGATTGTTGATGTGGTCTTCCCTGATCAATGAAATGATACTATCTATGTAAATGTATGTGTAACCTTCCTAATCAGCGCAAAGAATAAAAATAAAAATTACCAGATGATGTCACATTTACATAAATAACAACATTTTATTGATTGAGAGGTCAGAGAGGATCACGTTAGCAATCCTCCAGGTGGACCTAATAATTTCTCCCACTTTAAAACCTTAAAGACTAATTTCACCTTCATAAATGTTGTTTTTTTGGTAAGTTCACATTCTAATTTTACTTAAGAAGAAAATTAGATTTCGTACCACCGTGTACTCTTGGTGCGGTGGTTACTCCATAAGTGCTTGTGGGATGTGGGAGGCAATGGCTGGAGTTTAAGTTTCTAAGAAGGAGCTTCACACACACATATACTTAGATTAGGCTGAAGTAGAAATTCTATCTTGTACTTAAAAAAAAAAAAAAAAAAACACTAGATTTCTTCTCCAATCAGAGCTACGTGAACCATTCATTCCAATCAGTGAATCTCCATTTGAATTGAAAGCCTTATCGCATTCTTATTTCCATTTCAACGGGACCATATATTGACTCGTTTGTAAAGATGGGGATTTGCTCCCTCAAATGCTCAAACTTTCGCTGTCAAAATATCGATATTTATTTTGCCTCAATAGGTAATCTACTGGGTTTATCCTAAAAGAGATTATTATTTAATCCTTAAATTCATCATGCCTTAATTTTTCAATGTATTTATTTAGATAAATAATTGTTGAAATAAAGATGAGGGTATTCCAAGAACTTTAGTTAAAATTTACACAAGATTTAAACAATTACAGATGACAGAGTTGAGGTTCATACTCTATAAGTCACTTTTTTAAGACGATAGGCACCATCTACCGATTCTTTTGGTGTAGCAAATCAAATATTTTTGCACTTTATCCCATTACACAAACAAGCCCAACTATTTATTTATGTATTCTTAGGTCAAGACTTTGTAACTCAACTGATTAGTGACACTTTCTAATGTTGAAAAAATTGGAAACTAACACCAAGCCCCAAACAATTTTAGTTAGCAACATTTCCAAACTATTTAGGAAACTAATATCTCGATCCTAAAAGTCTCGATTTTGCTCTTTGAACTCAAGTCACAAAACCTCAAGTTTCATGATTTTTCCAATGGAACTCGAGTATGAAATAGTCGAGTTCCATATTGAAACAACAAAAAAGAACAAGGCAGTGAAGAAGCCAGAGAACAAAGAATTCAAAGAAGAAAGAACGTAACAAAGAAGGCAGAGATTAACTAAAAAAGAAGAAGAAGAAGAAGAAGATGCAGATCAACAAAGAAGAAGAAAGCATATCAAAAACAACAAACCCAAACCCTTAATAGAAACAATGAACCCAATTCTCCCTAATCACCCACAAACCTAGATCGCCCTCGGCTCCGCCCACGAACAACGAAGGCTCCAAGGGCAGCGGCAAGGCCTCTAGGCAAAGGATTTGTTGCAGAGCTTTTCTTCTTCCTCATTTGTTTGGTTTTCCTCTATCTCTTTTCTCTTTAAATGTGCAGAGCAGGAACTCGAGTGTTTCATACTCGAGTTCCACTAGAAAAATCATAAAACTCGAGGCTTTGTGGCTTAAGTTCAAAGAGCAAAATCAAGTCTCTTAGACTCGAGATATTAGTTTCCTAAATAGTTTGAAAATGTTGCTAACTAACGAAATTGTTTAGGGCTTGGTGTTATTTTCCAATTTTTCCCTTTTTAATGTTTCTAAATTCCAATAGAGACATTCAATATTCAAATCCCTTCTCTCCCATTGTAACTATCAAATTATCAAAAAATAAAAATGAAAAACAGTTATGTAGTCTTAAAAGTCTACATCAATTGTAAGATAAGAAACACCTTAAAGTAATGTGTTTCTTACCTAGAAATAATAGTATAATAATGTGATAATATGGGTATGAAAGATCAAATTTGTTTTATCCTTATGTTGTTATCAAGATAAATGAGAATAATTATTCAGGGCGGATCTAAGATTTCAAGTTAGGGGGGGCGAAGCATAAGAAGAAAAAAAAATTCAAATAGGTATCCATTTAATACTAAAAAACTATCAATCAAGATTAATACACAAAATCATTGTTTCTTAATACATTAAAATGCAATCATTTACTAATAAAAACAAAAAAATACAAAATAATATTGTTTCTTAAGAGTATCAACTGTTGCAAAAATATTTTTATATATTTTGACAAACCAAAACTTACTTTTGCTACTTTACTACAGCATTTAAAATGTCTCATACAATACTGTTTTTGGTATTTGGTGTTTTAAATACTAAATATTTATCAGTTAGAACACCTAATGTCAGTACTCTAATAATGGGCTGACTGAGATTTTTTATTTTTTATTTTAAAATTTTATTTTTATTAAGTTTTTGAGTTGGATAGTTGCTAGTTGCTAGTTGCTAGATGCGAGAATCTACATTAATTTTCCGAAGTGGACCCTCAACAAAGGCCCACAAGGGCCCAACTCAAAAAACCCAAACCAGCGTTTCTGTATAACATGAGGGAATCAACCTGGTCATATGCCTTGAATTAAGAGAGTGTCTATGTGGCAGAACGGGAGGGGATCCAACATTGATAAGACTGAACAACCTCAAAATCTATGGCAAATGACCAATATGACCATCGTTCATTCAAAAAACAATATTTTGGAAGCTGAGTAAAATGGCTTGATCCATAGCCTAAGCTTGCAAAGGCCCAAGGAGATAAGATTGGTAAGAAGAGGGAAAGATATGGTATTGTACCATTTGGTCGCGGTTTTTGGCTATTGTGCTTGCAAGGGAAACACATATGTCCCAAAAAAGTTTAAAATAAGAAAACAAAAACAAAGGAAAGCTACTACAAAATGCATGTCAAGTCCATTTCATCAAAATCTTGAACTGATTAACGACTAAATGTCTATTTGAGAAAAATTTATCTAGTTTTTTGTTTAAAATATGTTAAAATATACTTATACTTTGAAAAAGTAAAAACATATGAAAAAAAGTGAAATTTTCAAAAATTGTACATAAAAGTTAAAAAATAAAAATAAAAACTAAAAGCTAAGCTTCTAATTGATGCTAAACATATACTAAATTGGCTCCTTCACTTGGCCTTTGTTGGGATATGGCGAGGGCTATTTTGGATAGAATTCCAAACCTCTTAGATTTGATTGGTTCTAGTTGGGCAGCAAGTCTACAAGAGTTGGGATCAAAGTTCCCATATATCAATAAGCAACTACTCTATTATACCTGTTTTGCAAAAAGAGACGTATTGACTAATCCATGTCATTTTATTAACATAACATTTTTTTTTTTTTGCGTCATATTAATACTTTTAGAGTAATTTTTAATAAACCATTTTTAAAAAGTCTTAACACTACTCTTATTAGAAATATAAAAAATTATAAAAAAAAATTAATTAATTTTTTTTCTTTTTGTGTAAAAAGTTTTCAAAAATATTTTTTAAATTAATAATATTAAAACATCCACTACCTTTTCCGTTTTTTTTTTTTTTTTGGTGTTTGTGCCCAAGCAAATGGTGGCATAACAGAACCAAAGGCTCGTTTTGTAGGAGTATAAGGCTTGACTCCCCTACTTTTAACAAAAGTCCAAACTGATAGTTGTCCAATCAATTTGTGACACGCGTCTAGGGTAAATCAGAAGAAAAAAAGAGCTCCACACACTTATTATGAGGGTGTTTGATTTATTGTGACGTGTCTTTAATATGATGTACATAACGATGATGTGACATTAAAATTTTTTATTTATTTTATTTTTTAAAATATTATTATAATTTAAAATTATAAAATATACTAGCCTCTGAGCATGCGCTCACGCGCGTGCTCAGAGGCTTTTCTATTTTTTGGATAAAGATTAATAATTTGTATTTATTATAATTTAGGATTTTTACTTTTTCAATAAAAAAAAAATCAAAGGGTGTGATGAAGTAAAAAAGAAAAAAAGAAAAAAAAAAAGAATACATGAAGTGAGTTTTGTAGATTAGAGGAGTTTTAAAACTAACAAAAAAGTGATCCTATTTTGTAGGAAGTTAGTGAGTAGAAGTAGGAATTTAAATCAAAAGTAGGAGTTTATTAGAAGCAGAAAGACATTTTAACGTAGAAGTAGAAATTTATTATTTTTGTCAATTTACTATTTTAACCCCATTTTTAAGTTTTAGGTAGGGGTATTTTGGACAATAAAAAAAAACAATAACTAACTTTCTTTTACTAATTTACTATTTTAACCCCATATTTAAGTTGTTAGTTAATTAATTTAGGGGTATTTTTTACAGCAAAAAAAACAATAACTAACTTTCTGAATCCTCTTAACGTAGAAGTAGAAATTTATTATTTTTGTCAATTTACTATTTTAACCCCATTTTTAAGTTTTAGGTAGGAGTATTTTGGACAATAAAAAAAAACAATAACTAACTTTCTTTTACTAATTTACTATTTTAACCACATATTTAAGTTGTTAGTTAATTAATTTAGGGGTATTTTTGACAGCAAAAAAAGCAATAACTAACTTTCTGAATCCTCTTAATATATACAAATGACATCATTTTAATATCATTATTTTCTTAAATAATAAAATATTATATTTTTATACTGATACTATGTTAATATAAAATTATAATAACATAAACTTACAGCACCGCGGACCAACCGCCTGTATAATAAACGCTGCCGATATATGTATAATATACCCTCAATGTTCTGCATGCATGGACTTTTCATCGGATAAAAAGTATCAATATAATCATGTAGCTGTAGGCAATATCTCCACGACTGTGCAGAACCGTTTCTTATTTATCGAGAATAGGTTAACTGAAATTTTAGCACCCCAGAGAATTCTTGAACAGTGGCGCCGACACACGTGGTACTTAGGCTGAACAACCACGTATTTGTGAAGCACACGTGTTACAGGCACCAATGTAGTGATTGACTGTCATTTTATTGGAACCACGGTTGCTCCAATGCGTACAAAAAGCAAACAGCTAAATGATAGACATATGGAGAATTCAATCCATTTTTATCTTTAATTCTATCTGGACCATTGTAGGCAAGTAAAGCTTTGCCATTTGTTACTCAACCTATCATTAGGTGACCAAAAAAAAAAAAAAGGTGCTTTGAGCTTTCTTACAATTAAAAAAATTAAAAACAGTCTCATGATGTTGTATATTATTTTAATCTAATTAATATACTTAGTTTCGACCATTCTCAATTGGCATAGTTGATGATAAATTTCTATTAAATTGTAAGCAATCTTGTTTAAGATGAACTTCCCGCAAAGCTGTAAATCATCAACAACATTTTTTGAACAATCAAACGGTGAGAGAATGGTAGACTAACGCCTATTTGGATTGAGGAAAAAGGAAGGAGTGTTGGAAAATCTAATTTTGTATCTCATATAAAACACATAGCAGAAGCAACAAACATGGATCTATTTCATTCACGATTGATAACATGCACTATGTAAATTTCAGAATTTTAGAATTTAAGAACAAAATAGCGTACCTTGGTGCGGTGAAATTCAAAAAAAAATATTAGAAGTACTTAGGAACACTTTTAATCTTCACTCCAATTCCACTTTACGCCCAAGAAGTGTGGTCTTTCAATCAGTTTTCCAAGGAAGAATAATCGAGTAATTTCACTCATACATACACACCATTTCACAATGATATTTCTCTTTTCTTAAAATAAAATTCTGTATATTTCTCCCCTTATAACTAATTGATTATCTAATTAGGCTGGCCTATTAGGCCTTTCCAATTGGGTTTTAGTGTGGCGCTTGGAGTGGGACCAAAAGGGACCAATAAAGACACTAACTCCAATGGGTCTTGAACTTTTTTGTCAACTCTTGACAAGTTCAAAATTACTATTAATTATATTTAATACCACTATATATATATATATATAATTGCACTTTAGGCCTTATTAATAAATTATATCTCAAGACTTTATTATACACGCAACCTCTTCATAAAATATTCATAATAATACAAAGTCATGAATGTAGACTGTCACTTTGAAGATTACATCTTAATCCTTGAGTACCCGGTTTAATCCTTTAAGTTATTCATCATATATTTATGAAATCCAATTTCATAAATATATACTTTAGTATCTCCTTACTAAAGTGGTTAGGCCTAACACTCTGAATAACCAAACTCATTAAACTTATCTCAATGGAATATTTTATATCTCCGTTAAAAGATTATGAATTCCTTCTTAAGAATATATGTTCCATCAACACTAAATGTGGCTGCCCAACATACTGAGGTTTAAATCTCACTTCTAATATATCAAAGCAACCTACACCTCATGATCAGGTCCATTATTCTCTCAGGATTAAGAGTTCATGCTAATAGAAGTCGTGAAATTTATTAGTCATTTGACAGTCATTAGGAGAATAATAAATCTCATAGCAGTCCAGTTCAATATGTCTTAACTCTTAAAACATATCAACAAACCAACTAGAAATCTCCACTTCCATGATCAAGATAAATCATCTTAGTTGATATGTTATAGTTTTCGCAGATGAAATGCCCAATTTCATCACTAACTACAAACTATAATTCTGAGTTTACAAAGAACTTGTAATTTTATCTTCTGTGACTTTTCACATAAATCACATATTATATATCTCATGGACTATATGATAATGTTCAAATATTCATGTTGCCATTATTTTAGATAATAATAAAACAACTTTATTAATCATAACATTAAATCATACATAATGTCATACGTAGCATCATACAATAAGATTTAAGGGCACACATCCTAACAAGGAGAAGTATGGTCTGTTTGGATGCCGCTTATTACTGAAAACTGAAAACACTGTAGCAAAATAATTTTTAAATGTGTGTATAGTACTGTGGGACCCAGTTTTAAACTAAAATTTGCTAAATTTCCTACTTACGAGTCCCGTGAACAGTGCACGAGACCCACACAAAAAAATGCAAACGCGCATTCTTTTCCTTTTCAGTGCTATCCAAACTCATCTGTAAAGTAAAGTTGACTGAAAATTAGCTAATTTTGAGCTAATTCTTATCTATTCTACTCTACTCTCCTTCAATCCAAATAGACCATAAAAGTCAATTTGCATACAATTAATTAATGAAACAATTCTTCTTCTTCTTTTTTTCTTTTTCGATAGTTAAAATGAGTTTGAGGGATTCAAACCATGAATGTCTCCATTAAAAATATTAGAACAAATGAATTATACTGCTCTTGGTAGTTAATTAATTCTACAATTGACGCGAACATAAAGTCATAAACACCTAAAAAATAATAATTGGAAAGATACTAGATGGTATTGATCACAGGATCTTCAATGCTTAATGGCCCATTCGGATTGAGGGGGCAAGGAGGGAAAAATGAGGAGAATAGAGTAAAGTTGGCTAAAAATATGCTAATTTTTGGCTAATTTTACTCTACTCCCATCTACTCTCACCCCCTTCACTCAATCCAAATAGAACATAAGTTAGTGAGTATTGTCTCTTTTATAAAAAGAAAACAAGGTTTTATATATATAAATATATATATCATCAACACTTACCATAATAGCAGTTGTAATTTCATTTATAAATTATGGGATAACCGGTTGTAATTGTAGACGAGATTATAATGAGCATGTTTATTACTTCCATGTTTAAATTGACCATCCTTAGCTTAATTAGCTGAGCTCATGAAGTCTTGTGAGGTGTTAGGTACTTAGGTTCCCAAGTTGGGCTTGGTTTGGTGTAGTTTGAGTTTGACCGAGTTGAGGAGATGCTATGAAGTCATGAACCCTAACTTGGCTACATCCATATCAGTAATGACACATATTTGTCATTTATTTTTATTTTTATTTTTTTTTTTGGTCGCCAGCCACGGTATCCAAGCAGGGCAGCCCATACTTGACTAATCCGTTGGTCGCCCCGGGTCGCACACCTGGCAATGGTGGGTGAGGCTCCCAACTGGGGTAGCTGCATACATGAGGACTCGAACGAGCCCTCACTTAAGCGGAATGAAGCTGCTTACCACTTCAACCAACCCCGAGTTGGTTGTCATTTATTTGTTACCACTTACCAGAGGCGGAAGCCAAGGGCTTCTTTCCCAAAAAAATCTTTTGTATGTTACTTAAGTATATAGCCCCTTTTGACATAGAAAAAAACAAGAAACACCCCACTTTAGAAACCAAGACTAACACAGCCCAAAATAATAATAATAATAATAATAATAACTCCATAGAAGTATAGAACCCATATAAACTTCACATTTTCGATATAGTCACGACACTTTTCTTGATTTTTTCTTTTTTTTTTAATTTTTTTTGTTCATAGCATATTAATGGGTCCAAAATAATGATGTAAAAAGTACTTGATGAGTGGATATTAAAGAATCTATTAGAAATACAAATGTAAGTGAAATCTTATATTGAATAATGATAAGAAGTGGCTAATATAATGTGCACACCAAAGGAGAGACTACTGAATTGGACCTCACTTGGGCTCACAACTTACTTATAAAGTAGGTTTAGGATTTCCTACATTGGGTCGTTCACTATACTGAGGCCCAACGGTATTTCCTCCTTTTCTTAACTGTTTTGCTCTTTTCTTTTCCTCCTAGCTTTTGTAACTTTACTGTCGTCTACTATCAGCTGCTCCTCAAGCCTCCCCCCTTCCTCTTTGGTTTCACTTATTTATAGCCTCAAAAAAATGGAAGAATCATGATTGCTCTTAGGGGTAGTGGGAAAGGAGGTCCAATGTCATTGTTGTTAAGTGGATGTTTTAGTTGGGAGTGGGAGATGGTAAGAGTAGCATTGGAACTAGTTCCTCACTTCTGGAGGGATGTTCGGCAGCGAAATCCTTTAGAGTGGTGTCGGACAACTTAGGCACAATGCTCTTGAGTGATCAAACCTCCCCGAGGCGTTCATTGCCGAACAATGACCGGGCTATAATCTAATCGTGCATGAGTAGTTGAGGTTTGTTCAACGGACATCTTGCCAGGCATAAAGGTATGAGGTCCGGATATATGATCTCGTCCAGTTCAGGGCCTAGCTTGAAATGAAAAGGTCGGGCTTATGGGCTGTCCCACAAGACTGGATTCCAAAGCTTAAGGCCCAAATGGGTCTGGGGGCCTCGGGCCGTACAATAGCCCCCCCTTGATTAGTACCCGCCCGATGAGGACGAATCAAGGAAGCCCGAGGACAGAGACTATCCTAGGAAGCTAAGAGGTTTGATACTGAACAATTAAGGGCCTCTTTAATGCGCCCTGAAAAGGCGCACCACGCTAGACCGCTATTCCAATCGCCATCATTGCCTTACAGTTCGCAAACCGAGGCGACATATGTGTGGCAATTGAAGTGGGGAGTTGTAGGGTTTTCCCGCTCCTTATTCATTAAATAGTATTTTTCACTTCTCCTTTGGCACCAATAAATAGTCCACTCCAAATCATTCCTATACTTTTACACTCTTCAATTTCTGAATTTCCTCTCTGCCGTGCATTCATCTGTGTGGTTATCCTTCAGCCCAAAATACCCCTTTTCTAGAGTCCAAAGTAAGTTTTTTGTCCCTTTCTCTCATTTTAATTTCTTCATTCAAGCTTCTCCCTTCAATTTTTAGAGTTTAGGATGGGTTACTCACCTTCTAAACACTGGGGCATCCTTAGTCACTTTCAGGCAGACATTTAACATCCCAGAGGATGTGAATGTCGCATACTGCCATGAGAGCGAAATCACTCTCCACAGAGGGCCCAACATTGCCTTTTTTCCCTTGATGGCAATCTTGGAAGGTGGGGTTAGGTTTCCCATAAATCCCCTCTTACTCAGTACCCTTAGATTTTATCGGTTGTGTCCGGACCAACTTCCTCCCAACTTTTACTGGGTAGTTAGTTGTGTTAGTAGGTTAAATCGAATATACAATTTGCAATTGAACCATCATGACATCAACCACATGTATAGTTTGTATGGGAATAAGAAAACAAACTATTACTTGAAAGACAGAGATATGCAGGTACGGCTAATTTCTTGCCAACCCGATTCTAATAAGAATTCCGTTAGGGAGTTCGTCTGGGTGAGCAGCAACTGGTTTGCCGGTGATATCCCCTGCCCCCTCTCACCGCGTGAAGTTGGTTCGTACCAATCATTAACTTGCTTCTCCCTTTTTTTATGATCATTTTGTTTGTCTAAATGCTAACTCATCGTACTCTTTTGTTACAGACGGTAAAGTGTTCACCCCAAATCTCAAGGTAGTGCATGTGAGAGACCTGAATTTCATGCTCAGATCTGAAATATTTGTTCATACCGACTGGCAGCTACAAGCTTCGCACCTCATACTCGACTGCACCCCCGTATACAAGACTTGGCAACCCTTCAACCAAGCCCTTTTGGTGGACAGCCCGCTGCTGTCTTACATCGACGTCCGGCACGCCAATTTCCTTCCCCCTTCATTAACTTTTGGCGAAGCCTGAGACCTCGGTCCTCGTTACGTAATTGCGGACAACCCTAACCCAGTCAGGGACGAGTCTGCCGAGTGAATATCTTAGGCGTTGAGAGAGCAAGAACACATTCCCATTGAAAGGAACGAAGCGGAGACCCAAGCAGCCGAGCAACAAGTAGCGGTGAGCGCACAAGGGGCAGACATGGTGACAAGGAAGAACCTAACTGCCGACCACTTTCTATCAGGCTCACGACCCCCAACCCAGCCTTAGCAAACCCGGGCTAGGGACCGCACTCCTCCTCCCCCCCCCCCCCAGCCCAGCAGGCAGAAGAAGAAGCAATGTGTCGGTGACCCTCCGATCAGAATGCCAAGTGATGCGGCCTCTAAGACTCCCCCCCGCCCTTCGAGCGGAATCGTGATCCGGGAGCCGGTGAGTGGTTCCCAAAAAGTAGCCCGAGGAGGCATCGGAGTGGCCTCCTCTTCTCGGCCTGCGGTCGACTGGCAACCTAACTTCATGCTGGGCGGCAAGCCCTTGCCGGCCAAAACGAGTGTAAGGCTATAGGCCCTAGGTGAAAGGGGGAGGGTGGCGCAAAGTCTGGCCAACAGTTTGTTGTTGCCCGAAGACGTCCACTTCTACGTGGACGGCATTAAGGACTCCATAGTGCGGCTGCTGCAGTAGCATACTATCGCAGTGAGTTCCTTTCTCTTTGCTTCTTACCTACTTTAGTATACAAGTGACTCCCTTCTTTAAATCCTCCTGAGTTCGATATTGTTGTGTTACAGGCCGCACAGATTACGCACATGCTCGGCGAAAGGATGAATGAGCTCGCCGAGGAAGTCAAGCGGGAAAAAGCACTTAAGGAAGTTGCCAACGACACAGCCTAGGACAAGTCCAAGGCTGCTAAGCTCGCAGAAAAGAAGGCACAATCTTCGAAGAAAGCCAGGCAACTTGCAGAAAAAAGGGTGGCTGAGATGAAGGCAAAACTAGGAGAAACCGAGTAAAAGCTGGCTTAGGCTAAAAGCCTAAACCTGGCCCATGCCGACGAAGTTGCTAACCTTAAGGCGGCTTTGGAGGCATGTGAGGAGAAATGGTATGACGAAGGTTTCACGGATGCCGAGAATTTCGTAGAGCCTGTCATTCTCCAAGCCCAAACCCATGGGTTTGACGAGGGTTGGCAGGCCACCTTTCAGGCTGCAGGTGTGCCCGGGGACTCCCCACTGTGGAATCTAGAGAACATCCCCCGCCTAACTCTCCCTAACCCAGTTCAAAGCGAGGTTGACGCAGTTGAAGACGAGGACACAACCAGTATGAGGGAGCTGGGGAAAGCCATAGATACTCACGTAGAAGATCTTGACCTGGAGATCACCAGCAACCTCAATGCCCCCGGCCACGAAGAGACTCAGCAGCCACACAGCGAGGAAACCCCGGGACGAGCCGCTAATGATTCAGTCCAGCTTTTTCCGACCGACCTAGCCGTCTGATATTACTACCTGCTTTTTTGGTTCCTTTATTTTTTACCACTTTTATTTTTATTTGTTCGATTTGCCCAGTCACCGGGTTGTGGTAACCAAACAATCATTTTATTTTAAGTTTATTTTCCAAACACTTTTGTTATTCGGTCTGCTTAGTCACTAGGATGTAGTGACAAAATACTTAGTCTAATTTATGCTCTCTTAATTTTGCTATCTTGAGTTACCGGGTTGTGGCCATAAGGCGCTTATTTAATTTGATTTCCTTACTTAAAATGCTTGATTGCTCAGTTATGGCGACAAAATGCTTGTTTAAATTTTTTTTTTTTTTTTTTACTAGCCGGGCATATTTTCTTTTCACATGATGGTCGATGCCAGCCCAATAAAGCTTCGTGTGGAAAAGAAGATGCTTGCAATTGTCGTACCTTACCCGGTCTAAGTAACATCAGGACTGAATTGTTTAAACAAGCGGGGTTCTAACCTTAGACCTTTAATTAAAGTTTCCACCAAGAATACATTTCCGTCCTTAGAATCTTAATTAGGTTTTTCACCCGTCAAGCGATGAAAATTGAACTGGGGACAGGTTTCTGTCTTAGGAATTCTAATTAAGATTTCCACCTGGCCGATGATTAAAATCGAACCGAGGACAGGCTTCTATCCTTAGAAGTCTAGTTAAGGTTTTCACCCAGCCGGTGATGAAAATCGAACTAAGTACAGGCTTCTGTCCTTAGAAGTCTAATTAAGGTTTCCACCCGATCGGTGATGAAAATCGAACCGAGGACAGGCTTCTGTCCTTAGAAGTCTAATTAAGGTTTCCATCTGTTCGGTGATGAAAATCGAACCGGGGACAAGCTTTTGTCCTTAGAACCGGGGACAGGCTTCTGTCCTTAGAAGTCTAATTAAATTTTCCACCTGTCCGATGATGAAAATCAAATTAGGGACAGGCTTCTGTCCTTAGAAAAGCTCAAAGCGCTGTCGTGATATTCTCAAACACCCCCCCCTCTTTTTCTTTTTCTTTTTTTAGTATCTGCTTATCGGCGCTAATTAACCAGCATTGAAGGAATCAAATTGGACCATGATAGACAAATACTATCATATTAACTCGTAAGACATATTTATGATTACATTCGCTTTGCATCCCGGTACAGGTCCAATCACTGATAAAACTTCTTTAAGTTGTGGATGTTCCAGGGCCGAGGAACTGGCCTTTCGTTCAAATCATACAAGTAGTATGCTCCTGTGCCTGCAATGGCAGTTATCCTATAAAGCCCTTCCCAGGACAGGGCTAGTTTCCCAGCATTTGTGTCTCGCATGTTTCCGATTGTCTTTCGCAATACCAGATCCCTGGCACTGAATTCCTGGATCTTCACATTACTGTTATAACGCCAGGAAAGTTTTTGTTTGTATTCGGCAAGCCGTATAATCGCCGCTTCTCGGTACTCCTCCAATAAATCCAAACACTTCGTTAACAGTTCGTCATTCTATGCAGGGGTAAACTCCATTAACCGTGCTGTGCAAAGATTGACCTCCGCCGGTATCACAACCTCTGCCTCGTATGCGAGAGAGAATGGAGTCTCCCCTGTGGACCTTCTTGGGGTCGTTCTGTATGCCCATAGAACACTGGGTAACTCCTCTTCCCATCTCCCTTTTGCGCTGTCCAGCCTCTTCTTTAGCCGCTTCACGATGGCCTTGTTAATGGCTTTAGCTTGGCCATTGCTTTGGGGATATGTCGGGGTAGAGTACCTGTTCTTGATACCTAGATCTCTGCAGAACTTGCAGAAAACCCTACTATCAAATTGAAGTCCATTATTAGATATCACTGAGTCTGGCACCCCAAATCTTGTGACTATGTTCTTCCACACAAACTTTTTGACATCCACGTCCCGAATATTAGCTAGAGCCTCCACTTCCACCCATTTAATGAAGTAGTCAACAGCCACGAGCACAAACCTTTGATTTCTAGTTGTTTGGGGAAATGGGCCGAGAATATCCATCCCCCATTGTGTGAAAGGCCAGGGGCTACTGACTGGGCTCAGATGACCTGCTGGCTGATGGATTAATGGGGCATGCCTCTGGCACTGCTCACACTTCCTCGCATATTCGGCTGCATCCTTCTGCATCTGCGGCCACCAAAATCCCTGAGTCATTGCTCGGTGTTCCAACGAGTGCCCCCCTACATGGTTGCCGCACACCCCATCGTGTAACTCAGTCAGGAGTTTGCTTACTTTTCCGAGGCGCAAACACAAGAGGTACAGCCCCTCAAAAGATCTCCGGTACAACTTGCGATTTGCTAACAACCAAAACCAAGCAGCTACCGGTCGAATTCTGTTCGCCTCCTTCACATCGTCTGGAATTCGATCCTTGGCAAGGAAGTCAATGATCAAGTCTATCCAACACTGCTTGGGTGTGAAAACCGTAGCGACGTCAACCTCGGTAGCACCAACCCTAACTGCCAGGTTGATACTGGGCTCCACTATGAACTCTACCTTAATTAGCTACGGCACCTCCTCTGTTAGTGACAACGCCAACATGGCTAGGGAGTTGGCATGTCTGTTCTGAGCCTGTGCTACTTGGACCACCTTCACTGTGCAAAATTTATTCATGACTTGCTTTACTACCTGTAAATACGCTTTCATCCGAGTTTCAAAATTGCCTTGCACCTGACTAACAACCAGCCAAGAATCTGAATAGATTTCCACCTCTTGGGCACCCATACCCAGAACAGCCCTTAACCCAGCAAGTAAGGCTTCATACTCTGCATCATTATTAGAGGCCTTAAACCCTAACCTAAAAGAATGCTCCAACAGTATTCCCTCGGAAGTAGAAATGACAATCCCAGCACCAGCCCTCATGGCATTTGATGCGCCGTCCATAAACACCTTCCATGGGCGGCTCTCCACATGACAAACCATCTCTTCTTCATTTTTAGGGGAGAATTCGGCGACGAAATTAGCAAGAACTTGACCTTTCACCGAATTTCGCGGTCTGTACCGTATATCAAACAAACCTAGCCGGGTCCCCCATTTAGCTATTTGACCCGTGAAGTCAGATCTCTTCAATAACAATTGCAATGGGTGTTTGGTCAGGACATAGACAGTGTGAGCCTGGAAATATTGCGGTAATTTTCTTGTGGCGTGCACGAGTGCTAACACCAGCTTCTCCAAGGGTAGATACCTTGTCTCAGCATCAACCAAGGTTTTGCTGATGTAGTACACAGGTTGCTGCGTTCGTCGATCTATCAGTAGCATGAAACTTACAGCATGATCGGACACCGAGAGATACATGATCAAATCTTCTCCGGACTCCGAAGCTATTAACACGGGTGCTCGCGTTAAATATTCCTTCAACCTCCGAAAAGCTTCGTCACATTCCTCATTCCACTGGAATCCCTTCCACTTCTTCAGAAGTTGGTAAAATGGCCGGCAGGGAACAGCAAACCTGGAGATGAATCGGTTCAGG